>JAREIK010016554.1:1330000-2723265 GCA_029783825.1 Sapria himalayana | reverse complement strand
GTCATGATTATTGTTAATGATATTGCTTGTCATGATTATTGTTTAAAATAATAATCTAAAAGACACTATACTGAGAATTGGGGTTTTTACCATAACTCATTGTGTAAAATTATAGGGTTCTAATGTAACCCTAGATGTACCAAACCATTATGTCCCAGTTGGTGTCACTTTCAAAAAAACTACTATGTGAGAAATTGAGGTTTTTACCGTAACCATCATTTGCATCCCACACTATGGGTGTGCAAAGGAGATAGTAGAGGTGCACAAACATTTTGTGCTTCCTTTCTTTTTTTTTGGTCAGAAAAGAACTTGTACTTGCACTATGTTGTTATAATGTACATGCTCTTTATTTTTATTAAAAAATTTAGAATTTGGACTCCATTAGTTTTGGATATGATATCATGTAAAATATTTAAATCAAAAATTCAATAATAATTACATGAGGATGTGCGTATATAATAAGAAAAATGAATTATGACAAATCACATGTCATGTTAGGTATTTTCATTCACTTTAAACAAAAAAAATTAAGTAAAAAATTATAAATTAAAATTGTAGCATATCATAAAATGATCCAATGATTCATAAAAAATTAAGGAGTGATTATCTCTTGTATTTGGAGATATTTATGTGAAATTTTTGAATTTTCATTTGGTCTAGATTTTTTATAAATTGACTTATGCTTAAAAGTAGATGAATTATATATTATTTATTATGAGATCTAGGCATTTGACTCAATAATAATATATTTGGAGTATAATTTAGAAAGTCAACCTCTGAGAGAATTTCAATGGTATATCCCTCATATGATAATGTAATACATCTAATGTAATAACTTATCTTAATCTTTAGAAAGTTTCAGAGATACATAATTATTCATTTGAAAATAATATTGTAATTTATTTGTGATTAAAGATAATTCTTGAGTTGAGTGATTTTGAATTGTTATTCTTTATAATCAAGATATCATCAACACATATAATTAATAATATAAATCTGTCAAATGAACTTTTTCGATAAATCAAAGATAAATTTGTAACATATTTATGCAAATCTAAAGAAATAACTTTTTGTGTTGAAAACAATGTGCACGTGCTTTAATAATGTGCTTGTTCTATATATATGATGTGTATATGATTTATTTTGGTCAATGAAGAAAAAATTTCATGATTTTTAATTCTAAAAATTTGAGTAAAATCCATGCTAATTCCATATATACTTGATGCATTTGAAGAAAGATATTGTTTATATCTAGTTGATATATCATTTATTTATGAAAATCTGCTAGAAATATAAATATTTAAATTTGGTTTATTTTGGTTACTGAAGAAAAAATATCATGATCCATAAGCTCAAAAATTTGAGCGAATCCATGCTCATATGTTTTTCCTTCAAGTGATCTTATTCACTAATTGTAAATATTTATATGCAACTAATAATAAACTTTTATAAAGGTTAATACATTAATTTTTAAAGTTTTATTAGAGTGAATAATATTTATTTTTTTGATTATGATTTGATGTCATGCTAAATTAGAAATTCTAAAAAAGAAAGCATGAGTTTCTTAGTATTATTAAGAGAATTTGTAAAAAAAGCAAATGAAGAAAAAATATTTGAGTATGATAAAATTTGTGAGATAATATATTGAATATAACTTATTTATTTGTTTTTTAAAGAAAAATTAAATGATCAAGATCATGATTAAAATCAAAATCATATAAATATTATGATTTTTAAGTTCAAAAATTTTAGTGAAAAATATGTTGATAATTTTTGTTTAAGTGATCTACGTCACTAATAAGATCCATATTAATTTTAAGTTTTGTTAGAGAATGATATTTATTTTTTAATATAATTTGATGACATGTTAATTGTGATAATGTCTAAGAAGAAAGCTTTAGTTTCTTAATATTATCAACAGAAATTGTAAGATAAATAGTTGAAGGAGAATATTTAATTATGCTAAAATTTTTGAGATATATATTGATTATAATTTGTTTATTTGTTTTTTTAGAGAAAAATTAGAAGATCAATATCATAAAAATTGACTGCAAGATTTTTTTTTATCTTGAGATTTTTTTTTGATTTTAAATAATTTGAGTAAATTTATCATTTTGGAGTAATTGTGAATATTTGATTGAACAAATTTCTTAGCTTTCAACTAATTTAGAGTTGTAGACTAATAATATGATAGTCCAATATATATCTCAAAGTATTTTGTCATTTTTAGTATTCACATTATTGGGATGTCGACATGCTTTGATCATAGGACTCCAAGGTCCATATATGGGCTGAGAGATATTATGGTTGAGTTTGGTGGGAAGGTAGAGGAGGATAAAAAAACTTATTTGGAGTTGAGGCCAGAATGAAATATGAAGTTGCTACTTCATCTGAACTAGAATAAGTTTTTTTTCAAGGAAACCTCATTTTCATCAAAAATAAAATTGATTTTTTTTATGCTTATTAGTACATATGATAATTTTAGAGAAGAATCATTATAATTTGATCTAATAAATTCAAAAGTAATTGATGATATATAATTTTTCCTAGTTGTGGGCTTAAAATGGATTCCAAGAGAGTTAGAAAGAGATAATCAAATGAAATTTTTAAATTGTTATATATTCTATACTTTTTAAAGAATATGTTATGCTAAAAAAAGGTCTTGTATGATTTTATATTGTATAGAGACAGAGTAAAAAGTGATGACGATTACTATCCATGAAATTTTTTGGATTAGATAATTATTTGATGAGATAAGATTCTTAGTATTTTTTTTATTATTCTTTATTATAATATTATATAGTGTGAGCCTCAAATTTATAATTTGTCGAGTTGAAAAGTGCATATAAATAGTATTTTTTTTAAGGAAAAAGATTTAGAATTAAACTCATTACTAAAATTTATATTCATACAATAATATATCATATATATTTGTGAGTGTTTTGAAAATATCGCACATTACTTTTTATTTTTTAATTTTAATATTCAAAAAATTTATACATTAGTTTGAAGGGGATGTAGTTTTTTGGTCAGGTCTTTTTTTTTGTGATGGTAGTATTAAACATGTTTTGTAATCAAATGTCATTAATTTTTGTTTATAACTTAGATGTCTTTGATTATGTATGAGAAATTTTACAACATTTTTTCAAACATGGTGATTTTTTTTATATTTTTTTCGCAAATATGATATTTATTTGAATTATTTATGATAATATTTCTATAACTTTTTGTATGTTGAAGCCGCCTTTCAAAGAGTTGTCCTTTTATTCCTTAGAGTTTTCCTTATCAATAGTTATTGTAGTAATATTCATAGTCATTATAATAATATGTAGTGCCACTAACATTTTAATCTTTTTATAAAATAATGTAGAAAAAATAAAATACAATGAATGGGAAAAAATTATTTCACAAGCAACTTCTTATAAAACATACTTATAGGATTGGGGTAGTTTTAATTAATAAGTGTTTTAATTAAAAAAATATTATAATTTTCCTCATCTAATGAGTACGTACAAATCCATAATACTATGTTTAGAGAAAAGATAATATATTGGGTTAGCTAAGATCTTTTAAAATATATTTATAAATATTTTGCTGGTTGTTTTATTGTTTAAATATATACTATTGTAATGATTTTATTTAGAATATCTTCTTTATAAAAAAATATTTTATTTCTATGTATTTTGTCTATTCTTGTAATATTAGATTTAATGTTATATATCTCGTTGCCTAATTGTCATAATGAAAATTAGTTAGAAAATAACATGAATATTAGTCTCTTGAGTAAATGACGTATCCAAAGCATCATATAAGTAATTATCATCAATATTCTAAATTCAATCTTTTCCCTGGATCTTATAATAATTGTTCGTCTCTTAATTTTTTGAGAGATTAAATTATCTTGAAACAAAGTTTATAACTCTATCAGATATTTCATTTTCGTGCATATCAATGTCCAATTTGAATTAGAATACTCGGCCAATTATAAGTGCTCATATTCCATGAAAGATATCACAAGCTAGAGGTTTAATTATATACTTTAGTATGCTAAAAGATACGTTAATGTGAATTTTTTAAAGACAATATAAGAAATAATTAATTATATTGATTGTGTATGATATACTTGATTTGATTATAATCATATAATTAGTACCCAAAAATTAATTTTTGTTAGAATATCAAATATATATATTTTTTGTTTTAATATATATCATCTTTAGAACAAGATATCTTTATACTAATAATACCAAAATCTTTCATGATATTTTGAATAAAACTATAACTGAAAGGATTTTTTGTGCTGGGTGATTTATAATTCATTATTTCTCATAATTAGAATATATTTTGTAGTTAATTAACAAAATTACTCTATTAATGTTTATCCAAAAAAATAAAAAAAAAAGTAATAACATATTTGTATAACCTAAATTAGATGATTATCTTTTAAAATCTCACATATTAGGCTCTCAGTAATTATTTTAGATTATATAATTTTTTTATATTCTGTAAGTTATATTTGGTTGTACCATTGAAAACTTACTATATCTTCTTTAAGATTATAATGAAGAAATATATTATTCATGTTAAGTTGGTCTTTGCTCTAATTATGAGATATTGTAAAAGAAATAATAATTTAGATTGAGGTTATCATAGTTGTAGGAGAGAATATCTTGATAGTTCACATAAAATATTTGAGAGAATTTTTCTTCTAAAAATTGTGCCATGATGATCTACATTTTTATTTAGATATGTCTTTATAATATATACTTATCTGTAATCATTAATAGATTTTTCTTTATGATAGTGATACTAATTCAATAGTCTCATTTGAGAAGAGGACATCCATCTCTTCCATTATAAGTTGATTTTATTTTTGATAAATAATATTTAAAAAGAGATTTGTGTATTCTAGTATCATAAAAAGAAATATTAAAACAAACTATGTATAATAAAATTTGCGAAGATGAAAAAATTCATGAAAATAAGCATAAAGTATAACATATTTTTTTTCTAGAGAGCTTTCAAAAGGTTAAAATCAAATAAACTATTTGAAGGATCATTTGACTTCTTGATAAATTTATCTCAAATTTAAGCATGTTGAGTTTGTTTCTCTCTTATATATATCAAATCATGAATGGTCAAGTCACTTAGTTACTGACTCAAATTCTCTCTATGTTAGATAAGAATAATGAACTATTGTGTAATTTGGGTTGGAAGGGAATCACTCTTCTTTGAAAATCTCACTTGCTATATATTCAAAATGATTTGGATTTGTAGATAAATATGTTGATTTTATGAAAGTAATATTTTATCGAGTACCAATAATTTTAGATATAGTCGACGTGTAATTTTCTATACTAATTAGTAGTCCAAGTTGGACTACTATGTGAGAATATAAGAGTAATGGATCCCAATGCAATTTCTTTCATATTTTTTTCTACTCATTAAAAAAGAGTTTTCATCTAAAAAGATAATTTCTATCTTCATTAAAATTATAAAGTATTTGATAAAAAATATTTGTATCTTTTTTTGAGTACTGGAGTATTCAAGAAAAATATATCTCAAAGTCTTAAAAACTAATTTGTTCCATTTTAAAAGCAATCAAAGATAAAATAAGTATATCAAAAAATTTAATGAGACAAGCTAAATAATTTTTCTATTTGATGTATGATTTAAAAGAATATACTCTAAGAAAAGATAAAAGAAAATATTTGATTGATAAGGTTATTTGTGATTAGAATTATATATTCTTAAAACTATATTGTAATACTTTGTCCAAGTAAAAGTGTATGTTATTTTAATTAGATATTTATTTTTTCTTTTAATAATTTTATTTTTTAAAGATTTATTGTCATATGAAATTTGATATATAATTGCATACTTAATACAATAAGTATTATGTCTGTTTGATATATTATCTAATGTATTGTTTATTTTTAATTTACAATTTTTTTATTAAAATGATTTTTTATTATTTTATAAAATTTATGAAAAATAAAAAATATGTAATTTATCATTAAAAGATTATATTTATGTATATATTGAGTAATTATCAATAAAAGTGATATATTAAAATTTTTCTTTTGTTGCATCTTTAATAGAATATATATGTCAGACTGTATTAGATCAAATGCATCATTACTCAAATCAGGTTGATGTATATAATAGTAAACTCTAATAAATATTCCTAACTAATATGTCTCTTAGTCAAAATATTTTTAAAATTAGTATAAAAATTCTTAACTTGACTATTAATGGATGATGAAACAGAGAATATGTAAATAAATAATTTAACACACTTAAATACTTGTAATGAGGTTTTATTATTGAAAGAGAATATATAATTTATAATGCTCAATCCTAATTATTATTTTTTATTAATATTTTTTAATTCTGTAAACAAATCTCAATGAACCTAAATATAGAATTTGAGTTGAATTATATAGAAAGATTATTCACTGAAATTAAACTAATATAATAATCAATAATAAAAAAAAATTGATAAAGTAACAAAGATTTAAATTGAATATTATTATATATAATATTTTTTGAATATTTATTATTTTCTATGGTTTTTTTTAATTGAGCATTATAACCTGTTGAATCTTGATTGGTTTTGGATATTTTCATGCTCCATCAACATAATAATAAAAAGAAAATAAAATTGAAAACTACAACAAAATTAAAATTAGTTGGATCTTGATTGATTTTTGATCCTCTACCTTTCCTATAATGGATGCTCTATATGAATTTTAATCACAAGTTATCATGAACACACACACACACACACTCACACTCACACACACATCATGTTAATGAATTGTTCATTTGGGTTATGTTGTTAGTGAGAATTAGTGTTTAATGTATGAGTTTATTTTTTTTTAGAAACAAGCAATGCACATGACATTTTTTTTTCAATAAGGGTTGATCTTTTAAATAAATGCTTGTAATTAATTGGTTTGGCATATTCAGTATATTCATAGAAGTCTTTAACTATTATTTGTTTATTTTTCATGTTTATTGTATATGATATTTTTATTTTCAAAAGATTAAGAGTAAAAAAGATGTAAATGGTAAAAATGATGTTTCGTAAGAATAGAAATGATATAATTAAAAATGAGTGATGATAAAGAGGATGAAAATTTTTTTTAAATGGAAAAATAAGAGAGAATATTTGAGATGTTCTAGTTATGTTCATCGTATATTGCATAGTGCACTGATTAGTAAGTATGAGACCATTCAGGCAGAGAGAGAAAAAGGAACTAGAAATAAATTAAATATGAATTTGATAGAAATTATAAATAAGAATTTAATAATTAAAGAATCTAGATTAGACGTGATTTTTAATTGAGTTATTTTAAAAATATGATCAATACAGTCGATTCCAAATAGTTAGGGCGTGTTTGTTTTTTTTTTGCTGAATGCTGAAACCAATTTAATTTCAGCATTCACCAATTTATTTTTTTTTATTTTTTACTAACTTTTAATTGAATTTTTTGAAAAAAATAGCTGAAATAAAAAAAGTCAAAAAATTTGACTTTTTTCATTCAGAAAAGCTCACTTCCACACAGTCAAAATATTCATGTTGGTCTCCGCTTATCAATTCAGTATTAAGTAAAAAAAAATAAACGACTTAATATTTGATGTTTTTAAGTACTATTTAGTTTTAATCTCAAAAAAAATTTTGTTCAGTATTAAGTAAAAAAAAATAAATGTCATCTTAGAATAAGACTTAGTTGATGATGTTAATGTAATATATATTAGTAGTTTAAGGAATATTCAAGTTTGATACTATTAATTATATAGTAGTTGCGGATGTATTGTCATAGGAGAGTATTTTTACCGATGAAATTCTTAATTGCTGATTCATCGATAGCCAATTCATTTTTATGTGTGTTGCTTGTAATAGAAATGTAAAAGAAATATTGATGTGACATTTGATTAGTGTGTTGTGGTGCTATGATCTTCAACCACAATTTTGCTCTGTTTTAATTACTGATACAGAACTAAAACTGATCGTTATGAATTTTTGTTCAGGTGTTTGATGGTCATGGTGGGTCAGATGCAGCATGTTTCGTCAGGCATAATATTCTGAGATTCATAGTTGAGGATTCTAATTTTCCAGTTTGTGCGAGAAAGTCAATTAAGAGTGCTTTTATGAAAGCTGATCATGCATTTGCAGACGATTGTTCCCTTGATATCTCATCCGGCACAACTGCTCTAACAGCCATTGTACTTGGAAGGTAAATCTGCTCTACAGATTTGTTTTGTTTGAATATCTTGTTATATTTATCTTACATTTGATGAATTCATACTGTTATTTTTAGCCAATATCTTCCATGATTATATGTATATGTTATGCAAAGATCATAAAGTGATGCCATATGAGAGTTTAATTATTCAACATAGACTAGTCATTATTGATCTATCTCTTAGAAAGTATAATTATCGAGAGATTTCAAATACATATTTGAAAATAAAATGATAAAACTTAATGAAGGCTTGAAGTTAGTGTTATGTAAAGTGTATATTTTCATAAAAATTAGGGATATGTGGTCCTAAGGCCTTATGATATTCCTTTGGAAGTTGGGATTTGTGGTCAAGGTCAATGTATGTCAAGGAAGCTCTTTAAGAAGATGATTGCCTAAAAAGTCATAGTGCATGATAATATTCTTATGGAAGTTTGGAGGGTTATGGGAGAGAAAAATGTGATATAGTTGATTAGGTTGTTTAACAAAATTAAGAGAATCAAAAAGATGCTAAATAAATAGAGGTAATGTTTTATTTCTTATTTATAAGAACAAGGAAGATATCTGATCTTGTAAGAACTCTGAAGTGTTTCAAGCTCATCAAATATAATTTCAATGACTTATCGAGAGTAATGTTTCAGAAGTTCTTTCAAATTTCATGATAAAGCGAGTCTTATAATAAATATTGATGTATTAAACTTATGAGTCATATTATAAAACTTTAGAAAAATTTATCAAAGATAAGCTAATATAAAAATGAAAATTTTTGAGAAATAATTTGGATTTTGTTAAATATTTATCAATTTAGAGAAAATTTATGATAGTATCCCAATAAATTTAATTTGATAAATATTATGTAAGAAATAAGTATCAAATATGTATATTAAACTAATCAAGTATTTATGAGGGAGTGATATTTACAGTTAGATTAATTTAACATATTATTCACAAGTTTTCTAATTCTATTAATGATAATCACTTAGTCATTATATTTTTGTTTTAGAAGACTTATAAGCTTTATATTAAGTAAAGACAAGAAGATTAATAAGTTTGCATCTCGCGGGGTTGGGGCTAGATGAGTTATTTGGAAAGCTACATCAGAAATTGTGATAGATGAGTTTCAAATAGATAAAAAAGAATTTTATAGAATAACTGTGGTATCAGTCATGTATAATAAAATGAATATTGGTCGACTCAGAAACAACATATTCAAAGGATAAGAGTAGCGTGGATGATAATGATAAGATGTATATATGATATATAGGTGTCAAATGGGTCTGGTGGCCTCGGTTTTGCCCGAAGCCAGGCACCACACGCTATAGTGCCGTGCCCTGGTCAGTGCCGGATGGACCCTCTGCATGAGTCTTGCTCTGCTGTAACGAGAGTTTTCAGCCCACGTGCCATGCTTGACATGAGTGCTTGGCACATAGACACAGTATGAGGAATGTTGCACCGAGCAATGCTCGATGGGGGGACGTCATGGCAATGCCCTACAGCTGATGGCTTGGCATGTCAGATGGGTGATGGCATGCCACCTAAAACCGTTATTTTTTTTTTAAAAGATCTAACCTGCTCCGAAGACCAGGTCAGACCTGGCCCGAATTTCGGTGGATTCTAGGCCACTGGATGTGTTGTGCCTGCTCTCCAAAAAAATCATGCCTTGCCAAGCACGGCATGCTAGCCTGGTTGGGCCTGAAAAAAATGGGCTGGCTTAACTTTTTTGACATTTCTAATGTGATAAGACTAGTAAAGATATAAGTAAAAATAAAGTTATTAGAAAAAAAATTAAAATCACTCTTGTTCAATAATAAAATAAAACAAAAAGAATCATCCGAGGTTGTTTAATCACATCTAACATAGATCTCCTAGTGTGTTGATTAGGAAGTGAGATTATTCAGGTGGACTGATGAAAAAAATGGAGGTAGGAGGAAATGTATAAAAATTATAAATAAGAATTTAATAACTAAATATTTAATTTTTTAATTTTTTTTCACCCTATTTCTAATCCTTACTTGTCAATCATAGAGTAGATGCATACAACAAATTTTCACACTGGTCAATCATTTTAGTAGTGTTCACGATCAAACACATTTAATTTTGAAATTTTTATGAGATCCAGTACATTAGTGATGGTTTAAACGTATCTAGACTAAATAGTTAATTATGGACTTAATTTTTTATAAAGTTATTTGAAAAAAAAGATATATATAGCTAATCTCAATTAGTTTGAATAATGTTAGCTTGATGATAATGATATTCCTTTGACTCATCGAGTGTAAAGGTAGTTTGTCATGCTGACACGTCTAGCAGGCACAAGTGCGTAGTAGGCCGCTCCCTCATCCAAGGTGAAACCCTACTTTAGCACATAGGATGTCTGCGTCGACTCATAAGACATCTCTTCAATATGCTTTTTTCTTTATTTATTATTTATTTTATATTATTTGGGAGAATATCTATTTAAAATTATCCTCAATAATTTTGTTGAAATAAATTAAAAAAATTTCAGGATGTTGGTGATTGCTAATGTTGGGGATTGTAGAGCAGTTTTGGGGAGGCAAGGTAGGGCAATCGAGTTGTCAAAAGACCACAAGCCTAATTGCTTGTCAGAAAGGCACAGAATCGAGAGGCTTGGCGGAGTCGTGTATGATGGCTACCTCAATGGCCAATTATCTGTTGCTCGTGCTCTGGGTGATTGGCACATGAAGGGCCCAAAAGGCGCTGCTTCTCCTCTCAGCGCCGAGCCTGAGCTACTTGAGACCAATCTGACAGAAGATGATGAATTCCTAATAATGGGGTGCGATGGCCTCTGGGATGTGATGAGCAGCCAGTGTGCGGTCACAATGACAAGAAATGAACTGATGCTCCACAATGATCCTGAGAGATGCTCGAAAGAATTGGTCAGTGAAGCTCTGAGGCGCAATTCATTTGATAATCTAACTGTCATTGTTGTGTGCTTCTCCATCGACCCACCGGCCGAAACGAAGATCCCACAACTTCCCAGAGTTAGTAAGAGCATATCAGCCGCAGGTATGAATTTGCTGAGGAGTGTGTTGGACTCGTGCCAATGAAAACTAAGCTGTGTAAAAACTCATTTTATTCTTACGGATTCAGCACAGCAGGATTGCAATTTATGATTTATTTCTCAGGTAATCAAAATTTCTTTAACATGCACATGTATTGTTCATATTAAAATCAAAATTGCAACTTGATGCATAGTTCTCTTAGCTATTTCATTTTTTTTTATTGTTACCAACTAATTAATGCTTCATGTTTATCAATTAGCTTGTTAAGATATCAAACACGGGAAAAATTCTAATTAATAAAGATGTTTATATATTACTTGGGTTCTCTCTCACTTTGAACTAACAATGGGTCACTTGCATATGTTCAATCCTCCAACACCCTACACTCTGGATATTTAGTAGTTTTGTGCATGAGGTGTAAAGAAAAATTTGAGTAATTTTGATGTTTATATACGAATTGTGTTCTTTTTTGAGCTAGTTTTTAAAAATGAGTTTTGCTTAAAAAGCTAATTTTGGCTAATGTTATCTTCAAACTCTTATTGCTATACATATTTATTTAGAGTTTTTTTCCATACACAGTAGTTTGGAATGGTTGAATCATAGTGATTTTTGATATTATACTACTCAGTGTTAAAAATTTCTGATATATCTATTGATATCTTTGAAATATTTATAAATTTCAAGTATTAATATATGTATAAATATTGATATTTTTATTCTTAATTGGTACTCATATAAAAATATACACTGATATATTTTTGATATATCTGATATATTTGTAAAATTCAAGTACTGATATAATCATATAAATTAATATTTTAATTCTTGATAGTATTTTGTCAAGAAATTTTAATTTTATTATGCCTTTGATTTACATGCTTGCTGCATGATGTAAATCTTGTTGTAACTCCTACCCACTTGAGTTCTCTGAGACCTTATGCTTGCATGTTTCTTGTGGTGGCTAATGGGTTGGGTGGCCCAACTAGGAATTTGATATAGGTGTCAACTTTGGTGCATGAATGTATGTGTCTAATTTTAAACTCTAGGCTGTTGTTAATAGCAACTACCTTTTGACAACCATAGTGATTTTAACAAGAGATAATTATTCAATGGCTATGCATAGAAATTTAATAGCTATTGGATTTATATCCCCAAACAATTTTTAAAATAAAAATACTTTAAAATTAAAACAATTTAAATAAATATTTTTGATTTGAAAATGTTCTATAAATGGATATTAATATTAATAATTTTTAATACTTAAATCGTAATCTTGTATCTCATTTTTTTCAAAATATCATAATTATTTAGAAGAAATATGTTTCAAGTAGTTAATTTAAAAATAAATAAGATAATGTACTAAGAATTCATATTATATCAGCTTGTATATTTGAAAAAAAAAATTATTACAATTAAGGAATTAAAGTGATGAGTACTATCTTAATTTACTAAAGGCACTACCTTAATATACTGCAGGTACTACCTTAAGATGAGAATTAAGGTAGTATTTATAGTATATTAAGATAGTGCTTATCATATTAGTTTCTCAATCATAATTATATTTTTTTAAAATATTGATTGATATAATAAAATTTTTAGTATCTTATTCCTATTTATTTTCAAATTAACTACCTAATTAATATTTTTTCTTAGTTATTTTGTAATAGTTAGTTTGATATATTTTTTATTTATACTTATTTATTATATAAATAATAAATCATGTGAGATTTAAGATTGTGAGTAAATTAATATTGGTGGACAAGCATTTTTGTTGGTGATTATGGATATGTTGTTGCTAGAGGTGTCAACCGGGCCGGGCTGGCCCGGCCCGGCACGAGGCACGAGGCACGGCACGGTTTTTAATCGTGCTCGGGCCCGTGCCGTGCCGGGCCTCGCCCAAGTCGTGCCGTGCCTGGCCCGGCACGGCATGCCGGCACGGGTTCTTCCTATGCCGGTTTCACGCGGGCACGCGTGGGCGTGACCCATCCCCTCCCGAAAAAAAGACCGTGGGTCGGGTCTTATTGGATCCCTACCGGCGGTCCCGACTCCCGGCACGGCTCGGCCTGCCGTGCCGTGCTCGGATGGTTTTAAACCGTGCCGGGCCGGGCACGGTGGCACGGTCGTGCCCCAAAAAAATGGGCTGGGCCGTGCCATGCCGGGCCGTTTGACACCTCTAGTTGTTGCTCGACTTTGAATTGCTTTTGTCTAAATTTATGCAAGGTCAAAGGTAAACATTCTATATTTTTGTTAGTTAATTTTTTTCTTCTAGTATAAAATTAAATAAAATAAAGCTATCTCAAAATTTTAAGCTAAAAGAATATTAAATAATAAATAATATAAAAATAATATAAATTCAGACATAAATAACGACAATTTAATTAAAATGTTTGAGATTGAGTTATCTTTCATTCATAGGTCGGTCTCAGCCATTGCACATAAAAAATCTAAGAATAGATAAATATTTGTAATACTGATACATTTTTAGTAAATTAAAAATAAAAATTTTAAAGATGTCAAAAAAATTTGATATATTATATATATTATAAAAAAATACATACTTGTTAGAGTATTGGTAGCTTTAGACACATTAAAAAAATACTAAATAATATACCAAAAAATATGATATGTTGGATCACAAATAAATCTAACTCAAAATGAGTAATGTAAATCGATAAAATAATAATTGATAAACTAAACTTAGATATATAAATTTTATTTTTAAAATTTCTTAAAGATGATGAACATGTATTTGTTTGTATACATTCATATAACATGTATTATATTTAGTTACATATGTAATATTAGTACAGTAGAATCTCTCTAAATTGATACTCTATAAATTAATAACCTCCATTATTTAATGAAAAATTAATTCACCGATTCCGTGGAATGTGTATAATTTAATAATTCTACTATCTATTATTTAATGCAAAATAGAAAATATCCTATGTAAAAATATTAATTTATAAAATTAATATTCTTTATAAATCTAAAAATATTATACATCATAGATAAAATATATTGCTTCGTAAAATCAATATTCCTTACAAAAATATTTATCTAAAGTATGTTTTTTTTCAATAGTCCGTATCTTAAATTGTATGTTTCTAAGTACTTTATGAGCTATAACATGATTTGGATTTGAAAGATCAAGAAATAAAATACAAGAATGAAGAACATTTAATTTTTCTTTTGTTGACATCTGAGGATTTTCATCCATAACTTCACAATATTCCTTTTCTTCTTGATCTTGGGAAGACAAAAGTTTTATTAAATCTTCATTTGAATTTTCCTCATGGATAACTTGTTGCTCTTCCTCAGGATTTATAAGCTTGTGAACAGACATTGGGCGACTAATTGGCAGTTAATTAATAGTATCTTTAAGTTTATTTTCTATATATTGTTCTTCCGAATCCACTTTATTTTTTTGAGTTTTTCTTTCAAAGAGATCTGTGTGCTTCAAGTAATTGGCTATTGTCTTGCTAGAAATGTCATTTCATGCGGCCTTAGCCCATTTCATTGCTATCAATTGATTAACCTTATAGATGTTTGCCTTTTGTTGTTCATCTCAATCAATTGCATCTTGGAGTTGAAAATGCTTATATCGCCTCTTAAATACTGCTATTATTCCAGCATCCATTGGTTGAATTTTAGAAGTTGTATTAGCTGGAAAAAGAAAAATTTGAATATTTGTAAGAGGCAAATTTCTCACCACATGTGAAGGAGCATTATCTAATAAAAGTAGGACTTTTCTATTAGCATCTTGTATTTGTTGATCTATCTTTTATAGTCATTCCCTGAAAATGAGTCTAGTCATCCAAGCTTTTGCATTGATGCGATAATATAAACCCAATTGCTCTCCACTTTTTCTATTAAAAGTACGTGGCCTTTGTGTATGACCAATGATGAGAGGTTTCATTTTGTGAGACCCATCTGTATTTGCAGCAAAGATAAAAGTTAGACGTGTTTTATTTTTCTTAGAACCTTCAATTTGACGTCTTGTAATTGTTCGATCAGGGGTCATGCGATAAAAGAGTCCTGTTTCATCCATGTTGTATATGTCTTGAAGTGAATATCTTTGATGTTTTTCTTTTATTATTGGCATATTTCTATCAATTGCATCTAAATCAGCAGAGTCATTTTCTCCATATGATTTTTGAGCTTTGAATCCATGTCGAATATTGAACTTTGCAAGTCATCCATTTGAAAATTCTGGTGTTCTCTCTCCAAGTTCATGTTATCTAGCAAATTGACGAGCATTTTCCTTGATTAAATCACATGATAATACCACTCGACGTGCTTGTCATTGTAAAACTCAATTTGCTAAAACATTATCAAGTTTAGGATGCTTCACAGTTCTTTGACGCTTAGATGTAAGTTCAATTGAGTCCATGCTTTCATATTGTTGACGCTTAGCAAGAATGTTGCTGATGGTTCCTTGTGTTGAGATTTTTGAAAGCTTGAATTCTTGCATTGCTCAATTTGCAAGAGTTATTTGTTTGATGGATGGATTTGCTGTTTTATGATGATAAATTTTAAGCTTTTGATCATTACTCAGAGAAGATGAAGGTTTCATTTTGGAAGAAAAAAAAAATAAAAAAAAAGGATAAACTATAACTCAACTGTTGTATGCATTAGCCATTATAATTTAAGTGAGAAATTTTTGATATTTCACACATAAAAAACTTTCTTGAAAACGTGGTCACGATTTTTTGTATTTTAAAATTTAAGTTGATTAGATTAATTTAAACACAACTTTTAACTTTGGAAATTGACATTGATTTTATTGAGACTTGCATGGATTAATCATGCAATATTTTTGATATATTTTTTGATTTTTTAGGTGAAAATTCTATAAATTAATAATTTTTTGTGCTACGGATCATATTAATTTAAAAGAGGTTCCACTGTAGTTTCTTTAACAAAGATAAGAATATCTAGATTTTTTTGTCATGATTATTAAAATAAAAAGTATATGAAATATTGATCTTTTATTTTATTTTTTTATTGCTTGGTTTCCTGTATGAATTTAGTATAAAGTCAAACAAGTGTAAAATAGTATAAAATATATATTTATTTGAATGAACAAAATTACAAGGATAAGAGGGTAGAATTTATAAATAATTAAATAATTTATTTAAATATTATAAAAAAAAATATAATAGTTTTAGCTAGCCTATATATATGAAGATCGACATTGTATTTGAAGATGATTTTTTGATTTAGTTAGCTTTAGATATAAATTGAAGATATCCATTGAATGTGAGTAAGCTGTCATAATATTTATATACTAATTATTATTTTATTTTTTTCTTAAGTGAATGAAAAATCAATATATTGAATTGGTTAGTAATTATATGAAATAATTTTTTGTATTATTTAAAGTGACATGTATTTTATTAACTATTCTTGTGTCTAGCATAATATTAAAGTATATTTTTTTGATGGATTTGAATTTATTTTTAGATTGAAGTATCGCATTAATACTAAATAATGATTATTGTTAAAGCTCTATTATGCTTAAAAAATTAAAATAATTCATACATGAGTATTTAAAATAAAATAAAATAATTGCAAGTATATGATTACATACATAAATATGATGATATCGAAACTATGAACTGTAATGGTTCAAACTATACAGAGTGATATTGGAGATTGGACTCATATGTTGTGTGCATTTATCATGCAGTTTATATTTTTTAAAAATTATTTTTTTATTTTATATACATAATATTATTATTTTATATTAATATATTAATCTATTATATATTAATTTATATTTCCATTGCAATTAGCAGCTTGTTGTGTTGCCTGTGGGGGCTAATGCAAGCTAGCATGAGTTTGCCATGGGCCGGGCCATGCATTAAATTGTGTATGCCTTGATCGTGCTGTTTTTCACCCGACATGAATTTGACTCAGCATGGTTGCCAAATTTCTCCATTAGGGTTGTGTCGGCATGATACTTTTTGAAGGGATCAATTGTGCTGACACAATTGGGCCTTAAAAAGCTTAAGGTATTGCGGGCCCAATACAGCTCAGTTGATGCCTCTAGGATATCATTTGGCTTGCAAAAAAAAATGGCTTGACAAGGCATGAGCTGACTTAGTGGTGTTAAATGGGAGGTATCTAGTTCATCATTTAGATTTAGATAGCCAAACATCATTTAGGTATAAATGAATAAAAAAAAATATTGTTTGAGTTTTTGTTTTATATAATTAAAAATTATAATCTTATAAAATGATTTTTTGTTTTTTTATAAATACTTAAATATAATAAAAAATATTAGAATATATGTTAAATAATATATTAAAAAAATATTATGTATTATATCATAAGCAAATCTAATTTAGTTTTTTTGAAATTAGATTTATTTCATCATTATTAGTCATTTTATTTATAATCATAATTTTGAAAGTGATGATAATTTGATCAATTGTTAGTATGTATATTTTATTATAATTTGTATATATTCTTAGCTCTATTTGTTAAAATGATTATATGTGTGTGTGTGTGTATATATATATATACAAACACACACACACACACATTTGTTAAAATGATGTTATAAATATTTTAAATTTAATAAAGAATAAATAACTAAAGATTATAGAAATAATTGTGTGACAATTGATATCATAATGATTCAAATTAGATGCTATAAAAATAAATTAAAATTTTATTGGATATTATAAATTTATGATGATTTTATCATATATGTATTTGAATGCTATTTGTTAGAAATTATTAGGAGTTTCTTAGATATTTTATCTTTTGAAAATATGAAATTAAAAATAAAATATTTAGATGTGTATGTCACATTATTAATCTGATAATATAAAATTAATTTTATTTTTATTAAAAATTATTTAAACATTTATAAAATTTGTTAAAAAATTTAAAGAATTTTCAGAATTTCATAATTTATATCAGCTAGTAAGCTAAAAAATAATTCTACCATGATATCCAATATCATTGGAATAACATATTTGATAATGAGATATTGTGTTAACAAATATTGTATCATATTTTATAAATATAAATAATAAAACTTTAAATTACTTGATATTTTCATGTGATTGGGAGATTAGATTTTTCATTACTAAAAATTTTAATAAATTTTTTATGACAAGACAACATGTATTATTTATATATACTCCATGTTGTATTAGTCATATATTTTTATAATATAATAAATATTAATATTTAAATAAAATAGTTATAGAAATTAAAAGAATATTTTTTAAATACTTGGTATTATTTTAAACTTTTTATTCTGTTGATTGTATGAAATTGAGTTAAGCCCTTAAGGTAGAATGTATAAAAAGTATTTTATTTTTTATAGTAAAATTATATGAATTGACCTCAAAAATAAAAAGATAAAATATGAACAAATATACGCACACACATACACCCAAATTATAAAAATAGATGTTACACATTCCAATATTGTGACTCAAATCACATTCATAAATAATTAATATTTCATTCAATTAAGTAAGTAAAAATAATTAGACTATTAATTATTATTCATACATATTAATTATTATTAATTATTATATTAATAAAAATGTGCGAAGTTTCAAAATATTTGTATATTAATTATTATTCATACATATTTTCAAATAAATTAAAAAATTTTGTATTGAACTAATAAAAAACTTATGAATTTATATTTGTCATGATATTTAAAAATGACTTGTGATCTGCTGACTCATATGATATTTACTATAATTTCAAAATTTATTTTTATGTTATTATAAATATAGTTAGACATGAAGATATATCAGATACTAAATACATCAAGTTTTATTCCATTAATTTTTGAATATTTTTAAAAAATTTAACATTCAGAATTTGACATATAGTAATCATGATCCAGAAGTTTAATTTATAGGCAGTGAATAAATTCAAGAAATTCATTTTCTATTATTGTATTTTTTATTTTATTTCATATTCTTTGTAAATATTTTAAAAATTTTTAAATAATTTTATTTTATTAAATGGTGTGCTATATATATATATATATATACATATATATATATATATTCTTTTTTTAATTTTTGTAATTCAATATTGCTGATCCACATGCCATTTCCCAGTCTATCTATCACGTGCACACTGGGCCACTTGTAGTGCTAGTGGCAGTCTGGAATTATCTTGGTCTAGCCTGAGCCTAGGCTAGCCATACACGAGCCATGACCATGAATCATGAGACAACTTAGTTGCTTGTGTTTGGCATGTGCTCATGCTGTGGCCAGGCACAGGCTAGCTAGGGCCCTTGCCCCAGCAAGTCAGTGGGCACGGCTAGTGAAAACAGGTCTAGTTTAGTAGTTTACTGGGTGATATTCACTCTTATTATCTGTGCTATATTTGGAAAACTGTGATGAATTACTCTGAATGAACGACTTGTATTTCCATGTGCTTGTGCTGCTTGTTTTGCAGGAAACACATTTTAGATCCACTGTTACTATGAAAGCTATCCTCCCCCCCATTTTTTTGTTTTTTTTTTTTTTTTGGTTTGTTTTTCTAGTCTTATGAAGACTACTATTTGTTTTTCTAGTAATTCTCTTTTTGTTCTTGCATGACAAGTTTGCTCAGTTATTTATGCCACTTGCTCAATCATAATTGGCGCGCACACGCACACGCACACACACACACACACACACGAGCACATACATAATGTGTATTTATTTCAATTATAAAAAAAATATTGTATATTGTTTATAAATATTATAATTTTGTTCTAAACAAGAATGTTAATGTTAGAAAATTAATGAAAGTTTAAATGACAACATGAGATTTATTATCTTTGGACAATGATATTTGTTTTTTCATCAAGGTATTCCATTTATTATATAATTATTATGCTTTTGTTAAAAAAATTTTAAAAAAATATTATTTTATATTATTTATTGGTATTATAATTATCTTCTAAACATGATTGGTTATGTTGTTGGAAAATTAATGGATGTTTTCAAGTGGGTTTTATACTAACCTTATATCTTTTAATGTCTCCATATTTCAATATTTATTATTTTTGATCCCCCCTCCCTCCATATGCCAAATCCAACTCATCCTATATCTTAACCCTTAAATGGGCCTTATGGGCCTTGTGATTGGATCAAGTAAGGCTCTTGTATTAACTCATTAAATTTACTACTATCCCACCCAACACATGAGCAAGCATGCTTCTTTTTTGACAACTACATGTTTTTGATTCTAGGGTTTTTAGTAGAAAACCCCTAGTATTAAATCACATAGGTTATCCCTAATTTTGGGAGGGAATTTAGGGTGAAATTTTGCCTTGAAACCCCCCATCCTAAAGAAACATGATTTCAATTTTGCATCCCTCCTATCCACATTTAATAATTCCCATGACATCATAAGCATAATGTCTACCACACCAAAGCCATTTGTTCAAGTCATATCATATCATACATGAACATGGGAATTATTAATGTATATAAGATAGAAATTGCTTACTTTTTTTTTTCACTCTCCCCCAATCCCCTCTTACCAACCCCAATGCAGAGATGTATATGACAAATTTTCATACTTGTCAATCGTCTCAGTAGTGATCGCGACTAAGCACGTTTAACTTTGGAGTTCTTATGAGGTCCAGTGCATCAGTGATGATTTACATGCATCTAAAAAATAGCTCAATTTCATAGTAAACTTTAACATAAACACACCTCGACGTGAATTAAGGCTTTTGGAAGTTAAGCCCCCTAAAAAAAATCATTGCACATCACTATTTTATCTATTTTGTAGCTTAAAAAAGAGGCAACAAAGAAGAAACAAAGACATAAAATCCCCTAAAACAAATACTTACTAACATTAGTGATTTTGAAGGAAAGAAAAAAGCTGAAGGAGAGGGTAAATTTCATTGTGATTTTTTTTTCAATATAGCTAGCTATATCTATAATTAATTTCATCATCATTTTAATAGGACGATCTTTTTATTTCTCAATTCTTTTTATTCCACATCACCTCGCCTATGTGTCTTACAAAAATACTCAAGGCTTTTTTGTTTTTTTTTTTTAATTTTACCCATTTAATTTCCAAAGAAAATTTACTTCAATTCTTCCCTTGCATTTTCTGAAGAACATAAATGCACACCTTTTTCTTTCCCATGTCACACACACACACACACAAGTATGCTTATATCAAAATGTGTGTATAAACCTATACATCCTATATAAGAGCAGCCATACTCAACAAAATAACTACTCAAAATATATTTAAATATTAAATTTATTATTTTAGCTGGTAATTTTTCAGAATAAACTCCAACCACACTATCTATTTTATACCTAACTTCTAATATTTTTAAAAAAATCAAACATGTATATAGAGAGATAGAGGAAAAAAAAGGAGAGAAAAAATTTAGAGATATCAAATGAATCTCCATATTTATTGAATCACTTGAGTAAACTAGGAAAAATAAAGTGGAATAGAGATTGGGTTGGAGATGAATTTTTTTTGTTTGGGTAGCTAAAATATGTATAATGAAAAATAAAGAGTGGGTCGGAGACGCACTAAACACATCCGTTCTTTCGTTTAAGTGAAGCATTTTTGATCAAATCAATCAATGACGACTAACAATGTCTAATCCCGAGGGAGAAGAAAAATAAGAGGTGAACCAATCCATAAGGAGGCTCAGATGAAAATGAGATCCCCAGGCACGAGAAATTTTACAAAACAAAAATCAAAGTCATCGCACTGATTTGGGAAACAAAAAACACAGAGATGAAGAAAGGGGGATGCAGGAGCATGCAAATATCACAAAACAGAGAATAAACGAATTCAAACAAAGGAGAAGCACAGCGTTCACTTGAAAATGTAGATTGTTTAAAAAGCGAATAACTGGATCCCCCACGAAACAAATTAATAATTAGGACTCACTTTTTTGATTGATCTAAAGGTGCTTTTGTTGTGTGTTAGTGGCAATCGGTTTTTCACGATCAACACCGCAGAACGGATTCTTAATTCTTATTCATCTTGCTCAAGCTCCTCAGCGAATACCTTCGATTCCCGCTTCTTTCATTAGATAACGCACCTGGCATCGATTTTCTCACGTTTTCTATCTTCCGCGGCCCTCTTTTTTTGGAACTCTCCGGACGAGTTGCGGATGGGGGGGTATTCTCCTCCATTGACTTCATTTTTCTTCTCTTCAGTTTCTCGTTCCTCATATCTGAATATTTATCAAAAAATCTTCCCCTCATACATGAGGATGGGTTTTTCACGACAATCATCAAACGAGGTATTCTTTGAGTTACAATCTCCAAATTCGTCACTCACCATCTTTTCCAAAGCATGAAACTCATAAGCGAGTGATTTGTACTCAGGGTGGGAATCTGAAATTTGCACGTCAGACGTTCTTGGAATCTCGGATTTAGTTAAAGCATCTGAAATATCGACTGTCATCTAATCATGAACTTGACATAATTGAATCGAAGAACAAATTTTAAAAAGAAATTTTAAGCAACTTACGCGGGGTAGATTGATGTTGGTTATCCCTGGGGCGACTAACGAGGGGCCACGTATTCCAATCGGCGATCTAGTGACCGGAGACTTGCGTTCGTATTTCATCTTCGAAATGGAAGAAAAACTGAGATGGAAAATGTTGGTGTCAGTACTTATTTTTGAATTGAATAATGGCGATCCTGTTCCTGTTGCGCCTGTGGGGCAGGCAACTGACCGTTAAATTAGAGTTATATCATATATGGAATTACAGGAGGGCAACCGCAGCGAGAGGAGTGGCACTATCTATGTTATTTTGCAAACTATGATAGGTGTCAAATAAGGTTCTATATTTATTAATTAAATATTTTTATAAATTAAAGTTTTTTTTTTCAACCTATGAAAAATATTATTTGAGATGTACAATAGACATAACTGCTATTTTACATCCTCTCTATTCTCTCTCCAAGGTTACCAAATATGGCACCCCAAAACCTTTGCCACCTCTTATACCAACTCTATTTGAGTAAGAATTTTTTATTATTTGGGTGCTATTTTAGCGGTTATTGAGATTATACCCCCCATAGCAACTCCCATTGGAGTTGCTATGAGTCACAATAAAACAACGATAATAAGCATAAATAATTAAAACAAACAAACACACACGCAGGCACGCGCACACACACACACACACACACACACCACACACACATATATAATTATTTTTGGTATTGATAAAATATCAAACTTGTCACTGCTAGTAAGTAATCATTTTTGTAATGTGGAGGACATGAGTTTGAATTCCTATCTCCATGTACAATAATAATTATATATTTCTAAAATTGCATATCAAGTTTTAAAAATTATAATTTCCAAATTTAAAAATGTAATTTCTCATTTGTAACATTGATTTGTAAAGTAATTAAATTATTTTCTTTTCTCCAAATTTTAGAGTCCAAAATCATGTTATTTTAGAATTAAGTATATTAATTATTATTATGAAAAATTCGGCGCATCAAATTTAAAATATTTTGTATTTGGTGCACCAAAATACAAATCTCCCATCAATATTTTTAACATTCTAATATATTAATTATAACCATAACATATTATCACATTATCCCATAGAAAATATATTTATATGATACATTATATATAACACACACACACCAACACACACACATGTTTATAAATGTATATTATTTAATATAAATATTTATCTAAATTTATAGACAATGATATAAATTTATATGCATAGGTTAATATATATTTTATATTAGTTGTGTGTGTGTGTGTGTGTGTGTGTGTGTGTTTGTGTGTGACATTATGGGATTTAGAATTATAATGTTGTACGTAACATTATTGATATGATATATAATATACGATATAGAGAATATAATGTTACACACACACACACACATATTGTTATATGATTTAGAATATATAACATTATATATAAGGGTTACGGGCACACACACACACACACACACATAAATATTGATACCAAACATTATCAATATGAAATATTATAGATATGATACATTATATATAACATTATGTATGCAACTTAGAATATGTAATATTATATATATTATTTAAAATAAGGCTACAATTCAATGGGTTGGGTTGAGAGCCAAACACAAGCTTAACCTACACTAAAATGCATTAACTCGAAGTATGACCCAACTTAACTTTCAACCTTAAATGTTCAACTTGATCTCAAGGCCAATTGAATTAATAAAACTCAGTCGAGCTCAACTCTAACTGATCGTTACTATCATCTGATTTAGAGTATATAATACATGTTATAATGTGGGTGCTAAGGTCTTCGAATCAAGATTATTCGAAATCACAAAAAGCAAAAATGATACATACTTATTTAAGAAATGAAACAATCAGTTAAAATGCTTCAAAATTAAGAAATCATAATAAAAAAATTATTATAAATCAATATAGTGAAATAAAGTTAAGTTTATACAATTTCAAATCTAATAATATTTGCTAAATATTTTTTCATACATATAGGAACTTTGTAAAGCACACAATGCTCAAGCTTATGTTTTAGATTAAATATATTTTTTATGATATAAAATCCTATAAACCTCTAATAGAGTATAAACTCATAAACCTATGATTCTGGAGTGAGTGCTCCTAATCTCTTTCCATTTATTCTTTAGGTAATATTGTCGGTTCATCAGATTCTTAGCTTGAACAAGAACATAGTTGCATCTTAATTGCTGGAATAAAGAAGAGATTATGTCCACAACTTTTAAAATCTCCAAACATTATCCAAGATCCAATTCCTCAAGACTCACAATCTGCACACAAATTAAATTAAATAGCAACACTCACACTATGATATATACATCATACACTTTGCACAATCAAAAAAGTAGTTATATAATCTACAGCCACTTTCACTAATTATAAACTAACAATAATATACATACTCCAAAATATATAAATACTATTTTTATACAATTTGCACAAACACAATACATAAACAATAAACCAATAGTAAATTTATTAATTTGAATAATAATAAATATATTTATATGGAACATATTGAAATTTATACTAAACATTAATTTCAAATCAGTGTGCAAAGTGGAGAATAGAAATAAAATCTTAGCTACAAATAAATAAAACTCACCCAAATTAATGTGTAGCGTGAGAGGAGGAGGTGGATGATAATCAATTTTTCAATTTTGAAAAACTATCTACCCAAAGGAGAAAAATACCATTTACAGAAGCCAAAGAACTCATAACACCAAGAAGAAAAAAATACTGCACATTGACATCTTTGATATTTTTCATTTTAATGAAATATAGGTGTGGCACACCCCCATCCAAGAGGCACCATGCTTGCCATTTTGCAAAAAATGCATGCTCCCATATTTATAACTTCTTAATTTTCTTTAAAAAAAAATAGAACGTGTGATTGTATCCCATGTTCTTGGTCTACCATAAACCAAACGTTCAAAAAAAAAAACAAAAAAAAAAAAAATTGGTATGCTTAGCTTGAATAGACCCAACAAATATTTCACTCTACTTTGGGTGGAGAGGACTCATACCAGTGTCCTAACTTAAAAAAATTAAAATTTGTCTATGACACTACTTCCTTGAACATATCATGACATTTTTATTTGTTTACTTTTTTAAGTTTCACTTACTTTTCATCTAATATATCTCAGATACTGTGATACTATACATTAATATGCTTAGATTTACTATGGATAGAGGTATCAAATGAGTCCAACCATGCTGGCATGACCTATTTTTCTTTGGCTCGTCTAGGCCACCATGCCGTGTAGGGCATGATATAATAATTATCAAAGGTTGTGCCATGCTATCATGGTTCAAAAAAAAATGGGCAGCTCAACATGGCCTATTATCATGAATTTTAGTCATGTCATTGTGTGTTGTACTAAGTCACGCCAAGCATGATAAGGCTTGACTAGGCTAACTCGTGTTAGGATGAGCTAGTGTGGGTTAAATTTAGACTAGTCTAGGTTCAATTCAGACTATTCTAGGTCAGGCTAAATCAACCTAATTCATTCAAGGCTAGCTAGTTTAGCCAACCAAGTCAAAACTAGCCTACACCAGTCATCATGTCATGTCATACTGTTTCTAGTCTCTCATGCCAAAAAAAATTGGCCTAGCATAGCCTATGCCATTTCTGCAAGTTGGTCCGTGATACTTCTTGGCATGATTCTAAACCATGCCATGCCGTGGCTATGCCAGAGCTGCCTGACCCGATTGACACTTCTAACTATGGAAGATCAAATTTTTAAAGAGATAAATATACTTCGAATATTGTTCCATATAATATATATATATCTCATCAATACATCCAAGCAAACAAGAAATATTTCATCCATAAAATTTCTTTGCATGCTTTAGTAGTTGCAATGAACTCTACGTATGTGTTGGATAGTGTTATATGCTTTTATAGCTTGGATTACCATGATAACTTAAGGTAGATCTATCTGAATCTCAATCACCAGCTATATTAGAACCAGTATATTTGAGAAGCATAAATTATAACCCAACTAAGAAAAAAAATAGTTAAGAAGTTCTCATAAGTATCCCAAGATAAATTTTAATACAGCCAAATGATATCTACCCAAGTTCAAGAGAAAATGATAGACAATACTGATAGTGTGTGCTCTATCTGATCTATTGCAAACCAAAATATACATAGATTATCAACTAGTGAGGCATCGAGAGATGACCCATGTCTCTCATTTTCTCATTTATCTTAGGACTATGCTTGAGATTAGCTTAGCCTCTTTCGTATAAAATCTCTCAAAAACTTTATCATTGTATCATTCTTGGGATAACTAAATACACCATAGAAGGCCAATTTTTTATAACACTCATATCTAAAATTTGCCTAAATTGACCCAAGTCTTCTTAGCAAATACTTTTACCAACTCCTCCTTTAGCCTGTCAATTTTACTCTATCATGGTCAATAATCACCATGTCACAAACATATAATAAAAAGTATAAGTCCATTATCACTCAACTGACGACTTATAAATATATAATGATCCTAATAGGTATGGGAAAGTTATGAGTCTCCATGAATGATGAGAATATCTTGTATTGCTACCTAGGAGTATATAGGACTATCTCATGCGAATGAGATAGTCTCTTGTTCAGTTTGCAAATAATACCTTCCTTCATCTCTATAATGAATCTCTCTGGAAAATCCATGTAGATAGTTTCGTGAAGGTCGCCATGAAGAAATACAAACTTTACATTAAGTTAATCAATTTGTAAATTCATGCTAGTAGCCAAATTCATAACCAGTCGAATAGAAAACATATAATTTTGTGGAAGAAATATCTCATCAAAATTGATTCATTTCTTTTGAAAATAATCTTTTGACTACATATTCGAGCCTTATATTTTGGTTGAAAATCATCATCACAAGTTTATATTGAGAAGAAGCACATGTGAAAACAAGCATCAAACTCTCTTCTCAATAGTCTGATTAATTTTCTCAGTAATATAAATTAATTATGGTATATTGGCTAATATCTTTTCTTGTATAATACTATGAAATACATAATAGTTATCAAAATTATCTTGATATTCTCTCATTTTATCAGAACATATGGAGATCAATTTTTTATCAGTCTCTCTCAACCTAGCATAAAAATTCTAAAAGATAAAAAAAAGACATGATCTTTTATTTTTTATGTATATGCTCCTACTTTCCTAAAGTGATTATTAATGAATCTGACAAAATAAAGAGTATCATTGAGTATTTTACTTTATATGGAGAAGACATATTGACCAACCTAGGGTAAACTTTAAGACATGTACAATATTTTTTTCCTATTTACCATAAGGGCAATCAACAATGGATCATGTTGGCTCAATTTTTTTCATGTTGGCCTATTTTGCCAATAAAAACCATTATTTACTTTAGTCACCCAAAGTCTCCACTTCCCAAACTCTAACATTAACTTCTTTTTAATTTTTGCAAAACCCCAACTTTCGAGCTTTTCTCCATTTCTCCTATTAATTTCTGCTATAGGCCTCAAGTGTCAATGAATTAACTCCTCAACAATAATTCTCCCTAGCATTTTCCTATATTGTTCAATTGATCTAGTGCTCCTCTTTCTATATATATGTTTTCATAATAAATCATTTTCTAGGTAAACAAATTATCACTTGTGCTTGTATTTTTTTTTGTTTGATCTTTTTTTTTTGTAAAACTAGAAATATAAGTCATGGTCTTTTAATGTTCCTTTATTTATTTTTCTAATGCTGGAAATGAGCAGCTCAAAGCTCATATCGTGGCTTTATCTTTAAAATGTTTGGACGAACTCAAGAAAGCTAAAACATAGGTAATGTTTTGTTTCATATTTTTGAAATAGGGTGTTTATTTTTAAGTGTTTTCATGTTGCTATAACATAGATTAATGATTATTCAGACATCAAAGAGAGTGTTTTATGATGTCTTATTTTTACTTTATTTTCATTAGGATGGTCATTGATATAATGTAACAAAGAAAGGAGATGATTTCTAGCATTTTGCCAGAAAAATACAGCTATGACCAAATAAATATTCAGTTTAGGGGGCATTATGTTTCAGGGTACTCACCTAGAAATATTTAAAAATATGAAAATAATCTTTTAATATTTGAAAAAAAATTACCAGACTCTTAAGAAATTAAACTTTGGGGTACTCTATTACGTTAATCCTAGATTGCCATTCATTAAATTCATCAGCCATTCGGCCCTCACTTTTTCCCATTGCCCTCGCTCTCTTCCATCGATGAGCTCGATAAAGCTCTCGATCGAGCTCGACGACGAGCTCAAGAAGCTCGACCCTGAGCTCCAAGAGCTCATGGTTGAGCTGGGTGGAGCTCAACGGGCTTCCGATAGCTCATGAGCTCCAGGAGTGACGAAAGCGCGTCGAGCTCCATCAAGCTCGAAAATGAGCTCTTGGAGCATGACCACGAGCTCTAGGCGCTCAAATATGAGTTTCTGTAGCTTAATTGGAGATCGTGGTCGAGCTCCAAGAGCTCATCATTGAGCTCCAAGAGTTGATGGGAGCTTGTTGAGCTCAATCAAGCACGACAATGATGGAGCTCTCGATCGAGCTCGATGGAGCTTGACGGGTTCCTGTTAGCTCCTGGAGCTTGATGCCAAGCTCCTCCGCTTGTTATCAAGCTCGTCGATGGGAGAGGGCGAGGACTGAATGGCCGATGGGAAAGGGCGAGGACCGAATGGCCGATGGGAAGGGTGAGGACTGAATGGCCAATGGGAGAGGGTGAGGGCCGAATGACCAATGGGAGAGGGCGAGGGCCAAATGGCTTATGAGATTTAATAATGGGCAATATAGGATTAACGCATAGAGTGCCCTACATTTAATTCTTAAAAGTCTAATGATTTTTTTTTTCAAATTATAAAATATTAGTTTCGTATTTTTAATATTTCTCAGACAACACCCCGAAACATAATTCCCTCTTTAGTTTATCATTCATTGCTACGAGCCCACAACAAACTATCCATGATACATGATAGCATAAAGAGAGAGAAAGTGAAACCTTAATCTCATAGTGAAATCTTAAAATAAGAAAAAAAAAATTACAATCAAGTATCACTGATTAATTAATTGATCTTTTGGTATTTTAATATTTAATATATTTTAATATCTTTTTAAATAAAAAGAATCATGGAATTTCTCTAAAAATATAACTCCTAAATGGAGTGAAGCTTTTAGCTATATGGTTTGGGTTGAAGTATTAGGTAAAAAAAATAATTTCTTAAAATAATTTCTTAAAATAATTAGAGTTAGGTCCTATAATTGAACTACTACTTGAAAAGTTGGGAAATAAAGTAAGATATTTATTAATCACTAATAAACTAGTTTTTTTTTTTACACTTTGCATTATGTTTTCTCTATAATTAACTAGTTTATGTGTTTGGATGAGTTTAATCATGAAAATGGTCTTAGGTTTTATACAAGTTAATTGTATTCATTTATAAATTTCATATTGTAGTATGAATTTTGAATCTTATTGTATGTATGATGATGATTAATTATAAAATATTTAAAAACTCTCTTGAAACTAAGATACCAATGCTACGAATGCTTCCTTTGATTGTGATACTAGTGATAAGAATAAGCCTTCTGGTGCTAGCGGTAAAATAATTTCTAGTAATGTTAGGAAAGTTGGAAAAAAGTTTGCAGTAAAATCTCTATGGTGTGGAATTAATATGAAAAGATGAGATTTGTAGATAACATATAAAAATGTAAATGCAATTATGGAATTAATATGGGTTTGTGAGAGGTTTCATACTTGTAATTCAAATAATGTAACTATTAGTAAACAATTAGATTATAGCGATTATGGATGCAATGAAAATAATAACTTCAAATGCAAACATCTACTAAAAAATTACCTTTTGTAGATCAAAGCTAAGATATTATAAAATGCAAACATTCTCTATAGAATTCCACACAGATGGTCAGAAAAATAGGTGGATTTTTGATTATCCATAGAGATTAATTATGGATAGATAATAATATATTTTCTTTGCACAATCATAGAAGAAGATTTGTAGTTACACATTTTATGATGAAAACATAAAATTTCCTTAGTAATAATTTTTAATTTTTAATATAATTTCCCATTCTTCTTCAATATATTTTTAATTTTGTCGTTAAGTTTTATATTTTAATAAATGATGGCCATTGATGTTATGTCTTAATGGGAGTAAATAATAATGAAAACATAACCTCCCTCCAACATATCTTTTATTACAAGATAACACTATGTGTCCCATAAATTAGTTTAGTTGGAATTAATAACCTCCATATTATAGTTGATCCAAGAAATTTAGAGTTATTATCCCACATCTAAATTGAGGGTAATATACATAAACAAAAGTAAATTTTAAAATAAATACTAAATATTCATTATCACAACCATCGCAACTATAATTTAGGTTATTAATTTTTTATGGAAATTTATGTTTTCTATAATTCATTGAAAAATATTTATGAAAAAAAAAATTAATTTTTATATTTAATAAAAAGAACACCAACATATAAAATATTTATGCTTTAGTAGACTATAATTTATAAACTTGATAAATGATAATATTCTCGCGCATGTAGAAGTAGCATAAAAAAATCAAATATTTAAAAAAATATTTTAAAAACATTTAGATATATAAGTTTATGTATAGAAATATATATGTAATCTATATATAAACAAATATAAATATACATAAACATATAAACTTATATAAAAGTTTATAAAACTTATATATAAACACACACACACCCACACATGTTTATAAATGTATATTATCTAATATAAATATTTATCTAAGTTTATAGACAATGATATACATTTATATGCATAGGTTAATATATATTTATATGCATTAGTTGTGTGTGTGTGTGTGTGTGTGTGTTAAATTTTTTTTACTAAATATGAAAATTTTGGTTTATTTTTTGCAAATATTTTTTTAGCAAAAATATCTACACATAATTTAATGAATAAGTTGTGTTTGGGTGGTAATAATTATTTTGATTTATAATGTTTAGATCCCGATAGCATAGTATATTATCAAAAGTGCATTAGTCATTTAGTTATAAAAACTATATGAGCAAGGTGCACTAATTAGCTTGCATTGCAATGTTTTTGGATTTAATGATGAAATGGGAGCTTTAAAAATGCCAACTAGATCACAAGAATTACCAAACAGCAGCATTTATTTATTAAAGAGTAAAATCACAAGATTTCATAACCTCTAAATCTTGGATTAATGAAATCTAATTAAGATTCACGAAGGCAAATTAAGGCTGCCAACTAGAATTTGGAGGGAAGATATTAGATATCATTATAAAAGGGCATGCTTGCCCGCCACAAAAGTTCGTTCTCAGTGTGTTTGCAATGGCGAAGAATAAGGCAAGCCTAGGCCGACAAAAGATCGCCATGGTGAAAATACAAAAGAAAAATCATCTGGATGTCACTTTTTCTAAACGGCGAGCTGGGTTGTTCAAGAAAGCAAGCGAGCTATGCACGCTGTGTGGAGTGGAAATCGCAATAGTAGTTTTTTCTCCTGCCAACAAAGCATTTTCATTTGGGCATCCTCAAGTCGAAGCTGTTATTGATCGTTTTCTTAATCGAAAAGTGACAACGAACCCTGGCCTAGAACGATTCATAGAGACACATCGAAGTGCCAATATATACGAACTAAACACACAATTAACACATATACTAGTTCACTTGGAAGACGAAAAAAAGAAAGGAGAAGTATTAGGAAAAATGGGCAAGGGAAGCCCTGGTGAGTGTTGGTGGGAAGCTCCAATTGAGGAACTCGGGTTGCATCAGCTTGTAAAGTTGAAGGATGCAATGGAAGAACTAAAGAAGAAAGTTGGAAAGGAATCTAATATGAAGAGTATAGCTTTCGCAATGCCTTGTGTCATGGGCAGCCTCGGTTTTGAATAAGGAGCTCGTATTCTTGAGTCCCCGTCCCCTTTTATTTCTTTTGAGTGGAGGAGATGCATGAAACCAGAAATTTTTTTCTTGTAATTTATTTTCATTTAATATTCAATTATTTATTCCTTTTGATTTTGAAGATCACAAAAACATTGTCTCTCTATATATTCTTTAAATAACTTTTCATGAAAAATTTTGAAGGAACACAATCTGTTTGTTCCGAAGGATGCCTCACCATGAGAAATATGTTAGGTGATACTCTCCACTTCACATCAATCTTTGAATTTCATAGATGTTTGCCTAAGAAAAAATTTCATCACCTAATAAAAAATAAGGGCCAACCAAGATAAAATTAACGATGTAAAATCTTTTTAGAATTACACACATTTTCACCACTCATCACTATAATTAAAACAAGATTAATACAAAATAAATCCAACATAACTAAGTGTTTATAGCTATGCACATATGAAAGATAGCTGCCATACAAATCTAGTATTAGACTCGTGAAAGATCACTTTGCTCTTTCTCTCATATTTTCTCCCTCTTTACTTTTGAATTCTTTTTTGTTCTCTCCTTACACACACACACACACACAATAAAGGAAAAAAAAAATACATAACAAAAAAAGTTATAAAGAAATGAAAAAAAAATAAAGAGCTGATGGGGGAAAAGGGGAACATATCCCCTCCTCTTTCATCTATTATCTTTTTTTTTTTAATTCAAAGAGAATGTGTGAGTCAGACCCAATAATTCTATACCACAAAATAAAAGTTGGATATTAATTTTGTCTAACAAATGTCATATCCTATAAATGGAGAACTATATTATTCTATAACTAATATGCAAAATACTTCTATCATTTCTAAGCTTTTATTTTCCAACACATGTTGATCTTTTTGTTGACTATGGTGTAACTCTCTCTATATCACTTCCTATCAATTCTATGCTTGTATAGGTATAATTGATTTGAAATACCTTTTGCTTGATACATCTTTTAAAGCTTTTTCTCAAAGTTCTATGGAAATCAAAATCTCAAACATGTTTGCTAGGATATTATTGGCCAAACATAGTCTTATAGTACTGATATCAATCAAATCAAGAATCTCCTATTCTTTATCACTTACAATTGACTTATATATCCCAGATCCAATAGAGACTTTAAGAAGAGTAGTGGTTAGATTATCTCTCAATGCCTTATGTAACGTAGAGTTGGTTAATTGAACTTAGCCCACTGAGCAAACCCAACCAACCTAGCAATAAAGTCGAGTTAGTATTTTATATTATGTCCTAAAAATATCAATAGTAGATTTGGCTCGCCCCAATTGGCCTATAAGGCCAATCGGCATCGGATCATGCTGGCTCAATTATTTTCATTTGGACCATTTTTCAAATTAAAAAACTATTATTTACTTTATCTACCCAAGTTTTCACCTCCAAAACCCTAACCTAACTTCATTTTGATTTTTTTAAACCCTGATTATTGAGCTCATATTTATTTCCCCTTCTCAGTTCTTGCCGTTGGCGTCCAGTGCTAATGGTTTAACTCCTCGATAATGATTCTCCTAGTATTTTTCTATATTTGTTCATCTATTCTAGTGTTCCTCTTTCTCTATATATGTTTTCATCAAAAATATATTTTTAATAGTTAAAAAAAATATCTATTGTGCTTGAAATTTTTTTTCACATTTGATCTTTTTTTTTATGTAACTAGAATTATAAGGCATAATCTTTTAATGACTTCATTATTTTTTCTACTGTAACTTACAATAAAAAACCACACAAAACCTCTGATACAAAATAATAACATCAAAAATAGTTATTGCCAAAAAAAAAAACAAAAAAAAAGCTAAACAATTTGCAATAATAAAAATAGACTAAAGTGGATGGGAATAGGTAATTTTCAAATGACGGTTAAGTCTTTTTTTTATAGAAAGAATGAGAAAGTAAATCCTCACATCTAACTAATGTGGGTTTGAATATTTGTTGAAATATAACAAATCTCCACCTTGACAAATATGCGAATCTCATCTCGAAACAACTCTTTTTCAAAAGTTGAAACACCCTCAAATGTGATAAAGAAGCAATCAAACTTTTGCAATATTGATTGAGTCTAAACAATGATTATTCTTGGTCATTATCACCACCTTAGTCAACATATCAAGAAAATTATAATCAGTCTTGATTTTTTGAACTAAGAATCCAGCTTCTTCAATAATTTCCTACACAAAATAATACCTCACATTAATATACTTCAATCGTGCATGATAAATTTGGTCGCTTAATGATTAACATCATGACTGTCACAAAATACTGCAACTTTTTTTTAACCGACACCCAGATTATCAAGCAACCCTTGTAGCCATATTACTTCTTTGTGATTACCATATACACTGCCTCCATCATAGACAAGACTATTGTTGACTATAAAATAGACTTCCAACTAACTAATTCTTTTGTAAGAGTAAACACATAACCAGTAGTAGATATATTTTTATCAATATCACCATCATAATATGAATCATATATGCTGACCAACTATATTATTCTTCTCAAATATGAAACCAACATACAAGGTTTTTGAATGTACCTTAGAATCTATTTCACTACTTGTTAATGTTCTTTTATAGGATTATGCATGTACTTAACTCATAGTCCCAATTGTTTTTGAAATGTCATGCCTTGTACACACCAAAGCATATATCAAGCTACGTGCAGCATTTGAAGAAGGAACTTTTGACATATATTTCTGTTCCACTTCTATCTTTGGACAATATTAAGTACTAAGTCTGAAATGATGAGCAAGTGAGATATTTATAGGTTTTGGTTTTCTCAAGTTATACCAAAGCATTGTAGTACCTTCTTCAAATACTACTTCTGAGTTAAACTGACTATGCCGCTTTGTATGTCTCTCACTATTTCCATGCCGAGAATGTTCTTGGCTTCACCCATATCTTTCATTCCCAACTTTTGTTCAATTGAGACTTCAATTTACTTATCTTCCCTTGATTTCTTTATGCTATCAAAATATCATCAACATACAAGAGATGTCTTTCTTCCTACAAACTATCAAAAATGGATCATTTTATTATTCTGTGTCCCTTTATCAAATTGTAGTACTTTAATTTTCCTTCCTATCTGGTTTAACATCATTTTCTTCCATACAAGAAATATTTCAAATACATCATCTTTGGATTTCATAGTATACACCCAATGCCTTCTGGAAAAGATCAACAAATATAATAAAGTAATGTCCACCTCCTAAGGAAGTTGTCTTGGTTGGTCCCCATATGTCTGTATGAATATAATATAATATACCTCTTGTATTATGAATTATAGTACCGAACTTAACCCTCTGCTTTTCTAGAACACTTTGCTCGCACAAATCTAGCTTGCAAGTCTTTGCATATTTCAATAATCCTTGCATAGCTAATGTTTATAAATATGTCTCTCTAGCATATCCAAGTCTTATATACATAACCTAGACATCACGGCTACTTTGTATGCCATTGATACTGCTGCTGTTATCCTCATTATGATGCTACCTTAATAAAGGTATATGTTATTTCTCTTGATACCCCCCCCCCCCCCCCCATCACCACAAGTGGCATTGATACAACTTTCAAATTCAAACCCTGCACAATGATAGTGAAACATTTTGACTCCAAGATTCCCAAAGAAATAAGATTCTTTTCAAGATTTAGAATGTACTGAATATCTGTCAGCACCCTGGTTGACCCATCATGATTTTTCAAATTGATTGAACTAATCCCATCTAATTTGCAAGGTTAATTGTCTACCAAATGGATAACATAACCATCAAATTATGTAAAGTTGAATAGTCACCCTTTTCTAGAACATGTACGGAATGAGCAAGCTAAATCAAACAACCATTCATTAGTACTAGTCATTGATAACACACAAGCCAATGAAAAATCAGACTTATCATCTTCAACCACACATGCTTTAGATGCACTCTTTCTTTTCTTTTTCTGTAGCTTAGGATAGTCTTTCTTCCAATGTCCTTTTTTGTGACTAAAGACACATTCATCTTTTGTAAGTTTGCTTTTGGCTGATATCTTTTTCTTCTCTCTCAATTTCAACTTTGACTATGACCTCGAACAGTGTGGGCTTCACCGGCTAAGCTCCCATGTTTTAATTTATCTTTCTTTCTAATCTCATTAGAATATAGAGCAGTAGTTATTTGTTTAAAAGTTATTGTTCATTTCACTATTAATAAACTAATAATACGATGTTCATATTCATCAAGAAGAGAAGCTAACAAAATAAAAGATTCATAAACATCACTTACTTCCTCATCTAATTTCAACAAATCAACAACTAACAAATCAAATTTGGTGTTGTGATCATTTATAGTAGTACCTAGTTTATATTGGAAGCAATACAACTTCATTCTCATATAGATCTTATTCCTTGTGCTCTTCTTCATAAACTTGACTTCTACTTCCTTCCACAACTTGCTTGTAGATATCTCTCTCATAAATGAATATTTCAACTACTTGGAGAGGCACAATCAAATCATACTACATGCTTAATGATTGATACTTGTCCAATATTTTTCCTCAATACTTTCTAGTCTATCTTTATCTAGTGAAACATCAAGCTCTTGTTGGAAAAGAACCTCCATCACCTCACACTACCACATTCTAAAGTTTTTGGTTCCATCAAATTTTTCCACATCAAATTTAATATTAATCACCATTATTAATTAATTAGAAGTTGATCGTGCATTGAATTCAGATCTTGACATATTTACAACAAATAGCTATCATTGTGGAATGTCTAATAGAATATTTTTTGATGTGTAAGATTAGTCAAAACTACAACTACAAAGCATACTTAGAGTATCCTTCCTCCAATACTGATTGAGGAATGCTTGGGTTAATTTTGCCCAATTATCAAAAGTTATTATTCATGTGAATAGTACTCTACCCTTGAATAATAACTTCGACAAAATACCTAACAAAATATTCGATACAAAATAATGACAGCTAAAATAGTTATAGAAAAAAAACAAAAAAAAAATTAACAATTTGGAAAGCTACAAATAGTCTTAAGTGGATTGAAAGAGGTTATTTTCAAATGAGGGAGAAGCCCTTTTTTATAGGAAGACAGAAAGTAATTCCTACATCTAACTGATGTGGGTTTGCATATTTTTTAAAATATAACAATCACAAAGCTCATATACGACTTCATCTTCATGGTGTTTGGACGAACTCTGAAAGGCTAGAATAGAGGTAATGTTTGGTTTATGATTTTTGGTCGTGTTGCTTAAACATAGATAATCAATATTCAATCATCAAAGAGATAGTGTATTGTGATGAAGTCTTATCTTTACTTTATTTTATTTATGATGGTCATTGACTCAATTATCACAATGACAAGCACATATGTTTTATTGCATTTTTCTATAAAAATAAAACTTTGATCAAATACAAATTCAATTTATCCATCATTGCCACAAGCCTACAATAGACTTTTCTTGATGCATGGAAGTATATGGAAAGGAAAATGTTAAACCTTTCTCTCAAAATGAAATCTCAAAATAGAAAATTAATTTTACAATCAAGTATCATTGAATGATTAATTGACCTTTTGGTAATTTATTATTAAATTATTTCCATATCTTTTTATATATAAAGAAACATAGAATTATGCTAAAATATGAGTCCTAAATTTAGTGAAGCTTTAATGGTGAGGCTTGTAGTATTGATTTAAAAAATTAATTTTTTAAAATAGTTGCAGTTAGGTCCTGTAATTGAACTACTACTTGAAAAAGTTGGTAGATAAATTAAGCTATTTATTAATCACTAATTCACTAGTTTCTTTACTCTTTGTATTAGGTTTCCTTGTATATTTTAATATGGTTAATGTTTAGTCTATATTTTATATGCTATTTTGGATGAGTTTATTCAAGATATTTGTCATAAAAATTTAATGCAAGTCAATTGTATTTATTTATAAAGTTCATATTGTAGTTTGAATTTTGAATCTAATTTTGGGTATGACGATGAATTGTAAAATGTTTGAAAATACTTTTGAAACTAAGAATACTAATGCTTACTTTGATTTCGGTACTAACGATAGGACTAAGTCTGTTTATGCTAGTGGTAAAAGATTTTATAGTGATGTTGAGAAATAAGTTGCAAAAAAAGTTTGGGGTAATATCTATTTGGTGTGGAATTATTATGAAAAGATTAGATTAGTAGATAACATAGAAAAATGAAAATGCAAGGGATGTGAGAGGTTTTATACTTGTAATTCAGATAATGGAACTATTAGTAAACCATTAGATTCCAGTGATTATGAATGCAATGAAAATAAAAACCTCAAATGATGAAATCTACTAGGATCCAAGCAATTCGATGAAATAAAGTATTAAGGATATTTAAATATTATCTTTTATAGATCAAAACTAAGATATCGTAAGATGAAAACATTCTATAATGGTTTCCACACGAATTATTAGCAAATGAGATTTGTTTTTTGGTTATTCATTGAGATCAATAATGGATAAATAATAATATATTTTCTTTGCACAATCATATAGAAGATTTGTAATTTCATAGTTAATGAAATGAATTTCCCATTCTTCTCCTATAAAATATTTGATTTTTGTGGTTATGTTTTATTTTTTAATAAATGATACCATTGATTTTATGTTTCAATGGGGGTAAATAATGATGAAAACATAACCTTTCTGCCACACATCTATTGGTACAAGTTAATTATATTTTCTTTCATAGGTTAGTTTAGTTGGAAGGGATAACCTCCAACCTTTTAGTTTATCCAAGAAATTTGGATTTATAATCTCACATTTGAATTGAGGGTAATATACATGTCATCTAACATACTTCAAGGTGAAACTAAGCAAATGCACTCTCCATGTGAGATTAATTGAGGTGCACATTGGTTTAGAAAATGATTAAGAATTTTGTAAATACGAGAATACGTAAACACAAGTTAATTTTAAAATAAATACTGAATATTCATTCTCACAAACATCACAACTATAATTTAGGTTATTACTTTTTATTGAAGTTTATGTTAGGGTTATTCATTGGAAAGTATTTTCAAAAAAAATCCAAATTTTCATATTTAATAAACAGTATACCAATATATAAAATATTAATGCATTTGTATATTATAATTTATATACTTGATAAAACCCTCGCACATGTAAAAGTTAGCTTAAAGAAAAAAAATTGAAATTATTTCAATAACATTTATTAAAATATAAATGTTTATATAAACTTATATATAAACAAATACAAACATACATAAAATATATAGAGTTACAAAAATATTTATAAAGTATATAAAAGTTATTAAACTTATATAAACACACACACACACACACATGTTTATAAATGAATATAATCTTATATAAATTTTTAAATAAGTTTATATATAATCATATACATTTATATATATGTTTATATATATATATATATTATATATATATATATATGTTTATATATATACTTATATAGACATTTATATATATGTTCACACACACACACACACATGTTTATATATATGCATCTATAAATACAAACTTATATATATAAACATTTTATAAAATATTTGGAAGTCATTTGATTTATTTTTTTGTATAGTTTCATGTATCGGAAACATTTAATTTTAATATTAAAGAATGTTAATCAACCAAAATATTTTATATTTTTTTACTAAATATGAATATTTGGGTTAATTTTTTGCAAATATTTCCATGAGAAAATATCAAAACATAAAATTACATAATGTAAGTTATGTTTGGGTCATAATAATTCTTTTTTTATAATGTTTATGTTTGGTTAACATAGTACATTATCAGAAGGGAAATGGACATGTAACTTGAACTATACAAGCAGCAATTTACTAGTTAGACAACATTGCAAAGTTATTGTCTTTGATGATGAGATGGGACGGGAGCTTTTAAAATGCCAACTAGATATCGCATTAATTACCAATCAACATTTATTTATTAAGAGTAAGATCGCAATATTTCTTAACCTCTAAATCATGGATTAATGAAATCTAATTAAGAATCTCAAAGGCAAATTATGGTTGCCAGCAAGAATTTGGAAGGAAGATATCCATATAAAAGTGCAAGTTTTGCTGCATAAAAAGTTCATTTTCTATGTGTTTGCTACGTCAATCTCGGTTGTTCAAAAATGTGAGTAAGCTATGCACACTTTGATGACTAAAGAGCATCATATCAGATAGTATTTTTTTTTTTGGGAGATCTGTGTTTTGGCACATCAAACAATAAATATTTGATTTTTGGGATATCAAACTTTTCATAATTTTTAAAAAATATGTATTAAATTCTAAAATAATTAAGTTTTGGTGTACTAAAATTCAACAACCCAATTTTATCCTCAAAATTAAAAATAAAATAAAATGAAATTTTATTATTTCAGAAACTAATGTTGAAATTTAAGAAACCAAATAATTATGTTGAATGAATATCAATAAGATTCGAACCCACATCCTCCACCTACAGAAAAACTAAAACTGATGACGTGGTCACATGATTTTTATCACTAAAGTAAAAAATCAAAATATTTATATATAGATACAAAATAAATATTACACATGTATAAGTATACAAAAATATATGTAGATATATAACATTATTTTCTAAATTAATTAAATTATTTTTTTTTTATTTTAAGGATAAAATTTGGTTGATGAATTCTAGTACAATAAAACTTAATTATTTTAGAATTTGATATTTTTTGTGTTTAATTATGAAAAGTTTGGTGCCCAAAAATTAAATATTTTATGTTTGGTGTGCCAAAACACAAATCTCCCATAATTTTTCTCTTGTCTAACAAAGTGTTTTCATTTGGGCATGCTCAAGCCAAACTTATAACTAATTAATTTCTTAATCAAAAAGTAATCAGGAATAATGACTAATAATGATTAGTAGAGACTCATCGAAGTGCCAATATATATGAACTTCACACACAATTAACATAAATGATAGTTCACTTAGAAGACAAATAAAAGAAAGAAGAAAGGTTGGGGGAAATGGGCAAAGGGAGCCCAAGTGAGCGCCGGTGGGAAGCTCCAATTGAGTAACTCAAGTTGCATCAACTTGTAAAGTTGAAAGCTGCAATGGAAGAACCACAGACAGAAATTGGAAAGGAATCTAACAAGAATAGTATAGCTTTCACAATGCCTTGTGACATAGGCAATCTCAGATATGGAGAGGTGGTTCTAGTCTTGAGTCCTTGTCCCCTTTTATCTCCCCCAAGTGGAGATGCATAATACCATAAGTTTCTCTCTTGAAATTTATTTTTATTTAAAAATCAATAATTTATTCCTTTTGATTTTGAAGATAAAAAAATTGACTTTTTATATATTCATTATAATATTTTGCAGAAACAAAATTTGAACACAATTTATTTGTTCCATAGTATGCCTCACCATAAAAAATATGTTAGGTCATACTTTACCTCACATCAACCATGGCAAAAATATATTCTTCAATATAGAAATATACAAAGGGGAAACCAAGATAAAATTAACTATGTAAAAACTTCTTAAAATTACATAAATGTTCACCAATCATCACTAGAAATAACATTAAACTATTACAAAATACATCCATGATGACTAAGTATTTATCATTATTCAAATATGGTAGGTATATAACAACCATACAAATATAGTAATAGACATAGAAAAGATCTTTTTGCTCTCTCATATTTTTTTTCTTTACTTCTAAATTCTTTTTTGTTCTCTCCTTCTACACACACATAAACACATAAACAATTAATAAATGTTATAAAGAGATGAAAAAACAAAATAATCAAGAAGGGTTGATGGGGGAACAAGTCACCTCATTTCTCATCTATTTCTTTTCTTTTAATTTTTTAGTTAGAGGATGTGAGTGACACCCTACACATGTCCCCTTATCGTTTAATTATTTTTCTTACTATTTTTTATTCAAAGAGGATGTGTGAGTCACACCCAATAATTCTACTCCACAAAATAAAAGTTGGATATTAAATTTATCTAATAAATGTCATATTCTATAAATTGAGAAGCATACTACTCTACTATAACGAGTATGCATACCACTTGAAATTTGTAACAGTTCCAAGATTTAGTTTTTCAACACATGTTGATCATCTTGTTGACTATAGTGCAACTCTATCTATTTAACTTTTAATGTGAATTCTTTAGCCATTAACTTCTTCTCACCACACAGTAACTAGCGAACTAGCAAACTTTCCATGAGGAAGCTATAACCTTCTTCAAAGGATATATTTATCAAAAGACACGATGTTAGCGTGGGAGTCAAAGATTTTTGCCAAATTAGTTCTATCTTTTAGACTATTTTCTTGACATGCCTTTATTGTCCACTACCTTGAAGACTACATATTCAGAGTTCTTCACCTTCTATTCTTTGAACATCGATATCTATTTATTTGTCGAAATATTTATCTCGCTACCAAATCTTCTTTCTTTGAATAGTAGTTTCTCAATAAATCATCATATTTTCTCTATATATTAAGATAAGCTTCATGTGTTCATATGAAGTTGGAATAGACCAAATAAGGCACAATACCTTATTCTCATCAGAGCTCACAACTCTAACAAATTAAAAGTCTAAAATGATGTCATTGTAATTAATCATATAGTTTGAGATTCTCGTACTCTCCTCCGTGTGTAGTATATGAAGCATCTCTTATAGATATAATCAATTTACAATATATTTTTTTATAGATATGATCAAGCTATTCTCAAAGTTATTTGTAAAAAAGGGGCAAAGAAACTTTTATATTTATGTCTTTAATTCTTGAAATATACTAGGAAATTTATGTTTTGGAGCACCAAACACAAATATGTACCAAACTTTTCATAATTAAAAAAAGGTCACCAAATGATAAAATAATTTAGTTTTGATGCACTAAAATTCTTCAACCTGATTTTTCCCTCTGAAATTTGGAAAAATAAAATAAAATTTAATTTAATTTATTTGGAAACTATTGTTAAAAACCAAGAAACTAATTATTGCTTTAGAAGATTTAATGTGGAATTTGAACCCATATTCTCCACTTATCAAAACCACAACAAATCACTCAGTCACAAGGTTATTATCATGTAAGGAACAAATTGAAATATTTATGTATAGATACAAATATAAATGGAAAGATATATATAAATATATATAAATATATTTAGATATATAAACATTTATATAAATTGACAAACATATATATATATATATATATATATATATATATATATATATATATATATTTATTTATTTATTTATACACCTATATAACTACACACACACATACATATAAACATATATATAAATATCTTTATATATATATATATATATATAATACATTACTATATTTATATTTATATTTATATTTATGTATAATTATAATATATATGTGTTTGGGGGTGTGTGTTTATATATATATGTGTGTGTGTGTGTGTGTCTCTCTCTCTCTCTCTCTCTCTCTGTTTATATGTGTGTATATATGTGTGTTTGTGTGTATGTTATGTGTGTGTGTGTGTGTGTGTGTGTGTCTTTGTGTGTGTTTATATGTGATATATATATATACATCACTAAAAGAAAAGAAACAATTACAAATAGAAATTAGAAATGTTCCATTTCTAAAACTAGAAAGAGAATTGAAATGGATTAGAAATTAAAATGACAAATTATGAAATAATTAGAAATAGAAAAAAAAAATCTATCGCTAATTAGTGATGGGTCACGAATTGTTATATGTATTTTTAATTCTATCACTAATTGTGATGCATAGTGTAGTGCGATTATGCTTGTGTGGCATTTAGTTTTTATGTATCTATATTTTTTTGAAATAAAATACTTATTCATTTCTACATTTAGTGATGAAATTTATTACTATTGTGAAATGAGAAATGACATACCCATCTATCACTATTTCATTTTAAAAAATTTAGCCACAAAATGTTATTCTATCGCTAATTTAGAAATGAAAATAAATTCTTTTGTTAATTGATAATTAATTTATCGAGAAACACTTTGAAACTTTGAAAAAAAAAGTTACGATTTGGAAGTTTTTAATTTAGATTTTGATTTCATCCGAATTATTTGTGGAATTCATTTTCTCCAATTATTAATTTATGTACAAATCATCCATAATTGAGGTATGAAATTTTGTTTTTCATTTTAGCCCGTATGTATTGTATTCAGGAATAACTATTTTATGTGTTTTGATGTTACGTATAGTTTGTTTTTATTTTTAACATTCTTATTGAGTTCTCTTTTCTTGTTTTGTTGAATTAATATCATTCTAATTGATAGATTATATATTTTATATTTTTTTCATATACTTGAATTTATTAAATTTGTGTGTCACCAAGTTGAGGTATGAATTGTTTATATGTTTTGTGATTTACCTATAATTTTGATCGTGCTAATTAATTTGAACTTTGTTTGCTTATTAGGATTAGTTGAAATTTCATAATTTTTAAAATATCAACTTATACTAATGGTGTAAGTTTAACTATGAACAATTTATAAATATTTTAACAAATACTATAATTTTATTTGTAATAACAATGAATAATATAAAAAAATTATGAGAGTATGCAATTAGAAAATTGAAATGTAACGAACAATTATAAAACTAAAAAAAATTAGAAGTTCATTTCAAAATTAATAGAGTTGCTTGATCTATACTTAACTAAAGGTTCAATTAAATAAATAATATCTCTTATTATTTAATATTAAAAAAAATCATGTTACATGTCATATCTGATATATTACTATTTATACTACATACTTCATATAGATTAGTAAATATTTTTATTAATTTATTAATATTCTCAGTCGATTGGTTGACTTTATTTTGTCTTTTTTTTATCATTAACAATTTAAAATGCATTAGCATTATGAACTTTTTATGATTTCTAATATATAAAATATCTTTATCTAATTAGTTAGTACATATATATTAATTTAGAAATCAAGAATTATGATATTACCAATTTTTATTTTTTTCTTAATAAATACAATTTCATCCAATCTAGATAAATATCAAATATTTAGTTTGATGTATATGACAAAATTACAACTTATCCCTTTTGATAAATATTTAAGAGATTAAAGCAATTCACTTTATCTCATTTTAAGCCAAATTTATCTAATAATAATGTTACTATAACTTTTTGATTAGCTTTATGTATTATCATAAATATGTTAGTAGAACTTTATTACAAATAAATTTCTAACTACATTATTATAATTCCAAAAATATTTGTGTTATATGTTACAAGAATAGAAAACATAATATGATTTGATCATCAATGAATGAATAAAATAATGGAAGATGAGTTTTAGACTAAAAAGTTTGTAGACGAGATTAATGAGTTTATTTGCTTTGCTAAAAAATATCTTGAATTTATGGATGAAATAAAAATAAAATGCCAATGTAAAGATTATAAATCTCAAAATCGAAGTTTCCATGATATGGATACATTGCGATATCATCTTGCAAAAAATGGACTTGTTAGAGACTATTACATTTGGTATAACTATGAGAAAATATTTGTGTCACAAATAACTAATAATTATGTACATAGAAGTATTGATTCAAATATTACAATAGAATATGTCAATCTCATCGATACATGTGAAGTAATGTTCAAAAATGTTATTGGTCCTTTATTAAATTTAGATGATGATGATGATATCCCAATACTATTAGCAAAATAATTTTATGAAATATAGAAAGCTTCAGAAAAATATATTTGACTAGGTAATCCGTATAACCACTCAAAGTTAATTGCAGTGGCTAGACTCCTCATTTATTATGATGAAAAATATAGAAAGCTTCAGAAAGAGAAATAATATTTTTCTTGAATTTAAAGAAAAATATTATTTGTCAGAAATGTGTTATGATGAAATATATCATTTATTATCTAAATTATTACCAAAGAATAACTCATGACATATAGCTGCATGATATATTATTTTATTGATGGTTGTGGAAAAAAATACATTGTTGCATTAATGGTTGCGTGATATATTGGAGCATAGTCAAAGAAGTAATTACATGTAATTTCTATAATTATCCTTGGTATAAAAGAAATACATGTAAAAAGAAAAAAACAAATAATTCTTATATGAAGATATATTATTTCTCATTAACTCCTCATTTGTAAATATTATTTACATTTCAAGCTACTGCTAATGATATGAGTTGGCACAAAGAATTAAAATGATGTTATGCGGTATTGCTTAGATTCTCCTTGAAAAAAATTTTGATGATTGTCATCCATCTTTTTAAGATAACAGTTGAAATGTTAGATTAGGGCTATCCACAAATGGATTTTTTCCATTTGGATAAATAGGTCAACAATGCTCTTTATGACTAGTCATTATTATACCTTATAATTTGTCACCATGGATGTGTATGAAAGACGAATACATATTTTTATGTGTTATCATGCCTGGTCATAAGAACTCAAAAGATAAATTTGATATTTTTTTTGCAGCCCCTTATAGTGGAGTTAAATTTTTTGGGATGATAGTGTTGAAACATATGATATATCTAGAAAGTATAACTTTAAAATGCAAGCAACACTTATGTAGAATAAAAGTGACTTTTCTACATATTCAATGTTGTTAAGATAGAAAACCATATAAAAATTAGTTTTTCCTTATTGCATGGAGGACTTAGATGCATGTTATCTTAGTAGAGGAAAAAAAAATACTTGATTTGATAACCACCTTAAGTTCTTACATGTAGAACATCTATTTTAGATAAATATTTAAGCATTTAGGAAATACCATAAAGTCATAAGAGGTCTCCACCTTTGTATTAGATGTAGTTGAAAGATATGCATTCAAAAACATTATAGATATTGATGCAGAATGGATAAATGTCAAAATTCAAAAGAATTATCAATGTGGTTAGAAGAAATAGTATATTTTAAGATTTTCCTAATTAGAAAATCAACCTAATTAAACACAACTTAGATATGATGCACATTAAAAAGAACTTTTTTAATAATATTTTTATTACTATCATGAATGTGGAAAGAAAAATAAAAATAATATCAAATCAAGAGAAGATTTGAAAAATTTTTGTTAATATCTAGAGTTACATTGGGATGAATCAACAAATAAATTTTCTAAGGCTTGTTATAGTCTTGACATGAATGCAAAGGAAGCTTTATGCAAATGGTTGATAGAGGTCAGGCTCTCTAATGAATATGCATTTAACATGGAAAGATGTGTTGATATGAAAAGTATAAGTTATTTAGGATTAAAAGTTATGACTACCATGTGTTCATGCAAAGTCTAATATACATAGCATTCCGTGAATTACTTTCACAAAATATGTGGGAAGTATTGACTGAAAATAGTATTTTTTAATAATTTGACTAGTAATATCATAACAAAGGAAGAAATGAAGAAATTATAAACTAACATCTCCATAATTATATTCAGACTTGAGCATATTTTTCCTCTTAGTTTCTTCGACTTCATGGAATATCTTCTGGTCGACTTACCTTATGAAGCAATGACAGTAGGCCATGTGCAAAATAGATGGATGTATCCCTTTGAAAGAATTTATAATTTTTATTTGTTAATCTTAAAATTTTAAATATATCAGATGAATATTTTTTTGTAATATATATCTATTTCAGATATCTTAGAAAATTGAAAAATAATATTCATAATAAAGCCAAAGTTGAAGGATCGATATGCAATGCATACTTGGTTAAATTGGCTCGACGTTTTGTGGGCAATACTTTTAGATAAAATTGTATAATCTACATAATAAATTATTACTAAATAATGTATATTAAATGGGGAATGGATCAGAAGAAAATGATATTAAATAGGGAATGGATCATATAGTAGAGCAACATCAAAAGATTTTCTGGATGAGCAAGAGTATGATGTTGTACACACAAACAACTGTAGAGAAGTTACATCTTATACTGAGTAAGATTTATAATAATTTTATATTGTAATTTCTTTTTTCATGGTAAACTATATACTTTTTTTATTATTGAAAATACTTTTAATGTTATTTTTAAAGAATTTATGTTAAGGAAATAAGACAAAGAGAACTGGATATTGATGATGCTTCAATTGATGCAAAGCTTGAAATGGATTCTGCAAATTGGTTTGAATAATTTTTCAGTATATAACTAATCATTTGTGGTTCTAAAAAGTTACATGCAACATTATATATGTATGATTTTAGCTTTTATCATTTTGTAGGTATAATTTCCATCATCAAATATATATAATAGACAGATGAAGGATCTTGCAAAAGGATCATTACAAAGCTTACAGATATATTCTATACATTATGTAAATGGATACAAATTTAATACTTTGAAACATGGTTCAAATAGAGCTATTATGAATAGTAGAGTATGCATCAAAAGGTGTAGCTCTACTATTTATACTATAGATTTTCATGAACGACTAATTGAAATTCTACATATGGAGTATTATACTTTACTAATTAAAAGGATAATTCTATTTAAGTATGAATGGATTGATTATATTCCAAATCTGGGTATTAGAATTCATCATCAATACAACCTTGTTGATGTGTACCATAAGAAATATTATTATAAGTGTGAGACATTTATTTTTGTAGTACAATCCAAACAAATATGGTATACCACTATTCCAACTAAAAGAAGAAATCCTTGTTACTAGTGGTCATGTAAAATAAAACTTAGATTAGATGTGAAAATTATTAAAAAGTATATGTGTTAATGTCACTTTTTTTGTGTACTTACTTTTCAAAAAAATAATGTGGAACTTCATCCAATCATTCGTGGGGAAAATGATGTGCTCCAAATATTACATAGTAAAGGTGGAAACTATTTGAACATTGATGATGACCATGTTGAAAAAGATAATGATGAGGAATTAATTAAAAAATCAAATCATAATTAATATGTAGATGAAGATGATTTATTAGAAATTTTTGATGATGACTAAAAATTTATTGACTCATGTTTTGTCCTGCCTATTTTTTAATTGTTATAATTTGTATGTTAAATAAAAATTTTATATTTTATTTTTTGAATGCCAATGTGTTTATCAATATGTTTTGTTAATTTGATATTTTAAAAAAATATTTTTATTTTCTCTAAATATTTTGATGTTTATATGACTTGATTTAGGTTTGAGAGGTAACCATTCAAGTGACCGAGGATCTCAATATGTGGGCAAAAGTAGAGGAAGTCAACTAATAATTCATGGAAGAGAAAATCTACATGTATTTAGTGACAACACAACAAATATCTATCCAATTTATCCTACATGTATAAAGGACACATTGGAATCACATCATCATCATATACATTGATTCATTACCACTAATATTCTATCTTCATCTGATTTTGTACTAGAAATTATAGATAGCTATATCCCACCAATCTTAAGAAGCCCATGCATTGGTACTACAATACCAACATCGGTAGGATATTCATAATCTATAAGTTATATGACAAGTTATGAAAAAATTTTTATTCAGTCCATAATTGATAATAGACAAAATGTAGTTTTTTAAAATTTACTATATGCATGCATTATTATTTTTCATTATTTTGTTTGAAATAAATGTAATATAAAATGTGAAAGAAATTATAAGTATATTATAATGTTTTAAATGTGGTGATTTAAGCTAATAGCAAAATATGATATTGCTATTTATCAACATAATCATTTAGAATTGAAATAATATATGTATTATTAAGTTTTGGATAATAAATATAAATGAATTAAATATTAACTTAGTAGAAAAAATTGTATTTTATGGCATATGTACATGATGATGTTAAATTACATACAAGTTTATTCCATCTACTTTTCATATAATTGAAAGATATTTAAGAAGAAACTAGTTGTGAATAGTATAAAGTAGAGAAAAGTTCCCCCAAACACGAAAGAATTTTATTAGGAAGAATTTGAGGTACAATTTTCTTACATTTAATTATTATTCAATTTGGTCTTATATGAGTTGCTCTTAATAAAAATACATTACAATGTATTATTATTTTATTTGGTTTTTGAAGAAAAAGTATAAATGGAATAATACTTTGGTAGTACCGGTGAAGAATACATGGAAATATGTGGCAAGTGTGAGATACAATGATAAGCTTGGAAAATATAAAAAAAATATGGTAAAGATACAAAGCCTAATAGTGTCCCAATTAGTGTTTGGATAAAATGATGGAAATACTGAAATAGTGAAAAGTACAAAGACTTATCATAGATAGCCTCACACAATGATTGATCAGAGAAAGTAGGTAAAGGATAAGGACCATCAAAACATATTGCGGGTTCAAATACAACCAACTATATTCGATGGGTTTGGTGTGGTTGTCTTTTATTTTTTGTTATTATTTAATTTTTTTGAATGCAAAGGATAATATATGTGTGCCAATATTTGATGTATCTTAATAGTAACTATTATTTTATTTTAGGAGGCTGAGTAGGGATGTCTACCAATATCATTTAAGATATTCAAGTGAATGCACAAGAAAATGGATAAATCATTTGTGAACAAGTGGTCAAATAATATTAATGGGAGTTTCTCATTTTGTACTTGTACTATTATAAGTAAATTACAATTAATAAAAGAATACATAATAAAAAATTAATTATTTGGTATTCACTGTAAATAATATGTAAACTCAATTATATTTTTTTACCATTGCAGATAAGTTATTATATATCGGCTCATTAAATATAATAACTAACTTTGTTTTTATGTTATTTTTTAGTAGGGAGATGATAGTTTTTTGTGCTAGTATAGATTTTATCTAAATATTTAATGATGTGTTATGTTATATTTTAACAATTGTAGGAAGTTATAGAGAATATGGTTGTAATTATTTCATAATTGATAGATATGTCTACAAATTTGTTAGAGATTGGTGTTGTGCATATTTACCTTCAGGCTGTTGGAGCGGAGCCGAAAAAATGATGAGTGTATGGTATTGATACCCATGCATCTATATTTTATCCATGTTTTATTTGAAGTTCTTCATCATCTTCTTCCAATTATAATGACATATTTGATGAGAGGTTGTGCGAGGAGATACAAGAAATTCCGGATAAATTAAAAGGAAAAAATGAGGAGATACAACAAAAGAATGAAGAGATGCAACAAAAGAATGAATAGATGTAAAAAAAATTATATAAATGAAAAAAAGAGGTTGAAAGAATGAAAAGAGAGAAGGAAATATAATATAAGTTTATGAAGATAGATAAAATCATTTGCAAGTTAGCATAGGCATCATCTATTTTTCATCATTATAAAAAGGATCTATCCAGATCTCCGAATGAGAATGCTCATCACAATAAGGACTAGTAGTTATTTGTGATGTTGTGTTATAAATTTTTTGCATTGAATGTTTTTGTGGTGAAATTATGGTTTTTGAGTTATTGTTTAAATAAATTAAGCTAAATTGTATATTGTATTTAATGGACTTTTATGTTTTTTATGTGATGTATTATTTCATATTGGATGTTATGTGAATGTTATTTGATGAATAATATGTGGTTGTGCTTATTTGATTGCTGTTTATATGGTTTTGTATGAATTTTTATATTATATACAACATATAGAAACTACACAAATGGGATATGTATCTGTTGCAGACAATAGAAATGGAAAATGACATTTCTAAATCCATTTATAATATAAAAAAGGATTCTATATTTTTATTTTAGTCCATCAGTAATTTAGAAATGATTAGTGCATTTCTATTTTTTTTTCATTGCTAATTTAGTGTTGTAATCAAAGATCCTTTGCCGTATCTAATTTTAGTGATGGAATAAATCCATCTCTCTTTTTAGAAACTCCCTACCATCATCAGTTTCAAAATTTTAGAAAGTAACACTTTAAAAATAAATTCTTTCGATTTCTAATTATGTCGTTATTTTCAAATAACGATGTAATTAGAAACAGAAAATTATGCTTCTAATTTTATCTTTTCTTGTAGTGTATTTATATAAATACACACACACACACACACACACATATATATGTGTGTGTGTGTGTGTGTTTTTTTTTATATAGTTATTTACAATTAAGAAAAATTATTTTTCGAGGTACTCCCCTATAAATATTTTAAATTATGGAATTAACTTTTTAATATTTGAAAAAAAAGTTACCAAACTTTTAAGAAATTAAAATTTATGGCACTCTTTTACATTAATACTAGATTGCCCTTCATTAAATCACATCTACCATTCAGCCCTCGCCCTCACCCATCGACCATTCGGCCCTCACCCTCTTCTATCGACGAGCTCAAGGAGCTCAAACACAAGCTCCAGAAGTTGATGGGAGCCTATCGAGCTCGACGACGAGCTCCAGGAGCTCGTCGATGGGAGAGGGCAAGGGCCGAATGACCAATGAGATTTAAAGAAAGTCAATCTAGGATTAACGCAATAGAGTTTTCCAAATTTGAATTTATTAACAGTGCTAACTTTTTTTTAATATTAAAATATTAGTTTTAAAATTTTAAATATTTCTAGGAGAGTACCCTGAAACATAATTCCCCCTTATAATTATGTGTGTGTGTGTGTGTGTATTTATATATATATGTGTGTGTGTGTGTGTGTTTTTCAATATATATATATATATCTCAATATTTATGTATACATATATATATATATGTTTTCATTTATGTTGTATGTATATATAAGTATTTTGATTTTTTCATCATTCATAAATAAACTTATTACTGAGTGGCTTGATGTGGTTTTTGCAAGTGAAGGCCATAAGTTAAAGCCCGCTTTGCCTCTTGTACAACATTAATTTGTTTATTGATTTTGAATTAAAATTACTAAATTAAGTAAAATTAAATTTTATCTTTATTTTGAATTTCAAAGGATAAAATTAGGTTGATAAATTTTAGTACACAAAAACATAATTATTTTTGAATTTGGCATATATTTTTTTTAATTATGAAAAGTTTGATGCATCTAAACATAAATATTTTGTTTTTGGTACACTAAAATATTAATCTCATATATAAATATACATAAAAATATATAAATATAAAAATATATATAAATCAAAAACCATATATATATGCACACACACACACACACATATATACATATACATATACATATACATATACACACACACACACACACACACATATAATTACATACATACATATATATATATATATATATATTATTTATATATATGTATATAGATATGTATAATTATATATAGTGAGATATTTATATACATGTTTGTGTGTGTGTGTGTGTGTTTTGTTGATTTATAAATGTTTTTGTATTTATATAAATTTTTATATTTTTATATATGTATTTCCATATATTTTTTTATTTATATATAAGTATTTCAATTTGCTCAATACTTAATAAGTATTTGATCAAGTGCTTTGCTCAATTTTGGCTAATTATTGACATGAATTAGAATCCAACCTTCAATTTTGTGAGACATGATTAATTTCTTCCGGTTTTCAAAATTGATTAACTAAATATTTAAATTTAATTTATTTTTTTCCAAATTTTAGAGGGTAAAATTGAGTTAATGAATTTTATTACACCAAATCTTAATTATTTTAATATATGATTTTTTTTTATAAAAAGTTTGATGTACAAAAACTTTAATATTTTAGAATTTGATATATATTTTTTTAAATATAAAATATTTGGTGTACCAAAATAAAGTATTCTATGTTTTGTGTACCAAAATAAAGTATTCTATGTTTTGTGTACCAAAATTCAAGGGAGAATTATGTTTTGGGGTGTTTCCCAAGAAATTTTTATTATTTAGAAACTAAAATTTTGATATTTTTTAAAAAGTCACAAAACTAAAAATAAATTAAGAATAATGGCACTCGAATTCGTAAGTCTTAAACTACTCTCGCCCATCTCCCCTTCCCTTCACCCCTCCCCTCTCCCCTCGTGCCTCTCCCTCGTGACTCATCCTCGCCCTTCGCCAGTCTCCCCTCACCTTTCGCCCCTCTCTCCCCGCCACTCTCCCCCCGCTCAACTCTACGCGCTGGATCGTGGAGCTCACTAGAGCTCGATGAACTCCCTCGTGGAGCTTGTGGAGTTCCATCGGGCTCACTAGAGCTCCACGAAAAGCTCATGGAGTTCCATCGGGCTCACTGGAGCTCCACGAAAAAGATCGTCGAGCTCCAGTGACCTCCATGATCAAGCTCACTGGAGCTCGTCAAGCTTCATGAAGGAGCTCACTGGAATTCCTCGAGCTCCATCGTGGAGCTCAACGGAACTCCACGACCTCCACGAAGGAGCTCTAGCAAGCTTGAAGTGGATCTCACTAGAGCTAGTCGAGCTCCTTCGTGTAGCTTTTTCGAGCTCCACGATGAAGTTTGAGGAGTTCCATCGAGTTCAACGTAGAGCTCGACGGAGCTCCATGAACTTCACAAAGGAGCTTATTGGAACTCCTTTGAGCTCACTAGAGATCCTTCATAGAGCTCATAGAGTTCCTTCGAGCTCCACAATGGAGCTCTAGTGAGCTCGACGAGCTCTTCCGTGAAGCTCCGCCGAGCTCCAGCGTGCTTGACGAGCTCTTCCGTGGAGCTCCGCAAAGGACCTTACTTGAGCTCGTCGAGCTCCATCATAGAGTTCAATGGAGCTCGTCAAGCTCCACTTTGAGCTTGCTGGAGCTCCACGAAGGAGCTCATCGAGCTCTTGTGAGTTCCATGATCAAGCTCACTGGAGCTCGACGTGCTCCTTCGTGGAGATCCAGTGAGCTTCTTCATGGAGCTTGACTGAGCTCATCAAGTACCACAAAGGAGCTCCAGTAAGCTCAATTGTGAAGCTCTCTAGAGGTTTGTCGAGCTCCAATGAGCTCCACTTCGAGCTCGCTGGAGCTCCACGAACGAGTTTGTCGAGCTCCTCGTGGAGCTCGATGGAGCTCCACGTCGAGCATGTTGGAGCTCAATTGAGCTCCACAAAGGAGCTGATAAAGATGGGTAGAGTAAGAGGGGTGGAAAGAGAAGGATGATAGGTGTGGGCAGACGAGCGAGGAGAGATGGGCAATGGGTGAGAGCAGACGGGGGAGGAGAGATGAACAAAGGGTGAGGGCGATGAGCGAGGGGCAAGGGCGAGGGATAGGAAAGAGGGGCTAGGGTAGTTTAGTACTTAAGAATTCAAGTACTCTTATTTTTAATTTTATTTTAGTTTTGTACCCTTTTTAAACTAAAAATATCAAAATTTTAGTTTATAAATAATAAAAATTTATGGGAAAACTATCTAAAATATAATTCCCTCAAAATTCAATTCTCCCAAAAGTCATTATTTACTTTAAAAAGGTTATCACTATCTTTCTTTTTAAAAGAAAATCACTATCACCCTTTTTAAAAGAAAGTCACTATCTTCATTTTTAAAAGAAAGTTATTATATTCATTTTAAATATCATTACTTTGATATAAATGAATTTAAATAAAAATTCATTAACTTTTAATGAGCTTGTACTAGCAACATTTATTGGGATAGAGAGTTTTTTTAACATTTCATTATAACTCATCTTATGTGTGGGCCCTTGGGTTCATTTAATATTGATGGTATGCCAAAGTCATATTATAATACCTCACATTATAAATGGACTTTAAAAAGATATTATAATTGCCCTAATTAAGTAAATCCATAACTCAAAATATCATATCACAGTATGATATTAGTTCATTATCACATAATATCTTGATTAACCATAGAACATGTTAAATTTATTCAACTTAATCATTATTTGATTGTCAAGTAAATTGACTAAATAAATGATATTAAGAAAAATCCTCATATAATTCATGGTAAATTTTGTTATAAAATAAAACTAAACCCGCAATAATTTGAAAGATAGAAAATTCAAAAATAAAGCAATAAATTACATCAGGAAATAAAATACATTCAAAAGAAAATGAGAGATTGGAATACATGGGAATGAATTTCAAAGAAATAGAAAAGCCCTTTATATAGGGAAAAATTTGGACATCTCCAAACAATTTTCCAATGTGGGCAAGGTGATTTTCACCTACCCCCATATTAAAATAACATTCTCCCACTTGAAAATCACTTTCTTTGCTTGTCAATACTTGCTTCCAATCTTGTTAAGCCACATGAAGTTCTACACCATTCAAACTTGTCAGTGCTGATCGGTTTAGTAAAAATATCCGCGATGTTTTCTTCGGTATCAATCTTTTGCAAATCCACACTTCCTTCTTCTACTTTCTCTCGTACAAAATGATATTGTACCCTGATGTGTTTTGTCTTGGAGTGAAATACTGGATTTCTTGCCAAGTGTAGAGCACTTTGACTATCACAAAATAAAGTAACCTTATCTTGTTTATATCCAAGCTCTTCCAATAGTATTTGCAACCAGATTGCTTCTTTACTAGCTTGTGTAGCTGCAACATATTCTGCTTCTGTCGTAGAAGTAGATACAATAGGCTGCAATTTCGAAACCCAACTTACAGCTCCTCCAGCAATAGAAAAAACATAACCTGTTGTAGACTTGCTATTATCAACATTTCCAGCATAGTCTGCATCAACATAACCTCTGACAATAAGATCTGAACTTCCATAACATATTGTAGTATTTGAGGTTCCTTTCAGATATCTGAAAATCCTCTTCACAGTACTCCAATGTTCTAAGCCCGGATTTGCCATGAATCGACTAACCACTCCCACTGCTTGTGCAATATCTGGTCTTGTACAAATCATTGCAAACATTAAACTTCCCACTGCTGATGGATACGGTACTCGAGACATCTTCATCCTCTCTTCTTCCGAGCTAGGACACATACTTGAGGATAATTTGAAATTAACAGGAAGAGGGGTAGAAATTGGCTTATTATCTTGCATGTTAAAGCGACGCAAGATTTTGTTAAAATAATTTTGTTGAGAAAGCCAAATCTTCTTATTATTTAATCTCGGTAAATCTGCATCCCTAGAATCTTGTTTGCTAGTCCCAAGTCCATATCAAATTCTCTAGCCAACTGTGCCTTCAATTCTTGGATTCGACATTTGTTTGGGCCTGCTACCAACATGTCATCCACATATAATAGTAAAATGATGAAATCATTTTCTTCAAACCTTTTGTAGTATGTACAATGGTCTGAACTTAGTCTATTATATCCAAGGCTCATGATGAAGGAATCAAATCTCTTATACCAACACCTCGGTGCTTGTTTCAAACCGTATAGAGATTTGTTCAACTTACAAACCAAGTTCTCTTTACCAATTTCAACAAATCCTTCTGGCTGGAACATATAAATTTCTTCTTCAATTTCTCCATGAAGAAAAGCAGTTTTAACATCTAACTGCTCCAAATACAAATCAAGTGTAGCACATATAGTCATTACTACTCTAATTGTTGTAAGACGAACCACCGGAGAAAAAATTTCATTGAAGTCAATGCCTTCTTTCTGAGCATGCCCCTTTATCACCAATCTTGCACGATATCGTTCAATTTGATCATTGCTATCCCGCTTTATCTTGTAAACCCATTTGTTTCCAATAGCTTTTCTTCCGATTGGTAACGGTACTAGCTTCCAAGTCTTGTTCTTGTGTAGAGCTTCAATTTCTTCCACCATTGCTGTCATCCACAGAGATGCATCTGAATTATTTGAAGCTTCTTGAAATGTTGAAGGTTCTCCATCTTCTGTTAGGAGACAATATGCAATGTTGCTCTCCGTAACATATTCCGAGTGCCAAGCTGGCGGTCTTTTATTACGAATTGGCCGACTAACCCCTTGAGCCTCAGACACGACTTGTTCTTGTGCTTCATGCTCTAATTCTTTCTCCATTGACTTTGGAACATCTTGTTTTTGATCATTTTCTACATGAACAGTGGTAGTTTCTGAAACTTCTTTTAATGTGCCATAATCTTCAATTCTTTCTTTAAAAATTACATCTCTGCTGATTATTACCTTGTGGTCAGTGGGTTCCCACAGGCGATACCCCTTTACTCCTTCAGCATACCCTAAGAATATGCATTTTCTGGATTTTGGATCCAGCCTTGCTCTTTCTTGGGTGTTGTACATTACATATGTAGGACATCCAAAATAATGTAAAGTAGAGTAGTCTGCTGGCTTACCCGTCCACATCTCCATCGGTGTCTTCAAATCAATCGATGTTGATGGCGATCGATTTATCACATAGCATGCAGTTTTTGCTGCTTCCGCCCAAAATGACTTGGGTAGTCTTGCAGTCGTTAACATTGCTCTCATTCTTTCTGCAAGAGTTCTGTTAAACCGTTCTGCTACTCCATTTTGTTGTGGCGTGTATGTGACTGTGAATTGTCGTTTGATACCTTCTTGCTTACAAAAAACAAGAAATTCATCAACTGTATACTCACTTCCATTATCTGTCCGCAAACACTTAAATTCTTTTCCCAGATTCAAGTTCCACCCATGCTTTGAATTCTTTAAAAGTTAAAAATACATCTGACTTTTTCTTGATTGGATATACCCAACATCTCCTTGAATAATCATCAATGAAGGATACAAAATACTTTGCTCCTCCATAAGATATTTCAGGTGATTCCCATACATCAGAATATATCAAGTCTAGCGTATTTTTACTTCTTACATTTGATCTTTTAAATGCCAATCTATTCTACTTACTAGTAACACAATGCTCACAAAAAGGTAAATTTACTGTTTTGAGCCCCGGAAGTAACTTTTTATTAGAGAGAATCTTCAAACCTTGTTCTGACATGTGACATAGTTTAAGATGCCATATCATTGTTGATTCTTCTTCCTTAGTAATTGATACAACATATGCATCTGCTTCTTGTACTGTTTCTCCTTTAAGCATGAATAAATTTGCCGTGATCTTTTCTCCCTTCATTATCACGAGTGAACCTCTCACAATTTTTATCATCCCATTTTCAATATGAGTTTTGCATCCAAGACTATCTATTTGTCCCAAAGACAATAGATTTTTCTTCAAGTCAATCACATGTCGTACATCTTGAATGGTACGAATCATACCATCAAACATTTTAATTTTGATAGTACCCACACCAATAATTTTCAAAGTATGATCATCACCCATGTGCACTGACCCACCTGAGATTGGTTCATATTTTTGAAACCAATCTCTCCGAGAAGTCATATGCCACGATGCTCCCGAGTCTAGCAACCATACATCACTAAACTGTTTTTTACTTTCAACCATTGTTGTTACCTCACTATACAAAATACTATCTTCATCATTGATGCTTGCAACATTCCCTTGTGTCTTAGATAACTCATCATCTATATTTCTTTTCTTAAACCAACAATCTCTTTTTAAGTGTCCTTTTTTACCACAGTTATAACATTTAATATTTTTCTTACTTCGAGATTTTGATCTACCATAATTTTGACTCCCACTGGGGCCACGCTCCGTTGATCTCCCTCGTATCATCGTCAAAGCATCTATTTGTTGTGTATTTACATATCTATCCTCTTTGTTTTTACGTCTATTTTCTTCTTCTAAGATGGCAGAGGCAATATTATTAAAAATTAAACTATCAGTCAATGCACCATTCGTTAGATTGATGACGAGTTGATCATAAGAATCAGGTAAACTCTGAAGTAAAATCTCAGCACGTTCAACTTCTTCTATCTTATGACCCAACGTAGTAAGTTGCGAAAATAAAGTATTCAGAGTATTGATATGATCAGTTACCGTAACAGATTCCATCATTCGTAAAGTGTACAGTCTTCTTTTTAAGAAGATCTTGTTGTGAAGTGACTTTGCCTAGTACAACCTTGTGAGAGTATCCCAAATTTCTTTTGCCGTATTCTTTTCTGCCACACTCGATAATACTCCATCAGCAAGTGCCAAATGCAGGTCAACTACTGCATTACTATCCATCTCATTCCACTTGTCATCAGGAATTCCGGTGAGCCTTTTTCCAATTGCATCTAAGCAATTATCCTTCCTCAAAATTGCCTTAATTTTCATTTTCCACAATGAAAAATTACTTCCATTGAATTTTTCTATTTCAAATTTTGCTGCCATGTTTCACTTATACAATGAACAGTAACCGAGAATAATAATAACAATTTGTGTTATTACACTAAAAAAGTTCCCAGGTAAGTGGAGGGGCGCAATTACCCTCTTAAAAACCACAAACCTTGAGGCTCTTATCGCCCTTTTGACAGAACTTTTCTAAATGCACTAACTACAAAAGTTACTAACTAACCTCCTCTGATACCACTGTTATAAAATAAAACTAAACCCGCAATAATTTGAAAGATAGAAAATTCAAAAATAAAGCAATAAATTACATCAGGAAATAAAATACATTCAAAAGAAAATGAGAGATTGGAATACATGGGAATGAATTTCAAAGAAATAGAAAAGCCCTTTATATAGGGAAAAATTTGGACATCTCCAAACAATTTTCCAATGTGGGCAAGGTGATTTTCACCTACCCCCATATTAATTCATGGTAAATTTAGATCAAAATACTCAAATATCATTTCCGCAATGAGAATTACTAGTGAAGTAATTCATATATTTCTCATAATAGGTCAATTCACTATCATGTTCTTAATATATATGTTCTAAGTAATATCATATGTTCATAATCAAAAAACCTGGTCATCTCTCATAAATTATAATAATTTGACTTCATTAGTATTCTCATAATAATAATTGACTATGAATTTTTTAGAATTGTTTTCTTATTTCTTAATATTTTACTATTCAATCATATATCGATGACATAAAACAAAATTAACTATTCAAAGATCTCATATATTAAGCTGAAATATAATTTGAATAGCAATATAAAATGATAACTATCTCATGTATTAAATATAAAAATTCAATGAAAATGTATATAATGATATTGTACTAAATATAAATGTGCTACTAGGCTAGGGCATAGCACCCAAAAAAAACAGTCCATTTAAGATGTCATGTCAAAAAGTATCATTTGATTCCTAAATACAATGATGTGGGTGCCTTGTTGGTTGACCATTTTGGGATGTTGAGAACTTAGAAACTTGATCATAAGGCTTATAGAGACACACTCTCTAAAGGCATTATAATGCATGATCTTCCATTTAGCAATGGTGAGCATGAAGGAGTGAATTGTGAATAGAGTTTTGAATCTTAATTTCAAATCTATTCGTAGAAACTCTACTAGGGTTAATTGTTGGAATATCCTTTTTAATGAAAAACAAAGATAAAGACTATATTATCTAATATTCTCAGTTTAATTTATCTTCTAATGTATGGATTGCTATAACTACTCAATGATATATGACTATGATTACTCATTTTATTCAGTTAGTGAAAGTCAAATAGTAAATTACTAGCATTTTATGAGCTAGAAAGTTTACATACACAATTGGAATTCTTGAGAAAGGTATTTGGAGTGTTTATGGATTGGGGAATAGTTAAAAAAATATTTTTCTTAACTTTGGAAAATGATGGCATGAAAATTATTTTGAAAATAAACTTCATTTTCAAAATGAAGTGTTATGTGGTGGTGAATTTTTTCATATTAGATATTGTGTACATGTCTTAAATCTCATAGTTTTGGAAGGCTTAAAAGTGTCTATGAGGCCTTACATAAAATAAGAGAAAGTGTTAAATATCTAAGGTCTTCAAATGGGAGGTAAAATTTCAGATATGATAAAGAAATGCATTTAGATGATATTGGTAGTTTCTTGAGGTTGGATGTGTCAACTAGATGGAATGTTGCTTACATATTGCTTTTAATAGTTTTAATTTTAATGATAGAAGTTATAAGCTTAGCTCATCCAATGAAGAGTTGGAAAGAGTGAACAAGATGTTTGTTTTTTGGCCCATTCTATCATATTTCTAACTTGATATCTAGGTCATCTTATCCCACCTCCTATTTATATTTAATGTAAATTTACAATATAGAAAAGAAATTGAATGAAAAACTTGCATAAAATATATTAATATGCAAGTATTCTATCACTTTTAAACTAGGATGTGTTCAAAGATATGACATTAAGTATGAAGGTAAATTTGAAAAGTATTAGAGCAAGTATTCTGTCACTCTTGCACTTGGATGTGTTCTTGACCCTCATTCTAAGTTGGACTTTTGAAGCTTTTGCTATAAAATATATTAATATGACCATGAAAATAAGGTGAATAAGGTTAAAGAGGCTTTGTATAAACTCTTTGCTAAGTATACATGTTATGGGTTTCCATCAAGCTCAATTATTTCATTTCAAACTAGCTCAATTATTTCATTCCAAACTAGCTCATCATCAATGACTATGAGTGTCATTCACAACAATGTCCTTTAATGACGTGGAATATTTACGTCAACATCAATGACATCTATACTTGATGTAACTTTTAAAGTTTGAGTATCATAATTTCTATTTATTTTTTTGTTATTCTTTTTCAAATATCTAGTATATTGATTATTTTGTTTATGTGCTGACTACTTACATTATTTTAGGAGTATCATATAGAAATGAGTTCAATAACTTTAAATGATGTCCAATCTCTACTTGATATATACTTGGATGAAAAATAAAATGTTGGAAATGACCTCGATATACTAAAATATTAGAAGTTAAATAAATATCAATTCCTTGAACTTGTAATTAAGGTTTGTGACAAATTAAGCATTCCAAACATAATAGTAACTTCAGAATTTTCATCTAGCATTGTTAGTCATATCTTTCATTAATGTGGAAATTATTTTCTCCAAGAAACTATGCAAAAACTCATTTGTAATCATAATTGGCTGCATGCTTATAAAAAAAATTGGGCCTTCTAATTAAAATGATTTACTCATAGAACATTATTTTTGTTTCTTACTTACAACTTGCAAAATAATCATTCTTCTTTTATGAATTGTAGATGTTTAAGAAGAAGATATTTGATTGTTTAAGAAAGATTCAAATATTATTGATGATGATAATCTTGACTTCGTTCATAATGATTTTTTTGATTTATGATTTATAATATTTTACTAGGCGTATTCTCCTTTTTTAATTATGTTTAGATGTTTGGTTTTGATATAAAAAAATATTTTAATTTTATTTTGATTATGGTTTTGGTAGTCTCAATGTAAAGCACTTCATACTTCTTGTTTTGGAGATACTGGTGATAGTACATCTCACATGTTATTTTTAAATAAGTAGCATGTATTTTATGTTAGAGAGATATTGTTCAATCAATAGGGCATGAAATTTTAGATTGGATTATATACTATTATTGTATGTACTGCATAGTCTACATGTCATGATCTTGATTAAAAACTACTCTTCTCATTTTTACTTAGAATAATAAAGGAAGTAATTTATTGAACGAAGAAATGTTACATCGAAGTTCTTTAATTGCTTAGAAATTCATGATTGGTCTATAATGAGAATTGTAGTCTAATATAAATTAGGCATAGAGGTGTCAAACGGGTCAGGCGACCCAAGTTCAGCCTAGGTTGGGCCCGATTCAAGTGTGCTAAGCTCGAGATGGCATGATCCAGGATCATGCCCCAGCCTATGCAGGGCGGACCATTGGCACAACTCGTGTTGTGTCGTGCCTAAGGAATTCAGCCCACGTGCCATGCGAGGCACGATCGGGGTGCCTGGCACGTGGACACAGCACGAGTGATGGCACAACGAGCAATGCAGTAATGCTCGATAAGGGATGCCATGGTGACGCCCAACGGACAACAACTGGGCAATGCCCAATGGGTGACAGCGGTCGGGTGTGCCATCCCTTATCCCTATTTCTAATCACACCAACTAAGTACCCTACTAAATTTAAAAGTAATTATTATGATTTAGTGTCATGATTTTATCTTTAATATGACTTAGAAGTCTCAAGTCAGAGCCATGAATTTTTTACAAAGCCATGATTTTTGAGCTACAGGAAATTATTGAGGCAAAACTACTTTGGTCAAAGCTATGATAATTATTCAATATAGTGACCCCATATGATCTAACATGTTATAGAGGGCATTACTTGATAATAATTATTCTCCAAGGCTACAACTCATACCCTCAAAGGAAGGCAAAGCTGTGAATTTTAAATTGCTTGTATTGTGACATCATTATAGTACCATGATAATATAATATATGAGAGAAGTAAAGGCTATTTCCTAGTACCATGACCACAAGATACACACAAGGCCACATGATACACATTAGGCCATTTCCTAGCATCATTTTCACGTGATATACATGAAAGACCTTCTCACCACCATGGCCATTTCATAGTGTCATAGTTATATAATGATCAAGAGAGATCAATGTAAATAACAAGGCCATTTCCTAGTGCCACCAATATATCACAATATGAGAGTCCATTCATAAAGCCTTGACTTTGTTATAATATGAGAGGCTATCCACAATGGCACGACCTTTTCTAAAATTCTACCCCTTTATGAAAAATATAATAGACAAACATATAAAGTGATGATCACTTCGTAGTGCTACACCTTTGTGTTATAGAAATATTAGGCCTATGGCGTGGTTATTACCCAATATCATTACTTTGTATTTTAGAAAGATTTAGATACATTCTAGAGTCTTGGTAGTTTTCTAGAGTCACAACCTCAAACATAAAAAATAAATGTCAGAGTTACTACTTTATTCTGAAAGCTATGACTTCCTACTTAGAGTCATATAGTCGCCCAAGTATAAAAGAGTAAGAAATAAAAATTTCTAATGATATCATTCCATTTTTTTTTTCTTTTTCCAACACAACCTGGCATGACCCAACATGATCTCGCAAGAATTTGCTCGATTGTGGGAAAAATAGGCCATGCTATGTCTAATGGATTGGCAATTATTTGTGTTGAGCATGGTAGCTAGACTGGGATACAAAAAAATTAGTCATGCCAGCATGAGATGACCCATTTGACACCTCTATTTATAAGTCATTTGATCTACCTTGCTATGATTTCACAATTATGCATTGGGGAAAGAGTGAAAATAGATCATAAGACTGACTAAAGTTGTGGAAGAGTCTCACTTCTAAATTTTAATAATGTGAAGAGGAAACTAATTGTAAAGGGGGAAAGAAATAACTCAAAGAGGAAGAAAGAGCAGAAGAAGTAAAATGAGCAAAATATAAAAAAATAAAACAAGTGCAACATACCCATTTAAAGTGCTCATGGCTAGCATAGAATTTAATGGAAATGAAGAAGAAGAAATGAATACAAAGATGAAAGAAACTCTACACCAAAAAAAGCCAATTCAAACTATTAGAAATCTAGGCCATGTTAATAACTCTGAAAAATGAACTAGAAGACAGAGAAAACAAATACAAATAGGAACTAAAATGTAAGGACAATTAATTAAAAAATAAGTTCAAATGGAGTGATGATCATGAAGAAGCATATCTCAAATAGAAAACTGATGAACATAAAGAGGAATTCATGAAAAGGGATACCATGTTGGGGATAGAGCTGAAAGAAATGGAGAGACTATTTATGACTAAACAAAAAAACATGAAGATCTCTTACGGAAGTTGCCAGAAAAAAAAAGAGAAACAAATGGGAATAATTTATTGATTAAGGATTAAGCTTCTAGCATGCTTTATCAGGCTACCACCAAAGATTGGAAGCTATAAAGCAAAGAGATGAAGCATTGAAGACTTCATTCAATTACAAAGAGAAGCCGTGGATGGAAAACTTGGACATGTAAAATATTAATGAAATAAACATGCACTATGCATAGAGTTCATTTGAGGATGCCATAAACTCCATTGGTGTAGTAAAAAAAAAAAATACTTTAATTAAGATTAATTGCAAGATGATGGAATGAATTGTGAATGGCATGACCAACAAGGAAAATTTAGAAAAAGTCCATTTCATCTATGTTGTAGTTCTAGCTACCTAAAGCCTAGTTCTTTTTACAAGACTTTAGTACAACGCATATTCCACTTCAATTCTTATGAATGAATTTATAGTTTATCAATGTTGAAAAATAATTGGGAGTTTCTATTAATTATATTTGTTGTTACTTAATTTTAAATATATTTAAATATTTATATTTATATTGTTTTATACTTTTATAAATTTTAGTTTTGGTTTTATCAAGTTACTTGTCTTGGTGTGGTATGATTTTGATTAAATCTGGGGCTGTAACTCGGCTCGAGCAAACTTGAGTAACCTGAACCCGACCCAATAAAAATTCAAGTTGGCCCTCAACTAGAGTTTGGACCCAACCGGCCTGAGATGCAGATGCATGCATTCCTAATTTCTCTTCCTCCTAATAAAATCAGCAATGAATATTGGTTTTAATTTCAATCTCCTCTTCAATATTTAATATTTATTCAATATTCAATAAAATTCACTTTTTTAATAAAATTATGTCAATAACCTACCATAAAGTAAATGTGCACCCATTAATAGCAATTGCTTTGATAAAATCATTTTTTTTATAAAAGAAAAACTTGCTAATGAAGAGAAGAGTAGAGATTGTTGAATTATAATATTCATATAAATTCCATATCTTTCATTGTTTCTAACTTTCAATAAATATTGACTAAAATTAATTATTCATATGTTTTATTTATGGATTCTAATCACTGAAAGTTATGTTAGATCTTTTTTTTTCGTCTCACCTGTATAAAATGAATTGATTCCCATTCCCCCTCCCCAAAACCATGATTATCATGATGCACTCTTTTTGCTATTTTTTTATATATTTTTTCCTATTTTGCTTTCAAGAAATAATGATTCATTATTATTCACAAATCATTACTTAGTTAATGTTTTGTATTTACTTTCTATGATAATGTTCATCCATGTTAATGTTTGTCTCTGATTATGCTTGTGTCTATGTATCTATCCTTGATTATGTTCATGTCTATGTATCTATCTTTGATTATGTTCGTGTCTATGTATCTATATCAACATGGTTTGCATAATCATTAATTATAGTATCAATATAGTAGTATCAATCCAATTTACACTGTGAATTATGTTAATTAATATTTGTCAACTTAACAACATAATGGACCACTCACATTTGTGGAAATGGTAGAAGATATTTTGACAACTCTAAAATGTTTTGAGAGCCAAACCCAATATATTATAGTACTCTAGAATTTTCTTTTTATTTTTTATGATACAAGTGTTAGGGATGTGGTGGTTCAATTTTAAGTTGATAAATTTCTAGTCCTTTTATGATACTTAATTGTGTTTCACTTTTATCTAATGTTCTTTTCATAGATTAGATTGATATCTACTTACCATGTCAACAACATAACATATATTTGGTCTAGTGCAAAGTATTGCTTGCATGAGGATTCTTAGTGTAAATGCATAATGAACTTTCTTCATTTATTCTATTTCTTTTGGTGTTTTGGGACACTTTTTTTGATAGAATGATTGCATGTATAAAAGGAAACTTTTTATTAAAATCTTGCATGATGAATCAAGTCTATCTGATCAATATAAACAACTTGAGATAAGCTCAATTTTCTTCACTTGTAATCTCATAAAAGCTTAATCTCAAGAATGTACAAAACTTCTCTAAAGTCTATCATATTGAATTGACTAGATAATTAGATCTTAACAGAAGATAATGAGTACACATCATTGCTAATGAGTAAGATATCATCAATATAGAATATCAAAAAAAGCACATTGTTATTAGCTTTTTTTATATACACATAATACTTATTTTAATATCAATAAAAGTAATAAGACTTAAAGATTTGATCAAAATTTGTATACTAAGACCTAAATGTATGTTAGTCTATAAATAAACTTATTCAACTTATACAATACGTATTCTTGCCCTTTTTATATGAAACTATCTAGATATATAATATAAATGTATTCTTCAAGATGTCCATTCAAAAATAGTCTTCATGTCTATTTGTCAAATCTCATAATCATAATGAGTTGCAATAGATAAAAGAATCTAGATTGACTTCAGCATGGCTACCAAAAAAAATGTTTCTTCATAATCAATTTATTTTTTTTTGAGTATAACCTTTTGTTACAAGCCTAGTTTATAAGTCTCAATATTACCATCTATTTTTTTATAAATCTACCTATGCTTTGAGTTTTATCTTCTCAGGTGGTTCTATAAAATCATAGACATGATTTGATTGCATTGAAAATATGTCTAATTTCATAGCTATTTGCCAACATTCTACATCACTATCTCGAAGTACTTCATCATATTTTTCATGATCAATATTTAGCTTATCATGGATTCTATCACAAGACTCTCCAAAACGTGTATACAATGCAGGATTATAAATAACACACCCCCACCCCCAGCTATGATAAGATACTCATCTTGGTTTTTTAGTGACATGTTGCATAGATACTGATCTATATGAACCATTATTACAATGCCTTTTAGTTATACTACTGGCATATAAATGATAAAGCTCATAAGGTTCAATATCAATATCATCTCGAATAACTTTCTCATTATAATGAGGCAATGAGGTATCAAAGATGTTACCATGTTATGTTCCCTCTATTATTGAAAGAGTGTGGATTAGCTTATCTCTTATTAACATCTCTAGAATAATTCTACTTATGGACTTATGGTTTGATATATAGTCATTTTCTAGCAATCAAACATTGATAATAATAATAATAATGACATTCTGATCCTTTAGACCATAAAAAAACTATCTTTTATTTTCCTCTAGGATATCAAACAAAAAAAATTAAAAATCTATTTTTATTCCAAATTTTTTGTCTTCCTTTTAGCACAAGTGCTGGACAACTCCATAAATGAATGTATTTTAAACTGGGCTTATGTCCAGTACACAATTTGGTTAAGTTGCATTTAATGACTTGAAATCAAGTAAAATATAAACTATTATTTCTCATGCATATCCCCAGAAGGAATCATGCCTATCTGAATAACTTATCATTGACTTAACAATTTTCATAAGAGTCATATTCCTTCTTTCTACCATATCTTTCTATTGCAAGTGTCATGTACAAACAACTTGGATGTGATCACTTGATCTAAGAAGTAGTTCTTAAACTAAACAAATAAATAATCACCACCATGATCTGATCATAATGCTTTGAGATACTTATTGTGATGTTTCTCCAATTTTGTCTGTACTCTTTAAATTTTTCAAAGGCATCAGATGTAGAGAACATTAAATAAATATCTCCATATCTTGTGTAATCATCAATAAAATTGATGAAGTACTCAAAACCACATCTTGCTTGGATTTCTATGGGCTCACATGAATCAGAATGAATCAATTTCAGTGACTCTTTGGCTTTGTAGCCATTGGTCATTAGGGCTATTTGGTCATCTTTCCTTCTAAGCATGACTCAGATGCTGTAAGTATTTATACTTTCAATGAACGTAAAGAACTATTTTTAACATCTCTTAAAATCCATTTTAGATTTATATGACGTATGAGTAAGTGTCATAGATAGGTTTGGTTCATATCAGAAAAATATTTTTTTTGAGGCAAGGTGTTGATGCTATTCGACTCATATTGTTGTAGTAGAGTAGAAATACTTTTAATAACATAAAAATTATTTTTTAAAATACCTGAACAAAAATAATCATTTTATTCTAATAAATTTTACCCAATCATTAACTTAAAAAAGAGATTCCATCTTAAACTAAACTGGAAACAAATATCAAAATTTTCCTAACTAAAGGTACATAAAGATAATATTTTCAAAATAAAATATTATTTCTCTCAAACTGAAGCATGGAAACTCCATGTGTAACAACTACCACCTTGGTAGTAACTCTCATGTAAATATCAATTTCACCAACACTAGTTGTCTGGTTTCTCGCAACTATTACAAAGAATTATAGACATGATTAGTGACACCCATATATACACACTATATATTCATAGATGCCACCACTAAATATATTTCAACGACTAACAATTAAGATTTATCTTGATTGTTCACTTTACTGGGATAAATTAGACATTTTCCTTCTAGCATTCTGACTGCTGGTAGTAAAAATATTTTTCTTTTGGCTTTTTAACCCTTACTTGTGTCTTAGGAGCTATTGATAGAACTTGATTTTTTTTCTTCTTTTCTTTCAATTTGAAAGATGGTCTTTTAGTTATGAATGCTCCAGATGATTTTCTAATAATACTTTTAGATGATACTAATTTCGTAAGCAAATATACCAAATTCCAATCAAGCATGTTCATATTAAAATTTAGGCAAAATTGGTTGTAAAAGTTTGACAACAATTGAAGAATAATATTAATTTGAGAGTTCACGAAGGATTTATAGTTAATTCTGGAAAGCTAATCATCTTGAGAACATGATTCCTTATATGAGTATTTTTAGTAATTATAATATTCATTAGATCCCTCGTGACTTCTTCTTGGCAGAACAAGAATGATTCCCAAATATCTTTTTGAGATTAAATATCCTGTCATAGGTAGTAGTCATGGACTAATACTCATGATGGAGTACATTTGATATGGAAGTCAGAATATAATTTGATACACCATGAACATTATGCCTCAATGGGAGGATGTATTATTCATTATTTATTCAGACATGCTAATTCCTATTAATCATGCAATCTAGGTAGTGACTATGCCAAATAATATAAATTTGATGATTTATCTTTCATCCTATAAATAATAATAGTGACTCGGATAGAGCGAATGCTATCATTTATAGCTAACTGTAAACTAGCACCTATTTATAAACTGATTGATTCTCAAAATTCTTCAAATGGAGATAATCAATCTATAAAATTACCTTAGGTTAGTTTGTGCTAAGTATATCTACAATTCCGTTAGTTCGATGGGGTTAAGGTACCAAGACTAATACTCTAACTGATTTGCATAACTTTCAAAATAGTGAAGGAGATAATAAGATTCATTTAATAAACCTTCTCACCTACTTAGATATTTTTAAATTTGAGGGTTTTTAATTAAAATAAAATGGGCTTCTTTTGGGCCATATATATACCATACATAATTTTATTTTGACATATATTTTCATGCCACATATAATTTCATACCAGACATAATATTATCAAGCACAAATAAATGATAACTAAGCATCACACATATTCAAATATCGAACATCCCAACTATGTAGGTCATAGGGCACCTCACTCATAGGAAGTGCCTTAAACCAAGCATATTTTGGTTTTCACTACAAATGATCGGGGCAGTGCCCAAAGTAACAAAAAAATGGAATCGACCAACAATTTTTCCACAAATCCTTGGAATTCTAGCTGTGTGCTTTGATGTTGTATATAACTACCATCATGAGTTCTATCATTTCTAGTTTCTGCCAATGTGAGATCCATCATATACATTGCCTTTGGTTGTTACCATCATAAATTTTTCAACCATCAGCCACTTCAATAACTACATAGGTCTTCGCCAGTTTCAAATATAATCTCTAATATAGTGCTTGTCCATGACAACCATTGTAGTGACCATTGCCGACAACTAAAACAATCATATGCATTATCATTGGTTGTGATGGCTTCCACAAATACCATTGTTGGAACCTGAAATCACCACTAGCACTACTACTAGTCATAACTATTTTTATAGTCACCATAATCAAAAACTAAACATGTCACCCATACTGTTATTTGCCATGATAGCTTCCACAAACATCATTGTCGGCAATTGAAAATTCCACCCTAGCAACTACTAGCCATGACATCTTAAATAGTTACTATCATCTGCAAGTGAAAATTCCACTAGTGTTGTTGCTAATCATGATTACTTTCACTATCATTGTCACCATCAACAAAGACCACCATCGACATTGCTATTAGTCATGACTGCTTCCACAACTACCTTTGTCAGCCGCTTCAACCAAATATGTTAGCCATGTTAACCATCATCTCAGCTACAGTCATTACAAAATAAATATGAGATTAAAATTTACAACCACATGTGTAATAAACACTTTGAAATCATTGTATAAATTTAAAATCAACCTCATGTGAAATACAAAATATAAACAAAAAATTAACACCACAATCTATAAATTTAGCATGGTTATTTTAACTTGAACAATGGAGACTATAATTGCCTATGTTAAGGTTAGTCAATCACAAATTCACAAAAAAAAAAAAATTAAAATCAACCCATGCACACACAGATATCACAATACCTCCCTCTAAAACCATTTATAGGGATGTGATAAATCATATTTAAGTTGATAATGCTTCTAGATTTGGGTCATTTTATAATAATCACATGTTTATAAATGTAATGGAAAGAGACATACCTTAAGCTTGGCTTGGCCAAACTACCTTTTCCTATATGTCCACGATTCCAAATAGATGCGAGGAAGATGATGATGCTATAATAATCACCTAACCAAAATCTCAATTTTATTTATATTTTTAAAACCACAAATCGAACATTAATTTACATTAAAATTTACTTCTAGTTTCCTTTCTTTTAATATTTAAATTTGTTTATTATAAATATAAATACACATTCATAATCAATTCAATGCAAATCAATAAATTGATTTAATAGCAAAATCAAATTATTATGACAATAAAATTAATTTTTATGATCAAGTAAATATACATATTCTAAATAACCAAAAACTTTAAGACTCATTTATCACTTATGAATAAGGCTATGAAAGGAACTATGGCCTAGATAAGATCTTGGGCTTAAAATGTAAATTATTTCGCAGAATAATTTACATTAATTATATTTCATATTACTACAAATTTATAATTATAATCCCTCGCTTATTCACGATATATTATATTATTTTTTACTTATTACTAATTAATCTCCCATGTTAAGATTACAAATACTCATTGATTGAATCAAATTACTAATAATCTAATTCTATCAACATCTAATTATTTCTTCGATACTTTTTATTTAACTTATTTGAATTGTTAAAATAAAATTCACCTGTTGGATTTGGCAATATCAAAACTTATAAGTTTCATCAAGGGGGTATCATCCAGCCTTTTGATAGGCTATGGATTTCAACAGTAATTAATATTTACCATATGCTTGATAAAGTTATCTAAATTATTTCATTCTCAAATCTATTTCTTGACGTTGTCCTTTATAAATCAAAATTACTATTAACAAGTATATATAAATAATACCTATTTAAAGAATAAGAGTAACATTGCATATAATAACTATGATATATTTTATCTTACAAGTCAATATAAAATAATTATACCATATTGCATATATTAACAAGTAATTAATATTTACCATATGTTTGTCTCTTTTGTTATGCTTGTGTATATGATTCTCTTGTGTGAGAAAAGAGTAGGTCAACTTATGCATCTAGCAAGTATAATTTTTACTTCAAGGCCACACGTAACTACATGAAGATATGAATTCCATGATGGCGACATGTATCAATTCATATATATGAAGGTTTTCCAAGCTAAAGGTTAATAAAATGCAAGTGATGACAACATGGCCATATATTATTCATAATAAAGCGCCAATTAAAAGAATTGGCCTACCAAAAAAATATATTATATATCAAGAGATGCAAATCGATATATGGCCATGCAATTGCACAATGTAGTTATTGTTTGTGAATAGTTTAGATAGGTTGGCATGTCAGCCTAGGATATGTACTAAGTGATTACAACATATAAAGATATTATTCACTTTATGTGCAAAAATTTATTATTTTTTAGTTGTAAAATCCCATTCTACTATCACAAATGATTGTTAGTAACATATTCATAGATTTTTTCATAGAATTAAGGATCACAAATCTTAATTTCATAATGCATTATCTTTAAAACAATGACTAGGAAAAGATCAAGAACAAGATGATAGTAATGGCACTAAATGAACGTAGTAAGGTCCAAAAGATGGGTTGAAAAGAATCTTTATTTGCCTTGAAATACAAAATGGAAGTATCTATACATATAGAAATAGGGATAACCACTAATGATTAGACTTCTTTGAAGATATCACCATTCTCAAATATTAGGTGATCCAATATGTTCTAACATAAGAAGTAATATTAAAGCCCTTTTATGATTACAAGCTATAAGTAGTATCTATTAATATATTAGATATATCCAACTTATAAGAATGTCATTGTTTCACATTACCATGTAAGTAATACAATTATTATGTAGTTCAAATTCATTTATCTTAGACATGAATATGAGACAAAAGTCATGCAACATGTCAAATTTATTTAGTCTCATCTTTGATGTCTTGATATCAAAGTTGTATTACTGAATCAAATTCATTTGATGTCTCATATCAACTCATTTGACCTTGAGTATATGTAGTCTTATTATATTATGTGGCCAATGTATCTCACATGTTACCTATGATTGATAAATTTTATATTGATTATGTATATATATATTTTGCATTATTTATGACATATACAATCACAACCTTTAGATTTAATCCGATTACAACTGATATTTGATTGTGTTCAAAAAACCAATTTTTCATTTAGAGTACCATTGCGATTTCAAGTCCAAAGATCCCGTATATGATTATCATACTCATTGTATAATAGTTTAGTGCATAATATAATTTTTATACATATTAAAGATTTTTATGGCTAGATAATTTTTTTAAAATTTATTTTAAATTCATTATTTTTAATATATATTTTATAAAAATTTTAATTTACATATTTTTATAATTTAACCAATTATATATTTTAATAAAATTTATATATCTATAATTTTGCAATTGTATATCATTTTTAAATTTTTAATTGAATAAATATGATTTTTATGATTTTTATGATTTTTATGTATAATAAAATTTTAATATAATTGTATATCATTTTTATGGCTAGATGATTGTATATTATTTCTCTATTAATGAACATTTTAATTGAATAAATATGAAATATTTAACAAATTTCATATTTTTTATTTTTGATTTTACTTAATTTACATTTATTTAAATTTTTATATCTTTATTGTTTTACATTTTTATAATTTTTAGTTTTCACGGTTTTTTTTTTGCTTAAAGTTTTTACAAAGTTACTTGTTTTATAGTGTTGTATGCTATTATTTAAATTTGGGGCTACAACTTGGGTTGGGATAACTCGAATATCCTAAACTAGACCTAACAAAAAATTTGGTTCAACTTGGAAATTTTTCCAAGTGGATGTTTGGAGCTAAACTGAGCAATTTTCTAAGTGGGCAAGTATAATTTGAAAATTTATACTTTTCAAAGTGCTCCCATAAAAATGAAGTTTTTTAAAATATTTATAAAAAAATTATTGGGAGAATTTTATTTTATTACTCAATTCATAAAAAAACAAAAAAAAAAACAACTCAAGTTTTATTATTTTTAAGAATGTGCACCAAAATTATAAGTAATTAATTTTTAGTGTACTCATTTATATTAAAGTTGCGTACAAATTCTTTAAATATTAAAACTTTGATTTTTTTTTTAATTTTTTATGAATGGTATACCTAAATATAATTATCCCAAAAGTATTTATTATAATGAAATTTTTTTCTATGTGCTCTGATAAAAATGAAGTTTTTTGGGATAATTATGTTTTGGTACATCATTTATAAAATAATTTAAGAAAGTAACTAAAGTTTAAATATTTAAAAAATAATGCAACAAACTCATAACTAATTGATTTTTGTGGCATTAAAATATAGCACTACCAAAATACACTTAACTATTTGATTAATCATTAATTAATTTTCATTTGTCCCTCGCCACTTGCCCATTGCTCTCCCCCTTGCCTGTAACTCCATTGATACCCATAACTCCATCGAGGAGCTCGATGGAGCTCGTCGAGCTCCTAGATCTCAGTGAAGCTCATCAAACTCCAGAAACTCATTGAGCTCCTCAATGTGCTTGATGAGTTTATCCTGCGCCACCTAGGACTTCAATGGAGCTTCTCGAGCTCCTCCGATAACCTTGATGGAGCTTCGCCGAGGACCTCGATAGAGCTCTTCAAGCTCCATAAGCTCAATTGAGCTTGTTGTAACTCATTGTAGCTTGATAGAGCTTGTTGGAGCTTGTTGGAGCTCGATGAGCTCGTCATGCTTCACTGAGAAGCTAGATGGAGCTCCTCAAGCTCCACCAAAAAGATCGGTGGAGGTAAAGCTCATCGAGCTCCACCGAGGAGCTCGTTGGAGATCGATGAGATATTGTGTGCAAGTTTTTTCAAATGAGTTTTAGTAGTACAACATAGGTAGTTAAGTTGTTGTTTTTTTTAATAAGGGCAATTTAGTATTAACATAAAATAGTGCAGCATAAATCAATTAATTAATAGTTTGATGCACTATTTTTTAAATAATTAAACTTGAGTTACTTTTTTCAATTATTTTTTGAATAGTATACCAAAACATAATTATCTCTTTTTTAAAACAATGGCAATTTAGTATTAACATTAAATAATGCAACCTAAATCAATTTTGATGTACTATTTTTTAAATAATAAAACTTGAGTTACTTTATTTCAATTATTTTTTGAATAGTATATCAAAATATAATTCTCTCTTTTTTTTCTAAGTTATAGTCCTTGTCAATACTTTTTAAAAATTGTTTATTATAATGCTTATAGGTATAAAATAGACTAAAAGCATTAATTAAAATATTTATAACTGAAATCATTATAATTAATCAAATTTTTTTAATATATATTATATATTATAAAAATATGAGATTTTATAAAAATATTTAAAAACATATTTTTTAAATTATTTAATTGGAAAATTTTTGTAGTTATAAATAAATAATTTTTAAACCATTGTATTTAATTTAAATTCCTAAATAATTTAAAAATATATTATAATGCGTATATATATATATATATATATGATATACTAAAAGCATAAGTTAAAATATTTATAACTAAAAATCATTGTAATTAATTTAAAATTTTAAGGTGAATTTTATAATAAAAAAATTGTGATTTTATAATAATATTTAAAAAAAATAAACATTTTAAAATTATTTAAGTGTAACAATTTTTTAATTTAATTTTATTAATTTTTTATAAATTTTGTTGTTAATTATATATGATGCAACCATATTCAACCTGCCAACATCTATATAACTCAAATCAAATCCTATCTCAACTAGATGTAGCATGTGGGCCTGCCGACCCGAACATGGCCCGATGCACGATTTGACTGAGTCATCCCTGACCTAGCATCACACGGTCCATAACCGTGCTTGGACCTGGATCATGTAGGCTCGAGGCAAGGCTCGTGTCGTGCTGGGCCAAGCAGTGTCGGGCCTCATGCAAGGCAATGAACGACTTGGGTGCCTAGCCCATAGGCATGGTACAATGGAATAGGTACCGTACCTTGGAACTTATATGGGGTATCGAGCATGGTCCAATCAGACAGCGCTCGCCCAACTCTGGTATTAAAAAAATATATTATAATATATGTAAAAACTTGCCATCATTCTTAGTGCATGTGATAGGTTTTTTTAAATTAACTCTTCATGTAATTGGAAAAGTGCATTCACGTGATACGACCCATACCATACACATGTGGATGCCCCGTTTGCAACCCGATCGAGTCCATGCCGAGGTTGAGGCTAAGCCCCGAGCCGAAGCTTATAGACCGTCCAGAAGCGTTTGCTTCTAATTCTCACGGATGGCTAACGAGAAACAAAAATTTAAATATATTGAAAGATTCCATCAACTCATCACCCCCCCCTCGATTCTCCCTCTCTCTAAAGTTAAAATTTATAATTTTAGATCTAGAATATTTTTGTAAAGCTTAAAGAACGTGATGTGAAAGGCATAAAATTTAGGTGTGTGATGTGGTTTTTTCTCTCCTCTCCATAAACTTAACTGGGTAATATTTTTTTTAATATCATTTAATTGTTAATTTAAAGCACAATTCATAAACTAAAAAAATTAATGATACCCCTATGAAATGTCTGAGACCAAAACTATACTTTTTCTCATTGTTTCAACTCAAACTAAAATATCTAAAAAATAAAAAACTATAAGAATATTTATAATTTGGACTAACTTAAATAATATACAAAATAAAAAAACTAAGGGTTGTCAATAAATAATCAGGACAATGTGAGTTTTGTAAAAAATATATATACTTGTAGGAGTATATATGGGACTGCCACCTAAAGAAGCATGTCAATCATTATACCAAAAAATATTATGCATTATATCCTAAGAAACCCAACTGAGTAGTTGGGCCTTTGAGGCTAGATCTAGTTCAACTTTTATGTTAACCCTCTTCATATACTATGAGTTAAGAAGATAATACATTACCAAACTAATCACAATGATGAATATTGCCATTAGATTTTCGTAGGATCCTAAGGTAGTCAATATTATGCAAACCTATTTTCAACCTATATATCATCAGATTCCTAGGTCCACATGTAGGAATAATATACTAAAATATTATAAGTTAAAAACACAAATAATAACAAATAAATTTAGGCAATATAGTGGCATCGTGTTCGTGATGTCTGACATCTGGACTAGTCATGATGATGCATCTTTTGGATACCTTACTGCCCACTATATAGATTCTAAATGAACCCTTAATAAAAAAATTTAATGAATTTTAGAGATTATTCATCCTCGTGATAGCTCTGCTATATATAAATGCATAATGAGAATCTACAGAGATTTTAATATTCAAAATAAAATATATAGTATCACATTTGATAATTCATCTAATAATAAAGTAGTCATTAATGTGTTTGTTAGGACCATTAAAGATGGACCATTAGATGATATTTTTTACTTTAGATATATTCATCATTAACCTGATAGCACAAGCAGGAATGAAGATTATTTTTCTAACTTTAAAAACAATTCATAACTCACTAAATTATCTTTGGATACCTAGCAAATAATAGAAGTTTTGTAGTCTTTGTTTGTCTACGAGTCTTAAAAAAAATAAATTCTAAATGAATGCGACACACCTTTGAAATTATACTTACCTGATGTTGAAGTCATGTGTCGGAAAAAATACATGATATCTGACTAATCAATAGCAAGAATGGAGAACTTATTAAGAATAAAACTAATTGTGATTTAGAAATTTATTCTTGAAGATTTTTTATGACACAATGAACATGCATTCGTCAGTTTATACTTTCACCACTTGTATTATAATCAAGTACATATGCAATATTAGTAACATGTTTAGGAAGTTTAGAGATGACCCGTATTTAGTGACATATCTTTTAAGATGGAAACTATGTACTTAAAGTACTAGTCCACCATTTTCTTTATTGTCTGGCTATCTGCACGAATCTTAGGGTTAAGGTGGAATGGGAAAAAAATATATTAACATACATAATCACGTGCATGAACTAGGAATACTAACATGAAGAATTAATTTATGAAAAATTAACTGAGTTATTTGCTAACTACGATACTAGGTATGGTAGTAATTATAACCAAACCTCGAGTACTGACATGGATGCCGTATTTAGAGATAATAACTTCTCCATTAAGTTAGTAATGATGAAATGATAGGATTGACCATCGAATATGAGTAAGCTATCTCGGTACTCAGAAACCAATTACTGCTCAATCATATTACATAATGTAAGAAAAACCTTGATATTTTACAATAGTGAAAATAATATGAGTCCACCTATCCCATCATCCCATGCAGTCTAAGATGACACGGGATCTACGAACTCCTCTAGTATCGAACATAATATTAGGAGTTATTTTTTCTTTTACAATCTATATTATTTTGAATAAGAGATCAAGACTATGACAAGATATCATTGAGACACTAGCATGGATGAAGGATTGAGATGATTCAAAAGTGGACAACCATAAACAGACAAGAAGGAGAGCGGAGGAATTATTGGTAGATCATAACTCATAAGACTTTGAGGATGTTGAGCCAATCGCTAGTGATACCATCAGACACTAACGTGATGATGATTTTTTGTATTCTTATACCGAATGGTATTGAGATTGATGCATGATTTTGCTTGATGATTTTATTTTATGTTGTTGTGATGTGTTATTTTTTTTTTCTGGATTGGATGATGATTGATGGATACAATTTTTTATTATTTTTGATTATTAAACTATCATTTGTATTAATAATTTTATTTATTATGATTTATGTGAAATAAATAAATAATGAAATATCATAACTCATAGTGTCATCATTTGGTAACTTAAAATTGTAAATTTGTAAAAAAAAAAAATTAAAAATCATAAATCACAAGCAAAGAATAATCGACCAGGCTGGCAGCCTCCGAGCATGACCCAACCTTACTCAACATGGCTCGGCAAGGACAGGCAAGACCCAGCACGACTCTACCCAGACTCAAGCTAGCTAAGTCATGCCTACTATATTCAAGTCATATCCTGTAAAGCACTGCACAACATGACTCTTTTGACACCTCTAATTTCAATCTAATTTTCATATGTTAAATCAAGTTGATTTGAGATTGAGGATTTTCAAAGTTTGTGGATTTGTAAAAATTTATATTTATGAGGCTCAAGTTAGAGATTTTTAACTGAAGCAAAATATGTGTTGAGTTTGGATTGGACCATGACAAGGCCCAACAGATGTATTTCTAATTCCTTTTCCTCATGAAATCAAAATTGTATGTTGGTTTTATTTTAACTGTCTACTTCAACAGTTAATATTTATTCATGGTAGATTTGTATTTTGGGACACTAAAATCAAAATTATTAAAAAAATGGATTTTATTTTTTAAAATTATATAAAATATATCAAACTATAAATTGATATACTGAAATACATTCTTCATCTAAAATATTTAATAACAAAATTAAATCTCTATTTTCAATTTCAAAAATCAATTATCAAATTTTAAACTAAGCTTGACAAGACTAGGTTTCGAACTTATGTCATTATATATTAACATATCTTAATCATCATAATACACATGACAAATCTCACATTCTAGAATAAATAAACATATATTAATATAATTATATATAAAAACATATGTAGATTGTTTATATTATATTATATATATATATATATATATCTATATGCATGTATTCATACATACACACACACACAAATACACACACACACACATAAATGAATGTAAGTATAGACACACACACACACACACTGACAAATACATGCATATATATATATATAGCAATATAACTATACACAAACACCTACCCACACACAGAAATACACATGTGTGTGTATATAAAAATAAATATATATATACATATCTATCTATATATATAGATATAATAACATGTGTACATATAAAGATATATACATATGGATAGAAATATACATATAGATGTGTGTGTTTGTTTGTGCATTTATATAAACATATAAATATACATATATATATATATGTGTGTGTGTGTGTGTTTGTGTGTGTACAATCATATATATAAAAATCTACCTAATCATATTAATATATAGATATATTTATTATTTATATATTTAAATAAATAAATATATTTATATGCATGTATACATACATACATACATGTGTGTGTGTACATGCATATAGATATATTTATTTATATAAACATATAAATACACACCCATATGTCTGCCTAGATATATACACACAAACACACATACAAAGACATGTTTATATATATATATATATATATATATATATATATACATTTATAAATATACATACATTACATATATAGCAATATAAATACACACAGCCATCCACCCACATAGAAATACAGATGTGTACATATTAATGCGTGTATATATAAAGATATAAACATATGAATAGATATATAGATATAGATGTATGTGTGCTGTGAGAGTATATGTGATGTGTGTATATTTATACATCTATATAAATAAATATATATAGATAAATATAGATAATTTTATTTATATAAACATATATATGTATGTGTATATATATATATTATACACATACATATATATAAGTATAAATATGTATATATATAAGCATATGTGTGTGTGTGTGTGTGTGTTTATTTATATTTATATAAATAAAGGTGTTGATGTATACGTACATGTTTGTGTGTGTGGATGCATATGTTAATAAGCATATATATGAAAAATTGAATCAACATAATTTTGTGTAAACTAACATATAGAAAAAAGCACATAATATATATATTTAAATTTACTTTGTTATGTATTATTATTATTATATGTATATATATATATATATATATATACAAACACACGCACACACACATATATATGAAGTCATTTTTTATTTATATCCCAGCTCATTCAATAATATTTATAGCAAGAGAATGCATTTATTGCTAGGCTGTATAGCTACAATAAATCATGCATTTATCAAAGCTATTTCAATAGTATATATCAATTAGATATTCAAGATACTTCAATCATATATACAAACTAACATGTTTCTTCTTATTCATTGAACTTTTATGGTTGGACATTTTTTCAAAAATTCTATATAAAATATAATTTTTATACCTAACTGAAGTAATTTTGGCAAAGAGATAACACTAGGAATGATAGGAGATGAATATAAACAAATCTAAAAAAAATAATGACAGATTGGAAAGTTATTGGAAAGGAGGAATGGTACACTTTTAGATGTCTTAAGGAGACATGATGCTAAATAAAAATCATTAATTTTAAATCTTAGATGAATAATAATTCAATTAATTTGCATAACTTGCAATGTGCACAGCAGCAACTACAAATAAACAGGATTCAATGAATTGATAGAAATGTTTAGGAAGAAGGGCACGGAGGGATGGTGGTGACACACATAAAATTCAATAATAATCAAATTGAATGATACGGTTAGAAGGAAATGCGAAATTTATTAACAGGGCGTTTATTTTTATAAAAAATTGAATTAATCAAAGCACCACAATCATCACTGGAGCACATTATGGCATTATTAAAAAAATATTTTATTTAGTATGTCAAAAAAAAAAAAAAACCAGGCCCTTAGAATGTGGAATTTGACCAGTGACCGCAGTAGGAAAAAAAAATTGGAACTAAAAATTATAAAAAGGGATAATAAGATTTTTTGGGTTAGGTAAAATTATAAAATTATAAGAGTTGCCAAATTCATTCAAAATCTGAAAGTTAGTGAATCTTTACAATCTTTACCATTATAATTGATAATTATATTAATTCTAAATATATCAAAATTTTAGAAATCATGTTACTTTTTCAATATTAAATTTTAAAAGATTGTAATGAGTTATATTATTTCATTAATTTGTATAATCAATATTTTTTTTTTATAATTCCATGGGTATATTAGTTTTTTTTCCCTGTATTTTTATTTAAATTTTGGTAACTCACAAAATTTTCATTTTTATAATCTTTAATTTTCTTTATTTGATCGAAGTTTTTATAATTTATATAATTTTACATTTGTAAAATTGGATATCATAGTTTTTTTAGAGTTTATCAACCTTTTAATTCTAAATAATCAACAAATTTTAAAAAATATATACATTAATTACTTATATATTCTTATATTTTTATTAATATTTTAAATTTAGAAGTTGCATAATTGAGTTTTTTTTTTTTTTGTGTGGATGGCTTGCTTTCTATAGGAAAGTACATTTGAACATTCTATCATAAAATTATTTAGTAATGAGAGGACATTCGAAAATAAGCTAGGGAGAGACATTTGACTATTTTGAGTTTATCCCCTCATTCAAAAAGATTGAGGATAGTTGATCAAGTGTCTTTACATATTTGCTCCAAGACAAACATTATTTTTAGAGGAATTCCTCGTGATACAATATTTATTCCAACCATTCTTATGGATCACATTGATTAATAGGAGCTTATGAGTTGGTAATAGAATTAGTGTCTACCAGCTTTTTGAGAATAATCTTTTTTTATGGTTTGATTTATATTTAATGTGCATGTTTTTTAATGTTAGTTAATTTAATGAAAACCCCTTAGGTGTTCTTATGAAATGTGTGTGTGTGATTAACATTATAATGAAATTATATAATTTTTTTTTAAAAAAATTAACATTAATTGTTTAAAAAAACAAAGACTTTGCTTGGTCTTTATTTTTTTTTTTTTTTGATGAGGCAGCAAGGGTATGGACAAAATTAAAAGTAGAGTGGACTTGCCTTTCATACGGGTACTACACAAGAAAAAAAATAATAATATACAAGATCTTAGCTCATTTTTGAGTGTGTTTGTGCTACACATTTGGAAAATGAAAAAAAAGAAATAACATCATTCCATTTTCTTCATTTTCTCTTTTGTGAGATTACAAAAGGTTTAGAAAGCTTCTATAAGAAATCAAGAGAAGAAAATATAGCATTTTATGTTAATATTCTTTTGAATACGAAAGGCGCCTAGTGAATGTGTGGTTAATGGTTTTCATATGGTTGTTCACGTGGTGCATAGGTTGTGCTCGTGCAATGGTCATGAGGAAGACTTATGGTGGAGGTTGCTCATTCTTGATGCTCAAAATATTCACCGAAACATGTGGAGGATTACTAGATAAAGATTGCTCATTCTAAAATTGAAATTCACCAATTTCATATCACATGTATCGATAGCAATTCACAATTTTATTTAATTTTAATTGGACGTTTATGAGTAGTGATTATTATGTTTTATCTTCAGTTGTGTGTGCGTGCGTGCGTGCGTGCGTGTGTGTATATATATATATAGTACATATATGAAACTATGTATAGTATGTGTGCGATAATATTTAAAAATTTTAATTTTTAAAATAATAAAAATCAGGCAAAATTTATAAGAAGATTTATTGTTTTCGAAAATAAAAAATATAATTCGGATTTTAAATTTGGAAAAAATAAAAATTGTCATGCTTTTTATTTTAAAATTTAAACATATTTTTAATTTAAACCAAATAGAATATATTTTTAAAATCTCAATGAAAGTTTATTTGGAACCCACTATAATTGATAATAGTTACGAAAGTTAGAAAAAATAAAAGATTTGTAATCACAAGGCAAAATTAATTAATAATATTAGATCAAAAAATAATTTCAAAATCATTCTTGATATTCATGATCCATCTCGATCAGCCCCAACAAAGACACACACTAGTGTGAAGATATTATTATTATATTTATTCAACATGATACTCAGGTAGGACTGTTATAATGATTTTGATATGATTATTCATATTTTCGAAGATATGAAAAAAAATTATAACAATAGAATCATCTTTAATAAAACATGAGAAAATTAAAAATTATAAAAATTTTTGTGATCATATTGATCCCACATCTTTCCCAAACGAGGTCCCTGATCAGTTTATAAGCGCGGTACTCCTTTAACCCGTTGGCGTATTTTAAACCTGTGAGGCATTCATAAAGTTGAGTCAAAGCAGACAATATCTGACACATGGGAGAGCCAGTTTATAACATGTTATCTGCATGCTGCTCATGATGGGGGGTGTATAAGCGTAGAGCCCCGTTAACTCGTTAGATGTTTTTTAAACCTGTGAGTCCTGCATGAAGTTGGGCTAAAGCAAACAATATATGGCGCATGAGGGAGTTTGTTTATAACAAAAATGAAAATTTTTGATTTATCGAAATTAAAATAAAAGTATAGAAAAAAAAATCTTATAAAACTAAGAAATTAGAAATATTAAATGTCTCTACAATTATATAACTTGAAACAATCTATCAAAGTTTAATTTTGAAAAAGTAACATGATTCAAAATTATAAATATATTGAATTTATATAATTATGTAATTTTTATGGTCATTTGAATTTAAAATACTCGTAAATTTCAAATTTTGAATACTTTTTGAAATTTAAATATGCCTTTTATATGATTTTATACTTTTACCTTACCCTAACATGTAATTATCTTTTTTTATACAATTTTTAGTTCCACATTTTTCGGCAAGGTGGTCAATGCCTGCAGCCTGGTCGCCTTCCAAGTTCCAAGACGATGGTTTTTGTGGACATATTAAAAAAAATTATTCATTTAATAATGCATCAAGGTGCTCTCATTAAAAAATATGGTGCTTTTAATATATTAAATTTTTTATAGATCAAACATCCTGGAGAAAAACATCATCGTATCAAACATTCACAATTATTTTATTAACTTTATTTATTTTATCAAATATTCCACTATTCTCTCTTCCACTCTAATTGATGTAGCAATAACACTGATCCCATTGACCCCATTGACCCCATTGCCCCCCATTAGTCACGTGTTCATTGCAAGTTATGCAAATGATTTTATATGATTATTTTTTCCAATGTAAGATACACAATTTCTATGGTATTAATTATTCTTTTTAATGGTTACTTCAATTATAGATATTTATTTGTTTATCTTTAAAATATACTTGTGTTGTGGTTGATGATTTGTTTTAATTAAATACAAAAATATATAGAAATAGATAGGCATATCTGTAGCTTGCACTGAAATATTGTAATATCAACACTTGAATAAGTTAGTAAGTTGCTTCTCTCATTACCCTTGTTCTTGAATGAAACTCTACTAATGCCTGTAGCTCCATTGAGCTCTATGGTGGAGCTGAATATAGAGCTTCTAGTGAGCTCTTGGAGCTTGATGGAATGATAAATATTTGACCAAAGCAAAGCATAAATTAATAATAAGCAATTATTTTACTTTTTAAGATTATCAAATTGATAAATTATTAAATTCAATGTATTATTTTGTTAGTATTATTTGTAATAATAAGCAAATAACTTCCCATAAAACCAAAGGACTTGACTCGGATTAGGCTTGCTATCTTTGTTTTTAAACAAATAGCTTTAAATTCATTCCCCAGTTCCAAGTAGTATCTCTCTACTTCCTCTAATCTTTAAACAAAATTTTGAGAAATAATCTCTTTAAATCTTAATAGTTTAATCTCCTTGTACTAAACATAAGCAAAATCATACATTTCGTGTTTATGGTACAATGGTTAACATTTAAATTTTGTGCTTGTAGTTCTCTACTATTGTGTTAGTATAATTTACTCCCCCCCCCCACATGTAATACAAACGAGTATCTAGTCATTAATTTGTTGCAAGATTAAGTGTGATATTCAAGTTTTAAAACTTGTTTGAAAACACATTTGACATTGATTTACTTTTGACCATCGTTCATGCATCACAACATACAAGAGAATGTGTTGAACTTAAATTTACTTGTAATAATGATTATCTCGTCATAAATATGATTATGGTTTAATCTCATAAAATTAATGCTCTAGTTAATACTAGAGGATCAGTGGAATGTGTCTTTGGTACGATTCATACTCATTTGTGTGTGAAGTATTTCTGATAGTAAAATTTTATTTAGAGAATAATTATTAAGGAATGATACTTGATGTCTAGTTGATCTAACTTGAGAGCAACATAATTTTCTAGAGATGGTGGTTCCATCAAGGTGAACATATTATGGGAGGATCTATGTTGATGTGAGGTGATCATACCTTAGAAATTACTAAAATTTCTATAATTAAAATTAAATATATGATAACATAGTCTGCATCATTCAAGGGGTATAATATGTCAAGGGCCTAGAGAAAAAGCTATTATTAATAGGATAATTAGATAATTGTTGTTAAAAAGGCATAATCAAAATCAGACTGAAACTAGTTCAAATGAGTAATTGTAGTGATGAATCCAGAAAATATAACTACATTTTATGTATGCTTATAGGAGAAACATAACAAGAGAGAAGTGCTATGATATTAGCAAGTTTTATAGAATAATTAATAATGATACAACACCATAAACTTAGTCACATGTTAGAATGAAATTTATATATTTTTGTTGAGCAGGTGATTTTTCCAGGGCACAAAAGGGTTTCGTCGCCATTTAGTGAGCATTGTGGTATAAATAAGCAGTATAAATTAAAGTTTAATAATTATAATACTAGAATCAAAATTATCTTAGAATAAATTAACTCTAATGTTTGGGAAGCACAAGTTTTATCCCTAGGAGGTACAATATATTTTATATCATTCATCAATAATTATTCAAGGAGATAATGTGTATCCAATCAAGAAGAATGCATGTTAGTTTTTTTTTTCAAAATATTTAAAATACAAGTAAAACTTATCTACAAAGAAATGCGTGATTAAGTATCTAATGATTGAAAAGTAAACTTGTGTGATAAATTGCTAGTGTTGAATTTGATAATTTTTATCAATAAAAATACATCAAGAAATATTACACAACATACACTCAACAACAAAATAAAGTAATAGAACATATTAAAAAAAACCTTTTTATAATGAAAAGGAGTCATGTTAGGAACTAAGAGGATGACTAAGTCATTTTCGGTAGTAGTCAAAACTAATATTTTATGATCAATTGGGCATCATTCATTGCAATTTACTCAAAAATAATGATGGAAAAGTCAATTGGTAAGATTGATGATTATTCTCACTTACATTCATTCAGAATTCCTATGTATGTTATGTGAAATATCCAATAAATATAAAAATTAGATTCAAAATAAAAAAAAATACATATTCTTAGGATATTGAGTAATATGATATTATTTGTGGGATTCAACTGCCTACAAACTTATAATCAATAAAGATGTCATATTTAGAAAAGACATATTACAAAAAGGATAAGGTATTATAATGACTAATAGTTTTATTGGAAATAAATAGTCAGAACATGAATTAATAGAATATAATTAATAAATACTAGAAAAATATTTGGTATGTGAGTAAGATGATCAACTTGAGAGAGAAGAGAACCAACATGGTACGTAAAGTAAATTATAGAGAAAAATATTCTATATAGATTAATAATAGAGTTTGGAGAGCCATCAATTTTGCATGACACTTGAAAAAGCCAAGAAAATTTTAAATAGATTGTAGTAATGCAAAAAGTTTACATGGTGTCAACTTTTGATTGGCCTAGCGCATACATAAACCTAGATGTAAAAAATGAATATTGTACAGCTCTCAAATTAATGAGTTTTTGTAATTTTTTTTTTGACATTTTTCATGATGTGTTTCTATTTGAAAATGGCTATAAATATGAGTATTTCATGAAATTATGTTCTAAAAGAGTTTTGATAAAAAGTAATAAATTCAACCATAAATTAAGTGTAAATGGTTACTTGGTGTAATACAAAAAGAGAAGGCATAAGAGTCAAGAAGAAGTCGTGATATTTTTAATGCAATGATATTTTGTGTTCTAGTATATGCCTAAGGAGAAGTAACAATAACCTTTTTTAGCCACTAATCTACAAATAAGTCATGGTCTTCATTACACACCATGACTCTACCACCCAGTTGCATCATATTTCTACTATACAATATATCCATTTTGGTCATGACATATTTTGGAGTCGTAGATACATCTTTTATAAATATATTTCTGGCTATGACATTGTTTTGATATTGTGGTAGGCTAATCCTGCTCAATAGGATAGGTCACAACATAACTAAAATCACATTATGCAAAGTAATTTTATGTTGTGACATATTTTGACATCATAATTTTATTACTCTAGAGTAAAAATCTCTATGTCACAACATTTTTTTCACACCATGACTTTATCCTCAAGTGGGTATGATCTAGAAGTAATCCAAGGGCATTCTTTGATAGGACGTCAACTTAACATCACATCATTGAATTCATTAGTTGCTATAGTAAATATTGTGACTCTAAGATATAAAAATGAGGCTTTGAAAAAAGAGAAATAAATGGAGAAACGAAGGGAAGAAACAAAGAGCACATGAGACGGCTGCATTCCACCTCTGATTAGGATGAAACTTTTAGGTTTAATGTGAAGCAACATTGATTGGAAACTAGATTCAAACCCTAGATTTTAAGGCTAGTTGACTTTGAGGATATCCAATTTGACGAGATGGTTCTCCATTATACTTGCTCAAATTTCTACACAATGGTAGGCTAATTAGGAATGAAAAGTTGGTTTATATAATTAGAGGTGTCAAACGGGCCGGGCCAGCCCGGCCCGTTTTTTTTTAGCACGAGCGTGCCTTCGTGCAGGGCCAGTCACGGTTTAAAAAAGCCGGGCCTGGCCTGCCCGTACGATTCGGGCTTCGTGGGACCTCGGGTCGGGTCCAATCAGACCCGACCCACGGTCTTTTTTGCGGGAGGGGTGATCACGGGGTCGGGCTCGGGGGACACCCGACACGGGATGAACCCGTGCCGGTGTGTAGTGCCTCGTGCCGGGCCTGGCCGGCCCGGCCCGGTTGACACCTCTATATATAATTATATATGATGAATATAATTTTGCAATAAATACTTTTGATATTGCCATGCTTTGAATATTGAAGGATATGAATGTTTCTAAGTATGTTGATTTATTTCACAATCCAATGGATTCATTCATATTGGTTGTGATGGATGATGATTTGTAATCCAGTGGATACATGCTTGAGGTAGGAATCTATAAAAAGTGACAACTCTCTGGCTCTCTTTCAAATGTGATGGATCTACGTGTGAAATTCATACGTTAATGTAAATTTAATTGATATGAGTATAACACTTACAAAACTAAAAAATATATAATTATGACCAATCCTTGTGTATCTTGTAGAACAACTAGCCCTAGAATGATGTGTGAGTTATATAAAATATTTAACCTAGTATTTCATCAATTCTTAGGAGTCATGTGTTGCTTATGGTAGTTGGTGACATATATGATATGAGACACATGTAGGATGATGTGAATTTCCAGATAGTAACAACCATATGATCATTTTCTCTTTGTATGAATTCCATTGATAGAATTATTATAATGATGTGTGTTAATTACTATGATATGTTACTAACAAAGCCTAAAAAACAAGTACAATTATGATCATATCATTATATATCTTTTGAGATAATTAGGGTTGGAGAATAGAGATATACACTCAAAGAAATCAATAAGAATAGTTGATATATTTCCTAAAAGGCACAAAATATGAGATAACTATTTATATTTAAATGAAATGATTTGTTTTTATTTTAATTTATCATGTTTAAAATAAAGTCCATGTATTAAGTTGCGCCCTAATATTATCATTTGATATATTTTTGTTTACTTTAATCATGTATATGAGGATACTTTTATTTGTAACCAAGAAGTTATGCTCAAGCTTTCATTTTGAGAATCTTATTATCTTTATAATGCATTCCCTCATCTTCTGCAACAACTCTCTTTGGAGTTTTTAAAATTCTTTCTAATAAATCATCATTTGTTCATGTGATTATCTTTGTCTTTGGGTTGCATTTTTAACAATAATCTATGAATAGATGTAAGTGGCTTCGATACGTGCATACCAAAGGTATAACTACAGATGAATTATCATTGATAGTGATAGTCAATAGTTGATAATCACCTTGATAGTGATAGCAAGGAGCAATCCACATTCACCTACAATTCATCCAATAATTAAGCATGACATTATCACAACATAAGAGAAAATTTTATCATACTTGAGAAAATAAATAAACCCTAGAGTCTAAGTATATGTATGAGGTACTAATAATCTTCCATTGCTTGTGTATTTAGTGTTCCGCATACATACATATATATATATAACCTAATAAATCTTCACATATATTTTTGCAATTCGAAATATATTACAATAAAATTGAACAACTAGCTATAAAATGAGACAAACCTCATATCCAAGAACACCATATTTTTACTACCAATTAAAGTGATGTTTATGTCCAACAACGAACATCACAAGAATTTCATCTAGACACCCAAAATGTTATTTTCTTCTCCATTCTTTTTATTCTTCATGCCATCTCATGTGATTGCATGCTAACATTTTATAGTTTATTTAGTTTTAAAGTTTGTATTCAAAAGAAAGAATAATTGATATTATCATAATTGAACAAATTTATCTAAGTCATTTTTTCATTTGGTAATTTTGATATAGAAATATAATGTGAAGAGAAGTAATGTTATATAATACAAACAAAAATTATTTATTGAGTAGCAAATGGACTTAACATGCAAGATTATAATGCATCGATTAGATTTATTATTACTTCTAACACAAAAGTAGTCCATTCTTCTCTAATTTCATTGAATTCTACTTGAGAACATGTTTTTATCATCAAACTTAAATCAATTGAAAAAAATAGCATTCATATAAATAATAATTTAAAGCATTGAACCATGTACATAGACTAATCTACTTCAAAAGATCACTTAATGAGCACATATATTTCATTACTTTCTCAAAATGATACAACTCATTCATAGGTAGAAAATTTTACATCAAAAAGATATAATTCATTTCACATAAGCTCTCACGTCTCATTTTTCCAAAGGTCTATAAAAAACTAATGGCTAGTTATTCAAGATCTCAACAATTTTAGGCTTTCTCATTTAGTTGAATTTCTATGATTTGAGTGTCATAGATTGCATTACAAGTGTTCCCAAGCCTAGGAACCCTCTTGATGAATTGATGATTAGCAATATACAATGGATAATGATAATTACATGATGCCCCAACTCTAAACTTTACTTGTGAGCTATTACACCTAACAAAAGAAGAAAAAAAAATGATATACGATATAAAAAGTTTCTTAGTTTCTCATACCAAATATTGCTTGGTATCTAATAATGAAATTGAAACAAGCAAGAGGCAAATTATTGATATTATTTTTTCAATTCTTTTTTTATTATGATGATGATAAATCAATTTTTTAGGGTGTAATAGATAGTGTACTTGGACATTTTTTGATAATAGATTCTATTTACACTGATATGATGATTTATAGTGATATTTTTATTAAATTTTTAGTTTATAAGTATAATATCAAAAATAAATATTTTTTTATTAATTTTATTTTTTCATTGCTGAAATTAACCAAACTCGACCCAACCTAAATCCAGTATGATCTCAATATGAGTTTAATAATTTCAATTTGTATTTGGTTTGGGTTGATGATAACCAAATTGTGTTGAAAAATGAAATAGAAATATTAAATGAGATATTTAAGAACTCAATTTCATGAGAATCTCTTATTACTAATTTGGGGACTTCTATCTTATAATTTTTAATATCAGTCTCATGGTACACTTCATTGATAAGAAATGAACATTATCAAAAAGTATCATTATCTTTTGTGTTGTTCCGACTCTCTATCATTATGAAGTTATTGCTATAATCATAGAGACATATTTGTTTCGATAATATATTGATAAAATTTGAACATTGATTATAGATAATACAAGTGTTATTAATATAATAGTCACAAGTTTGATAATAAAGATTAATAAGAGGAATAGATTATTATTAGTTTGTAACTTTTTGTCACATGAGGTGTTTCTCTAAAATCTACAATATTATAATAAAGGATAGAATCGATGAGGTTCAAGATTCTATTATTCATCTTTATGAATGTAAAATATGTGAGGCATTTTCATTCTCATTTACAAGTGTTCAAAAAAGGTTTTGGAGATGAAAGATTTGTGTATAACAAACCTTTGTGTTTAGTTGTTCCAACAAGATGGAACTCTACTTACTTAATCCTAAGTCCCACAATATCTTGTAAAAAAGCATTTGAAAGAATAAAGGAATAAGATATAAATCCTCATTTGAACAATATAGGTTGATAAGTGAAGGAGATTGACTAATGATGAGAAGCTTACGTGATTTTTTGGAAATTTTCTTTACCATCACATTGTATATTTTTTGGATCAAAATATATCACTTCTAACACTTACTTTCATGGAGTGGATTTTATCTAAATCCTTCTTTTATAATGGTCACAAAGTGAGAATGTTTTTTTATATGATATGGAAATAAAGATTAGCTTCATGTTTGAAAAATATTATTATATTGACAAAATCAATGTTATAATTGATTTTGGCAGTGATGTTAGATCCTTTTTATATATTAAAATATGTGAAATTTTGTTATTCAAAGTATTATTACATTGCCAAGGTTGATAGATAATATAAACTATGATTTTTTTAATGAAATTTTTTTACCAATAATATTAATAGATATTATTTGATAACATTTCTATAATATATTTACATTTATCACAACTCTAAAGATTTTGACAATAATATAAATATTGTTAAATTTTTTTAACAAAAATAATGAAGATTGGCCTAATTTTTTGAAAAATAAGGTTTGTGTGGTGATTCTATTAGATCTAGATTGGTACTTTGAAGAATAGTTGTTTAATTCATCATTGGTGAATAATCTAATTTTACTTCATAATGCTTTGTATGTTTGGTGAAAAGTAAAATATTTTCAAAAGGAATGTTATTGGATCATATATTTATATGATATAAAACTCTAAAAATCTGAAATTGAATACTAACACATAAACATGATATTTTATGGTGATTGCTCTAATTTTCTTTTTGTGTTATTCATTAAATAATAGCATTATATCATCAGATTCACGACTTGAAATCAATAACATGGCTGTGGCTTGATTGCTGGATTGATGAAGAGATTCTATCTTTAGATTTTTGAATGACAAATTGATGACGAAGATTCAATTTTTCACGGCTCAAAATTACAAACATAAACAACAACAGTACTCATACCATGAACAAAATATTATACAAGTAACACAATCAAAACTTTAGTTATATAACCATCATGCACATAATACATAATTAATAAATTAGTAATATTTAAGTAAAATCACAACATCATGAAATACAAACTTATGGAAGAAATTATCTATCTCAAAGCTTTTGGACCAAACACATACACCAATGCACAAAGAGAGGGAGAAAAAAAAATGCCCAAAAACCCTTTTTCAAGCTTCTTTAACCCAAAACAATACAAGAAAAAAATATCCTCGCTCTAAATTTTGAAATAGCTGATGCATAGATGAATGGGATGAGAAAATAAAATGTCGAAGCTCTTCTACCAAAAATCATTTTGGCAAAAAAATGCATGCACTACACCCTTATGCATTTTTTTTACATTGGTTTTAATAAAAAATAGATGGGGGCACTCTCCCATCCAAGAAGTCACCACTCATACCCTTATGTTAAAATAAGAATAATCCTATTTTTAAAATTTTTTTAATATTCTTTTTTTTTAAAAACATAATATGGGATTTTATCCCACATTTTTAGTCAACCATATTTCATGCTTTCAAAAAAAAACACAAAAAAAAAACAAATTTTCCCAACATTGGTAGACTCAACAAATCTCATTATCTATTCCAAGTGGGGAGATACTCACTAGCACGCAACTTAAAGAAATTAAGTTCTATCAATGATAACAATTTTGTGAATATATTAGCGACATTTTATTTGTGTACTTTTTCAAATACAATTGGATTTTCATCCAATGCATCTCATATCCAGTAATATTGCAAATTAATGTGGTTTGACCTGCTATAAAATATTGAACTTTTAGAGAAATATATAACACTTTGGTTGTCACACCGTATAATATATATAGCTTATTGCACTTAAATCTACAAATAACCTTTTTATCATTAATGTTTCTTTGCATGCTTTAGTAATTGAAGGGAACTCGATCTATATGCTAGATAATGCTATACACTTAAATAACTTGGATTGTTAGGATATAGCTCCCCCTTCAAATTTTATATGATTACTTGAGCTATATCTAAATGAATCTAAATCATTGACCATATCAAAATCAATATGTCTAAGAAGCACAAGTTTTAACCTGTCCAAGTACAAAGATAGTTATTGTGAAGTCTTCTATAAGTATCTTATGATAGATTTCACTATAGTCTAGCGATATCTACCTATGTCAAATATCAAATAACTGACAACATTGACAATATGTGTTATACTGGTTTAGTGTAGACCAAAGTATTAATACAACTATCTGAATGCTAATACATAGGGGACATGACTCATTTCTCTCATTTCCTCATCGATCTTAGGACTATGAAAATCTATCAAGAACTTTATTGATATATCATTCTTAAGATAGCCAGATATACCTAGAAAAAATATATTGGATGATGTTCATTACTAAAATCTATCTCACTAGGCCTAAGCCTTTTATAGAAAAGATTTGTCCTAGCTCCTCCAAAAGCCTATTAATTTGGGCTTTAACACAACTAATGATCAATATATCAACATATAATAAAAGTATAAGTTTAATGTCACCTAATTAAAGACTATCAAATACATAGTGGTCACGAGGTATAAGTTGAAAGTTATTAGACTCCATGAATGAATAATATTTCTTATATCACTTTCTAGGAGCTTGTTTAAGATTGTACAAACATTTATTCAGTTTGAAAATAGGATCATCATTCCCTTTTATAATGAATCCCTCAGGTTGATCCTTGTAGAAAATCTCATGAAGGTCACCAAGAATAAAAGTACTCTTCACATTGAGTTGATCAATACTAAGTTGAAGCTAATAGCTAAATTTAGAACTACCCAAATAGAAGACATATTCACTATAAGAGAAAATATCTCCTAAAAATTGATTCCTTTCTTTTGACTAAATTTTGGACTGCTAATCGAGCATTATATCTCATATTAGAATCATTATTATTAGGTTTTAGTCTAAAGAAATATCAATTTTTTAAAGTATGATTCCCTTTTAGTAATGGTAAAGAGACTCTATCTCTTATTGTATAGCCCAAAATTCTTCTTCTTTATTCTTAAAAGAGATGACCTTCTAAAAGGTCATGAGCTCACATGTATCCATGAAAAGTATATAATCATGGAATCTAGAGGATACCTAATGAGGCCTAAATTATATTTTCAATTTAGACTATGTCATACCAAACTTTAACTAGAATATGGTCCCTCGCATTCTCAATAGGCATATCCTAGGGGTCAAAAATATTAGGTTTATTCCAAGGCTTAGAATCATTACATGGCTACTCAATTCCTCCTCCTTGATTAGACTGATCTCTAGTAGGAAAAGACACTATATATGTGCAGATATGAATCTCTATGGAATTACTCTCATCTCTACTTGAATGACTACAATCCATTATTTGATTCTTTAGAAAAATCATATATCTACTATGAATATTTCTTGGCAATTAGGTCCATAGTCTATATTAGAACTCCTCGTGTCTATAGGCAATGAAGATGTATGGACATGCAGTATCATTTAGTTTAAATCATCTATTGGGATTTGAACGAATACTTTGCAGCCAATAACTCATAAGTGATCATATAAATTATACTTCTTAAGTCTAAATTTTATTAGGAACATATTCATCCTGGGTTATAACATGAAAAATGTTGATTACATCAATAGCTATACTCATAGTTTCTCCCTAAAATTCCTTGGGAATATTCATGTGAGAAAGCATATATCAAACTCTCTCCTCAATAATCTAGTTTATCCTCTAAATAATATCATTTAATTATGGCATCTTAGCTGGTATCTTTTCATGTTTTATGCCATGAGATATATAATAGCTATCAAACTAACATTGTTATTCTAGTTCATTATTAAAATATAGGAAGATCAATTTTCTACTTGTCTTTCTTTCAACTCTAGCATGAAAATCTTGAAAGACATGAAAGACTCGATCTTTCATTTTTAATAATATGCAAATACTTTCTTAGTGTGATAATTAATGAATATGACAATATAAAGAATTACACCTAGTATTCTACTCTATATAGATTAGACATCAGTATGATTAAGATTGAGGATATTTAATCTCCTCGAGAGTGGATGAGAGTGAAGAGATATTCTATGATTTTCTTCTAGCCATATAGTCCACACACTCATCAAGAGAATATCCATAGTCAAATAGCAATATATTCCATCTAGCTATAAGATAAATGCCCTTATAACTCAAGTGATCAAGTCTTCTGTGCCTGAAACCAATATTACTCGTTTGATGAATAATATTTGTCTAATCTCCAGTCACTCTTGCATAAAAACATATAAACTACTATTCTCTTACCCTTTGTAATGAGTAATGCATCATTGACTAGTTTTCACCAATCATCACCAAAATGATTATCATATCTTATATCATCCAGCATGCTAATAAATATTAGGTTCACATGAATATCCAATATGTACTGGACATATCTAAGAATCATTTGATTTCATATTTATATCTACAAATAAATTTCTCTTATGCCTAAAATTTATAATATCTTACTATTATCCATCTTTACCATATCATAATCATCATGTGTATAAGTAGTAAAAAAATCAATATATGGAATAATATGAAATGATGTTCTTGAGTCAATAATTCAATTACTCTTTTGCGATACAATATTAATAGAATGATTATTTCTAACTAGTATCAAGTCACCTTACAAGGTGATGTTAGCCTCTATATCGAGTCGATCTTCTTTCATGTGCTATTGATATGGTCTTGTCCAAGAATAATATGTTTTTTTTAATATTCCTCATCTTGTTATAGTGGTAATACTTAACTATTTTTCTACTCCTTGACTAGCCATTTAAAGAATTAGTTCTTCTGCCAAACTATATGTGTCTATCTCATGGTGCTCCTACTACATCTCTAAGAAATGAGAATATCATGAGGAGCTCCTCGTAACTACCCAAAGTAAGCTCAATATTAAGTAAGCTAGTAACTCATCTTTTGGAATAATTTTCATGGATGAAAGTTGATTCACCAATCCTTGAAAGATGTTGATGTGTACCAACATTAAATTATCATCCTTAAACTCCAAGTTAACTAGTTGTCTAATAATTAATATTATATTTCTAAATGTATTTTTTTTGAACAAAGACTCTTGTTTCTCTCATATTTTTTCAACCTTTATTTCATCAGAAATATGTTGATAATTATTGCTACATATCTATTAATAAATCATGGAGGCATCTTTATAATGTATGTCTTCTCATTTTTTACTTATTTTTTTAGGTTTTGTCTTTTTCCTCATAGGGTCATAGACTTAAGTAGTGAAAAAAAATAAAGTGCAATGAAATGAAGAATTGAAGAATTGAAAATGGAAGAAGGCAGATTTTTGTTTTTTTGTTCAAAATACAAGCAAATTCAGCTGAGAAACAATTAGATTCAGGCTCTAATTACCCCTAAGCACCAATAATATGCAATAAAGAAATGAACATGAGATATCCAATATATCTGCAACAATTAGAGGAAGCTACGAATAATGCGATCCGATTCCACAATCGACTCGATTTTGATTTGTCTAAGATTAGAAAACACAATCCTAGCCAAAAACCAAGTTAGAGAATCACACTCTAGGATTTCAATAAAAAAATAATATCCTTAAAGATTTTTCCAACACAAGCTTTTAAAAAGGGATTTAAACATGCAAATATAATCCCCAAAAGTCTAACAAAAATAGCAAACAAAAGATTTTAACAAAACATGTTTCAACTTCAGCAATTTTTTTATTCTAGGTTGTCAGCATTGTTTCAGAATGCTGACAAGCCAGCCTTCACACTCTTCTTCCTCCAGATGCGTCAAGTTGTTGGTAGCTATAATCAGATCCATCAAGTGTGCTACAGGGGTGCATACAAGATCTTTTTCTGTGGCCTTCTTCATGGGAGTGCTGAGATTATTTAATCATACATAAATGACTTTCCTTCTCCGAATCACCTTGCTCCTGCAATATATGAATGCATAACACCTCTTTCCCCAGCACATCGATCTACTCTTCTAAGCCTTAATTTGTAAAGTATGATTGGCAAAAAGAATTTAAATTACCTTAAAGTTGTTTCGCCCTGCTTCTTGTAATTGGACTCGGTAGTAATTGTAGGTTGTTTGAAATGGTGCCCGCACCATACCCCCCTTCTTGAAGAGGTTGTTCTACCAATTTTTGATCTTCTACATTAAATGGAGATAAATCAGTGATATTCAAAGTGGCATGTACATTATACTCACTCGAAAGATCCAATCTATAGGCGTTGTCATTTATTTGCTCTAGCACTTGAAATAAACCATCGCCATGCAGCATTAGCTTCGATCAACGTTGTGCTGGAAATCTTTCCTTTCTTAAATGCATCCATACCCAATCACCTGGTTGAAAGATCACTCACTTTCTTCCTTTATTCTTTAATTGCTCATATTTTTGTGTTATTTTTTCTAAGTTTGCCTTTGCCTCCAAATGTATTTGCTTGATCTTTTCAGCTCTATCCCTGAAATTTAGATTACTTTGCTCATTGCTAGGAAATGACAACAAGTCAATTGGAGCTTGAAGATTATAACAATATACAATCTCAAATGAGGACATGTGAGTTGACCTATGAATGCTCCTATTATGTGCAGACTCAATGTGTGGTAAACAATGTTCCCAAGCACCCAAATTTTGTTTTAACATAGCTCTTAGTAAAGCCCCCAAAGTTTGATTAACTACATCTATCTGACCATCCATTTGAGGATGACACAAAGTTGAAAATAATAATTTAGTTCCAAATTTAGACCAAAAAGCTCGCCAAATATGGTCCAAAATTTTTGTTTCTCTGTCAGAAACAATTGTGCTAGGGATTCCATGTAATTTAATAATTTCATTAAAAACATAAATTGGCAATATGCACATCATCATTTGTTTTATTAGAATGAATGGATCTTGCCATTTTAGAAAATCTGTCAATAACTACAAAGATGGAATCCGTACATCTTTGTGTACGTGGAAGTCCCAAGACAAAAAATCCATAGATGTATCATTCCATGGACTATCTAGAACATGCAACGAAGTGTATAGTCCATGTGGCTTCAATGTGGACTTAGTTCTTTTACACACCAAACAATTCCTCATATGCCTCTCCACATCTTTGCACATGCTTGGCCAGTAAAATTTTTTCTACAATAGTCCTAGTATTTTGGTGACACCTAAGTGTCCCCCTAAACCTACCTCGTGCAGTTCCATGGCAAGCACTTCATGAGTTGACCCACAAGGTACACACAAATGGTCAATTTTAAACAAATATCAATCATGCTTGTAAAAATCATCAAAGCCATGTGACTCACATTTATTAAATACTTCCTTAAAATCTTCATCAGTTGCATATAATGACTTGATATGAGAAAAACCAAGAACTTGTGAATTCAATGTAGTCAATAATAAGTGCCTCCTTGATAAAGCATCTACAACTATATTTTTTTTCCTCTCTTATATTTTATTACATAAGTAAATGTTTCGATAAAAGAAATCCACTTCACATGTCTTTGTTAATATCATTTTGTGTTCTCATGTACTTCAAAGACTCATGATCCGTATGAATAACAAATTCTTCAGTCCTTAAGTAATGCTACCAAATAAAAAGAGCTCTTACCAACGCATACATTCCCTTGTCATAGGTGGGATAGCTCAATGCAGCACCAATCAATTTCTCACTGAAATAAGCAATTAATGGGTCTCTTTCCTTGCATGAGCATAGCTCCAATTCTCACACTTGATGCATCACATTCAAGTTCAAAAGTTGAATTAAAATTAGGTAATTTAAGGATAGGTGCATCAATAAGTAATGATTTAAGATGATCAAACACTATTTGTTGTTTCTCACCCTAAATGAACTTTTCATCTTTCTTAATCAATGAGGTTAGAGGGATAGCAATAGTGCTAAAATCACTTATTAATCACCTGTAAAATCCTGCCAATCCTAGGAAGCTCCTTATTTCTTTTACTGTCATTAGTACAGGCTATTCACTGATCACTTTAACTTTATGTTCATCCACTTTAATTCCATCTGTAGTCACAATGTAACCAAAAAATTTGCAAGATAATATTCAAAATGTTCATTTCTTCTCATTAGCATATAAATTTTCTTACCTTAAATTATCTAAAATAGCTGCAAGATGATCCACATGTTCTGACACATTCTTGTTATAAATCAAAATATCATCATAATAAACAACACATTTTCCAATAAATGGCCTCAAAACGTGATTCATCAATCTCATAAAAGTACTAGGTGCATTGGTTAAGCCAAAAGGCATTACAACTCATTCATACAATCCTAGTTTAGTCTTGAAAATAGTTTTCCATTCATCACCTTCTTTCATTCTTATTTGATGATATCAACTTTTGAAGTCTATTTTAGAGAAAATTATAGCTCCATACGATTCATCTAGCATATCATCTAACCTAGGAATATGATAATAATATTTAATAGTGATGGCATTAATGGCCGAACAATTGACACACATGCGCCAGCCACCATCTTTTTTTGGTATTAATAAAACAAGCACAGAATAAGGACTTAACTTTCCCTTACCCAACATTTGGCGAGTAATTCCTCTACTTGTTTTTTGATTTCCTTTGTCTTTTTAGGATTGGTTCTATATGCTGGTTAGTTTGGAAGAGGTGCTCCAAGAATTAGATCGATATGATGTTCAATCCCTCAAATGGGTGGTAGCCCTCTTGGAATGTCCTCGAAAAAAATATTCCTATAGTCCTGCAAAACAGTCACAATCTCGTTTGGCAAATCAGGTGTAATATCTGTTGATTGTAAACAATAATATTTTGGCAATAAAAGTAAACATGTCATAGGATCCTCACTCTCAACTCTCAATTTTTTTATCTCATTATAGCATACCAACAAACTTTCTTTTTTCATTTCTCTCATCTCACTCAGCACCCTTTTTACAACACTTATATTTTTTATTCTCAACTCTAATTCCTTCACTCTTCTCTTCTATCTTTTTTTTTGTAACCCCACCAAGTACATCAAAATGTGTGATCTTGAGATCCTCCAAATATTGTCTTTGAAGATAGGCTTGATCTGTTCCAATAGTTCTAGGACTTAATAGCTTGAGTTGAATTTCTTTCCATCTTTATACAAAGTAATATGGTTCAAGTAGCCATCATATTGTATTTTTTTGTCAAACTGCCATGGTCTTCCCAATAATATATGACATGCCTGCATAGGCATCATATCACATGTCACTTGATCCTCAAATTTCTTTATCTTAAGCACTAGTTGGACTTCTTAATTTTGCTCTCTCCACTTTGATTTAACCATTGCAATTTATATGGATTCGAATGCCAAGTCGTGTGTAGCTCCAACCTACTCACTAATAGCTCACTCACAAGGTTTGTGGAGCTCCCATTATCTACTACAACACTACACACTTGCCCTGATCTCACAACAGCAATAAAAAATATTTTCACATTGCTCCTCAATAATATCCTTCTTTACTCGAGCATTCAAGGCTCTAATTGTCACAGCACTTAGCCCCTTTAGATAGTCAGACTTGCCATCTTCATTCTCCTCCAACTTAGGTGAAAATTCATCACCACTCGGATCAACCTCCTTTGGGTCAGACATGATATTACCAGCATGATCCACAATCATTATTTTCTTGTTTGGACAATTGTTGGCATAATGTCCTCTTCCTTGACATTTAAAGCATGTGACATCTCGATGCTTTAAATGTTGTTGTTCTTCATTTCTCCATAATTAATCTTTGGTTTATTCTCCATAATTTCCTTGCCTTTATCTTGGGAAGTATTTTGATTTTTTTTTGTAATACACAAAAGGCCTCTACTCTTCATGAGATTTTGTGTTGCTCTTTGGGTAGGTAGCACCAGTAATCCAGCCTCTGTTTGCCTATTCAGTTGGTTCTCCACTTTCTTCACCTTTTACAGTGCATCTCTCATATCATTGAAGCTATGGAGCTATACTATGTCTGATATGTCTCGATGTGATCCAGCAAAAAATCTTGTCATGGTAGCATCTTCATGCTCATTAACATTCACCCGAGTCATCATCTTTTCCATCTCCTTGTAATTATCTTCTACACTAAAACTTCCTTGATTGAAACTTTGCAACCTCAAATACAAGTCACTTTGATAATGACTAGGAACCAATCTATTCCTATTTCAAGTTTTAGTTGTCCTCACTAAGTGACTTCATTTACTTGCCTCCTTCTAATCTTGATATTGAGTTGCTTCTACCAACTCAAGGCATAATTTATGAACTCCAATGTAGCAAGATCAACTTTCTCTCTTTCTATGCATGTTTGCATTATAAAGAACAATTCCATCTTTAGCTCCCAATCTAAATAATCCTCTTGATTGGAAGTACAATCAAAGATTTGTACGTTAGCGTTGTAATTCTTGGCATTGTTATAATTTCGTCTCGCCTGCTGCCTATGATAAACTAGTTCATATTTTCCTTGTGGATTATTTCTTTCTTCATAATGATCTTCTTCTTGTTCTTACTACCTTTCTCTCAGCCTCAGCTCGTATCTTTCCCCTCGGTTTGATGCAATCGATCCTTGACTCAAATCCCTTGATCTTTCTATATTTCCTACTCTAGCATGAAGGTCCTCAATTGATTTTGTAAGTGTTCCAAACATCTGTCGTATTTCATCAACATCCATTGTTTCAAGATCCTGGAAACCAAAAGAAAATATCCTCTCTAGCACTCTTTTTTTTTACACTTGGGTGTTTCTCCCGACTTCTGCAAACCTCAATCTCAAGTTGATCATGGGCCAATCGAATTCTATAGCAACAACCAAATGCAATGAAAATTATGGCATGCAAGTTCTCTCAAGCATATAATTATGCAAAAGGAGTAAAACTAGAAAAACAAGAATAATTGAAGCAAGAAACATGAATGGTCAGGAAGCAAGATAGGAAAAATTTAAAAAGGTTCAAACAGGGTGTGGAAAGGATATGGACAAGTTTAAAATATGAAAATAAAGTTATCCAAGTGATTTGAATTAATAAAGTTGCCAAAATGCCAAGAGGCAAATGTCATATAAAAAATTTCACACAAAAGGAGTAGTGAACAATGGCCACTAAGTTTGCTATCATTCAATAGAATTTTCAAATCATAGTTGGGATAATTGATGCCTTTCTACCTATAGAGCTTGACTTCTTTTATGCTCTTGCCTTTTGCAACACCATCATTGAAGAATATTGCTTGGTGTTTTTAATTTTCAATATTTTTCCACTATTTTTTTAATATAGCTTTTTGCTATCCTTTTTTTTGAAACTTTTGCCAATTCCAAACATGTAAAAATTATGAAAATATGCAAAAACAGAACTCAAACAGCCAAACAACACAGTTCATTGGATAGGCAATTAATTGAACACTTTGTGAGCACTTTTTTTTGTTTTGATTTTCAAAAAAATTGAAAAGCAATAAGCAAAAAAAACATAGAATTTATAGGCTCATCTAAAGGCTGAGAAGCTCCACAACTTGGCTCTGGTACTAAATTAACTTATGATTTAAGCAGCGAAATGAAATTTAATGCAACGAAATGAAAAATTGAAGAATTGAAGATGGAAGAAGGTAGTTTTTATTTTTTTTTGTTCAAAATACATGCCAATTCGGCCAAGAAACAATTAAATTTAGGCTCTAATTAGCCCTAAGCACCACAAATATCCATGAAAGAAATGAACATGAAATATTCAATATATTTGCAACAATTAGAGGAAGCTACGAACCATGTGATCCGATGCCACAATCGACCCAATTTTGATTTGTCTAAAACTAGAAAACACAATCCTAGTTAAAAGCCAAGTTAGAATCAATCTTAGGGATTTTCAACAAAAAAATGATATCATTAAAGTTTTTTTATAGCACAAGCTTTTAAAGAGGGATTTAAATATGCAAATATAATCTCCAAAAGACCAACAAAAATATCAAACAAAAGATTTAAAAAAACATGTTTCAACTTTAGCAATTTTTTTATTCCTAGTTGTCAGCACTGTTTCAGAATATTGATAAGCTAGCCTCTGCACTCTTCTTCTTCCAGATGTGTCAAGCTGTTGGTAGCTGTAATCAGATCCATTAAGTGTGCTACAGGGTGCGGACAAGATCTCCCTCTGCAACCTTCTTCATGGGAGTTGAGATTATTTAATCATACATAATTTACTTTCCTTCTATGGATCACCTTGCTCTTGCAATGTAAGAATGCACCTCTTTCTCTAGCATATCAATCCACTCTTTTAAGCCATAATATTTAAAATATGATTGGCAAAAAGAATTTAAATTACCTTGTAGTTGTTTCGCCCTACTTCTTGTAATTGGACCTGGTTGTAATTGTAGGTTATTCAAAATTGTGCTTGCAACAGTCATACAACTGTTTAACTATAAGATAGTTGCATTTTATTTTCCAAATAAAATAATTGGGCTTAGTTAATTTTATTATCACAGAATGATATTCTATGAAAATGGAGAATAATATCAACTAAAAATAACTAACAAGCAAAAATATCTTAAAATACATTCATATCTTTATATTGACATAGAAAGAACTAGATATCAATATAGTGACAATGAATAGATTGGATACCATTTTTTCTATCAATGAAAAATATCACTTCTCCAAGTTCAGATACTACTTTTTATGTGGTATCAAGAACCTTGCACTGATACAATTTTTTGTGGGTAGGATGTTTTGAGTATTGTTTATATGATACAAATAAAAATAATGAAAATAATACTTGGTTATATAAATAATGAAAGTAAAACTTAAAATAATCAAGGTGAGAAATCACAATATAAAAATTTTGAAAAATCCGATACAATAAAAAAACAAAATCAAAGATACAACAATGTGAAATCAAACTGTGTTCTAAAAGACTATATATATATATATATAGTTCATAGAGCAAGTAATCCAAAAATATATATTTTAGGCTATAAAATATTTTCTAAGATATAAAACCCTAGAAATCTAAAAATAATACAGCCATGTAGACCTCTATTTTTGGGACAAAATTAGATTCACATCTTGAAATTAACATGTTTGCTTCTCAATTTCTTGATCAAAGAGAAGACTATTTCTAAAACTTTTTGAATTTTCAAATTTTATTCAAGCTCAAACAATTTACAACTCACAATCATATACACAAACAAAAGCAACTACAATACCCACATTATGAACAAGAAATTAGACACATAAAGGGGAGAAGAAAATTCTTTTACCCCTTCTCCAAGCTTATGTAACATGAAATATAACAAGAAAATGAAACCCTCTCTAAAATAGCCGAAGCATAGAGGAATGTCTTCTTCTTAGTTCTTCTAGCAATATCTATGGCCAAAAATGCACACCTTTTTTTCATTAGTTTTGATAAAAAAATATGAGCACTCCCCCCCGACAATCTTCCCATAATTTACGCACTTCAATGTCATTACACTAGTAAAATCACTATAGATCACGGTTTACCTTTCACATACTGTTAGCTAATCCTTTATAGAATTAATACCGCATTAATTTGTTTTTTTTTGATGATTTTGCATCGATTGGCTTCTTTGCATAAATTTTAAACCTTGGTAATTATACAAATTTATTTTCAGTGACATTTCCATATAAAATCCTATCTACTAATTATTCTTTAGACTTTAATGCGCTTGTTGGGTCATGAGTTTCAAACCATGCAGAATCTGAATTATACTTGGTCTATTTTTCTCGCCTAAGCAAACTTAAGATACCTAAACAACTTGATTTGACATTTTTAACAGTTTGTTCATGTTTGATATGTAAAATATTGAATAATAATAATTATAGCGATATTTTTGTATTTGTATACAAATCATGTTTAAAGTTAAATTATTTAGAGAATTAGCATATCATGTAATATGTTTGCTTGTTAAATTAGGTTTTTTGTTTCTAACATGAGATCCGGCATATCTTAGTGATTTTGTCAATCTTTCTACATCATTATTTTGTTCTTATTGCATCAATTCATTGTAATATATAATTATAACTTTAAGAATAACAACAGTGTTAAAGGTTATGACAACCTAATGTCTTTTCTCATTATGAAATCAGACTAAATTTTTACTTCCAGTGATCAATTCATTGTAATTATATATTATAATATATAATTATTGGCCTGGGGTTCTTTTTGCTCTCTGTCTTCTCAACAAATCTACCAAGTATTATATTTCATACAAAAATAATGTAATTTCATCAATCATAATTCATTATTACCACTATTTCATTGAAATAATTTTAGTTAAGCATCGTTTCAATATAAATGTTATAATCACTAATAACTATCATTTTGTATTTAACATACCTAACACCAACCAAGACCCCACATGAGTTTCAAAATGTAGGTTGGTTTCTCATTGAGTTTTCTCAGCTTTAGGTTCATCTTGAGGTTTAAATTTTTCAACCTTGACAAATTCGGGTTCTTTTTGGGTTGGCTCAATGTAATCCAACCACTCAAGTTGTGGTCTTGCAATAGTTTGAGTAATCTTGATGAAGAATGATACATGAGATTTATATAGAAGAGTTAAATATGAATAGTCTAGAAATGTGCAAAATATATTCTAGTTACATAAGCTAGTAAAGATATATTCTGGCTATAAAATCAAATTTACTTTTAATAGGAAGGTTATACTCTACACTAGAAAATCTAAATTCACTTAATGATCGACTTTGTTAGAGTACAATCACATTATACAATAAGGTATAAAAGGAAATGTAAATATGTAGAAAATTTATAAGAAACTGAATGATATACTCACAATTATTATAAAGAAACAAATTAATATGATTTTGACTCTCTATTAGATTAGCAGAGGCAAACCGCATGTGAAAGGTGAGTTTAAGTGATTTTCCCCACATTGCCAACTTGTTTGGGAACAATTTAAATTTTTATAACATGAATGTGTCCATTTCTTTAGTTTAATCTAAAATCCCTAGCATGCTTGATTTATATTTTATTTTTTTTTTGTCTAGTTTATTATATTAGAGCATCTTCAACCACACTTAACAAAATAGCTACTCAATATATATTTAAATATTAAATTCACTAATTTAGCTAGCAAGTTTTTAGAATACACTTCAACCACACTATCTATTTTATACCTAACTTTTAGTAATTTTAAAAAAGTCAAAACATAGAGAGAGAGAGAGAGAGAGAAGGAAGAGAAAATTTAGAGAACTCAAATGGCTCTCTAAATTTGTTGAGCCATATAAATATTTCATAAAAATAAATATATATAAATTTAAAATCATATAAACTATATTTTGCAAGATAAAATTATTTAAAAGATTATGATGTTTGTCTATATAGTTTTTGTGAAATATTATATAAATTATATTTTGCAGGATAACATTATTTTAAAGATCAAATAATTATAAATTAAAATATTTTGTGGCATAGTAGTAATAAAAATTACCAATCTAATACTAAATATTTTGCAAGATAACATCATTTGAAAGATCAAATAAATGTCCCCTCATGATGTTAATTATTATTTCTGGCATTTCTTATATTTTTGTGGGAATCTTTTAAAGATGAAAAATACTTAAACTTAGGCTAATGAATAATAAATATAAGAAGATAAAGATATAATTTTGTGAAATCTAATCAACTTAATCTTTTTATATCAAAAGATTTTAGATAAATAATTTTCTGACATTTTCTAAATAAAAACTATTAATATAGAAAAAAATATATTTTTATACTAATTAAAAAATAACTTACATGGATTTAACCAAGCTCATAATCAATAATACATGAAATTTTATTTGTTTATGGAATCTCTCAAGCAAGCTATACAGTTGAAAATGCCAGTTTTTTGAGTTTTGTTTTTTATTGTAAGCATGGAATATTGTTGACTAGGAATGTGGGATAAAATCATGTGTTCTATTTTTCAAATAAAAAAAATAAAAAAATTTCAAAAATGGGATTTTTCAATTTTTTTACAAAAGGGTGCAATTGGTGCCTCTCTTGGATAGGAGAGTGCCAAGTTCTATTTTTTATTAAAACTTGTTTAAAAAAATTAATAGGAGTGTAGTGGATGCATTTTTGACCAAAAATATTTTTGGATGTACTTCAATATCTTATCTTCTCCTCTCATTTATCTATGCATCACTATTTTAGAATTTAGAGTGGGGATAAATTTTTCTTGTTAAGTCTTGGCTTAAAGAAACTTGAAAAAGTGTTTTTGACATTTTATTCTCTCCCTCCCCCTGCGCCATGCCTCTTCGTCTCTAGAGAAATGACCAAAGTGGTGGAAAATTTATTGCTTCACAACTTTAGATTATAGAGGCAAGATGCACAAGCTATGGTCATTCCCAACACCGTAAAATAATATTACATAAGCAATTTATGTAGTCATGACTATTCCTAGCACAATAGACATCTGATGCAAGTGAGAGATCAAAACCAAAATGCATTCTCAGCCCCACACCTTTGTGTTGAGAAATGGAATGTACAATCATAGAAGTTCCCAATGCCATAGTTATCTGTTGCAAGATAGAGACCAGCGTTGTGACTTATTCTCGGTATCATGACTTTGTGATCTAGACTTGAAATGTCCAGCCATGATCATGCTCAATGTTATGGTATTCTAAACCTAGTAAGAGACTAAGACCACAACTTGTTCATAAAAATTGTGATTTTAGACTTAAATTTTATACCTAGCTATTCATATATAAAAGGGGAAAATATGAATTTCGAAAAAATAATTATGGGACTCATCAAAAGTGATGAAAGTTATGGTTTTGAAACCAAAATTTCATCCAAACCTAGGCAAGATTCATAAGAAAAAGGATGACACAAGGCACAAACATGATTCCTAAGGGAGAGTAATGTTGACCTAATCTATGAGAAAATCCAAGGCATATGGTTGTGTATTATGGATTATGGATTTGGTTCCTAGACATGCTTGAGGACCATCATTGAAATCCTGAAATTCAATGAGATGTATCTTTAATTAATAATTATTTCATAAAAATTTCTCCTCAATATTAGTCTAAATTGAGATTTATGGTTATTGTATTTGATTACATATTATGACTGCTTAATGGATATATTTTATAGTTGATTTTTATTGTGGTTAAGATATTGATGGAAATCTTATTTATGTGGAACTAAAATTAAAATTTCATTATTTTTGAGTTTGACAAGTAAAATGATCATTGATACTTATTATGTGAAGAAAATATCAGTGCAATTGCTGACTCGAAAAAAGATTTTATTGATCTAGATTGATTTTTCTAAATAGTTTTACAAGTAACTTTTACTCCTGGCATATTGAATAATCTATATTAAAAGAAATTTAATTTGTCATAGAGAAATCCAGGGATTTAAGTTTTCACTCAACTAAAATCTAAGTTGTGGGTAATATACGAACCATATATTTTTATTATATTCAACATGAAATTTTGTTGAATGTCTTTATTTTCTTCTAGAGTAAATGACATGTTACACTTAATAACAGTAAAAATTCAATTTTATTCATCAGAAAGTCATATTCTAGATCTAAAATCATTATATACTATTTTATTTTTGTTAAAATTTTTAGTCGCCTACTAAATATGAGTTCGATTTGCTAAAGATTATACTATTATCTCGAATATAGGTGTTAATTAGGCAAGAAAATTCAAGCTAGATCTGAGGTATGAGATGAAAAAGTTGTGTTAGGCCCGTTAGGACATGATCTAGAATCTTGTAGACCCATGGCATGACCCATGCCATGTCCAGCCAGCATGGGCCTTGTGTTGTGCTAAGCATGGCCCATGTGACTGACATGACATTCACAAAATGTGGCATGGGCCCAAGGCCCATCCCACATCTAAAAAACACTATCATTATTATCATTCTTAAATGATTGGATTCATTAGTTGTCAACATACAAAATATTGATGGTCATACTATTATGAATGATTTTACATCTAAAAATGCTCAAGCACCATATTTTTTTGTGAACATTTGTATGCTAAATCTAATATTTAATGTTTTTATTGACATTGTAAACACATGTTATTTGTCAAGTTTAATAAATACTAATATTTACAAACAAATAAAAATTATTAGATGTACGTAGAACTTTAATTAGAAGTATTAGGGACCCTTTAAAATACTAATTAAAATTAAAATTGAATTACATACATGTAAAAGCTAACATATATTTATTTTGGTTCTCACAAATATTATTGCTTGTTGGGTACTTTGTTCATTGATTTTTGTTGATTTACCCACCTATCATTCAAATACTTATGTATTTGAATGAGAATTTATATGTCATTGCTTAATTTTAAAATGGATGATCACGCCACTATTTTTCAAGTAATTCCAATATAGGGTACATTCCGATTATCATGTATCTGAATCATGGTGATTATATATTTTATATTCCTTAATAAAGTTGGTACTACTAGTGTACCAAACTTTTCATAATTAAAAAAAAATACCAAATTCTAAAATAATTAAGTTATGGTATGCTAAAATTTAATAACTCGATTTTATCCACCAAAATTTGAAATAAAATAAAAGTTTATTAATTAGAAATCTGATGTCGAAAGAAAGAAATTGTGTACCCACGCTCTCCACATATATAAACTGCAATAAACCAACTAGTCCCTCAATATTTATCATATGTATATCAAATTAAAATATTTATATACAAAAAATTAAATAAATGTAGATATATAATTGCATATAAATACATGCTTGTATGTATATAAACAAATATATAAATAGACAAACATATATATAACAATATAAACACATACATACACCTATATAAATATACACACACGCACGCACACAAACATATAAACATATATACATGCATATGTGTGTGTGTGTGTGTGTGTGTTTTGTCAATTTATATTTATGTTTACATATCTACATAAATATATGTATATTTATATATGTGCATTATTTTTTAAAATTTTTGTATATAAATATTTCAATTTGGTAACATGATGAAATTATGTGACTAGTTGGTTAGTTGTGATTTTTATACGTGGCGTATGTGGATTTGAATCTCACTTGTGTTCATTTCTTTGGAATTTTATGATTTCTTATTTTAGACATTAGGTTTCCAATGCATAATTTTCATTTTATTTTTGTTATTAATTTTAGGAGAGTAAAATAAAGTTGATGAATTTTAATGCACAAAGTTTTTTTAGAATTTGATCCGTCTATTTTTATTATGAAAAGTTTGGTTCAGCAAAATTCAAATATTTGTGTTTAAGCCTAGAGCACAAATCTCCCACCTATTTAGTAAATATATTGGTGAAAAGATTGCTTCAATATTCAACTATTTAGCAATATGAATGGGTAGCACACTGACATCATCATATCACAAATCAATTTATTAATAATAAATATGTACAATGTAAAGCAAAAGTTACCCTGTTGTCTTCCACTGAGTCACTGACTTTTTGTTAAATAAAGTAGTTCAAGAAAGAGACAAACTCCCAAACAAGCTATAAAAATATTGAAAAAAAAAATAACAATCCGAATTAAAATTTTTAAAAAAATTATATGAACTACATAAATATTAATTTTGAAATATTTCTATTTAAATAAAGTGACGTGTGAATTTGGCCTCATTTTCCATTCTGCAACTGCTATCATAATCTTGATAGCAAAAAAGAAAAATAAATGTATAAATTATCATTTATTACTAATAATACAATATATAAAATAATTATTTTCGTTTTCTTACACTATTTCATAATTGATATTAATACAATGGATATTACATAAGATTTTTTAACCTATGGTGATTATCATTATGCCCAAAGGTAAGAGGAGAGCGATCTCTATCCACGTACTTAGAGTAGTCAATGATAATAATTATGTTATTTTAAGTTTGTGTGAATAAATTAAAGTTTTTAATAATTATTATTATTATTATGTAAAGTAAAATCTAGATTAATGTTCTATGTGATGTGTAAGATATTTTGAATATTTTAAAAATATTAATTATAATAATCTTTTATTCTTACTAGTAATAAAAGGAGGATGTATTGGATAAATATTTATTATAAATTTAATCTGAAAATTCATATGAAATAATATATATATGAAATAACCATAAAAATATTAATAATTTACATAAAATATATGGACTTGTAAATGATCATCAAACAAATATGATATATTATCGTAATGATAAAGTATCAAGTAGATAATCACTTAAAATGTAATTAGGGCAAAAAATATTCTAATAATAATAATTTAATCTTTATTTTATATCCAAATCTAATATAAATTAAATTATTTAATATGCATCATACAATTTAAGTGGATAGATTTTAGGATATTAGAGTCACTCATATCAAATTTCCAAGATATCTATTATATTAGAATTATATTATTTCACCTGTGGTTGACTAAATTGCTAAAACAATACATCTAGATGTCTCCACGGCAGAGCACGATTCAGTCAAGTCTAGCTTGGCACAATATGATTCAAAATTATGCTTGGTTCTGGACCATGTTACCCCATGGCATAGTTCGTATCATACTAAGTCGGCACAGGCCTTGCCCTGTTCCACATTAGGCATGACTCATGTATCTGGCCCAATGACATGGTCCATCAGCCCGGATACCTAGAACTAGCTATGAGTTTATGAATCAATACTCATTGGATGACCATCTGATAGGGTTGATTATTTTTTATGACCATATAAGCCGAATCTTACTTACGTTGCTGATTGCAATTGACCTCCACTTAGGCTGGCCTCATATTATGTTTTCACAAAATTAATTCCGATAAGGATAGTCCAACATGTTCCAACATGGTTTGACATGCCCTCTCCACTCAGTTGTGCCACCTTGCCACCCGTGCATTACATGGCACGGCACATGAATCATATTGTGCATGGCACGGCACATGAATCATATTGTGCATGGCACGGCACATGAATCATATTGTGCATGGCACGTCACATGAATCATATTGTGCATGGCACGGCACATGAATCATATTGTGCATGGTACGGCACATGAATCATATTGTGCATGGCATGTCACATTAATCATATTGTGCATGGCACGGCACATGAATCATATTGTGCATGGCACGTCACATGAATCATATTGTGCATGGCACGACACATGAATCATATTGTGCATGGCATTGCTGAGCACATGAATGATATTGTGCGTGACATGTCACCCAAATATACCATGCGTGTATTTATTAACATTTTAAATAATTTTTTAAAATAATGTATCGAGTGAATGTGCTCTCATTAATATTATGGTGCTTTGGCATATTCAATTCTTTATAAATTATACATTGTGGAAACAACCTTTCATTTCTCAAACATTATTATGTATTTGCTAAATTTATATATTTAATTACATTTTCCACTACTCTCTCTCCCACTTGTTACAAGGTAACAATAACACACTAATTTCTCATCTCCAATTCGCCCCCCACTTGTCATGCGTTCATTGCAAGTTAAATGTAAATAATTTCTAATCTCAATTTTTTTTCTTTTGTACGATGCTTAATTTATATTTATAACACTAATGGTGTATAAGCATTCCATGCATGTTTCAAGATTAATATTATTATCCATAAAAAGGCATATATTTATACATAATTCTATTCTCTTTCAATCTGTGATAAAACAAAATCACAATCTGAATAATTATATTTTCAAATAAATTTTATGTTCCTTTGTTTGGAAAACATAGGAATACAACTTAATCTGAATATTATTCACAATTGTTCTTGTTATTTTGAATAATAACTGACTTATTTTAAATAAAATTATAGGACAAGAGTGTCTGGTCTTTCTTTTTTCACAAAAATCTCTAAATCCAATCCCCATTGAAAGTTTGAATCTATAACTTTGTGATTCCTCTAGTTTTAAACAAAATATATGATTGCCATATTAAATATTTTGAAAATACTTTTAGTTTGTCAATCTCCTTGTTCTCTTCTATTTAACCCGTGCATAGCTTACACATCAGTGAATAATTTTTTTTAAAAAAAAAGTGTTAGGTGAAATATATAGAATATATTGTTCAACTTTGTGTGTGTATATATGTTCCTCTCCTCATCAGGTCCCCTTTAATTGGCAAGGGGATTGTTGCAAGATAGCAATATTGCACACAACAAACCAAAGGAGCCCTCCTCCCCAGCCAATTATAGTTATCAACAATTGTCTTAGAAGGATAAATTATCTTAACCACATGAATGTCAACATGAGATCACATTACACCCTAAAAATTTTGTCTTTGAAACTCACTCTGTTGAACTTAATACTCTAAAATCAACATGATTAATATGATCATCTCATCATAAATATGACTAACATCTGATGTAAGTACAAATTTAGACTTTAATAAAATAATTGTAATTGTACTTGGAATATAGTAAATATAAAAATAAAAAATATAACATATTTTCATCTCATAAAATTGATGCTTTAATTATATAAAGAGGCTAATTACCGAAATATGTCGCTAGTGGAACTCAAATATTACTAATGATTGTAATATCCATGTAAAAATAGTATCTCTCATCAAGAATATGAATCCAACAATGCTCATTTGATTATCAATGTCTCTATACACATTATTATTATTATTATATCAACAAGCTTTTAATCGTCAAAAACTAAATAAAACTAATCAAAGCTAAATATATGTTTTAGATAGCTAAAAAAATCTCTTTGTAGTTTTTGAAATAGGTGGCAAGTTGAGATTCCATGAAATGCCTAGTGAATTTGTCTGCTTGAAGAATGAGGCTTTTGTATGTACAACAAGTTAGATTCTATTTTCTTTTAAATATTTTGTGGGCTATTGTACCAAAACAAAATTCCCCTGAGAGCAACTCCAATGGGAGATGCCAAAAAAGGGGTGTCAAATATTATTTTTCAAACTTGAACAGTGTTTTTGACACCACTAAATAGATTTTTACTCTAATGGTAGGTGCCAAAATAAGGTGCTATTTTAATAATTAAATATTTTTTTAATTAAATTTTTTTTTTAATCTATGAGAAAGATTATTTGAGATGCACAGTAGTTATAACTGCTATTTTGCATCCTCTATATTCTCTCTCCAAAGTTGCTAAATATGACACCCCAAGATATTTGATGGTATTTTACCAACTCTTATACCAACTCCATTGGAACAAGTTTTTTTTATTGTTTGGGTGTCATTTTAGCAGTTATGGAGATGACACCCCTTATAACAACTCTCATTGGAGTTGCTCTAATTTAAATGAAAATTCTTCAAAAATAACATTTATATAGTTTATATAATTTTTTAAAAATTTTAATGTTCATGATTTTATTTTATTTTTTGTTATTTTTTTAACTAGTTTGTGACTTTAAATAACATTTATATTTTATTTTATTTTATTCTTTTAAATAACATTTATATTTTTTGTTATTTTTTTAAAAATTCTTCAAAAATAACATTCAAAATGTGTCTATTACTAGAACTATTTTAATCAATAAAAAAGTCAGTGACTCAGTCGAGGACAGCAACCGCGAGTCTTACTTTACAACGTACGTATTTATTATTCAATAAATTTATTAGTCAATTTATGTCAATGTGCTCCCATTCATATTGCGTGCTATTATTATCTTTTTTTATAATGTAAACATTTTGAATTCGTTCACATTTCACTAGCTTTTCTTGTCAACTGTGTTAAATTTTAAATTCCGTCTATTCCACCAATTCCCCATATCTTTCTTAAATGTGTTTCTTCATGGCAAGTTAAACCAGTGTGGTTAGATTCTCAAATGTTTAAATTTTTTATAGTAATTTGTTTAATCTACAAATTTTTTATTAGTATTCTGGTTAAATTAAGCGTGCTTTTATATTATTTATTTTAGTTTTTTATATATTTTATTTTATTTGACAGTATCCATTAATTATTTGTCTAGATATAAAACTGGTTCACTTAATGCTTTTTTTTATTTCATTTGGTAGACAGTACGTCATTATGTTTGTTTAAAAAAATTCTTCATTTGCCTATTAAGACTTGGTTCTGTCACCGGCTCCATTCAAACAACCTAAGAATTAATCATCATTGTGCTGTATTTTTAATGACAAATTAAAATAAGCTTTGGAATAACCTTTGAAAAGGTGTCTAGGATTGTCCTGTGTTGCCAGATCTATTTTTTGGCCCAAGCAGGTTACAATATTGTGCATGACATGGTAAAATTTTATGTTGTTGGTGACAGCATGGTGTGAGTGAGACCGACCCAGCACAGCATCAACTGTTAATGGCTAGCCTGGTCTGACCTGAGGCATGATTTCAGATTATATTGTGCCAGGTCAGGCATGGCTGAATTGGGCTAACTCCTGTGCAGTTCCTGAGTCACCTGGCTCATTTGACACCTATTTCAAACGTCCTACGACTATAAATTAAAAGCATGAACTTCATTACACTCGTTGGATGTTTAAAGCTGTAGCTTATTTTAGGGATAAGCTTATTACCTTATCCTTTGACCTAATTAAAATTTAGACTGCATCTTCTTGCTCACTATGTTAATAGCAAATAAAATTGCATGCCAAATAAAATTGCATGCCAAATAAATTTACAATTGTAGAAATTCAAAACGCTCAAGGGCACAAGCCAAATTTTCTGCTTTGCTTTTTGACTTGCATCATCACTAGATTTATACAAATGCAACAAATCTAACCTAGTTTATAGTGCTGGAAATAATAGATTTGACACTTTTTATTTGACTCTCCCATGAGTATTATACTATTAATTCAACACATCTCTAAAGTTGTTTTAATGTCCAATACTATTGCATGTATGTGTTTTCCCGTTGTCAACATATCAGAAAAAATATTATTTGTTGTCCCTTAAATTTTTATTTTTCTTATTGTATATATTATTGATATTGATCTATTCTACAAATATTTCGGTACAACATCCAAGTTCAACTTATGACTAGGAGATATTTATAGCCTTAGTTTTTTTGTCAAATTGTCATTAAAATCTATATTTATGCTTATTTATTTTTTATAATTTTTATAATTTTTCATATTTATCTTTTTATTTTAACATTTATAAGGTTTTTGAATAAAAGAGAAATTTATTTGATTTGATTAAAATTTATTTAATTAAAAGTAACAAAATATTAAAACTAAAATAAGTAATGTGTTGTGTACCTTGAACTAATATACCAAGTAGTCAACATGCATGCAAACTACAATATGCAATTGCTTTGTGCTAATCAGAAAAAATATTTACCTCTAATATTTGGTAATTTAGAAATTATATTACAAAAATAAATGAAAAATGATTTATCTAAAAACTAAGTCTTACTTTTGATATTTTGCTAGATTAGAGAAAGATAAAAAAAAGATTATAATTACAATGTAAAAAATTAAAAAAATTAACATCTTATTTATAAGAAATATAGTCGCTAAAAATATTTAATTCTTTTTTTTTTGTTATTTTTAAGGTCATTGATCAAAAATCTATTAGATTTCTATCCCTTGACCCTTAGCCATTGGAAGAAATCCAATGGGGGGGGTAATGGGCTTAGTAAGTTTTCTAAATTTTTTTATTATCTAATATTGACTGACATGAAAGCTAATTGATAGCGCCATGCTGACAACTAAGGAATCCAATCATTTAAGAATGATAACAATGATTGCATTTTTAGATGTGGATGGGCCATGGGCCCATGCTACTTTTTGTGCATGTCATGTTAGGCACATGAGCTATACCTAGCACAACACAAGGCCCATACTGGCTTGACACGACATGAGCCATGCTCACGGGTCTACATTGTTCTAGACTAAGTTGTGTCGGGCATAACACAATATTTTTGTATCGTACCTCATTCAAATTTGACCCATCTAGTCCAATTAACAACTAAATTCAAAATAATAATATAATATTTTGAAAATCTAACTCATATTTAGTAGGACTCTAAAAAGTTTAGCAAAAATAAGATATTATGTAATAATTCAAGATCTATAATATGACTTTCTAATTAATAAAATATTACAATAATTTTTATGTGGTATAAGAGAATACGATATAAATAAGATTTTTGCTGCTATTAAGTCTAACATATCATTTATTATGGAAGAAAATAATGACATTCAACACTTGTTGAATATATTAAAAATACATGACTGACATCATTTACCCACTACTTAGAATTTAGTAGAGTGAAAACTTATATCAATGGATTTCTCTGTGAATAATACAATTTCTTCTAATATAGTTTCTTCAATATGCATGGAGTAGAATTAACTTGTAAAACTATTTAGAAAAAATAAATGTGTCAATTCAATCATGATCAATTCAATCTTCTTTTGAGTCATCAATTGCATTGACATATTCTTCATTTATTAAGTATTAATGACCAATTCACTAGTTAAACCACCAATACTTAAATCCTACTTTTAATTATACATAAATAAAACATTTATCAATATCTAAATCATAATTAAATCCAAATATAACATTCATCCATTAAGAATTCATGACACATAATCATATATAATAATGTTAGACCTCAATTTAACCTAATATCGAGGAAAAATTTATATGATGTAATTAAAGATATACTTCATAAAATTCCAGGTTCTCAATGATAGCCCTCAACAATGTCTAGGAATCAAATCCTAAATCCATAGAACATGGTCATATGCCTTTGATTTTCCACTAGGATTGATCAAAATATAACATGCATCCATTAAGGATTGGTAACACGTAATCAAATACAACCATAGACCTCAATTTCGTCTAATATTGAGAATGAATTTATATGAAATATTTAGAGATATATTTAATGAAATTTTGGGTTACTAAAGACAAAACTCAAGAATGTCTAGGAATCAAAACTTAAATTCATAATACTTGTGAAATGTGTTACCGCTTTGTTTAAAAATCTTCATTAGGGTTGGATGAAATTTTACACTCAAAATTATAGATTTCATCTCTTTTGATGTGCTATAAAAAGTTTTCTTTGAACCTCACAATTTGTCCTTTTATACTCGAATGACTTAGTTTAAAATATAAGTCGAAAATTATAATTTTTTGAAAAAGTTGCAGCTTTGGTCATTTTATAGGTCTAGAATATAATGACGCTGAGAATGACCATCACTACATATTTCGTCTCTATATCACAAAGTCATGTCATCGAGAATTAGTTGTAATTTTGATCTTCTCTTATAACTATTAACCATGGCATTGGGAATTTCTGCATATATATATTTCATCTTTGGAACACAAAGTTGTGAGGCTCATAATGAATTGTGAATTTGTTCTCTCTCTCTTGTATATGATACCCATGGTGCTAGGAATGAGGATGATTACATATTTTACTTCTATAACACTATATTACAGTGTTGGGAATGATCATAACTTGTGTATTTTACTTCTATAACCCAAAGTTGTAGAGTAATAAATATGCCACCAATTTGGTCATTTCTCCAATATAGAGAGTCGTGACCCTGAAAATAATTACAGTTCAAGTATTACGCCTTGAAACTTTTTTTAGCCAAAAGTCATGGTAATGGGAATGATGTTCTAGTTTTTGCCTTAGACTTAAAGATTCTATACTGAGAATGTGGTGACATTTGTGATTTGCCCTAGCTTTGAGCACAGTGGAGAATTTGATTGATGTGATATTGAATTAATGCTATGGTCATAAAAAAATACTACAGGCAAGTACAGTTATGAGTTTTAAAAAGTTTTCTAGTAAAAAACAAATTTTCATAATAAAATAATTGTGTCAATGAGGTAGTAGAGTCATGTCACATGAAGATTATCATGACTATTTATATATAGTTTTAGTAAAGAATATATATCAACAATACTTTATAGCCTAATGAGGTATAAAAAAGTTGTAACAAAAAAATGTAATGAGTTTAATTAACTTTTGACTCCCTCCTTAATAATCCACCAAGTCTCTCAACCCATATAAAGATTACTCAAATTCATTACTATTTATCATAATCCATTAAAAAAAATAATTTAGTAAAATAATTAATCATAAAGCTTTTTTTATATACCACATCATGAATAATCACTAAAATACTTAGGTTTTTTGAAATATGGTATGCTGAATAAACTTCTCCAAGATCATCCTTATATGAATCTTATATCCTTTTTACTAAGACAAAGTTTAAGATTGCCCTATCTTGATTGATGACGGGGAGATAGAGGGTCACCTGCAAAATAGACAACAAATAGTATAACCAAACCTTGCTCTATTCTATGAATTCTCCTCATACTAAGTATCTATATTTACTTTTTGATAAAACTCTCCAAGTTCATCTTTGATTTATCAACATCTTGGCGATTACCTTGTAGTTTTATTACATCTTTAAAGATATGAAGGATATATCATTCATAGTTCCTTACAATCTAAATACTTCATTTATAAACTCTCTATGAAAAGTAACTCTTTATACATATCACATTTTGTGTTGCATGTCTTCTAGAGTAAATCTTTCACATGATAATAAATTCTCCCATTCCATGTACATACAAAGCCAAACTCAATTTCTCCTCTCTATCACTAGCTAGAAAGGTGGGAAAAATTTATTAAACTTCTACTCGCCCACAAAACTTCTCTTGGCTTGAACAGAAATCATCCATGTCCTCCCTCCGGTAAAAAAACTAGTTCGGGCATCATGACTTTGGAAGAAGTCTCAGTGATATATTACTTTTATTGATTGCCTCTGGCATTGCATCTCACCTCAATCTTTTCTATTATCATACTTAGCATTGAAAGTAATGTTTCCAGATATATAATTGCTCAATTCTTCAAAAATTTTGAGTCACACAGTAAGGTTTGTCGAAGTGAAGAAGAAGAAGAAATAATGAATTCACAAAAAAGTATGATTAGTATTTAATATAGGTCAAAGTTAAAGTCAAGACTAATGAGAGAGTTATTATGACTTTTCCTTTAAAAAGAATGTCATGAATAGGTTTGAGTACCATGACTTTGTTTGAATTACAAGGTTGTGGATAGATTTAAGTACGACTTCTTTTTGGGTGTCTAAAATATCAAGGTTTTGGATTTTTATCTCCACAACAAAGTTGTAGTGTTGGGAATGAATTGCTGCTTAGTTCTCTTTCAAACTTTAGATTGCTAGGGTGCAAGGAATGCCCATGATTATATGTTTTGATTTTGTCTCAATAATATAAAGTCATGGTGTTGGAAATGAATCATAGTCTTGATCTCTATCCTATATCAAATTACCCTGGCATTGATATTAGTTGTGGTTGTATATTCAGGTATGTAAAACTAAGTCGCAACACACAAAATAGTCATGGTTGGTGTATTTTTCAAGATCAAAAAGTGACGGCCTTAGAAATGGTTATGGCTCAAAGAAATACTCTCTAGAACTTTATGCAACTGAAAGTCACAAGTCTTAGTATCCCAATAATGAGAAAATAATGACACTATAGAATGTCATGACTTTTACTAACAATAAGATATTTGGTTATTACAGCATAACCTTTATATGAAAATTATAAAAAATATTATAAAATAGTATAAATGTGACTCCAAAAAAAGTTTCACAACCAAAATAAATATGTTATACTGTGAAATATTTATGTTGATATGATAGTAGAGTGATGCCGTACGAATATTATCATGACTATTTATGTTGAGATTTGGCCGGAAATTATCATGATAATTTATGCTGAGAATTGGCCGAAAATTATCATGACAATTTCTGTTGAGAATTGGCCAAAAATTATCATCTTAATTTATGTTGAGAATTAGCTGATAATAGATTTCAAAACTATGTTATAAGCTCAATGAGTCATAACAAAGTCATAACATAATAAATACTATGACGTTACAAAACATTTTGCTTTTCTTAAAAAATCGACCAAATCTCATATTTTATAAAAAAAAATAACATAATTTTACTAGTATTCATCATAATTCATGTGCTATAATTTATTAAAATAATTATATTTAAACTTTTTTTTATACAAATATATCATACATAATGACCAAAATAACTAGTATTATTTGATATTTAACATAATAAATAATAACAACATTGACCCAACATGAGTTAAAAAATGTCAAATTGTTGGGTTCTCATTGAGATTTTCTCAGGTTTACATTTTACTTGAGGCATAAATATTTTAAACCTGGAGCATTATTCTGGTTTTGTTTGTGTTGCCCCTCAACATGACCCAACCCACCCAAGTTGCAGTCTTACTTACAATTGTTTGAGTAATCTCAATGTGTTACATAAGATTTTATAATTAAATTAGTTAGATATGAAAACTAAATTTCTTCGTATATAACTTGAGAAAAAATTTATATGCTATAACCATAATTTTGCGAAGAAACAGGAAGAGACTAATTAGTTTGTAGATATGATGGACGAAATACCTCGAATACCAAATTGATATACTATTGAAAGAGCTTAAACAAGTGCATAATATATTACAATTACACAATCTACTAAAAGCATAATCCAACTATAAATACTATTGAAAGAGCTGACATTAATAAAATTTCACTCAAAGATGAACTTTGTTAGAGTACAATCACTGTGTACAATAAAAGGTATGAAAAGGAAATGTGAATATATAGAAAATTTATACAATGAACTTAATTGATATACTCACAAAGTCATTAAAGAGAAATAAATTAATATTATATTAATTCTTTATTGGATTAGCATCGACACAAGTAGCATGTGAAATGAACTTCAAATGATTTTACCAAGATTGCCCACCTATTTTAGATCACTCATTTAAATTTTTATAAAATGAATATTTTGATTTCTTTAGTTTAATTTCGAATCCCGAGCATCTCCTAATTTGTTTGTTATTCTATTGCCTAGTTTATTATATTTCTATCATAAAATTTTATATTTCAAATTATTATTGTTGGTTTTCAAAACAATAAAGATGTATAAATTAAAAATCATATAATAAATATTTTGCTAGATAAATTATTTTATATGATCATGTTTGCCTATATAGTTAAAAATCATATCTTTTACTAAATATTTTGCAAGACAACATTAATTGAAAGATGAATTAAATGCACCCTCGTGATGTTTATTATTTGTGACATTTCTTGTATTTTGTTGGAAGCTTTTGAAGATGAAAAATACATAAACATTTTGGCTAATGAAGAATTATTATAAGAACATTTAAATAATATTGTGAAATTTAAACAAACTTTTGAAATATGTAATTTTTCCAAAGCAAAATAATATTCAAAAATTATTAAATTCATAAAAACTACCAAACTATGGAATCTATCAAAACTATCATAATAGAAACAAAAATATTAAATACAAATTAAAAGATAACCCTACATGGATTTAAGCAAGCTCGTAGTAAATGCTTCATAAGTTTTTATTCATCCAGAGTTTCTCAAGAAAGCATACTTTTATTATATAAACAACATTGTAATTCTATTTTCCATAACTTTTAAGCTAATTAACAAGTTGAAAATTTGATAAAAATTGAGGTTTAAACACATTTCAGATACAAAAATTCCAATAAATAATGAGCATCATGATTGTGACTGAGCCTAATTACCAATACTTACTAGATCATTAACATTCAATCAAAAATTGAGGTTTCCCAAATTTTAGTGTTTTGACATGACTGAAAGCTGTCATTATCACACTAGATTTCAAAACGAAAAAATATTGATTCAATCGAATCAATAATCAAGCACTATATTTGTTGCATGCATTGCATCTCTGTTTAATTCATTGCAATTTCAATGACTCAAAATATTGATCATGCAGTTGAAATTACATTAATTGAGCCATGCCTTTGAAAAATTACGTACTAGAAATCAAGGAATTTGCTGCCAAAGTTGAAATGGGAGAGCATCGATGGGAGAGGGTAGCTTAGAATAAACGTAATAGAGTGCACTAAATTTAAATATTTTAAGATTTTGGTTATTTTTTTTCAAAATTTAAAAGATAAGTTTAAAATTCTTAAATTTTTTTGGGGTAGCACGCCAAAACATAATTCCTCCTACATAAAAATTTGAAAGTTGAAACTAAAGATTATAAAAGGGGCCGACAGAAGTAGTCATAGAAAAGGTGAGTTTTAATTATTAATGATAAATTAAGAATAATATAATTGAGTATCCCAAATTTTAGTTTCATAATAATTTGGTTTTATTTTTTTATAATATAAAAGATTGGATTTGGAAACCCTTTTTCGAATATTTTTTGAGCATTGTTCCAAAATACATTTCCTCCATTTTAAAAAAGGATAATTATGAATCCTAAAATTCAAGTCACCACAAAAATTAATAATTATATAAATCATAAATATATATAATTTTAAAATCATGTTATTTTTTCAAAAATTATATTTTGGAAGATTGTAACAAGTTATATAATTTCATTAATTGTTGTATATTTGATAAATCATTGTAATTCCAAGGGTATATAAGTTTTTTCTATCTTTTTATTTAAATTTTAATTACTCAGAAAATTTTTATTTTTATAATCTTTAAATTTTTTACTTGGCAGAAGTTTATATAATTTATAAAATTTTTCTTTTGTAAAATCTGATATCAAAGTTTATTCTTCGAGTTTATAAATCTATTTATTTTAAACTATAAATAAAATTAGAAAACTATCTACATTAATTATTTATATATTTTTACAGTTTCATTACTATTTTAAATTTAAAATCTGCACAGTTTTTATTGTTCTCTTGCTATCAAAAATTATATATCTATTGGACCATTTTTTATGATTTAGAAACTTGTTAGCAATAATTAATTATAATTAACTCATCCAACATGTTAATGCCGCTAGTAGACAATGTATATTATATTTTTGAAAGATTCTATTATTTTTGAATTGTTTAGTTTCGTAATTAAACTCTAAATATTGTTGGAACATTCCAAAGATAAGAAAAACATGAAAATTTAGTTTGTTGAAGAAAGTCATAATCCCCTATAAAAGTTATCAAAGAATAATAAGTTGGGACATCATAATAAATAAAAATTACTATGAAAGTTTATATTTATAATACCTATAAAATTAAATGTGCTGTGTAATCAAATTGAATGCTGAAGGTTTAGGAGCATCTCTTAAATAAATTGTCATCTCTCAAAAAATATTTCTTTTTCATTTCAAAATTTTGATCTTTTTGTACTATTTTGAATACTTATCTTAACTTCTCATAATTCTTTTGAGATATTATGTTTAAAATACATGTCTAATATTCATAGCTCTGGAAATTCAGAGTTGTCTCTCTAATCAAGGACTATTTTTGTCAAATTTTATGAGGAATAAATAAAGAATTATGAATTCTCTCCTGTTTATTGTCGAAATGCGACTAACTTTTATAGCCCCATGGGAAATTGTAACCACCATTTCTAAGATTGTAACTATTTAATTAGGTTCATTGAATTATCATCCTTTCAGTGATTGCAATGAGATCCTTATGATAATAGCTACTCTTTTCTCTTTCAATCTATGATGAAATCTTCTTGGTTCCATAATCATTTTATTAAAATGTAATATCATGCATAATTATTTTCCAAAAGTAGATCCATGTCCCAGTAGCATTTTGACTCATTTCGTAATTCAACTAATTTTTTATAACAAATGACAAGCAAATCTTTGCAAGAGTCATCATCCTTGTAAGTTGAAATTGGAAACAAACTATCCTCACTATAAAGCTTTCTGTCTTTTCTCTTAGCATATGACAATAAAACTAATCATGAGATGTTTATAAAATAAATGCTCATCATATTTTATTAAAGGCAATTATATTATTATAGTTTTTTTCATATCTACAAAATATGAATAACCAGATGTTTAGAATTCAGGGTTTGAAGTTTTAAAATCCTTTTAATATTTCTGATTGAGTATTATTGTGAATAATAATAATACTAATAATAATATATTTAGACTAGTATGTGTATGGTTTTATTATAAAATCATCATTTGTTGAAATTCTATATTTGTTATATGTATGTGTATGGTTTAATATATTTAAACTATTCTTATTGTACAGAACCCTTTTTTCTTTTTCAAAGAGTAAATAAAGTTTATATGCTTCTACACACAATGATTTGTTAAAATACCATTATGATCATGGCTACACATTCTATCTCTGTAACACTATGTCGTAGTACTAGGAATGATCACAACTTGTGTATTTCACCTCTATAATCCAAAGTTATGAAGCTATGAATATACTTCCACTTTGGTCATTTCTCCATAACCGAGAGTCTTGGCCCTGAAAATTACCATGACTCAAGTTATACTCTATGGAACTTTTTGTAGTCAAAAATCATGGAGGCGGAAATAATGCTACAAATTTTGCCTTATAATTGAAGGCTATATATCGAGAAAGTCAAGACATTAGAAGTTTGCCCTGACTTTGAGCACTTGTAAGGAACTTGATTGATGTGATACAAAATTAATGTCATCGCCATATAAAATAATATAAGCTAGCGAGGCTACGAGTTCATCTTAGATCCATCAACATCGTGGAAATTACCTTATTGTTATGTTATATCTTTAAAGATTTGAAGAATATATCATCCATAGTTTATTGTAATCCAAATACTTCATTTATAAACTCTCAATCAAAACAAACCAAAACTCTTCATACATTATACATATCACAATTTGTCTTACATAACTTCTACAATGGAATAAATCTTTCATATAATAACATATTCTTACATTCCATATGAATGCGAAGTCAATCCCAATTTCTCCTTTCTATCAACAACTAGAAAGGTGGATGAACTTAATAAACTCTTGCTTACTGCAAAACTTTTCTTGACTAAAATTGAAGTTATCTATCCCCCTCATTCGGCAAAAAAAAAAAAAAAAAAACTAGTTCGAGCATCTTGACTTTGGAAGGAGTCTCAGTGAAATGTTACTTTTATTGATTATCTTTGGTCTCGCCGCTCACCTTAATTCTCTCTTTTCAAACTTATAATGTTACTACATCTATAATAGCTAAAATCTTCAAAATTTTTGAGTCCCAATAAGTTTCATCAATACAAATAAGTTGTTGTGAGTTCTTTTAAAAAGAACAATACAAATAAGTTGAAGTGCCATGACTTTGTTTGAATTACAATATCATGACTTTAGCTTCTTATCTCTAACATAATTATAATGCTAGGAATGAGTCACTACTCAGTTTTATTGTTTTAAATTGATACGGTGCTAATAATACTAATGATTGCATATTTTATTTCAATAATATAAAGTGATATTGAGAATGAGTCATGGTCTTCGTGTTTCTTATATCAAATTTTCCTAGCATTAGTCTTGATCATAGCTCTGTATTTCAAGACTATAAAAGTAAGTTGAAACAAAAAAAAAAGAATAGTTATGATATATATGTTTTACCATAGCAAAAAATGATAGCCCTAAAAATAATCATGGCTCAAGTAAATACTCTTTGAAATCTAGATAACATGTCATGGCTTTTTGCATGATACTACAGGTCAACAGCATGTCACAATTATTAAGTGAGGTACTTGAATATTGCGACAAAATTAATATCACAGTACTAAAAAATTAATATCACAATACATTTATACATTAAATTAGTTTGAAAGTGACCCAAACCACCTAGGTTGTCGTCTTGCTTACAATGGTTCAAGCAATCTTGATGATGCGTGGTGTTGCATATGATTTATAATTAAAATAATTAGATATGAAAATTATACTCCTTATTAAAATTTCAAAATAATTTATAAGTTACAACTAGAATATTTCAAAAAAAAAAAGGAAGATCCAAATTAGTTAGTAGATATGTTGGAAATATATCCAATACCTATTTGACATATGTAGCATATATAGTAGCTACGTGAGCTAATAAAAATATAATTAACAAGAAATCATATGTAATAGTTGCTATCTACAATAAAAGAATATATTTTATTTTGTAATAATTAGAATACTCTACACTTGATAAAAAATTAAAAATTCACTCAAAGAGAAACTTTGTTAGATTGGAATCACTAACTACAATAGAAGAAAGAAAAGAATGAATGAATATATTAAAAAATTATATGAATCTGATTGATACAAATTGATTTTCTATTCTACTAACAGGCACATAGGCAGCATATAAAAGATGAACTAAGTGATTTTAGCCAACTTTGTTTGGGGGCCTTTAATTAAATTTTTATAAAATGAATTTCAATTTCTTAGTTTATAAAATGTTTGCGGACCCTCTGACATATTTAGTTTGTATTTTATTATACTGCCAAGTTTATTAAATTATCATAAAATATTATATTTCAAATTATTATTATAAAGTTTTATTTTCTCAACAACGTTCATAAATTTAATAATTAATAAAGTATATTTTGTAGGATATAATGATTTGAAAGAATATGGAGTCAAACAAAACGTCAGCAATGTTGTTTTGGTGGTTGTGGTTGCCACCAAAATTAATAAATTAATAAAGTCATCGGTAGAGGACAGCCTTGTGGAGTTTTACTTTACAGGGGGTACATATTTATTATTTAATAAATTTATTTGTGATGTGATCTCAATGTGCCACCATTGATACGGCGGTGATTTTATAGTTTATTTTTTTATTATAAAATAACATTTTCGAACCACCAAATCTGCAATGTATTGAATTTTATAATAATCTAGTTTTCCACCAATTCCAAAATTTTTCTGTTCGGATGTATTCATTGAATGTTTTACCTTCTTGTTGGTTTCATATGTGTGGTGAGTTTTTTAAGTATATTGTGTCTCTACAAATTAAGTGTTTGATAACTGCAAGGTGTTTTCAAGAATCAAAAGATAACAGCATATTATTTATAACTGGATCAAATTCTTGGTATTTTCATTCAAATATGACTTGCCTGCAACTATTATTATTTTGTTTGAGAGAATTCATTTTTATGTCTAAAAGTGTTAAAATTAAAATCATATGATTTTTAGACTGGACTGCATTAATGCTAAATGGATCCACAACCTTGTTTGGTACCTAGTATCTCGACATGAATTGGGCTTATTTTTCCCCCTTCAAGTTATAGCCTTAACCATCTCACCCTTCCCCCCATTTATAAACCTTTTTTGAATCAAATTGTGCCTCGTAGATTATGGCATTTGTAGATTATGGCAAGTCTATTACAGTATTTTATCTCACTTTAATCTTTTCGCATTCAATTTTAAATTCATTATTCAAGGTTGAAATACATTTTTGTCTGCAACCTACCAGTAATTATTAAAATCATTTTTAAATTAAATCTCTTCTATTTTGTGATATCAAATTATATTACATGCAACATCAAATCAATATTTATTGAAATAAAATAACATGAAATTATTTCTACTTTGTACTAGACAATGATCAAGTAATACAAATGAAATACATTTATAGCATCTTGAAGAGTTATTTTATAATTAAATATTCCATAATTATAAACTCTAATACCCAATGTGCCATTTATTGTCATTATTTTTATATTTGTATTAGAATGATAAATGTAAAGTGCGAATTTATTACTTTTGAATTATTTCAAAGTATGATATGCTAGCGTGTGTGTGTGTGTGTAAAAGTATCTATATTTTTATATGCATAGTATTATTTATTTCTTTCTTGTACTTCATGAATGAATTTAAATCATCATAGAAATGGACCTTATACTTGTTAAGTTTGAGTTTCAAATTCAATGGCAATTCAATTTAGAATTTCAAGTGCCTGCAAGGAAATAAACAATAAGACTGTATATGTCTACCTTGCCTCAGTTCAGAAAGGAAATAAACATTAAGACTGTATATGTCTTCCTTGCTTCAGTTCAGTAAGGAAATAAACAATATAACTATATATTTTTACCTTTGATTTAACCGCACACAAATCTGGCTTCCTTTCACTATTTTACTCACCATCTTTGAGTAATATCCACCCAAGAGAAATGTAGTAGTAGGATAGATTAAAAGCACGAGGATATAGATGATGGTCTCCAAGCCAGATTATGCAAAAGATAGAAAAATAGAGAAAAGAAATAGTCCCCAAGAAAAATGCCAAGAAAACAGAAAAAACCCACACGGGGATACTCTCAACAGTATATGAGCGGCACCTCCTCAATCTTTTGTTTTTATATTAAAAACTAAAGCCCTAATAGGGTTAAGAGAGAAAGTGGCCGCCCTAAATTTGGGCTAGACCCACATTACAATCTCCCCCTCCAGCCTAACATAAGGCGAGATTACACTCTAACATCTCAATTAGAGTTTTGAACATCAAAGCTTCCTGCGGTGCATCTTGCACGTGAGTGACCTCATTGCTTTTACCGGGTAATATAATTTACTTTTTTTTTATTTTCTCTCTCTAAAGCTTCTCTCTCTAGAAAAAAAGTACGAAAAATAAAAAATGACAAATTCACCTAACACATATTTAAATTTGGAAAATGAAAATGTTAGTGTTACACAAACGTCTGTGGCTCCTGAAACTTTGGTTTCTCCTGTCATCTCAGCCCAAAGTTCTAAAAAACAAAAAACTATGAGGACTTCTATAGTTTGGACACATTTTAAAATCATAACACAATTAGATGTTAGGGGTGAGGAACATGAAATGGCACAGTGCAAATATTGTATGCGACTTTTAACATGCAAGAGTACATGTGGGACTGGGCACCTAAAGAGGCATGCTGAAATATGCTCCAAAAAACATGGACCGTTAGATCCTAGGCAAACCCAACTTGGCACTACATTTTTTGAGACTGGATCGAGTTCAGTCTCAAAGTTTACTCCATTCGTATACTCCAGCGAGTTGGGTAGGGACGGCATGGCCAGGCTCATCACATTGATGGGTCTTCCGATCAGATTTTCGGAAGATCCGAGGGTAGTCCGCATCATGCAGACTTATTTTCAGCCATCCTATCGTAGGATTCCTAGGTCCACATCTAGGAGTGACATACTAAAGATATATAAGTTAGAAAAACAAAAAATAATTAAGGAATTTTTGGCTTTTAGTGGAGTGGTGTCCGTGGCGTCCGATATATGGACATGTCACGATGATTCTTCTTATGCATGTATCACGAGTCATTATGTCGATTCAAACTGGACAATAAATAAAAAAATATTAGGATTCACTGAGATTCTTCATCCTCATGATGGCCCGGCCATTTTTGAGTGTATGATGAAAATATTTAGGGAATATAAAATTCAAAATAAAATTTTTAGTGTCACTTTCGATAATGCTGCGAATAATGGAGTAGCGATCAATATGTTTGTTAGGAATATTAGAGACGCACCTTTAGGAGAGATATTTCATGTCAGATGCATGTGTCATGTTATTAACCTGATAGTTCAAGCGGGTATGAAGGTGTGTTCCCCCGCGTTGGAAAATATACGCAATGCACTCAAGTATATTCGCACTCCTTGTAGACTACAAGAGTTTGGTAATCTCTGTTTGTCTGCGAATCTTAAGAAGAAGAAATTCCAATCTGATGTGAGACATCGTTGGAATTACACGTACCTGATGTTGGAATCATGTGTTGGATATGAACACGTGATATCCGACTACGTCAATAGTAAGAGTGGCGAACTTATTGTTGACGACACTGACTGGGATTCAGGAATTTCATTTATGAAATTCCTGAAGATATTTTATGACACGACGAACATGTGTTCGTTGGTTTATACGCCCACCACTTGCATTGCACTCCGTTGCATATGCAACATTAGTAGCATGTTTAGGATGTATCGAGCGGACCCGACGCTCAGCCATATGGTTGCAGAGATGGAGACCAAGTACCTGAAGTACTGGTCCACCATTCCATCTCTTTATTGCCTCGCAGCATGCATGGACCCTAGGGCTAAGGTGGAAGAGGTTGAAAACACCCTGACTTTCATTTCCTCGTGCATGAACCTGGAAGAGCCACCTCAAGGGTTCATTTACGAGAAGTTGACAGACCTGTTCACATACTACGATACTAGGTATGGTGGTGGTGGTGTTGAGACTGTGAGTACGGACTCTGATACCTTGTTCGGAGATGACGCTTATTCCATTAACCTAGCGAGGGGGAAACGTAGGGGTGGACCTTCACATAGGAGCGAGCTGTCTCGGTACTTAGATACCGATTACTGCTCAATCCTATCACCTTCTGACAATAAGAATCTTGATTTATTACAGTGGTGGAAATCATATGAGTCCGCCTATCCCGTGCTATCTAGGATGGCACGGGATCTACTGACTCCTCCGGTGTCGAGCGTAGCATCGGTGTCTGCTTTTTCTGTTGCAGTGAACGTGATTTCGGATAGGAGATCGAGATTACATCCAGATATGGTTGAGGCCTTGGCATGTTTGAAGGATTGGGAGGAATCGAGATTTAGCATCAGTGATCGTGCTGAAGCTGGGACTGTGACAGACACTGCAGTCGCATCCACATCCACTACGATGGCGGAGGAGCTGATTGCCGATGATGATGACCCATATGATACTGATCTTGATGTTGCGGCTGATGATTCTCATTATATGCCGCTTGACGATTGATGCTCATCTGCTCTTTTTTTTCGATATTTTTTTATTTTTTTTATTTATACGCTTTGTTTGTACTTTGTATTATACGTTGTGTTGAAGTTGAAACTTATACTTTTTTTTTCGGAGTTTTGGTTTCAAAAGCATGAATGGTAATTTTTATTTGCGTAGTTTAAATTTTTTTTAATTAAAATTTTTACTAATTTAATGTATTTATTTATTATTTTAAGATTTAAATTTTATTTTAAAATTTATTAACCTTAAATCTTAATATTTAATTAATACATTATAATATTATAATATGCTAAACTTAATTGAAAAAAAAAATAAATTTTCTAATTTTTTTTTACATACTTACATTTAATTTTAAATGTAATATTTTTTACAAAAAATTTTATTTTTTATTTATTACATAAACTTAAATACAGATAAACAGAAACTTAATAAAAAAATTAAAAAAAAAAAATTTTTTATAATCTGCCAAGTGCCAAGTGCCAAGCACGGGCCGTGCCCGTGCTTGGCTGTTGGCTCCTGGGACCCGGACCCCGGTTGAGCCGGTCCAGGAGACCAGGTCCAAGCCAACCGTGCCCGAGCAGGCCGGGCACGGCACGGCACGGCCTCGCCGTGCCCACGGGCCATGTCGTGCCCGACTTTAAAAAACCATGCCGTGCCCGGCACGGCACGGTAGCACGGCGGGGCACGTGAAAAACGGGCCGTGCCGTGCTGGGCCGGCCCGTTTGACACCTCTAGGTTCAACAACACAAAAATTGCACCTAGCATATACATTACTCAACCTTCTCATTTTTACTGGAGTAGAGCTTGGTGATGATTAACTCGACCCAGGTTGCGTTGTCGGAGATTGTTGATCTTCATTTTCTTCAATTCCACCTTCATTGGCTCCACTCGATTCCTCCCTTGGATCCTCTTCGTAAACCAGCATTGACACATTCTCAACGTCTTTCTCTTTCCTATCCCATTGTTCTTTTTCATTGAAAATCACATCCCGGCTTTCAATCTCTTTGTTCTTCTTCAGCCTAAAAAGTCGATATCCCTTCGACTTAGTGCTATAGCCAACGAAAATACATATCTCGCCTTTATCTTCAAGTTTGTTTCTTATTTCTTTCGGAACATGAGCATAGCAAATGGATCAGAACACTTTTAAATGATTCACCGATGGTTTTCTACCCCTGGTCCATGCCTTGAATGACGTCTTGTTTTCAACTGCCTTTGTCGGGCATATGGTTCAACAAATAAACCACCGTATATGTTGCTTCTGCCCAGAAGGTCAATGGCAAACCTTTTGCATTCATCATTGTCATTGCCATCTCGACAATTGTGCGATTCTTTCTTTCAGCAATGCCATTTTACTCTGGCGTAAAACTCGTCGTCAATTGTCTTTCAAGCCCAATATCTTCGCAAAATTTCCAAACTCTTTTGAGTTGTATTCTCCACCTCTATCACTTCTTAGCCTTCTAATCAATTTTCCATTCTGTCTCTCAGTCATTCTTTGAAACTTCTTGAAGACAGACAATGCTTCCAATTTTTGTCTCAAAAAGTAGACCCCACACATTCTTGAGAAGTCGTCTATGAAAGTGATAAAGTATTGATTTCCTCCGTGAGAATTAGTTGACATCGGACCACAAATGTCAGTGTGAACAAGCTCTAATGGTGCCTTTGCTCTCCAGGCTTTCTCTTTAGGAAATGTCTCTCGATGGATTTTACCGAGAGCACACGCTTCATAAATATCATGTTTACCTTCAATATTCGGTAAACCATATACCATGTTTCTCTTACTCATCAACTTCAAGCTTTCAAAGTTCACATGACCTAACCGTTTGTGCCATAGCCATGACAGATCTTCCATGTTGACTTTCAGCGATAACCCACTTGCAGGTTTGAGAGTAAGAGGAAAATTTCGATTCCTCTCCATCTTGACAACGACCATTAATTCTTTCTTATTTTCTTCCTTGTCAAAAATCTTGCAAGTATCATTATCGAAGTGAAGCGCATGACCGCTTACCATAAGTTGTCCGACACTTAGCAAATTTTGAGCTATGTCCGGAACAAACAATACATCATGAATCAACAATCTACCTTTCTTTGAGGCTACGGCAATTGTACCTTTCCCATTTGATTTTATTACGGCACCATTACCCATTGTGATTCGTGTTGTCGCTTTTGTCGAGTTTGCAAAAAACCGACTCATCTCCGATCATGTGATTGCTACACCCACTATCAACATATCACTCGTTGTCATTTTTCCCGATGGCCGTTTGACATGCATAGAATATACTTCTATCACCCTCACACTTCTTTTCCTCCTCGGTATAATTGGCCTGTTCTCTACTTATATCTCGACAATCCCTTTTTATATGACCAAACCTCTTGCAATTATAACACTGAGGCTTTCCTTTGTGATAACAATTTTCTTCAATGTGACATGACTTCTTATAATGATGACAAAATTTGTTATCACCAGAGTTTCTTCCTCCTCTTCGGCCTCGGCTACGACCTCTTGTATAACTTCCATCGCCACGAAAATATTGTCGTTTACTCGAGCTTCCGGTTGAATCTTCTTTTACGCTCACTTTTGATTGAAAAGCACTTTCAAGAGAAGCTTCACTATGTCGATTCATCCATTGTTCATGCATCTCGAGAGAATCTATCAAGTCATGGACACTAAGTGATGAAATGTCTTTTGTTTCTTCAATAATGGCGACAATATTATCATATTTCAGATAAAGACTTATCAATTCTTCTCACAAACTGACTTGTCAGTCAAGATGTCGCCCAAACTCTTGATTTGGTTCACAACTTCGATCACCCTCAAGAAATACTCATGTAGAGTATCTTTCTCCTTCATCCTGAGATTTTGAAATTCTCGTTTGAGTGTCAAGAGCTTCATTGTCTTCATCTTGTCGGCCCCTTGAAACTCCTTTTGAAGTATATCCCAAGCTTCTTTTGATGTTCTTGCTCCAATTATTTTTGGAAAAAGTTTACGAGAGATACTTTCTTGAATAATGAACAAAGTCTTCGCATCTTTCTTCTTGAAATCCTTTAACATTTCATCGAACACCTTTTGATCATCCAGTGATAATGTGTCTTTTGGTTCTTCTTCATACTTATTCTCCATCAAATCCCACAAATCTTGTGAGATCAAGAGTGTCTTCATCATCACACTCCAATAATCATAATCTTCTCCATCGAAAATGATTTGGGCTCCTCGCATCGACCAAGTTTCTCCTTGCATTGGTTTTGTTCTTCGCGCAACTTCGAAAAAATTCACTGCATAAATTGCTAGATTGGTCCTTGAACCATCCCTCCGATACCACTTATGTTGGATTGATTTAGTTTATTGAGAAAATCAATAAGAAGAAAGTTGTAAATTGTTTAGACGAAGAGGAGAAGTTATAGGCATCAGTGCGTTTCGTGTGTTTCGTTTCTCAAACAATACGTCGATTACAACAAACCATTACATTTTTACCCCTTAAAAAAACATTATTTTTAACAAAAAGGTTATCAAAAACCATTACTATAGCTACCAATATAATAATAAACAAGAGATTGTTGGAAGCTTAATATCAAAAACATTACTTTGACTAATAAAATAAAAGAAAAATCAAGTAATTTATAATATTATAAAAAAAATCTCATAGATTTAAGCAACAAGATCAAGCTCCATAGAGCTATTGGAGCTCATGGAGCAGGGGAGAGCTCGAAGCTCAATGGAACTCACAACAAGCTCTAATAAAATAGAAAGCAATACAATTTTGCTTAAGAAATATTAATTTTAAAGAAATAATGAATTTAAATCTAAAAGTAGATTATACTAGTACTTGATTAGAAACAAACCTTTGGGGAATACTAAGTCATTATTTTCTTTATACTAAAGAAAACATAAATAAAAACATATTAATGTAAATTGTGCTAATGAAATTATATTGATGAATAGAAAATAATTCCAAACTGAGAATAAATACATTTATGAATTAAAAAAAGAATGCCTATAACATTAATAATAAATTTTAAAACAAGGGGAGAAGAATGAATAAAAAAAAGCTGACATGTTACATGGCCATAATTCAATCAGCAAAATTATTTGCAAAACTTGCAATGAACACAACCAGGTATTAAAGGAAAAGTGAATTGGATAAATACATAAGATATATATTTTAAATTTTTTCATTTTTAAAATGAGATTAAAGCTATACAAGGTGTTAGATTTATAAAAAATTGAATTTATTAAACCACCACAATCATCACTAGAGCACCTTCACTTTAGGCATTATTACTAAATTATTTTATTTAATATATCAAAAAAAAAATCAGGGAATTATATTTTGGTTGCTCCCACAGAAATATTTAATAATTTGAAACTAATATTTTAAAATTTGAAAAAAAGTTATCAAAATCAAAACAAATTAAATTTTAGAGTACTTTATTATGTGTATACTAAAATTCCCTTCATTAAATCACTAAACTAACACCCAGTTACACTAATTAATTTTTAATTAAACCTTCCCGCTATTCTATCGGCCCTCGCCTCGCCCTCTAACATCTGCCCTCACCTCTTCCTCTAACATCGACACTCGCCTAGCCCTCTATCATCAACCCTCACCACACCCTCAGCCCTCCCCATCTCCTGGAGCTCGACGACTCACTCGATAGAGCTCAAAGGGCTTATCTTAGAGCTCCAAGAACTCGTTGTCGAGCACGATGGAGCTCGAAGACTCGCCTGTCGAGCTCCATCGAGCTCGACGACGAGCTCCAGTAGCTCGTCTTCGAGCTCCAAGAGATGGGATAGGGTGAGGGGGGTCGATGGGTGAGGGGGAAAGTTTTAATAATTTAATGAATGACATTTTAGTATAAACGTAATTGAATGCCCCAAATTTCAATTCTTTTTGATTTTGATGACTTTTTTTTAAACTTTAAAAGATCAGTTTCAAATTCTTAGATATTTCTTGCGGACCACCCCACAACATAATTCTCCCGTTGTAAAATGACTTGTCGCCACCTTACATAAAAATTTGAAACTAAAAATTATAAAAGTGGGCGAGGGGAGTCGTTGGAGAAAGGTTGAGTTTTAATTATTAAGTATAAATTTATTATAAATATAATTATTTACAAATTTTAATTTGATAATAATTTGGTACTATTTTTTTATAAATAAAAAAGATTGGAATTGGAAATCCTTTTTAAAATATTTTTTGAGCATTGTTCCAAAATTCATTTCTCTCATTTTAAAAAGGGATAATTATGCTATTAGGACAAAAAGGTATTCTAATAATAATTCGACCTTCATTCAATATCCAACCCTGATATTAATCAAATTATTTGATATGCATCATACAATTCAAGTGGACAAACCATAGTATCTATGAGTGATATTAATTTCTCAAAATATCTTTTCTACTAGAATTGTATTATCTCACTATTGGTTGGCTGAATTACTAATATTATTCTTGTAGAATTGATATATTGATGAAAGTCATTATTACTACTTAAAAGACTCATATACATAGAGATCTTTGTTGATGAGATTTCTTCACAAAAGTCCCTTTGGAATACTATTTAACTAATATAATTGAGCAGCATAACAAAATCATAACATGTTTTTGGCATCATTATCAGGGATTATTTATTTTGGTTAGTCAATATAAGTTGATATAAATATCCTAAATTAAGGATAGTTCTTTTTTAGTTTTTTAAATAGTACTATTTTGATATTTTTTTTAGATGCAATAGCTTGTCTTGTTATCTTATTTGAATTGTAGAAATATTATGTTTTTCCTTCCTTTGCCAAATTTTAGGATTCATAAATCTGGAAACTTTTAAGTTTTGTTATTTTACTTTATTCTGAAATCTAATTATCCCTTATTATAATGGGGAAAATGTATTTTGGAACACGGCTCAAAATATATTTGAAAAAGGGTTTCCAATTCCAAAATTTTATATTTATACAAAAATAAAACCAAATTATTATCAAACTAAAATTTGGTATACTCAATTATATTAATCTTAATTTATCATTAAAATTAAAACTCACCTTTAATCTGACTACTTATGTCGTCCCCTTTTATAATATTTAGTTTCAACTTTCAAATTTTTATGTAGGAGGAATTATGTTTTGGCGTGCTCCCCTTGAAAAATTTAAGAATTTTAAACTTATCTTTTAAAGTTTGAAAAAAAGTAACCAAAATCTTAAAATATTTAAATTTAGTGCCCTCTATTAAGTTTATCCTAAACTACTCTCACCCTCTCCCATTTCAACTTTGGCAGCAAATTCCTTGATTTCTAGCACGTAATTTTTCAAAGGCATGGCTCAATTAATATAATTTCAACTGTATGATCAATATTTTGAGTCATTGAAGTTGCATTGAATTAAATAGAGATGCAATGCATGCAACAAATATAGTGCTTGATTATTGATTCGATTGAATCAATATTTTTTCGTTTTGAAATCTAGTGTGATAATGACATTTTCAGTCATGTCAAAACACTAAAATTTGGGAAACCTCAATTTTTGATTGAATGTTAATGATCTAGTAAGTATTGGTAATTAGGCTCGGTTCACAAACATGATACTCATTATTTATTGGAATTTTTGTATCTGAAATGTGTTTAAACCTCAATTTTTATCAAATTTTAAACTTGTTACTTAGCTTAAAAGTAACGGAAAATAGAATTACAATGTTGTTTATATAATAAAAGTATGCTATCTTGAGAAACTCTGGATGAATAAAAACTTATGAAGCATTTACTACGAGCTTGCTTAAATCCATGTAGGGTTATCTTTTAATTTGTATCTAATTTTTTTGTTTCTATTATGATAGTTTTGATAGATTCCATTGTTTGGTAGTTTTTATGAATTTAATAATTTTTGAATATTATTATGCTTTGGAAAAATTACATATTTCAAAAGTTTGTTTAAGTTTCACAATATTATTTAAATGTCCTTATAATGATTCTTCATTAGCCAAAATGTTTATGTATTTCTCATCTTCAAAAGCTTCCCAAAAAATACAAGAAATGTCACAAATAATAAACATCATGAGGGTGCATTTAATTCATATTTCAATTAATGTTGTCTTGCAAAATATTTAGTAAAAGATATAATTTTTAACTATATAGGCAAACATGATCATATAAAATAAAGTATCTAGCAAAATATTTTTTATATGATTTTTAATTTTATACATCTTTATTGTTTTGAAAACCTGCAATAATAATTTGAAATAGAAAATTTTATGATAGAAATATAATAAACTAGAAAAAATAATAACAAACAAATTAGAGATGCTCGGGATTTGAGATTAAACTAAAGAAATCAATATATTCATTTTATAAAAATTTAATTGAGTGATCTAAAATAGGTGGGCAATCTTGGTAAAATCATTTGAAGTTCATTTCACATGCTACTTGTGTCTGTGCTAATCCAATAGAGAATTAATATGATATTAATTGATTTCTCTTTGATGACTTTGTGAGTATATCAATTAAGTTCTTTGTATAAATTTTCTATATATTCACATTTCCTTTTCATACCTTTTATTGTACAAAGTGATTGTACTCTAACAAAGTCCATCTTTGAGTGAAAATTTATTAATGTCAGCTCTTTCAATAGTATTTATAGTTGGATTACGCTTTTAGTAGCTTGTGTAATTGTAATATATTATGCACTTGTTTAAGCTCTTTCAATAGTATAACAATTTGGTATTCGAGGTATTTCGTCCATCATATCTACAAACTAATTAGTATCTTCCTGTTTCTTCGCAATATTATGGTTATAGCATATAAATTTTTTCTCAAGTTATATACGAAGAAATTTAGTTTTCATATCTAACTAATTTAATTATAAATCTTATGTAACACACATCATTAAGATTACTCAAACAAATGTAAGTAAGACTGCAAGTTGGGTGGGTTGGGTCATGTTGAGGGGCAACCCAAGCAGAACTAGAATAATACACTAGGTTTTAAAATTTATGCCTCAAGCAAAATCTAAACCTGAGAAAATCTCAATGAGAACCCAACAATTTGACATTTTTAAACTCATGTTGGGTCAATGTTGATATTGTTTGTTATGTTAAATATCAAACAATACTAGTTATTTTGGTGATTATGTATGATATATTTGTATAGAAAAAAGTTTAAATATAATTATTTTAATAAATTATAGCACATGAATTATGATGAATACTAGTAAAATTAGGTTATTTTTTTTATAAAATATGAGATTTGGTCAATTTTTTAAGGAGAGAAAAATGTTTTGTAAAGTCATAGTATTTATTATGTTATGACTTTGTTATGACTCATTGAGCTTATAACATAGTTTTGAAATCTATTATCGGCTAATTCTCAACATAAATTATCATGATAATTTTTAGTCAATTCTCAACATAAATTGTCATGATAATTTTCGGCCAAATCTCAACAGAAATTGTCATGATAATTTTCGGCCAAATCTCAACATAAATAGTCATGATAATCTTCGTACGGCATCACTCTACTATCATATCAACATAAATATTCCACTGTATAACATATTTATTTTGGTTGTGAAACTTTTTTTGGAGTCACATTTATTCTAATTTATAATAGTTTTTATAATTTTCATATAAAGTTTATGTTGTAATAACAAAATATCTTATTGTTAGTAAAAGTCATGACATTCTATATTGTCATTATTTTCTCATTATAGAGATACTAAGACTAATGACTTTTAGCTACATGAAGTTCTAGAGAGTATTTCTTTGAGCCATAACCATTTCCAAGGCCGTCACTTTTTGCTCTTGAAAAATACACCAACCATGACTATTTTGTGTGTTGCGACTTAGTTTTACATACCTGAATATACAACCACAACTAATATCATTGCCATGGTAATTTGATATAGGAGAGAGATCAAGACTATGATTCATTTCCAACACCATGACTTTATATTATTGAGACAAAATCAAAACATATAATCATGGGCATTCCTTGCACCCTAGCAATCTAAAGTTTGAAAGAGAACTAAGCAGCAATTCATTCCCAACACTACAACTTTGTTGTGGAGATAAAAATCCAAAACCTTGATATTTTAGACACCCAAAAAGAAGTCGTACTTAAATCTATCCACAACCTTGTAATTCAAACAAAGTCATGGTACTTAAACCTATTCATGACATTCTTTTTAAAGGAAAAGTCATAATAACTCTCTCATTAGTCTTGACTTTAACTTTGACCTATATTAAATACTAATCATACTTTTTTGTGAATTCATTATTTCTTCTTCTTCTTCACTTCGACAAACCTTACTGTGTGGCTCAAAATTTTTGAAGAATTGAACAATTATAATCTGGAAACATTACTTTCGATGCTAAGTATGAAAAGAGAGAAGATTGAGGTGAGATGCAATGCCAAAGGCAATCAATAAAAGTAATATATCACTAAGACTTCATCCAAAGTCATGATGCCCGAACTAGTATTTTTACCGGAGGGAGGAGATGGATGACTTCTGTTCAAGCCAAGAGAAGTTTTGTCGGTGAGTAGAAGTTTAATAAATTTTTTTCACCTTTCTAACTAGTGATAGAGAGGCAAAATTGAGTTTGGCTTTGTATGTACATGGAATGGGAAAATGTATTATCATGTGAAATATTTACACTAGAAGACATTCAACACAAAATGAGATTTGTATAAAGAATTTCTTTTCATAGAGAGTTTATAAATGAAGTATTTAGATTGTAAGGAACTATGAATGATATATCCTTCATATCTTTAAAGATGTAATAAAACTATAAGGTAATTGCCAAGATGTTGATAAATCAAAGATGAACTTGGAGAGTTTTATCAAAAAGTAAATATAGATACTTAGTATGAGGAGAACTCATAGAAGAGAGTAAGGTTTGGTTATACTATTTTTTGTCTATTTTGAAGGCGATCCTCTATCTCTCCATCATCAATCAAGATAGGGTAATCTTATACTTTGTTTTAGTGAAATATGAGGATGATCTTGGAGAAGTCTATCCAGCATACCATATTTCAAAAAACCTAAGTATTTTAGTGATTATTCATGATGTGATATATAAAAAAGCTTTAAGATTAATAATGTTACTAAATTATTTGTTTTAATGGAGTATGATAAATAGTAATAAATTTGTGTAATATTTATATGGGTTGGAGACTTGGCGGATTATTAAGGAGGGAGTCAAAAGTTATGTAAAATCATTATATTTTTTTGTTTCAACTTTTTTATACCTCATTAAGCTATAAAGTATTGTTGATATATATTCTTTGCTAAAACTATATATAAATAGTCATGATAATCTTCGTGTGACATGACTCTACTACAACTTTAGGTTATAGAAGTAAAATACACAAGTTATGATCATTCCCAACACTGTAATATAGTGTTATAGAAGTAAAATATGTAATCATCCTCATTCCTAGCACCATGGGTATCATATACAAAAGAGAGATCAAATTCACAATTAATTATGAGCCTCACAACTTTGTGTTCCAAAGATGAAATATATATCTACAGAAATTCCCAATGTCATATTTAATAGTTACAAGAGAAGATCAAAGTTACGGCTAAATCTCGATGCCATGACTTTCTGATATAGAGACGAAATATGTAGTGATGGTCATTCTTAGCGTCATGATATTCTAGACCTATAAAATGACCAAAGCTGCAACTTTTTCAAAAATTTATAATCTTTGACTTATATTTAAAACTAAGCCATTCGAGTATAAAAGGACAAATTGTGAGGTTCAAAGAAAACTTTTTATAGCACATCAAAAGAGATGAAATCTATAATTTTGAGTGTAAAATTTCATCCAACCCTAATGAAGATTTTTAAACAAAGAGGTAACACATTTCACAAGTATTATGAATTTATATTTTGATTCCTATACACTTTTGATTTTTGTCTTTAGAAACCCAAAATTTCATGAAATATATCTCTAATTATTTCATATAAATTCCTTCTCAATATTAGACGAAATTTAGGTCTAAGGTTGTATTTGATTACGTGTTACAAATCCATAATGGATGCATTTTATATTTTGATCAATCCTAGTGGAAAATCAAAGGCATATGACCATGTTCTATGGATTTAGGATTTGATTCCTAGACATTAGTTGAGGGCTATCATTGAGAACCTGGAATTTTATGAAGTATATCTTTAATTACATCATATAAATTTCTCCTCGATATTAGGTTAAATTGAGGTCTAACATTATTATATATGATTATGTGTTATGAATGCTTAATGGATGAATGTTATATTTAGATTTAATTATGATTTAGATATTGATAAATGTTTTATTTATGTATAATTAAAAGTAGGATTTAAGTATTGGTGGTTTAACTAGTGAATTGGTCATTAATACTTAATAAATGAAGGAAATGTCAATGCAATTGATGACTCAAAAGAAGATTGAATTGATCATGATTGAATTGACACATTTATTTTTCTAAATAGTTTTACAAGTTAATTCTACTCCATGCATATTGAAGTAACTATATTAGAAGAAATTGTATTATTCACAGTGAAATCCATGGATATAAGTTTTCACTCTACTAAATTCTAAGTAGTGGGTAAATGATGTCAGTCATGTATTTTTAATATATTCAACAAGTATTGAATGTCATTATTTTCTTCCATAATAAATGATATGTTAGACTTAATAGCAGCAAAAATCTTATTTATATGGTATTCTCTTATACCACATAAAAATTATTGTAATATTTTATTAATTAGAAAGTCATTATATAGATCTTGAATTATTATATAATATCTTATTTTTGCTAAACTTTTTAGAGTCCTACTAAATAGGAGTTAGATTTTCAAAATATTATATTATTATTTTGAATATAGTTGTTAATTGGACCGTATGGGTCAAATTTGAATGAGGTACGATACAAAAATATTGTGTTATGCCCGACATAACTTAGTCTAGAACCATGTAGACCCATGAGCATGGCTCGTGTTGTATCAAGCCAGTATGGGCCTTGTGTAGTGCTGGCTCATGTACCCAACATGACATGCACAAAAAGTAGCATGGGCCCATGGCCCATCCACATCTAAAAATGCAATCATTGTTATCATTCTTAAATGATTAGATTCCTTAGATGTCAACATATCACTATCAATTAGCTTTCATGTCATTGTCAATATTGGTTAATAAAAAAAATTTGAAAACTTACTAAATCCTATTACCCCCATAGGATTTATTCCAATGGCTAATGGTCAAGGAATAGAAATCTAAATATCTAATAGATTTTTGATTTGACCTTAAAATAACAAAAAAATTAAATATTTTTAGTGGTTAAATTTCTTATAAATACTTTTTAATTTTGTACATCATAATTATAATCTTTTTTTCTCTCTTTTTCTAATCTAGCAAAATATCAAAAGTCCACGTTTTTTTTAGTTAAATCATTTTCATTTATTTTTGTAATATAATATTTTTAAATTAACAATTATTATATTGACAGGTAAATATTTTTTCTGATTAGCACAAAGCGTTTGCATATTGTTGTTTGCAGGCATGTTGACTACTTAGCATATTAGTTCAAGGTACTCATAAGTCATAACACATTTAATTATTTTAATTTTAATATTTGTTGTTGTTTTTTTTAATTAAATAAATTTTAATCAAATTAAATAAATTTCTCTTCTATTCAAAAACCTTTAAATGTTAAATAAAATAAATAAATATGAAAAATAATAAATATTATAAAAATGAAATAAGCATAAATATAGATAATAATAACAATCTAACCAAAAATTCAAAGGCTATAAATAATATCTTAGTCATAGATGGAACTTGGCTGTTGTACCTAAATATTTGTATAATAGATCACTATCTATAATATTGACAAAATAAAAAAAATAAAAATTAAGAATATCAAAAAAAGTTTTTTCTAATATCTATATTATAAAAAAATACATACATGTAAAAGTATTGGACATTAAACACATTTAGAAATGTGTTGAATTAAAAGTATAATACTCATGAGAATGTCAAATTAAAAGTGTAAAATCTATTAGATTTCAAGAACCTCAAACAAGGATAGCTTTGTTGCGATTGTATAAATCTAGTGATGATGCTAGGTCAAAAAGCAAAGCAGAAATTTGGCTTGTAAGAAGCATGAAAATTTTTACTTAGTAAATTTATTTGGCATGAAATTTTATTTGATATTAACAGTGAGCAAGAAGATGCAATCTGGGTTTTAACCAGTTCAAAAGATAAGTTAACAAGCTTATCCCCAAGATAATCTACAGCATCAAACACATCCAACGTGTGAATTAAAGTTGATAGAAAATTTTTGGTTGAGTTATAATTTAGTCCTAAGATGTATTTGAAAGGTGTCAAATGAGGAAGGTAAACCAGGCACTGCCCAGGACCTGGTGCAATTCAGCCATTCCTTACTTGGCACATGATAATTTGGAACCATGCCTTAGACCAAGCTGGGTTACCCCTTAGCACAGTTCATGATGTGCTGGGTCTGTGTCACTCAGACAATGCTGTGCCCAACATAAAATTTTATCATGTCATGCACAACACTGTAACCTGATCGGACTGACATTAGCACAATCATGTACACCTTTTTGAAGCTTACAATTTAACTAAGTCATAAAAAACACAGCACAAGGATGAATAAAGCTTGAGAAGTTTTTTTAAATATAATTATCTAGAAGCTTATTTTAAATCATAAGGGATTTGTGGAAATAAATGACCAATTTTATTTCGTATTGGGAGTGCTCTCACGATCTTTTTATTTATGTTTAATGTTTGTGGAGGGTCGCTCACTGAATTTTCTTTGGTAAAACAAAAATTATCATAAAAAATGTAAACAGTTATATAAAATATATATAATAATTAATATAGTATAAATGTAATAAAATAGTAAATATCTAAGCGTTATAATTTCAAAATATCCATTAAATTGTTTTATAATTAAAATTATTTTTATGTAAATAAAAATCTTCGAATGCTTAATTTTAGGCCATTTGAAAGGAGATGGTGATAGAACCATCCAGATATGCAAATGAATACCTTTTTAAAAACAAAAAAAAAAGCATAAAGTGCACAAGATTTATATCTAAACAAATAATTAATGATTCAGTCAATAAAATAAAATATATAAAAAACAAAAATAAATAAAATAAAAGCACATTTAATTTAACAGGAATATATTTAAATTTTAATTAGAATTAGTTAGAAAAATTTATAATTTTATATTAATTTTTGCCAAGTAAGAGCATCTCCAAGTGTCTCGCTAAACGCCTCCATTTAGATATTTTAGCGAGAATTTTTACAAAAACTATCTCCAACAGCCTCGCCACTCGTAGTCGCTATTTTGAATATTGCCCAAATCACTCGCTAGAAATATGGAGTCTTCGTTCCTCGCCAAACGCATAAATCGAGGAGAATATTTTTTGAAGATAAACCAAAATACAAGTATTGTTCATATTTTTAACGCTTCATAATTCAACAGAACATGTTTTCGATGCACGAAAATTTTATTTCGTGCAGCGATAAGTTGTTTTCGTTGCACGAAACTCGTATTTCATGCAGCAAAATCTGGTTTTCGCATGCACGAAAACCAGATGCTTTTGAAATACACAAAAATCATAATTCATTCGTTTTTAAAATACACGAAAACAAGTTGTTTTTAAAATACAGCTAACTCATGTTTTTGGTTTTCACTACACGAAATGAGTGTGTGTTGTGTCGATGTTTTTTTTTGGTGTGTTTTTGTGTGTGATTGTATGTGTGCTTGTGTGTGTGCATGTATGTGTAATTGTGTATGTGTGTTCAAGTGAGTAAGATTATGTGGCAATGTTTAAAATTAATGTTTGAAATAACTAACTTTAAAAGTTAGTTATAGTTTATTGAGGTGGATAGTTAAAATATATAATATTGTTGGAGTTAACTTTAAAAATTGAATAGCTAAAATAGATAATATAATATTTTAATAATTTTTTAGTGATAAAATAGAGAGCATTGTTGGAGATGCTCTAACAAGCTACGATAGATTCTCACATACGTTTACTAATAAAAACTATGACAAATTGTCAAACATTAAATTAACATAAAAATATAAATTGTTAAATTTATATATCCATGCATAAAAACCATTATTTATATGTATCTACATGTCGATACAATAATACGTAAGAATGAATAAAGACGAATGTATACAATTGATGTTGAACTAAAGTGAGAATAAATTTATCAATTTATGAGACGTAAAAATTATGGATTTTTAGCAAAAATGCTTCTGTTTTCAACCTGCTAATTTGTAGTTAAATAAATACGTACATTGTAAAGTAAGACTCTCAGTGCTGTCCTCCACTGAGTCACTGACTTTTTTATTGATTAAAATAGTTCTAGTAATAGACACAAAGTCACAAACTAGTTAAAAAAATAACAAAAAATAAAATCATAAACATTAAAATTTTAAAAAAATTATATAAACTATAAATGTTAATTTTGAAGAATTTTCATATAAATTAGGGGAATTCTGTTTTGGTGCAATAGCCCACAAAATATTTAAAAAAATAGAATCTAACTTGTTGTATATACTTTATTTTGATAAACTATTATGTATAATTAAAATATTTTCTGTTACAATATTTTTAATATTAATGTAGTCTAGAAAATATTGAAAGGTTGATAATACAACAAAAAAACACAATAACGGAGGACCTCTCTGAGTGATCCAAGTGATTTGACCAGCTCCATTTATTAATACCGAGAAACTATTAATATAAATATATATTTTTATGTTTCTATTTTTTTACTGATATTTTTCTATGTGACTGTTCTCTTGTATCTCCTCTCCTTTGCGTGATTTTTTTGGTTACTACTCACAAACTGCAAAAATATTTTGGTTATAATCTATAAATACATAAGTATTTTTCTGGTAAATATAGCTAGTCATGCGAAATAATTAGTGATTCACGATATTTTGTGTTTCTGCTGTTTATTTTCTGTCGTGGTTTTTGAATTGTGGTTTGACATACATACATATATATACTGTGGTTGTGGATATATCATTTGCTATTTTATTCTTTTGAATCTATAAAATTACAAACTTTGAAAGCAGAATTCCTAATATAACTTTTTATATTTGTAAAAAAGTACACCAAAATTAAATGTACTCTAGAGTCATGCCCTTGGATTACTTCTAGAATCTATCAAAGAATGCCCTTGGATTACTTCTAGATCATGCCCACTTGAGGATAAAGTCATGGTGAGAAAAAGATGTGACATAGAGATTTGTACTCTAGAGTAATAAAATGATGATGCAAAATATGTCATCACATAAAATTACTTTGCATAATGTGATTTTAGTTATGTCGTGACTTCTCTTATTGAGCAGGCCTAGCCCCTACCACAATATCAAAACAATGTCATAGCCAAAAATATATTTATAAAAGATGTAGCTACCACCCCAAAATATGTCATGACCAAAATAAATGTATTGTATAGTAGAAATATGATGCAACTGGGTGGTAGAGTCATGGTGTGTAATGAAGATCATGATTTATTTGTAGATTAGTGGTTAAAAAGGTTATTGTTACTTCTCCTTAGGCACATACTACCAGCACAAAATTTAAATGTTAACCACTGTACCACAAACACAAAATGTAAGATTTTGCTAGTTTAGTACAAGGAGATTAAACTATTAAGATTTAAAGAGATTCTTTCTCAAAATTTTGTTTAAAGATTAGAGGAAGTAGAGAGATACGACTTGGAATTGGGGGATGAATTTAAAGCTATTTGTTTAAAAAGAGAGATAGCAAGCCTAATCCAAGTCTAGTCCTCTAGTTTTATGGGGAATAATTTGCTTATTATTACAAATAATACAAACAAAATAATACATTAAATTTAATAATTATCAATTTGATAATCTTAAAAAGTAAAATAATTACTTATTATTAATTTATGCTTTGTTTTGGTCAGATATTTATCATTCCATTAGGCTCCAAGAGCTCACTAGAAGCTCTATATTGAGCTCCACAGTAGATCTCAATGGCGCTACAGGCTTTAGTAGAGTTTCATTCAAAAACATGGGCGAGGAGAGAAGCAACTTACTAACTTAATCAAGTGTTGATATTACAATATTTCAGTGCGAGCTAACAGATATGTCAATCTATTTCTATATATTTTTGTGTTTAATCAAACCAAACATCAACCAGCAACATTAAGTATATTTTAAAGATAAAACAAATAAATATCAATAGTTGAAGTAGCAATTAAAAAGAATAATTAATACCATAGAAATTGTGTATCTTACATTGGAAAATATAATCATATAAAATCATTTGCATAACTTGCAATGAACACGTGACTAATGGGGGGCAATGGGGGGCAATGGGGTCAATGGGATAGTGTTATTGCTACATCAATTAGAGTGGAAGAGAGAATAGTGGAATATTTAATAAAATAAATAAAATTAATAAAATTAATAAAACTAATAAAACTAATAAAACTAATAAAACTAATAAAAAAAATAAAGTAAATAAAATAAATAAAATAAATAAAATAAATAAAATAATTGTCAATGTCGGATACGATGATGTTTTCTCCAGGATGTTTGATTTATAAACAATTTAATATGTTAAAAGCACCATATTTTTTAATGAGAGCACGTTCACTTGGTGCATTATTAAATGAATATTTTTATTTAATATATTAACAAAATCATCGTCTTAGAACTTGGAAGTCGACCAGGCTGCAGGCATTGACCACCTTGCCGAAAAATGTCGAACTAAAAATTGTATAAAAAAAATATAATTACATGTTAGGGTTAGGTAAAAGAATAAAATAATATAAAAGGCATATTTAAATTTCAAAAATTATTCAAAATTTGAAATTTACGAGTATCTTAAATTCAAATGACCATAAAAATTACATAATTATATAAATTCAATATATTTATAATTTTGAATCATGTTGATTTTTCAAATTTAAACTTTGATAGACGGTATCAATTAATGTAATGGTAGAGACATTTAATATTTCTAATTTCTTAGTTTTATAAGATTTTTTTTTTCTATATTTTTATTTTAATTTTGATAACTCAAATATTTTCATTTTTTGTTATAAACAAGCTCCCTCGTGCAGGCCTCACAGGTTTTAAAAACATCTAAAGAAAGTGTCTCTACGCTTATAAACTGGTCATGGAACTTGTCTGGGAGCGATGTTGGATCAACAGAATCATAACACACCCCTCCATCACGAGGGGCGTGCTGATAACGTGTTATAAACGGGCTCCCCCATGCGCTAGATATTGTCCGCTTTTGCTCAACTTTAAGCAGGCCTCACAGGTCTAAAAACTTCGATCAAATAAAGAAAATTAAAGATTATAAAAATTAAAATTTTGTGAGTTAGCACAATTCAAATAAAAATATAGAAAAAAAAACATATTACAAATTTTTAAAATTAATGAAATAATATAACACGTTAATGAAATAATTAATGAAATAATATAACTTATTACAATCATTTAAAATTTAATATTGAAAAAGTAACATGATTTCTAAAATTTGATATATTTAGAATTGATATAATTATCAATTTTAACGGTCAAGATTGTAAAGATTCATTAACTTTCAAATTTTGAATGAATTTGGCAACTCTTATAATTTTATAATTTTACCTAACCCAAAAAATCTTATTTTCCCTTTTTATAATTTTTAGCTCCAAGTTTTTTTTCCTACTGCGGTCACTGGTCAAATTCCACATTCTAAGGGCCTGGTTTTTTTTTTTTTTCTGACATACTAAATAAATTAATTTTTTAATAATGCTCTAATGTGCTCCAGTGATGATTGTGGTGCTTAGATTAATTCAATTTTTTATAAAAATAAACGCCTGTTAATAAATCTCACAGTTCCTTCAAATTGTAGCATACAATTTGATTATTATTGAATTTTATTTGGGTCGCCACCGTCCCTCCCTCCACCTCTTCCTTAACATTCCCCATCAATTCATTGAATCCTATTTTGCTGTAGTTGCTGCTGTGCTCATTGCAAGTTATTCAAATTAATTGTATTAATTTCCAACCAATATTTAAAATTAATTAGTTTTTTTTTAGGATCATGTCTTCTTGACATCTAAAAGTGTGCCTTTCACCTTAGCAATAACCTTTGAATCTGTCATTTTTTTTCTAGATTTGTTTGTTTTCATCATTTCTAGTCTTTATCTCTCATGGCCAAAATTAACGTATTTTAATTATCTAAAATTATTGAATCTATAATGCGAATCATGATTCTATTTTGTTATTGTGACTTATAAAAAATATAACCAAAAATTTCCTGTATACAGAAATTATTGTATCAGTATGATGGTAGAATCATTATGTATAAAGATGTGATTATTTGTTTTGTGATTTGGTTTAAGCTGCAGCAAAATTGTTTTATATAAAACTATTTATTTTCATAATTCTTCTTAATCATAATTAATTGAAATAGTTTTATTTAAACTTTTTCCTTACAGATATCATATATAATTACTAAACAAATGGTGATTTTAATTCTTTAAATACCAAACAACCTAGACCTAAGTTGCAGTCTTAGTTTCAATAGGTCAAGTAGTCTTGATGTGTATAGGATATGATTTATATTTACTTCAGTTAGATATTAAAATTATATTTTATATAGCATTTTAGAAAAAAAACTGTCACAACCAGCAAGGTTCAATTAATAAAAAGAAACATGTTTGTATATAGTTATGAAATATATCGAATATCTAATTGATAAATTCTATTGAAATAGCTTGGATAGATGCATAATTTATTGCAACTATGCAAGCCAACAAAAATGCCCCCTTGCTATAAATATTATTGTAAGAGCCCGGATATTAATAAAAAATGATTATTCATATATATGTGTGTGTGCGTGTATATATATATATATACATAATAATACAAAATTATATAGATGTATTTATATATAATCATACATAACAAATTAAATTTAAATATATATGTTGTACACAATTATGTTGATTCAATTTTTCATATATATGCATATAAACATATGCATCCACACACATACAAACATATAAGTATACATCAACACACCTTTATATATATATATATACTGATATATATACATATATATACATATTTATATATAATTATATATGTATGTGTGTGTATTATATATATATATATATATATATATGTTTATATAAATAGAAATATCTATATCAATCTTTATATATTTATTTATATAAATATATAAATACACAGATCTATATCTATATATCTATCCATATGTTTATATCTTTATATATACGCGCATTAATATATACACATATCTATATTTCTGTAGGTGGATGGGTGTGTATATTTATATTGCTATATATGTATGTATGTATATTTATAAATCTAGATATATATATAAACATGTCTGTGTGTTTGTGTATATATCTCTAGACACATTTATATGGATATGTGTATTTATATGTTTATATAAATAAATATATTTTTATGCATGTACACACACATATGTTTGTATGTATACATGCATATAGATATATTTATTTATATATATGTATAAATAATATATATATCTATATATTAATATGATTAGGTAGATTTTTATGTATATGCTTGTATGTACACACACACACACACACACACACACACACACACACACACATATATATATATAAACAATCTACATATTTTTTTATATATAATTATATTAATATATGTTAATATATATGTTTATTTATTCTAGAATGTTAGATTTGTCGTGAGTATTCTGATTAAGATATGTTAATATATAATAACATAAGTTCAAAGCCTAGTCTTGTCAAGCTTAGTTTAAAATTTGATAATTGATTTTTGAATTTGAAAATAGAGATTTAATTTTGTTATTAAATATTTTAGATGAAGAATGTATTTCAGTATACCAAAACTTAATTATTTTCTAGTTTGATATAATTTATATAATTTTTAAAAATAAAATCCATTTTTTTAATAACTTTGATTTTAGTGTACCAAAATACAAATCTACCATGAATAAATATTAAATATTGAAGTAGACGGTTAAATTAAAACCAACATACATTTTTGATTTCATGAGGAAAAGGAATTAGAAATACATCTGTTGGGCCTTGTCATGGACCAATCCAAACTCAACCCATATTTTGCTTCTGTTAAAAATCTTTAACTTGAGCCTCATAAATATAAATTTTTACAAATCCACAAACTTTGTAAATCCTCAATCTCAAATCAACTTGCTTTAACATATGAAAATTAGATTGAAATTAGAGGTGTCAAAAGAGTCATGTTGTGCAGTGCTTTACAGGATATGACTTGAATATAGTAGGCATGACTTGGCTAGCCTGAGTTTGGGTAGAGTCGTGCTGGGTCTTGCATGTCCTTGCCGAGCCATGTCGAGTAAGGTTGGGTTATGCTTGGAGGCTACCAGCCTGGTCGATTATTCATTGGTAATGATTTATGATTTTTAATTTTTTTTTTACGAATTTAAAATTTTAAATTACCAATTGATGACATTATGAGTTATGATATTACATTGTTTATTTATTTCACATAAATCATAATAAATAAAATTATTAATACAAATGATAGTTTAATAATCAAAAATAATAAAAAAAAATTATCCATCAATCATCATCCAATCTATAAAAAAAAACGCATCACAATTCACAACAACATAAAATAAAATCATCAAGCAAAATCATGCATCAATCTCAATACGAATAGGTATAAGAATACAACTAATCATCATCACGTTAGTGTCTGATGGTATCACTAGCGGTTGGCTTAACATCCTCAAAGTCTTATGAGCTATCATCTACCAACAACTCATTCGCTCTTTTTCTTGTCTGATTATGGTTGTCCACTTTTGAATCCTCTCAATCCTTCATGCATGCTAGTGTCTCAATGATATCTGGCCGCAGTCTTGCTCTCATATTCAAAATAATATTGATTGTACAAGAAAAAATAAATTTTATTGTTATCTTCGATACTAGAGGAGTTCCTAGATCCCGTGTCCTCTTAGATAGCATGGGATGATGGGATAGGTGGACTCATATTATTTTCACTATTATAAAATATCAAGATTTTTCTTATCATTATGTGATAGGATTAAGCAATATTTGGTATCTAAGTACCAAGACAGCTTACTCCTATTCGATGGTCTATCCTATCATTTCTTCATTACTAACCGAATAGAGAAGTTATCATCTCTAAATACGGCATCCATGTCAGTATACGAGATTTGGTTATAATTATTACCATACTTAGTATCGTAGTTAGCAAATAACTCAGTTACTTTTTCATGAATTAATTCTTCATGTTAGTATTCCTAGTTTATGCACGTGATTATGTATATTAAAATATTCTTTATCCATTCCACCTTAACCCTAAGATTCATGCATTCAGCCAGGCAATAAAGAAAATGGTGGACTAGTGCTTTAAGTACATTGTTTCCATCTTAAAAGATATGTCACTAAATATGGGTCATCTCTAAACTTTCTAAATATGTTACTAATACTGCATATGCACTTGAATATAATACAAGTGGTGAAAGTATAAACTGATGAATACATGTTCATTGTGTCATAAAAAATCTTCAAAAATAAATTTCTAAATCACAATCAGTGTCATTCATAATAAGTTATTCATTCTTACTATTGATTAGTCGAATATCATGTATTTGTATCCGACACATGACTTCAACATTAGGTAAGTATAATTTCAAAGGTGTGTCACATTTATTTAGAATTTATTCTTTTTTAGACTCGTAGACAAACAAAGACGACCAAAATTCTATTATTTGCTAGGTGTCCACAGATATTTTAGTGAGTTATGATTTTTTTCTTAAGTTAGAGAAATAATCTTCATTCCTGCTTGTGCTATCAGGTTAATGATGAAACACATATATCTAACGTAAAAAATCTCTTCTAATCGCCCATTTTTAATGGTCATAACAAACACATTAATGACTACTTTATTATTAGATGAATTATCAAATGTGATACTAAATATTATTATAATCTCTATAGATTCTCATTATACATTTATATATAGCAGAGCTATCACGAGGATGAATAATCTCTGAAAATCATTAAATTTTTTTATTAAGTGTTCATTTAGAATTTATATAGTGGGCAGTGAGGTATGTAAAAGATGCATCATCATCACTAGTACAGATGTCAGATATCACGAATACTACTCCACTATATTGCATAAATTTATTTGTTATTATTTGTATTTTTAACTTATAATAATTTAGTATATTGTTCCTACATGTAGACCTAGGAATCCGATGATATACAAGCTGAAAATAGGTTTGCATGATATTGACTACCTTAGAATCCTACGAAAATCTAATGGGAATATTCATCATTGTGATTAGTTTGGTAATGTCTTCTCTTCTTAACTCATAGTATATGAAGGGGGTTAACATAAAAGTTGAACTAGATCTAGCCTCAAAGGCCCCACTACTCAGTTGGGTTTGCTTAGGATATAATGCATAATATTTTTTGGTATAATGATTGACATGCTTCTTTAGGTGTCAGTTCCATATACACTCCACAAGTATATATATTTTTTACAAAACTCACATTGTCCTGATTCTTTATTGACACCCTTAGTTTTTTTATTTTGTATATTATTTAAGTTAGTCCAAATTATAAATATTATTCTAGTTTTTTATTTTTTAGATATTTTAGTTTGGGTCGAGACAATGAAAGAAAGTATAGTTTTGGTCTCAGACATTTCATAGGGGTATCATTATTAATATTATCTACATCTATATTAATATTAATTTCGTTATCATTAAATTCATTATTAACCAATTTTAATTTTTTTAGTTTATGAATTGTGCTTTAAATTAACAATTAAATGATATTAAAAAATTTTAAAAACTAAATAAAAAATATCACCCAGTTAAGTTTATGGAGAGGAGAGAAAAAACCACATCACACACCTAAATTTTCTGCCCTTCACATCACGTTCTTTAAGCATTACAAAAATATTCTAGATCTAAAATTATAAATTTTAATTTTAGAGAGAGGGAGAATTGAGACCGAGAGGGGGGGGGGGGGGGGGGGGGACGGGGGGTAATGAGTTGATATAATCTTTCAATATTTTAAAATTTTTGTTTCTCGTTAGCCATCCGTGAGAATTAGAAGCAAAAGCTTCTGGATGGTCTATAAGCTTCGGCTCAGGGCTTAGCCTAAACCTCGGCATGGACTCGATCAGGTTGCGAAGGGAGCATCCACATGTGTATGGGTCGTACCACGTGAATGCACTTTGCCAATTACATGATGAGTTAATTTAAAAAAACCTGTCACATGCACTAAGAATGATGGCAAGTTTTTACATATATTATAATATATTTTTTTAATGCCAGAGTTGGGCGAGCGCTGTCTGATTGGACCACGCTCGATACCCCATATAAGTTCCAAGGTACAGTACCTATTCCATTGGACCATGCTTATGGGCTAGGCACCCAATTTGTTCATTGCCTTGCTTGATGCCCGGCACTGCTTGGCTCAGCACGACACGAGCCATGCCTCGAGCCGACATGATCCAGGTCTAAGCACGGTTATGAACCATGTGATGCTAGGTGAGGCATGGCTCAGTCGAATCGTGCCTCGGGCCATGTTCAGGTCGGCAGGCCCACATGCATCATCTAGTTGAGATAGGATTCGATTTGAGTTATATAGATGTTGGCAGGTTGAATATGGTTGCATCATATATAATTAACAACAAAATTTATAAAAAATTTATAAAATTAAATAAAAAAATTGTTACAATTAAATAATTTTAAGATTTTTATTTTTTTAAATATTTTTATAAAATCACAATTTTTTTATTATAAAATTCATCTTAAAATTTTAAATTAATTACAATGATTTTTTGTTATACATATTTTAACTTATGCTTTTAGTCTAACATATATATATACGCATTATAATATATTTTTAAATTATTTAGGAATTTAAATTAAATACAATGGTTTAAAATTATTTATTTATAAATACAAAAATTGTCCAATTAAATAATTTAAAAAGTATGTTTTTAAATATTTTTATAAAATCTCATATTTTTATAATATATAATATATATTAAAAAAATTAAATTAATTATAATGATTTCGGTTATAAATATTTTACTTAATGCTTTTAGTTTATCTTATATCTATAAGCATTATAATAAACAATTCTTAAAAATTATTGACTAGGACTATAACTTAGAAAAAAAAAGAGAGAATTATATTTTGGTATACTATTCAAAAAATAATTGAAAAAAAAGTAACTCAAGTTTTATTATTTAAAAAATAATACATTAAAATTGATTTAGGTTGCATTATTTAATGTTAATACTAAATTGTCATTGTTTTAAAAAAGAGATAATTATGTTTTGGTACACTATTCAAAAAATAATTGAAAAAAGTAACTCAAGTTTTATTATTTAAAAAATAGTGCATCAAGCTATTAACTAATTGATTTATGTTGCACTATTTTATTTTAATACTAAATTTCCCTTATTAAAAAAAAACAACTTAACTACTTATTTTGTGCTACTAAAACTCATTTAAAAAAACTACACACAATATCTCATCGATCTCCAACGAGCGCCTCGGTGGAGCTTGATGAGCTCCATCTAGCTCCTCAGTGAAGCACGACGAGCTCATCGAGCTACAACGAGCTCCAACGAGTTACAACGAGCTCATCGAGCTACAACGAGCTCCAACGAGTTACAACGAGCTCCAACGAGTTACAACGAGCTCAATCGAGCTCATGGAGCTTGAAGAGCTCCATCGAGGTCCTCGGCGGAGCTCCATCAAGGTTATCGGAGGAGCTCGAGAAGCTCCATCGAAGTCCTAGGTGGAGATGGACGAACTCATCAAGCTACATTGAGGAGCTCAATGAGTTTCTGGAGTTTGATGAGCTTCATTGAGATCTAAGAGCTCTATAAGCTCCATCGAGCTCCTCGATGGAGTTATGGGTGTCAAACTGTCAATAGAGTTACAGGCAAGGGAGAGGGCAAGGGGCAAGTGACGAGGGACAAATGAAAATTAATTAATGATTAATCAAATAGTTAAGTGTATTTTGGTAGTACTATATTTTAATGCAACAAAAATCAATTAGTTATGAGTTTGTTGCACTATTTTTTAAATATTTAAACTTTAGTTACTTTCTTAAATTATTTTATAAATGATGTACCAAAACATAATTATCCCAAAAAACTTCATTTTTATCAGAGCACTTAGAAAAAAACTTCATTATAATAAATACTTTTGGGATAATTATAGTTAGGTATACCATTCATAAAAAATTTAAAAAAATCAAAGTTTTAATATTTAAATAATTTGTACGCAACTTTTATTATAAATGAGTACACTAAAAATTAATTACTTATAAATTTGGTGCACATTTAAAAAAAAAAAACTTGAGTTGTTTTTTTTTTATTTTTTTATGAACTGTGTACTAAATTAAAATTCTCCCAATAATTTTTTTATAAATATTTAAAAAAACTTCATTTTTCTGGGAGCACTTTGAAAAGTATAAATTTTCAAATTATACTTGCCCACTTAGAAAATTGCTCAGTTTAGCTCCAAACATCAACTTGAAAAAATTTTCAAGTTGAACCAAATTTTTTGTTGGATCGAGTTTAGGATATTCGAGTTGGCCCAACCCAAGTTGTAGCCCCAAATTTAAATAATAGCATACAACACTATAAAACAAGTAACTTTGTAAAAACTAAAAACAAAAAAAATACCATGAAAACTAAAAATTATAAAAATGTAAAACAGTAAAGATATAAAAATTTAAATAAATATAAATTAAGTAAAAACAAAAATAAAAAATATGAAATTTGTTAACTTTATCATATTTATTCAATTAAAATGTTCATTAATAGAGAAATAATAAAACTTTAAAAATGATATACAATTGCAAAATTATAGACATATACATTTTATTAAAATATATAATTAGTTAAATCATAAAAATATGTAAATTAAAATTTTTATAAAATATATATTAAAAATAATGAATTTAAAATAAATTATAAAAAAATTATCCAGCCATAAATATCTTTAATATGTATAAAAATTATATTATGCACTAAACTATTATACAATGAGTATGATAATCATATAAGGGATCATTGGACTTGAAATCGCAATGGTACTCTAAATGAAAAATTGTTAATTTGAACACAATCAAATATCAGTTGTAATTGGATTAAATATAAAGGTTGTGATTGTATATGTCATAAATCTTGCAATATATATATATATATATATAATCAATATAAAATTTATCAATCCTAGGTAACATGTGAGATACATTGGCCACATGATATAATTAGACTACATATACTCAAGGTCAAATGAGTTGATATCATACATCAAATGAATTTGAATCAGTAATATAACTCTGATATCAAGACATCAAAGATGAGACTAAATAAATTTGACATGTTGCATGACTTTTGTCTCATATGTATGTCTAAGAAAAATGAATTTGAACTACATAATAATTGTATTACTTACATGGTAATGTGAAACAATGACATTCTTATAAGTTGGATATATCTAATATATTAATAGATACTACTTATAGCCTGTAATCATAAAAGGGCTTTAATATTATTTCTTATGTTAGAACATATTGGATCACCTAATAGTTGAGAATGGTGATATCTTCAAAGATGTCTAATCATTAGTGGTTATCCCTATTTCTATATGTATAGATACTTCCATTTTGTATTTCAAGGCGAATGAAGATTTTTTTCAACCCATCTTATCCTGGACCTTACTAGGTTCCTTTAGTGCCATTACTGTCATCTTGTTCTTGATTTTTGCCTAGTCATTGTTTTAAAGATAATGCATTATGGAATGAAGATTTATGATCCTTAATTCGATGACAAAATCTATGAATATGTTACTAACAATCATTTGTGATAGTAGAATGAGATTTTACAACTAAAAAATAATAAATTTTTGCACATAAAGTGAATAATATCTTTATATGTTGTAATCGCTTAGTACATATCCTAGGCTGACATGCCTACCTATCTAAACTAGTCACAACCAATAACTACATTGTGCAATTGCATGGCCATATATTGATTTGCATCTCTTGATATATAATATATTTTTTGGTAGGCCAATTCTTTTAATTGGCACTTTATTATGAATAATATATGGCCATGTTTTCATCACTTGCATTTTATTAACCTTTAGCTTGGAAAACCTTCATATATATGAATTGATACATGTAGCTATCATGGAATCCATATCTTCATGTAGTTACGCGTGGCCTTGAATTAAAAATTATACTTGCTAGATGCATAAGTTGACCTACTCTTTTCTCACACAAGAGAATCATATACACAAGCATAACAAAAGAGACAAACTTTAATGAAAGAAAATAAAATCATAAATGATTATCAAACTATTGAATTAATATAAATGAGATGAGACTATCATTTTATTGAGAGTCACTTATACCAGCAGTCAAGATCATAATAAGTATCGTGATTTTGTTGTTGAAACTAGTTTATGCTAAAAGCTATTTATGATTATTTTCTTGATTTGCTTCCTTTTATTTTTTTAAATAAAAAGTTTTTTATAATGAGCTGAATTGTAATAATATCTTTGTCTTTATTCTATTTGTAGTTGATTTGGTGAATAGAGATTAGTTCACGCACAAAAGATTGAAGCATTGGTACTCATGGAATATAAGTTTGTTGTTCACAATATAGATAGAATTGGATATCCTATCAGTTAGGTTGCAGTACTAGATTTCAGTGAGTATATTTTGATTATAGTGAATGGTAAAGATTTAACTTATAGTACTAGTACTCTTGAGTGTATTGAACAAGACCAATATGGTATAATTATTTTATATTGACTTGTAAGATAAAATATATCATAGTTATTATATGCAATGTTACTCTTTTTCTTTAAATAGTTATTATTTATATATAATTGTTAATAGTTATTTTGATTTATAAAGGGCAAAGTCAAGAAATAGATTTGAGAATGATATAAATTAGATAACTTTATCAAGCATATGATAAATATTAATTACTGTTGAAGTCCATAGACTATCAAAAGGCTAGATGATAGCCCCTTGATGAAACTTATAAGTTTTGATATTGTCAAATCCAACAAGTGAATTTTATTTTAACAATTCAAATAAGTTAAATAAAAAGTATTGAAGAAATAATTAGATGTTGATAGAATTAGATTATTAGTAATTTGATTCAATCAATGAGTATTTGTAATCTTAGCATGAGGAGATTAATTAGTAATAAGTAATAAATAATATAATATATCTTGAATAAGCGAGGGATTATAATTATAAATTTGTAGTAATATGAAATATAATTAATGTAAATTACTCTGCGAAATAATTTACATTTTAAGCCCGAGATCTTATCTAGGCCATAGTTCCTTCCATAGCCTTATTTCATAAGCGATAAATGAGTCTTAAATTTTTTGGCTATTTAGAATATGTATATTTAATTGATCATAATAATTAATTTTATTGTCATAATAATTTGATTTTGCTATTAAATCAATTTATTGATTTGCATTGAATTGATTATGAATGTGTATTTATATTTATAATAAACAAATTTAAATATTAAAAGAAAGGAAACTAAAGGTTAATTTTAATGTAAATTAATGTTTGATTTGTGGTTTTAAAAATATAAATAAAATTGAGATTTTGGTCCGGTGAGGCTAATCCAATATAGCGTCATCATCTTCCTCGCATCTATTTGGAATCGTGGACATATAGGAAAAGGTAGTTTGGCCAAGCCAAGCTTAAGGTATGTCTCTTTCCATAACATTTATAAACATGTGATTATTATAAAACGGTCCTAATCTAGAAGCATTATCAACTTAAATATGATTTATCACATCCCTATAAATGGTTTTAGAGGGAGGTATTGTGATATCTGTGTGTGCATGGGTTGATTTTTACATTTTTTTTTGTGATTATGTGATTGACTAACCTTAACATAGGCAATTTAGCCTCCATAGTTCATGTTAATCAACCCGGCTAAATTTATGGATTGTGGTGTTAATTTATCGTTTATATTTTGTATTTCACAATGATTTCAAATTGTTTATTGCACATGAGGTTGTAAATTTTAATCTCATATTTATTTTGTAATGACTGTAGCTGAGATGATGGTTAACACGACTAACATATTTGGTTGAAGTGGCTGAAAAAGGTAGTTTTGTAAGTAGTCATGACTAATAGCAATGTCGATGGTGGTCTTTGTCGATGGTGACAATGATAGTGGAAGTAATCATGATTAGCAGCAGCACTGGTGGCATTTTCACTTGCAGATGATAGTAACTATTGAAGATGTCATGGCTAGTAGTTGCAATGGTGGAATTTTCAATTACCGATGATGGTGTCTGTGGAAGCTATCATGGCAAATAGCAGTATGGGTGACATGTTTAGTTTTTGATTATGGTGACTATAAAAATAGTTATGACTAGTAGTAGTGCTAGTGGTGATTTTAGTTTCCAACAATGGTATTTGTGGAAGCCATCACAACCAATGATAATGCCTATGATTGTTTTAGTTGTCGGCAATGGTCTCTACAATGGTTGTCATGGACAACCACTATATTAGAGATTATATTTGAAGCTGGCGAAGACCTATGTAGTTATTGATGTGGTTGATGGTGGAAAAATTTATGATGGTAGCAACCAAAGGCAATGTATATGATGGATCTCACATTGGCAGAAACTAGAAATGATAGAACTCATGATGGTAGTTATACACAACATCGAAGTACACAGCCAGAATTCCAAGGATTTGTGGAAAAATTGTGGGTAGATTCCATTTTTTTGTTACTTTGGGCATTGCCCCGATCATTTTTAGTGAAAACCAAAATATGCCTAGTTTAAGGCACTTCCTATGAGGGAGGTGCCTTATGACCTACATAGTTGGGATGTTCGATATTTGTATATGTGTGATGCTTAGTTATCATGTATTTGTGCTTGATATTATGGCTGGTATGAAATTATATGTGGCATGAAAATATATGTCAAAATGAAATAATGTATGGTTATATATATATATGGCCCAAAAGAAGCCCATTTTCTTTTAATTAAAAACCCTCAAATTTAAAAATATCTAAGTGGGTGAGGAGGTTCATTAAATGAATCTTATTATCTCCATCACTATTTTGAAAGTTATGCAAGTCAGTTAGAGTATTAGTCTTGGTACCTTCACCCCATCGGACTAACAGAATTGTAGATATACTTAGCACAAACTAACGTAAGGTAATTTTATAGATTGATTAAATGAATCACTTCTACATTTGAAGAATTTTTAAAATCAATTAGTTTATAAATAGGTGCTAGTTTACACTTAGCCATAAATGATAGCATTCTCTCTATCCGAGTCACTATTATAATTTATAGGATGAAGATAAATCATCAAATTTATATTGTTTGGCATAGTCACTACCTAGATTGCAAGATTAATAGGAATTAGTGTGTCTGAATAAATAATGAATAATACATCCTCCCATTGAGGCATAATGTTCATGGTGTATCAAATTATATTCTGACTTCCATATCAAATGTACTCCATCATGAGTATTAGTCCATGACTACTACCTATGACATGATATTTAATCTTAAAAAGATATTTGGGAATCATTCTTGTTCTACCAAGAAGAAGTCATGAGGGATCTAATAAATATTATAATGACTAAAAATACTCATATAAGGAATCATGTTCTTAAGATGATTAGCTTTCCAGAATTAACTATAAATCCTTCGTGAACTCTCAAATTGATATTATTCTTCAATTTTTGCCAAACTTTTACAATAGATTTTGCCTAAATTTTAATATAAACATGCTTGATTGGAATTTGGTATATTTTCTTAAGCAATTAGTATCATCTAAAGTATTATTAGAAAATCATCTGGAGTATTCATAACTAAAAGACCATCTTTCTAATTGAAAGAAAAGAAGAAAAAAAATCAGAAATATAATCAAGTTCTATCAATAGCTCCTAAGACTCAAGTGAGAGTTAAAAAGCCAAAAAAAAATATTTTTGCTACAAGCAGTCAGAATGCCAGAAGTAAAATGTCTAATTTATCCCAGTAAAGTGAACAATTAAGATAAATCTCAATTTTTAGTAGTTGAAATATATTTAGCGGTAGTATCTATGAATATATAGTGTGTGTATATGGGTGTCACTAATCATGTCTATAATTCTTTCTAATAGTTGCGAGAAACCAGACAACTAGTGTTGGTGAAATTGATATTTACATGAGAAATACTGCCAAGGTGGTAGTTGTTACACATGGAGTTTCCATGCTTCAGTTTGAGAGAAATAATATTTTATTTTGAAAAGATTATCTTTATGTACCTTTAGTTAGGAAAATTTTGATATCATTTTCCAGTTTAGTTTAAGATGGAATCTCTTTTTTAGTTAATGTTTGGGTAATTTTTATTAGAATAAAATGATTATTTTTGTTCAGGTATTTTAAAAAATAATTTTAATATTATTAAAAGTATTTCTACTCTACTACAACAATATGAGTCGAATAGCATCAACACCGTGCCACAAAAAAAAATATTTTTCTGATATGAACCAAACCTATCAATGACACTTACTCATAGGTCATATAAATCTAAAATAAATTTTTAAAGTGGTTAACCATGGTTCTTTACGTTCATTGAAAGTATAAATACTTCCAGCATCCGAGTAATGCTTAGAAGGAAAGATGACCAAATAGCCCTTTGTGACCAATGGCTACCAAGCCAAAGAGTCACTGAAATTGATTCATTCTGATTCATGTGAGCCCATAGAAATCCAAGCAAGATGTTGTTTTGAATACTTCATCAATTTCATTGATGATTACACCAGATATGGAGATATTTATTTAATGTGCTCTAAGTCTGATGCCTTTGAAAAATTTAAAGAGTACAGACAGAATTGGAGAAACATCACAATAAGTATCTCACAGCATTATGATTAGATCATGGTGGTGATTATTTATTTGTTTAGTTTAAGAACTACTTCTTAGATCAAGTGATCACATCCTAGTTGTTTGTACATGACACTTGTAATAGAAAGATATGGTAGAAAGAAGGAATATGACTCTTATGGAAATTGCTAATTCAATGATAAGTTATTCAAATAGGCATTATTTCCTTCTGGGGATATGCATGAGAAATAATAGTTTATATTTCACTTGAATCCAAGTCATTAAATGCAACTTAGCCAAATTGTGGACTGGACATAAGCCCAGTTTAAAATACATTCATTTATGGAGTTATCCAACACATGTGCTAAAAGGAAGACAAAAAATTTGAAATAAAAATAGATTTTTATTTTTTTTTGTTTGATATCCTCAAGGAAAATAAAAGATTGGTTGTTTTATAGTCTAAAGATCAGAATGTCATTATTATTATCACAATAATAATAATAATAAGCTAAATACACTCTTTGGAGAGTCTTGTGTCAGAATCCATGATAAGCTAAATAATGATCACGAAAACTATGATGTACTTCGAGATAATGATGTAGAACGTTGGCAAATAGCTATAAAATTAGACATATTTTCAATGCAATCCAATCATGTCTATGATTTTATAGAACCACTTGAGAAGATAAAACTCAAAGCGTAGGTAAATCTATAAAAAAAATAGATGGTAATTTTGAGACTTATAAACTAGGCTTGTAACAAAAGGTTATACTCAAAAAGAATAAATCGATTATGAAAAAACATTTTTTTTGGTAGCAATGCTGGAGTCAATCTAGATTCTTTTATCCATTGCAACTCATTATGATTATGAGATTTGACAAATAGACATCAAGACTATTTTTGAATAGACATCTTGAAGAATACATTTATATTATATATCTATATAGTTTCATATAAAAAGGGCAAGAATGCATATTGTATAAGTTGAATAAGTTTATTTATAGACTAACATAAATTTAGGTCATAGTATACAAATTTTGATCAAATCTTTAAGTTTTATTACTTTTATTGATATTAAAATAAGTATTATGTGTATATAAAAAAAGCTGATAACAATGTGCTTTTTTTGATATTCTATATTGATGATATCTTACTCATTAGCAATGATGTGTGCTCATTAACTTCTGTTAAGATCTAATTATCTAGTCAATTCAATATGATAGACTATAGAGAAGTTTCTCATATTCTTTAGATTAAGCTTTTATGAGATTACAAGTGAAGAATATTGAGCTTATCTCAAGTTGTTTATATTGATCAGATAGGCTTGATTCATCGTGCAAGATTTTAATAAAAAGTTTCCTTAGACATGAAATCATTCTATCAAAAAAAGTGTCCCAGAGCACCAAAAGAAATAGAAAAAATGAAGAAAGTTCATTATGCATTTACACTAAGAATCCTCATGCAAGCAATACCTTGCACTAGACCCAATATATGTTATGTTCTTGACATGGTAAGTAGATATCAATCTAATCTATGAAAAGAACATTAGATAAAAGTGAAACACAATTAAGTATCATAAAAGGACTAGAAATTTATCAACTTAAAATTGAACCACCACATCCCTAACACTTGCATCATAAAAAATAAAAAGAAATTCTAGAGTACTATAAAATATTGGATTTGGCACTCAAAACATTTTAGAGTTGTCAAAATATCTTTTACCATTTCCACAAATGTAAGTGGCCCATTATGTTGTTAAATTGACAAATATTAATTAACATAATTCATAGTGTAAATTGGATTTATACTACTATATTGATACTATAATTAATGATTATGCAAACCATGTTGATATAGACACATAAACACGAACATAATCAAGGATAGACACATAGACACAAACATAATAAAGGATAGACACATAGACACGAACATAATCAAGGATAGACACAGACACGAACATAATCAAGGATAGACACATAGACACGAACATAATCAAGGATAGACGCAGACACGAACATAATCAAGGATAGACACATTGACCCGAACATAATCAAGGAAAGACACATAGACACCAACATAATCAAGGATAGACACATAGACACGAACATAATCAACGATAGACACATAGACACGAACATAATCAAGAACAAACATTATCATGGATGAACATTATCATAGAAAGTAAATACAAAACATTAACTAAGTAATGATTTGTGATTAATAATGAATCATTATTTCTTGAAAGCAATATAGGTGAAAATATAAAAAAAAATAGCAAAAAGAGTGCATCATGATAATCATGGTTTTGGGGAGGGGGAATGGAAAATCAATTTATTTTATACATGTGGGATGATAAAAAATGATCTAACATAACTTGCAGTGATTAGAATCCATAAATAAAACATATGAATAATAGAATTGTAGTCATTATTTATTGAAAGTTAGAAACAATGAAAGCTATGAAATTTATATTAATATTATAATTCAACAGTCTCTACTCTTCTCTTCATTAGCAAGTTTTTCTTTAATAAAAAAAAATGATTTTATCATGCAGTTGAATTTAATGGGTGCACATTTACTTTATGGTAGGTTATTAACATAATTTTATTCAATAAGTCTATTTTATTGAATATTGAATAAATATTAAATACTGAATAGGAGATTGAAATTAAAACCAATATTCATAGCTCATTTTATTAGGAGGATGAGAAATTGGGAATGAATGCATCTGCATCTCAGGCCGGTTGTGTCCAAACTCTAGTTGAGGGCCAACCTAATTTTTTATTGGGTCGGGTTCAGGTTACTCATGTTTGCTCCAGCCTAGTTACAGCCCTAGATTTAATCAAATTCATACCACACCAAGACAAGTAACTTGATAAAACCAAAAACTAAAATTTATAAAAATATAAAACAATATAAAAATAAATATTTAAATATATTTAAAATTAAGTAACAACAAATATAATTAATAGAAACTTCCACTTTTTTTTTCAACATTGGTAAACTATAAATTCATTCATAAGAATTGAAGTGGAATATGCTTTGAACTAAAGTCTTGTAGAAAGAACTAGGCTTTAGGTAGCATGAACTACAACATAGATGAAATTGACTTTTTCTAAATTTTCCTTGTTGGTCATGCCATTCACAATCCATTCCATCATCTTGTAATTACTCTTAATTAAATTTTTTTTTTTACTACACCAAGGGAGTTCATGGCATCTTCAAATGAACTCTATGCATAGTGCATGTTTCTTTCATTGGTATTATATATGTCCAAGTTTTCCAACCACAGCTTCTCTTTGTAATTGAAAGAAGTCTGCAATGCTTCATCTCTTTGCTTTATAGCTTCCAAACTTTGGTGGTAGCTTGATAGAGCATGCGAAAAGTTTAATTTTTAATCAATAAATTATTCCCATTTGTTTCTCTTTTTTTTTCTGGCAACTTCCGTAAGAGATCTTCATGTTTCTTTTGTTTAGTCTTAAATAGTCTCTCCATTTCTTTCAACTCTATCCCCAACATGGTATTAAAGGTGTCAACCGGGCTGGGCCGGGCTAGCCCGGCATGGTAATTTTCCGTGCCCGGGCTCGTGCCGTGCCCGACCATGGCACAATCGTGCCACGCCGTGCCGAGGTCAACCGGGCCTCGTGCTGTGCCTGGCCCTGCATGGTACCGTTCCGAAACCAAAATTTTTTAAAAATTAGGGTTACAGGGGCGCCAAAATCCTAATTTTTTTTAATTTAGGGTTTGGCATCGACCGGGCTGAACCCGGTGGATCGTGTTGCAGGCCCGTGCCTGGCTGAACTCCACAAAAACATGCCGGGGCAGGCACGACATGGTAACCGTGCCATGCCTAGCCCGGCACGAAAGCACGGTCCGGCCTGAAAAAAATAGGCCGGCCCGGCCCGGCACATCCCGTTTGACACCTCTACATGGTATCTCTTTTCATGAATTCCTCTTTATGTTCATCAGTCTTCTATTTGAGATATGCTTTTTCATGATCATCATTTGAACTCATTTTTTAATTAATTGTCCTTACATTTTAGTTTCTATTTGCTTTTGTTTTCTCTGTCTTCTAGTTCATTTTTCCGAGTTATTAACATGGCCAAGATTTCTTTGTTGTTGTCCTACTTTCTAATTGTTTGACTTGGCTTTTTTTGGTGTAGAGTTTCTTTCATCTTTGTATTCATTTATTCTTCTTCATTTTCATTAAATTCTATGCTAGCCACAAGCACTTTAAATGGTTATGTTTCACTTGTTGTTTTATTTTTTTATATTTTGCCCCCTTTACTTATTCTGCTCTTTATTCCTCTTCGAGTTATTTCTTTCTCCCTTTACAATTAGTTTCCTCTTCACATTAGTAAATTTTAGAAGTGAGACTCTTCCACAACTTTTGTCAGTCTTATGATTTATTTTCACTCTTTCCCCAATGCATAATTGTGAAATCATAGCAAGGTAGAACAAATGACTTATAAATAGAGGTGTCAAATGGGTAATCTCATGCTGGCATGACCAATTTTTTTGTATCCCTGTCTAGCCACCATGCTCAGCACAACATAATTGCCAATCCATTAGACACAGCATGGCCTATTTTTCCCACAACCAAGCAAATTCTTGCGAGGTCATGTTGTGTCATGCCAGGTTGTGTTGGAAAAAGAAGAAAAAAATGGAATGATATCATTTGAAATTTCTATTTCTTACTCTTTTATACTTGGGCGACTATATGACTCTAAGTAGGAAGTCATAGCTTTCAGAATAAAGTAGTAACTATGACATTTATTTTTTATGTTTGAGGTTGTGACTCTAGAAAACTACCAATACTCTAGAATCTATCTAAATCTTTCTAAAATACAAAATCATGATGTTGGGTAATTACCATGACATAGGCCTAATATTTCTATAACACAAAGGTGTAGCACTACGAAGTGATCATCACTTTATATGTTTGTCTATTATATTTTTCATAAAGGGCTAGAATGTTATAAAAGGTCGTGCCATTGTGAATATCCTCTCATATTATAACATAGTCAGGGCTTTATGAATGGCCTCTCATATTGTAATATATTGGTGGCACTAGGAAAAGGCCATGTTATTGACATTCAACTCTCTTGATCATTATATAGCTATAACACTATTAAATGGCCATGGTACTGAGAAGGTCGCTCATATATATCACGTGGAAATGATGCCAGGAAATGACCTAATGTGTATCATGTGGCCTCGTGTGTATCTTGTGGTCATGGTACTAGGAAATAGCCTTTACTTCTCTCATATATTATATTATCATAGTACTATAATGATGTCACAATACAAACAATTTAAAATTCACAGCTTTGCCTTCCTTTGAGGGTGCGAGTTGTAGCCTTGGAAAATAATTATTATCAAGTAATGCCCTCTATAACATGTTAGATCAGATGGGGTCACGATATTGAATAATTATCATAGCTTTGACCAAAGTAGTTTTGCCTCAATAATTTCCTGTAGCTCAGAAATCACGGCTTTGTAAAAAATTCATAACTCTGACTTGAGACTTCTGAGTCATATTAAAGATAAAGTCATGACAATAAATCATAATAATTACTTTTAAATTTAGTGGGGTACTTAGTTGGTGTGATTAGAAATAAGGATAAGGGATGGCACGCCCGACCGCTGTCACCCATTGAGCATTGCTCAGTCATCGTCCATTGGGCGTCACCATGTCATCCCCCATCGAGCATCGCTGCATTGCTCGTTGGGCCATCACTCGTGCTGTGCCCACGTGCCAGGCACCCCGGTCGTGCCTAGCATAGCACGTGGGCTAAATTTTCTAGGCATTGCACAACACAAGTTGTGCCAAGGGTCCGCTCGGCATAGGATGGGGCACGGTCCTGGACCGTGCCGTCCATAGCTTAACACACCTGAACCGGGCTCAACCTGGGCTGAACTTGGGTCCCCGGCCCGTTTGACACCTCTATGCCTAATTTATATTGGGCTACAATTCTCATTATGGACCAATCATGAATTTCTAAGCAATCAAGATACTTCGATGTAACATTTCTTCCTTCAATAAATTACTTCCTTTATTATTCTATGTAAAAAAGAGAAGAGTAGTTTTTAATCAAGATCATAACATGTAGACTATGCAGTACATACAATAATAGTATAAAATCCAATCTAAAACTTCATCCCTATTGATTGAACAATATCTTCCTAACATAAAATACATGCAACTTATTTAAAAATAACATGTGAGATGTACTATCACCAGTATCTCCAAAACAAGAAGTATGAAGTGCTTTACTTTGAGACTACCAAAACCATAATCAAAATTAAATTTAAATATTTTCTTATATCAAAACCAAACATCTAAACATAATTAAAAAAGGAGAAAACTCCTAGTAAAATAATCTAAATCATAAATCAAAAAAATCATTCTGAACGAAGTCAAGATTATCATCAACAATAATATTTGAATCTTTCTTAAACAATCGAATATCTTCTTCTTAAACATCTACAATTCATAAAACAAGAATGATTATTTTGCAAGTTGTAAGTAAGAAACAAAAATAAAGTTCTATGAGTAAATAATTTTTATTAGAAGGCTCAATTTTTTTTAAAAGCATGCAGCCAATTATGTTTACAAATGAGTATTTGCATAGTTTTTTGGAGAAAATAATTTCCACATTTATGAAATATATGACTAACAATGCTAGATGAAGATTCTGATGCTACTATTATGTCTGGAATGCTTAAATTGTCACAAACCTTAATTACAAGTTCAAGGAATTGATGTTTATTTTACTTCTAATATTTTAGTATATCGAGGTCATTTCCAACATTGTATTTTTCATCCAAGTATATATCAAGTTGAGATTGGACATCATTTAAAGTTATTTAACTCATTTCTATATGATACTCCGAAAATAATGTAAGTAGTCAGCACATAAACAAAATAATCTATATACTATATATTTGAAAAAAAATAACAAAAAAATAAAAACAAATTATGATACTCAAACTTTAAAAGTTACATCAAGTATAGATGTCATTGATGATGACGTAAATATTCCATGTCATTAAAAGAAATTGTTGTGAATGAACACTCACAGTCATTGATGATGAGCTAGTTTGAAATGAAATAATTGAGCTTGATGGAACCCCATAACATGTATACTTAGCAAAGAGTTTATACAAAGCCTCTTTAACCTTATTCACCTTATCTTCATGGTCATATTAATATATTTTATAGCAAAAGCTTCAAAAGTTTAACTTAGAATGACGGTCAAGAACACATCGAAGTGCAAGAGTGACAGAATACTTGCTCTAATACTTTTCAAAATTTACCTTCATCCTTAATGCCAATTCTTTGAACACATCCTAGTTTAAAAGTGATAGAATACTTGCATATTAATATATTTTATGCATGTTTTTCATTCAATTTCTTTTCTATATTTTAAATTTACATCAAATATAAATTGGAGGTGGGATAAGATGACCTAGATATCAAGTTAGAAATATGATAGAATGGGGCCAAAAAAACAAACATCTTGTTCACTCTTTCCAACTCTTCATTGGATGAGCTAAGCTTATAACTTCTATCATTAATATTAAAACTATTAAAAGCAATATGTAAGCAACATTCCATCTAGTTGACACATCCAACCTCAAGAAACTACCAATATCATCTAAATGCATTTCTTCATCATATCTGAAATTTTACCTCCCATTTGAAGACCTTAGATATTTAACACTTTCTCTTATTTTATGTAAGGCGTCATAGACACTTTTAAGCCTTCCAAAACTATGAGATTTAAGACATGTACACAATATCTAATATGAAAAAATTCACCACCACATAACACTTCATTTTGAAAATGAAGTCTATTTTCAAAATATTTTTCATGGCATCATTTTCCAAAGTTAAGAAAAATATTTTTTTAACTATTCCCCAATCCTTAAACACTCCATATACCTTTCTCAAGAATTCCAATTGTGTATGTAAACTTTCTAGCTCATAAAATGCTAGTAATTTACTTTTTGACTTCCACTATCTGAATAAAATGAGTAATCATAGTCATATATCATTGAGTATTTATAGCAATCCATACATTAGAAGATAAATTAAACTAAGAATATTAGATAATATAGTCTTTATCTTTGTTTTTCATTAAAAAAGATATTCCAACAATTAACCCTAGTAGAGTTTCTACGAATAGATTTGAAATTAAGATTCAAAATACTATTCATAATTCACTCCTTCATGCTCACCATTGCTAAATGGAAGATCATGCATTATAATGCCTTTAGAGAGTGTGTCTCTATAAGCCTTATGATCAAGTTTCTAAGTTCTCAACATCCCAAAATGGTCAACCAACAAGGCACCCACATCATTGTATTTAGGAATCAAATGATACTTTTTGACATGACATCTTAAATGGACTATTTTTTTTTTGTGCTATGCCCTAGCCTAGTAGCACATTTATATTTAGTACAATATCATTATATACATTTTCATTGAATTTTTATATTTAATACATGAGATAGTTATCATTTTATATTGCTATTCAAATTATATTTCAGCTTAATATATGAGATCTTTGAATAGTTAATTTTGTTTTATGTCATCGATATATGATTGAATAGTAAAATATTAAGAAATAAGAAAACAATTCTAAAAAATTCATAGTCAATTATTATTATGAGAATACTAATGAAGTCAAATTATTATAATTTATGAGAGATGACCATGTTTTTTGATAATGAGCATATGATATTACTTAGAACATATATATTAAGAACATGATAGTGAATTGACCTATTATGAGAAATATATGAATTACTTCACTAGTAATTCTCATTGCGGCAATGATATTTGAGTATTTTGATCTAAATTTACCATGAATTATATGAGGATTTTTCTTAATATCATTTATTTAGTCAATTTACTTGACAATCAAATAATGATTAAGTTGAATAAATTTAACATGTTCCATGGTTAATCAAGATATTATGTGATAATGAACTAATATCATATTGTTGTATGATTTTTTGAGTTATGGATTTACTTAATTAGGGCAATTATCATATCTTTTTAAAATACCATTTATGATGTGAGGTATTATAATATGACTTCGGAATACCATCAATATTAAATGAACCTAAGGGCCCACACATAAGATGAGTTATAATGAAATGTTAAAAAACTCCTTTGTCCCAATAAATGATGCTAGCCCAAGCTTTAATGAATTTTTATTTAAATTCATTTATATCAAAGTAATGATATTTAAAAGGAATATAATAACTTTATTTTAAAAAGGAAGATAGTGACTTTCTTTTAAAAAGGGTGATAATGATTTTATTTTAAAAAGAAAAATAGTTACAACCTTTTTAAAGTAAATAATGACTTTTGGGAGAATTGAATTTTGAGGGAATTATATTTTAATGTGTTTCCCGTAAATTTTTTAATTTTTATAAACTAAAATTTTGATATTTTTAAAAAAATTTACAAAACTAAAATATATTAAAAATAAGGGTACCCGACTTCGTAAGTACTAGACTACCCTGGCCCCTCTCCCTTGTTTCTCGCTCTTGTCCCTCACCCTCACCCGTCCCTAGCCCTCGCTCGTCACCCTCACCCTTTGTCCATCTACCCTCGCCCATTTGCTCTCACCAATTTCCCATCTCTCCTCGCCCGTATGCCCTCACCCCTCACTCTTCTCTTCCCACCCCTCTTACCCTATCCATCTACACTAGCTCCTTTGTGGAGCTCAATCGAGCTCCAACATACCCGACGTGGAGCTCCGTCAAGCTCCACGAGGAACTCCGTCGAGCTCCAGTGAGCTTGATCGTGGAGCTCCCTGGAGCTCGACGAACTTGTTCGTGGAGCTCGACAAAGCTTTAGAGAGCTTCACAATTGAGCTTATTGGAGCTCGATGAGCTCAGTCGAGCTCCACGAAGAAGCTCACTGGAGCTCGATTGAACTCCACGAAGGAGCACGTCGAGCTCCAGTGAGCTTGATCATGGAGCTCACGAGAGCTCGATGAGCTCTAGTAATGTCCTTTACGAAGCTCGTCGAGCTCGCTGGAGCTCCACGAAAGAGCTCATCGAGCTCGCTGGAGCTCCGCGAAAGAGCTCGTCGAGCACGCGGAAGCTCGATGGAGCTCCACAAAAGAGCTCACTAGAGCTCCATGAAAGAACTTGTTAAGCTCCAGAGAGCTCCACGAAGGAGCTCACTAGATCTCCATATTGGAACTCGAAGGAGCTCCAATAAACTCCTTCGTGGAGCTCATGGAGCACCGTCAAGCTCTACGTCGAACTCACTGGAACTCCTCAAGCTCCATAGTGGAGCTCGAAAAAGCTCCACGAATGAGCTCATCTAGCTTAAGTGAGATCTACTTCAAGCTTGTTGGAGCTCCTTCGTGGAGTTCCGTCGAGCTCCAAGATGGAGCTCGAGGAGTTCTAGTGAACTCCTTCATGGAGCTAGACGAGCTCCAGTGAGCTAGATCGTGGAGCTCACTGGAGCTCGACGAGCTCTTTCGTGGAGCTCCAGTGAGCCTAGTGCAACTCCACAAGCTCCCTAGGGAGCTCATCGAGCTCTAGTAAGCTTTACAATCCAGCTCGTGAAGTCGAGCGGGGAAGAGAGGGGTGGGGAGAGAGGGGCGAAAGGTGAGGGAAGACTGGCAAGGGGCAAGGACGAGGTGCGAGGGCGAGGACAAGGCGAGAGGGCGAGGAAGACGGCCGAGGGCGAGGCGCGAGGGCGAGGTGCGAGGGGTGAGTGGAGGGGCGAAGGAAAGGTGAAAGGGGCGAGAGTAGTTTAAAACTCACAAATTTGGGTGTCCTTATTCTTAATTTATTTTTAGTTTTGTGACTTCTTAAAAAATATCAAAATTTTAGTTTCTAAATAATAAAAATTTCTTTGGAAACACCTCAAAACATAATTCCCCCTTGAATTTTGATACACAAAACATAAAATACTTTATTTTCGTACTCCAAATATTTTATAATTAAAAAAAATATATCAAATTCTAAAATATTAAAGTTTTTGTACATCAAACTTTTTATAATAATAAAAATATCATATTTTAAAAAAATTAAGATTTGGTGTAATAAAATTCATTAACCCAATTTTACTCTCTATATTTTTGGAAAAAAAATTAAATTAAATTTAAATATTTAGTTAATCAATTTAATTAAATTCAAATTCTAAATGATTATGTTTGATAAATAGCAATATTATATTTTGCTATTAGTTTAAATTACCATATTTAAAACATTATAATATACTTATACTTTCTTTCACATTTTATATTACATTTATATTAAACAAAATAATGAAAAATGATAATGCATGCATGTAGTAAATTTTAAAAAACTACATTTTTTCTATTATCAATTATGGACTGAATAAAAATTTTCTTATAACTTGGCATATAACTTATAGATTATGAATATCCTACCAGTGTTGGTATTGTAGTACCAATGCATGGGCTTCTTAAGATTGGTGGGATATAGCTATCTATAACTTTTAGTATAAAATGAGATGAAGATAGAATATTAGTGGTAATGAATCAATGTATATTATGATAAGGTGATTCCAATGTATCCTCCATACATGTAAAAGAAAGTGGATAGATATTTGTTGTGTTGTCACTAAATACATGTAGATTTTCTCTTCCATGAATTATTAGTTGACTTCCTCTACTTTTGCCCCACATATTGAGATCCTTGGTCACTTGAATGGTTACCTCTCAAACTTAAATCAAGTCATATAAACAACAAAATATATAGAGAAAATAAAAATATTTTATAAAAATATCATATTAACAAAACATATTGATAAACATATTGACATTCAAAAAATAATATATAAAATTTTTATTTAACATACAAATTATAACAATTATAAAATAGGCAAGACAAAATATGATAGTCAATAAATTTTTAGTCATCATCAGAAATTTCTAATAAATCATCTTTATCTACATATTAATCTTCATTTGATTTTTCAATTAATTCCTCATCATTATCTTTTTCAACATGGTCATCATCAATGTACAAATAGTTTCCATATTTACCATGTAATATTTGAAGCACATCATTTTCCCCACGAATGATTGGATGAGGTTCCACATTATTCTTTTGAAAAGTAAGTACACACAAAAAAGTGACATTAACATATATACTTTTTAATTATTTTCACAGCTAATCCATGTTTTATTTTACATGACCACTAGTAACAAGGATTTCTTCTTGAGGTCGGATTAGTGGTATACCATATTTGTTTGGATTGTACTGCAAAAATAAATGACTCAAACTTATAATAATATTTCTTATGGTGCACATCAACAAGGTTGTATTGATGATGAATTCTAGTACCTAGATTTAGAATATAATCAATCCATTCACACTTAAATAGAATTAGCCTTATAATTAATAAAGTATAATACTCCATATGTAGAATTTTAATTAGTCGTTCATGAAAAGCTATAGTAGATATAGTAGAGTTACACCTTTTGATGCATACTCTACTATTCATAATCACTCTATTTGAACCATGTTTCAAAGTATTAAATTTGTACCCATTTACATAATGTATAGGATACGTTTGTAAGCTTCGTAATGGTCCTTTTGCAAGATACTTCATCTGTCTATTATATATATTTGATGATGGAAATTATACCTACAAAATGATAAAAGCTAAAATCATACATATATAATGTTGCATGTAACTTTTTAGAACCACAAATGATAAGTTATATACTGACAAATTATTCAAACCAATTTGCAGAATCTTTCTCAAGCTCTGCATCAATTGAAGCATCATCAGTATGTGATTCTCTTTGTCTTATTTCCTTAGCATAAAGTCTTTAAAAATAACATTAAAAGTATTTTCAATTATTAAAAAAGTATATAGTATACCATGAAAACAAATGAGAATATAAAATTATTATAAATCTTACTCAATATAAGATGTAACTTCTTTGCAGTTGTGTGTGTATAGCATGATACTCTTGCTCATCCAAAAAATATTTTGATGTTGCTCTACTATATGATCAACCCGCATGTGTAAAACTTGAAAGCGTATCATTTTCTTCTGATCCATTCCCCATTTAATATACATTATTTAGTAATAAAATATTATTATGTAGATTATACAATTTTATCTAAAAGTAGTGCCCACAAAATGTCGAAGCCACTTTAACCAAGTATGCATTGCATATCGATCCTTCAACTTTGGATTTATTTCAAATATTATTTTTCAATTTTCTAAGATATCTGAAATAGTTACGTATTACAAAAAAAAAATATTCATCTAATACATTTAAATTTTTAAGATTAACAAATAAAAATTATAAAATCTTTCAAATGGATACACCCATCTATTTTGCACATGGCTTGCTGTCATGACTTCATAAGACAAGTCGACCAGAAGATATTCCATGAAGTTGAAGAAGCTCTGAGGAAAAATATGCTCAAGTCTAAATATAATTATGGGGATGTTAGTTTATAATTTCTTCATTTCTTCCTTTGTTATGATATTACTAGTCAGATTCTTAGAAAATACTACTTTCAGTCAATGCTTCCCAAATATTTTGTGAAAGTAATTCACGGAATGCTATGTATATTAGACTTTGCATGAACACATGGTAGTCATAACTTTTCATCCTAAATAACTTATACTTTTTCATATCAACACATCTTTCCATGTTAAATGCATTTTCATTAGAGAATCTGAGCTTTATCAACCATTTGCATAAAGCTACCTTTGCATCCATGTCAAGACTATAACAAGCCTTAGAAAATTTATTTGTTGATTCATACCAATGTAACTCTAGATATGAACAAAAATTTTTCATATCTTCTCTTGATTTGATATTATTTTTATTTTTCTTTCCACATTCATGATAGTAATAAAAATATTATCAAAAAAGTTCTTAATGTGCATCATATCTATGTTGTGTCTAATTAGGTTGGTTTTCCAATTAGGCAAATCTTAAAATATACTCTTTCTTCTAACCACAGTGATAATTCTTTTAAATTTTGATATTTATCCATTCTACATCAATATCTATAATGTTTTTGAACGCATGTCTTTCAACTACATCTAATACAAAGGTGGAGACCTTTTATGACTTTATGGTATTTTCTAATGCTTAAATATTCATCTAAAATAGATGTTCCACATATAAGAACTTAAGGTGGTTATCAACCAAAATATTTTTTTTCTCCCCTACTAAGATAACATGCATCTAAGTCCTCCATGCAATTAGGAAAAACTAATTTTTCTATGGTTTTCTATCTTAACAACATTGAATATGTAGGAAAGTCACTTTTATTCTACATAAGTGTTGCTTGCTTTTTAAAGTTATACTTTCTAGATATATCATATGTTTCAACACTATTGTCCCAACAAATTTGAACTCCACTAAAAGGGGCTACAAAAAATATATCCAATTTTTCTTTTGAGTTCTTATGACCAGGCATGATAACACATAAAAATATTCATCTTTCATACACATCCATGACGACAAATTATAAGGTATAATTATAACTAGTCATAAAGAGCATTGTTGACTTATTTATCCAAATGGCAAAATTTTATTTGTGGATAGCCCTAATCAAACATTTCAACTTTTATCTAAAAAAGATCGATGATAATCATCAAAATTTTTTCCAAGTAGAATCTGAGCAATACCGCATCACATCATTTTAATTCTTTGTGCCCACTCATGTCATTAGCAGTAGCTTGAAATGTAATTAATATTTACAAATGAGTAGTTAATGAGAAATAATATATCTTCATATGAGGAATAATTTTTTTTTCCTTTTACATGTTGTATTTCTTTTGTACCAAGGATAATTATAAAAATTACATGCAATTACTTCTTTGGCTATGCTCCAATATATCACGCAACCATTAATGCAACACTATATTTTTTTCCACAACCTTTAATAAAATAATATATCATGCAGCTATATGTCATGAGTTATTCTTTGGAAATAATTTAGATAACAATTGATATATTTAATCATAATGCATTTCTGACAAATAATTTTTTTCTTTAAATTCAAGAGTCTAACCACTGCAATTAACTTTGAGTGGCCATATGGATTACCTAGTCAAATATCTTTTTCTGAAGCTTTCTATATTTCATAAAATTATTTTGCTAATTGTTTTGGGATATCATTAGTACCATCTAAATTTAATAAAGGACCAATAACATTTTTGAACATTACTTCACATGTATCGATGAGATTGTCATATTCTATTGTAATATTTGAATCAATACTTCTATGTACATAATTATTAGTTATTTGTGGCACCAATATTTTCTCATGATTATACCAAATAAAATAATCTCTAACACGTCCATTTTTTGCAAGATGATTTTGCAATGTATCCATATCATGGAAACTCTGATTTTGAGATTTATAATCTTTACATGGGCACCTTATTTTTATTTCATCCATAAATTCAAGTTATTTTTTAGTAAAACAAATAAACTCATTAATCTCGTCTACAAACTCTTTAGTCTAAAACTCATCTTCCACTATTATATTCATTCATTGATGATCAAATCATATTATGTTTTCTATTCTTGTAACATATAACGCAAATATTTTTTGAATTATAATAATGTAGATAGAAATTTATTTGTAAAAAAGTTCTACTAACATATTTATGACAATACATAAAGCTAATCAAAAAGTTATAGTAACATTATTATTAGATAAATTTGGATTAAAATGTGATAAAGTGAATTGATTTACTCGCTTAAATATTTATCAAAAGTCATAAGTTGTAATTTTGTCATATACATAAAATTAAATATTTGATATTTATCTAGATTGGATGAAATTGTATTTATTAAGAAAAAAATAAAAATTGGTAATATCATAATTCATGATTTCTAAATTAATAATATGTACTAACTAATTAGATAAAGATATTTTATATAATAGAAATCATAAAAAATTCATAATGCTAATGCATTTTAAATTGTTAATGAAAAAAAAAGACAAAATAAAGTCAACCTATCGACTGAGAATATTAATAAATTAATAAAAATATTTGCTAATCTATATGAAGTATGTAGTATAAATAGAAATATACCAGCTATGACATGTAATATGATTTTTTTTTAATATTAAATTCTAAGAGATATTATTTATTTAATTGAACCTTTAGTTAAGTATAGATCAAGCAACTCTATTAATTTTGAAATGAACTTCTAGTTTTTTTTTAGTTTTATAATTGTTCGTTACATTTCAATTTTCTAATTGCATACACTCATAATTTTTTTATATTATTCATTGTTATTACAAATAAAATTATAGTATTTGTTAAAATATTTATAAATTGTTCATAGTTAAAGTTGTACCATTTGTATAAGTTGATATTTTAAAAATTATTAAATTTCAACTAATCCTAATAAGAAAATAAAGTTCAAATTAATTAGCATGATCAAAATTATAGGTAAATCACAAAACATATAAAAAATTCATACCTCGACTTGGTGACACAAAAATTTAACAAATCCAAGTATATGAAAAAACTATAAAATATATAATCTATCAATTAGGATGATATTAATTCAACAAAACATGAAAAGAGAACTCAATATGAATGTTAAAAATAAAAACAAACTATACGTAACATCAAAACACACAAAATAGTTATTCCTGAATACAATACATATTGGCTAAAATGAAAAACAAAATTTCATACCTCAACTATGGATGATTTGTGCGTCGATTAATAATTGGAGAAAATAAATTCCACAAATAATTCGGATGAAATCGGAATCTAAATTAAAAACCTCCAAACCCTAATTTTATTTTAAAAGTTTTAAAGTGTTTCTCGATAAATAAATTATCAATTAGGAAAAGAATTTATTTTCATTTCTAAATTTGGGATTGAATAACATTTTGTTGCTAAATTTTTTAAAATGAAATAGTGATGGATGGGTATGTCATTTCTCATTTCGCAATAGTAATAAATTTCATGACTAAATGTAGAAATGAATAAGTATTTTATTTCTAAAAAATATAGATACTTAAAAACTAAATGCCACACAAGCATATTCACACTGCACTATGCATCACAATTAGTGATAGAATTAAAAATACATATAACAATTCGTGATCCATCACTAATTAGCGATAGATTTTTTTTCTATTTCAAATTATTTCATAATTTGTCATTTTAATTTCTAATTCATTTCAATTATATTTCTAGTTTTAGAAATGGAACATTTCTAATTTCTATTTGTAATTGCTTCTTTTCTTTTCGTGATATATATATATATATAAATATAAACATACACACATATATACACACATAAACAGAGAGAGAGAGGGATATATATATATATATATATATAAAAACACATACACCCCCAAACACATATATATTATAATTATATAAATATAGATATGTAATATATATATATATATATATATATATATATATATATATATATTTATTTATTTATTTATATGTTTATATGTATGTGTGTGTGTGTGCAGTTATAGAGGTGTATATATATATATATATATATGTATTTAAATATATATATATATATGATTATATATCTAAATATATTTATATATATCTTTCCATTTATATTTGTATCTATACATAAATATTTCAATTTGTTCCTTACATGATAATAACCTTCTAAAGCAATAATTAGAAGACTTTATTTTCTTGGTTTTGTTGTGGTTTTGACAAGTGATTTGTTGTAGTTTTGACAAGTGATTTGTTGTGGTTTTGACAAGTGGAGGACATGGGTTCAAATTCCACATTAAATCTTCTAAAGCAATAATTAGTTTCTTGGTTTTTAATAATAGTTTCCAAATAAATTAAATTACATTTTATTTTATTTTTCTAAATTTCAGAGGGCAAAATCAGGTTGAAGAATTTTAGTGCATCAAAGTTAAATTATTTCATAATTTGGTGAACTTTTTTTAATTATGAAAAGTTTGGTACATATTTGTGTTTGGTGCACCAAAACATAAATTTCCTAGTATATTTCAAGAATTAAAGACATAGATATAAAAGTTTCTTTGCCCCTTTTTGCCAAATAACTTTGAGAACAGCTTGATCATATCTATACAAAATATATTGTAAATCGATTATATCTATAAGAGATGCTTCAAATACTACACACGGAGGAGAGTACAAGAATCTCAAACTATATGATTAATTGCAATGACATCATTTTAGACTTTTATGTTGATAGAGTTGTGAGCTCTGATGAGAATAAGGTATTGTGCCTTATTTGGTCTATTCCAACTTCATATGAACACATGAAGCTTATCTTAATATATAGAGAAAATTTGATGATTTATTGAGAAACTACTATTTAAAGGAAGAAGATTTGGTAGCGAGATAAATATTTCTACAAATAAATAGATATTGATGGTCAAAGAATAGAAGATGAAGAACTCTGAATAAGTAGTCTTCAAGGTTGTGGACAATCTAGGCATGTCAAGAAAATAGTCTAAAAGATAGAACTAATTTGCCAAAAATCTTTGACTCCCACCTAACATCGTGTCTTTTGATGAAGATATCCTTTGAAGAAGGTTATGAGGTTCCTCATGGAAAGGTTGCTAGTTCGCTAGTTACTGTGTGGTGAGAAGAAGTCAATGGCTAAATAACTCACATGAAAAGTTAAATAGATAGAGTTGCACTATAGTCAACAAGATGATCAACATGTGTTGAAAAACTAAATATTGGAACTGTTACAAATTTCAAGTGGTCTGCATACTCATTCTGGTAGAGTAGTATTCTTCTCAATTTATAGAATATGACATTTGTTAGATAAATTTAATATCCAACTTTAATTTTGTGGTGTAGAATTATTGGGTGTGGCTCACACATCCTCTTTGAATAAAAAATCATAAAAAAATAGTTAAAAGATAAGGGGACATGTGTAGGGTGTCACTCACATCCTCTATCTAAAAAATTAAAAGAAAAGAAATAGATGAGAAATGAGGTGACTTGTTCCCCCATCAACCCTTCTTAATTATTTTGTTTTTCATCTCTTTATAACATTTATTAGTTGTTTATGTGTTTATGTATGTGTAGAAGGAGAGAACAAAAAAGAATTAAAAAGTAAAGAGATAAAATATGAGAGAGAGCAAAAAGATCTTTCTTAAGTCTATTACTATATTTGTATGGTTGTTATCTACCTACCATATTTGAATAATGATAAATACTTAGTCATCATGGATGTATTTTGTATTAGTTTGATTTTATTTCTAGTGATGATTGGTGAAAATTTATGTAATTTTAACAAGTTTTTACATCATTAATTTTAGCTTGGTTTCCCCTTAATATATTTCTCTATTGAAGAAGATATTTTTGCCATGATTGATGTGAGGTAAAGTATGACCTAACATATTTTTTATGGTGAGGCATACTATGGAACAAATAAATTGTGTTCAAATTTTGTTTCTGCAAAATATTATAATGAATATATAAAGTCAATTTTTTTATCTTCAAAATCAAAAGGAAGAAATTATTGATTTTTAAATAAAAATAAATTACAAGAGAGAAACTTATGGTATTATGCATCTCCTCTTGGATGAGATAAAAGGGGACAAGGACTCAAGACTAGAAGCTCCTCTCCATATCTGAGATTGCCCATGAAACAAGACATTGTGAAAGCTATACTATTCTTGTTAGATTCCTTTCCAATTTTTGTCTGTGGTTCTTCCATTGCAGCTTTCAACTTTACAAGATGATGCAACTTGAGTTACTCAATTGGAGCTTCCCACCGGCACTCACTTGGGCTCCCTTTGCCGATTTCCCCCAACGCTTCTCCTTTCTTTTATTTGTCTTCTAAGTGAACTAGCATTTATGTTAATTGTGTGTGAAGTTCATATATATTGGAACTTCGACGAGTCTCTATTAATCATTATTAGTCATTATTCGTGATTACTTTTTGATTAAGAAACTAATTAATTATAAGTTTGGCTTGAGCATGCTCAAATGAAAATACTTTTTTCGACAAGAGAAAAATAATGGGAGATTTGTGTTTTAGCACACCAAACATAAAATATTTAATTTTTGGGCACCAAACTTTTCATAATTAAACACAAAAAATATCAAATTCTAAAATAATTAAGTTTTATTGTACTAGAATTCATCAACCAAATTTTATCCTTGAAATAAAAAAAATAATTTAATTAATTTAGAAAATAATGTTGGAAAGCTATCAACCAAATAATTATGTGTGTGTGTGTGTTTATATGTATGTATATATATATATATAGATATATAGGTATATATATATTTGTCATTTATATATATGTTATATATCTTCATATATTTTTGTATACTTATACATGTGTAATATTTATTTTGTATCTTTATATAAATATTTTGATTTTTTTCTTTAGTGATAAAAATCATGTGATCACTTCGTCAGTTTTAGTTTTTTTGTAGGTGGAGGATGTGGGTTCAAATCTCACTGATACTCATTCAACATAATTATTTGGTTTCTTAAATTTCAACATTAGTTTCTGTAATAATGAAATTTTATTTTACTTTATTTTAAATTTTGAGGATAAAATTGGGTTGTTGAATTTTAGTACACTAAAAACTTAATTATTTTAGAATATATATATATATTTTTAAAAAATTATGAAAAATTTGATATCCCAAAAATCAAATATTTATTGTTTGATGTGCCAAAACACAGATCTCCCAAAAAAAAAAAATACTATCTGATATGATGATCTCTAGTTAGCAAAGTGTGCATAGCTTACTCACATTTTTGAACAACCGAGATCGACGTAGCAAACACATAGAAAATGAACTTTTTTTGCAGCAAAACTTGGACTTTTATATGGATATCTTCCTTCCAAATTCTTGTTGGCAACCATAATTTGCCTTTGAGATTCTTAATTGGATTTCATTAATCCATGATTTGGAGGTTAAGAAATATTGCGATCTTACTCTTAATAAATAAATATTGATTGGTAATTAATGCGATATCTAGTTGGCATTTTAAAAGCTTTCGTCCCATCTCATCATCAAAGACAATAACTTTGCAATGCTGTCTAACTAGTATATTGCTGCTTGTATAGTTCAACCTACCTGCCCATTGCCCTTCTGATAATGTACTATATTAACCGGACATAAACATTATAAAAAAGGAATTATTATGACCCAAACATAACTTACATTAGCTAAATTTATGTTTTGATATTTTCTCATGGAAATATTTGCAAAAAATTAACCCAAATATTCATATTTAGTAAAAAAATGTACAATATTTTGGTTGATTAACATTCTTCAATCTTAGTATTAATTGTTTCTGATACATGAAACTATACAAAAAAATAAATCAAATGACTTCCAAATATTTTATAAAATGTTTACATATATAAGTTTATATTTATAGATGCATACATATATAAACATGTGTGTGTGTGTGTGTGTGTGAACATATATATAAATGTCTATATAAGTATATATATTAAACATATATATAAATGTATATGATTATATATAAACTTATTTAAAAATTTATATTCATTTATAAACATGTGTGTGTGTGTGTGTGTGTGTGTTTATATAAGTTTAGTAACTTTTATATACTTTATAAATATTTGTGTACCTCTATATATGTTTATGTATGTTTATATTTGTTTATATATATGTTTATATATAAACATTTATATTTTTATAAATGTTATTGAAATAATTTCAATTTTTTTTTCTTTATGCTGACTTTTACATGTGTGAGGGTTTTATCAAGTATATAAATTAAAATATACAAATGCATAAATATTTTATATATTGGTATACTGTTTATTAAATATGAAAATTTGGATTTTTTTTGTAAATACTTTCCAATGAATAACCTTAACATAAACGTCAAAAAAAAGTAATAAACCAAATTATAGTTGTGATGTTTGTGAGAATGAATATTCAGTATTTATTTTAAAATTAACTTGTGTTTATGTATTCTCGTATTTACAAAATTCTTAATCATTTTCTTAACCAATGTTCACCTCAATTAATCTCACATGGAGAGTGCATTTGCTTAGTTTCGCCTTGAAGTATGTTATATGACATGTATATTACCCTCAATTCAAATGTGAGATTATAAATCCAAATTTCTTGGATAAAATAAAAGGTTGGAGGTTAACCCTTCCAACTAAACTAACCTATGAAAGACAATATAATTAACTTGTAACCATAGATGTGTTGCAGGGAGGTTATGTTTTCATCATCATTTACCCCCATTATAACATAAAATCAATGGCATCATTTATTAAAAAATAAAACATAACCACAAAAATTAAATATTTTATAGGAGAGGAATGGGAAATTCATTTCATTAACTATGAAATTACAAATCTTCTATATGATTGTGCAGAGAAAATATATTATTATTTATCCATAATTGATCTCAATGAATAACCAAAAAACAAATCTCATTTGCTAATTATTAGTGTGTATACCATTATAGAATGTTTGCATCTTACAATTTAGTTTTGATCTATAAAAGATAATATTTAAATATCCTTAATACTTTATTTCATTGAATTGCTTGGATCCTAGTAGATTTCATCATTTGAGGTTTTTATTTTCATTGCATTCATAATCCCCGGAATCTAATGGTTTACTAATAGTTCCATTATCTGAATTACAAGTATAAAACCTCCCACATCCCTTGCATTTCCATTTTTCTATGTTATCTATTAATCTAATCTTTTCATAATGATTCCACACCAAAAATATATTACCCCATACTTTTTTTGCAACTTATTTCTCAACATCACTACAAAATCTTTTACCACTAGCACCAACAGACTTAGTCCTATCATTAGTACCAAAATCAAAGTAAGCATTATTAGCATTAGTATTCTTAGTTTCAAGAGTGTTTTCAAACATTTTACATTTCATCATCATACCCAAAATTAGATTCAAAATTCAAACTACAATATGGAATTTATAAATAAATACAATTGACTTGCATTAAATTTATGACAAATATCATGAATAAACTCATCCAAAATAACATAAAAAATATAGACTAAACATTAACCATATTAAAATATACAAGGAAACCTAATACAAAGAGTAAAGAAACTAGTGAATTAGCGATTAATAAATAGCTTAGTTTATCTCACAACTTTTTCAAGTAGTAGTTCAATTACAGGACCTAACTGCAACTATTTTAAAAAAATAATTTTTTGAGCCAATACTACAAGCCTCACCATTGAAAGCTTCACTGAATTTAGGACTCATATTTTAGCATAATTCTATGTTTCTTTATATATAAAAAGATATGGAAATAATTTAATAATAAATTACCAAATGATCAATTAATCATTCAATGATACTTGATTGTAAAATTAATTTTCTATTTTGAGATTTCATTTTGAGAGAAAGGTTTAACATTTCCCTTTCCATATACTTCCATGCATCAAGGAAAGTCTATTGTAGGCTCGTGGCAATGATGAATAAATTGAATTTGTATTTGGTCAAAGTTGTATTTTTCTAGAAAAATGCAATAAAACATATGTGCTTGTCATTGTGACAATTGAGTCAATGACCATCATAAAGAAAATAAAGTAAAGATAATACTTCATCACAATACACTATCTCTTTGATGATTGAATATTGATTATCCAGGTTTAAGCAACATGACCAAAAATCATAATCCAAACATTACCTCTATTCTAGCCTTTTAGAGTTCGTCCAAACACCATGAAGATGAAGTCGTATATGAGCTTTGTGATTGTTATATTTAAAAAAATATGCAATCCCACATCAGTTAGATGTAGGAATTACATTCTCCGTCTTCCTCCTATAAAAAAGGGCTTCTCCCTCATTTGAAAATAGCCTCTTTCCATCCACTTAAGACTATTTGTAGCTTTCCAAATTGTTAATTTTTTTTGATTTTTTCTATCACTATTTTAGCTATCATTATTTTGTATCAAATATGTTGTTGGGTATTTTTTCGAAGTTATTATTCAAGGGTAGAGTACTATTCACGTGAATAATAACATTTGATAATTGGGCAAAATTAATCCAAACATTCCTAGCAATCGGTATTGGAGGGAAGAAACTCTAAGTATGCTTTGTAGTTGTAGCTTTGACTAATCTTACACATCAAAAAATATTCTATTAGACATTCCACAATGATAGCTATTTGTTGTAAATATGTCAAAATCTGAATTCAGTTTACGATCAACTTCTAATTGATTAATAATGGTGATTAATATTAAATTTGATGTGGCGAAATTTGATGGAACCAAAAACTTTGGAATGTGGTAGTGTGAGGTGATGGATGCTCTTTTCCAACAAGAGCTTGATGTTTCACTAAATAAAGATAAACTAGAAAGTATTGAGGAAAAATATTGGACAAGAATCAATCATTAAGCATGTAGTATGATTTGATTGTGCCTCTCCAAGTAGTTGAAATATTCATTTATGAGAGAGACATCTACAAGCAAGTTGTGGAAGGAAGTGGAAGTCAAGTTTATGAAGAAGAGCACAAGAAATAAGATCTATATGAGAATGAAGTTGTATTGTTTCCAATATAAACTAGGCACTACTATAAATGATCACATCACCAGATTTGATTTGTTAGTTGTTGATTTGTTGAAATTAGATGAGGAAGTAAGTGATGTCTATGAGTCTTTTATTTTGTTAATAGTATTATTAACAAAATAACTACTGCTCTATATTCTAATGAGATTAGAAAGAAAGAAAAATTAAAATATGGGAGCTCAGCCGGTGAAGCCCACATTGTTAGAGGTCATAGTCAAAGCTGAAAACAAGGGAGAAGAAAAAGATATCAGCCAAAAGCAAACTTACAAAAGATGAATGTGTCTTTTGTCACAAAAAAGGACACTGGAAGAAAGACTATCCTAAGCTACAGAAAAAAAAAAGAAAGAGTGCATCTAAAGCATGTGTGGTTGAAGATGATAAGTCAAATTTTTCATTAGCTTGTGTGCCATCAATGACTAGTACTGATGAATGGTTGTTTGATTTAGCTTGCTCATTCCATACATATTCGAGAAAGGGGTGACTCTTCAACTTTACATAATTTGATGGTGATGTTATCTATTTGGTAGACAATCAACCTTGCAAATTAGATGAGATTGGTTCAATTAATTTGAAAAATCATGATGGATCAACCAGGGTGCTGACAGATATTCGGTACATTCCAGATCTTGAAAAGAATCTTATTTCTTTGGGAACCTTGGAATCAAAAAGTTTCGCTATCATTATGCAGGGTTTGAATCTGAAAGTTGTATCAGAGGCACTTGTGGTGTGGAGGGGGGGGGGGTATCATAAGAAATAACATATACCTTCATTAAGGTAGCATAATAATGAGAACAACAACAACAGTATCAATGGAATACAAAGTATCCGAGATGTCTAGGTTCTGTATATAAGACTTGGACATGCTGGAGAGACATCTTTGTAAACATTGGCTATGCAAGGATTATTGAAATATGCAAAGACATGCAAGCTAGATTTGTGTGATTCTAGAAAAGCAAAGGAGGGTTAAGTTCGGTACTATAATTCATAATACAAAAGATATATTATATTATATTATATTCATACTAACATACGGGGACCAACCAAGATGACTTTCTTAGGAGGTGGACATTACTTTGTTATATTTGTTGATCTTTTCCAGAAGGCATTGGGTGTATACTATGAAATCCAAAGACGAGGTATTTGAAATATTTTTTGGATGGAAGAAAATGATGGATAACCAGACAGGAACGAAGATTAAAGTACTACAATTTGACAATGGGACATAGAATATCAAAATGATCTATTTTTGATATTTTGTAAGAAGAATGACATCTCTCAATACCTTCTCTTGTATGTTGATGATATTTTGATAGCATCAAGAAATCAAAGAAAGATATGGGTGAAGTCAAGAACATTCTCGGCATGGAAATAGTGAGCGACAGACAAAGGGGCATAGTCAGTTTAACTCAGAAGTTGTATTTGAAGAAGGTACTACAATACTTTGGTAAAATTGAGAAGACCAAAACCTATAAATATCTCACTTGCTCATCATTTCAAACTTAGTACTTAATATTTTCCAAAGATAGAAGTGGAACAGAAATATATGTCAAAAGTTCCTTCTTCAAATGCAGCGGGTAGCTTGATATATGCTTTGGTGTGTACAAGGCCTGACATTTCAAAAACAATTGGGACTATGAGTAAATACATGCATAATCCTATAAAAGAACATTAACAAGTAGTGAAATAGATTCTAAGGTACATTCAAAAAACATTTGATGTTGATTTCATATTTGAGAAGAATAATATGGTTGGTCAGCATATGGTTGGATACTGTGATTCATATTATGATGGTGATAATGATAAACGTATATCTACTACTTATTATCTATTTACTCTTACAAAAGAACTAGTTAGTTGGAAGTCTATTTTACAGTCAACAATAGTCTTCTTGTCTATGATGGAGGCAGAGTATATGGTAATCACAAGGAAGTAATATGGCTACAAGGGTTACTTGATAATTTGGGTATCGGTCAGAAAAAAGTGGTAGTATTTTGTGATAGTCATGATGCTAATCATTAATCGACCAAGTATATCATGCACGATTGATATTTTATTAATGTGAGGTTTTATTTTGTGTAGGAAATTATTGAAGAAGCTGGATTCTTAGTTCAAAAAATCAAGACTGATGATAATCTTCTTGATATGTTGACTAAGGTGGTGATAACGATCAAGAATAATCATTGTTTAGACTCAATCAACATTGCAAAAGTTTGATTGCTTCGTTTAGCACATTTGAGGGTGTTTCAACTTTTGAAAAAGAGATATTTCGAGATGAGATTCGCATATTTGTCAAGGTGGAAATTTGTTATATTTCAAAAAATATACAAACCCACATTAGTTGGATGTGAGGAATTACTTTCTCATTCTCTCAATAAAAAAAAGACTTAACCACCATTTGAAAATTACATATTCTCATCCACTTTAGTCTATTTTTATCATTGCAAATTTGTTTAGCTTTTTTTTTGTTTTTTTTTTGCAATACCTATTTTTGCTGTTACTATTTTGTATCAGAGGTTTTGTATGGTTTTTTATTGTAAGTTATAGTAGAAAAAATAATGAATTCATTAAAAGATTATGCCTTATAATTCTAGTTTCATAAAAAAAAGATCAAATGTGAAAAAAATTTTCAAGCACAATAGATATTTTTTTTAACTATGAAAAATATATTTTTGATGAAAACATATATAGCGAAATAGGAACACTAGATTAGATGAACAAAGATAGAAAAATACTAGGAGAATCATTATCGAGGAGTTAACCATTAGCACTGGAGGCCAACGGCAAGAATTGAGAAGGAGAAATAAATATGAGTTCAATAATCAAGGTTTACAAAAATCAAAATGAAGTTAGGTTAGGGTTTTGGAGGTGAAAACTTGGGTAAATAAAGTAAATAATAGTTTTTTTTTTTTTGTAAAAATGGTCCAAAATGAAAATAATTGAGCAAGCATGATCCGATGCCGATTGGCCTTATAGGCCAATTGGGGCGAGCCAAATCTACTTGATTTTTTTAAGACAATAATATAAAACCCTAACTCGAGTTTAATTCTAGGTTGGTTGGGCTTGCTCTGTGGGGTAGGTTCAATTTTCCAACTCTACATTACATAAGGCATCGAGAGATAATCTAACCACTACCCTTCTTAAAGTCTCTATTGGATCTGAGATATATAAGTCAATTGAAAGTGATAAAGAATAGGAGATTCTAGATTTGATTGATATCGGTACTATAAGGCTATGCTTGGCCAATAATATCCTAGCAAACATGTTTGAGATTTTGATTTCCAAAGAACTTTGAGAAAAGCTTGAAAAGATGTATCAAGCAAAAAGTATTCCAAATCAATTATACCTATACAAGCTTAGAATTGATAGGAAGTGATATAGATAGAGTTACACCATAGTCAACAAAATGATCAACATGTGTTGGAAAATAAAAGCTTAGAAAAGATAAAAGTATTTTGCATATTAGTTATAGAATAACATAGTTCTCCATTTATAGGATATGACATTTGTTAGACAAAATTAATATCCAACTTTTATTTTGTGGTATAGAATTATTGGGTCTGACTCATGTATTCTCTTTGAATAAAAAAAAAAAGATAATAGATGAAAGAGTAGGGGATATGTTTCCCTTTTCCCCCATCAACCTTTCTTTGTTATTTTATTTTTGTTCATTTCTTTATAACTTTTTTTTGTTGTTTATGTATTTTTTTTCCATCTTTATGTGTGTGCATGTGTGTGAGTGTGTGAGTGAGTGAGTGAGTGAGTGAGTGTGTGTGTGTGTGTGTGTGTGTCCAGGAGGGAACAAAAAAGAATTAAAAAGTAAATAAGGAGAAAAGATGTGATCTTTCTTGAGTCTAGTACGAGACTTGTATGGAAGCTATCTGTCATATTTGCATAGCAATAAACACTTAGTTATGTTGGTTAATTTTGTGTTAATCTTGTTTTAATTATAGCGGTTAGCGGTGAAAATGTGTGTAATTCTAAAAAGATTTTACATAGTTAATTTTATCTTGGTTGGCCCTTAATTTTTATTAGGTGATGAAATTTTTTCTTAGGCAAACATTTATGAAATTCCAAGATTGATGTGAAGTGGAGAGTATCACCTAACATATTTCTCGTGTTGAGGCATTCTTCGGAACAAACATATTGTGTTCCTTCAAAATTTTCCCTGAAAAGTTTTTTAATGAATATATAGAGAGACAATGTTTTTTTGATCTTCAAAATCAAAAGGAAGAAATAATTGAATATAAAATGAAAATAAATTACAAGAAAAAATTTTTTGGTTTCATGCATCTCCTCCACTCAAAAGATATAAAGGGCGACAAGGACTCAAGAATACAAGCTCCTTATTCAAAACCGAGGCTGCCCATGATACAAGGCATTGCGAAAGCTATACTCTTCATATTAGATTCCTTTCCAACTTTCTTCTTTAGTTCTTCCATTGCATCCTTCAACTTTACAAGCTGATGCAACCCGAGTTCCTCGATTGGAGCTTCCCACCAACACTCACAAGGGCTCCCCTTGCCCATTTTTCCTAATACTTCTCCTTTCTTTTTTTCGTCTTCCAGGTGAACTAGTATCTGTGTTAATTGTGTGTTTAGTTTGTATATATTGGCACTTCGATGTGTCTCTATGAATCGTTCTAGGCCAGGCTTCGTTGTCACTTTTCGATCAAGAAAATGATCAATAACATCTTCGACTTGAGGATGCCCAAAAGAAAATGCTTTGTTGGCAGGAGAAAAAACTACTATTGCTATTTCCACTCCACACAGTGTGCATAGCTCGCTCGCTTTCTTGAACAACCCAGCTCGCCGTTTAGAAAAAGTGACATCCAGATGATTTTTCTTTTGTATTTTCACCATGGCGATCTTTTGTCGGCCTAGGCTTGCCTTATTCTTCGCCATTGCAAACCCACTAAGAAAGAACTTTTGTTGCGGGCAAGCATGCCCTTTTATAATGATATCTTCCCTCCAAATTCTAGTTGGCAGCCATAATATGCCTCCGTGAATCTTAATTAGATTTCATTAATCCAAGATTTAGAGGTTATGAAATCTTGTGATTTTACTCTTTGATAAATAAATGCTGCTGTTTGGTAATTCATGTGATCTAGTTGGCATTTTTAAAGCTCCCATTTCATCATCAAATCCAAAAACATTGTAATGCAAGCTAACTGGTGCACCTTGCTCGTATAGTTTTTATAACTAAATGACTAATGCCCTTTTGATAATATACTATGCGATCGGGATCTAAACATTATAAATCAAAATAATTATTGCCACCCAAACACATCTTATTCATTAAATTTATGTGTTGATATTTTTGCTAAACAAATATTAGCAAAAAATAAACCAAAATTTTAATATTTAGTACAAAAAATGTAATATATATATATATTGATTCATTATTATTTATTAATCTGAAAATACCCTAATTCATATACATGTAAGTATAAAGAAAACAAAACCTAAAATATTTTCGAAAATATTTACATAAATATGTTTATATATTTAGACCCATATATATTAAGTATAAACACACACACACACACACACACACACACACATAACTAATGCATATAAATATATATTAACCTATGCATATAAATGTAAATCATTGTCTATAAATTTAGATAAATATTTATATTAGATAATATACATTTATAAACATGCGTGTGTGTGTGTGTGTTTATATATAAGTTTTATAAACTTTTATATAAGTTTATAAATATTTATATAAGTTTATAAGTTTATATGTTAATGTATATTTATATTTGTTTATATATAAGTTTCATAAATATTTATATACATAAACTTATATATCTAAATGTTTTTATATTATTTTTAAAAAATTTTGATTTTTTTATGCTACTTCTACATGTACGAGAATAATATCATTTATCAGGTTTATAAATTATAGTCTGCTAAAGTATAAATATTTTATATGGTGGTATTCTTTTTATTAAATATGAAAATTAATTTTTTTTTCATAAATATTTTTCAATGAATTATAGAAACGTAAATTTCCATAAAAATTCATTACCTAAATTATAGTTGCGATGGTTGTGAGAATGAATATTTAGTATTTATTCTCAAATTTACTTTTGTTTATGTATATTACCCTCAATTTATATGTGGGAATATAACTCCAAATTTCTTGGATAAACTATAATATGGAGGTTATTCATTCCAACAAAACTAATTTATGGGACACAAAGTGTTATCTTGTAATAAAAGATATGTTGGAGGGAGGTTATGTTTTCATCATTATTTACTCCCATTAAACATAACATCAATGGCCATCATTTATTAAAATATAAAACTTACCGACAAAAATTAAAAATATACTGAAGAAGGGAAATTATATTAAAAATTAAAAATTAAAGATTATTACAAATGAAATTTTATGTTTCCATCATAAAATGTGTAACTACAAATCTTCTTCTGTGATTGTGCAAAGAAAATATATTATTATCTATCCATAATTAATCTCAATGGATAATCAAAAACCCACCTCTTTTTCTGACCATCTGTGTGGAATTCTATAGAGAATGTTTGCATTTTATAATATCTTAGCTTTGATCTACAAAAGGTAATATCTTAGTAGATGTTTGCATTTGAAGTTATTATTTTCATTGAATCCATAATCGATAGAATCTAATTGTTTACTAATAGTTACATTATTTGAATTACAAGTATAAGACCTCTCACAACCTTCCATAATTGCATTTACATTTTTATATGTTATCTATTAATCTCATCTTTTCATATTAATTCCACACCATAGAGATTTTACTGCAAACTTTTTTTCCAACTTTCCTAACATTACTAGAAATTCTTTTACCACTAGCACCAGAAGGCTTATTCTTATCACTAGTATCACAATCAAAGGAAGCATTAGTAGCATCGGTATCTTAGTTTCAATAGAGTTTTTAAATATTTTATAATTAATCATCATCATACATACAATTAGATTCAAAATTCATAACTACAATATGAAATTTATAAATGAATACAATTGACTTGCATAAAATCTAAGACCATTTTCATGATTAAACTCATCCAAACACATAAACTAGTTAATTAGTTAATTATAGAAGAAAACATAATGCAAAATGTACAAAAAAAAACTAGTTAATTAGTGATTAATTAATATATTACTTTATTTCCCAACTTTTCAGGTAGTAGTTCAATTATAGGACCTAACTCTAATTATTTTAAGAAATTATTTTAAGAAATTATTTTAAGAAATTATTTTAAGAAATTATTTCTTTTACCTAATACTTCAAACCCAAACCTTATAGCTGAAAGCTTCACTCCATTTAGGAGTTATATTTTTAGAGAAATTTCATGATTCTTTTTATTTAAAAAGATATTAAAATATATTAATAATAAAGTACCAAAAGATCAATTAATTAATCAATGATACTTGATTGTAATTTTTTTTTTCTTATTTTAAGATTTCACTATGAGATTAAGGTTTCACATTCTCTCTCTTTATGCTATCATGTATCATGGACCGAGCGCTCTATCGAGCTCATCGATGGAAGAGGGCGAGGGCAATGGGAAAAAGTGAGGGCCGAATGGCTGATGAATTTAATGAATGGCAATAGAGTGCCCCAAAGTTTAATTTCTTAAGAGTCTGGTGACTTTTTTCAAATATTAAAAGATTAGTTTCATATTTTTAAATATTTATAAGGGAGTACCCCGAAATATAATCCCCCATAAACTAAATATTTATTTGGTCATAGCTGTATTTTTCTGGCAAAATGCTAGAAATCATGTCCTTTTCTTTGTTACACTATATCAATGACAATACTAATGAAATAAAGTAAAAATAATATATCATCATAATACACTCTCTTTGATATCTGAATAATCATTATCTATGTTCTAGCAACATGAAAACACTGAAAAATAAACACCCTATTTCAAAAACATTAAACAAAACATTATCTATGTTTTAGCCTTCTAGAGTTCGTCCAAACATTTTAAAGATGAAGCCACGATATGAACTTCTGAGCTACTCATTTCCAGCATTAGAAAAATAAATGAAGGAACATTAAAAGACCATGACTTATATTTCTAGTTTTACAAAAAAAAAAAAGAGATCAAACAATAAAAAAAATACAAGCACAATTGATAATTTGTTTACCTAGAAAATGATTTATTATGAAAACATATATATAGAAATAGGAGCACTAGATTAATTGACCAAATATAGGAAAATGCTAGGAGTATCATTGTTGAGAAGTTATTCATTGACACTGGAGGCATATAGTAAGAAATTAATAGGAGAAATGGAGAAAAGGTCGAAAGTTGGGGTTTTGCAAAAAGTACAAAGAAGTTAGGTTAGGGTTTGGGAAGTGGAGACTTTGGGTGACTAAAGTAAATAATGGTTTTTTATTTGGCAAAATAGGCCAACATGAAAAAAATTGAGCCAACATGATCCAATGTTGATTGCCCTTATGGTAAATAGGAGAAAATATTGCACGTCTTAGAATGTTTACCCTTAGGTTGGTCAATATGTCGGCTCCATATAAAGTAAAATACTCAATGATGCTCTTTATTTTGTCAGATTCATTAATAATCACTTTAGGAAAGTATGAGCATATACATAAAAAATAAAAGATCATGTTTTTTTTATCTTTTAGAATTTTTATGCTAGGGTTGAGAGAGTCCGATAAAAAATTGATCTCCATATGTTCTGATAATATGAGAGAATATCAAGATGAATTTGATAACTATTATGTATTTCATAGTATTATACAAGAAAAGATATTAGCCAATATACCATAATTAAATTATATTTACTGAGAAAATTAACCATACTATTGAGAAGAGTGTTTGATGCATGTTTTCTCATGTGCTTCTTCTCAATATAAACTTGTGATGATGATTTTCAAACAAAATATAAGACTCGGTTAGGAGTCAAAATATTTTTTTCAAAAGAAATTAATCAATTTTGATGAGATATTTTCTTCCACAGTGAATATGTTTTCTATTCGACTGGTTATGAATTTGGCTACTAGCATGAATTTACAAATTGATTAACTTAATGTAAAGTTTGTATTTCTTCATGGCGACCTTCACGAAACTATCTACATGGATTTTCTAGAGGGATTCATTATAGAGAGGAAGGAAGGTATTATTTGCAAACTGAACAAGAGTTTTCATGCTCTTAAACAAGCTCATAGGCAGCAATACAAGATATTCTCTTCATTCATGGAGTCTCATAACTTTCACCATACATATTAGGATCATTATATATTTGTTAGTCGTCAGTTGAGTGATAATGGACTTATACTTTTATTATATGTTTGTGACATGCTGATTATTGACCATGATAGAATACAAATTGACAAGCTAAAGGAGGAGTTGGTAAAAGTATTTGCTAAGAAAGACTTGGGTTAATTTAGGCAAATTTTAGATATGAGTGTCATAAAAAATAGGCCTTCTAGGTGTATTTAGTTATCCCTAGAATGACACAATGATAAAGTTTTTGAGAGATTTAATATGAAAGAGGCTAAGCTGATCTCAAGCATAGTCCTAAAATAAATGAGAAAATGAGAGACATGGGTCATCTCCTCGTTGCCTCGGTAGTTGATAATCTTATGTATATTTTGGTTTGCAATAGATCAGATAGAGCACGCACTATTAGTATTGTCTATCATTTTCTCTTGAACTTGGGTAGATATCATTTGGCTATACTAAAATTTATCTTGGAATACTTATGAAAAACTTCTTAGCTATTTTTGTTCTTAGTTGGGTTAAAATTTATGCTTCTCAAATATACTGATTCTAATATAGCTGATGATTGAGATTCAGATGGATCTACCTTAAGTTATCCTGGTAATCCAAGCTATAAAAGCATATAACATTATCCAACATATAGGTAGAGTTCATTGCAGCTACTAAAGCATGCAAAGAAATTTTATAGATGAAAATATTTCTTGTTTGCTTGGATGTATGATAAGATATATATATATTATATGGAACAATATTCGAAGTATTATTTATCTCTTTAAAAATTTAATCTTCCATAGTTAGATGTGTCAATTGGGTCAAGCAGCTCTGGCATACCCACGGCATGGCATGCTTTAGAATCATGCCTAGAAGTGTCACGGACCAGCTTGCGGAATGGCATAGGCTATGCTAGGCCTAATTTTTTTGGCATGAGAGACTAGAAACAGTATGACATGACATGATGACTGGTGTAGGCTAGTTTTGACTTGGTTGGCTAAACTAGCTAGCCTTGAATGAATTAGGTTGATTTAGCCTGATTTAGAATAGTCTGAATTGAACTTAGACTAGTCTAAATTTAACCCAGACTAGCTTATCCTAACACGAGTTAACCTAGTCAAGCCTGACCATGCTTGGCGTGACTTAGTAAAACACACCATGACTTGCCTAAAATTCATGATAATAGGCCATGTTGGGCTGCCCCTTTTTTTGAACCATGATAGCATGGCACAACCTTTGATAATTATTATATCATGCCATGCACGGCATGGTGGCCCAGACGAGCCAAAGAAAAATAGGTCATGCCAGCATGGTTAGACTCTATTGATACCTCCATCCATTGTAAATCGAAGCATATTAATGTATAGTATCACATGATATGAGATATATTAGATGAAAAGTAAGTGAAACTTAGAAAAGTAAACAAATAAAAATGTCATGATATGTTCAAGGAAGTATTGTCATAGACAAATTTTAATTTTTTTAAGTTACACCCTGGTATGAGTCTCTCCACCCAGTGTAGAGTGAAATATTTGTTGGGTCTATTCGAGTTGAGCATACCATTTTTTTTTTGTTTTTTTTTGAAAGTTGGTTTATGGTAGACCAAGAACATGGGATACAATCACATGTATTTTATTTTTAAAGAAAATTAAAAAGTTATAAATATGGGAGCATTGCATTTTTTTGCAAAATGGCACGCATGGTGACCTCTTGGATGGGGGTGTGCCACACCTATATTTCATTAAAATGAAAAATATCAATGATGTCAATGTGCAGTATTTTTTTTTCTTGGTGTTATGAGTTCTCTGGCTTCTATAAAGGGTATTTTTCTCCTTTGGGTAGATAGTTTTTCAAAATTGAAAAATTGATTATTCATCCACCTTTCTCTCCTCTCACGGCTACACATTAATTTGGGTGAGTTTTATATATTTGTAGCTAAGTTTTTATTTATATTCTCCACTTTGCACACTGATTTAAAATTAATGTTTAGTATAAATTTCAATATGTTTCATATAAATATATTTATTATTGTTAAAATTAATAAATTTACTATTAGTTTATAGTTTATATATTGTGTTTGTGCAAATTATATAAAAATAGTATTTATAAATTTTGGAGTATGTATATTATTGTTAGTTTATAATTAGTGAAGTGGCTTTAGATTATATAACTACTTTTTTGATTGTGCAAAGTGTATGATGTATATATCATAGTGTGAGTGTTGCTATTTAATTTAATTTGTGTGCAGATTGTGAGTCTTGAGGAATTGGATCTTGGATAATGTTTGGAGATTTTAAAAGTTGTGGACATAATCTCTTCTTTATTCCATCAATTAAGATGTAACTATGTTATTGTTTCAAGCTAAGAATCTGAAGAACCAACAATATTACCTAAAGAATAAAATGGAAAGAGATTAGGAACACTCGCCCCAAAATCATAGGTTTATGAGTTTATACTCTATTTGAGGTTTATAGGATTTTATATCATAAAAAATATATTTTAAATTTAAAACATAAGCTTGAGCATTGTGTGCTTAACGAAGTTCCTATATGTGTGAAAAATTATTTAGCAAATATTATTAGATTTGAAATTATTATAACTTAAACATTATTTCACTATATTGGTTTATAATAATTTTTTTATTATGATTTCTTAATTTTTGGAGCATTTTAACTGATTGCTTTCATTTCTTAAATAAGTATGTATCATTTTTGCTTTTTGTGATTTCGAATAAATCTTGATTCGAAGACCTTAGCACCCACATTATAACATGACATTATATACTCTAAATCAGATAATAGTATCTATCAGTTCGAGTTGAGCTCGATTGAGTTTAATAAATTCAATTGGCCTTGAGCTCAAGTTAAACATTTAAGGTTGAAAGTTAAGTTGGGTCATACTTCGAGTTAATGCATTTTAGTGTTGGTTAAGCTTGTGTTTGGCTCTCAACCCAACCCATTGAATTGTAGCCTTATTATATATATATATATATAATATTTCATATTCTAAGTTGCATACATAATGTTATATATAATGTATCATATCTATAATATTTCATATTGATAATGTTTGGAATCAATATTTATGTGTGTGTATGTGTGCCCATAACCCTAATATATAATGTTATATATTCTAAATCATATAACAGTGTGTGTGTGTGTGTGTGTGTAACATTATATTCTCTAAATCATATATATAATATATCATATCAATAATGTTACGTATAACATTATAATTCTAAATATCATAATGTCACACACACACACACACACACATATATATAGTTATATAGTTATATCGAGATATTTTTGTATGTGTACACATGACATTTTCAAAAAAAAAATATTTTTACGTATAGCATTATCATGTTCAAAAACACGTTGTATATCATTTTCAAAAATAGCATAGATCATGTTTTAATTTTTTTTTTAATGTTGATGTGAACTAGATAAAGTTGTTTTCATCTATCTATATCAATATACTAAAACATAAATATTTTTTATTTTGATAATTTGGTACAAAACTTAATAAAAATATGATAAAATATAAATATTTTATTTTTGAATATCCAAACATAATTTTAAATTTCTAATATTTATTTTTTCATATCACCTTCTATGGGATAATGTGATAATATGTTATGGTAATAATTAATATATTAGAATGTTAATAAATATTGATCCCGATTTTTATTTTGGTGCACCAAATACAAAATATTTTTAAATTTGATGCACCGAATTTTTCATAATAATAATTAATATACTTAATTCTAAAATAACATGCTTTTGGACTCTAAAATTTGGAGAAAAGAAAATAATTTAATTACTTTACAAATCAATGTTACAAAATGAGAAATTACATTTTTAAATTTGGAAATTATAATTTTTAAAACTTGATATGCAATTTTACAAATATATAATTATTATTGTACATGGAGAAATAGGAATTCAAACTCATGTCCTCTACATTACAAAAATGATTACTTACTAGCAGTGACAAGTTTGATATTTTATCAATGCCAAAAATAATTATATATATACATATAGATACATATATAACTATTTGTGTGTGTGTGTGTGTGCGTGCGTGTGTGAGTGCGTGCGTGCGTGTGTGTGTGTGTGTTTGTTTGTTTTAATTATTTATGCTGATTATCGTTGTTTTCTTATGACTTAGAGCAACTCCAATGAGAGTTGCTATAAGGGGTGTCATCTCAATAACCGCTAAAATGACACTTAAACAATAAAAAAATCTTACTCAAATGGAGTTGATATAAGATGTGGTAAAATATCATCAAAGGTCTTGGGGTGCCATATTTGGCAACTTTGGAGAGAGAATAGAGATGATGCAAAATAGCAGTTATGACTGATGTGCATCTCAAAAGATATTTTTCATTGGTTGAAAAAAAAACTTTAATTTAAAAAAATATTTAATTATTAGAATAGTACCTTATTTTGGCACTTATTATTGGAGCAAAAATCTATTTAGGGGTACCAAAAATACTGTTTAAGTTTGCAAAAATAATATTTGTCACACCTTTTTTGGCATCTACAATTGGAGTTGCAAAATAACATGAGATTGTGCCACTCCTCCGACTGCAAGCGCCCTCCTGTAATTCCATCTAACTCTAATTTAACGGTCAGTTGACTACCCCACAGGCGCCTACAGGAACAAGATCGCCATTATTCAATTCAAAAATAAGTACTGGCACCAACATTTTCCATCTCAGTTTTTCTTCCATTTCGAAGATGAAATACGAACGCAAGTCTTCGGTCACTAGATCGCCGATTACATACGTGGCCCCCTCTTTAGTCGTCCCAGGGATAACCAACATCAATCTACCCCGCGTAAGTTGTTTAAAATTTTCTTTTTAAAATTTGTTCGATTCAGTTATGTCAAGTTCATGATTAGATGACAGTCGATATTTCAGATGCTTTAACTAAATCTGAGATTCCAAGAACGTCTGACGTGGAAAATTAAGATCCCCACCCTGAGTACAAATTGTTAAATATTATAATAAGTGTTATGGGTATTATAGTCATTTCTCTTATTTCTCTTTGTAATTCTATTTTACTTTTAAGGGTAGACTAGTCCTTTTTTAATAGCTTTAATAGCTTTAGGGTTTTATCTCTTAGTATATAACTCATTCATTTGTTCAACACCAAACACGATCAGTGTGGTATTGCCCATCATGTTCGAATCACGTGCTAGTTATCTTCCTCGTTTCTCGCGTTCTGCAAGACAGCAAAATCACTGCCGAGTCATCTTCCAGAATAAGCCGAGGCCACCCCGAGATGATCAATGAAATTGTAATCTAAGGTTCGAACCCTATCTGAGCGGAACCAGTTGTGAGCAGAAGCGAGCTGTTCTATTTGTAGATGTTTGTTTGTTCCTTGCATCGCGCAACTGTTTTCAGTTTTTGTTCTTGATGATTTTTTCATCAATATTAAATATTATGTTTATCATGGTATCAGAGCCATAAAAATTTTTTTTTGGTTACTGTTTATTGTTATGATTCTGGATCGGTGGATTTCTGGGTTCGGTGGATTTCTTGGCTCTTATTATTATTTCTTGTTGGATAATTGTTGAGTATCTTGTTATTTTGTTGTGATGGCTGAGGGTAGAGATGATTCTCATCAGTCAATTAGTGTGCAATTATTTGGGAAAAATTATACATATTGGAGTTATGTGATGAAAATTTTTTTGAAAGGCAAGAAATTATGGGGTTATGTTTCTGGAGCTTTTGTTAAACCTATGGATGAGAAAGCAGAAAATTATATGAAATTAGTAAATGCTTGGGAATCTGACAATTCAAAGATTATCACTTGAATTAATAATTCTGTTAAGCACACCATAGGAACGCAATTGGCAAAATTTGAAATTGCTAAGGAAGTTTGAGATTATTTGGCAAAGTTGTACACACAATCTAATTTTGCAAAACAGTATCAATTGGAAATTGATATTCGTGCTTTACAACCAAAAAATATGAGGGTGCAGGAATTTTATGATGCTATGACAGATTTATGGGACCAATTAGCACTAACAGAAGAGAAGAGCAACGTTTGGTTCGGTTTTTGATGGCTCTTCGTGATGATTTTGAGGGACTTCGTGGGACTATTCTACATCGCAATCCGATGCCTACTGTTGATTCATTAGTTAGTGAACTGTTAGCTGAGGAGATACGACTTTAGTCTCATACAGAAAAAGAAACTCCTATATTGACCACTCCCTCTGTTTTTGCAGTCCCTCAAAGGCCTATTGGTAATACTCAGTTTAGATCACATATTACAACTGCTCAAGATGAATGTCGTTTCTGTAAGCAAAATGGTTATTGGAAATCACATTGTCCTATATTGTTGAATAGAGGTAAATCACATCAGCCCCACCAGTCAAAGTAGTTTCCTCAACAACGACCACCTTTTATACATACACCATCACAGCAGCATCAGCAACAGTGGTCCCTCAGACTGCCTAATCCTAATGCTGTCATGGCTACTCCATCATTAGATCCATCTATGCTTGAGTAGTTTCAAAAGTTCCTTGCAGCACAACCGCATGCCATGTCTGTATCCTCTCCTATAGGTTTGTCATCCTCTTGTTCATCAGGTACATCTCCAATTTTATGAGTCTTAGATTCTGGCGCTTCACATCATATGTCACCTGATTTGTCATCATTTGTTTCTTTATCTCATTATTCATTTGTATCAGTATTGACTGCTGATGGCACTCCTATGCCTTTAGCAGGTTGTGGGTCTATTGTTACACCATCTTTGTCCCTTCCTGATATCTACTATATTCCTAAACTTACTATAAATCTTGTTTCTGTAAGTCAACTTTGTGAATCTGAATATTTAGTCTTTTTTTCTTCCTCCGCTTGTTATGTGCAGGACCCGCAATCCCAGAAGCTGATTGGGACTGACCGTAGGAAAGGGAGACTATATGTTTTGGACGAGCTTCAAGTACCAGATGTTGCAGCTTCTGTTTCTAGTGTTGATTTGTCTTCTTTTCAGGTTGAGTGATTCTTCGTCTGTCTTTTATTTTTGGCATTCTTGCCTTAGTCATGTTTCTGCATCTCGTTTACAGTTTTTAGCTTCTACAGGAGCCTTAGGCAATGTGAAATCTAGTAATATTTCAGATTGTTGTGGTTGCAAATTGGCCAAATTTTCTGCTTTGCCTTTTAATAAAAGTACTTCTGGTTCTCTTGCTCCATTTGATCTTGTTCATTCTGATGTATAGGGTCATTCTCCTATTACCACAAAAGGAGGATCACGTTATTATGTTTCCTATATTGATAATTGCACTCGTTATTGCTGGGTTTATCTTATAAAATTCAAATCCCCACCTTGAGTACAAATCACTCGCTTATGAGTTTCATGCTTTGGAAAAGTTGGTGAGTGACGAATTTAAAGATTGTAACTCAAAGAATACCTCGTTTGATGATTGTCGTGAAAAATCCATCCTCATGTATGAGAGGGGAAGATTTTTTGATAAATATTCAGATATGAGGAAAGAGAAACTTAAGAGAAGAAAAATGCAGTCAATTGCCAGGTGCATTATCTAATGAAAGAAGCGGGAATCAAAGGTATTCGCTGAGGAGCTTGAGCAAGATGAATAAGAACTAAGAATACGTTCTGCGGTGTTGATCGTGAAAAACCGATTGCCACTAACACACAACAAAAGCACCTTTTTTCAATCAAAAAAGTGAGTCCTAATTATTAATTTGTTTCGTGGGGGATCCAGTTATTCGCATTTTAAACAATCTACAATTTCAAGTGAACGCTGTGCTTCTCCTCTGAATTCGTTTATTTCTCTGTTTTGTGATATTTGCATGCTCCTACATTTCTATGTTTCGTGTAAATTTGAATCTCCAACTCACTCTCTATTTTTCACTTATAGCTATTTTAGCTACCCAAACAAAAAAATTCATCCCCAACACACTCTCTATTCCACTCTCTATTTACTAGTTTACTCAAATATCTCAATAAATGTGGAGAGCAATCTGAGATCTCTAAATTTTATCTCCCTTTTTTCTCTCTATATATATGTTTGATTTTTTAAAAAATATTACAAGTTAGGTATAAAATAGATAATGTAGTTGGAGTGTATTCTGAAAATTACTAGCTAAAATAATAAATTTAATATTTAAATATATTTTGAGTATCTATTTTGTTGATTATGGTTGGAGATGCTCTTATATAGGATGTATAGGTTTATATACACACACATACACACACACATATTTTGATATAAGCATACGTGTGCGTGTGTGTGTGTGTGTGACATGGGAAAGAAAAAGGTGTGCATTTATGTTTTTCAGAAAATGCAAGGGAAGAATTTAAGTATATTTTCTATGAAAATTAAATGGGTAAGAAAAAAAAAACAAAGAAGCCTTGAGTATTTTTGTAAGAGACATAGGCGAGGTGATGTGGAATAAAAATAATTGAGAAATAAAAAGATTGTTCTATTAAAAATATGATGATGAAATTAATTATAGATATAGGTATATTGAAAAAAAAAATTACAATGAAATTACCCTCTCCTTTAGCTTTTTTCTTTCCTTAAAAATTACTAAGGTTAGTAAGTATTTGTTTAAGGGGGTTTTATGTCTTTGTTTCTTCTTTCTCGCCTCTTTTTTAAGCTACAAAATAGATAAAATAGTGATGTGCAGTGATCTTTTTTAAGGGGTTTAACTTCCAAAAGCCTTAATTCATGTGGAGGTGTGTTTATGTTAATGTTTACTATGAAATTAAGCTATTTTTTAGATGCGTGTAAATCATCACTGATGCACTGGACCTCATAAGAATTCCAAATTTAAACGTGCTTAGTTGCGATTACTACTGAGACGATTGACAAGTATGAAAGTTTGTCATATACATCTGCCTTGGGGTTGGTAAGAGGGGATTGGGGGAGAGTGAAAAAAAAAGTAAGCTATTTCTATCTTATATACATTAATAGGTGCAAATTCCCATGTTCATGTATGATATGATATGACTTGAACAAATGGCTTATGGTGTGGTAGACATTATGCTTATAATGTCATGGGAATTATTAAATGTGGATAGGAGGGAAGCAAAATTGAAATCATGTTTCTTTAGGGTGTGGGGGGTTTTAAGGCAAAATTTCACCGTTAATTCCCTCCCAAAATTAGGGATAGCCTATGTGATTTAATACTAGGGGTTTTCTACTAAAAACCCTAGAATCAAAAACATGTATTTGTCAAAAAAGAAGCATGCTTGCTCATATGTTGGGTGGGATAGTAGTATATTTAACGAGTTGATACAAGAGCCTTGTTTGATCCAATCACAAGGCCCCAGAGACCCATTTAAGGGTTAAGATATAGTATGAGTTGGATTTAACACATGGAGAGGGGGGGATTAAAAATAATAAATATTGAAATATGGAGACATTAAAAGATATAATATAAGGTTAGTATAAAACCCACTTGAAAACATCCATTAATTTTCCAGCAACATAACTAATCATGTTTAGAAGAAAATTATAAAACCCATAAATAATATAAAATTATATTTTTTTTATTATTTTTTTAACAAAAGCATAATAATTATATAAAAAATGGGATACCTTGATGAAAAAGCAAATATCATTGTCCAAAGATAATAAATCTCATGTTGTCGCTTAAACTTTCATTAATTTTCTAACAACATTAACATTCTTGTTTAGAACAAGAAATTATAATATTCATAAACAATATACAATATTTTTTTTATAAATGAAGTAAATGCACATTATGTATGTGCTCATGTACATGCGTGTGCACTCGTGTGCGTGTGTGTGTGTATGTGTGCCAATTATGACTGAGCAAGTGGCATAAATAACTGAGCAGTCTTGTCAAGCAAGAACAAAAAGAGAATTACTAGAAAAACAAATAGTATTCTTCATAAGACTAGAAAAACAAACCAATAAAAAAACCAATAAAAATGGGGGGAGGGGGGGGGGGGGGGGGAGGGAGCTTTCATAGTGACAATACATCTAAAATGTGTTTCCTGCAAAACAAGCACATGGAAATACAAGTCGTTCATTCAGAGTAATTCATCACAGTTTTCCAATAATATAGCGCAGATAATAAGAGTGAATATCACCCAGTAAACTACTAAACTAGACCTGTTTTCACTCGCCATGCCCAGTGACTTGCTGGGGCACGGGCCCTAGCTAGCCTGTGCCTGGCCACAGCATGAGCACATGCCAAACACCAGCAACTAAGTTGTCTCATGATTCATGGCCATGGTTCGTGTCTGGCTAGCCTAGGCTCAGGCTAGACCTAGATAATTCCAGACTGCCACTAGCACTTAAAGTGGCCCAGTGTGCACGTGATAGGCTGGGAAATGGCATGTGGATCAGCATTGTTGAATTACAAAAATTAAAATAAGAATATATATATATAGCACACCATTTAATAAAATAAAATTATTTAAAAATTTTTAAAATATTTACAAAGAATATGAAATAAAACAAAAAAATACAATAATAGAAAATGAATTTCTTGAATTTATTCACTGCCTATAAATTAAACTCCTGGATCATAATTACTATATGTCAAATTCTGAATGTTTAATTATTTTTAAAAATATTCAAAAAATTAATGAAATAAAACTTGATGAATTTAGTATCTGATATATCTTCATGTCTAATTATATTCATAATAACATAAAAAATAAATTTTGAAATTACAATAAATATCATATGAGTCAGCAGATCACAAATCATTTTAAATATCATGACAAATATAAATTCATAAGATTTTTATTAGTTCAATACAAAATTTTTTAATTTATTTGAAAATATGTATGAATAATAATTAATATACAAATATTTTGAAACCTCGCACATTATTATTAATATAATAATTAATAATAAATTAATAATAATTAATATGTATGAATAATAATTAATAGTCCAACTAATTATTTTTACTTACTTAACTAAATAAAATATTTATTATTTATGAATGTGATTTAAGTCACAATATTTAAATGTGTAACATTATTTTTTTTATAATGTGTGTGTGTGTGTGTGTGCACGTATTATATTTGTTCATATATTTTATCTCTTTATTTTTGAGGTCGATTCATGTAATTTTACTATAAAAAATAAAATACTTTTTATACATTCTACCTTAAGGGCTTAACTCAATTTCATACAAGCAACAGAATAAAAAGTTTAAAATAATACCAAGTATTAAAAAATTTTTCTTTTAATTTCTATAACTATTTTATTAAAATATTAATATTTCTTATATTATAAAAATATATGACTAATACAACATGGAGTATATATAAATAAATACATGTTGTCATATCATAAAAAATTTATTAAAATTTTTAGTAATGAAAAAGCACATCTCCCAATCACATGGAAATATCAAGTAATTTCAAGTTTTATTATTTATATTTTATAAAATATAATAAAATATTTATTAACACAATATCCCATAATCAAATATGTTATTCCAATGATGTTGGATATCATGGTAGAATTATTTTTAAGCTTACTAACTAATATAAATTATGAAATTCCTAAAATTCTTTAAATTTTTTAACAAATTTTATAAATGTTTAAATAATTTTTAATAAAAATAAAATTAATTTTATATTATCAGATTAGTAATGTGACATACACATCTAAATATTTTATTTTAATTTTCATATTTTTAAAGATAAAATATCTAATAAAATCCTAATAATTTCTAACAAATAGCATTCAAATACACATATATGATAAAATCATCATAATTTTATAATATCCAATAAAATTTTAATTTATTTTTATAGCATCTAATTTGAATCATCGTGATATCAATTGTCACACTATTATTCCTAAAATCTTTAGTTATTAATTCTCTATTAAATTTAAAATATTTATAAAATCATTTTAACAAATGTGTGTGTGTACACACACACACACACACACACACAATCATTTTAACAAAAAGAGCTAAGAATATCTACAAATTATAGTAAAATATACATACTAACAATTGATCAAACTATCATCACTTTCAAAATTATGATTATAAATGAAATGACTAATAATAATAAAATAAATCTGATCTAATACATAAAATTTTTTTTAATATATTATTCAACATTAATTTTAATATTTTTTATTATATTTAAGTATTTATAAAAAAACAAAAAATCATTTAATAAGATTATAATTTTTAATTATATAAAACAAAAACTCAAACAATATTTTTGTATTCATTTATACCTAAATGATGTTTGGCTATCTAAATCTAAATGATGAACTAGATACGTCCCATTTAACACCTCTAAATCAGCTCATGCCTTGTCAAGACAATATTTTTTGCAAGTCAAATGACATCCTAGAGGCATCAACTGAGCTGTATTGGGCCTGCACGACCTTAAGTTTTTTAAGGCCCAATTGTGTCAACACAGTTGATCCTTTCAAAAAGTATCATGCCAACACACCCCTAAGGAAGAAATTTGGCAATCATGATGAGTCAAATTCATGTCGAGTAAAAACCAGCACGATCAAAGCATACACAATTTAATGGATGGCCCGACCCATGGCAAACTCATGCTAGCTTGCATTAGCCCCCACAGGCAACACAACAAGCTACTAATTGCAATGGAAATAAAAATTAATATATTAATATATTAAAATAATAATATTATGTATATAAAAAAATAATTTTTTAAAAATATAAACTGCATGATAAATGCACACAACATACTAGTCCAATTTCCAATATCACTCTGTATAGCTTGAACAATTACAGTTCATAGTTTCAATATCATCATATTTATATATGTAATCACATACTTGCAATTATTTTATTTTATCTTAAATACTCATGTATGAATCATTTTAATTTTTTAAGCATAATAGAGCTTTAACAATAATCGCTATTTAATCATAATGCGATCCTTCAATCTAAAACTAAATTCAAATTCATCAAAAAAATATACTTTAATACTATGCTAGACACAAGAAGAGTTAATAAAATACATGTCACTTTAAATAACTCAAAAAATTATTTCATATAATTTCTAACTAATTCAATATATCAATTTTTCATATCACTTAGGGAAAAAATAAAATAATAAGTAGTATCTAAATATTATGACAGCTTATTCATATTCAATGTATCTCTTCGACTTTTATTTATAGCTAATTGTATCAAAAAATCATCTTCAAATACAATGTCGATCTTCGTATACATAGGCTAGCTAAAACTATCAAATTTTTTTTATAATATTTAAATAAATTATTTAATTATTTATAAATTCTACTCTCTTATCCTTGTAATTTTGTTCATTCAAATAAATAAATATTTTATACTATTTTACACTTCTTTGATTTTATACTAAATTCATACAGAAAAACAAGCAATAAAAAATAAAATAAAAGATCAATATTTCATATACTTTTATTTTAATAATCATGACAAAAAAATCTAGATATTCTCTTTGTTAAAGAAACTATAAATATTACATATGTAACTAAATATAATATATGTTATATGAATGATACAAACAAATACATGTTCATCATCTTTAAGAAATTTTAAAAATAAAATTTATATATCTCAATTTTGTTTATCTATTATTATCTTATCGATTTACATTATTCATTTTGAGTTAGATTTATTTGTGATCTGATATATCATATTTTTAGTATATTATTTAGCATTTTTTTAATGTGTCTATTGCTAGCAATACTCTGACAATTATGTATTTTTTTTGTAATATATATAATATACCAATTTTTTTTGACATCTTTAAAATTTTTATTTTTAATTAACTAAAAATGAATCAATATTACAAATATTTATCTATTCTTAGATTTTTTATGTGCAATGGTTGAGGCCAACCTATGAATGAAAGATAACTCAGTCTCAAACATATAGAATGCTTACCTTTGACCTTGCATAAATTTAGACAAAAGTAATTCAAAGTCAAGCAACAACATATCCATAATCACCAACAAAAATATTTGTCAACCAATATTAATTTACTCACAATCTTAAATCTCACATGATTTATTATTTATATAATAAAAAAGCATAAATAAAAAATATATCAAACTAACTATTACAAAATAATTAGGGGAAAATATTAATTAGGTAGTTAATTTAAAAATAAATAGGAATAAGATACTAAAAATTTATATTATATCAATCAGTATATTTAAAAAAATATAATTATGATTGAGAAACTAATATGATAAGAACTATCTTAATATATTATATATACTACCTTACTTCTCATCTTAAGGTAGTACCTGCAGTACATTAAGGTAGTGCCTGTAGTAAAAATAAGATAGTACTCATCACTTCAATTCCTTAATTGTAATAATTTGTTTTAATGTACAAACTGATATAATATGAATTCTTAGTACATTATTCCTATTTATTTTTAAATTAACTATTTGTAACATACTTCTTCTAAATAATTATGATATTTTGAAAAAAAATGAGATAAAAGATTATAATTTAAGTATTAAAAATAACAATTATTAATATCCATTTATAGAACATTTTCAAATCAAAAATATATATTTAAATTGTTTCAATTTTAAAGTATTTTTATTTTAAAAATTGTTTGGGAATATAAATCTAAAAGCCATTAAATTTCTATGCATAGCCATCAAATAATTATCTCTTGTTAAAATCACTATTGTTGTCAAAAGGTAGTTGCTTTTAACAACAGCCTAGAGTTTAAAATAAGACACATACATTCATGCACCAAAGTTGACACCTCTATCAAATTCCTAGTTGGGCCACCCAACCCATTAGTCACCACAAGAAACATGCAAGCATAAGGTCTCAGAGAACTCAAGTGGGTAGGAGTTACAACAAGATTTACATCTTGCAGCAAGCATGTAAATCAAAGGCATAATAAAATTAAAATTTCTTGACAAAGTACTATCAAGAATTAAAATATCAATTTCTATGATTATATTTGTACTTACATTTTACAAATATATCGGATATATCAAAGATATATCAGTGTATATTTTTATATGAGTATCAATCAAGAATAAAAATATCAATATTTATACATATATCAAAGATATCAATAGATATATCAGAAATTTTTAACACTGAGTAGTATGATATCGAAAATCACTATGATTCAACCATTCCAAACTACTGTGTATGGAGAAAAACTCCAAACAAATATGTCGAGCAATAGAGTTTGAAGATAACATTAGCCAAAATTAGCTGTTTAAGCAAAACTCATTTTTAAAAACTAGCTCAAAAAAGAACACAATTCGTATATAAACATCAAAATTACTCAAAATTATTCTTTACACCTCATGCACAAAACTACTAAATATCCAAAGTGTAGGGTGTTGGAGGATTGAACATATGCAAGTGACCCATTGTTAGTTCAAAGTGAGAGAGAACCCAAGTCATATATAAACATCTTTATTACTTAGAATTTTTCCCATGTTTGATATCTTAACAAGCTAATTGATAAATATGAAGCATTATTTAGTTGGTAACAAACAAAAATGAAATAGCTAAGAGCAACTCCAATGGGAGTTGCCAAAAATGGGGTGCCAAATATCATTTTGGCACCTTGAATAGTATTTTGGCACCTTAAAAAAAATATTTACTCCAATGGTAGGTGCCATAATGAGATGCCATTTTAATAATTTAATATTTTTTTTAAAATTAATCTTTTAAATTTCAATTCAAAACATAATAAATAACGACTAAAAAATAAAACCTCATTTTTTCATAACTTCCATCTTCAAGTTATTCCAATATGTTGCAGAAATTTGGTCCATGCTGGTAGTATCGGTTTCCATAATTTTCATCTCATTTTGTATTTGAATTTCTTGCACGTGTTTTTCTTAATTTCTAACTGTTTGCGATGTTGCTCCAGTGCTATCTCCTGTTGCGCATAAATCTTTTCATGTCGCTCAATTTTTTGTCGTTCTATTTCCATTCTTTCATTCCAGTGATGATAATCTAGTGACCTTTCACCATCAATTTGTTTATCTTTGCTTTTAAGTTTTTTCTTCGAAGCTTTTTTGCCCAATGGCCTTTTGAGGTTGGGAGAGAACGATGGTTCAGTAGTGTCCCCTAAATATGGAGTAGAATAACTGGATTCAACATGAACTGATTCAGCATGACTACTAGTTGAATGAGTTTTTGCTCTCTTATTGCTGGTCAAATTATCATTTCATTTCCACTCCATTTTCAATATATTCCAACAATGCTCGTATTGAAATGATTTTCCAATTATCTTAGCAAATATTTCTTTCGCTTCATCAACCTGAAACCATTTGAAATAATTCAATAAATTATTCAGAAATCAAATCTTGCTAGTATTTGAATTTAAAATATAAATCTTACATTATTTTGCTCGGTATGTCCACTTTGTCATAGTTTTTCTATTTGACAATAAAAACCGACAAATTTACTGTATTTTGCATTTATATCACTCCAATGACTTTTAATAGAAGATTGAGAACGCCTTTCGTTATTACCTCCATTAAGTTATAAGTATTGTGATATTCTTTGCCAGAATGCACCACTTTGTTGTTGATTCCCGGTAATTGAATCTTTGCTCGTATTAAGCCACGCTGACACAATTAATTTATCTTCTTCAACAGAGAAATTCTTTGTCCTTTGTGACTTTCTTACAATTGGGACGTCTTCATTTTGTATTGGTGCCAAATCTACTGGATTACTCTGAATAATATCATCATATAAGTCGATCTCGTTCATTAGCAAATCAGTTAATGAACCATGATATTGCAAATTCATCTACAAAAAAATATTCTAATCAATTTATATAATGAGTAATTTATAAAATATTCAATTGAATCTATTAAAAATTAAAATTATAAACCATTTAAAAAATTAGAAAATAACATACATTAATTATAAAAATCAAAATATAAAAATAAAAGAGAATGAAATACCTTTTTTTTTTGGAAATATTTCTATTCTGCAAGGTTGGAATGCGCAAATATAGAAGACAATAATTTTTTTTTTAAATTTTTTTGATTGCTGGAAGGAAGATGTGGTAGAAGAGCATTCAAAAAAAAAAAAAACAAATCTGGATGGAATTGATTTGTGCAGCAGCCCATTCAAATTTATAAATAAAATTAAAATATATCCGTTGTATATATACGTTAATTTGTACAATAAAATTAAAATTGATTTGTACAGTACAATAAAATTAAAATTGATTTGTACAGTACAATAAAATTAAAATAACCGTTGATTTGCATATTTGTATTTCTCTCTCCTAGGTTGCCATTTATGGCACCCCGAATTCACGGATGCTATTTTGGCAACCCGTATGCCCTCTCCGTTGGAGCGAATAAATATAGTATTGAGGTGCCATTTTGACAGTTACGGGGATGGCACCCCGTTTTGCAACTCCCGTTGGAGTTGCTCTAAGAGAATTATGCATCACGTTGCAATTTTGATTTTAATATGAACAATACATGTGCATGTGCATGTGCATGTGCATGTTAGAGAAATTTTGATTACATGAGAAATAAATCATAAATTGCAATCCTGCTGCGCTGAATCCGTAAGAATAAAATGAGTTTTTACACAGCTTAGTTTTCATTGGCACGAGTCCAATACACTCCTCAGCAAATTCATACCTGCGGCTGATATGCTCTTACTAACTCTGGGAAGTTGTGGGATCTTCGTTTCTGCCGGTGTGTCGATGGAGAAGCACGCAACAATGACAGTTAGATTATCAAATGAATTGCGCCTCAGAGCTTCGCTGACCAATTCTTTCGAGCATCTTTCAGGATCATTGTGGAGCATCAGTTCATTTCTTGTCATTGTGATCGCACACTGGCTGCTCATCACATCCCAGAGGCCATCGCACCCCATTATTAGGAATTCATCATCTTCTGTCAGTTGGTCACAAGCAGCTCAGGCTCGGCGCTGAGAGGAGAAGCAGCGCGTTTTGGGCCCTTCATGTGCCAATCACCCAGAGCACGAGCAACAGATAATTGGCCATTGAGGTAGCCATCATACACGACTCCGCCAAGCCTCTCGATTCTGTGCCTTTCTGACAAGCAATTAGGCTTGTGGTCCTTTGACAACTCGATTGCGCCCCCCAAAACTGCTCTCCCATCCCCAACATTAGCAATCAACAACTGGCGGTGTCAACCGGCCTGGCCGGCCCGGCCCGGCCCGGCACGAGAAAAAACCGTGTCCGGGCCCGTGCCGTGCCCGGGTTAGGCACGAGCCGTGCCGTGCCGCGCCTGACCCGGCACGGTTTGGCCCGTGGCACAGCACACCGGCACGGGTTTGTCCCGTGCCGGGTGTCCCTCGAGCCTACTGCCTACGGCTACCCCGCCCCCGCGATTGAACCACGCCCCTCCCGCAAAAAAGACGCGGGTCGGGTCTGATTGGACCCGACCCACGGTCCCACTTCCATGAGGCCCGAACCGAACAAGATCCCCCAATGGAAAAAAGAAAAATTAATATAAAAATATATTTTCAGCCGTTGGATCTCGCCTCCAACGGCTAGGAGACAGAATCCAACAATCCTCATGATTCTACCCCCTAAAAAATTAAAAAAAATTCAAAAAAATTAAAAAAAAATAACTTTTTTTATAAAAAATTAATATCTTTAATCTATAAATTCCACCTCCCTCCCTTTAACATTTATGTTTTTCAAAAATATAAATTCTCTCAAATCGTTCTATTTTTCTCTCAAAAATCTTGCTTCTCTCTCTCGGGCCTCGGGATTTTGGCAATCGGCTTGGATTTTCGTGAATTTTGACTTAAGTTTTGAACATTAGAGCTTGACTGCGGTGCACCATGCACGTGACCGACCTCACTGCTTTCACCGGGTAATTTATTTTACCGGTTTTTTAACTTTCTCTCTCTATAGTTTCTCTCTCTAGACCAAAATTAAGAAAAATTAAAATCAGTCATCTAGTCTTTATTAAACTATTCTTAGAAACAAAAATCATAAAAAATGACAAATACAACTAAAACATATTTAAGTTTAGAAAATGAAAATATTACACAGAGGTTTGAGGCTACTGAAACTTTAGTTTCTCCAGTCGTCTCAACCCAAACTTCTAAAAAACAAAAAACTAGGAGTACTTCTGTAGTTTAGACTCATTTTAATATAATAAAACAAAAAAATGTTAGGAGTGAGGAACAAGAAATGACACAGTGCAAATATTGTATGAGACTTTTAACATGTAAGAGTTCGTTTGGGACTGAACAACTTAAGAGGCTTCCCGAATTATCCACCAAAAAACATGGACCATTAGATCCTAGGCAAACCCAACTTGACACTACAATTTTTGAGAATGGATCGAGTACATTCTCAAAGTTTACTCCCTTCATATACTCCAACGAGTTGGGTAGGGACGACATGGCAAGACATATCACATTGATGGGTCTTCCGATTAGATTTTCGGAAGATCCAAGGGTAGTGCGCATCATGCAGACATATTTTTAGCCTGCCTATCGTAAGATTCCTAGGTTCACATCTAGGAATGACATACTAAAGATATATAAGTTAGAAAAATAAAAAATAATTAAGGAATTTATGGCATATAGTGGAGTGGTGTCCGTGACGTCCGATATCTGGACAAGTCACGATGAATCTTCTTATGCATGTCTCACCAGCCACTATGTAGATTCAAACTGGACAATCAATAAAAAAATTTTAGGATTCTCTGAGATTCTTCATCCTCATGATGGCCGGGCCATTTTTGAGTGTATGATGAAAATCTTTCGGGAATATAAAATTCAAAATAAAATTTTTAGTGTCACATTCGATAACGCATCTAATAATGAAGTAGCGATCAACATATTTGTTAGGAATATTAGAGACGCACCATTAGGAGAGATCTTTCATGTCAGATGTTTGTGTCACGTGATTAACCTGATTGTTCAAGCAGGTATGAAGGTGTGTTCACTCGCGTTGGATAATATACGTAATGCACTAAAATATATTGGCACTCCTCGCAGACAACAAGAGTTTGGTAGTCTCTGTTTGTCTGTGAATCTTAAGAAGAATGAAATTCCAATTGGATGTGAGACATCGTTGGAATTACATGTACATGATGTTGAAATTATGTGTTGGATACGAACATGTGATATCCGACTACGTCAATAGTAAGAATGACAAACTTATTATTGACGACACTGACTGGGCCTTAGAAATTTTATTTATGATATTTCTGAAGATTTTTTATGACACGACGAACATGTGTTCGTCGGTTTATACGCCCACGACTTGCATTGCACTCCGGTGTATATGCAATATTAGTAGCATGTTTAGGAAGTATCGAGCTGACCCGACACTTAGCCATATGGTTGCAAAGATGGAAACCAAGTACTTGAAGTACTGGTCCACCGTTACATCTCTTTATTGCCTCGCTGCATGCATGGACCCTGGGGTTAAGGTGGAAGGGGTAGAAAACACACTGACTTGCATTTCCTCGTGCATGAACCTGGAAGACCCACCTAAAGGGTTCATTAACGAGAAGTTGACTGACCTGTTAACATACTACGATACTAGGTATGGTGGTGGTGGTGAGACTGTGATTACGGACATTGATACCTTATTCGGAGATGACGATTTTCCATTCGGCTAGCGAGGGGGAAACGTAGGGGTGGACCATCACATAGGAGCGAGCTGTCTCGGTACTTAGATACCGATTACTGCTCAATCCTATCACATTCTGATACTAAGAATCTTGATTTATTACTAGTGGTGGAAATCATATGAGTCCACCTTTCCCGTGTTATCTAGGATGGCACGGGATCTACTGACTCCTTTGGTGTCGAGCATAGCATCGGAGTCTGCTTTTTCTGTTGCGGTGAACGTGATTTCGGATAGGAGATCGAGATTACGTCCAGATATTGTTGAGGCCTTGGCTTGTTTGAAGGATTGGGAGGATTCGAGGTTTAGCATCCATGATCGTGCTGGAGCTGAGACTGGGATGGGGACTGCAGTCGCATCCACTGCGATGGCGGAGGAGTTGATTGCCGATGATGATGATCCATATGATACTGATCTTGATGTTGCGGCTGATGATTCTCATGATATGCCGATTGACGATTGATGATGATCTACTGTTTTTTGTTTTCGATGTTTTTTTTATTGATTGTACTGCTTTGTTTATACGTTGTGTTGAAACTGTAATTTATTTGGTTCGGACCTTCTGTTTCAAATGGATGATTGGTAATTTTTCATTTGTGTTGTTAATGTTTTTTTTAATTTTTATTTTTACTAACATAATGTATTGATTTATTTTTTTTTGTTTTAATTTTTCATTTAAAAATTAATAATTTTATTATATAATTAATAATTATAATAAAATTTAAACTAATTTGATATTACAAAAAAAAATTTAAACTTTGTTTTTTTAATAAATTTTTAATTTTAACATTTTTAAAATTATAAATATATAATACTATACAATATCTAAAATTTTAAATATTTTTTAATATTTTATTTAAAAAAAAATTATTTTCTGCCCGGCACGGCACGGCACGGCCGGCCTGCCATGCCTTCGGGCCGTGACGGGCTCGGCTTTTTTAAACCGTGCCGTGCCTGGCCCAGCACGAAAGCACGCTCGTGCTCCAAAAAAATGGGTCGGGCCAGGCCGGCCCGTTTGACACCTTTATCACCAACATCCTGAAATTTTTTCAATTTATTTCAACAAAATTGTTGAGGATAATTATAAATAGATATTCTCCCAAATAATAAACAAAAGATAAATAAATAAATAAAGAAAAAGCGTATTGAAGAGATGTCTTATGAGTCAACGCAGACATCCTATGTAATAAACAAAAAATAATTGGCCTACTAGGCACTTGTGCATGGTAGACGTGTCAGCATGACTAACTACTTTTACACTCGATGAGTCAAAGGAATATCATTATCATCAATCTAACATTATTCCAACTAATTGAGATTAGCTATATATATCTTTTTTTTTTTTCAAATAACTTTATAAAAAATTAAGTCCATAATTAGTCTAGATACGTTTAAATCATCACTAATGTACTAGATCTCATAAAAATTTTAAAGTTAAACATGTTTGATCGCGATCGTTACTAAGATGATTGACCAGTGTAAAAGTTTATTATATGCATCTACTCTATAATTGGCAAATAAGGATTAGAAGGAGGGTGAAAAAAAATTTAAAAAGTAAATATTTAGTTATAAAATTCATATTTATAATTTTTATACATTTCATCCTATGCCTACCTCTATTTTTTTCATCAATCCGCCCAAATAATCTCACTTCCTAATCAACACACAAGGAGATCTATGTTAGATGTGATTAAATCACCTCAGATGATTCTTTTTGTTTTATTTTATTATTGAACAAGAGTTATTTTAATTTTTTTTCTAATTACTTTATTTTTACTTATATCTTTACTAGTCTTATCACATTAGAGATGTCAAAAGGGTTGAGCCTGCTCATTTTTTTCGAGCCCAACCGGAACTGGCATGCCGTGCCTGGCACGGCATGGTTTTTTGGAGGGTAGGCATGACAGCCAATGGCCTGGAACCCGCCTGGATTCGGGCTGGGTCCGGCCTGGTCTTCGGAGCAAGTCAGATCTTTTAAAAAAAATATTGGTTTCAGGTGGCATGTCATCAACCCGTAGGGCATGCCAAGCCATCAGCTGTAGGGCATCACAATGTCGTCCCCTCGTCAAGTGTCGCTCGGTGCAACATTCTTCGTACTGTGTCTATGTGCCAAGCACTCATGCCGTGCATGGCACGGCACGTGGGATGAAAACTCTCGTTACAGCATAGTAGGATTCATGCCGAGGGACCATCCGGCATTGGCCAGGGCACGGCACTATAGCGTGTGGTGCCTGGCTTCGGGCAAAACCGAGGCCACCAGACCCATTTGACACCTATATATCATATATACATCTTATCATTATCATCCATGCTACTCTTATCCTTTGAATATGTTGTTTCTGAGTCGACCAATATTCATTTTATTATACATGACTGATACCACAGTTATTCTATAAAATTCTTTTTTTATCTATTTGAAACTCATCTATCACATCTATGATGTAGCTTTACAAATAACTCATCTAGCCCCAACCCCACGAGACACAAACGTATTAATCTTATTGTCTTTACTTAATATAAAGCTTATAAGTCTTCTAAAACAAAAGTATAATGACTAAGTGATTATCAATAATAGAATTAGAAAACTTGTGAGTAATATGTTAGATTAATCTAACTGTAAATATCACTCCCTCATAAATACTTGATTAGTTTAATATACATATATGATACTTATTTCTTACATAATATTTATCAAATTAAATTTATTGGGATACTATCATAAAATTTCTCTAAATTGATAAATATTTAATAAAATCCAAATTATTTCTCAAAAATTTTCATTTTTATATTAGCTTATCTTTGATAAATTTTTTCTAAAGTTTTATAATATGACTCATAAGTTTAATACATCAATATTTATTATAAGACTCTCTTTATCATGAAATTTGAAAGAACTTCAGAAACCTTACTCTCGATAAGTCATTGAAATTATATTTGATGAGCTTGAAACACTTCAGAGTTCTTACAAGATCAGATATCTTCCTTGTTCTTATAAATAAGAAATAAAACATTACCTCTATTTATTTAGCATCTTTTTGATTCTCTTAATTTTGTTAAACAACCTAATCAACTATATCACATTTTTCTCTCCCATAACCCTCCAAACTTCCATAAGAATATTATCATGCACTATGACTTTTTAGGCAATCATCTTCTTAAAGAGCTTCCTTGACATACATTGACCTTGACCACAAATCCCAACTTCCAAAGGAATATCATAAGGCCTTAGGACCACATATCCCTAATTTTTATGAAAATATACACTTTACATAACACTAACTTCAAGCCTTCATTAAGTTTTATCATTTTATTTTCAAATATGTATTTGAAATCTCTCGATAATTATACTTTCTAAGAGATAGATCAATAATGACTAGTCTATGTTGAATAATTAAACTCTCATATGGCATCACTTTATGATCTTTGCATAACATATACATATATAATCATGGAAGATATTGGCTAAAAATAACAGTATGAATTCATCAAATGTAAGATAAATATATAAAGAAATTCAAACAAACCAAATCTGTAGAGCAGATTTACCTTCCAAGTACAATGGCTGTTAGAGCAGTTGTGCCGGATGAGATATCAAGGGAACAATCGTCTGCAAATGCATGATCAGCTTTCATAAAAGCACTCTTAATTGACTTTCTCGCACAAACTGGAAAATTAGAATCCTCAACTATGAATCTCAGAATATTATGCCTGACGAAACATGCTGCATCTGACCCACCATGACCATCAAACACCTGAACAAAAATTCATAACGATCAGTTTTAGTTTTGTATCAGTAATTAAAACAGAGCAAAATTGTGGTTGAAGATCATAGCACCACAACACACTAATCAAATGTCACATCAATATTTCTTTTACATTTCTATTACAAGCAACACACATAAAAATGAATTGGCTATCGATGAATCAGCAATTAAGAATTTCATCGGTAAAAATACTCTCCTATGACAATACATCCGCAACTACTATATAATTAATAGTATCAAACTTGAATATTTTTTAAACTACTAATATATATTACATTAACATCATCAACCAAGTCTTATTCTAAGGTAAGATTTATTTTTTTTACTTAATGCTAAATAAAACTTTTTTTGAGATAAAAACTAAATAGTACTTAATAACATCAAATATTAAGTAATTTGTTTTTATTTTACTTAATACTATATAGATAAGCGGAGACCAAAATGAATATTTTGACTGTGTGGAAGTGAGCTTTTTCTGAATGAAAAAAGTCAACTTTTTTTGTATTTCAGTTATTTTTTCAAAAAATTCAATGAAAAGTTAGTAAAAATAAAAAAAAATAAATGGCTGAATGCTGAAATCAAATTGGTTTCAGCATTCATCCAAAAAAAACAAACACGCCCTAATTGTTTAGAATCGACTGTATTTATCATATTTTTTAAATAACTCAATTAAAAATCATGTCTAATCTAAATTCTTTAATTATTAAATTCTTATTTATAATTTCTATCAAATTCGTATTTAATTTATTTCTAGTTCTTTTTTCTCCCTCTGCCTGAATGGTCTCATACTTACTAATCAGTGCACTATGCAGTCTATGATGAACATGACTAAAACATCTTAAATATTCTCTCTTATTTGTTTCATTTATAAAAAAAATTTTCATCCTCTTTCTCATCACTACATTTTTAATTATATTATTTCTATTCTTACGAAACATCATTTTTACCATTTGCATCTTTATTACTCTTAATCTTTTGAAAATAAAAATATAGTATACATCAAACATGAAAAATAAACAAATAATAGTTAAAGATTTCTATGAATATATTGAATATGTCAAAACAATTAATTACAAGCATTTATTAAAAAGATTAACCCTGATTGAAAAAAAAATGTCATGTGCATCGCTTGTTTCTAAAAAAAAATAAACTCATACATTCAACACTAATTCTCACTAACATCATCTCCCAAATGAACAATTCATTAACATGATGTGTGTGTGTGTGTGTGTGTGTGTGTGTGTGTATTCATGATAATCTTTTGATTAAAATTCATATAGAGCATCCGTTATAGGAAAGGTAGAGGATCAAAAATCAATCAAGATCCAACTAATTTCAATTTTGTTGTAGCTTTCAGTTTTATTTTCTTTTTATTATTATGTTGATGGAGCATGAAAATATCCAATACCAATTAAGATTCAACAATTTATAATGCTCAAAAAAAAATATCATAGTTAATAATAAATATTCAAAAAATATTATATATAATAATATTCAATTTGAATCTTTGTTACTTTATCAATTTTTTTTATTCTTGATTATTATATTAGTTTAATTTCAGTAAATTATCATTCTATATAATTCAACTCAAATTCTATTTTTAGGTTCATTGAGATTTGTTTATAGAATTAAAAAATATTAATAAAAATTATAATTAGGATTGAGCATTATAAATTATATATTCTCTTTCAATAATAAAACCTCATTGCAAGTATTTAAGTGTGTTAAATTATTTATTTACATATTCTTTGTTTCATCATCCATTAATAGTCAGGTTAAGAATCCTTTATACTAATTTTAAAAACATTTCGACTAAGTAAGAGACATATTAGTTAGGAATATTAATTAGAGTTTACTATCATAAACATCAACCTAATTTGAGTAATGATGCATCTAATCTAATATTGTCAGACATATATTATTCTATTAAAGATGCAACAAAAGAAAAATTTTAATATTATATTACTTTTATTGATAATTACTCAAGATATACATAAATATAATCCTTTAATGATAAATTACATATTTTTTATTTTTCATAAATTTTATAAAATAATAAAAAATCATTTCAATAAAAAAATTATAAATTAAAAATAAACAATACATTAGATAATATATCAAACAGACATAATACTTGTTGTATTAAGTATGTAATTATATATCAGATTTCATATGACAATAAATCTTTAAAAAATAAAATTATTAAAAGAAAAAATAAATATCTAATTAAAATAGCACATACACTTTTACTTGGACAAAGTATTACAATATATTTTTAAGAATATATAAATGAAATACTTAAAGGCAAAGTCACAAAAGTACCAAACACCATGACTTTGGGATTCAAAATGAAAAAAGATATTAAAGCAAAAAATTGGTTTTGATCCATATATAAAACCTTATACAATAAGAGGCAAAATAGATGATATGAGTATGCCTAGTGGGGCCTAAGAAATTGGTTAACACTCACAGGTTGCTTGAGGACTTAGATCATTGTGGCACATCATTTGTTACATATAAATGGATTTATATGTAACAAACAATGAGCCCAACTAACCTTAGTCTTCAGGCAACCCCTAAGTGTTAACTTGTTGCTCAGCCCCTATCAAGCATACTCATATTATCTTCTTTTCACCTTAGTGCATATGGATTTACACAAGTCTCATATGTCATATCCCCTAGCATTTGAACTCAAGGCCTTCAATCTATATAGTTTCAAGTCCTATCACCAAAAATCTAGTTGAGACAATTACATCAATTAGTATTATATTATGGGAATAAAATGACTTTGTTTCAAGTCATAGGGATGCAAAATGAGAGATAAGGAAATAAGTCCTGATCCATTTCAAAAACCATGCTTTTTGAGGGGCAAAGCAGACAATATGAGTATGCTTAGTGGAGACCTAGCAACTTAATAACAAATGGGGCTGCCTAGTGGGCCCCTACCATTTGTTACATATAAATGCATTTATATGTAATAAATGGTTGGCCCCACAAATATAAGTTTTTGGATAGCCTTCTGAGTGCTAACTAATTGCCCGATCCTAATTGGGCATATCAATTTTATCCACTTTGCCCCTTAGAATGTATGGTTTTACACATATTCTACAAATCATATCCCCTACAATTTGAACTTGAGACCTCCAATTTATAAGGTTCTAAATCCTAGCACTAGAATTCTAGTTGAGCAAAGTAGGCCAACTAGTATTCTATTGCTAGGATTTTAAACTTTATAAATTAAAAATTTTGAATTCAAATCCTAGGAGATTCTACATGTGGGGGATGTGTAATACCATGAACTCTAAGAAGAACAAAGGGGACAATATTTATATGCCTAGTGGGGACTTGGAAACTAGTTAACACTCGGGGGATGCCTGAGGACTAAGGTCAATGGGTCCCATGATCTGTTACATGCGACATTTACTAAAGTCACAACAACAATAGAAGAAATAGTCTGAGAAACAAGTATAGTTAAAAAATAATTAATGGAAGAAACCAACAAGGAGGAAAAACAATTTATTGAAAATATTGCATGGATATCAAAGATCTCTCCTATTGAAAATGGAGGCTTTGATGGTCTAACTACGGAGGTTAAACATAGTACTACTTGGGCGGAAACCTAAAGATTTTTTCCCATGTGTGTAATGTAATAAATACCAATATTCACCCTATAAATGAATATACGTATCCAATGACTAACAAGCATAGTCGTAGAGCTTAAACCCTACTATAACTATTAACATATATGTTTGAAGTTACTCCACTATTTATAGATCATATAACACTCATAGTCAACATAATTTTTAGTGATAATACTTTTTTTGGTGGGAGAAGTTATTACTTGAGATGAATAATTATTTTAGGATGTGAATTTATTAGTATTCAAATTATCAAATATTTTTATATATTTTGCTGGTTTATAATAATGTGTAGATATGCAAATAAATCTAATATGTATTTATTTCATGACTTTAATGTTTTAAAGAGTTATGATTTTGAAATCAATAGGTTTTTGAAGATGTTTAGCAAATTGGGTAGATTGTTGAATCTCGTGTAGTTTTGATATTTTTTCATGATCAAAACTATACCTAATTGGTCATGATAATTTTTGTAAGTCATGACCCTCTACCTACTCATTAGCATAATTTTTTTACTGTACAACACATTCTCAATTATTATGAAATTATTAGAGTTAAAGCCATACTAATCTCAGAAAATTTAAATACCTGTGACATTAATTCTCCATTATAGCAACCAGGTACCACACTGATGCTCAATGTCACAGACAATTTCATAGCACGATAACTTTATTTTTATATGGCTTGGTAGTCTCATGTTAGAGCCTATCCTTTTTACAAAGTTTAGATTTTTAAGCTATAGAAAATTACAAAGTAATAGCTACTCATGCCAAAGATATTATAATTTTTCAAAGCCACATCTTTTGGAATATTAGATATTACATAGGACATCACTCATGTATGACCACTCTAAGATTGTGACTCTTCTCTTCAAAGGATGACATAGTCATGACTTGTACTCTCAAGATAAGTGCTAATGTTGTATCATCCTAACAGCACAACATCAATTTATTATCTGAGAGAAGATAAAGCTAGTGTGGTGATAATCCACATCACCATGGATGCTTTAGAGATATGAGGGTAACTTTCGCATTGTAGCTAGTTCATAGGGTCATGACCATAGCCTACACATGAAACACCTTCTTAATACCATGGCTATTTCTTAGTATTATGGCTATTTAAAACTCAAGAATGACCATTGTCATTGTAGCGGCCTCTACATAGTGCAACAACTATACAACAATATGAAAAGTCATCTATACTTCACAATCATTTCTCATCACTATGACCCTTTATGGACTATAAATGATTAAAGGCATAAATCCATATCACAACTATTTCACATTACCATAAATTTGTGTTACAGAGAGATTAAGCCCTAGTCATGGTCGTTTCTAATGCCATGACTTTACATTATAGAAAGATCAAAATGTAGAATAAATCATAGTTATTTTTTAGAGTAACAACCTCGTTCCAAAGAGATGAATGATGATGTTGCTATTTTATTCTGAAAGATATGACTTCCTACTTAGAGTAATACACGAGGTTATTCGAGTATAAAAGTGAAAACTAAAGATATTTGCAAAAATATCTCATCTTTTTTCTTTCTCCCTCACACCATAAGCAAATCCATGAAAACTACTAAATCATGGGGGTGAATTTCACACTTTATAAGAATTCCAAAAACAAACAAGGAATGAACAATTTATGCTAGTCTTTAAAGTTTGTATAATTTATATCAAACTAGCATGAGTCTAAGGTTTGTATAATTTGAGATATGTGTTGTGATTGGTTTTATTTATGAATGAATAAAAAATTTGATTTATTTTATGTATGGATATTGATGGATGATGAATAAATATAACTTGAATTAGAATTTTGACTATTGGTAGATTTTACCAAGATTATCATGGTTTATGATTTATGAGGGTCACTCGTACATGTGGTAGGAAGGAAATAAAAGACTTTAACTATGATGATTGAGATAAATCTATATGTTAAAACCTAAAGTTTGGGTATGTTAATCATTAAGAGTATAATTCTTTTAAAGTTAAAAGTACAAATACTTTTACATGTTAATCTATTATATATATGATAAAAAAATTCGTTATCAATTAGGATATATGTTATATATAATATTCTCCTGAGGGGTTCACCTTTAATATGTGAGTTACATCTTCTAGAGGAGGATGGTGATAAGTAATTCTTGAGACATGCACAAGTATGTTGTGACTCACAAGGTGGTTTTTACCATTAAGTCTGTACTAATGATGGTCTCCTCGTAGTTATCCCTTTGGTATGTTACTACCAAGATAATAAATCATTCATGTGTGATGGTCATTCATAATCCCATATCTTATATGCAAATTCATCAATTGTTGTTGATAGTTATTTCATTTCATATGATTCCCTCATGTACTATAATTCATAATTACTATACTTTCAGCTTCATAAGTACTATACAAGTATAAGAAAGTCACAAGGATTGTCACCACCTAGCAAGTCATGACATCACATGTTTATCTATATGATTTTTTGTCACCATCCTCCTTATTGATGATGTGACTTTTATACTATATGTATAACTCTTAAAAAAACATTATATATAATATCCATCTTAATTGATAACTAGTTATTTAAATATATCTACAATGGATTGACATGAAAAAGTATTCATATTTTGGCTTCGTAAGTATCATACTCACAATGATTAACATACTCAAATTTTGTATGTTAACATATAGGTTTATCTCATTCATCACAATCAGAAAGTCTATAACTTCCTTCCTACCTAAAGTATGAGTGAGCCTTATGCTTTACCAATAACTATTCCCCATGATAATCTTGCACAAACCACCATTAATTAAAATTTTAATTTAAATTCTAATTAATCACTTATCTATGAATATTCATAATACCATATACACTAAACACATTCATTAATGTTAAAAAACTATTATCAATTCACATAAATAAATTTACATAAATCTTAGACCATATATTATTTTGATAAAAATTTTTTAATCTACCATAATAAAGGGGTTTGAGAGTCATACCCCAAACTACAAGGATTACATTAAATTTTGCATCCCTTGCTCGCTTGTGGAACCTCTATGGAGTACAAAATTAAATTATAGGATTTGCTAGTTGGATCATGCTTTGTTTGTTGCATGGAGAGAGAGTAAGAAGAAAGAGATATATATTTAATGAATTTCTCTATCTTCTACTTTATACTTGGGTGATTCTATATTACTCTATTATGAATTTATTCATTTTAATTGAATGTCACAACTTTGGACTTCATCTCTCGAGCTTAAGGTTATGACTCTAAAAAATTACATCAACTTTGTAATGTATTCAAATCTTTCTATAATACAAAGTAGGAATTTTGGGTAAAGCTCGTGACTTAGGCCTAATGTCTCTATAACATAAAGGCATGACACTATAAAGTGATCATGGTTCTATATGTTTATCTTCTTATTCTTCAAAATGGGGTGCAATATAAGGAAATGTTGTAGCATAGTAAAGGGCCTCACACATTATTATATGGTCATGGTGCTATAAAATAGTTATGACATTATTATTAGTCTTTGTTAATCATTATATGACCATGGGATTTAGAAATAGTCATGGAACCAAGGTCTCATTTGTTTATCCTATGGCCGCATCACTAAGAAATGATCATAACACAAACTCTTTCATTCATATATCTCAGGTATTGATGGTACTATGAGTGGCAATATTAGTGCCCTTCACTTCTCTCATATATTATGTCGCAATGAAACAACAAGAATGTAATGACACTACAATTAACCTATATGTAAAAGTCGCATCTTGCCTTCCTTTGAGGATATGAGTCACGACTTTGGGGAATGGTCATACTCAATTAATATTATCTATAATATTTAATATACCAAAATCCATGGTATTGAATAATTGTCACAATCTAGACTTTGGTAGTTTTGGCTTCATAATTTTTTTTATAGCTCAAAAGTTATGACTTTGTAAAAAAGTCATAACTCTGAATTGAGACTATTGAGTCATATTAAATATGAAGTTATGGTGCTGGGACTTTTCCATGATATTAAGAACTAGTGGGATACTTGACTGTTGTGATGTATAATTAATATCTTAGTCATTTAAATTTTATGAGATAAGTATAGTTATGACTCCATGATAATATCATAACCACAAAGAATATGTCACATATTAGGAGGATTATACTAATGATTTGAAATTATTGTGGCATAAAAATAATATCATGATCAATTAGGTAGAGTTTCGACTAATAATTGATGCCAAAACTATGAAATACAACATATTCTACCCCCTCGGCTAGACATCTCTAAAAATCTATTAATTTCATGATAGTATCAAAGTATACCAAAATTTTAAAGTTATGAAATTAATCCATAATTTCTTCCTTTTCATGTCTACATATCATCATAAATCACCAAAATACATATGAATATTTAGATGTTTGAACACCAAATATTCAATTGGTTCTGATTTTGGTAGTCAAAAATATTTTATTCTGGTTTAAGCTTTTGATTTTAGCTTGATTTTGATTTTATGATAAGTTAAATGAGAATAGAGTGCTCTCATTTAAATTGGGTACACTAAACAATTAAATTAAAATAGTAAAGGTATTTGGTTTGGTTTTAATATTAACTTAATGATAATGGATGCTCTCATTTAAGTGTGTGTGGAGTTAACAATTAAAACAAAATGTTAAAATTTGTATTATAAAAATTTTGCTTTAATGACACAACACACATGACATGCAAAAATGAAAAAGAAATCATGCATGACAGGTCATAGACTATGACTTTTCAAAAATCTCAAAAAAGGGAACTCATCCCATTTTTTTGTGAAGGGCAAGGGTGGTACTTATTTTTGGAAATCCTCTGTATGATTCTATCTTATGGAAACTCTAAAATTCAAAATGAAAAGTTTTTGTATTATTTTTGAGTTTTTATTTTGTGAGCATATGTAAAATTAAAGAATAACAAATTTGTCTATTTTGTTCTATGTATGATGAATTAATGTAATGTTCGGAATAAGATTGTTCATGTGGTATTCGTGTGGTGCTCTTAGGGAATTCAGAAGAATGTTCATGTGGTGCTCTTGTAGAATTCATGTGATGTTTGTAGGGTTCACCATTCATGTGATATTTGAGAGATTGTTCATGTGGTTATCTAGTTGGGTTTATGCTATATCCATGCTTTGCTCGTGATGCTCAAAGTCTTCGTGAACTCTATTCAAAATTTAAAATACAGTTTAAAGGTATTTTCAATAATATTTTTATTTCTATTTGATTTGTATTAATTTGGACTTAGAGACATTATAAACTAAATATTTTAATTGTGTTAATATTATTTCAATTTTGGAGGCAGAATATTTTTTGTGATTGTGTGTAATTGTATTATTACTTTAATAGTTTTATATATATTATGATTAATTTGAATAATATGTTTTTATATATAAAATTTTAAGTATAATATATGCATGTGTGTTTGTGTGTGTGTGTGTGTGTGTAAAAGATAGTTGAAATATATATATTTATGTAGTTCAAAAGGATAATTTTAAAAACAAAGAATTCATCTGAATATGTTGTGTATTTATGTTAATTTTATAAACCAAATACTTTGTTGGACCAAGAATTTATTTTGAGATACACACACATATATTATGTATATATTGTGTATACACATAGTATATATATACATATATACTATTATTATATAAACATTATATATGTGTGTGCGTGTGTGTTTGTATATAAATACTATTACTTTATATACACCCAACATATACATATATTATGCATAAATTTATCGTATTTACATACATTATATAATGTGTATATACAAACCATATATACCACATATATTTATATAAAGTATATAGATCATCTATATATACATAATATTATGTATATACATTGTATATATCTATATTATATTTATATATTGTGTATACATACCTAATACATACATATATATATACATAGTTAGGATAATATATATCTATACACTATATTTTGTATAAATATACATCATATATATATATATATATATATATATATATATATATTATGTGCCAAGGCAATGCGATAGTTGTGCTAAATTTTGTAATAATGGTACATTTTTTAACCATGGAATACTTTTTTTTTGTTTTTTTAATAATGGTATACTATTTTGGAAGAAATATGTTTTGGGGTACGCTATTATGTTTATACTAAAATGTCCGTCATAAAATTACTAAACTTATATTTAGTCACACTAATTAATTTTAAATAAAACCTTCCCACTAATCTATTGGCTCTCGCCTCGTCTAACATCGGCCTCTACCATCGGCCCTCGCCACGCCTCTGCCCTCTCCCATAGGTCCTCGCCTTCGGCTTGCTCCCATCTTCTAGTGCTCTAAGACTAGCTCTATCGAGCTCGTCTTCGAGGTTGATCCTCGATGGAGCTCGACGAAGAGCTCAAGGAGCTCATCTTTGAGATTGATGGAGCTCGAAGTCTTCCCCGTCGAGCTTCTTAGGCTCATCGACGAGCTCTAGGAGCTCAAAGACTAACTCAATGGAACTCGAAGGGCTCATCTTTGAGCTCCAATAACTCATAGTCGAGCTCGATGGCACTCGAAGACTCGCCCATCGAGCTCCATTGAGCCTTACGAAGAGTTCCATCGAGCTCGACGAAGAACTCATGAAGCTCGACGAAGAGCTCCAACAGCTCGTCTTCGAGCTCCAGGAGAATGGAGAGGGTGAGCAGGTGAGGGGGACCGATGGGAGAGGGTGAGCCGCTGAGGGGGGCCGATGGGAGAGGGTGAGCAGGTGAGGGGGACCGATGGGAGAGGGTGAGCCGCTGAGGGGGGCCGATGGGAGAGGGTGAGCAGGTGAGGGGGACCGATGGGAGAGGGTGAGCCGCTAAGGGGTCCGATGGGAGAGGGTGAGCCGCCAAGGGGTCCGATGGGAGAGGGTGAGCAGGTGAGGGGGACCAATGGGAGAGGGTGAGCCGCTGAGGGAGGCCGATGGGAAAGGGTGAGCCGGTGAGGGTGGCTGATGGGAGAGGGTGAGCCTGTGAGGGGCCAATGGGAGAGGGTGAGCCGGTGAGGGGGGGGAGATGGGAGAGGGCGAGGCGAGGACCGATGGGAGATGGCGAGGTGAGGACCAATGGGAGATGGCTAGGCGAGTACCGATGGGAGATGGAGAGGCAAGGACTGATCGGAGAGGGCGAGGCTAGGGCCAAAGAAAGAGGGGGAAGGTTTTAGTGATTTAATGAAGGGCATTTTAGTATAAACGTAATAGAGTGTCCCAAATTTCAATTATATTTGATTTTGATGACTTTTTTTTAAACTTGAAAATATCAAAAATTTTAAATTCTTAAATATTTTTGGTATAGCACCCCAAAACATAATTTCCCCTAATTTTTTAATGATGGTATACTTTTTAACAATGGTGTACTTTTTAATGATGGTAAAAAACCCAAAAAAATTGAACCATGATATACTTTTTTAAATGGTAAATTAAATAGAAGACACCCAATTTGAAAATTAAATAAAAAGTCCCATTGCCTTAATATTTAATGAAAAATTGTATGAGGTAAGACATTTGGACAATGGTTTATTCGAAACCAAAAAATATAGAGAATAATGATTAGTTAATAAAATAATAGAAATAATAAATTTAACATCACAAAGAAGAAAAGTACCTCAAAACCACTATTTTGAAAAATCAAATATAATAAAAAATAAAGTCATTATAGAAGTGTCGGGTTGGGTGGTATATACTAAAGGCTTTATCACATTTATGTTTTGGGCTAAAATATATTTTATAGGAAATCAAACCTTAGAAATCTAATATCTAATACCAATATATAAACTTATGATTCTGAAGTTATTTTTCTAGATTTTTTTCGCATTATTTTTTAGGTGATACCATCAGCTTGTTGGATTTATGATTCGAAATTAATGATGTGGTTATGTCTTGATTACTATACTGAAGAAGATATTTTATCCATTATTTTTCAAATCTTCAAATATAGCCCAAACTCTAATTCCTCATGGAACTAAATTGTATTCATAAATAAGAAAAAAAAACAATTTAACACCACACAAAAATATTATACACATTGGATAATTAAAATAATAATTTCATAATATGAACACATGAAATACACATTATAAACCAAAAAAATACATATTATATAATTTAAGTAAATAAATCACAATCATATAGCATATATTTTTATTAATCAATAAATAAACAACAAGTAATATAAGTATTAATGATTGACTCCTACATAAAACTCTAAACTAATACCTAGCAAAGAGAGAATAAAATGAAAGTCACAAGGGGCAGACCAAGATATTTACCCAACTCTTGCATGAAGAAGAGAAGAGCTTGGCCTGGGGATAAGAAAATATGCAAAACCTTGCTTCTATAACTCCATGATAAAAAGAAATAGCACCATTAGCCCAATGTAAAATACACAAAAAAAAAACACTCTGCATTCAAACACACACATTACCCCCACATTTTTATCCTTCATTTTTTAAAATGAGTTTGGATGGGGGAACTCTCCCATTCGAGAAGCACCATATGTTAGTAATAATGCTCTAAGCCTATATTATGGACATAGTATTTTAATATTTTATGAGAATTAATTATTATGATGATTTGAATGTTTATTATATATAATATCCTTGAATAATATTATTAATTATTCTAAAGGTCCATAATTAGTTATTGTTATGAAAACAAATAAAAGATAGACTCATCTTGAGATTAATACATGGATCAATAGTTATGTTATTAAATCCTTTGACCTGAGATCACAATAATCCTCAGCATAATAAATATTATGTTTTGATATAATCAAAATTTATCTTTAATCAGAGGACTATAAAGGTTATATTTGAATATAATAAAAATTATGTAGTGAGATATAAGCGATTAAGATGTAATTTGTCCCTCTTATTATAAGAGATATATTTTTAGGTCCCCTCGAAAATTAAGACTGAGAAATATATGGTCATGCTTAAATGAATTGATGGAGATCAATATCATTTATTTAGTCAGTCTAATTGGATCTTGAGTATTAAAAGATAGAATAATATAAGGTCGAGTTTGTTCATGCCTTATATTTTATCAAGATATCATGAGACAAAGAATTATGTCATTAGTTATATTAAGGTTGTCTCGGATCATGAGCTTTTCATTTAACTTGGGTAGTCATAATATCTTGATAAAGGTTATTTATGACTTGTAGGATCAAAATGTGATTTAGGCCTACTACCAATATTACTTTAACCTATAGGGTTGCACATTAAGAACGAATAATAATGGTTATGGTTTTTCACTCTTGTAGTAATTTAAAATGATAAGATTATTTTAAATTACAAATAACAATTAGTTATTATTTAAATTCGAATTTAATTTTGAGAAAGTTTAAATTCGTGATTTAAATAAATAAATAATTTGTTACATTGAACTTGAATTTTAATGAATAAATTCATTTAAAAGAGGGTTTTAAGGATTTGAATTTAAGTTGTTATTATTTAAAAGAGTTTTAAATATATAAAAATATTAAATTTATTTATGACTAAAACCCTAGCAGACTTGTGTGTGTGGGTGTGTGACATATTTGATGCATGTAATCATCTTTTATAAAACAGAAAGAAACCATTTCATTTTGAGAAGATAAATCTGAATTATCATTCAATAAGATCGTTCATTATTTATTCATGTGTGGATACTTGTAGAGGGTGGTCATTTTTTTAGAAATGTAGTACCTTTGAAAATCCAAATAAACTTAAGACACACACTTTGAAAGCTTGACGAATTGATCTACAATAGGTAAGTTTTGTTTGCCCTTTCTTCGTGTTTTTATGAATTACATGTGATCATTGGTGGGTTAAAGGATAAAAATTATAAATTCCACTGTATTTATGTTCTAATTAGATTAGATATTGTCTGAAACCCCAAGAGTAATATCAGAGGAACTTGTGTTTTCATAAAAACTAATAATGGCATATTTGATCGTATGTATGTGATGTATATGATTCTGGCATGATTTGTATTTTTGAATATATGTGATATTAATGTTTTTGCTAATGACATAGTTTATAGGTTTTGTTAAGGTATTAATTGATTGAATCTGAAACCTAAATGGATTTGTTCCTATGATTGAGAATATGAATGAGATATTGCCATTAAAGTGTTTAATAGCATAATATATGATTATAGCTTTGTCTTAATCAGATTAATACATGGACTAAATTCATGTATCAATTTTGATTTATCAGCGATTGTTTATGGTGGTGCCAAAATAAGCCTTATGTGTTTAGAGATTACATAATATATTATTTTAATGAGATTTTGATGGCTTTCGGCTTATTTAAAAGTTATCGATAAGTATAATAAAAATTTATTGTTAATATTAATAAAAATTTATTGATAATATTAATGAAAATTTATTGATGAGATTAATAAAAATTTATTCATAAGATTAATGAAAATTTATTGATGAGATTAATAAAAATTTATTGATAAGATCAATGAAAATTTATTGAGGAAATTAATGAAAATGTATTAATAAGATCAAAAAAAATTTATTGATGAGATCAATGAAAATTTATTGATGAGATCAATGAAAATTTAATTTTTTTTTCTGGGGTGTTGCCCCCAACCTGGCGAATTTGACCCCCCTTGGCACCACCCTTTAACCGGCTAGCGAAACCACCATAAAAACTTGGCATACCACCTTATAAATTTAATTGTTTTAAAATACATGGCTATTATAATTTATTTCTTTTAATGCAAATTATTTATGCTATATGAGAATATTATATATTTTGCATGTTATGTTGCTTCACATGGTGCAAAGTATGACCTTTTTAACCAATGTGCTTGGTAGATTATTTTTTTTTCAAGGGTTGTAATTTTTAAATATGGTTTGCATGCCATTTTTGTTTTATTATAATTTTTTAATTATTTATAACAAGAGAGACAATGCAAGCTATTTGAAATCATACAATTCAACTATAATTATGGAGGAGCTAGGTGTCTATGTACAAGTTGGTGGTCAAATCAACTTCATGAAGCTACTTATTACTACCTAGGAATGACTATAGATCTTCATATTGGCTTATGGAGATCAATATAGATTAAGGTCATATTGTGACACATTTATTATATGCATGTATGAGATGCTATCGATGATGTTACATGAGTATGTGATACTAGATATATGATGAGATCTATTAATCGAAAATATAAATCAATCAAGATCCCTCACATAAATTTAAAGTTAACATGTCATCCATATTTAAACACTTGTCAAACCTTTTATCAATTTAATGTGGGTTCTACCAAAGTAGAAGTACATTAGGTGACATTAGTGAGGCAAGATGAGTAATTGTGCTACCCATGTGTTTAAAAATGGTTTAACTTACTAGGACAAACTTTCTTGACTAGTTTCAAAATTTGAGAATTGTTCACAAACAAGAAAGAAAGCTTTATGTCTTCGGATGTACTTCTCCACGAAGAACCAACTAATAATGTTCCTAAAGATGATAAGAATGATTATTAAAAGCATCATAATGACTCTATTGATATCGTATGCTTGATGCTAGCTACAATGAGTTCTAAACTTCAGAAGGATCTGAAAAATATGGATGCTTATAATATGATCTTCAATTTAAAGAAAACGTTCCAACAAAAAGCAAGGCAAGAAATGTATGAGACTACCAAAACACTATATTCTTGCAAGATGGCTAAGGGTGCTTCAGTTAGTGTTCATGTTCTAAAAATAAAAGGCTATATTGAGCACCTTGATAGGCTTGGATTTCCATTGGGCCTAGAGTTGGAAACTGATTTGATCCTGAATTCACTTCCTGATAATTATAGCCAATTTGTCATGAACTATAACATGAATAAAATGGGCTGTTGTATATGTAATTTGTTTTTTACTTAATAATCTGTTTTAATATTTTCATGTAAGTGCAGGAAAGGAAATATTAAAAGCATGGGGATGCAACAGTAGCACAATAACGGAGGTCCCGCTGTCCGGCCAGTGGGCCGAAATTTTTGGAGCAGAGCCTGGCTCATTCCATGATCCGACTCGCTTCGGTTAAATGAACCAGAAGTTTATTTTTCATATAAAATGATTTGTAATTTATTTTCCATGATCCGACCCATTTGAACTGTTCATCATCCCTCTCCTCTCTCTGCGCGATTTCGTGACTGCTGAGTGCTGCATACTGTAAGACGTTATATTTCTTGGTTTTAATCTGTAACGCATAATCGTTTTCTGGTGGAGGTAGCTAGTCGTACTGAGCGACTAGCGAACCACATTATTTCCTGTGTTGATTTCTTATTTTTGATTCTGTCGTGGATGCTTGTTTGGATTGGGATATATATTGCTTATTTTCTGTGTTTCTGTTACTTTCTGTTTCTTAATATCACTACCCGTGGAAGCACAATTACCCAACATAGGCAAATCTATCTCTGAGTTGCATATGATGCTTAAAACTATTGTGCAGAATGTTAAATCCAAGCCGGACCATGCTCTAATGATTCAAAATAGAAAGGGCAGGGGAAAGAAATGTCCAATGCTCAACCCAAACCCAAACCTGAACCCAAGGCTAAAGCCCCAAAGGAGGGTGTTTGTTTCTTTTGCAATTAACACAGTCATTGGAAGAGAAACTACAAACTATATTTAGAGGATCTAAAGAAAATGAAGACTAGTTATACTAGTTCTTCATGTATTTATATTGTGAAAATTAATTTTTATTTTTCTAGTTCCTGGGTATTTGATACTGGATGTGGATCACACAATTGTATAAATATGTAGGGACTCAAAAGGAGTAGACAATTGAAGAAGGGTAAAGTTGATCTAGAAGTAGGCAATGGAGTAAAAGTTGCTGCTTTGGTGGTAGGAATTTATGAACTTACTTTGCCTAGTGGGCTTTTGTTAGCTTTGGACAATTATTATTATGTTCCTACAATGTGTAGAAATATATTTTAATTTCTTGTTTGGATAATGATGGTTTTTCTTTTATTATTAAGAATAATAATTGCTCCATTTTTCATAAAGACATGTTCTATGCAAATGCCTATTTTCAGGATGGTCTTTATGATTTTTCTTTTATTAGTAAGAAATTTAAATTAAATGATTTAAATTCAACTTATCTTTGGCATTGTCGCCTTGGTCATATAAATGAGAAACATATCTCAAAACTCAATCAAGTTGGACTTTTGAATTCATTTGATTTAGAATTATATGATAGATGTGAATCTTGTCTATTCGGTAAGATGACAAAGGATCACTTTACTAGACATAGTAAAAGGGCCAATGAATAATTGGATATACATACATATGTATGTGGACCATTATGTTTATATGCTAGAAAAGGTTACAAGAACTTCATTATATTTTCTGATGACTTCATCAAATATGGTTATGTCTACTTGATGAGACATAAATTTGAATCATTTGAAATGTTCAAATCTTTTCAAAATGAAGTACAAAACCAACTTGGCAAGAAAATCAAGGCACTTTGATCTAATCAAGGTGGTGAATATTTGAGCCAAGAACTTGATGATCATCTTAGAACTTGCTGAATCATTTTAACAATTAACTCACCCTAGAATACCACAATAGAATGATGTGTCTGAGAGGAGGAATCAAACTTTATTAGATATGGTTCGACCTAATATGAGTCCAACAGATCTTATATTTACCTTTTGAGGTTATGCACTTGAAAAAGCAATGTTCACACTAAATCGAGTTCCATCCAAAGTGGTTGAAAAAATACCATATGAGATGTGGACTGGTAAAAGACCATAGTTTGTCTTTTCTTAAGATTTGGGGTTGTAAGGCTTATGTAAAACATCATGTTTCAAATAAGCTGGAGCCATAATGTGATAAATGTCTTTTTTTGGGGTATTATAAAGAGACTAAAAGATACTACTTTTACAATCTCATAGAGAACAAAGTATTTTTTGCTTGGAATGGTGTCTTTCTAGAAAGAGAATGTATTTCTAAAGGAACCTATGGGAGTAAGGTATAACTTGAAGAAATTTGAGTACCACAAGATAACATTGAACTACCTTTGGATACTCATAGTCAACAAACTATTATTGACACACCTTTTATAGCACAAAATTCATGTAGATCTAATAGGATACATCATGAGCCCGAGAGATATGGATTTCTTATGACTGATAACAAAGATGTATTGTTAGTAGATCAAAATGAACTAACTACCTCAAGAGGCAATGTTGGATCCAAAATCTGAGAAATGGTTAGAGGCCATGAAGTATGAAATTCAATCCATATATGATAATCATGTATGGACCTTGATTGACCCACCTGAAGGTACAAAGACCATTAGGTGCAAATGAGTTTTTAAAAAGAAAACTAACATGGATGATACAGTACATACTTACAAAGTATTGCTAGTTGCAAAGGTTTCAAACAAACTCATGGTATAGACTATGATGAAAATTTTTTACCTGTAGCTATGATTAAGTCTATCAGAATTCTTATTACTATTACTATATATTATGATTATGAGATTTGGAAAATAGATGTTAAAACTATATTTCTTAATGGAAACTTACTTGAGATATGTACATGACACAACTTGAGGGTTTTATACAACCTAAGAATTATCGTAAAGTATGCAAGCTTCAAAGATTCATTTATGGTTTGAAGCAGGCCTCTCGGAGTTGGAATATTTATTTTGATGAATCAGTCAAAGGATTTGGATTTATCAAAAAAGAAGATGAGCCTTATGTTTATAAGAAAATTAGTGGGAGCATAATTGTATTTTTGGTGTTATATGTTGATGACATATACTCATTGGGAATGATATCCCTACCTTGTAGAATGTCAAGTCATAGTTAGGAAAGTGTTTCTCAATGAAAGACTTAGGCAAAGTTGTCTATATCCTAGGGATAAAGATCTATAGAGATAGATCTAAGAGGCTGATTGATCTAAGTTAAAGTACTTACATAAACAAAGTATTGAAACAGTTTTGTATGCAAGATTCCAAGAGAGGAAACTTGCCTATGTCTCATGTTATTCCACTTAGCATATCTCAGTGTCCTAACACTAAAGATGAGCGAGAGTGAATGAGTAAGATTCCTTATTCCTTAGCAATAAGATCTATCATATATGCCATGTTGTGCACTAGACCAGATGTATCTTATGCTTTAAGCATAACGAATAGATACTAGTCAGATCCCAGTGAGAGTCACTAGATAGCTGTCAAAAATATTCTTTGTATCTAAGAAGGTCTAAAAATATGTTCTTGGGGTAAGGCAGATTGGAAAATGATCTAGTTGTAAATGGTTACATAAATGTAAGCTTCCAATCTGACAAAGATGATTTCCAATCACAATTGAGATATGTGTTTTGTTTAAATGGTAATGCAGTTAGCTGGAAAGGTTCAAAGCAAAACATCATTGCTGATTCTACAACCAGAGCTAAATATATTGCAATATCTATTGTAACAAAGGAAGTAGTTAGGATCAAGAAGTTCATTACTGACCTTGAAGTGGTTCCTAACATTACAAATCATGTTGATGTTTATTGTGACAATAATGGTACTATTGTACAAGCAAAGGAACCTAGATCACATCAGCAATCCAAACACATTCTTAGGCATTATCATATCATTTTAGAAATTATTAAAAGAGGTGACATTAAGATATGCAGAGTTCCAACACATAATAATGTTGCTAATCCATTGACTAAGCCTCTACCACAAACAATGGATGATCATAATGCTTGATTCGTAGGTATTAGATACATTGATGAATTGTCCTAGCACAAGTGAGAGATTGTTAGTAAAAGTGGTCTAAGCCAATATTATGGACATGGTATTTTGACTATTTGTGAGAATAAATTATTATGATAATTTATATGTTTATCATTAGAGATATTTTTGAGAGCACGCTCGCGCTTTTGTGCTCGGCCCAACACGGTTTATAAAAGTAGTGTCGGGCCTGGCCCGTTCGGTGCCTGGCTGGGCAGTACGGGCCAGGAAATATTTTAAAAAAAAAATTTAATTATTTTATTGTTTTAATTTTTATTTTAATTATATAAATTATAAAATTATATATATAATTATTGATATTGTATAATATTATAAATTTATAATATGAATTATGAATATTGTTTAAAATTTATTAAATTTACAAAGTGTAATTTTTTTTATTATGTAAAATAAATTTAGTTTAAAATTTATTAGAATTATATAATAGAGTTATAAATTTTTAAATGAAAAATTAAAACAAAAAAAATAAATAAATCAATAAATAATGTTAAAAAAATTAAAAAGTAAAAAAAACATAAGTAAACCAAATGAAAAATGACCAATCAGCCAATAGATACCGAAGGTTCGAACCAAACAAATTAAAGTTTCAACAAAACGTATAAATAAAACATACAATCAATAAAAAAACATTGAAAACAAAAATTGTAGATCATCATCAATCGGCATATCATGAGCATCATCAGCCACAACATCAAGATCAGTATCATATGGATCATCATCATCAACAATCAACTCATCTGCTGTCGCATTGGATGCGGCGGTAGTCCCTATCCCAGTCCCAGCTCCAGCACGATCATGGATGCTAAACCTCGAATCCTACCAATCCTTCAAACAAGCCAATGCCTCAACAATATCTGGACGTAATCTCGATCTCCTATCTGAAATCACATTCATTGCAACAGAAAAAGCAAACTCCGATGCTATGCTTGACACCGGATGAGTCAGTAAATCCCGTGCCATCCTAGATAGCACGGGAAAGGTGGACTCATATGATTTCCACCACTGTAATATATCAAGATTCTTAGTATCAGAATATGATAAGATTGAGCAATAATCAATATCAAAGTACCAAGAAAGCTCGCTCCTATGTGATGGTCCACCCCTACGTTTCCCCCTCGCTAGCCAAATGGAAAAATCATCATCTCCGAACAAAGTATACATGTCCATAATCACAGTCTCACTACTACCACCACCATACCTAGTATCGTAGTATGTGAACAGGTCAGTCAACTTCTCGTGAATGAACCCTTCAGGTGGTTCTTCCAGGTTCATGCACGATGAAATGAAAGTAAGGGTGTTTTCTACCCCTTCCAGCTTAGCCCTAGGGTCCATGCATGCAGCGAGGCAATAAAGAGATGGAACGGTGGACTAGTACTTCAAGTACTTGGTCTCCATCTCTGCAACCATATGGCTAAGCATCGGGTCAGCTCGATACTTCCTAAACATGCTACTAATGTTGCATATGCACCGGAGTGCAATGCAAGTGGTGGGCGTATAAACCGACGAACACATGTTCGTCATGTCATAAAATATCTTCAGGAATTTCATTTAGTCAGTGTCGTCAATAATAAGTTCGTCACTCTTACTATTGACGTAGTCGGATATCAGGTGTTCGTATCCAACACATGATTCCAACATCAGGTATGTGTAATTCCAATTATGTCTCACATCTGATTGGAGTTTCTTCTTCTTAAGATTCACAAACAAACAGAGACTACCAAACTCTTGTTGTCTGCGAGGAGTGCGAATATATTTTAGTGCATTACGTATATTATCCAATGCGGGGGAACAAACCTTCATACCCGCTTGAACAATCAGGTTAATCACGTGACACATACATCTGACATGAAAGATATCTCCTAATGGTACGTCTCTAATATTCCTAACAAATATATTAATCGTTATTCCATTATTAGATGCGTTATCGAATGTGACACTAAAAATTTTATTTTGAATATTATATGCCATAAAGATTTTCATCATACACTCAAAAATTTCCGGGCCATCATAAGGATAAAGAATCTCAGAAAATTCTAAAATATTTTTATTCATTATCTAGTTAGAATCTACATAGTGGCTATTGAGACATGCATAAGAAAATTCATCGTGACTTGTCCAGATATCGGATGTCGTGGACACCACTCCACTATATGCCATAAATTCATTGATTATTTTTTGTTTTTCTAACTTATACAATTTTAGTATGTCATTCATAGATGTGGACCTAGGAATCATATGATATGCAGGCTGAAAATATGTATGCATGATGTGCATAACCCTTGGATCTTCCGAAAATCTGATCGGAAGACTCATCAATGTGATAAGTCTGGTCATGCCATCTCTACTCAACTCACTGGAGTATATGAAGGGAGTAAACTTTGAGACTGAACTCGATCTAGTCTCAAAAAATGTAGTGCCAAGTTGGGTTTGCCTAGGATTTAATAGACCATGTTTTTTTGTGCATAATTCGGCATGCCTCTTAAGGTGCCCGGTCCCTAACGAACTCTTACATTTTAAAAGTCTCATACAATATTTACACTGTGCCATTTCTTCTTCCTCACCCCTAATATTTTTTTTATTTTATTATATTCAAATGAGTCCAAACTATAGAAATCCTAGTTTTTTGTTTTTTAGAAGTTTGGGTTGAGACGACTAGAGAAACCAAAGTTTCAGCTGCCTTAGACCTCTGTGTAATATTTTCATTTTCTAAATTTAAATATGTTTCATTAGTATTTTTAATTTTTTATAATTTTTCTTAATCAGGACATTATTTTAAAATTTATCTATTTTAGGTCTAGAGAGAGAGACTAGTGAGAAAGAGAGAGAGAGAGAGAGAAAGTAAACAAAAAAACTTAAATTAAATTATCCGGTCAAGCAGTGAGGTCGATCACGTGCACAGTGCACCACAGTCTAGCTCAAAATTCAAAACCCAAGTTGATATTCCCGAAAAGCTAGGCCAAATGTCAAATGATGAAATCCCGACTTCCCGAGTCCCGAGAGAGAAGCGCAAGATTTTTGAGAGAGAAAATATGAGATTTGAGAGAAAACATGTTTATGAAAAATATAAATATTATAGAGAGAGGATGTGGAATTTATAGATTATATAAAATAATTTTTTTTTTAATTTTTTTTTAATTTTTTAGGGGGCAGAATCATGAGGGCCGTTGGATTCTACCCCCTAGCCATTGGAGGCGAGATCCAACGGGCACAATCTAATATTTTTTTTATTATTTTTTTTTGCCCGTTGGGGGGCGGTGGAATCGGGTCCGCTCGGGGGACCGTGAGTCGGGTCTGATTGGACCCGAACCGCTGTCTTTTTTTGCGGGAAGGGCGAAGGGTGCGGATGCACCCGTGCTGGTGTGTCGTGCCACGGGCCACCGAACCATGGCAGGTCAAGCATGGCACGAGGCCCGGTTGGCCTCGACACACCACGGCACTGGCCCGAGACGGGCCGGCCCGGCTCGGTTGACACCTTTATTTATTATATATAATATCCTTGAATAATATTATTAATTATTCTAAATGCCCATAATCAGTTATTGTTATAAGAATAATAATGAATTAAGATTAGTATAAAGTTTGATTAATATTCATGAGATGAATATGTCTATGATATACAAATCAAATTTATATCTATTTGTTGAGAATAAATATTGGACAGACCTGTCTAAAAATTAATACATGGATCAAAGTCATAAGTTAATCTCTAATAGTTATGTTATTAAACTTTTGACATAAGATCATTATAGTTCTTAACATAAGAAATATTGTGTTTTTAAATAATCAAACGTTGTCTTTAATTAGATGACTATAAAGATTATACTTGAACATAGCAAGAATTATGTAGTGAGATATGAGTGCTTATGATAGAATTTATCCCTCTTATTATAAGAGAGATATCTATGGGTCCCCTCGACAATTGAGACCGAGAAATGCATGGCCATGCTCAAATAAATTAATGGAGATCAATATTATTTGTTTAGTTAGTCTAATTGAGTTTCGAGTAATTAAAGATAGAATGATATAAGATTGAATTTGTTCTTGCCCTATATTTTATCAAGATATAATGAGACAAAATAATTATGTCATTAGCTATATTAAGGTTTTCTTAGATCATGAGCTTTTCATTTAACTTGAGTAATCACAATGTCTTGCTAGAGGCCACTTATGACTTGTAGGATCAACATGTGATTTAGACCTATTGTCAATATTCATTGAACCTATAGGGTCGCACTTTAAGAATGAATAATAATGGTTGGGGTTTTTCACTCTCTATAGTAATTTAAAATGATGAGATTATTTTAAATTGCAAATAATAATTAGTTATTATTTATATTCAAATTTAATTTTGAGAAAGTTTAAATTCGTGATTTAAATAAATAAATAATTTGTTACATTGAACTTGAGTTTTAATGAATAAATTCATTTAAAATGGGCTTTTAAGGATTTGACTTTAAGTTTTTATTATTTAAAAGTGTTTTAAATATATAATAATATTAAATTCATTTATGACTAAAACCATAGCAAACTTGTATATATATGTGAGATATATTTGATGCATGTAGTCGTCTTTTATTAAATAGAGAGAAACCCTTTCGTTTTGAGAAGATGAATCTGAACTAGTATTCAACAAGATCATTCATTATTTATTCGTGTATGGATACTTATAAAGGGTGATTATTTTTTTAGAAAGGAAACATTTTTGAAGATCCGAATAAACCAAGAAGTATACTTTGAAGGCTCGACGAATCGATCTACAAAAGGTAAGTTTTGTTTAACCTTCCTTCATGTTTTTATGAAATGCATGTGATCCCTGGTGGGTTATGAAATAAAAATTATAAATTTTGTTGTGTTTATATTCCAATTAGATTCGATATTCTGCCCGAAATCTTGATAGTTATCTCAATAATTAAAAAAAAACAAAACATGGGATTTTATCCAATGTAATTTGTCTATGTACACCTTACTTTAACAAAATATAACAAAAAATTGGACTTGTCTACCTAACGATTGTAGCCCAACAAATCTTCACCTCTACCTTAAGTGGGGTGACTCATACAAGCATGTGACTAAAAAATAATCTTTGCTAATGACAATGATTTCGTGAATATATCTATAATATATTTCTTCAATAGTTCTTTTTCAAGTATAAATTTTTATATAATATATCTCATATTTAGGAATACCATACATCAATATACTTTGACTTATTGATTATGGTTAAATTTTAAGTGTGATATATATAGAAGTGTCAAATGGGCCGTGCCATTTTTTAGTGGCATATTTGGGACATTATGTCATACCATGCATGAAACAGCATAGCTTGATTAATGCTGGTCCTGCCAGGCCAGCTAACTTAGTTCTAGAAAGATTCATGTAGGGTCATGCTGGGCCATGCCTGGCCATGTCGGGTCATGCTGGCACATAGAGACTACCCGCAGCCCGTAGCTAGCTTGGTTGACAATTGATTGATCACCAATTTATGAGTATAATTTTTAAATATTATTTTTACAAATTAAAAATTAAGTTATCCATTATGAATTAGAGTTATCGTTACGACATTATTTTATAATTCACATAAATCACAAATCACAATAAAATAAAATCATTAATACAAATTTTTATAAAGAAAAATAACAAAAAAAATCAATCATCCAATTCAACCAAAAATAAAATCACACAAGTACTCAAGTACACATGATAACAATCATCAATCATTATCAAGCTCAATCTCAATGTCGAACGATGTAAGTATGTAACTGATCATCATCGCGTAAGTATCTGATGGTATCACTAGTAGTGAGCTCAACATCCTCCAAGTCTCGTGAGTCATCATCTACTAGCAAATTTTCCATTCTTATACCAACCTAATCTTTGATGTCCAACCTCGAATCCTCTCAATCTTTCATGCATGCTAGAGCCTCAATGATATCTCCCCATAGTTTAGATCTCCTATCTGAAATGACATTGACTACAACATAAAAAGTAGACTCCAATGCTACACTCAATACTGGAGGAGTAGGTAGATCTCATGACATCTTAGACAACAAGGGATATGTGGACTCATATGATTTTCTCTATTATAAAATATAAAGGTTCATATTATTATTATGTGATATGACTGAGTAGTAATTTGTATCTAAGTACTGAGAAAGCTCGCTCCTATTCAATGGTCCACTCATCATTTTTCCCTCACTAACTGAATGGAGAAATTATCATCTCTAAATATGGTGTCCATGTCCATACTCGGAGCCTGACTATAATTACTACCATACTTAGTGGCATATTATGTAAACAATTCAATTAACTTTTTTTGAATGAACCTTTTAGGTTGACATTCATGGTTCATGCATATGGATATGTATTTCAAGATATTTTTAGCCCCCTCAACCTTAATTATAGGATCCATGTAGGTAGCCAGACAATAAAGAGATTGAATGGTGGACCAATAATTTATGTACTTAGTTTCTATCTCAATAGTCATGTCACTAAATGTAATGTCATTTCTAATATTCCTAAACATGCTACTAATATTGCATATGCACCTGAGTGTAATGCAAATGGTGGGAGTATAAACAAATATCACATGTTAATTATGTCAAAAAAAATTTTCAAGATTTTTATAAATAAAATATCGGTAACTAAGTCTCTATCATTGATAATAAGTTCATCACTCTTTATGGCCAGTACTTCATAAGGATGGAGAATCTCTAAAAATCATAATATTTTTTTTATTATCATTTTAAAATCTATATAGTGGGTGGTGATGCATGAAAAGGATAGATCATCACAACTAGTCTAGATATCAAATGTTATAGATATCACACCACACTATTGCATAAATTCATCAGTTTTTATTTTTTTTTCTAACTGATAACATTTTAGTATATCATTCCTATATGTGGACCTAGGAATCCTATGATATGGAAGATAACTTATGGTCTACATGATACTGACTATCCTATGATCATTAGAAAATTTAATCATAAGACCCATGATGATGATTAGTTTGGTCATGCCTTCACTTCCTAACTTATTGTAGTATATGAAGGGGGTCAATAGAGAAGTTGTACTAAATCTTGCCTTAAAGACTAGACCTCTTAGCTGGGCTTGCATAGGATCTATTGCACCATATTTTATGGTGCATTAATCGGCATGTCTTTTTGGATACTTAGTCTTACACGTACTCCTACATATATATATATATAATAATAGTTCCATTGTGTCAATTCTTCATCAACATTCCTAGTAATTTTATTCTGTAGTATGTTAAAGTGAGTCAAAACTATAGATATTCTTTTAATTTTTTGTTTTTTAAATATTTGAGTTGTGTCTAGGCCATGAGAGAAAATATGATTTCGGTCTCGGACTATTATGTAGGATTATCATTATTAATATTATCTATGTGTAAGTCAATATTAATTTTATTATCATTAAAATCAATACCAACTATTTTTTATTTTATTTGTTTATGAATAATGTTTTAACTTAACAATTAAATGATATTAAAAAAACAAAATAAAAAAAATATATGAATTATGGAAAGGAGAAAGAGAAAAAGCCATAGCCTACACCTAGTAGGTTAGGTAATGAAATTGAAATACAGACAACTATATCAACCAAATCTCCACTCCACATCCACGTTCTTCAAGTTTTAAAAAAATGTTCTAAATTTAAAAAATAAAAAATGTTCTAAATTTAAAAATAAAAAATGTAGTTTTAGAGAGAGAGAAAGACGAGATCGAGATGAGAGAGAGAAAGAGAGATCCAAGACCAAGTAGAGAAAAAGAATTAAGACCGAGATGATATAAAAAGAGAGAACCGGGACTGAGGAGAGAGAGAGAGAGAGAGGAGTTGAAATTTTTGAATGAAAAATTCAAATCTCTTATTTCATTTATATAATTTTTTTATTAAAAAGAATATATTATCTTTATTTTATTTATTTTGTTAATTTAAAAGGGAAGAAACCTAATAGTCATCGGATTTTCTACCCTAAATTTTATCTAATGGCATGGATCTTCTAATATGTGTGTGTGTGTGTGTGTGTGTCTCGATTAGCCATTATAAGTTGAAGCTTCTAGATGGTCTAGAAGCTTCTACTATGAGGGGGCTTGAGTGCTCAACTAGAGGGGCATCGACGTGGACTCGGGCTGGGGGGCACATCCACATGTGCATGGGTCATGCCATGCAGACATGCTCAGCCAACCACACGGTGGGATAATTATAAAAACCCACCACATGTACCAGGTGGAAGAGGTAGGAAGTGTCCGATTGGACATGCCAATACTCCGTATGAGGTCATGGGCCATAGTACCCATGCTACTAGACCATGCCTATGGGTCAAGCACATGGGTCATGCATGGCCTGGCATGAGGTCCAGCACCCCCTGGTCAGCACGACAAGAGGCGTACCTTATCCTGGCATAACCTAAGTGTCACAATCCCACTTTTATAGGATATGACCGGTGCTAGGGAATGGGTAGGCTTAAGGCCACCAAAACCTATAGCAAGCCTAAGTCCTATAATTTCTATCAAAATTTTCGGCATGATCTATTCATTTCTATAACAATGATAAATCCTATTGACCTCCGTTGTCTCCACTAACAAAAATGATCACAGCGATCTCATTAAAAATATCAAAGCAAGTTTCATCAAAAGCAAAATTTATCCCACTCAATAATTAACCCAATAATTACGTTAATTCACCATGGAGCCTCCTAGAAACTTAGACTCTTATTCACCAAATAAACAAAATAATAATCAATTACATATTTCAAAAAAAAAAATCTAAGTGGTCTAGAAATGCTTGGATTCTCCTTTCTTTGTCTACCCTGAAAAAAAAGAAATCAATGGGGGTGAAATAACTCCGTGAGTAAAAATATATGACCATACTTGTGATGCTAGATATACAAGGCCAGCTCACAAGGATAGTTATGTTCAATCAATCAATCACTGTACATAGGTTTTGCAACACATAACATCAATATGAATAATAATATCAAATGAGATTTAGAGGTTTGAAACACAGAAATATAGTTTACCATTTAAGAATTCTTACGTTCCTTTTTACCTTTATACTGGAATCTATTATATTCCAACCAAAGATTCGCAGAATGGGCCGGGTTCTATGCCTAGAGTTTTACCACCTCTCAAGGAAGACATTGGCTTTTCCCGCACCAAAGGGTACCATCTACACATACCTTGATGACCTCTCCATCAGTTAGGCTTTCTGTGATTCTTACCAATAAATGACATTAATGATTATAAGTTATAGCTCACCATACTCAACATGAGACAAAAATGACAATATCAAAAAATATAGCTGACCGTACTCAGCATGAAACAAGAGATAACACCAAATACAATAAGAGTTAGCTGACCATTCTTAACATAAATATTCATCAGGACACATGATTTGTGGCATATGATAAATTCAATTCATTGAATGCTCAATAACAAGGGTTTTAATCATAGTCAATTACTACGATCAAGTCAAATAATGAAAACACTATTATACATTTCAAAGGTGCAAGTACGATGATATTTTAATTTACTCACCTCCCTATTAGTCCAGGCTCAACTAGGCTATTCACCCTGGACGTGAAAGCCATTCCTAACGTTATTTGCTATACCAATATTCATGCAAAAAAAAAGAAATATAAAGATAACATCAAAATCATATCGAGTCATACCTTGTTATTCATTATTCAATTAGGTCGTTTACCCGTTTCTATCTAATTGCCTAACTTGAGCTTTTTAAATAATTTTTTTTAAAAAAATAATCTTTTTTTTACTTTCCTTACTTTCAACATTCTGTTTTTATTAACATCTAAATACCCAAAATTATTATTTTAATATTCAATTTCACAACTAATTTCTTATGTCTAATGTTTAATCGCTAAACTCATTTTTTTATTGCGCATCAATTAGTATATTGCACATATCTTTCTTTACAGATGTCAAAAAGACTTGAAACTAGTGGAAAAATTTCACTAACATCCATATCTTTCCAATGATATCAAATTTTCCTTAAGATTCATTTAGTAGGTCCTTCTATGATTCTATCCAAGTAGATCTTCAAATAGAAATTCACATTCAATCAATTCTACCCTTAATTTCACTAATTACCACCTCGATTTCAATCTAAATACATTTTTTTTCCAAATTTTAAACATTCCAGACCTAAGTCATACCTTTTAGGTCACATTATATACATTCAAAATACAATTACAACATAGCATACACATTAGAACAATTAATTAATTCCAAACAGTCATAATTGACCATCCAAATAACAACTATTTATCATTTCAGCCCCGTTCCTCTAATACAGACCATGCAAAACCAAAATTAAAAACCATGGAGCTTTTATATACCTTCAGAAGTCTCCCACCATAAAAAATCACAGGTTTTATTCAATGGGAATTGGATGCTACAAAATTTTCTTCCTTACCTAGCAATTCTACGCAGAATGGAGAACCTAAGGTTCTTCAAAATTTTTCTTTCATTTTCTACTCTATTTTCTGAGGCATGATATTTTTAATAATTAATTCAATATTCCACTTAAGTCCTTATTGGTTTTTTTTTTATTTTTCCAAGGCCCTGTGAATTATTAAAAATGTCTCTTTGGGCCTTGGTCAACAAAATCTGTTGACTTTTTCCTACCCAATTCACAATTCACATATTTTATTATTTTATTTATTTATTTATTTTCATTAATTTTATTTTTATAACATATATTTGGACCTTACTTTACTTCAAAAAAATTCCCATAATTTATTTCATTCTTGGGTATTTTTAAAAATTCTATTTCGGTCAACTGCTCAAAATTTGACCTTACCGGGTATATTTTTTTTAAAATTTTCTTTAATTGATAAATAATTCCTAAAAATTATTATAAAAATATGATGGACCCTAAAACACCTAAAGCTTAAATTCAATGAAAAAAAATCATTTAAAAAAATGTTTGAGGTGTTACACTAAGTCTACACATGGTTGTGGACCATTCCGTGTCATGTCAGGCAAGGCTTAATTGGGCCATGCCTCATGCCGTGCCTAAGTTGCCTAGTACACTTTCCACCTCTAGATATATATTACTATGACTATCACACCATACAATATATATATCCTATCACACATCCGAGTTTGAACAAAATATTTTCATTCATAAAATTTCCTTACAAGTTTTAATACTCACAATAAACTCAGTCCCAATGCTAGATAGTGTTATACACTTATGCACTTATACAGTTTGATTTGTTAAGATATAGCTTCACTTCAAAGATTATTATATAACTTAAGGTAGATCTATGTGAATCTAAATTACTAGTCATATCAAAATTAGTATATATGAGAAGCATGAATTTTAACTTACTAAAACACAAAGATAGTAGACAAGTTCCCCATAAATATTTTAGAATAGATTTCACTATAGCTTAGTGATATTTGTTTAGATTTGAGAGAAAATGACTAAAAACACTGATATTGTGTGTTATATCTAGCTTAGTGTAGACAATAGAATACGTAAGATTATCAACTATTGAGGCATAGGGAACACATCTCTAGCTTCTCATTTTTTCATCAATCTTGGGACTATGCTCAGTATTCAACTTAAAATATTTTGCTAAGGGAGTGTAGACCGACTTAGCTTCTTTCAAATAAAATCTCTCAAGAACTATATCAGTAGTGTTAAGAACTATGAGGATGGCTAAGGTATTTTGGGCATGAGTAGTCAAAACTATCTTTTTTATGATCAATTAGTTCTGATCAATTACAATTAATGTGAAAATATTGATGGAAATATAAATTAGTAAGCTACATAATTATTCTCACTCACATTCATTCAGAAGTCTTGTATATGTTATGTAAAATACCTAAGAAATATCAAAATTATATTCAAAACCTAAAAAAATATGTATTCTCAAAATATGCTATTTGAGTAGAGAGATATTAAATTTGGGATTCAAATTCCCACAAACTCATAATCAACAAAGATGTCATTCTTAGAGAAGACATGTTTCAAAAAGAAGAATAAGATATTACAAAGACTATTAATTTCATTGAAAATAAATAGTTAGAATATAAATTAATCAAATATAATTAACAAATACCAGATAAGTCTTAGGTATTTGATGTAGGAGTTGATGATTAACTTGAGAGAGGATTATCTAAGTTGACACTTAAGTATATTGTGAAGGAAATGTATTGAATATTGTCTAGTGATAAAGAATGGAGAGCCTTCAATTTTCTATGAGGCTATAAATAGTCAAAAAGTATTTTATTAGATGTTAATCATACAACAAGAAGTTCACACGGTATCTACTCTCTATTATCCTAGCTGATACATAAACTATGATGTGGAAGGTGAGTGTCAAGTGTGAGAATGTAGTAGGCATAATTCAAATATGATAGGTAAGCATTCACCTTGCCGAACTTGCCCATCCTTTTCAAACACTTCATTTTCTCATCTATAAAAGTGAATTTTCATTTCTCTAGTAATTATCAAAATCTTAAGTATCAATAGCTTGTATTTTCTTCTATTGTCTTGTTTATTATATTGTTGACATAAATTTTTTATATCATGTTATTGATGTAAATTTTATTTTTATTACAAAATTTAGATCAAAAATAAATTAAGTAATGTATAATATTAATGAATAATATTTGCAAATTAATCAATTTAAGTCAAGATAAAATAATTTGAGAACTTAACATTATATTGATAGGATAAAAAATAAGTTAACCAAGCAAAAAGACATAAGCATTAGTAATAACTTTTGATACTTATAATATGAAATTTTAAAGAATAATGTAGTTAAGATGATAAATTGTACAATTATTTCTTCATGTTTGAGTTAGGCTATCAAACCAAATGAGCTTGATATCGCATATAAACTTATTTTAGCATGACTAAGCATCTTTATTTTCACTTCATAGCGGAGTCCAAAATGTCTCTTCTATTATCAAGAGAGATAGTCTATCTTCATCATAAATATTTTTTTTCTTGGTTTATGACAAATCTAATCATTATCTCATGAGTTCAATTATTATACATTATAGTTTGTTTGAGTTAAAATAAACAAGTTGTCATGTAGAAAATCATGATAATCTCAAATCTAAGAATCTCTTACATGATTATCAAACTCAATTTGTATTACAATCTAATGCATGTTTTCCAATATAAACACACGTGTTAATTTGATATTCATATCAATGATAAAGAAAATTTGGAAGAAAAGTTCTCAATTTCATTTTAATTAAAATCTAATTATAGGTTCCACCTTTTATAGATTTTTTGTCTTTCATATATAACAAATACATAACTATAAATAAGGAAAAGAATAAGATAGAATAACATACAATATGTACAATATAAAAAAATAAAAATTATTGAATAATAATTAGTCAGTTACAAAATTTCAATAGTCACTCACAAGCTAGCTCAAAGAGGTACTTAAGTCCTAAAATTGACAAAATTTTCGAAAATTATTGAATATTTAGCCCCTTAGTAAACACATCAACAATTTGACCATGCGAAGGAAATTAAGAAATGCAAATCACACCACTTTCTAGTTTTTCCTTCATGAAGTGTCGGTTAAATTGAACTTGATTGTGTGCTATACTAATGGCAAGTTTATTGTCACAATATAGTTTCATGAGTTTACATTATAATCTTTATGTCTTCTAGTATTATTTTTATCCACATACCTTCACATATTTTCAAGGCCACAATTTTAAACATAGTTTTAGCACTTGATCTAGTTCTAGCCATAATTAATTTTTTTTTTTTTTGCTTCTCCGAGTTACCAAACTCTCTCCCAAAAATATACAATAACCAGAAATAGATCTTCTATCAAGAGTAGAGATTGCCCAAATCACCTAAGTATAAATTTTTACCTCTATTTTCTCAACTGTAGTAAGCAAGTACCTCTTTCGAGGTGAATTTTTCTAATATTTCACAATTCTTCTGGTATCTTTTAGATATTCTTTATTTGGATTATGCATAAATTAGCTTATAATTAACAACATAAAAAATATCAGGGTATGTGTGAGATAAGTAAATGAGTTTTCCAATCAACTTCTAATAGCTTTCCTGATTCATAGCTTCTCTCATTATTTTTTCCACTCGTGATTAACTTCAATACTAGTTTCAATAGCTCTACACCCAAGCATGTCGGTCTCTTTCAAAATATCCATAACATATTTCCTATGTGATATAAATATACCTTTCTTTTATTTTGTCACCTCAATTCCTAAGAAATGCCTCAGATTTTTTTTTTGAGATACAATAATTTTTCATCATCTCCTTGTTTAAAAAATGATGTGTGATTCCCTTAACATTGATGAAATCCTTTATTACAAACAAACCTTGTGAATTTTTAAAATCAAGTTCTTGGTAATTAGTTGATTCCATAAAAAGATTTGTAAGTCTATAAACTTTACCAACTTCTATTATATTTTCAAAACTAGATGGAACATCCTTGAATACTTCTTTTTTTTATTCCATGAAGAAAGAAATTTTTCGCATCTAGTTAGTTGTGAAACTAATCATATTGGCATGCCAAAAATAGAATAATTTGAATTGTGTTTATTTTTGTTACCAGTACAAAAGTTTTTTGATAATTCAACCCATATATTTGAGTGTATCCTTTTATAACTAATCTCACCTATAACCTTTCAACCTTGCCATCAGCTTTATATATGGTGGAAAACCACATTTACAACCTACTATTTTCTTTCCTAGAGGAAAATCCAAAAGAATCCATGTATAATTTTTTTAAGAGCCTTCATCTCCTCATAAACAGCTTCTCACCATTTCATATCGCCCATAACTTCTTGAAGATTTTTTGGCACTTTTAAGCTAGAAACATTTGAGATAAAAGCCAAGTATTTAGGATTTAACTTTTTGTGTCACAAACTTTAACATTTGATGTTGTGTACATAACCTTATACCCTCTTCCTAAGAGCAATAAAAAATATCAAGATCACTTTGAGAAGGATTAGAAAACTTTCTTTTACTTTCTAAAATCATTACTTCTGGTTTCGTGGATTGTCTATGTTGGGATGAATACTTATGCTGAGAGATTTCATTTTCAATTGATTCTACACCTAAATTTCCCTAGCCTTTAGCACCTTCTAAGCTCCATTGACCACCATCTTCTCCTATATTTGACTTTCCCTTACATTTTTCTTCTCTTTGTTATATTGAAGTATCTCAAACAAAATCATCTTCATAATTATCATCTTGAAGCATATTTGTATGCAAAGTTTCCAAGATTTCTTACCAACTCATGGAGCCACCAGAATTAATAATATGTTGTTCATCATCGAAATTCTCCCTCATAAGAGTATGTTGACAATAAGATTGATTTTTGATAACAATAACATCAAGAGACACTAAGCATTTCATTGAATGAGGGTGATAACACTTATAAAATTTTTTAGATAGAGAATAGCATAAAAAGACACATTTAATGGCATTATGATTTAGCTTCAATTTTGTGGGGTTTTGATCTTGGACATATGAAGTGCACCCAAAACTATGATGATGTAGAGAAGAGAATAAATATTGAGAACTAGGGCAGGTTTGCCCTAAGGTTTTATACGAGTACCATACTTTAAGACTCTTGTTGACATCCTTTTGATAAGACAACATGCAATGAGAATGGCATCACTCAAAAAAATTGAAACCCTCTTTTGAAACAACAATGATATCATAGCCTCCAATAAATATCTTTTCTTTCTTTCTGCTATTTCATTTTAATGTAGTGTTCCCAAACAAGATGATATGTGTAGGATGTCTTTTATTTTAACAAACTCTCCAAAACTTCATTATAATATTTAGATACACAAAGTTGGGATGAATTAAACTATAATGTAATTTTTAAGTTATTTTCAAATCTCGCGCACTTCATTGCTTGTGTTATCTCCTCATCCTCAAGTATAAGAACACCATCCACTTTTTAGACATTGCCAATCTTCTTTTAGAAAATAAAACACTAAAAAATGAATCCATTTGGAAAAAAATTAACCACATACTTTATATCATTAGTCAATTTTCTAATATATATCAAATTATAAGAGTAATTAGGGATGTAAAAGACCGATTCAAAGATTAAGTCCTTTGTTATAGCATTGGAACCTTTGTAGTGATAATAAACAATGATTTATCGAATACTTTAATCCTTTTCTGACCAAGATAAGAAATATATGTAGAAAATATATTTGATGAACCTGTCATATGGTTAGTGGCACTTGAATCTACAATCCATATATTTGCTTTTGTTTTAGCAGACATAACCTTATAAAAAATATCTAATTGAGCTATGCTTGCAATGGTATTGGTAGTCTTTGATTAATGCATGAACTTGTTGAAATTTTTTTTCAATGGCACTATTTGAGACTTACTATAAATTATATCTTCAATGTTATTTTCTTATTGCTAATAAACAAAAATTTGAAATGCCTTTTTAAAATTTGATCATTTACTAAAATTTATTGGTTTCCCATCCAAATTATTTTTATTCTTCTCTAATATGATCACGTTTATTTCAGAAGTTGCATTACATTTTCTCATTCTATTTTTATTTCTTTTGAGTCCCTATTTATATGATTAAATTTTATTCATTTTTTCCAACAAGTGCATAACATTTAGTCAATGTAGTCCATACACTCATCAAGAGAAGATTCCTGATCAAATAGTAATATATTTCTTCTAGCTACAAGATTATCAAGTCTCATGTGACCAAGTCTCATGTGCCCGAGACTGATGTTGTTCTTTTGATAAATAATATTGGTATAATCTCTAGGCACTCTTGCATAAATAGAATATAAAGTACTCTTCTTTTTACCCCTCATAGTGAGTAATATATCATTGACTAGTTTTCACTAATCATCAACAAGATGAATAGCATTCCACATGTCATCTAGTATGCTATTAGAGACTAGGTTCACATGAATATCCACTATGTACTAGACATATCTAAGCATTTGCTGATGTCCTATTTGTATTTGTAGACAAATATCTTGTATCCCTAAAATTTATAATGTCTCTCTCTATTATCCATATTTACATGGTTATAATCACCATGTGTATAGGTAGTAAAGAAGTTAATATATGTGGTAATATAAAATGATGCTCATAAGTCAATAAGTCAATCACTCTTTCGAGTACAATATTATTAGAATTATCATTGCTAACTAGTATCAAGTTTCATTCCAATGTGATATTGGTCTCTCTTTCGAGTTTATCTTCTCTAAGTGTTATTATTATAGTCTTTTCCAAGAATTGTAGTCTTGTTTCATGTATCTCATCTTGTTACAATGGTAAATACTTGACTACTTTTCTATTTTGTGACTTTCCTTTGGAAGAATTAGTTCTTCCATTAGGTGATGTCTATCTCGTGGTGCTCCTACCATATGTATCTCGAAAATGAGACTATTATGAGGAGCTCAACCTTTCTTATTTCTCCTCGCTTATTTAGACAATAAAATTTCTAAGATAATTTACATTAACACAACACCTCAGCGTGGTAATATGCTCTATGAAACCACAAAGTTATCCTAACTACCAAAAAGTGAGCTCCACATTATGCAAGCTAGTAGCTTATCTATTATGACTATTTTTATGGTTGAAAGCTGATTTACTAATTCTTGAAATATATTTATGTGTTTTGACATTAAATTACCATCGCTAAACTTTAGGTTAACTAGTAATTTTAAAATTACTATTTTTTTTCTAAATGTATTCTTTTGAACATAGACTCTAGTTTCATTCATAATTTATCTACATTTCTTTAATTGGTAATATGTCGATAAGTATTACTGCTTATCCATTGATGAACTATGGAGGCATCCTATAGTGCATGTCTTCATATTTTTTTACTCATTTTTTTAGGTTTTGTCTTCTTTCTCAAGGGGTTATACATCTGTTTAAATACGAGATAGTCACAAATTCTATTTTTTTTTCAAATAAAATAATTAGTCTTCGTTAACTTTATTATCACATAATGATATTCTATGATAATAGGGAATAATAGCAATCATGAATAACTAACACAAACAAAAATGTATCAAATTACAATTGAAATCACTATATTGATATTAAAAATACTTTGATATCAATATAATGATGACATATAGGCTAAATATCCTTTTGATATCCATGAAAATGTACTTCTCCATGGAAGTTTAGATATTACTTTTTGGATGATATCACGAACAATTCTCTAATACTAATTATTGGGAGTAGGATATCTGGAGCATTAGTTTATTTAAAACTACAAAATATCGGGAATAAATTTTTTTTTTAATAAGTCTATTAGGAATAATACTTGGTTATATAAATAATGGAAGTAAAACATAAAATAATCCAAAGGTGAGAAATCACAATACAAAAATTCTGAAAAATCCAATACAATAAAAAAAAATTAATCTAAGATACAACAATGTGAAATCGAACTTTGTGTGCCAAAGTCTTCTTCGCATACACAAAAAGTTAATAAAGCAAATAATGCCAAAAATTATATTTTGGTCTAAAATATATTTTTGATATAAAACACTAAAAATCTAAAATTTAGTATAAATATGTAAATCTTTGATTTTCGGATGAATGTTCTAGATCTTTTTATGCGTTATGATCTAAGTGATAGTGGCGATTCATAAGCTTCACGTCTCGAAATTAATCACGTGTTTGCTTCTTGATTACTGGATCAAAGAAAAGATTATTCTTGCAGCTATTCAAATCTTTAAATATTATTGAAACTTTAATTATTCATGACTCATAATCATACACACAAACAAACAAAAATAGCACTACCTACACTAAGAACAAGAAATTAGACAAGTTGCATAATCAAAATATTACTTATATAATCAGCACACATTAAATACATAAATTATAAATTAATAGTATTTAAGTGAAATCTCATCATAAAAACATAAACTTATGCAACAAATTACCTCAATCCCAACAATTTCTTGCCAAAACTACACATCAACACATAGAGGGAGGGAGAGAGAAAAATGCCAAAACATTTTTTCAAGATTAGGTATCACAAAATACAACAAGAAAAGGAAACCCTCTAGGGTAGCAAAATTATAGAGGAATGAGAGAAGAAGATAAAACGTCGAAGCTTTCTTCTTCCAGAAATATTTCTGGCCAAAAATGTACGCACTACCCACTTTGCATTTTTTTCATTGGTTAAAAAAAAAACAAATATGAGCACGCCCCCATCCAAGAGGGCACTATATGTGCCCTCTTGGATGAATAATATTTATGCATATATAAATATTTATATATGCAAATGCTATGCATATCTAAATGATATGAATGAATAGAAACATGAATATTTATATGCATATATAAGTTTATAAATATAATGTCTCATGTTATATATATATATATTAATGCATAAACTTATATATGCATAACATTTATAAATACATAAACATGTAAATATGCTTATAAAAATGCATTTAAACTATATACATATATATAACATTGTTAATATATATATAATGTTTATACTTTTATATGTGAATTAAAATTTTACATAATGTTATAGGCATATAATAAAGTTTATACATGCATAATGTTTATGCATTTATAAACTTAATGCCTAATGTTATGCATATATATAAGGTTTGTACATGCAATTCATTTGAATATATAAACTTCAAAAATATATTATGAGTAGAATGATTGGCAAAGAATTCATAAGAAACATATTCTACATTCATGAGGATCGAGCTTGTATCTCAGTGATTAGACTGTCTTATCTCTTTTATCAATCAATTTATCATACTGTTGGTACATAATATATACATATATAAATATTTACATATGTACTAATATTATGCTTGTGTGTGTGTGTGTGAAGTTATGCTGAACATTATGCTTATACATAAAGTAATGCTTAATGTCATGCATATATAAATACATAAATCATAATCATAAACTTCAACGTCATCATTTATGCATAATATTACTAACATGAATACTATTTTTGAAAATATCAATTTTTGTTTTTTTTTATTAATTTTTAAAATATTAGAAGTGATTTTTTTTTTCATTTTTAATTGCTCAAAAAATATCGAAACTATAAATATTCTATTTTGAGAATACATTAATAAACAAATATCATATTAAAATTTTTATTTATTGAATAATAATTGATATTCATAAAGTGAAGTTTCTCATTAACATTGTGGTGCATTAATAAATATTTTTTTTATAAAAGAATACCCATCAAATCCTATAAATATCATGATTATCACTATTTGGCCCCGTGGTGGTGGGTTCGCTCTATCGATCTATTTGACACTTTATTTTGATCAGGCAATTCCCATGACTTGATAATTTTTTGTATTTTGTTCATTGCAAGTTATTAATACCTTGTTTGCACAATTATTTAGTTACTCAAGCAAAAAACTGCAATATTCTTATATTGTTACTTGTATTTTTTATTCTTGCTAACCTATTTAGCAAATTATTTGATTTCCAGCATTCAATTTATCAGAATCTATCACAATTATTAAGTCATTTCCATTAAATCTCAAGTCTCTGAATTTTTCGGGTTGTAACAAACAGTATTTGCTATTTTATCTAACTATAATAATCATATTTACTTTGCCTATTGTAAGTGATTTAGTTTTGCTAACGATTCAACATTTGAGATCTTACTAGGTAATGCTTGGGTTATCCCTCTTTCACAGGGATACAAAATAATAAGCTTTATTTAACCAACAATACTTGGGTTTCCTAACGAATGCATGCATATTTTCTTTTCCTAGCTAGCTTCTAGACTGCTGGAGTTACCATCTTTATAGCAGTCTTGCTCCTGCTAATCTCTTTTAAGTCTTGGTAATGTGATAATTTATCCCATAAATTATAGGACCACCGAGGAACTTCTTGCACCAAGGCCAGTCCTCTAAAGCCTTCTAATCTGTCATGCATCATTAACTTTTATTTGAGATGTAAAAAAATGTGGCTTGTTAAATGAAACTTTAGATCTAATAATCATTAATTTAATTGGAATCATCAAATATATTGTTCATGATTTGCATTCACAAGAAATTAATGATTCACCTTCCATTGAATTAGATAGCCAAGCAAGCATCATAGAATTATCACCTTGCTAAGCCTTAATTTGGATTTTAAGTAGACACTTTCTTTGAACCATCCCCATCCTCGACATGGTAGATTTAGCCCATGAAAGAAATTTGGGCTTCAATAACCTCTAAATTATCATATGAACTAGGGAACCTTCGCTTGATCTAGGATTAAAAAGAGGGCTACAAGTTTCAAAGTTTTTTGATGTATTTTTTGATTTCTATAGTAAAATTAGCGATTACCATGTAAAGCACGACACTTAAGGATACCAAAAATCCCCGGAGTGAAGGCTGCATAAAGGTAATTTAAAAAATTCCTCCAATGGCACAAACTTAGGAAGAAATTTACAATTTTTGTATTGTAACAGCTAATTAATGTTATTGGTTCTCTTATATATATATATATATATATATATCTAATACATCTCTCTAATATTGAAAAAAAAAAGTCTACAATATAGAAAGAATATAATATCTTAATAATTTTAGCTTGAAATAGTAGAGTCGAATAGAATTACAACAAATAATATTCTTATAATAAAACCATACACATACTAGTTGGAATATATTAGTATTATTATTCACAATAATACTTTATCAGAAACATTCAAATGATTTTAAAACATCAAATCCTAAATTCTAAACCAATGGGGGGGTATTCATATTTTGTAGATATGGAAAATTTATTACAATATAACAATCTTTAATAAAATATGATGAGCATTATTTTATATTCATCTCATGTTTAGTTTATTTGTCCATATGCTAATAGAAAAGATAGAAATCTTTATAGTGAGAATAGTTTGTTTTTAGTTTCAACTTATAAGGATGATGACTCTTGCAGAGGTTTGCTTCTCATTTTTGATAAGAAATTAGTTGAGTTACAAAATGTGTTAAAATGCCAATGGGACATGGATCTACTTTTACAAAATAATTCTGCATGATGTTACATTTTATTAAAATGATTATGGAACCAACAAGATTTTATCATATATTAAAAAAAGAAAAGATTAGCTATTATCCTAAGGATCTTGTTATTTTTTGTTTTTTATTTATTTTTATTTATTTTTATTTTTTTTGTTTTTTTTGTTTTTTTTTTTTTTTTTGTTTTTTTTTGTTTTTTTTGTTTTTTTTGTTTTTTTTTTTTTTTTTTTTGTTTTTTTTTTATTTTTTTTATAATAAGGATCTCGTTACTATCATTGAAAAGATGATGATTCAATGAACCTGATTAAATAGTTACAATCCTAGAAATGGTTTTGACAATATCCCTAGGGGACATAAATTAAGTTGCATGTTGACAATAAATAAGAGAGAATCCACAATTCTTTTTTTCTTCATAAAATTTGACAAAAATAGTCATTGATTAGATAGACAACTCTGAATTCATAGAGATATGAATATTAGACATGTACTTTAAACTTAACTTCTCATAAGAATAATGAGAAGTTAAGATAATTATCAAAATTGTACAGAAATATCATATTTTTGACATGGCAAATAATTTTCTTTGAGAGATTATAATTTAATTAAGAGATGCTTCTCAACCTTCAACAATCAATCTGATTAAATTAAATAACACATCAAGAGAATTTTGTAGGTCTTATGAATATACAATTTCATACTAATTTTCATTTATTATGATGTCCCAACTTATTATTCTTTTGAAAACTTTTATTTATAGGGGATTATGAATTTCTTCAACAACCTAAATTTTAGGTTTTTAATATCAATGGAACGTTCGCACAATATTCGGAGCCTAATTACAAAACTAAACATATCAGAAATACTAGAAACATAAAAAAATATATAATATAAATTGTCAGCTAGGGGCATTAACATGTTGGATGAGCTAATTATAAGTAATTATTACTAAAAAGTATTTAAATCATAAAAAATGGTCCCATGGAATCTATAATTTTTGAAGGCAATATAACAATAAAATTTGTGATGATTTTAAATTTTTAATAGTAATGAAATTGTAAAAATATATAAATAATTTTATAATTTTAAATAAATAGGTTTATAAACTCGAAGAAGAAACTGACAACAAATTTTACAAAAGTAAAATTCTATAAATTATATAAACTTATACCAAGTAAAAAAATTAACGATGATAAAAATTAAAATTTTGTGAGTAATTAAAATTTAAATAAAAATATAGAAAAAACTTATATACCTATGGCAATTACAATGATTTATCAACTATGCAAAAATTAATGAAATTATATAACTTTTATAATCTTCAAAAACCTAATTTTGAAAAAGTAACAAGATTTTAAAATTATATATATTTTGAATTTATATAATTATTAATTTTTATGGGGACTTGAATTTTAGGATTCATAATTAATCTTGAATTATTACTCTGGAATCTAATGATCCCTTATTATAATGGGGGAATGTATTTTGGAATACTGCTCAAATAATATTTGAAAAAGGTTTCCAATTCCAACCTTTTATATTTATAAAAAAAAAGCATCAAATTATTATCAAAATAAAATTTAGTATACTCAATTATATTAATCTTAATTTATTCTTAATAATGAGGGAAATTATATTAATCTCAATTTAAGATTAATTATATTAATATTAAATTTTTGTGAGGTGGTAACAAGTCATTTTCCAACTTCCAAGCGCCTGGTTTTTTTTTTGGACATATTAAATAAAATAATTTTGTAATATTGCTTAAAGTGAATGTGCTCTCGTGATGATTGTGGTGCTTTAATAAATTCAAAAATCTATAAATTAAACACCTTGTATGTTTTACTTATTATGTCAAAAAAAAATTATAGGTTATTTATTAATTACATATTTTAATTTTTTTATCACGCTCTCCCCTACAATCTCAATTTATGCATAATCTTTTTTTTTATATTCTTTCAGTGTTCATTGTAAGTTTTGCAAATAATTTTAGTTATATTTTTCATGTAATAAGCCAGTTTTAAATTTTTTTTGCCCTATTTTTTTAAAAATTTAGTATTTAATGCTAGAAGCGTGCATTTTTTTTATCAATTAATGCATTTAATCTCATTTTGCAATTTATTACTATAGTCATCTTATCCAAAATTTTAAATCGGTTTTTTTTTGTATTTTTTCTTCTCTTCAATTTTTTTTTTTGTTTTTTTATGTTTTGATTGTATATAAATTTTTTCAATTGATTTTCTTATCTCTACATATTAATGTTATTTGAGAAAATAAATAATATTAAATATGTAATTAATGTATTAATATAATCTATACTAATTAATTCATAAGAATTTTGAAAATGCAGCTGTATTTACAGTTTATGTAATAAATATAAAATAATCAATGTGTTTAAAGTATATAATTTAAAGAATTGATATTTTATCATACAAATTGCTCGTTACTTTTAAAAATTTTTAATTTATTTAAATTAATTTTCCATTGTTTTTTTTTTTAGAATTTTGAAAATTAATTTCTTTGATTTTTTAAAAATTGATAATTCCTGGTCTCTTAATATTTATTTTCCTACATTTACATAAATTTTAAAACAGAATATTTGGTTATATAAACAGATTATTAAAAAAAATTACATATACATCAATATCATTAATAATAAACATCATTATTAGTGATATTCACTTCAATAACATATGTTATGGTACAATCAAAGAAAGCAAGTCATAATAAATAAATTGAGAAACACCACCACTGTGCATGAGAATAATATTTTCTTATTTCAATCATAGTTAAAAGCATGAGCTACTGTGACAAGGCTCCATAACTTCTTGGAGATCTTCATTTGGTGGTATATTTTTAACATTAAGTTTAGAAATATAATGTTGTTTAACTGGGGGGCTATGCCTAGTTGATAAATGAATGATAATTATTTTTTGAATGAGCAAAAGTATTTTTATAATTCATACAATATTATCGTGCATTTCAATATCAAACTATCCTAACTTTAAAGGGCGGAATGGATTTATAAAATGTAGACCTGGTGTTTGACTTTTTTTTTCTTTTTTTGGTTGACTACAAAATCAATTTGATTATAGCATTCATCAAATTTATTTTTTATTAACTAGAATTTATTTACAAAATAACTGAAATAAAAGTCAGAAAATTTAACTTTTTTCAATTATAAAAAGCTTATTCCCACAATCAATATTCTCACATAGGGGTATTACCTTATTTATTCAATATTAAGTAAAAAAACAAAACACTTAATACTTAAATGTTATTAAGTATGCTCTCAAAAAAATTTCTATTCAGCATTAAGAAAAAAAAAATTTATATGCTGGGGAACAAGATATCCTACAGCTTGTTCCCCCACCACATATATATGTGTATATGTATATATATATATATATGATGGAATATATCTTTGAAACTGTAATTTAAAGTTAGTTGTTGTAAAGATATCTATATAATTTAAAGATTTAAAATTTTATAAAAAAGTTATTAATCATTTATTTGACTGGAAATTTGTTCCAAGGTTATTCTTCATTTTCAAGTTGTCTCAGTCAATCCCTAACAAATGCTATCTAAATTTAAAAAAAAAATCAACTCAAGTTATGACCCAACTAAAATACTAATCCGATTTTGTTAATCTGAAACCAATGAGATTTGATATTATGGAACTTGAGTGGGTGCTCTAATGCTACTCATTTTTGGGCAGGCTAAAATATTATATATTTGGTTGTTTTGTTTTAGTTTTTAAATGAGAGGGTGCTCTAATTTAAAAAGTATCTATATCAATAATAAAAAAATAGTTTATAAAAAAAGACTGCATGGAGAAATTAACACTAAATTTATGCTTGAATGGAAAAATATAAGTAGGGAATGGGCACGAACAATTTGAAAACGTGGAAATTATTTGTGAAAATGAGAATTTATTCCATTTGATTTTCGTAGTCTTGGATTCTATTGCAAAAGATGTGTGCATCAACCTATGAAAAATGAGATATTTCCATATGCACATTAGGTGTGGATAGAATATGCTGCATGACTTTTTTTTGTTGCTTGCATAGTAGTGGTTGTTCATTTTTGGGAATTTGGGAAATGTGTACTTTTGTTTAAGTGTTGTGCATGAACAAAAAACAAGAATACTTGGATTCTCATTTTCTTGCATGCTCATTTTAAGAAAATTAAGAATTGTTCCCATTTTTATTTTTATCACTACTCTTGGCTTCCTTAATACTTGCATTCAGTATTATTAAGAATTATAGTTTACTCATTTTTTGTTTATGTTTATGAGGATACTAGATTCATGCAAAGTTTGTGTTAAGCCCCCCTATGGAATTAGTGTAGTGTTTTGAAGAATATTATGATCATGCTATACTCATGTTGTATTTGTTTTGTATTTGTTTTGTGCTAATGTTGTAATAGTAATGCTTAAATTTCTTCTAAAATACTAGTTCTAGAATTGAAAATATAATTTTATAAATAGTAGTTTCAAATACATTTATATTTCGTCTAATTTATAATAATTTAGATATCATGGCTATACATTTTAAGGTAAACTATCTAATAAAAATTAAATAATTTTAAAGAAGATTAAAAATATCAAATAAACCTTATAGTTTGACCAAGAATTTGTTTTATAACTACTCAAAATTTTCTGGTAGTACTAGTAAAAGTGGAATCACATGGAATGTTTTTTTTTTGGTTGAATTGATGTTTTTATTTTTTAGAAGTTAGATTATTTCTTCAATATGAATGAAGAAAATAATTTTCATGGTATGATTAGATTGGAACCTTTCAATTATTCAACTTAGAAAATAAAAATGATGGATCATCTAATGATGAGGGATCTCCATGCGTACTCTTGGTTCTTCTAAGCTGAAAAGTATGTAGGAGGCCAAGTGAAAAAAGTTAAACTATAAGGACTCTTTCACAATCAGACAATGGTTTAGAAAGATAACTTTTATCATATCTTAGCTATTAAAAAAGCTGATAATATGTGGAAAAAGTTAAAAATGATATGAAAAAAAATATCAAGAAATAAAACTATGAATAATCTTGTGATCGATTATGATGAAATATCAAATATATCTGATACGGATGCTCATTTATATTTTTTTTCAATCGCTAATCAATCAACTATTATATGTAAAAATAATACTAGATGATGAGGTTTAAGCATATTTATTTTTTAGCTCATTTCCAAAGAATTCGGAAATGTTCATAATATTTTTAAGTACCTTGTCTACAAATAACATATTTATCATGATGATCATTATTGAAAGTCTAATAAGTAAGATTGTGAGAGGGAGAGAAAAAGGGACTTTTGTAGACATACTAGTATCCGAGGAGCTTAAATGAAAAGGCAATCGAGCTCAAAATCCACACTCAAGAAGAAAATTAAGAGTTTTCTCAAAGGAAAGTTCACAAAAAAATATTAAACTTTAATCAAATAAAACATTTTAAGAGGAACTATCCCAGGTAGAAAAAACTTAAAAATGAGTATAAAGAAAGAGTTGTAGTCGGAAGGATACATAATAATTTTATCATAGAATGTGACATTGAAATTTGGGCAATAATGTATTATACTATAAAATTAATTGAGAAATTGATTGGGTAGTAGATGCGGCTGCAACCAAAATTTTGTCGGTCTTATAAATATACAATTACATACTAATTTTCATTTCTTATGATTTCCCAACTTATTATTCGTTGATAGCTTTTATAGGGTATTATGAATTTATTTAGCAATCAAAATTTTCATGTTCTTATTATCTTTGGAACATTCGCACAATATTCGAAGCCTAGTTACGAAACTAAATAATTCAAAAATACTAGAAACTTCCGAAAATATAATTTAAATTGTCAACAAGCGGCATTAATATGTTGGATGAGTTAATTATACGTAATTAATACTAAAAAGTATCGAAATCATAAATGGTCCAAAAAATATATAAATTTTGATAGTAAGAGAACAATAAAAATTGTGCAGATTTTAAATTTAAAATAGTAATAAAATTGTAAAAAAATATAAATAATTAATGCAAATAATTTTCTAATTTTATTTATAATTTAAAATAAATAGGTTAATAAACTCGAAGAAGAAACTTAAACAAATCTTACAAAATTTAAATTATATAAATTATATAAACATCTACCAAGTAAAAAAATTAAAGATTATATAAATAAAAATTTTGTGAGTCATTAAAATTTAATTAAAAATATAGAAAAAACTTATTTACCTATGGAATTATAATGATTTATCAACTATACAAAAATTAATGAAATTATATAACTTGTTACAATCTTCCAAAATCTAATTTTGAAAAAGTAACATGATTTTAAAAATATATATATATATTGAATTTATATAGTTATTAATTTTTATGCTAATAAATATTATGATTCATAAATCTGGCAACTTTTATAATTTTATCATTTTACCTTACTCTGAAATCTAATTATCCTTTCTGATAATGAATAATTAGATTTTAGAGTAAGGTAAAATGATAAAATTATAAAAGTTGCCAGATTTTTGAATCATAAAATTCAAGTTAGCATAAAATTTAAAATCTTTTATATTTGAAAAAAGGGGATATAATCTTTTATATTTATAAAAAAATAATACCAAATTATTAATAAATTAAAATCTTCCGTACTCAATTATATCAATCTTAATTTTTCCTAAAATAATTAAAACTCATCATTTCCTCCGTAAACTCTACTTGCTCCCTTTTATAATTTTAGTTTTAAATTTTTATGTATGGTGGTAAGAGCATCTCCAACCCACTCTTTATTTTTTATTTTTAGCTATTTTAGCTAGCCAAACACAAAAAATTTCTCTCCAATCCACTTTCTATTTTATTCTTTATTTACTAGTTTACTCAAATGTATCAACAAATGTGGAGAACCAATTTGAGATCTCTAAATTTTTTCTATTTCTTTTTTATCTTTATATCTTTCTATATATATGCTTAACTTTTTTTAAAATATTGGAAGTTAGGTGTAAAATAGAGAGTGTGGTTGGAGTGTATTATGAAAAATAGTTAGCTAAAATAATAAATTTAATATTTAAATATATTTTAAGTATCTATTTTGTTGCTAGAGATGCTATAACAAGTCATATTCAAATTCCCAGGGTTTTTTTTTTTTTTTTGACATATTAAATAAAATTATTTTGTAATAATGCCTAAAGTGAAGGTGCTCTCGTGATGATTGTGGTGCTTTAATAAATTCAAATTTATATAAATTAAACAATATTGTGTGCATTAAATTTCATGTCAAAAGTGAAAGAATTTAAACAGTTCATTTAATTAACTTTTTTGTTTATCCACCACGTCGCTCCCCCCTACCACTTCAATTTATTCATTACACATTTTTTTTTTATTCCTGGTGTGTTCATTGCAAGTTTTCCAGATTATTTTTTAGTGATTGAATTATACATATGTAAAGAGGCCAGTTTTTATTTCTTATTTCTTTTTTCTCTTGTTTAAAAATTTATTATTAATGTTAGATGAATACTTTACTTATTCTTAAATGCATTTATTCAAGTTAGTTTGCAATGATTACCATTGTCACCTTATCCAGAATCAAAGTTGCTTTTTTATTTTTTTGCTGTTTTAATTTATTTCTATAATTTTTACTGTATATACTTCTGATTTTCTTATTATCTATATATTTACTGAATTATTAATGTATTATATTAATGTTGTATTACTAGTATATTTTAAAAAAACACTTGTTAATAAATTTATTGAAATGATATAAAATGAATGCATTTTTCATTGTAAAAAAATAAATTATAGAATTCATAAATATGATTGTACATATTAATATTTTAGACTTAAATATTTTCTTATTACTTGATTTAAATTAATTATTTCAAAAAACTGGGCTTCAAAATTTTATTATTTTTAGAGAATCCTATTGAACCCTTTGTTTCCAGTAGTTGGCTTTTTCCTTTCAGGCTCTCGAGCTTTACCATGTTCATCGTGCTCATGGGACCTATCAAATCCATGGAGTTTGATTAAGCCGCACTTAGCTCGCTTTAGTTGTAATTTTTTTTAAATATTAATAAATAGTTTTTTTTTTCAATTATTTTTAGGCAATGTATCAAAACTAATTATGGTTATTCTTTACCTAGAAATAGTTCAAACAACTATTTTCAAAACTAATATAATTAATTATACAATCAATGCTGATTTCTCTCCTCCCTCCCTTTTCCAAGTTTCCAAAGCTCTAAATCTTACTCTTAGCTTGGGAAAATTTAGATATTGGAAGGCTAGATTAGTGCAAGTGTGGTGCTGGTGGTGGTTGAATTTGCTTATGAACATTCTTTTTTTTTTCACCGCCACATTGATATAAATGATGAGCACTATGGGACTGCCCCCCGATAACACTCAGCATAAATGCAGCCTAAAACATGTTGCCTGTTCTCTTGATACAGTGGTCAGTCACGGCCCCTTTATAGAAAATCAATGATACTATAAGGTGTAATTGGAAAAATAGGTTTGTTATATACTCGGATTATGATTCTGATGCTGCTGAATTTATCCTTAATGATGGTGACACACTGTATGGTTTATGGTAAATTTTCTGTTGATTCATTTCATCTTCTACCCAAAATTTGAGGATGGAAATTTATCTCATATTAATCATAATTGTAATGATACACGAAAACAAACCTCTTGAGTAAAACTAATGAAGCTCCTAATGAAAATTGCAAAATATGAGATTCTGAAACACTGTCAATATTCACGTTTTTAAGTAAAATTAACATGTTCTGTTCAAAAATCTCACTTGAATAAGACTATCTTACACTTGATTGATGGTAGCTGCAAAAATAAATGTGGATCAAATGAATGTTAATGAATGGTATGCCTTGGCCTATCATCTTTTATCTAACCTGGATGAATTTTCTGGAAATATGGGCATGGATATCTCAATTATAACCAAATTGAATGATAATTCTGGGTTAAATGCATTCGTCTTGATTGATACTGGAAATACGAAGAATACTATGAATTTTAAGGAGGAAGGCACAAATACTATCTTTGGTGGGATGAAAGTGTCGTGGAGAAGTCTGTTCTCGGGTAACATACCATTGAAAAATATAAGTAATCATTCATTCCTTCGAATCATCCTGGAAATGCATTATTTGAAACTGAGGATTTACAACACGGAATGGAAATTTGGAAAAACTACCTTAGTGGCTATTTTTTTATTAGGAATCCTAGTTAACCTATTAAGAAAGTTCATTGATGAATAATGGAAAGTAAATGTACAAACTGTTCAACATCAAAGCGGATGAATTCTGTTCAAATTTAAAGCCTTAGAAGAGATGAAGAGGTTAAACACTGGACCATTCTTGGTGTTTGGCCGACCTCTACACCTCAAACCTCTCCCCTTGGGTTTCCACTACAAAGGGTTTGGGAACTTTCATACTTGTTGGGGATTTGATTATAACTTTTTGTGCTACATTTTAAATAAAAACAAAAGGAACCACCTAGAAATAATCAGAGATAGAAGAGATGAAGTATCTTCTAGATCACCTCAACTTAATGATGATGTGACTGTAATGTTCAATGAATTGAGGTATCCTCTAGTTTCTAATGTAGGATACCTCATAAATTTATGGTTCGGCATGGGTATGCATGGTAAGAAATCTATGGCTAATCCTGAATAGTATGAATGCATGTTGGGTGGCAATTAGTATGAATGCAAATCGGGGCCCCTTCCATTAGTAAGAGAGACATATGCATGGGAGTTAATTTTGAAGGGTGGGAATGTACTCTTTTATGTTTATGCAGACTATAAGAGTGGCATAATGTATAAGGGTGGTATATTATTGTATTAGGGCGACATAATAAAGTATAAAGGTTGTATATTGCATGTGGGTGGCTTATGTAAGGGTAGCTTTTTGTATGGGGTTGGCTTATATAAGGGTGGCATAATGTATATGGGGGGAGTGGGTGGCATATGTAAAAAGAGTATTTTGTATGCATTCGAGAATTTGGGTCAGGAGAATCCTGTTATGTGTGAAAGTGTGAAATCATATATAACATCTCATCAATCTAGAGGAGTTGGTGGAAGTCTATGTCTCTTTGATAGGGGGTGGGATACTTATGCTAATTATGCCTGCTACATACATCATAAGATTAAATGGGGTTATATGTGAGAATAACACTATGATTAGAGGGAAGATTAATACACAATCAGAAATAATATACCCTTATGAAGATCAAAAGCTGGAATATTAGGAGTTTCAATTACATTCTAAAGCACAAGGAGGTGGTTAGACTGTATAAAGCCTACCAAAATGGATATATTTGCAATTATAGAGGCAAAATTAAATCTGGAAAAGATAACATTATTAATAAAATTGAAACATAAAAAATCCAACTACTTTAACAACTTCTCTTCCCACCATAATGGTTGAATATTATTATTACGGGATAGATAGACTACGGAATTCGAAGAATTATCCTCCTCCCCCCAATTAATATATTTGAAGTTAAAAGACTTAGACAAAAAAATAAACTTTAGATTAACGATCATTTATGGTCTTCATTCAATTATTAATAGAAGATCATTATGGGATAGCTTAATCCTCCAAGGCTCCTCTGATTCATCACCTTGGGTTATAATCAAAGATTTTAACTCTCTACTATCAGCTCTTGATGGAAATGGGGGCAGATTTGTCTCAATTTATCATTGTCTTGACTTCATCAAGAGTTGCTCTACAAAAGCCTTGAAGATATCCCATCTTTTGGCTCTTACTTCACCTGGACAAATGAAAAAATGTCATCAGTTTGACAGAGCAGTGATAAACTAGGAATTGTCCAATCTCTAACTTGACAAACATGCAAAATTCCTATCCCCTTGTATTTTTTCTGATCATTGTATGATTCTTGTATCCACTAAATTAAGTCCTCAAGATAGGAAGATACCCTTTAATTTATGTAAATTGTGGCTTACTCACAAAGGCTTTCCTCTTATACTTTTTGATATGTGGAAACAAAAATTGTATGGATCATTAATGTTTTAGCTTGTTATAAAGCTTAAAATGCATAAAGAACCTCTCAAAAAAATTAAATGAGAAATATTTTGGACACATTAGCGCAAGAGTATGCTTAGCTAGAAAGGCTCGACAATCTACTCAAAGAAAGATACTTGAAGCTCTCAATGTAATTTTGAAAGTTGAGAAAACTAACGTAAGAGTTAAATTAAAGATGCTGGAAGAGGCTGAATTGTCTTTTATTAGACAAAAAATTAAATTCAAGTATCTAAAATAAAGTGACAGGTACACTAAGTTTTTTCATACCTTGGCAAGTACGAGACATCAAATAAATAAAATAGTATTGATTATGTAAAAAACTAGAGAGTATTCTACATCTCATCAAAATATTTTTGATGCTTTTCTTGAATATTATAAAAGCATGCTGGACACATCTATAATAGTGCTCCTTTATGTGAATATATCATTAATAGTGGGAAAATTTTGAATGATTCAGAACATAACCTACTATCATTATACTTTTTATTGAAGGAGATAAAGGAAGCTTTATTTTCGATCGGAGGGGTAAAATCTCTAGGACCGGACGAGTATACTATTGAGTTTTTTAAAGAGTCGTGAAAAATTATTAGTAAGGATGCCACTAATACTATCCAAAGCTTCTTCTATTCTAGGAGAATATTTAAACTGATAAATCATGCTTATATAACACTAATATCAAAAACTCCTCATGCAACATCTATTAAAGATTATAGGCCCATTTCCTACGGTAATATCCAATATAAACTCATCTCTAAATTAATAGCAAAAAGGCTTAAATGCATTCCCGGAGACATTATTAATCCGGACAAAATAGCATATATTAAGGGGAGGATAATTTCTAGATAACTTTTTTCTTACACAAAATTTGATAAAAAAAATGCAATAAGAAAAATATCTCCTAGATGTTTCATCAAATTGACATCTAAAAGGTGTTTGACATGGTTAATTGGGAATTATTGAAAGAAGCTCTTAATGCTTTCAACTTCCCAAAAAAATTCATAGATATTACCTATGAATGTATATCTTCTATGTCCTTTTCTATTGCTATAAATGGGGAACTCCACAGATTTTTTAAAGGATAAAGAGGACTTAGACAAGGTGATCCATTATTTCCTTATTTGGTTGCTATTTGTATGGAGTACCTATATAGGTTACTCATCAAAGCAACAAACTCGAAGGATTCTTTCTTCCATCCTAGATATTCTGCCTTAAAAATATCACACCTAATGTACGCGAATGGCCTAATAATCTTCTCTAAAAAAGATACCTCCTATATTGATATCATCCTAAAGACATTACAAGTATTTGCAGCCTCTTCAAGTCAATGTGTTAATCCCTCCAAATCGAATATTTTCTTTGGAGGAGTTAAATTCAAATATCAAAGAACTAATTCTGAGAAATTCTTGTTTTATTGAAGGCTCACTATTATTCATTTTTCTCGGAGTTCTCCTAACTTGACGTAGATTTATCATGGCACTATTTTCTCATTTTCTGTCAAAAATAACAACCTCTATACATCAATGAGAAAATAAGATTTCTCTCATTCGCTGAAAGGCTGGAATTACTATGCACAGTAATTTAAGGAATAAAAGGATTTAGGTTTTCAATATTCTTTCTATCTTCATCAATAATTAATGTAATTGAGACCGCATGTAGGAGATTTATAAAGGGTGCTCCAAAGATAGGCCGATTCAAGCTTAAATCTACTTCGAAAAAAGTTTGTATGCCCACCTTTAATGGTGTGCTTGGTATTCTTGCTTTGATGGATTGGAATAAAACCATTTTAATTAAAAGTCTTTGGTGAATTCATTAAAATGAAGACTCACTTTGGATAAGGTAGATACACCATGTCTACCTTAACTCTTTTAATATTTGGGAGTACCAAATATCCAATCAAGACCCTCCTTTTTTGGAAATCCATGATATTGGATAGAGATATTATTAACGGAGAAAGTAATAGCGTGGGTAGAAATTATTTGTTTTCCTAATTACATTCCAAAACATGTTGTATTCCTTTGGATATCTAAAACTGGGAAAATTTGAACAAAGGATTGACTATTTGCAACTCCAACAAACATGCAATGTGATTTCTAGACCCAACTAGAATCTCTCAAACATGTTTTCTTTGAATGTTAATTTTCTAGAAGCTTATTGGAACATTTAAAAAGCTAGACAACAATGAAAGAACCCATGGATTCCATTACATCAAGCCTCAAAAGCTTAAAAAGGAATCTCTCAATCATATATAGGAAAGCCGCATGCGCTACTGCTGTTTACAACATATGGAAAGAAAGACCCCAGAGATGGCATGCAATAAAATCTTAGAATTTAGATTCAATTATTAGGAAGATAAAAACAAAAATATATAGTGTATTTCGAAATGATTGTATTAGTTTGGATCTTGTTTAGGAAGCATAGATTTTGATAGTGCATTTTTATTACTTATCAAAAAAAAATATCATTAATATATAATATCATTATCAATAATATTCACATCATCAACATATAAATAATGGTACAACATGCATCTATACACCTGAAAAAGAGAGCACGATCATAACCACTGACAACAAATCAAAGAAAAGATTTCATAATAAATAATTTCTCGAACTAAGAGGTAATTGTTTGAGACCAAATAATATTTTCTTCTTCTTACAATCATAGCCAAAAGCATGAGAAATACTAGGACAAGGCTACATATAAACTTTTTGGAAATTTTCATTTAAGAAGATAATTTCAACATCAAGTTGAAAAATATAATATTGCTGAACTAAAGTTACACCCATAAGATTATGAATAATAATCTTTTTTTGAAATATAATTCATAACATAATATCATCTTGAAACCAACATAACTTTGAGGGCTGAATAGATTTATCAAAATTAGACTTAATATGATACACACAATGATAACTAATAATATTTACTAAAAAATAGATGAACCAAAATCCAAGTACCTACTTTTTTCAAAGCATAAAATTTCTTATCCATAGATTGCTACCAACATAGATCATTAATGATCTCTTTATAACATGAAGATTCAAAGAAATAATGAATATAAGCTAAAAAAAAATTAAAAAAAAGGAAAAAAAGAATAAGTAAATTTAGTGAATTTGTGGCCTTAAAAAACACATGTGGATCACCATATATGTAAATCTACAATCTGCTAGTTTAAACTATGTGTATTAGCATTAAACAATGTCTAATCATCATGCTGCCAAGCTAGAGGTTATTCCTGCAACTCATTATGATTTCTCAACTTAGGATATTAAGCCTTCCAATGACCTTTTTGATTATAAAAAAATATATACTCTTCATAGATTATTCTTAGGTAAGATGTATTCAAATTATTGAATAGCAGTTTAAAAGGTGCTACTAACACAAAAGGAATAAAGTAGAAAAAATTCAATTTTCTGAATGGGACTTTAGATATATTCTTTAGCCAATAACTTAATAACAATTGAATCAACATATGGAAGTGGAAAATGGTGTAAAATTGGATCTCCAAGTCCTTCAAGATTACTGTGAATAACCATCAAGAATTACACTAATTATACTTATATCTACTAGCAATGTAAGTACAACATGCCCCTCTCCAATTGATACTATTTTTCAAAATTTGATTCAGTATATAATCTATACAGATGATCCCATACATTTTTTATCATCTCATACATTGGTAATTATGAACTTATTAATGTTTGATATATTTTTTATACCTAAGTAATAATTTTTATATTTTTTGCTTGCCATGCATCTATCTTAATTGCATAATTCTATTTTACACTGTTAGGTTTCCCATAAGTTTTAGTAATATATTCACATAATTTGTTTTCTTTATGAACTTTTCTCATCATATAACTCCAATATAAATATTTTTTTCTATATAATATAACACACTCAAATTAAAGTGAATTATCTCTTTTAGAAGCCATAATGAAGACATAAAATAAATAAGAAAAAACAAAATATTAGTTTGCAAGAAAACCCTAATTATACAGCCACATCAAATTTGTACGGAAGAGGAGATATTGCAAAAAACACAGTTAGATACATGAAAGCTATGTTTGAGATTAAAGTATGTGGGTCTGCCCCATAAGAAACCCTTTGATACCATGCTAAACAAAAAAAAATAATCCTAGCAACTTTATATTCAACTTAAATAAGTTCAGTATAAAAAAATATCTTGGAAAAAGAGAAGCCATCTATTTATAGAGCATATTTAACAAAAAACACTCTTCTACTATTTAATAACAAATAAACATATGTATTTGTTATTTAACAAACAAATACTAAATAAACCTATTTATTGTAATTTATCACCTTTTTCCTAATAAAAATTGATTGACTTGTGTGACATGAACTCTACTCAATCATTAGTGTTAAGAAATTTTATATATGAATCTGTTTCTTTCTCAATGTGATTTATAATTTTTGAAAGTGATGTAAGCTTTTGATTTCTTCCCCAAAAAATAAACTAACATTTTGTGGCTAAAATCAAATGAATGATCATGTACCTTTTCTTGGTATTTGAAATAGGGTTGATGGCTCCATAGATGTTGGCATGCGCCAATTGAAGAATCTAATAATCCCTCCATGTGCTCTCTTTCATAAATGGATCCCCTTGCTATTTTCTTATCAAGTAGTCTTTACACTCCTTTAAAGAAACTTGAATTTGGGATAGTCCATTCATGGCTCTTTATTGTTGAAAAGTTTTCAACACATTGAAGCTTAAATGTCTATATATAAAGTACCAAAGCTGAGTTTGATCCTCTATAAGAGGAAAAGCATATTTTTTCATTTATCAAAATTTGAGCAAACAAGATAAAGTCATGGCTTTGTATGTATATTGTTATCCATATCATTGAGTTATGAGTATACATAGCTTCTGACTATGTATTGATATTTTTATCCCATAATAGCTCATAACTTATGGTTATAAGAAGTGACATTTTTTTCAATAATTTCTAGCTAGAAAAAAATTTAAAATAACTAGCATCAAATAAAATAATTTTCGATGATGAGGTGTATAGTTGACATCTCTACTATAAACTCATGTCCCAATATTTGGGAGTTGCTCATAATCTTTTTAAGTACATAAGCTTCAAACAACTTATGTATCATGATTATCATTATTGATAGCATGATAAATGAGATTGTGAGATAAATAAAAAAAAGATATTTCTCCAAGTACCCTTATTTCCAAGAAAAATAAGAGAAGTAGGACTTGTACTATACCTATACTTAGAGAGAAGTAGTACGAATGCAAATTCATGGTGAAGTATTATTTCTATAAGTAAATAGGATATTATAAGAGGAACTATCTCAATTGAAAGGAGCTCTAAGAGGAGCATAGGAAGAGAGATAGTGCCATAGGAAGGCTGACACTTTTTTCAATGAAGGAGACATTATTTTTTAGAGGAATGTTGGATTGTATGATAATATCAATCAAGAGAGTAATTGGGTGATAGATTTGGCTACCACTATAAACATCACTTTGAACATTGACTAGTTTGCGACATATATGCTCAGAGAATATGGATTAGGCAGGATGAGCAATAGAGGGACATCAAAGATATTTGTAATCAGAAATATTTGTTCGGAGACCAACATAAGATACAAATCATTTCTCAATGATGTCTATTATATTTCAAATTTTTAGATTAATTTGTTGCATATGAAACTGTTAGAAAATATGAGTTATGTGATGAGATTTGAGGAAGTCCAATTGAAAGCAGTCCATACTCAAGTATTGATCAAGTATTTTATAAGAAGTTATTAGTATTGATCCCTAGCTACATAAACTTGAGTATTTTTGTGTGGATAGTTCGCTTTCTATAAGAAAGTAGTTCATACTTATTATCTAAAAATTATCAAAAGATGAGAGGATAGTCAAATATATTTAAGGAGAGACGTATGACTATTTTGATTTACCCCCTCATTCAAAAAGATTGAGGATAGTTGATCAAGTTTTTTAGGTATTTATTCTGAAACAACATGATTCTTAAGATGAATTCTTCATAATACTAATATTATTTCAATCATTCTTGGGGATCACACTAATCAAGGGGAGCTTATGAGTTGGAAATAAAAGTAAAAGCTTTTATTTCAGTTAAATAAATTTTTCATAAATATGTATCATATTTATAGTAATAATATAAAAAATAAATTTATTTTAATATTTATTATTAAGAAATTATAAATTATATTTAATTATTAAGAAATAATAATTATTATATATTTCAGAATTGATTTAATGAATATTACTTATTTAAGTTAGATCTTCATAATACTTAATGAAAAAATTTAATAATTTATGATATTAAAAGAATCATATATTTATTTTGGAATTTTTTAAAAATATATTATCTCATTACCGTTATCTTTCATGTATTATATTGTATTGTCATAATAATCTCCTGCCATCAAGAATATGAGCATGTGATATGTAGCCAATCACCATCAAGCTTAGTTCTCTTGCCATCATATAATCTATGTCATCCAGCTTTTCCTAGGGATGTCCTTTAATGCTTGAGGTTGACTTCAACCCGAAATATAGTGCCCAATTTTTTGCTTCAAACTAGAAGGTTTTTGGGATTTGTGTTCATGAATGTATGCCTCACACCATATTCATAATAATCTGAATCTTTCTCTCGATGCTATGTGTGAAAGAGTATACACATTTGTAAGTTGTCGATCCAATTCTCGTGGAGTCATGCCCTTTATGGCTATGTATTTCTTCTTTTATCCATAACATTGGGTTTTGATTATGCATAGCTTTTGAGTTATAAAATAGTTCTAAATTCTTTTTTCAATGATCTTGATATCTTATTTTTATGAGTTCAGAAATATTAGAATTAAATATAAAATATAATTTATCACATAAATAGTAAAAGTTAACACAATATTTTATTCATGGGATTTACAATGTTATTCACAATTATTCATATTATTTCTAATAATAATCAATAATAAAATCAAAGGACCGGAGTGGTTGGTCTTTCTTTCTTCACATTAGCTTGAAATTCAATCTTTAATATAAAGTCAAATCCCTATCTCTGTCTTTCCTCTAATCTTAAAATAAGTTTTTGAAAATAAGTTTGACCAATAGCATATACATTAATGAATAATTTTAAAATAAGTTTTGACCAAGAGTTATAATGTATGTAAATCGATAAGTTTTCCTCTAATCTTTAATATAAAGTCAATTTATTTTTTTAGTAATAAAATCTGTGATTGTTGGAAGAAATATTTTGAAATACTTTGACCAATAATATATACATTAATGAATAATTTTAAAATAAGTTTTGATCAAGAGTTCTAATGCATGTAAATTGATAAGTTTTTGAATATATTGCATGATATTTGGTGTTTTTCATTTTATATTGAATATATTGTTTAACTTTTTAAGTTTGTATATATGTTACTCTTCTTATCAGGTCCTTCATTCTCTTATTGGAAAATGGATTGATGCAAGTGAGCAATATTACACACAACAAACCACTTGAGACCTCCTCCCCTAGCAATTATAGTTGTCAACTATTGCCTCAAAAGGATAAATTATCTCAAGTATATGAATGACATGTCAATATGAGAACACATTAACACCATAAAATATTGTTCTTTTAACTATCATTCATGGATCACAACATAGAAGAGAGAATATGTTGAACTTATACTTTAAAATCAACCAAATTAATATGAGCATCGCATTTTAAATATTACTAATACTGATGTAAGGACAAATTTAGTCTTTAATAAAATAACTATTATTGTACTTGAGGAACAAAATAAATGTAGAAATAAGAAAGATAACATATTTTCATCTCATTATATTGATTCTTTACTTATTTTTAGAGGATAATCAATGAAATGAGCCTCTAGTAAGAGTTAAATACTCATGATTGTATGGCAAATATTTTTGATGATGGTAAAATTTTATAAAGTGATATGATAATTATTAAAGAGAGAAAAAGATTTGATGAATTATAGATGATGAACTCGAGAGAAAAATGATACATAACTTTCTAGAAAGTATGGTTCCATCAAGATGAATATATCTCGAGAGCATTTGTGTTGATGTGAGGTGATCATATCATATAAATTACGTGTTTTTGTATCATTAAAATCAAATATATGATGATACAATCTACATTATTCAAGGGATATAATATATCAAGCGCCAGAAGAAAAATCTATTATTTTTAGGATAATTTGATAATAGTGTTTACAACACCATAATCAAAATGAGACTATGAAACTAATTCAAATGAGAAGTTGCAGTGTTGAACCCTAAAAATATAATTATAATTGTTTGTATTCTTATAGGAGAAATAAAACAACAGGAAGAAGTGTTTATGGTATTAGCAAGTCGATATAATAATTAATAATGATATAACACCATAAACTTGGTCACACATTAGAATAAGAATTGAAATTTTGTGTTGAGCAAATGATTCTTCCATGGTTCAAAAGGGTTTCTTTGCCTTTTAGTGAGCATTGTGGCATTAATAAACAATATAAATTAAATTTTATTAATTCTTATATTAGAATCAAAATTATCTTAAAACTAATTACCTCTGATATTTGGGAAGCACAAGTTATTTCCCTAAAAAGTGCAAAATAGTTTATTTCATTTATCGATAACTACTCAAGTAGGTATTTGGTGTGTCTAATCAAGATATATGCATACTTATTTTCTTTTTTTTTTTCAAAATATTTAAAAAACAAGTATAATTTGAATATAAAAAGAAGATCAAGTGCCTATGGACTGATAATGTGTGATAATATACTAGTGTTGAATTTGAAAAATTTTATTAATAAATGACATCAAGAAATAATACAAATAGCATACACTCAACAACAAAATTAAGTAATAGAATTTATGAAAAAAACCTTTTTATGATGAAAAAAAAGTCATGTTAAGAACTATGAGGATGACCAAGTCATTTTGAATAGGAGTTGTAAGTACTATTTATTTTATGGTCTATTAGGCAGCATTAATTGCAATAAACTTTAAAAATCTAGAACGGAAAAGTGAACTAGTAAGATATATGATTATTTTCACTTACATTCATTGAGAAGTCCTATGTACATTATGTACAATATCTAATAAATATAAAAACTAGATTCAAAATAAAAAAAATACATATTCTTAGGATATGCTAATTGAGTAAAAGGATATTATTTGTGAGATTCAATTTTCTACAAGCTCATAATCATTAAAGATGTCATATTTAGAAAAGGCATATTACTAAAAGAATAAGATATTATATTGACTAATAGTTTTAGTGGAAATAAATAGTTAGAATTTGAATTAATAGAATACAATAAATAAATACTAGAAAAGTATTTGGTATTTGAGGTATGATGATCAACTTGAGAGTGAACATAACCAACTTGGTACATAACGTAAATTATGGAGGAAAATATTTCATATTGTCTAATAATAGAGGTTGGAGAGTCATCAATTTTCCATGGGACTAGAAATAGCCTAGAACTTTTTCAATTTATGGTAATAATACAAGAAGTTTACATGGTATTGACTTTCGATTGGCCTAACATATACATAAACCAAGACGTGGAAGGTGAATATAGTTTAGTAGTCAAAGAAATGAGTTTTTATAGTTATTTTTTGGCATTTTTCATGTTGTATTTGTACATGAAAGAGGCTTTAATAATGAGTATTTCATGAAATTATGTTCTTGATAAGTTTTGATGAAAAGTGATGAAATCACTCATAAATTAAGTACAAGAGGTGAACTTGATGAAATACAAAAATTGAAAGTAGAAGAGCCAAGAAGAAGTGATATTTCTAATGTCATGATATTTTATATTCTAGTATATCCCAATGGAGAAGTCACAATTACCTTTTTACCTGCAAATCTATAAATAAGTCAAGAACTTCTTTGGACACCATTACTCTACCACACAATTGTATCACCTTTCTGCTATAAAATACATTCATATTCATTTTGGTCATGACATATTTTGGAGTCGGAGCTACATTTGCTATAATTAGATTTTTAGTCATGACATTGCAAGAATATCGTGGTAGGCTAAGCCTTTTCTCTAAGACAAGTGACATCATAATGTTTGTGCCTTGTCATAATTGTTACATAACTAAAATCAAATTATGCTATGTAATTTTAAGTTGTGACATATTTTGATATCGTATTTTTATTACTCTAGATTACAAATCGATGTCACATCTTTTCACCCCTTTATCCTCAAGTCTGTATGATCTAGAATTAGTCCAAGGTTATACTTTGATATGACTTCAACTTAACATCACATCATTGAATTCATTAATTACTATACTAATTGATGAGACTCAAAGATATACAAGTGGGATTTGAAAAAAAAAATAAATGGAAAAATGAAGGTAACAAACAAAGAGCACGTGGGATGCATGCCACCCCTAATTAGGATGACACTTTTAAGATGAATGTGAAGCAACATTGATTGGAAACTAGATTCAAGACCTAGATTCTAAGATTGGATGAATTTTTGGATGCTCAATTTAACAAGATGATTCTCTAATCTACTAGCATAAATATTTATCCAAAGTCAGACTAATTAGAAATATAGAGTTGGTTTATATAATTGTGTATGCTAAATGTAATTATGTAATGAATACTTATGATATTGGTATACTTTGAATATTGAAAGATATGAGTATTTCATAAGATTTTGATTTAGAATTTCACCATCCAATAGATCCATTCTATTGGTTATGGTGGATGGTGATAGGAAAACCACGTAATATATGCATGAGGTAAGAATCGATCGGATGTGATTAACTCTCCGAATCTCTTCCATTAGTGATGGATCTATGTATGAAATTTTTAGGTTAATGTAAGTTAAATTGATATAAATATAAAATTTACGAAGTTAAAAGAACAAATATAATAATGACCAATCCATTTTGTATCTTGTAGAATTTAGCCCTAAAATGATGTGAGGGTTATATAGAATATCTAACCAAGGGTTTCATCAATTCTTGGAAGTTATGTGTTACCTATGGTAAATAGTTATATATATGTCATGAGACACATGAAAGTGAACGTGAATTATCATATAGTAACAACCCTATGATTATATTTGCTTTGTATGATTTCCAATGATAGAATTACATCGGTGATGTATGTTAATTAATATTAGTATGCTACTAATGAAGCCTAAAACACAAATATAATTATGACCATATCATTATATATCTTTTAAGATAATTGAGGCTAGAGAATATAAATACAGACTCAAAGAAATGATCATGAGTAACTGATATATTGCCTAAAAGGCATATAAATGTGAGATAACTATTGATATTTAAATGAAATAATATGTTTTTATTCTAATTCACAATGTTTAAAGTCATGTGCATGTATTAAGCCATGCACTAATATTATCTTTTGATATAATTATGTTTACTTTAATCATGTCTATAAAGACAATTTTTTTTTGTAACCAAGAAGTGAAGTTTTAGCTTTCATTTTGAGAATCTTATTATTTTTATCATGCATTTTATCATCTTCTTCAACAACCCTCTTTGAAATTCTTTGAATTCCCTCTAATTAATTCTTGTTTATGCATGTGTTTATATTAGTTTTGGGTTTTAATTTTAATAATAACCTATGAATAGTTATACGTGTCTTCGTTAGTTGCATATTTAATGTATAACTATAATGGAAATGTCCTTGATAGTGATAATGAATAGTTGATTACTATCTTATATGTCAAAGAAGCAAGGAGCAATCCACATTCACCTATAATTCATCCAACATTCAAGCATGACATTATCACATAATAAAAGAAAATTTCATGATACTCAAAAAAATAAATAAACTCTAGGAGTTTAAGTATATGTCTGAGGCCCATATATATCTTCTCAACTTGAACAATTAGTTAATTCAGTATTATCTGATCAAATTAGCATATCAATCTTCTTGAGATTAATATTTAGACTTACATTTACCATATTATTTGTACATCATGTATACTAATAGAATTCTAATGGACATGAACATTCATACAACAAGTTCTTGGTATCGTACAAAGAACCATCACATTTTTGGTATCATAGCAAAGTCACAATAAATTTTTAGTGCCATAGTCAGTAATTTATTTAGTTTGGTTGGAGAATTTTGTGTTGACCCAGCAACTTTAAAAAATAGTTCTTTTCTTAGTTGTTTTGATATCTACTATTGTTTGTGTTTGTTTTATCTATGTTTTTATTTTTATATTGAAGCCACTATATTTTATGCATCGAAGATATGAGACTACACTAATACCATTGAACCATAAAATTGAGAGAATAATAAGATAACTGTTGAGTTAGAGAGCTAAGTGAATAATCATAAAAGATAATAGCAATAATGATGACAACCAAGGGGATGTCAATCAAGCTGTCCAATAGCTTGTTACCCATTATATATATATATTGATAGAATATATCTTTGAAACTCAAAAAGGTTTAAAAATCATTGTGTTTTGTAAAGTAAACTTTATAATTTTAAAAGATTTAAAATTTTTAAAAAAATTTAATTAATCGTTGTTTGACTGAGAATTTGTTCTGAGACTATTCTTCATTTTCAAGTTGCATCTCAGTCAATCCCTTATAAATGCTACCCAAATTCAAAAAAAGTCAACTCAAGTTATGACCCAACTAAAATTTTAATACATTTTATTAATTTGAAACTAATGTGATTTGATATTATGAAACTTGAGTAGTTGCTCTAATGCTACTCATTTTTGGGCAGACTAAAATATTATATGTTTGGTTGGTTTGTTTGTTTTAATTTTTAAATGAGAGTGGGTGCTCTAATTTAAAAAGTATCAATATCAATCAAAAGAAACAGTCAGTTTTTAAGGTTATAAAAAAACATCTGTGTGTAGAGAAATTAACATACTAAACACATATTTGAATGAAAAAATAGAAATAGGGAATGGTCACGCACTATGTGAAAAGTCACGTGGTAACTATTTTTGAAAAAGGGAATCAATCCCATTTGATTTTCAGTAATCTTGGATTCAATCTTAGGAGATGTGTGTGCTTGGATCTATAAAAAATGAGATATTCCCATATGTACATTGGTGTGTGAATAGAATACGGTGCATGACTTTTTGTTGTTGCAGGAATAGTAGTGGTTGTGTGCATTTTTTGGGAAAGTGGGAAATGTGTACTTTTGTTTAAGTGTTTGTGCATAAACAGAAACAAGAATACTTGGATTCTCATGTTCGTGCATGCTCGTGTTAAGAAAATTAAGAATTATTCTCCTTTTTATTTTTCGCACTATTCTTGGATTCCTTAATTACCGTATTAGACATATGTTAAATATTACAGAACTTATTCTATGTTTCAGTATTATTTAAGAAGCATGGTTTACTTTCATATTTTGTTTATGTTTATGAGGATACTAGATTCGTGCAAAGTTTATGTCAAAGCCCTATGAAATTAGGGTAGTATTATGAAGAATATTGTTATCATGCTATGCTCATGCTGTATTTGATTTGTATTTGTGTTGTGCTCAAGTTGTAATAGTAGTGTTTAAATTTTTTTTAAGATACTAGGTCTAGGATTGAAAAAACAATTCTATATGTATTTTCAAATACTTTTATATTTTGTCTAATTTATAATAATTTGGATATTATGACTTTGTATAAATATTTTGCAAATTTTAGAGCAGAATATTTATTGTGATTGTAATTATTTGTGGTGATATTTTTTATAGTATCCAGCTTAAGTAGAATACATAAATATATAGATTTCAATGAGTTTAAAATATTTTCATTTACATAATTTGAAAGAAAATTTTGGTAACCGAAAAAGTTTTTTTGCTATGCATTTTTAGGTAAAATTTCTAATAAAAATAAAACAATTTTAAAGAAGATCAAAAATATCAAATAAACCTAACAATTAGAACCAATAATTTATTTTATAATTATTCTTAATTTTCTGGCAGTACCAGTATCTTGGCCATCAGTGATAGTGGTATCAGAGGCAATATTTCTTTTGGTTGTATTGATATTTTTATTTTTTAGAAGTTAGATTATTTCTTCAATATGGATGAAGAAAATAATTTGCATAGTATGATTAGATTGGAAACTTCCAATTATTTAACTTAGAAAATAAAAAAGATGGATCATCTAATGATGATAGATTTGCATGATTTGACTCGGTTATTCGAAGCTGAAAAGTATGTAGGAGGCCAAGTAAAAAGAGTTACACTCTTTTATATCTTTTTCAATGGGTTAGAAAGATAACTTTTCATCATATCTTGGCTATTATAAAAGCTGATAATATGTGGAAAAAGTTAAAATTCTTGTGTGGAAAGATACACCGAGAAATAAAACTCTAATGATCATGTGATTGGTTATGATAAAATATCAAGATATATCTGATATGGATGCTCTTTTATATATTTTTCAATCATTGATCAATCAATAATTATATGTAAAAATTCTACTAAATGATGAGATTCAAGAATATTTGCTTCTCAGTTCATTTCTAGAGAGTTGGAAAATGCTCATATATAATTTTTTAAGTATCTCGGCTTTAAATAACGTACTTATCATGATGTTGATCATTGAAAGTATAGTAAGTGAGATTGCGAGAGGGAGAGAAAAAAAAGACTTCTGTAGACATTCTTAAATCCAAGGAACTTAAAATGAAAAGTAAATTGGGCTCAAAATCCACACTCGAGAAAAAAAATAGAGAGTTTTCTCAAAGGAAATTTATAGTAAAATATTAAATTATAATCAAATAGAACATTTTAAGATGAACTATCCTATGTGGAAAAAATTTCAAAAGGAGTATAAGGAGAGAGTTGTAGTTGGAAGGATACATAGTAATTTTTTCACAGAATGTGACATTGCATTTTGGGCAATAGTGTATTATACTATAAATTTAATTGAGAAAGTGATTGGATATTAGATATGATTGCAACCTTGCGCAACACATCAAACTCAAACTTGTTAATTTGTAACTTTTTTGTTCGGTGACAATGGAATAGTCAGGATGAGCGATGAAAAAATCTTGAAAATATTGGGAATCGGTGATATTTTCCTGGAGACAAACATGGGATACCAACTATTTTTAGGGATATCCAAAATATCTTGGAGACTCGAATAAACCTATTATCTATAGGAATGTTGGATAGCACATGTTATGTGGACAAGTTCGAAAAGAATCAATTGAACTTATGTAAAGGATCATGTGCAAGAGTAAATTTCTTCTATATTATCTTAGCTTGGGCTTGCTCAGAATCAATTTCGTCGTGTCATAAAAAATCTTTCCGGAATTTCATAAATAAAATTTCTAAAGCCCAGTCAGTGTCGTCAATAATAAGTTTGTCATTCTTACTATTGACGTAGTCGGATATCACGTGTTCGTATCCAACACATGATTCTAACATCAGGTACATGTAATTTCAACGATATTTCACATCCGATTGGAATTTCTTCTTCTTAAGATTCGCAAACAAACAGAGACTACCAAACTCTTGTTGTTTGTGAGGAGTGTGAATATATTTTAGTGCATTACATATATTATCCAATGCGGGGGAACAGACCTTCATACCCGCTTGAACAATTAGGTTAATCACGTGACACATACATCAGACATGAGAGATCTCTCCTAATGGTACGTCTCTAATATTCCTAACCAACATATTAATCGCTACTCCATTATTAGATGCGTTATCGAATGTGACACTAAAAATTTTATTTTGAATTTTATATTCCCTAAAGATTTTCAACATGCACTCAAAAATGGTCGGGCCATCATGAGGATGAAGAATCTCAGAGAATCCTAAAATTTTTTTATTCATTATCCAGTTAGAATCTACATAGTGACTGTTGAGACATGCATAAGATGATTCATTGTGACTTGTCCAGATATCGGACATCACGGACACCACTCCACTATATGCCAAATTCATTAATTATTTTTTGTTTTTCTAACTTATACAATTTTAGTATGTCATTCATAGATGTGGACCTAGGAATCCTACGATATGCAGGCTGAAAATATGTCTGCATGATGTGCACAACCCTTGGATCTTCCGAAAATCTGATCGGAAGACCCATCAATGTGATAAGTTTGGCCATGCCGTCCCTACTCAACTCGTTGGAGTATATGAAGGGAGTAAACTTTGAGACTGAACTCGATCCAGTCTCAAAAAATGCAGTGCCAAGTTGGGTTTGCTTAGGATTTAATAGACCATATTTTTTGGTGCATAATTCGGCATGCCTTTTAAGGTGCCCAGTCCCTAACGAACTCTTACATATTAAAAGTATCATACAATATTTGTTTTGTGTCATTTTTTCTTCCTCACCCTTAACATTTTTTTATTTTATTATATTAAAATGAGTCCAAACTACAGAAGTCATAGTTTTTTGTTTTTTAGAAGTTTGGGTTGAGACGACTGGAGAAACCAAAGTTTCAGCTGTCTTAGATCTCTGTGTAATATTTTTATTTTCTAAATTTAAATATGTTTCATTAGTATATATCATTTTTTAGGATTTTTCTTAATCATGACACTATTTTAAAATTTATCTATTTTAGGTCTAGAGAGAGAGACTAGAGTGAGAGAGAAAGAAAGTAAACAAAAAAAAACATAAATTAAATTTCCCCATCAAGCAATGAGGTCGATCATGTGCACGGTGCACCACAGTCTAGCTCAAAATTCAAAACCCAAAATAATATTCCCGAAAAGCTATGCCAAATATCAAATGACGAAATCCCTACTTCCAGAGTACCGAGAGAGAGCCGCAAGATTTTTGAGAGAGAAAATGTGAGATTTGAGAGAAAATATGTTTATGAAAAACATAAATGTTATAGAGAGAGGATGTGAAATTTATAGATTATAAAAATAATTTTTTTTAAAGTGATTTTTTTTGATTTTTTTTAATTTTTTTAAATTTTTTAGGGGACTGAATCATGAGGGCCGTTGAATTCTACCCCATAGTCGTGTAGGCGAGATCCAACAGCTACAATCTAATATTTTTTTATTATTTTTTTTTTGCCCGTTGGGAGGGGGGGGGGGAGGGGGAATCGGGTCTGATTGGACCCGACCCATAGTCTTTTTTGAGAAAATGGCGAAGGGTGCGGGTGCACCCGTGCTGGTGTGTTGTGCCACAGGCCACCGAACCATGCTGGGTCAAGAATGGCATGAGGCTCGGTTGGCCTCGGCACGGCACGGCACGGGACGTGCTTTACCCGGGCACAGCACTGGACCGGACCGGCCCGGTTGACACCTCTATTTATTATATATAATATCCTTGAATAATATTATTAATTATTCTAAATACCCATAATCAGTTTTTGTTATGGGAATAATAATGAATTAAGATTAGTATAAAGTTTGATTAATATTCATGAGATGAATCTGTGTATGAGATACAAATCAAATTTATATCTATTTGTTGAGAATAAATATTGGTCAGACCCGTCTAGAAATTAATACTTGGATCAAAGTCATAAGTTAATCTCTAATAGTTATGTTATTAAATCTTTTGACATAAGATCATTATAGTTCTTAACATAAGAAATATTGTGTTTTTAAATAATCAAACATTGTCTTTAATTAGATGACTATAAAGATTATACTTGAACATAACAAGAATTATGTAGTGAGATATGAGTGATTATGATGGAATTTATCACTCTTATTATAATAGAGATATCTATGGGTCCCCTCGACAATTGAGACTGAGAAATGCATGGCCATGCTCAAATAAATTACTGGAGATCAATATTATTTGTTTAGTCAGTCTAATTGAGTTTCGAGTAATTAAAGATAGAACGATATAAGATTGAGTTTGTTCTTGCCTTATATTTTATCAAGATATAATGAGACAAAATAATTATGTCATTAGCTATATTAAAAGTTGTCTTAGATCATGAGCTTTTTATTTAACTTGTGTAATCACAATGTCTTGCTAGAGGCCACTTATGACTTGTAGGATCAACATGTGATTTAGACCTATTGCCAATATTCATTGAACCTACAGGGTCGCACATTAAGAATGAATAATAATGGTTGGGATTTTTCACTCTCTATAGTAATTTAAAATAATGAGATTATTTGAAATTGCAAATAATAATTAGTTATTATTTATATTCAAATTTAATTTTGAGAAAGTTTAGATTCGTGATTTAAATAAATAAATAAATTGTTACATTGAACTTGAGTTTTAATGAATAAATTCATTTAAAACGGGGTTTTAAGGATTTGACTTTAAGTTGTTATTATTTTAAAAAGTTTTAAATATATAATAATATTAAATTTATTTATGACTAAAACCCTAGCTGACTTGTATATATATGTGAGATATATTTGATGCTTGTAGTCATCTTTTATAAAATATAGAGAAACCCTTTTGTTTTGAGAAGATGAATCTGAATTAGTATTCAACAAGATCATTTATTATTTATTCGTGTATGGATACTTGGTCATTTTTTTAAAAAGGAAACATTTTTGAAGATCCGAATAAACCAAGACGTATACTTTGAAGGCTTGACGAATCGATCTACAAAAGGTGAGTTTTGTTTAACATTCCTTCATGTTTTTATGAAATGCATGTGATCCCTGGTGGATTAAGAAATAAAAATTATAAATTTTGTTGTGTTTATATTCCAATTAGATTGGATATTCTGCCCGAAATCTTAATAGTTATCTCAATAATTTAAAAAAAAATAAAACATCGGATTTTATCCAATGTAATTTGTCTATGTACACCTTACTTTAACAAAATATAACAAAAAATTGGACTTGTCTACCTAACGATGGTAGCCCAACAAATCTCCACTTCTACCTTAAGTGGGGTGACTCAAACAAGCACGTGACTTAAAAATAATCTTTGCTAATGACAATGATTTCGTGAATATATCTATAATATATTTCTTCAATAGTTCTTTTTCAAGTATAAATTTTTATATAATATATCTCATATTTAGGAATACCGTACATCAATATACTTTGACTTATTGATTATGGTTAAATTTTAAGTGTGATATATATATGTGTGTCAAATGGGCCATGCCATTTTTTAGTGGCATAGTTGGGACATTATGTCATACCATGCCTGAAATGGCATAGCTTGATTAATGTTGGTCTAGCCAGGCCAGCTAGCTTAGTTCTAGAAAGATTCATGTAGGGTCATGCTGGGCCATGCCTGGACATGTCGGGTCATGCTGGCACATTGAGACTACCCGCATCCCATAGCTAGCTTGGTTGACAATTGATTGATCACCAATTTATGATTTTAGTTTTTAATATTATTTTTACAAATTAAAAATTAAGTTATCCATTATGAATTAGAGTTATCGTTACGACATTTATTTTACAATTCACATAAATCACAAATCACAATAAAATAAAATCATTAATACAAATTTTTATAAAGAAAAATAACAAAAAAAATCAATCATCCAATTTAACCAAAAATAAAATAACACAAGTACTCAAGTACACATGATAACAATCATCAATCATTATCAAGCTCAATCTCAATGCCGAACGATGTAAGTATGTAACTGATTATCATCGTGTAAGTATCTGATGGTATCACTAGTAGTATGCTCAACATCCTCCAAGTCAAATGAGTCATCATCTACTAGCAAATTTTCCATTCTTATCCCAACCTAATCTTTGATGTCCAACCTTGAATCCTCTCAATCCTTCATGCATGCTAGAGCCTCAATGATATCTCCCCGTAGTTTAGATCTCCTATCTGAAATGACATTGACTACAACATAAAAAGTAGACTCCAATGCTACACTCAATACTGGAGGAGTAGGTAGATCTCATGACATCTTAGACAACAAGGGATATGTGGACTAATATGATTTCTTCTATTATAAAATATAAAGGTTCATATTGTATCTAAATACTGAGAAATCTCGCTTCTATTCAATGGTCCACCCATCATTTTCCTCTCACTAACTGAATGGAAAAATTATCATCTCTAAATATGGTGTCCATGTCCATACTCGGAGCTTGACTATAATTACTACAATACTTAGTGTCATATTATGTAAACAATTCAATTAACTTTTTTTGAATGAACCTTTTAGGTTGACATTCATGGTTCATGCATATGGATCTGTATTTCAAAATATTTTTAGCCACTTCAACCTTAACCCTAGGATCCATGTAGGTAGCCAGACAATAAAGAGATTGAATGGTGGACTAATAATTTATGTACTTAGTTTCTATCTCAATAGTCATGTCACTAAATGTAATGTCATTTCTAAATTTCCTAAACATGCCACTAATATTGCATATGCACCTGAGTGTAATACAAATGGTGAGAGTATAAATAAATATCACATGTTAATTATGTCATAAAAAATTTCAAGATTTTTATAAATAAAATATCCGTATCTAAGTCTCTATCATCGATAATAAGTTCATCACTCTATATGGCCATTACTTCATAAGGATGGAGAATCTCTAAAAATCATAAAATTTTTTTATTATCATTTTAAAATCTATATAGTGGGTGGTGATGCATGAAAAAGATAGATCATCACAACTAGTCTAGATATTGAATGTTATAGATATCACACCACACTATTGCATAAATTCATCAGTTTTTATTTTTTTTTCTAACTGATAATATTTTAGTATATAATTCTTATATGTGGACATAGGAATCATATGATATGGAAGATAACTTATGGTTTACATGATACTGACTATCCTAGGATCATTAGAAAATTTAATCATAAGACCCAGGATGATGATTAGTTTGGTCATGCCTTCAATTCCTAACTTGTTGTAGTATATGAAGGGGGTCAATAGAGAAGTTGTACTAAATCTTGCCTTAAAGACCAGACCTCTTAGTTGGGCTTGCATAGGATCTATTGCACCATATTTTATGGTGCACTAATCGGCATGTCTTTTTGGGTACTTAGTCTCACACGTACTCCTACATATATATATGTATATATTATAATAGTTCCATTGTATCGATTCTTTATCAATATTCCTAGTATTTTTATTCGGTAGTATGTTAAAGTGAGTCAAAACTATAGATATTCTTTTAATTTTTTGTTTTTTAAATATTTGAGTTTGTGTCTAGGCCATGGGAGAAAATATGATTTCGGTCTCGGACCATTATGTAGGATTATCATTATTAATATTATCTATGCGTAAGTAAATATTAATTTTATTTTCATTAAAATCAATACCAACTATTTTTTATTTTTTTTGTTTATGAATAATGTTTTAACTTAACAATTAAATGATATTAAAAAAACAAAATAAAAAAATATATGAATTATGGAAAGGAGAAAGAGAAAAAGACATAGCCTACACCTAGTAGGTTAGGTAATGAAATTGAAATACAAACAACCATATCAACCAAATCTCCACTCCACATCCACGTTCTTCAAGTTTTAAAAAAATGTTCTAAATTTAAAAATAAAAAATATAGTTTTAGAGAGAGAGAGAGAGAGCCGAGATCGAGACGAGAGAGAGAAAGAGAGATCCAAAACCAAGTAGAGAAAGAGAACTAAGACCGAGATGATATAAAAAGAGAGAACTTGGACTGAGAAGAGAGAGAGAGTTGAGTTGAAAGATTTGAATGAAAAATTCAAATCTCTTATTTCATTTAAATAATTTTTTTATTAAAAAGAATATATTATCTTTATTTTATTTATTTTGTTAATTTAAAAGGGAAGAAACCTGATAGTCATCGGATTTTCTACCCTAAATTTTATCTAATGGCCTGGATCTTCTAATATGCGTGCGTGTGTGTGTGTGTGTGTGTGTGTGTCGATTATCCATTAGAAGTTGAAGCTTCTAGATGGTCTAGAAGCTTCTACAATGAGGGGGCTCGAGTGCTCAACTAGAGGGGCATCGACATGGACTCGGGCTGGGGGGGCACATCCACATGTACATGGGTCATGCCATGCAGACATTCTCAGCCAACCACACGGTGGGCTAATTATAAAAACCCGCCACATGTACCAGGTGGAAGAGGTGGGAAGTGTTTGATTGGACATGCCAATACTTTATATGAGGTTATGAGCCATAGTACCCATGCTACTGGACCATGTCTATGGGTCAAGCACATGGGTCATGCCTGGCCTGGCATGAGGTCCAACACCCCCTGGACCAGCACGCCAAGAGCCGTACCTTAGCATGGCATAACCTAAGTGTCACAATCCCACTTTTATAGGCTGTAACCAGCGCTAGGGAATGGGTAGGCTTAAGGCCACCAAAACCTGTAGCAAGCCTAAGTTCTATAATTTCTATCAAAAATTTTAGCATGATCTATTCATTTCTATAACAATGATAAATCCTATTGACCTCCGTAGTCTCCACTAACAAAAATGACTATAGCGATCTCATTAAAAATATCAAAGCATGTTTCATCAAAAGCAAAATTTATCCCACTCAATAATTAACCCAATAATAAAGTTAATTCACCATGGAGACTTCTAGAAACTTAGACTCTTATTCACCAAATAAACAAAATAATAATCCATTACATTTTTCAAAAAAAAAATCCAAGTGGTCTAGAAATGCTTGGATTCTCCTTTCTTTTTCTACCCTGAAAAAAAAGAAATCAACGGGGGCGAGATAACTCCGTGAGCAAAAATATATCACCATACTTGTGATGATAGATACACAAGGACAGCTCACAAGGATAGTTATGTTCAATCAATCAATCACCGTACATAGGTTATGCAACAAATAGCATCAATATGAACAACAATATCAAATAAGATTTAGAGGTTTGAAACACAGAAATATAGTTTACCATTCAGGAATTCGTACATTCCTTTTTACCTTTATACTGGAATCTATTATATTCCAACCAAAGGTTCGCAAAATTGGCCGGGTTCAACACCTAGAGTTTTACCACCTCTCTAGGAAAACACTGACTTTTCCCCCACCAGAGGGTACCATGTGCACATAGCTTGATGACCTCTCCATCAGTTAGGCTTTCTCTGATTCTTACCAATAAATGACATTAATGATTATAAGCTATAGCTGACCATACTCAACATGAGACAAAAATGACAATATCAAAAAAATATAACTGACCGTACTCAGCATGAAACAAGAGATAACACCAAATACAATAAGAGTTAGCTGACCGTGCTCAACATAAATATTCATCAGGACACATGATTTGTGGCATATGATAAATTCAATTCATTGAATGCTCAATCATGAGGGTTTTAATTATAGTCAATTACTATGATCAAGTCAAATAATGAAAACACTGCTATATATTTCGAATGTGCAAGCACGATGATATAAATTTACTCACCTCCCTATTAGTCCAGGCTCAACTAGGCTATTCACCCTGAACGTGTGAGCCTTTCCCAACTTTGTTTGCTATACCAATATTCATGCAAAAAAAAAAGAAATATAAAGATAATGTCAAAATCATATCGAGTCATATCTTGTTATTCATTATTCAATTAGGCAGTTTACCCGTTTCTATTTAATTGCCTAACTTAAGCTTTTTAAATAATTTTTTTTAAAAAAAATACTTTTTTCACTTTCCTTACTTTCAACATTCTGTTTTTTTAATATCTAAATACCCAAAATTATTATTTTAAAATTCAATTTCACAACTAATTTCTTATGTCTAATGTTTGATCACTAAACTCATTTTTTTATTGCGCATTAATTAGTATATTGCCCATATCTTTCTCTACAAATGTCAAAAAGACCTGAAACTAGTTGAAAAATTTCACTAACATCCATATCTTTCCAATGATATGAAATTTTCCCTAAGATTCATCCATTAGATCCTTCCATGATTTTATCCAAGTAGATCTTCAAACAGAAATTCACATTCAATCAATTATACCCTTAATTCTACTAATCACCACCTCAATTTCATTCTAAATACATTTTTTTCCAAATTTTAAACATACCAGAACTAATTCATACCTTTTAGGTCACATTCTATACATTCAAAATAAAATTACAACCTAGCATACACATTAGAATAATTAATTAATTCCAAACAGTCCTAATTGACCATCCAAATAACAACTATTTATCATTTCAGCCCATTTCATCTAATACAGACCATGCAAAACCAAAATTAAAAACCATGGAGTTTTTATATACCTTCGGAAATCTCCCACCATAAAAAATCACAGGTTTTATTCAATGGGAATTGGCTGCTACAAAATTTTCTTCCTTACCTATCAATTCGGAGCAGAATGGAGAACCTAGGGTTCTTCAAATTTTTTCTTTCATTTTATGCTCTATTTTCTGAGGCATGATATTTTTAATAATTAATTCAATATTCCACTTAAGTCCTTATTGTTTTTTTTTTATTTTTTCCAAGGCCCTGTGAATTATTAAAAATGTCTCTTTGGGCCTTGGTCAACAAAATCTGTTGACTCTTTCCTACCCGATTCACTATTCACATATTTTATTATTTTATTTATTTATTTATTTTCATTAATTTTATTTTTATAACATATATTTGGACCTTAATTTACTTCAAAAAAATTCCCATAATTTATTTCATTCTTGTGTATTTTTAAAAATTTTATTTCGGTCAAGTGCTCAAAATTTGACCTTACTAGGTATATTTTTCCTAAAATTTTCTTTAATTGAGAAATAATTCCTAAGAATTATTATAAAAATATGATGGACCCTAAAACACCTAAAACTTAAATTCGATGAAAAAAATCATTTAAAAAAATGTTTGGGGTGTTACACTAAGTCTACGCATGGTTGTGGACCATTCCGTGCCATGTCAGGCAAGGCTTAATTGGGCCATGTCTCATGCCGTGCCTAAGTTGCCTAGTACACTTTCCACCTCTAAATATATATTATTATGACAATCACACCATACAATGTATATATCCTATCACACATCCGAGTTTGAACAAAATATTTTAATTCTTAAAGTTTCTTTACAAGTTTTAATACTCACAATAAACTTAATCCCAATGCTAAATAGTGTTATACACTTATGCACTTATACAATTTGATTTGTTAAGATATAGCTTCACTTCAAAGGTTATTAGATAACATAAGGTAGATCTATGTGAATCTAAATTACTAGTCATATCAAACTTAGTATATCTGAGAAGCATGAATTTTAACTTACTAAAGCACAAAGATAGTAGACAAGTTCCCCATAAATATTTTAGAATAGATTTCATTATAGCTTAGTGATATATGTTTAGATTTGAGAGAAAATGACTAAAAACACTGATATTGTGTGTTATATCTAGCTTAGTGTAGACCATAGACTACGTAAGATTATCAACTATTGAGGCATAGGGAACACATCTCAAGCTTCTCATTTTTTCATCAATCTTGGGACTATGCTCAGTATTCAACTTAAAATATTTTGCTAAGGGAGTTGAGACCGACTTAGCTTCTTTCAAATAAAATCTCTCAAGAACTATATCAGTAGTGTTAAGAACTATGAGGATGGCTAAGGTATTTTGGGCATGAGTAGTCAAAACACTTTTTTTTATTATCAATTAGTCCTGATCAATTACAATTAATGTGAAAATACTGATGGAAATATAAATTAGTAAGCTACATAATTATTCTCACTTACATTCATTCAGAAGTCTTGTATATGTTACGTAAAATACATAAGAAATATCAAAATTATATTCAAAACCTAAAAAAATATTTATTCTTGAAATATGCTATTTTTGAGTAGAGAGATATTAAATTTGGGATTCAAATTCCCACAAACTCATAATCAACAAAGATGTCATTCTTAGAGAAGACATGTTTCAAAAAGAAGAATAAGATATTACAAAGACTATTAATTTCATTGAAAATAAATAGTTAGAATATAAATTAATCAAATATAATTAACAAATAAAATATAAGTCTTAGGTATTTGATGTAGGAGTATGATGATTAACTTGAGAGAGGATAATCTAAGTTGACACTCAAGTATATCGTGAAGGAAATGTATTGAATATTTTCTAGTGATAAAGAATGGAGAGCCTTCAATTTTCTATGAGGCTATAAAGAGTCAAAAAGTTTTTTATTAGATGTTAATCATACAGCAAGAAGTTCACACGGTATCTACTCTCTATTATCCTAGCTGATACATAAACTATGATGTGTAAGGTGAGTGTCATGTGAGAATGTAGTAGGCATAATTCAAATATGATAGGCAAGCATTCACCTTGCAGAACTTGCCCATCCTTTTCAAAAACTTCATTTTCTCATCTATAAAAGTGTATTTTCATTTCTCTAGTATTTATCAAATTCTTAAGTATCACTAGCTTGTATTTTCTTCTATTGTCTAGTTTATTATATTGTTGTCATAAAATTTTCTATATCATATTATTGATGTAGATTATATTTGTATTACAAAATTTAGATCAAAAATAAATTAAGTAATGTAAAATATTAATGAATAATATTTGCAAATTAATCAATTTAAGTCAAGATAAAATAATTTGAGAACTTAACATTGAATTGATAGGATAAAAAATAAGTTAACCAAGAAAAAAGACATAAGCATTAGTAATAAATTTTGATACTTATAATAAGAAAATTTGAAGAATAATGTAGTTAAGTTGATAAATTGTACAATTATTTCTTCATGTTTGAATTAGGCTATCAAACCAAATGAGCTTGATACTGCATATAAACTTATTTTAGCATGACTAAGCATCTTTATGTTCACTTCATAGAGGAGTCCAAAATGTCTCTTCTATTATCAAGAGAGATAGTCTATCTTCATCATAAATATTTTTTTTCTTGGTTTATGACAAATCTAATCATTATCTCACGAGTTCAATTATTATACATTATAGTTGTTTGAGTTAAAATAAACAAGTTGTCATGTAGAAAATCATGATAATCTCAAATCTAAGAATCTCTTACATGATTATCAAACTCAATTTGTATTACAATCTAATGCATGTTTTCCAATATAAACACACGTGTTAACTTGATATCTCATATCAATGATAAAGAAAATTTGGAAGAAACGTTCTCAATTTCATTTTAATTAAAATCTAATTATAGGTTACACCTTTTATAGGTTTTTTCTCTTTCATATATGAAAAATACATAACTATAAATAAGGAAAAGAATAAGATAGAATAACATACAATATGTACAATATAAAAAAATAAAAATTATTGAATAATTAAGTCAATTACAAAATTTCAATAGTCACTCACAAGCTAGCTCAAAGAGGTACTTAAGTCCTAAAATTGACAAAATTTTCGAAAATTATTGAATATTTAGCCCCTTAGTAAACACATCAACAATTTGACCATGCAAAGGAAATTAAGAAATACAAATCACACCACTTTCTACTTTTTCCTTCATTAAGTGTCTGTTCCATTGAACTTGATTGTGTGCTATACTAATGGCAAGTTTATTGTCACAATATAGTTTCATGGGTTTACATTATAATCTTTAAGTCTTCTAGTATTATTTTTATCCACACACCTTCACATATTTCCAAGGCCACAATTTTAAACTTAGTTTTAGCACTTGATCTAGTTCTAGCCATAATTAATTTTTTTTTTTTTTTGCTTCTCCGAGTTACCAAACTCTCTCCCAAAAATATACAATAACCAGAAATAGATCTTCTATCAAAAGTAGAGATTGCCCAAATCACCAAAGTATAAATTTTTACCTCTATTTTCTCAACTGTAGTAAGCAAGTACCTCTTTCGAGGTGAATTTTTCAAATATTTAACAATCCTTATGGTATCTTTTAGATGTTCTTTATTTGGATTATGCATAAATTAGCTTATAAGTAACAACATAAAAAGTATCTGGGTATGTGTGAGATAAGTAAATGAGTTTTCCAATCAACTTCTAATAGCTTTCCTGATTCATAGCTTCTCTCATAATTTTTTCCACTCGTGATTAACTTCAATACTAGTTTCAATAGCTCTACATCCAAGCATGTCGGTCTCTTTCAAAATATCCATAACATATTTCCTCTGTGATATAAATATATCTTTCTTTTATCTTGACACCTCAATTCCTAAGAAATACCTTATATATATTTTTTGAGATACAATAATTTTTCATTATCTCCATGTTTAAAAAATGATGTGTGATTCTCTTAACATTGATGAAATCCTTTCTTACAAACAAACCTTGTGAATTTTTAAAATCAAGTTCTTGGTAATTACTTGATTCCATAAAAAGATTTTTAAGTCTATAAACTTTACCAATTTCTATTATATTTTCAAAACTAGGTGGAACATCCTTGAATACTTCTTTTTTTTATTCCATGAAAAAAGAAATTTTTCGCATCTAGTTAGTTGTGAAACTAATCATATTGGCATGCCAAAAATAGAATAATTTGAATTGTGTTTATTTTTGTTACCAGTACAAAAGTTTTTTGATAATTCAACCCATATATTTGAGTGTATCCTTTTATAACTAATCTCACCTATAACCTTTCAACCTTGCCATCAGCTTTATATATGGTGGAAAACCACATTTACAACCTACTATTTTCTTTCCTAGAGGAAAATCCAAAAGAATCCATGTATAATTTTTTTTAAGTGCCTTCATCTCCTCATAAACAGCTTCTCACCATTTCATATCGCCCATAACTTCTTGAAGATTTTTTGGCACTTTTAAGCTAGAAACATTTGAGATAAAAGCCAAGTATTTAGGATTTAACTTTTTGTGTCACAAACTTTGACATTTGATGTTGTGTACATAACCTTATACCCTCTTCCTAAGAGCAATAAAAAATATCAAGATCACTTTGAGAAGGATTAGAAAACTTTCTTTTACTTTCTAAAATCATTACTTCTGGTTTCGTGGATTGTCTATGTTGGGATGAATAATTATGCTGAGAGATTTCATTTTCAATTGATTCTACACTTGACTTTCCCTAGCCTTTATCACCTTCAAAGCCACTTTGACCACCATCTTCTCCTATATTTGACTTTCCCTTACATTTTTCTTCTCTTTGTTATATTGAAGTATCTCAAACAAAATCATCTTCATAATTATCAGCTTGAAACATAGTTGTAAGCAAAGTTTCCAAGATTTCTTACCAGCTCATGGAGCCACCAGAATTAATAATATGTTGTTCATCATCGAAATTCTCCCACATAAGAGTATGTTGAAAATAAGATGGATTTTTGATAACAATAACATCAAGAGACACCAAGCATTTCATTGAATGAGGGTGATAACACTTATAACATTTTTTATATAGAGAATATCATAAAAAGACACATTTAATGGCATTATGATTTAGCTTCAATTTTGTGGGGTTTTGATCTTGGACATATGAAGTGCACCCAAAACTATGATGATGTAGAGAAGAGAATAAATATTGAGAACTAGGGCAGGTTTTCCCTAAGGTTTTATACGAGTACCATACTTTAAGACTCTTGTTGACATCCTTTTGATAAGACAACATGAGGTGAGAATGACATCACCCAAAAAAATTGAAACCCTCTTTTGAAACAACAATGATATCATAGCCTCCAATAAATATCTTTTCTTTCTTTCTGCTATTTCATTTTAATGTAGTGTTCCCAAACAAGATGATATGTGTAGGATGCCTTTTATTTTAACAAACTCTCCAAAACTTCATTATAATCTTTAGATACACAAAGTTGGGATGACCTAAACTATAATGTAATGTTTAAGTTATTTTCAAATCTCGCACACTTCATTGCTTGTGTTATCTCCTCATCCTCAAGTATAAGAACACCATCCACTTTTTTGACATTGCCAATCTTCTTTTAGAAAATAAAACACTAAAAAATGAATCCATTTGGAAAAAAATTAACCACATACTTTATATCCTTAGTCAATTTTCTAATATATATCAAATTATAAGAGTAATTAGGGATGTAAAAGACCGATTCAAAGATTAAGTCCTTTGTCATAGCATTGGAACCTTTGTAATGATAATAAACAATGATTTATCAACTACTTTAATCCTTTTCTAACCAGGATAAGAAATATATGCAAAAAATATATTTGATGAACCTGTCATATGGTTAGTGGCACTTGAATCTACAATCCATATATTTGCTTTTGTTTTAGCAGACATGGCCTTATAAAAAATATCTAATTGAGCTATACTTGCAATGGTATTGGTAGTATTTGATTAATGCATGAATTTGTTGAAATTTTTTTTCAATAGCACTATTTGAGACTTACTATAAATTATATCTTCAATGTTATTTTCTTATTGCTGATAAATAAAAATTTGAAATGCCTTTTTAAAATTTGATCCTTTACTAAAATTTATTGGCTTCCCATACAAAATTTTTATATTCATCTCTAATATGACCAAGTTTATTTCAGAAGTTGCATTGCATTTTCTCATTCTATTCTTATTTCTTCTGAGTCCCTATTTATATGATTAAATTTTATTCATTTTTTCCAACAAGTGCATAACATTTAGTCAATGTAGTCCATACACTCATCAAGATAAGATCCCTGGTCAAATAGTAATATATTCCTTCTAGCTACAAGATTATAAAGTCTCATGTGACCAAGTCTCATGTGCCAGAGAGCAATGTTGTTCTTTTGATAAATAATATTGGTATAATCTCTAGGCACTCTTGCATAAGTAGAATATAAAGTACTCTTCTTCTTACCCCTCACAATGAGTAATGCATGATTGAGAGTTTTCACTTGTGATCAATAAAATGAGTATCATATCACATGTCATCAAGTATGCTATTAGACACTAGGTTCACATGAACAACCACTATGTACTAAACATATCTATGCATTAGCTGATGTCTTATCTACATCTGAAGAGAAGTATCTTTTATGCCTAAAATTTTTATTGTCTCTATTATCCATATTTACATTGTTATAATCACTATGTGATATATGTTGTAAAGAAGGTTATTTACATGGTAATATAAAATGATGCTCATAAGTCTAAGTCAATCACTCTTTTGAGTTACAAAATTAGTAGAATTATCATTGTTATTGAGTCTCAAGTCTCCTTACAAGGTGATATTGGCCTCTCTCTCAAGTCTATCTTCTTTATGTACTATTGCGATAGTATTTACCAAGAATTACAGTTTTGTTTCATGTATCTCATCCTATTACAGTGATAATACTTAACTACTTTTCTATGTTGTGACTTGCCTTTGGAAGAATTAGTTATTCCATTCGGCTGTCTATCTCGTGGTGCTCCTACCATGTATCTTAGAAAAGAGACTGTTATGATGAGCTCATCTTTTCTTATTTCTCCTTGCTTATTTAGACAACAAGTTTCTAAGATAACTTGCATTGACACAATAATATGCTCAAGGAAACCACAAAGTTATCCCAACTACCAAAAAGTGAGCTCAACATTAAGCGAGCTAGTAACTTATCTTTTATGACTATTTTTATGGATAAATCTGATTTACTAATTCTTGAAAAATATTAATGTGTTTTGACATTAAATTACCATCATTAAACTTTATGTTAACTAGTTTTTTAATAATTAATGTTTTATTTCTAAATGTATTCTTTTGAACATAGACACTAGTTTCATTCAGAGTTTATCTACCTTTCTTTAATTGGCAACATGTCGAAAAGTATTGTTGCTTATCCATTGAAGAATTGTGGATGCATTTCTATAGTGCATGTCTTCTCATTTTTTTTACTCGTTTTTAGGCTTTATCTTCTTCCTCATAGGGTTATACATCTGTTTGACTACAAGATTCTCACAAATTCTATTTTTTTTTTCAAATAGAATAATTAGTCTTAGTTAACTTTATTTTCAAATTATGATATTCTATGATAATAGGGAATAATAGCAATCATGAATAACTGACACAAACAAAAATGTATCAAATTACAATTGAAATCACTATATTGATATTAAAATACTATGATATTAATATAATGATAACGAATAGGCTAGATATTATTTTGATATCAATGAAAAATGTACTTCTCCATGGAAGTTTAGATATTACTTTTTGGATGATATTGAGAACCTTTCTTTGTTACTAATTATTGAGAGTATGATATCTGGAGCATTGTTTATTCAAAAATACAAAATATTGGGAATAATATTTTCTTTTGATAAGTCTATTGGGAATAATACTTGGTTATATAAATAATGGAAGTAAAACATAAAATAATCTAAAGGGGAGAAATCACAATACAAAAATTCTGAAAAATCTAATGCAATAAAAAAAATAAGGGAGAATTATGTTTTGGGGTGTTTCCCTAGAAAATTTTTAGATTTAGAAACTAAAAAAAAGATATTTTTAAAAAAGTCACAAAACTAAAAATAAATTAAAAATAAGTTCACCCAATTTTGTAAGTCCTAAACTACCATCGCACTCACCCCTCGCCCACGCCCTCGCCCCTCGCCCATCTCTCCTAACACATCGGCCTCACCTCTCGCCCCTCTCTCGCCACCCCTCTCCCCCTGCCCATCTCCACGAGCTCCATCATGGAGTCATCGTCAAGCTTTTGATCGAGCCACTGGAGCTCGAGGGAGCTCATCATCGAACTCCATGAGCATGATGTTGATCTCGGTCAAGCTCATTGAGCTTGAAGGAGCTTGACATTGCTCTTGGTCGAGCTCTTGGAGCTCAAAGGAGCTTTACGATTATCTCCTGGAGCTCAACCGAGAGCTCCATCGAGCTCCATCGAGCTCGTTGTCGAGCTCCACGAGCTCGACGTTACTCTCGATCAAGCTCCAGAAGCTCAAAGGAGCTTGATGCTGAGCTCCACGAGCTCGAAGTAGCTCAATCGAGAGCTCCATCGAGCTCATCATTCGAGCTCTAGGGACTCGATAGAGCTCTCGGTCGAGCTTCCTCGATGAAGAATGACACCAAGCTCCTAGAGTTCAAAAAGTTCTCGATCAAGCTCCAGTAGCACGACCACTGGCTCTAGGAGATCAATGGAGATCGTGGTCGAGCTCCATCGAGCTCGATGGGAGAGGGCAAGGGCCAATGAGAAAGGGCGATGGTAGTTTAGTATAAACGTAATAAAGTACACTAAATTTAAATATTTTAAGATTTTGGTGACTTTTTTTGAAACTTAAAAATATAAGTTTCAAATTCTTAAATTTTTCTGGGGGAGCACCCCAAAACATAATTCTTCCAAAAAAATAATCTGAGATACAACAATGTGAAATTGAACTTTGTGTGCCAGAGTCTTATTTGCATACACATAAAGTTAATAAAGCAAACAATGTCTAAAATTATGTTTTGGTCTAAAATATATTTTCTAGGATATAAAACCCTAGAAATCTAAAATCTAATATAATACATAAATCTTTGATTTTGGGACGAAAGTTCTAGATCTTTTTATGCATTATTTTTTAAGTGATAGTGGCGATTCATCAACTTCTCGTCTCAAAATTTACAATGTATTTGCTTCTCGATTGCTAGATCAAAGAGAAGATTCTTTTGTAGTTTTTTGAATTTTCAAATATTATTTAAGCTTTAATTATTCAAAACTCATAATCATACACAAATAAAAAAATAGTAGTACCCATGGTACGAACAAGAAATTAGACCAAGTTGCATAATCAAAATATTAGTTATATAATCAACATATATAAAATGTTTAATTTTGGTTATTATTCCTTGATACAACAATGTTTATAGAACACTGAAGAAGATGAAGAAATCATGAAGAAGATAAAGAAATTGTGAAGAAGAAGAAGAAATTGCAAAGGATGAGAGAACCAAGCACTAAAAAATTCCAATAACAAAAAATGAGATTCGATTAAAAAATAAAAAAGATAACAGAGTTTATATATCACATATTGAAAAATAATAATAGTCAAAAGTGACTTTAATAAATAGTGTATCAGACATGCTCATTTAATGATAAATCAAAAGGGCGAGTTCATAAATTAACCAAATATAGTGCGCCCAAATGCATCAAATATAATCCCATTTAATGTAATTGGCATGATTCCGAGCATTTCTCTAAGGTAGATCAACTTTTCTTTCGATAGTGGTTTGGTAAAAATATCAACTAACAACTCTTCAGATCTGCAAAAAAACCAACTTGATTTCATTAGCTATAATTGTATCTTTAATAAAATGATACTTAAGACCTATGTATTTTGTTCTGTTATGCATCACAACATCATTAGCTATGGATAGGGTGGATTGATTGTCACATAATAAAATAGTCAGTTCTTTTATTAGTTGATCCAAATCATTCAGTAATTTTCTTATCCATAGTACATGTGAGATTGCTACTGAAGCCGAAATATATTCAGCTTTGGTAGTAGAGAGTATAACTATAGATTGCTTATTGGATGACCAATATACATTTACAGTTACTAGTATAAAGATGTATCCAAAAGTGATTCGATAGTCTTCTAGACATCCACCCCATTCACTATCATAGTAATTGATTATCTTAATGTGATTTAATCTATGATATTTTAATCCTATGTCTAATGTCCATTTAAGATAGCTTAATATCTTTTTTGCAGTACTAAGATGAATATGATTAGGTGTATGTCTGGACAGAAGGTGTATTGCATATACTATGTCGGGCTGTGTTGCAAATGCATACAGTAGACGATCAATTAGCCTTCTATATACTTTGCCATTAATTGTTCTGCCTTGGGTAGAAATCAATTTTTGATTTGCAATTAAATGTGTGGAAACTAGGTTACATCTCCATGCCATAATTTTTCATTAATGATTGAATGTATTTGGTTTGGGACACTATTACATTATTTCAGTCTTGAATAATTTCAAAACCCAAGAAGTGACTAAGTGAACCTAAATCTGACATTTCATACTTATCTAACATGTCATGTTTGAAGGCTTCAACCAATTATGGTTTATTACTTGTAAAAATTGTCATCTAGTCACAATCCTTCGTTTGAATCCTTAATGTACTATGTTGGCTTACACATACTTCGTTTGAATCCTTGATTCAACAAGTATGAATTTATTTGTTGATACCAAGCATGTGGAGCTTATTTCAACCCATATAGAGCATTGTTTAATTTATAAACACAGTGTTCAGCCCATTATTTTACAAATCCACAGGGTTGTTCTACATAAATCTCTTCTTTCAAATTACCTACAAGAAGATAGATTTTGTGTCTAGCTGGAACACAGGCCATTCTTTATCTTTAACTAAGACTATTAGGAACCTTACTATTTCTAACCTTGCTACTGGAGCAAAGGCTTAGAAATAATCTGAGCCAGCCCTTTGAGAATAGCCCTTGGCCACCAATCTAGCCTTATATATCAGTTGATTGCTGTTTAGTTAACTCATAACTTTAAACAGCCATTTAACCTCAATGTTGTGTTTATTTTTAGGTATGTCTAATAATGTGCAAGTGTTGTTTTTCTCTATGATAGACATTTCTGTCTTCATAACATCAACCCATACTTGGTGTCTTACTACCTCTTCATAGTTTAGGGGCTCAACTGAGGAGTAATTACACTGTTGATAAATCTCTTCTAATGTCTTATATTTGACTGGTGTACTAATTTCATCATGTATTTCTATGTCTACTTCTGATTCAAAGTAAGAACTAGAAACATACCATGGCTTGCTTTCAATATTATCATTTGCTAAAGAATCTAGATTCAATCCTTGTATATAGACATTTTGCACATCAAAATTTTGCATATTACCTTCCCATTTAGCATTCTCATCAATGATTACATCTCTACTCACCAGAAATATTTTTTTTTCTAGTGAATATAGTCTTTAACCATTGGATTGCATACTATATCCAACTAGAATACATTTTAGACTCTTAGAATCTAACTTAGATCTAGCATGTTTTGATATGTGAGAGTAACAAATATTCCTAAATACTTTTAAGTGTTGTATACTTGGATTTCTCCCACTCCAAGCCTGTAATGGTGTGAGGTCTTTTAATGCTCTAGTTGAGCATCTATTGAGTAAAAAAACTGTTGTGTTAACTATTTATGGCCAATAGTTTTTAGGAAATTGTTTCTCACTTAATAGTGTTCGGGCAATTTCTACTACACTCATATTTCTCCTCTCTACAATACCATTATGATATAGTGAGTAGGAGGTAATTAGGTGTCTCTTAATTCCTCTTTAATCATAGAATATGTTAAATTTTTGTGAGAGAAACTAACCAGCTCTATTTGTTCTGAATATTTTTATACTTAGACCAAACTGCCTTTTTGTTAGGCATACAAACTTTTTGAAATATTCAAAGGCTTCAGCCTTGCATTTCAAAAAGTAAATCCACATCATCCGAGTACAATCATCAACAAACAATAATAAATATCTATTGTTTGCTAGGGATTGAATTGACATAGGTCCACATATATAAGCATGACCTAGTTCAAGAGGTTGGGATGCTCTCCAGTCATTGCTTTTGGGAAAGCTCTGTCTGGATTGCTTACCCATGACATATTTTTCACATACTAAAGAGGAAATGCTTAGATTAGATGGCAGGCCACTCACAAGTTGATTTTTTGTAAGTAATTTTAAACTTGTGTAATTCAGGTTGTCCAACCTTATGTGTCATAAAATTGCCTCTTGTTCAACATTCATCCTTAGAGCTATATTCTATTTCTAATCAAGGGTCAGAGAAAAACTCCTCATACCAGACATTTTTAATGTCCAGAGAGAGTTTTCTGACTCTTGATTGAATATGTTACATGATTATATTTGAACATCAAATTACATCCACTCTTCATTAATTGTCCCACACTAAGGAGATTCTAGTCCAATGATGGAACTAGTAATACATCTTTTATGATTTTATCTTGTGTAGGAGAGGAGAGAGTGACTTTGCCCATTGCTTTTGCTTGGACAAGTTCATCATTTCCTAACTTTACTTGTCAATTTACTAAAAGTAGTAAATTCACAAATATATTATGATTTATAGACATGTGATTTGAGCAACCACTGTTCGGTAATAATATATTCGAAGAGTGATTATATTTGGTTTATGTCACATAGAATATGTGCTCTACAAATGATTTTTTGTCTACATAATCAGCACATTGAATGTGCTTTGTCCTATAGTCGTTAGATAGATACCGAAACTTTTTATAGTTTTGACATTGGTTCTTTGTCTGACAAATACTCTTTCTTAGTGTGGTTGGTTCTCTTGCATATGTTACATAGGATATGTGAACCCCTTAGTTGAGGTGTATTCGAAGATATAAAGATGCATTACTAATACTTTTACCTCTAAATTTATTTTTATTGACATAACTGGACATCCTTTTTTTGTTTAGAATTTATATTACTTGACTTTTTACGTTTACACATGGTGTCTCCTATATGGATTGCATGACTAATTTGATAATGGACACTATTCTCTTGAGTAATTAGCTTTCATATGATTTTAGTGAGCTGAGGACTAGTTTAGTAGTTAATTCTAACAAGTCCTTTGTTGCCTCAATCACTACAATAATAAGGTCAAATTTGTCCGGCATGCATATGAATAATTTTTCAACCATTCAAGTTTATATAATGGCTTCACCATATATTTTAAAGTGGTTATCCACATCCAGAAACTAAGTGGAGAACTCAATGAGAGAATCTGAGTTACTCATCCTTGGATTCTGAAAATCTCTTCTTAATGAATGAAAGAGAGCACCTCGGGATTTTTATCTCTCTGGAATTCTTTCTTAAGGGGTCCCAAGCTTGTTTAGCTTTAATATATCCTAGTAGTTAGTGAAAATGGCATTATTAACACCATGTTGGATGAACAATAATGCTCTTGCATTAGATTTTTGGAGTTCACGTTTTTTTAACACCTTTTTTCTTCTAGAAAAGAGAGGTCTCTGTGTTCTGTGTAACCAATATCCTTAAGTTCCCATATATCTTGCAATATGATTAGTTTTTTAATTTTAACAATATAGTAATCGAAGTTTTCTCCATCAAATAGAGGTATAGTGATAAACCATGTGTTTGAGGAACTTAGATGTGTGGTTGTCATAATGATTCTGTTCAAAAATCTTTTAGAAATTTGAGCAGAACATAAAGGATTTTGTAAGATTGGTATTTATTTAACACAAAATTTCTAGATATAAACAAATCTATACTGGATCTAAAAGATCTATGAATTTATGTTTAGGTCAGAATAGGAACTCAAGAACAATTGATCTGCATAAGTTATTTTGAACAATCATTTCAAAATAATTTTCAGCATCATATCAAAATTGTGCTCTGATACCATATGTTGTATTTTAGTTATGATTCATTGATACAATAAGAATTACAGAACACTGAAGAAGATGATGAAGAAATTACGAAGAAGAAGAAGAAATCACCAAGAATGAGAGAACCAAGCACAGTAAATTCTCATAACAAAAAAATGACATTCAATTAAAAAAATGAAAAAGAAATAGAGTTTATATATTATATATCAAAGACGTTAATAGTCAAAGTGACTTTAATAAATACAGCATATCAGACACGTTCATTTAATGATAAATCAGAAGGGTGAGTCTGTAAATTAACTAAGCATTGTGAGCCAAAGTGCATCAAATACAAGCTCATTATCAACATAACATACATACATTTTAAACTATAGTATTTAAGTGAAATCACAACATATAACATAAACTTATGCAACCAAATACCTCTATCCTAAAAACATATTGACCAAAACCACACAACGACACATAGAGGGAGGAAGAGAAAAAGATGCCAAAAACTTTTTTTCAAGCTTAGGTATCACGAAATACAACAAGAAAAGGAAACCCCCTCTAGAGTAGCAGAATTATAGAGGAATGAGAAAAGAAGATAAATTGTCTAAGCTTTCTTCTTCCAAAAATATTTCTGGCCAAAAATACAAACACTTCATGCTATGCATTTTTTTTTCATCAGTCTTAATAAAAAACAGATGGGGGCAATCCCCCATCCAAGAGGGCACCATAAGTGCCCTCTTGGATGAATGATATTTATGCATATATAAATATTTATATATGCAGATGCTATGCATATATAAATGTTATGAATGAATACAAACATAAATATTCATATGCATATTAGGTTATATAAGCATAAAATTATGCATATTAAAGTTTATATATATTATGTATCATATAGATATATATATATATAACATTTATAAATACATAAAGATTTAAATATGCTTATATAAATGCATTTAAACATTATACATATATAACATTGTGTATATATTTGTTTATGCATATACATATACATATATAACATATATGAATTAAAATTTATGCATAATGTTATAGGCTTATAAGTTTATACATGCATAATGCTCATGCATTTATAAACATGATGCCCAATGTTATGCATATATATAAGGTTTATACATGCAATTCATTTGAATATATAAACTTCAAAAACATATTTTGAATAGAATGATTGGCAAAGATATTTTCCAGACACATATTCAAGATTCGTGAGGATCGAGCATATAACCCTGTGATTGTACGGTCTTATCTCTTTTATCAATCAAATTATTATACTTTTGGTACATAATATTTACATATATAAATATTTACGTAAGTATTAACATCATGCATATATATATATAACATTTCTAAATACATAAAGATTTAAATATGCTTATATAAATGCAATTAAACATTATACATATATAACATTGTGTATTTATTTGTTTATGCATATACATATACATATATAACATATATGAATTAAAATTTTGCATAATGTTATAGGCATATAAGTTTATACATGCATAATGCTCATGCATTTATAAACATAATGCCTAATGTTATGCATATATATAAGGTTTATACATGCAATTCATTTGAATATATAAACTTCAAAAACATATTTTGAATAGAATGATTGGCAAAGATATTTTTCAGACACATATTCAAGATTCGTGAGGATCGAGCATATAACCCTGTGATTGTACGGTCTTATCTCTTTTATCAATCAAATTATTATACTTTTGGTACATAATATTTATATATATAAATATTTACATAAGTATTAACATCATGCATATATATATAAAGTTATGCTAGACATTATGCATATATAAATACATAAATCATAATCATAAACATTAACGTCATCATTTATGCATAATATTGTGCATAATATCACTAACATGAATACTATTTTTGAAAATATCAATTTTAGTTTTTTTATTTTTTTTGTTGATTTTTAAAACATTAGAAATAATTTTATTTTTTCATTTTTAATTGCACAAAAAATATCCAAACCATAAATATTTTTATTTTGAGAATTCATTAATAAACAAAAGTACCCACGACACAATTATTCATAAAGTGAAGTGTTCATAAAGTTATAAACTAAAATTTTAATTATAGTACTTGTCATATTTATAGTACTTGTCATATTTAAAATTTTAATTATTGAATAATAATTGATATTCATAAAGTGAAGTGTTCCCGTTAACATTGTAATGCATTGGTAAACATTTTTTTTATAAAAGAACACCCTTCAATTACTATAAGTAGCTTTATTTTCACTAATTAATATTGTGTTGTCTAGCTCATTTAATTAATTTATTTGATAATCTATTTTGATCATGCAATTCCCATGACTCGATAATTTGTTGAATTTTCTTCTTTGTAAGTTATAAACTTTCAATTTCTAGTTAATATTACTATTGAATTTATGTTTTATCATTGTATCTTGATTTTTCTTTTGTTTGTCCTAGCTTCAATACTGGTCCCATTATTAATGAGCTCATCAAGCACAATTTTAATATTCTAATGTTTTTTGCATTTTGTATTGTGTTAACCTCGGTAGCAAAATTAATAGTTAGTTTTCATTCAATCATTTCAAATTTCTTTGGAAAATTGTGTATTCTTGAATAAAATCTTAAATAAAACTTGTGCCATGTTTTGAACTTGAAATTATTATAGTCGTAATGTAAATGATTTTAATATAGTATGGGAATTTAAATATATTTAATTTGTTATATTTAATTTGTTATATTTAATTTATTATAATGTTGCAAATAATGTAAGGTATAATTTAGTTTAGTTTTTCTTAACTATCATTCAAATAATTCCTATCTATTTTAAATGTATATTATTTTTAAGAGTAATAAATTTTAAAATGTATCTACTTGATTAGAAACAAGATAAAGATGCTTGTGAGATGAGATTAAGTCATCAAAATTATCATTTTATAAAAATATGGCATAGTATCATAATTCAATTTGTGTTTTTCACAAATTTTCAATTAATTTTTTGCCTTTTATATTGTATTTTATTTTTTTTTTCATTTTGTACAATATTCTAATTATTACAAAAAAAAATATTATTTTGTCAACTTATAGTATATATATCTAGATTGCATTTTAACTAGCAAATATAAATGTAATATTATTCAATTGTTCAACTTCTTTCATAAGTATGTCAGATAATTCCATTAAATATGCAAGCTACTTTTTTTTAATATCGTCATTAACAAACTCTTCCTTTTTAAGTTATGAAATATAATTTTCATATCTAACCTAATGATAAAACTTCTACAAACAAATATATAACACATCATTTAATTTAATCTACCTATTGTAACTACAACTTATGTGGGTTGGCTTGTGTTGAGGTGTAACCCTAACAAAACCCAAATTAAGTTGGGGTTCAAAAATTCCTACCTTGGGCTAAACTGAAACATGAGAACGTCAATGAAAACCCAACATGTTTGACATTTTGAAACTAATGTTGGGTCAACGATTCTAAGGTTATATCAAATAAAATCAGTTATTATAGTCATTATTTATGATTTATATGTATAAAAAAATTATTTTAATAAATTATAACATATGATGAACTATGGTTACTAGTAAAATTATGTAGTTTTTATGTAAAATATGAGATTTGGTTAATTTATTGAAAGTTATAGAAAAAAAAATTATATAGTCAGTAGTAGTGATAATTTTCATATGTCACTACTCTCATATTAACACTTTAAATGTATTATATATTCTTTTTGCTATTAAATTTGTTGGGAGCCACAACTATAATAACTATAGTTACTAAGCCTACGGATGCTAAAAATCATAACATCTTTAGAAGCTAGTGACGCTATTAAATTATTTTGCAATAATCAAATATTTTATTGGTGCTAAAAATCACATCAATAGTATCATGATATTCTAATTATAGTCACTATGGGGCATTTGTTTTATTGTCTTAACACTAAAAAATCAGTTTCATCGTTAAGCCAAAACATATTTTATTTTTTTAACATTTTTCACTTAAAATTATTTAAAAAACATTTATACCGTTAAGTTTTTTTTTTTTGGCCTTTTTCTATTCAAAAAAAGTCAAAGTGAAAAATTACGGATCGAAAAATGCTCGATTCAGCATTTTTCGAGTTCTCCTTTGTAAACAAAAAATCCTCCCTCCTTTAATAGAAATAAATTATTAATAAAAAACAATTTAATATTTAATGCTATTAAGTATCAGTAAGCATTAAGCTCAAAAAAATTTCTATTAAGCATTAAGTAAAATAAAACAAATGCCCCTTAAGACTGACTTTTAGCTATATAAAGTTCCAATGAGCATTTACTTGAGTAACAATAATTTTTAGGGCCATCACTTTTTTCTCTAAAAAAATATACAAATTATGGCTATTCCAAGTGTCTCGACATAGTTTTACCAAATTGAAATACTCAACCATGACTAATATCGGTGTTGAAGATATTTGATGCAAGAGAGAGATCAAGACTATGACTCATTCCCAATACCATACTTTATATTATGAGGACAATGAAAACATACAATAATGGGCATTCCTAGCATCATAGCAATCTAAAGCAAGTAAGAGAACTAAGCATGACTCATTCGCAACACTGCAACTTTGTGTTATAGAGGTAAAAGTCAAAGTATTGATATTTTAGACACAAAAAAAGAAGTCATACTTAAACCTAGTCATAACCTTGTAATTAAAACAAAGTCATGGTACCCAAACTTTTTTGTGATGTTCTTTTTGAAAGAAAATTCACAACTATTTCGTTAGTTATGACTTAACCTTAACCATATATAAAATACTAATCATAATTTTTTGTGAATTTATTTCTTCTTTTTCTTCTTCTCCACTTTGAAAATACTTATTGCGACTCAAAATTTTTGAAGATTTGAGTTTTATAGATGTGGAGAAATTAATTTCAAAGCTAAGTGTGAGAAGAGACAAGTTTGAGGTGAGCAGCAAGACTAAAGGCAATCAATATAAGTAATATATTACTTAGACTTCTTCCAATTTCAGAATGCCTGAACATATTTTTTTTACTATAGGATAAAAAAGGATGACATCTATTCTAGCCAAAAAAATTTTTGTGGGCAAGCAGGGGGTTAATAAGTTCATCCCACATTTCCAGCTAATCATAGATAAAAAAAATTGAGGTTGACTTTGTATGCACATGGAACAAAAGAATGTGCTGTCATGTGAAAGATTTACTCCTTCATATAAGACATGGAAGATAAAATGTGATATGTATAATATATAATTTGTTTTGTTATCTATTTTCTTAATTTTCTATTTTGTTTCTTTATTTTATTTATAGATACAAGTACTAATATGTTATGTTTGAGAGATTTGATATGTGACATTGAAACAATATTAGGGGTTGTGCTTACTGGGCTGAAGAAATTTTTGGTGCATGATCCAGTCCACTATGAAGATCAAACCCATTCTATTTTATGTAGAATTTAATTATTCTATAAATATATGTTGTATCTGTAATCATGATTAGTGACTCTATTCTTCTTCTCTTGATTCTATATAAAAAACATTCGAGATTAATAAATTTGTAAGCTCAGCATATTTTTTTGGTGGACATAGCTAGTCATATTGAACGGCTAATGAACCACATTAAAAATGGTGTCTATTGTGGTTATGTTATATTCTGCACAATCCATTGATTGTATATTATAGCATAATCACTTATATACTAGATAGAAATTCTAAAAATATGTACGAAGAGTTTTGGTTTGTTTTAATTGAGAGTTTATATTTGAAGTATTTGGATTACAACGAACTATGAAAAATATATTTTTCACAATTTTAAAGGTGTAACAAAACTACATTTTAATCACCAAGATGTTGATGAATCAACAATGAAGTTGGGAGAGTTTCATCAAAAAGTATATATAGATACTTAACATAGATAGAACTCATAGAAGAGAGTAAGGTTTGGTAGTTTGGTTATACTATTCGTTCTCTATTTTTTTAGCCGACTCTCTATCTCTCCATTATCAAGCAAGATATTACAATCTTATGCTTTTTCTTAGTGAGAGGATATAAAATTCATATGAGGATGATCTTGGAGATGCCTATTTGGCATACCAAATATTAAATAAATTTAAGTATTTTAGTGGTTATTCATGATATGGTATATAAAAAACTGCCTTTAAATATTAAATAAATAATAGTGTTTGATATATTATGATAAATAATAATGAAATTGAGTAATTTTATACGAGTTTAAGACATGGTGGATTATTGAGAAAGAGGGAAGTCAAAAGTTATGTAAAGCCATTACATTTCTTCATTACAATTTTTTTACACCTCATTGAGCAATTATGTATTTTTTATATAAATTCTTGACCAACACTTTATATAAATAGTCATGATAACTCCTCTGTGGAATGACTCTACTATCTCTTATACACAATTATAATATTATGTAACATATTCTTTTTGACTACAAAACTTACTTGAACTCGTAGCTACACTAGCTTATAATATTTTTTATGACTATGACATTAATTCTCTTCACATCAATCAAGTTCGTTTTCAAAGTCAAGGCAAACCACTGGTGTCATGACTTCTCATTATAGATTCTTCAAGTCTAAGGCAAAAGCTACAATACTATTCTCATCACCACGACTTTTGGCTACAAAAAATTCCTTGGAGTAATACTTGAGCCGTGACTATTTTCAGGACCACAATTCTCTGCTCAGGAGAAATAACCAAATTGGCAGCATATGTATATCTCCCAACATGGTAACATAGTGTTACAAAAGCAAACTATGTAGTCAAGCCCATTTCTAGCACAATGGGCATCTTATACAAGAGATAGACGAAAACCATAACCCTTTCCTAATCCCACAACATTGTGTTTTAGAGACAACAAATACAATCAAAGATATTCTTAATGCCATAATTATTTGTTGCAAGAGAGACCAAATTTATACCCTATTCTTGGTACCACAACTTTGTGATCTAGATTCAAAATGTACAGACACAATCATTCTCTATTCTAAACCTAGAAAGATACTAAACCAACACCTCATTAATAAAAAATGTGATTTTTGACTTAAATTTTATACCCAATCATTTGAGTATAAAAGGAAAAATTTTGAATTTAAAAGAAAATTTTTAGGTCAGATAAAAAGTGATAAAAGATAGTAATTTGAGAGAAAAATATCATCCAACCATAGGTGAGCTTCATATGCAAAGGGTGATGCAATACATAAGTATAAACCCTAAGAGGAAGTAAATTATGACATACCCTAGAAGCACATCTAGTACATATGACCAAGTATTATGGATTTTAGATTTAATTCTTAGACACTCTTGAGAGTTATCATTGGGGACCTGAAATTTCATGAGATATATCTCTAATTATTTTATATACATTCCTTCTTAATAATAGGCTAAATTGAGGTTTATGGTTGTTATATTTAATTATGTGTTATGAATTCTTAATGAATAAATTTTATATTTGGATTTTGTTATGATATTTCTCTTCTATTCAAAATTATTTAAAAGTTAAATTAAAAAAATAAATATGAAAAATAATAAATTTTATAAAAATAAAGTAGACATAGATATAGATTATAGATAGTAATAGAAATTTGTCTAAAATCTCTAAAACTGTGTTGTCTCTTAGTCATAGGTTAATCTTGGCTACTGTAACTAAAAAATCTAAGAATAGATGAATATTAATAGTATAAAAATACTGTATGATAACTAAAGTAAAAAATTTTAAGGATATCAAAGAAGATTATCTAACATATATATTATAATATATATATATATGGGTACTGGTGATATTGAACACCTTGGGATATGTGTTGAATTAAAAGTGTAATACTTGATGAGAAAGTCGAATTAACTATAATATATTATTAGATAATGTTTCGAAGTTAACTATGAAATTTTTGTGTAATTAAAAGTGTATTATAGTCGAATTAACTATAATACTTGATGAGACAGTCAAATTAAAAGCGTCAAGGATATTAAATTTCAAGCACCTCAAACTCAGTTAGCTTTGTTGCAATTGTATAAATTTTGTGATGATGCCAATTATAAAGTGAAGCATAGGGTCTGGCTAGGGCCCTATAAAGTTTTTGAATTTTTACTTAGTATGTTATTTGGTATTATCATAGTGAGGAATAAGCTGCAGTCTAAATTTTGTGTATTTACACTACAACAAAGCATTTGGAAGTTGTAATATAATTTCGCCAAAAATATCAAAATGAAGAATTTTGAATCCTGCTTTTGATATTGATACAGAGCCAATACTTCCAAAAAAATATCTATTTTTAAGTAAACACAATTGATAAGAATAAGCACGATGAAGAAATATAATCAATTGGAGAGTACTTTTAACATAATCAATTCATAGCTATGTCAAAGTTACTGGTGATTGCATCCATAGAAAGAAGTTTTTTAAGGTATGAATTATTAAAATCCTATTGAAGGTAATGTCACAAGAAAGATTAAATGATCTAGATTTATTTTCTATTAAGAAATAATATGTTAGAAAATATTGATGGTGATAATATTAGAAATGATTTTGCATCTAAAAAATTCTCGAGCACAATGTTTATTTTTTTTGAACATGTATGCTTAATCTAATATTTAATGTATTTATTTATATTGCAAAGAACATGTTATTTATTAGTTTAATAATATATAACATTTACAAGAAAAATCAAAGAATTACTACATGCACCCAAACTTTTATTTAGAAAGATTAAGGGCCCTTATATTGTGACCATGTCTAAGGCCTCAAAAATATTAGGATCAGTCCTAAGTGACAAACACAAACATTTATACTTTGTGATCTATGTTTTGACTTTTTGAATCAAACATGCATGTTAAGATTATTAAATGCTAATTAAAATTTAACTTAAAATTGAATTTCATTTATGTAAATGCTCACATACTTTTCTTTTGGTTCTCATAAAAAATATTTCTTGTTGGACTTTATTCATTAGTATTTGTTGCTTATAATCATCTTTAAGCTTGTATGTTGCTCTATGGTGCATGTCACACTAATTGATATTTTTTTTCATTCTCTTGATGCTCTTTCTCACCTAAAACTAAAAGATATTGTCATTTTTCCCATTTTCCCTCACAATTCATCATCCTTTTTATATTTCCAATTTTCTTCAATTCTATCATTTTTTCCCCAACTTTGATGTATACATTAAGATACTTTTATGTATTTGAATGAGAATTTATATGTGATTGTTTAATTTTAAAATAGATGATCTTGTCACTATTTATCATATAACTCCAATAAGGGCACATCACGATTATCATGTATCTGAATCATGGTGATTGTATATTTTAAATTCATTCATAAAGTTGTGCAATGGTATTTGTACTCTCACTAGTAGTTTTCTAAATTAAATATTTTAAATTCAATATGAAAATAATATAAAATGTATAATTGTCACAATTAAACATCGAAGGCACTTTCAAATTTAAATTCGAATGAATTTGCAATTGAATCAAATTTAATTCAAAATTTTAAATTAATTTGCAATTGAATTTGTAATTCAAACTTAATAATTATTGAAGTTCACTTTTATGATACTTTAAAGTTGTTCACGATGTTTACAAGAAAGAAATAAATTATATTTTGCTATAAAAAAATAGATTCTACCTTTATGTCACACACACATACATGCTTGCATATGATATTCAAAGGAAAAAATCAAAAGTAAATAAATTCATCATTCACTTTACAACATCTATCATTTTAATACAAATATAAAAAATGACAAAATAAATGGTACATTGTGTTTTTTTTTTGTGTTTCTAATTATGGAATATTTAATTTTTCTAAAATAACTCTTCAAGATGGACTATACATGTCTTTTATGGACATCTTGGATAATTAAGGAAATAGCTAAGTAAAGCACAATGCCTTTCTGTAAAATGTAAGTTAACTAATGTTGAAACTAAATGTGTAAGAACTTTATTATTTCATCTATAACATTATCTTGTACAAAGTACAATTAATTTCTATGTGATTTTCTTTCATGAAAAATATCCATTTGATGTTGCATGTAATGTAATTTGATATCATAAAATAGAGGAGTGAGAGAAGAAATATTAATTTCAAAATCATTTAATAATTTACATATCCAAATTAACTTGTTGGTAGGTAGTAGTGGCTAAAATTTTGTTTTCGGCTTTAATTGATAATCTGAAAATTGTAAGTTGTTTTTCATTTTCTATGAAACTAAAGACTCACCAAAAAATAATAAAAACTTGTAATTGACTTCCTAAAATCTACACATCCTATAATCTACACGAGGCACAATTTGAATCAAAAAAGGCTTATAAATGGTGAGAGGAAGTGGTGAGATTGGCTAAGGCAATAATTTGAAAGAGGAAGAGGAAGGAAAAAATAAGCACTATTCAAGACGAGACACTAGATATCAAAGAAGGTGGTGGTTAGTTTTCATATGTGATATGCAAAACATAGCTGAGAATTAGCTCAACTTATGGACAACAAATATGATGTCAAGTCTAAAGGGAGTTTGGTAGAGATAAGAGTAGGTGATTAAGTCATCTAGATTGGGTTGTGTCAGTTAGTAAAACACTTTTATCAATGGTTATGATGATTTGTAGGTACATGGGTAAGCTAACAAGTTTATCCCTAAGATAGTTTGCATCTTCAAACAACCTAAGTGTGTAATGACGTTGTGAGAGAAAAATGCCTTGATTGGAATTAGTAATTTATAGTCCTAGGAAGTATTTGAAGGATCTTAAATGTTTAAGTTTAAACTAACTATTTAGTAAATCTTTGAAGGAATAGATTGCTTGAATATTTAGTCCCATGATTATAATGTTGTCAACAGACACGAATATGAAAATAAACGAGAAACATGAATAGTGAATAAAGAATAGTTAGATTTGACAAGATAAAACAAATTATGTTTAACGTTTGAGATTTTTTTTTAATATCATATTCTAGAATCTTATTTTAAATCATAAAGTGATTTGTGAAAATGAATGACCAATTTTTTTTATTGGGAATGATCTCCACATTTTGTTCATATCCCAGAGGAACATCCATGTGTGCTTCTTTAAAAAAGTCATCACTAACAACTATATTATTTACATCTAGTTGAACAAGTTATATCGTTGATTGGCAACTAGGACTAGCCAGATGAATTTTTATATTTTCTAGCCTATCAATTGAGGACAATCATGTAAATGATTATGAGCAAGGAATTGGCTCACAATCATAAAATTTACTAGTTTAGTAGCTAGGACTAGCTAAAATAATCTTTATTTTTACTAGTTTAGCAATTGATGTTGGAACAAAAATCATCACAAAACAACATGATATCACCATCTATGACAAATTTGTTTGCCCATCTCTTGAGTCTCTCACCTCTCATGTGATTCTACTAAAGTCACTTCCAAATATAACAATCTTTCATGATGTCTTAACATATTATAGTGATAAAACTTCACCATCCAACTATTTTTCGAGTTGTTGTTGGAAGGATGAGTCAATACAATGCTCAATATATGTCTAGTAGTACTTCTTCCATGCCTCTTTGAACTAAGAGGAGTAGAAAAATTTCTTGATTACTCTGTCACCACCCCTCTTCATTTAGTAGATATTCCTTAAGAATGTTCATATTTACAATACCATTAAAGGCTAATATATGCTCAATGATACTAGAAAGTTATTCTAGTTGTTATGAAGAAAACTAAAGAGTTGTGAGGCAAGTAACATATATTTGAAGAACATCCCCATGGGTGCTAATTAGTTTATTAAACATTAAAAGTTTATACAAGTGTCACCATATCACTCTCCTCCATATATTTCAAACTCACCTGATGCATAATAATTTACATGTTATTCTTAAAAGAATTTTTTTTCATATGTATATTCTAATTTTTTCTTTAATTCATTTGATCTTATCTCATACATGTCATGGTGGTATGTGCCCATACTAATGTACTACCTAATCATGGGACTGACAATAAAATTGTAACCTTATTGTCTAATTTATTTATATTTTCAAGTTTTTATACTGATAACAAAGTTTTGTAAATCCTTAACAAAACAATATCTCACATCTCATCTATCTGGTAGCATAGTTTTCACAAAATAAAACTCCATGATAATGAGAAATCAAACTCAACTGAATTTCAAAAAAAAAATCTCATACCTCCAATACCAATTGCTATCAAGTACTATGAGAGTAATTTGTCTTAGGATAATTTACCAATACAAATTTACAACCATATATTGTGACTAAAATTATGAAATCCAAAAAAAAATGAATAAATAAATAATATGTTTTTTTTTTGAAAATGGGTAAAATAGTGATTTTTGTAATAAGAAAAATAATCTTAAAATTTTTAGAATCCTGATGATAAAATGAATTTTTTCATTTAATTCATCTTGGAAAATATAGTGACGATGATAAATTTTGTTAAATTCTAAGAAAGTCAAAATTTAATTATTTTTTTAATTGTATTTTATTATTATTATATTAATCATGAAATAAAAAAAATAAAATACCATGCTAGCGATGTGGCTGCACCTGCATGCATGCACAGCCCAAGTGTCAAAAATATAATACATTTTTTATATTATTTTAATAAAATAATAATAATAATTAAAAAAAGAAACAAACAAGAATCGAGAAAATGGGAAAAAAATATGTAAATAAGAAATGCAATGCCGAGAAAAAAATTAAAAGAAATATGGATTTTCTTTTGGAATTAGATGATTATTCTGGAATCGGAATAGAATAGTCCAAGAATAAAAGTTGCTCTATGCGATGAGAGTTTCATATTGATACCTAGATTTCTAAATTTTCATGAAATATTCTGAGAGATATTCATTTTTTCCTATTAGAATTTCTTTCTATTTAAGAGGCATAAATAAATGATCATGGTTTATATTTCAATTCAATTTGTTTTTGAAATTTAATTGAGAATAATTAATTGGTAAAAATTTCGATGTTTGTTTAGTAAAATATATTGCAGTGTGAATTGTGTTTAGATAGTTATAATTGTGCTTAAAATATGGTTTAATCATTAATAAAATATTTATATTTCAGATGCACAAAAATATCCCAAATAAATGGGTGGGTGCATGGTTTATATATATATATATATAAGTATAATGAGTATTATTTATGCGAACTCAAATTGGCACAAAGTTCAGAATGAGTTACGAGGTATTTTTCAGAGAATGTCCAATATTATTTTTTGGAGAAAGTCCATATTTTTTGAAGAATGTCCTATATTTATCAGAGAATGTTCAAGGATAAAAATATATTTTTTGGAGAATGTCCAATATTATTTTTAACAGAAAAATCATATTTTTTGGAGTATGTCCAATAATATATATATATATATATATATACATCTACATATATATGTAATCTGCCAAACTTGGCTTCGGCTTGTATGAGAAAGTCGGTGGGACTCAAGTTATGGGCATATAAATATTTTATCTATAATTATATTCATGTAAACATTATTCTTGAATGGGTGTTGATATATACACATGATATTTTTATGTGCACTTAATTAGGTGGTGAGTATCTCTATAAGAGTTTATCTCTACTGAGCTTTGCTCACTCCATTATGGAACCTCTTTCCGGTACAGGTTCAGGGTTGATGACAGAACCACTTGTGGGATCACATGTGTGATGGAAACTGGTTGTGGCTTGATTTGTATATTATATGTTTTTATTCCGCTTAGAAAATAAAAGAAAAAAATATGCGTACACTACATTTGGAAAAAAATTATTTTATTGCACATTTTGTTCTGTAATGAAATAAATGGGACCCCCTGTGGATTGAGGTGTCAAGCTTTGTATCAGATGTTAGGTATACGATTATTCATAGCTCAAAATTGGTACAAGTTTTATAACTAGGTAGGAAAGTTTAGATGTACAAATATCTAATACTCAAAAAAAATAATATGTAGATAATACATTGGTGTCAAGTTCTAGATAAAAAGATTTCTAGAAGGGATCACAACATAAAGTGGATTTTTGTTATGTATACATTGTGTGGGGCATGTTGGGTATTTTAGAATGTATGGATTATATGCATTATGGGAAATAAAAAAAATGAAGGAACATTTGGCAAAAGATACATAACCTTAGCAGTTCGGAAAATGTAAAGATATCTTCAAAATGAAAAGTCTATTTAATTTTTGGCATGTGTACTAATAAGAGAACAAGAAAGTGATATTTAACTTATTATTTGACTTGCATAGATTTCAAGTAGAGAGTGAGGAAACAGAGGACATCCACGAAATGAGGATCAACCACCGGTCATCTTTGACCAATAGGCTTTCATATAGGTTGTGGGTATTAGTATTACCACGTTTGCACAGACTAGTCCAGATGCAAGACAAGAAGGGCCAAGTAATCTTCAAATGTTCAAGTCATATCATCCTCCAACATTTATGGGAGGAAAGGACCCAATGGCATCACATCATTGATTTTGACAAGTTAATAGAATCTTGGAAGCCATAGAGATCACTTCCAATGTTACAAAGATCTAGCAAGCAACGTTCCAGCTAGAGGACGAGTCCCAAATTTAGTGAGATTGGAGTATGACCTCGAAGAATATACAGGCAATGACATGGAAAGAATTTAAGAATTTTTCATAGAGAAATATTTTCCGACTTCAGCTAGAAAAGCCAAGGCCCAGGAATTCATTAAACTCAGACAAAGAAATATGATGGTGCTTGACTACATGGCTAAATTCACAGAGTTAGCACATTTTGGGGATGAATATGTGGCATCTAATATAGCTAAGGTTTGGAAATTTGAAGATTGATTGAAAGTATCCATCTGAGACAAGATTGTGGGATTTCTTATCCAAAATATGGATTCAATGGTTAAGATAGCTTTAGCGAGAGCGAAAGGTTGATGATGCATAGAATATTCAAGAGATGAGTGGAAATACTAGTGGGAAGAGAAAAGAGGGTCATCTTTTTTCTGGATAATGATAGAGACCTTTTATTTCATTAGAATTTTAGGGATAATATTGTAATTATCAAGGTCAAGGCTAGATTTGTTTTCACTGCCAAATTGGATAGGGAATTTGTTTTCACTGCCATTCAGCCTGAACATTAGAAATGAGAGTGCCCATTGAAGCCATGATCCTAGGATAATGAGACATCATAGTCCCAGACATCCATGAAAAATATGCAGACATGGTTTATTCATCATTTCTCTAGTATGGGTCAAGGGAATCGGGTGAAATCTTGAGGTATTTCATAAATATCTCCTACTTCACATGCATACCAGAAAGGCCAAGGCATGAGTCGGGGTCGAGGAGAAGGCCCATAGGCCAGAACTTTGAGGACCCAAGGGCATGTCGGTGCTATTACACCACATATGGAGCAGATAGATCAGTTAGTAATACAAGGTACTTTCTTATTTTTTTTTAATTTATAGGCTATAATTTTATTTGATTCTAGTGTATCACATTCATTTATTTTTATATCATATGTAAAAGAATTAGGATTAGAAATTAAAAACTTGGGTAATCATTGCGTGTGACTTCCCCTTTGGGGACTAAGGTTAAAATTAGTCAAATATATCAAGATTGTGAGTTAGAAATATCAGAGATTTTACTCATGGTAGACTCAAGAGTCATTGACATATCTGATTTCGATGTAATTCTTGGCATGAAAAAGTTGACAGCATATCGAGTCATTATTAATTATGAGCATAGAAGAATTATTACATACATTCTAAATAATGTATATGTTATATTTTAGGGGGATAAGTATGATACTTTAACTCAGCCTATATATGATTCTAAATGAAAAGAACAATTGATGAGTTGGCTCTCATGCCTCACCTTGGAAGAAGAGGGGAAACTAAATATGGATCTTCCTCGGATAGTTTCTGAATATAATGATATTTTTCTAGATGAACTACCATGATTACCCTTGTACATGAATGTAGACTTTAGTATTGAGTTACACCCTAGTATATCACCCATTTGTATAACTCCACATAGGATGGCATTGGTCGAATTATAGATAAAAATGTGTAGATATAAGATTTGTTGGACAAAAGTTTCATTAGACTGAGCACCTAACCTTGGGGTGCTATTGTTCTGTTTGCAAAGAAGGATAAGACCATTCAATTGTGCATTGACTATCGATAATTGAATAGGGCTATGATAAAAAATCGAAATCTATTACCATGAATTGATGATTTGTTTGACGAGTTAAAGGGGGCATAAGTATTTTCCAAAATAGATCTTCATACTGGATATCACCAATTAAGAGTTAGGAAGGATGACATGTCTAAGATAGCATTTAGAATGCTGTATTGGCATTTTGAGTCTACAGTAATCCCTTTTGGATTAATGAACAAGCCAGCAACATTAATGGATCTCACACATATAATTTTCAGCCATATTTATATCATTTTATTGTAATTTTTGCAGATGATATTTTGATGTATTCTCAATCTAAGGGAGAGCATGAATATCATTTAAAAGTTGTTCTCCAAATTTGAGCGAACATAAGTTGTATGCCAATTATAGTAAATATGACTTTTGGTTGACAGAAGTAAAATTTTTGAGTTTGTAGTATCAGCTACTGGTGTCTCATTGAACCCTAAAAAAGTCTTGGCAGTCATGAGTTAGGAGAGATTGAAGTTAGTGTTTTAGATACATAGTTTTTTGGGATTGGCTGGGTATTACAATAGATTTATTGAGACTTTTTTATGGTTAGTTGCTCCAATGACAAGATTGACTAGTAAGAAAGTCAAGTATGAGTAGACTAATCCATGTGAGAAGGCATTCCAAGAATTGAAAAGGAGACTTACTTCAACACCTATTCTGATAATTCTTGATAAGGGATAGAAATATACAATGTATTATGATACCTTGAAAGATGGGTTAAGATATATTTTGATAAAATCCAGGAGAGTTGTAAGTTATAGTTCATGGCAGTTAATGAACCACAAGTGAAATTATCCCACACATAATATAGAGTTGGCAGTTATAGTCTTTGCCATAAAAATATGGTGCCACTATTTGTATGGTAAGTAATTTAAGGTATTACCATACCACAAAAGTCTAAAATATATCTTTATACAATTCGACCTCAACATGAGATAATAATGATGGATGGAATATCTAGAAGATTATGATTTTACTTTTCATTACCATCTAGGTAAAGTAAATGTGGTGGCTGATATACTTAGTCAAAAGTCACGAGGTGCAATAGTTAGTAAAGCTTCACGGGAAATGGAATATGCTTAAGACTATTGGATGATTCAGTTTATAATATTGTAATCAAAGTTATGGTGATATTAAAAGTTTAGAAGCTACACCTTTTCTATTTAATAAAGTAATTGAGATCCAAATACAAGATGCAAAAAATATTATTCATACAGAACCGAGTAGAGACTAGTACAAACAATAAAGGTTGAGCTATTCATATGGATGGTAGTCTTCTATTTAGGGACGAATCGTGGTTCCTCAGATAGTAGAATTGAGAGAGGAGATTCTTAGAAAATTTTAATGTTCTAGTTTTATGGTACATCTAGGTGGCACAAAAATATAAAATGATCTTCATCGCCAATATTACTGGAATGGGATGAAGATACAAATTGAAAATTTTGTTCGATGATGCCTCGCATACCAATAGATAAAGGCTGAACATCAGAAGCCAGCAGGGGTACTTCAACCCTTGGAGGTAGCAGAGTCGAAATGAGAGCATATCATAATGAATTTTGTGACTCATTTACCATAGACATCATTTAACATGATGTTGTGTGGGTGATAGTAAGCCGGCTGACAAAGTCGTCACATTTTCTGATAGTACGGATGACCTTAACATGAGAGGAATTGTGCAGGTTATATATATGAGAAATTATCCAATTAAAAAAAGTGCTAATATCTATTGTATCGGATAGACACCCTAGATTTATGGCTCATTTTTGGAAGAGTTTCTAGAAAAAAATGTGAATATAGTTAGTAATGAGCACTGCTTTTCATCCACAAATAAATGATTATTTAGAAAGGACCATACAAGTTTTAGAAGATAAGCTACAAGCATGTTATCTGGATTTCAAGAGTAGTTGGGAAGAACATCTACTATTGGTCGAGTTTGCCTATGACAATAGTAATCAGACAGGTATATAAATGACATCATTTGATGCATTATACGGAAGGTCATATCGATCTCCAGTTTCTTGGACTGAGATGGGAGATAGATCCACCACAAGTCTAGATGTGATTAGAGATACCTCAAATAAGTAGATTTGATATGACATATTATTATAGTTCAAAGTCGGCAAAAAAGTTATGCTGATAGATGATGAAGACCTCTAGAATTTGAGGTAGGAGATTATGTTTTCTTAAAAGTAAAGCCAAAAGGGGAGTAATTCAATTTGACAAGCATGGAAAGCTATCGCCAAGATATAATGGGTCTTTCGAGATACTTGATAAGTGAGTTTGGTCACTTATCAGTTGGTATTACCAGCACAATTTTTTGATGTCCACAAGATAATTTATCTCTCTATGTTTAGGAAATATATTCATGATCAAACTCATGTAGAAGATTGAGATGAGCTCTTTATTGATGCAAATAGAACATTTAAAGAAATATTTGGGCATATCATTAATAGTCGAGACCAAGTTTTCTGATGCAAGATTGTTAGGCTATTAAAAGTAATATGACAGCATCAAGGAATAGAATAAGCAACATGAGAACATGAAGACACGATATATGTTACTTATCCTTTTTTATTTAAAAATGAAGATATGTATTTTAGTAATTTAATAATTATTTAACTTTAGTACATGTTAATAATTGTAAAGGAGTATCTGTGAGAATTTCGGGATGAAATTCTTTAATGAGGATAAAATTTGAAATCTAGAAAAAAATAAAAATAATATGATTTTTCTAGAAATTTGACAAAATGATAATTTTGCAATAAGGAAAAATAATGTAAAACTTTTAGAATCCTAAGGATATAACGGATTTCACCATTGTATTTGTCTTGGGAAATATTTTTACAATGACAAATTTCATAAAATTCTAAGTAAGCCAAAATTTACTTATTTTTTAAATTTTATTTTATAATAATAATAATAATAATAATTTTTTTAAAATAATATTTTAATAAAATAATAATAATAATTAAAAAAAACAAAACAAGGAATCTAGAAAATGGGAAACAGGAAAAAAAAGATGTTAGTAAGGTATGTAGTGCCAAGAAAAAAAATAAAAGATGCCGAGATTTTTTTTTTGGTATTAGATGATTATTCTAGAATCAGAATAGAATGGTCCAAGAATAAAAGTTATTCTTTCTGATGAGAGCTTCATATTGATATTAAATTTCTAAAGATTACGTATAATATAATGATAGGTAGTTATTTTCTGCTATTAGAATTTCTTTGCATGTAAGGACCATAAATGATCATGGTTAATATTTCAATTAAAACTATTTTAAAAATTTAATTGAAAATGATTAATTGGTAAAAAAATATGTGTTTTGTTTAGTAAAATATATTGCAGTATGAAATGTATTTAGATAGTTAATTGCTTGGGATATGATTTAATCGTAAATGATATATTTTCATTTCATATGCACAGAAACATTTCAAATAAATGGATGAGTGCATTACTTATATACATACATACATACATACATACATACACACACACACACACATATATATATATATATATGTATGTATGTATGTATGTATGTATGTATATAAGTAGAATGAGCATTATTTATGAGAACTGGAATTGGGACGATGTCTAGACAGAGTTACATGGTATTTTTCATAGAATATCAAATATTATTTTTTACAGAAAGTCTATATTTTTTAGAGAATGTCCTATATTTATCAGAGAATATCAATGGAAAAAAATATATTTTTCAGAGAATATCCAATATTATTTTTTGAAGGTCTGTTTTTTATGGAGTATATCAAATAATATATATATATCTGCATATATATGTAATATTTCAAACTTAGCTTTGGCACGTATGAGGGAGTCGGTAGAACTTAGGATATGTGCATATATATATAAACAATTCATTCATAATTATATTTCATAAACATTGTACTTGAATGCATGTTGATATATACATATGATATTTTTTTCATTCACTTAGGTGGAGAGTAGCATTGTAGGTGTTACATCTATTAAACTTTGTTCACTCTATCGTGGGAGCACTTTAGGTACAAGTCCATGGCATATGACAGACCCACATACAAGATCGTATGTGTGATGAAAGTCGATTGTGACTTAAATTGTATATTATTTGTTTTTATTCCTTTGAGAAAATAAAAAAAAATATGTATAAATACATTTGGAAAATAAAAATTATTTTATTACACTATTGTGTAATAAATTGAATGAATCCCTTAGAGACTACAATACAATTTCATAAGATCAAAGATACATTATGACCACTTTAAAACCACCTTTGTAGAGTGGGGAGAAAATGTTGTCAAATTTTAGTGTGAGAATGAGTGACATTATTATGGTCAGCAACCATATTATTTATTATCACTAGGTAGAGTAAAATAAGCATACTAATTACTACAAAGTCACTATCATTAAATAATTATAGTTGACTTATCTTACTATCAAAATACATATTTTATTAGAATTGATTTTATATCTATCGAATTAATAAAAATTAATATTTATAATTTAATTTAAATGTAAATGCAAGCAATTAAATAAATATAAATAATAATTAAAATCTAATTTAAACGTGAGAAAATAGTTATCAAAAATCTCTAAATAATAGTATAATTTCAAATAATCTAAAACGTTTCTATTGGGCAATTGCGCTTCCATGATAGTGATATTAAGATACAAAAATAACAGAAAACAAATAATATATATATATCCAATCCAGCAACCAACCACGACAGAATCAAAAATGATAAATAAATATCGAAAATAACGTGGTTTACTAGTCGCTCAGTATGACTAGCTACATCCACTAGAAAATGATTATGCGTTACAGATTAAACCAACCAATATAGTCTTGCAGTATGCAACATAGAACAGTCACTGGTAAATCGTGTAGAGAGAAGAGAGAGAGATGATGAACAGTTCCCCAAGCCCAAAAACAATCACACAAAATTAAAATTACAAAACATTTATAATTAAAAAAATTCTCTTGGTTCATTTAACCGGAGCGGGTCGGATAATGGGATGGGTCAGGATCTGCTCCAAAAATTTTGGCCCGCTGACCGGTCAGTGGGACCTACATTATTATGCTACTACTATATCCTCGGCCTCTTAATATTTCCTTTCTAGCACTTACATGAAAATATTAAAATAGAAATCAAAATATTGGTTATACAAATAGATTATGAAAAAATAAATTACATATACAGTAATTTCAATGAACTATTTTAAGAAATAAATTTTAATGTAATTAAAATAATTTTTATTTGTGGGGAGGTGATTTTTGGGTTATCCTCATGTCATGGGCAAAATTTCATTTTTAAGATATTTTTTATGTAGTCATACAAACTTTCTAGATATATATTTGATAAATATATTTTATGGAATAATTATTGGGTTAGGTTTAGTAATAAAAAGATCGTGAATATGGATGTAAAACACATAAGAGACTACATGAAATGACTCAACACTTGGGTTTCAGCCACTATGGCCAATATGGCCAACAATGCTGATACTAGCTTGTTAAAGTGTACATAACTCGTGGCTAACATGGGAAATCAGATTCAAATTTAAATGCACGTACAGCATTTAATCCACAACATTTTGGGGTTAATGCAGTGTCAGTCTAAAAATCATATGAATCTATTATAAAAAACATTAAAATGCATTTTTGAAACAAAATTAACTGTTATAGGCCAGTTAGTTTTGAATAAAAATATCAAGAATTTTATCCAGTTAAAAGTAATATGTTGTTTTTCGTTTGATTCTTGAAAACATCTTGCACCTATCAATCACTATTTGTACATTACACAATATACTAGAAAAAAAAATCAAACTAAATAAAAAACAAACAATAATGGACAACTTGCAATGAAGACACTCGAAAAGAAAAATATGTGGAAATGGTGGAATAACATATTATTATAAAATTCAATACATTGATATTTTGAACGTTCCAAAATGCTATTTTATAATAAAAAAAAATAAGCTATAAAAGCACTAACATATCAATGGGAGCACATTGAGGAGTTTTGGACGTGAAGTGTTTTTTTTTTTAAAAATGAAAATTTTAGGCTGATTTCACAAATATGCCCAAACTAGTGTGTATGGAAACAACGTAATAATAATCGTCATTGTGAATGTCGGCTATTGAAAACACTGTGGAGATCCCATTATCATTATCTCTGCCCGCCCCTCGCCCATCTACCAATGCCCGTCTTCCCTTGCTCGTCTGCCCACACCTCTTGCCCCTCTTTTTCCATCCCTCTTCCCCCACCCATCTCCAAGAGCTCCTTCGTTGAACTCTATCAAGCTCCAGCGAACTCGACGTGGAGCTCGGCAAAACTCCATGCACTCCACGAAGGAGCTCCAGCGAACTCGACGTGGAGCTAGAGGAGCTCCTGGAGCTCCATCGTCGAGCTCCACTGAGCTCCTCAGTGGAACTCACTGGAGCTCCTCGAGCTCCATCTTGGAGCTCGATGGAACTCCACGAAGGAGCTCATCGAGCACCAGTGAGCTCCACTTCGAGCTCGCTAAAGAAGGAGCTCATAGAGATGGAAGGGGGAAGAGGGGTGGGAAAAGAGGGGAGAGAGGTGAGGGGATACGGGCAAGGAAAGACGGGCGAGGGGCAAGCTGAGATAACGATAATGAGATCTCCACAGTATTTTCAATAGACGGCATTCACAATGATTGCCTTTGATTTTTAAAATTCAATAGCGTGGTAATTACCATCATTCACAATGACATCCATTGTCACGGTATTTTCAGACGTACTAATTTGGGCATATTTTTGAAACCAACCTTAAATTTTGCATTTTTTATTTTAAATACACTATTCAAGTCTAAAACTCCACATTGAGATCATATCAGAAATAAATTTATTAAATAATAGATATGCACCTGCAAAGTAAAACTCCACAAGGATGTCCTCCACAGATGATTGGGCCACTAGCTATAGTGGGAACCACAACCACCAACACAATGATGCTGACATTTTGTCAGACACACTGTAATCTTTCAAATCATTATATCTTACAAAATATAGTTTATTAATTTTTAAATTTATAGACGTTGTTGTGAAAATAAAATTTTATAATAATAATTTGAAATATAAAATTTTATGATAATATAATAACTTGACATTAGAATAAAATACAAACTAAATATGGTTTGAGGGTCCCCAAACATATTATAAACTAAGAAATGTAAATTCATTTTGTAAAAATTTAATTGAGGGCCCCCAAACAAGTAGGCAATGTGGATAAAATCACTTAGACATCTTTCATGTGCTGCTATGTGCCTACTAGTACTATAAAGAAGTAGTGTCATGCTAATTTGTTTCTCTTTAATGTCGTGGGTGTATCAATCAGATTCATATAATTTTTTAATATATTCATGCATTCTTTTTCTATCTTCTATTGTAGATAGTGATTACAATCTAACAGAGTTTCTCTTTGAGTGATTTTTTGATTTTTTCTTAAGTGTATAGTATTCTAACTATTATAAAACAAAATATATTCTTTTATTGTAGATAATGACTGTTACATATGTTTTTCTTGTTAATTATATTTTGATTAGCTTGTGTAGCTACTATATATTCTACATATGTCAAATGGATATGAGAATCAATGATGTTAAGCAAACTCACACACTTCACAATAAATATCAAATATTTTAAAATTTTCAAACAATGAAGATACTAGTAAATTTAGATACACGAAGTTGGGATGACCAAATCTATACTTCCACCTCATTTTTCATCATTATATCTTGAACATCTCTCACATTGTAATGCCCGAGTTATCTTCTCCTTCTCAAGGATAAATAGACCATCGTCTTTTTTAACAATACCAAACTTCTTTTCCCAATGCATGTACTAAAAATGGATCCATTAGGAAAAAAAGTAACCATATACTTCATATCTTTAGTCAACTTTGCAAAAGATATCAAATTATAAGACAGATTAGGGGTGTGGAAGACTAGTTCAAAGATTAAGTCATTTGTTATAACAATGGAACCTTTACTAGTAAAAATAGACAATGATTAATCAACTACTTTTATCCTCTGTTGACCAAAAGAAGGAATATATGTAGAAAATAGATTTTATAAACTTGTCATATGGTCATAGGCTCCTAAATCTACTATCCATATATTTGCTTTTGTTTTAGTTGATTGGGTCATATAGAAAAACCTGATTGAGCTATATTTATTATTGTGTTGGAAGTTTTTGAGTGAGCCATGGACAGTGAACTTATTTAACTTTTTCTTCTATTGCTTTATTCGAGACTCACTATAAAATTTAACTTCAGTGCTATTTTCTTATTGCCGATTAATAAAAATATGAAATGCCTTTTCAAAATTGAATAATTTACTAAAATTTATTGGCTTCCCATATAATTTCTAAAATTTTTATGTGATATGACCAAGTTGATTATATAATTTGCATTGTATTTTGTCAGTCTCTTCTAATTTCTTCTGAGTCCCTTTTTATATGCTCCAATTTTTTTCTTTTTCCCCAACAAATGCATAACTTATGCTAGAATTTCCTTCATCATTATAGCAAGTCTACTCTCTTCTCATCTAATCTCTACGTAAGTCTTAGTAATCTAATGGATACGTCTTATTCCAAAAATTCTAGATTAAGACCACCAAGGAACTCAAAATCCCTTTCATTTTGTGAACTATTTTCTTACACCAAAGGGAATCCTCTTTATTCTTGCATCCAGAGTCAGAAAAAATCCAACAATATCCAACTTTGATTTGAGATGTTAAAATAAGTTGTGGATTCGTGACTTTCCTATTTAGTCTCATGAACCTTCCTTTTTTAGAGCTGAGAATCATTATTTAAATTGGAATACATCAAGTTAAATGTATTCCATAATTGCCTTGCAATTTCACAAAGAATTAATCGGCCAAGAAAGCATCATAGATTTATCAGCTTGCAATGCCTAATAATTTTGATTTTAAGTAGCACACACTTTATTTCTACCTTCCAACCACCCCATCTTCCCCCATCCTCTAATAAAAAACATGATAGATTTATCCCATCAAAGAAAATTTGTCTCGCTTAACCTGTCAATTATAATACGAACCAAGGAGCCTCCTTCACTCGATCCAGAATTAAAAAGAGGACTCGAGGTTACAAAAGTTTTTTGACGTAATTTTTAATATTTTTCCAGAGTAAAACTAGGGATTACCATGAAAAGTAGGACGCAGATTTATCAATGAAACCAAAAATCCCCAAGAGTGAAGGCTGCATAACAATGAAAGCTGTATAAAAAAAAATCTAAGAAAATATTCTTCCAATACCACAAAGAAATTTAGGAAGAAAAATTTTTTATTTCTTTTTTTATTAAAAGCTAATTATAGACTACACCTTTTTTTAGGGGTTTTCTCTTTCAAATATAGCTAATACATAACTCTAAATATTGAAAAATAAAATAAGACAAAATAACATATAGTCTATACAATATAAAAAGAAAATAAAATAACTTAATAATTCCAGCTTGAAATAGTATAGTCAAATATAGAATTTCAACAAATGATATAATTATAATAAAACCATACACATACTAGTTTGAATATATTATTATTATTATTATTATTCACAATAATACTCAATCAGAAATAATAAAAGAATTTTAAAACCTCAAACCCTGAATTCTAAACCTATGGTTATTCATATTTTGTAGATATGAAAAAAACTAAAACAATATAATTGCCTTTAATAAAATATGATGAACATTTATTTTATAAACATCTCATGACTAGTTTTATTGTCATATGCTAAGAGAAAAGATATAAATCCTTAGAGTGAGAATAGTTTGTGTCCAATTTCAACTTATAAGGATGATGACTCTTGCAAAGATTTGCTTGTCATTTTTATAAAAAATTAGTTGAATTACGAAATGAGTTAAAATGCCACTAGGACATGGATCTACTTTTGGAAAATAATTATGCATGATGTTACATTTTATTAGAGTGATCATAGAACCAATAAGATTTTATCATAGATTGAAAGAGAAAAGAGTGGCTATTATCATAAGAATCTCATTACAACCATTGAGAGGATGATAATTCAATGAACCTAATTAAATAGTTACAATCTTAGAAATGGTGGTGACAATGTCCCAAGGGGCTATAAAATTTTGTCGCATTTTGACAATAAACAAGAGAGAATTTATAATTCTTTTTTTATCCTCATAAATTTTGACAAAAATAGTCCTTGATTAGAGAGACAACTATGAATTTTCAGAGCTATGAATATTAGACATGTATTTTAAACTTAATTTCTCATAAGAATTATGAAAAGTTAAGATAATTATCAAAATAGTACAGAAAGATCACAATTTTGATATGGAAGAGAATTTTCATTGGGAGATGACAATTTATTTAAGAGATGCTCCTAAACCATCAACATTCAATCTGATTACATAACACATCAAGATAATTTTGTAGGTCTTATAGATATACACTTTCATACTGATTTTTATTTCTTATGATGTCCCAACTTTTTATTCTTTGATGACTTTTATAGGGGATTATGACTTTCTTCAACAACCTAAATTTTCATGTTTTTCTTATCTTTGGAACGTTCCAACAATATTAGAAGCTTAATTACAAAACTAAACAATTCAAAAATAATAGAAACTTTCAAAAATATAATATACATTGTCAAATAGCGGCATTAACATGTTGGATGAGTTAATTATAATTAATTATTGCTAACAATTTTCTAAATAAAAAAAAATGGTCCAAAAAATAAATAATTTTTGATAGCAAGAGAACAATAAAAATTGTGTAGATTTTAAATTTAAAATAGTAATGAAATAGTAATGAAATAGTAAAATATATAAATAATTAATGTAGATAATTTTCTAATTTTATTTATAATTTAAAATAAATAGGTTTATAAACTCGAAGAAGAAACTTTGATATCGAATTTTACAAAAGAAAAATTCTATAAATTATATAAACTTCTACCAAGTAAAAAAATTAAAGATTATAAAATTAAAAATTTTGTGAGTAATTAAAATTTAAATAAAAAGATAGAAAAAACTTATATACTCATTGGATTACAATGATTTATCAAATATACAACAATTAATAAAATTATATAACTTGTTACAATCTTCCAAAATAAAATTTTGAAAAAATAACATGATTTTAAAATTATATATATTTAAATTTATATAATTATTTAAATTTTTTGGTGACTTGAATTTTAGGATTCATAATTATCCCTTTTAAAAATGGGGGCAATGTATTTTGGAACAATGCCCAAAAATTATTTTAAAAAGGATTTCCAATTCCAATCTTTTTTATTTATAAAAAAATAGCACCAAATTATTATGAAATTAAAATTTGGTGTACATAATTATATTAATAATAAATTTATACTTAATAATTAAAACTCAATTTTTTTCCGACAACTCCCCTCGCTCATTTTATAATTTTTAGTTTCAAATTTTTATGTGAGGTGGCGACATGTCATGTTACAACGGGGAAATTATATTTTGGGATGGTCCTCAAGAAAATTATAAGAATTTGAAACTGATCTTTTAAAGTTTGAAAAAAAAAGTCATCAAAATCAAAAATAATTGAAATTTGGGGCAATCTATTACGTTTATATTAAAATGTCATTCATTAAATCACTAAAACTTTCCCTCTAATCCATCGGCCCTTGCCTTGCCCTCTCCTATCGATAATGACTGATAATGTGTGAGAATATACTAGTGTTGAATTTGATAATTTTTATCAATAAAAGACATCAAGAAATAATATACAACAACAAGCACTCAACAACAAAATAAAGTAATAGAATATATGAAAAAACCATTTTATGATGAAACAGTCATGTTAAGAGTATTTCACTCATAAATTTTGATGAAAAGTGATGAAATCACTCATAAATAAGTACAAGAGGTGAACTTGATGGAATGCAAAAAGTGAAAGTAGATGAGCCAAGAAGAAGTCGTGATATTTCTAATATCATGATATTTTATATTTTAGTATATGCCTATGGAGAAGTCACAATTACTTTTTTACGTGCAAATTTACAAATAAGTCATACACTTCATAGGACACCATTACTCTACCAGCCAATTGCATCACCTTTATCCTACAACATACATTCATATTCATTTTGGTCATGACATATTTTGGAGTCGCAGCTACATTTGCTATAAATAGATTTTTAGTCATGACATTTTTTTAATATGGTGGTAGGCTAAGCCTTCTCTGTAAGACAAGTCACAACAAAATGTTTGTGCCTTGTCATAATTGTTACATAACTAAAATCAAATTGTGCTATGTAATTTTATTTTGTGACATATTTTGACATCGCATTTTTATTACTCCATATTACAAATCTATATCACATCTTTTCACCCCATTACTTTATCCTTAAGTCTGTATGATCTAGAAGTTGTCCTAGGGCATTCTTTGATATGACTTCAACATAACATTGCATCATTGAATCTATATATGAAATCCTTAGGCTAATGTAAGTTTAATTAATATAAGTATAATATTCACAAAGTTAATAGAACAAATATAATTATAACCAATCCATTATGTATCTTGTTGAATGACTAGCCCTAAAATGATATGTAGGATATATAGAATATCTAACCAAGGGTTTCATCAATTCTTGGAAGTTATGTGTTGGCTATGGTAAATAGTAACATATATCTCATGAGACACAAGCAGGAGAACGTGACTTGTAATTTAGTAACAACCCTATGATTATATTTGCTTTGTATTATTTCCACTGATAGAATTACTGGGGTGATGTATGTTAATTAATATGAGTATGATACTAATGAAGCCTAAAACATAAATATAATTATAACCTTATCATTATATATCTTTTAAGATAATTGAGGCTAAAGAATATACATACATACTAAAATAAATTATCAAGAATAACTGATATATTGCCTATAAGGCATAGACATGTTAGATTACTATTGATATTTAAATTATATTATATGTTCTTATTTTAATTCATAATGTTTTAAGTCAAGTGCATGTATTAAGCCACGCACTAATATTATCTTTCGATATATTTTTGTTTACTTAAAAATCATGTCTATAAAGTTTATTTTTTTTTGTAACCAAGAAGTGAAGATTTAGCTTTCATTTTTAAAATCTTATTTTCTTTCTCATGCATTTTATCATATTCTTCAACAACCCTCTTTGAATTTCTTTGAATTTCTTCTAATTAATCCTTGTTTATCATGTGTTCATCTTAGTCTTTGGGTTTCAATTTTAATAATAACTTATGAATAGTTGTAAGTGTCTTTGATAGTTGCATTCCGAAAGTTTAACTACAAAAGGATTATCCTTGATAGTGATATTAAATAGTTGATAACTATCTTATATGCCAAAGAAGCAAGGAGCAATCCACATTCACCTATAATTCATCGAACATTCAAACATGACATCATCACATCATAAGAGAAAATTTTATGATATTCAAGAAAATAAATAAACTCTAGAGTCTAAGTATATGTTAGAGACCCATATATATCTTCACAACTTGAACAATTAGTTAATTCAGTATTACTTGATCAAATTGGCACATCAATTTTCTTGTGATTAATATCTAGACTTACATTCACCTTATTATTTGTACATCACGTATACTTATAGAATTCTAATGGACATGAACATGCATCCAACAAGCTCTTGTTGTCATACTAAGAACCATCATATTTTTGGTATCATAGCAAAGTCACAATAAATTTTTAGTGCCAGAGATATTGATTTATTTAGATTGGTTGGATGACTTTGAGTTGACCCAACAACTCTAAAAAATAGTTCTTTTCTTAGTTGTTTCGAAATCTACTGTTGTTTGCGTTTGTTTTATGTATGTTTATATTTTTTATATTGAAACCACTAATTTTTATGCATCGAAGATATGATACTTCACTAATATCATTTAACCATGAAATTGAGAGAACAATAAGATAACTGTTGAGTTAGAGAGCTAAGTGAATAATGATAAAAGATAATAGCAATAACGAGGACAACCAAGGGGATGCCAAACAAGCTGTCCAATAGCTTTTTTTCCCCACTATATATATATTAGATAGAATGTATCTTTGAAACTCAAAATGGTTTAAAATTCATTGTGTGTTTTTGTAAAGTTAACAATATAATTTTAAAAGATTTAAAATTTTATAAAAAAGTTAATTAATCAATTGTTTGACTGAAAATTTGTTCTAAGATTATTCTTTGTTTTTGAGTTGCTTCTCGGTAAATTCCTAACAAATGCTACCCACACTCAAAAAAAATCAACTAGAGTTTTGACCGAACTAAAATTTTAATCTGATTTTTTTAATCTGAAACCAGTATGATTTGATATTAAGAAAATCGAGTGGGTGCTCTAATGCTACTCATTTTTGGGCATACTAAAATATCATATGTTTGGTTTGTTTGTTTTTTTTTTATTTTTTTGGTTTGTTTTAATTTTTAAATAAGAGTGGGTGCTCTAATTAAAAAAATATCTATATCAATCCAAAAAAAAAAATGGTTTGTTTTTAAGGTTATAAAAAAAGACGTGTGCATAGAGAAATCAACACACTTAACTCATGCTTGAATAAAAAATCAGAAATATGGGGAATTGTCACACACCATGTGAAAACTCATGTGGTACTATTTGTGAAAATGGGAATCTATCCCATTTTATTTTCGTAGTCTTGGATTCTATCTTAGGAGATGTGTGTGAATGGACCTATGAAAAATGAGATATTCCCATTTGCACATTTGGTGTGTGAATAAAATATGGGTCATGACTATTTTTTTGTTGCGCAGATAGTAGTGGTATGTGCATATTTTGGAATCTTGGGAAATGTGTACTTTTGTTTAAGTGTTGTGTGAATGAATATAAAACAATAATACTTGGATTCTCATTTTTGTGCATGATCATGTTAAGAAAATTAATAATTGTTCTCATTTTTATTTTTTACACTACTTTTATCTTCCTTGATTACTCTATTTGACATATGTTAATATTACAGAACTTATTCTATGTTTAAGTATTATTTAAGAAGTATAGTTTACCCTTTTGTTTATGTTTATGAGGATACTAGATTCGTGTGAAATTTGTGTCAAGCCCCTATGGAATTAGTGTAGTGTTTTGAAGAATATTGTGATTATGGTATCTTCATGTTGTATTTGTGTTGTGCTCATGCTATAATAGTAGTGCTTAAATTTCTTCTAAAATACCAGGTCTAGAATTGAAAATACAATTATATAAGTATTTTCAAATACTTGTATATTTCGCCTAATTTATAATAATTTGAATTTTATGACTTTTAATATATATTTTGCTAATTTTGGGAGTAAAATATTTATTGTGATTGTTGTTATTTGTTTGTTATATATTTTATTGTTTCCAGGATAAGCAGAAATACATAAATATATATATTTTGAATAGTTTAAATTATATTTATTAACATAATTTGAAAAAAAAAATTGTTAGCCTAAAAAGTTTATTTGCTATGCATTTTTAGGTAAAATTTCTAAAAAAAAATTAAATAGTTACAAAGAAGATCAAAAATATCAAATAAACTTAATAGTTAGACCAAGAATTTATTTTATAACTATTCTTAATTTTCTAGCAGTACCAGTATCACGACAGTCACTAATAGTGGTATCATAGGGAATGTTTCTTTTGGTCGTATTGGTATTTTTATATTTTAGAGGTTAGATTCTTCTTCAATATGGATGAAGAAAATAATTTGCATGGTATGATTATATTAGAACCTTCCAATTATTCAACTTATAAATTAAAAACAACTCTTGGTTATTTGAAGCTAAAATGTATGTAGGAGGCTAAGTGAAAAAAGTTACACTATAAGGCCTCTTCCACAATCAGACAATAGGATAGAACATAATTTTTCATCATATATCAGCTATTATAAAAGCTGATAATATGTGGAGAATGTTATAATTGATGTATGGAAAAAATACATCGAGAAATAAAACTCTAATAATCAAATGATTGGTAAATATGAAATATCAAATTAAATCTGAAATGGATGCTCATTTATGTTTTTTTAATCATTGATCATTCAACTAGTATATATAAAAATAATACTAGATGATGAGGTTCTTGCATATTTGCATCTTAGCTCATTTCCAGAGAGTTGAGAAATGCTTATAATCTTTTTTAAGTATCTCAGCTTCAAATAACGTACTGATCATGATGATCGTCACTAAAAGTCTAGTAAGTAAGATTCTGTAGACATTCTCAAATCTGAGGAACTTAAAATGAAAAGTAGACAAAGCCCGAAACCTACATTTGAGAAGAAAATTGAGAGTTTTTCTAAAAGGAAAGTCCATAGTAAAATATTAAACTAAATCAAATAGAACATTTTAAGAGGAACTATCCCAAGTGAAAAATTCTTCAAAGGGAGTATAAGGAGAGAGTTGTAGTTGGAAGGATAATTAGTAATTATATCACAGAATGTGACAATGCATTTTGGGCTATAGTGTATTATACTATAAAATTAATTGAGAAAATGATTGGGTAGTAGATATGGCTGCAACATTGCACAACACATCAAACCCATATTTGTTTGTGAATTTTTTGTTAGGTGACTGTGAAATAGTCAATATGAGCGATGAAAAAAATCTTGAAAACATTGGGCATCAGTGATGTTTTCCTGGAGACAAATATGGGATACCAACTATTTTTATGGCTGCCGAATATATCATGGAGATTTGGATGTACCTACTATCCATAAAAAGGTTGGATAACAAATGTTATGTTGAAAAGTTTGAAAAGAATCAATGGAACTTATCTAAAGGATACAGGCAAGAGTAAATTCCATCTATATTAACTCTACTAGGGCTAGCTCGGATCAGAAAATATTTGGCAAAAATACTAGCATTGAGACTGAGCTAAATTGGCCTAAAAACATTGGTATGGATAAATTATATTCCACATGAAAGTTCACACTCATTATTTAATAGTAACCTAGTGATGGTAGGACAGTTAGTACGACTAAAGAAAGTGATATCACTGTGAAACATTCTTCGAGGAGATCGAGAGAAATCAATATAGATTTGTCAAGTATTTGTTACCGGATAAACAAGAATATCGATGAAATCCCAAATAATATTTTACTTCAGTTACTTCTAGGGATTACACTGATTAAGAGGGAGCTTATGAGTTAAAAGTAAATACTTTTACTCCAACTAGTCTCTAGGATTAGTTGGATCGAGGTGGAGCTAATGGCTCAGAGAAAAATTAAGTTTTGGGATATCATAATTTCTAAAAGATTTTTTCTTGTATAAGAAATTAGAAATAGTTTTGTTGTCTAAGAAGTTTTCTATAACTTGCATTTACTATGTCCAAACCAAGAACATGTATCATACTACCCAAATAAGGTATATGGAGAGATTGTTAGGTCTTTATGGGTTGGGCAGACAAAAATATTATAAGTTTGGTTTGTTTATTTTTTTTTATTTTTTGGGTTTGTTATAATTTTAAAATGAGAGTGGGTGCTCTCATTTTAAATGTGTCTTTATAAAAAAAAAGTCATTTTTAGGGTTATAAAAATATGTGTGAATTTAGAAATTAATACACTAAACTTATGCTTGTACAAAAAAAATTAGTTATATGATCATCACACACAAATTACACAATTTTTAAACTAATAATACTTAACTAAAATCAAAACATCATTAAATAAAAACTTATGGAAGAAAATACCTCTATCTCGAAAGCTACTAGACCAAGCACATACACTAATGCACAGATGGAGGGATAGCAGAAAATACTAAAACCCTTTTTCAAGCTTAATAAACATAAAAATCAACAAAAAAAAAGAAGCACTGCTCATAATTTTGAAATAGCCAATGCATAAAGGAAAGGAAGTAGAAGATAAAATGTTGAAGCTATTCTTCTAAAATTGTTTATGGCCAAAAAAGCATTCACTACACCCCCCTATGCATTTTTTTCATTGGTTTTAATAAAAAATAGATGGGGGAACTCTCCCATCCAAGAAGCCACCACGCATGCCTTTTTGTAAAAATGAGAATAATCTGATTTTTGAATTTTTTTTTGAATTTTTTATTTCAAAAATAAAACACGTGATTTTATCCTACGTTCTCTGTCTACCATATTCCACTCATTCAAAAAAAAACAAACAATAAAAAATCAATCTCTCTGACTCGGGCATTCCAAATAAATATCTTTCTCTACTCTAAGTGGTGAGATACATACTATACTAGCACATACCTTAAAGAAATTAAGTTTTGTCAATGATAATATTTTTGTGAATATATTAGTGACATTTTTTCATGTATACTTTTTTGAAATACAATTGCTTTTTCATCCAATATATCTCATATCCAATGATATTTCACATCAATGTGCTTTGACTTACTATGAAATACTGAATTTTTAGGAAGATATATAAAACTATGGTTGTCATACCACAAAATGTGTATATCCTATCACACATCTAACTTTACAAGAATTATTTTATACATAATGTTTCTTTCCAGACATTAGTAGCTACAATGAACTCAATCTTAGTTTTGGTAGATCTACATGAATCTAAATCATTGACCATATAAGAATCTATATGATAAAGAAGCACAAGTTTTGACTTGCCCAAGTACAAAGATAGTTATGAAATCTTCTACAAGTACCTCATGATAGATTTCACTATAGCCTTGCGATATATACTCAAATCTGATATAAAATAATTAAAAACATTGACAATGTGTATTATACTGGTCTAGTGCATACCATAGTATACATAAGACACTTAATTCTATGAAAAAGAGGACACGACTCATGTCTTTTATTTTTTTATCAGTCTTAAAACTATGCTTGGTATTCAACTTAAAATATTTAGCTAAGTGGATTGAGACTATCTTAGCCTCTTTTATGCAAAATCTCTCAAAAATTTTGACCGGTAATATTATTTAATATAACAAGATAGAATATCTTAGATGGCACTAATTCCTAAAATCTATCTTACCAGGCCTAAGAATTATATAGAAATGATTTTTTCCAACTCCACTTAAGCCTATAAATTAGTGCTCTATCACTACTAATGATCAATATATCATCAAAATATAATAAAAGTATAACTATATTTTCACTTGATTGAAGAATGTCAAATAAATAGTAGTCACAAGATATATGCTTAGAGTTATGAGACTTTATAAACAAAGAATAGTTTTTTTATTAATATTTAGGAGCTTGTTTAACACCATACAAACTTTTGTTCAATTTACAAATAGGATCATCCTTCCCTTTTACAATGAATCTTTTATGTTGATCATTGTAGAGTGTATTGTGATGGTCACCATGAAAAAAATTAGTAATCACGCCGAGTTGAACAATTGTAAGATCAAGCTTTTAGAAAAATTTAGAAATATTCAAATAGAAGGCATCTTCCCTATAAGAGAAATTATTTCATCAAAATTGATTCATTTCTTTTCACTAAACTCTTTAATTACTAATCAGGCCTTATATCTAAGTTAAGAATCATTATTATTGGCTTTTAGTCTAAAGAGTCATCTTTTTTTAAAAAATTATACTTTCATTTCGGTAAGGATGCCAGATCAAAGGTATGGTTGATGTAAAGAGATTTCATCTCTTATTGCATAGCCCAAAACTATTCCACTTTATTGTCAAGATAGATGACCTCCTAAAAGATCTCAAGCTCACCTATATTTATAAGTAATATATAATCACGAAATCTAGATGATCTTCTAAATTTAGATTGGGTCGTACCAAATCCTAGCTAAAATATTTGATGTATGCTCAAAAATATTAGATGTGTCCTCAAGCTCAGAATCATTAGGTAGCTACTCAATTCCTCCATATTGATCAGAATGATCTCTACTAGAAACTAATACTAGATATTTCCAAATAGGAATCTAAATAAAATCACTCTCATCTCTACTCAAATGACTACCATCCACTATTTGGTTCTCTAGAGAACTCATATTTCTACTCCAAACAAGCTTCTTGATAATTTGATCACATAGTATATACTGGCCAAACTCCATGTATCTATAGCCAATGAAGTTGCATGACCCTATAATATAATCGAGTTTAAATTATTCATCTTTTGAGTTATGAATGAAGGCTTTGCAACTAATAACTATAAGTGATCTTATAAATTATTTTTCTCAGTTTATATTTTATTAAAAACATATTTATCCAGGGTGGTAACATGGTGCATGTTGATTACATTAAAAGTCATACACATAGCTTATCTCCACGGTTCATTGGAAAGATGCATATGAGAAAGCTTGCATCAAACTCTCTCCTCAATAGTCTAGTTCATCCTCTTATTAATGCCATTTAGTTATGACATCTTGGTTGGTATCTTTGCATGTCTAATTTCATGGGATACATTATATCTATCAAACTTACTTTTCTATTCTACCTCATTATTAAAACTTATGGAGATCAATTATCTTTTGGTCTCTCTCTCAACTCTAACTCTAACATAAAAATTCTAAAAGACATGAATTATTTGATCTTTCATTTTTAGGGTATATGCCATCACTTTGTTGGAGTGATAATTAATGAATATCACAATAAAAAGGATCTCGCTTAATATTCTACTCAACATGGATAAGACATCAGAATCAATAAGATTAAGGATATTTGATCTCCTCAAGGCTGGATGAGAGTGACAAGATATTCTATGGTTTTTTCTAGCCATGTAGTCCATACAATCATCAAGAGAAAATTTCTAGTCAAATAGTTATATATTCTTTCTAGCTACAAGATGATCAAGTCTCATGTGTCTGACACCAATGTTGTTCTTTTGATAAATAATATTTGTCAAATCTATAGGCACTCTTTCATAAGTAGAATATAAAGTATGCTTCTTCTTACATCTCACAATTAGTAATGCATAACTGACTAGTTTTCACTATCATCAGCAAAATAACTATCATATCGCATGTCATCTAGTATGCTATTATACACTAGGTTCACATGAATATACACTATGTACTAGACATATCTAAGTATTAGCTGATGTCCTATCTGCATCTATAGATAAGAATCATTCATACCTAAAATTTCTATGTGTCTCTCTATTAGCCATATTTACATTATTATAATCACCATGTGTAGAGGTACTAAATAAGTTAATATACGTGATAAAATAAAATCATGCTCATTAGTCAATATGTCAATCACTATTTTGAGATACAATATAAGTATAGTATCATTGCTAATGAGTATAAAGTCTCCTTCCAAGGTGATATTGGTCTTTCTCTCGAGTCTATCTTATCTATGTGCTATTGCTATAGTCTTTTCCAAGAATTGTAGTCTTGTTTCATGTATCTCATCTTGTTACAAATGTAATACTTGACTACTTTTCTATTTTGTGACTTGTCTTAGAAGAATTAGTTCCTCCATTAGGCTGTCTATCTCGTGGTGCTCCTACCATGTATCTCATAAATGAGACTATTATGAGGAGCTCATCCTTTCTTATTTCTCCTTGCATATTTAGACAATAAATTTTCTAAGATAACTTGCATTGACACAATACCTCATTGTGGTAATATGCTCAAGGAAACCACAGAAGTTATCCCAACTATTTAAAAGTGAGCTCAACAATAAGCAAGCTATTAGCTTATCTTTTATGCCTATTTTCATGGATGAAAGCTGATTTACTAATTCTTGAAAGATATTAATGTGTTCTGACATTAAATTATCATCATTAAACTTTAGGTTAACTAGTTTTTAATAATTAATGTTTTATTTCTAAATGTATTCTTTGGAACATAGACTCTAGTTTCATTCATAGTTTATCTACCTTTCTTTAATCGGCAATATATCGATAAGTATTGCTACTTATCCATTTATGAAGTGTGGAGGCATCCCTATAGTGCATGTCTTCTCAATTTTTTACTCATTTTTTAGGCTTTGTCCTTCTTTCTCATATGGTTTATACATCTATTTGACTACAAGATTGTCATAAATTCTATTTTTTTTTCAAATAGAATAATTAGTCTTAGTTAAATTTATTATCAAATAATGATATTCTATGATAATAGAGAATAATATCGATCATGAATAACTCATACAAACAAAATTGTATCAAAATACATTTGAAATCACTATATTGATATTAAAATACTTTGATATTAATATAATAATGACGAATAGGCTGGATATCATTTTGATATCAATAAAAAATGTACTTCTCCATGGAAGTTTAGAATTACTTTTAGAATGATATCGAGAACCTTTCTCTGATACTAATTATTGGAAGTATGATATCTCAAACTACAAAATATTGGGAATAATATATATATATATATATATATATTGATAAGTCTATTGAGAATAATACTTGGCTATATAAATAATGGAAGTAAAACTTAAAATAATCCAAAGGTGAGAAATCAAAATACAAAAATTCTGAAAAATCCAATACAATAAAAAAAATAATCTAAGATACAACAATGTGAAATCAAACTTTGTGTGCCAAAGTCTTCTTTGCATACACTAAAAAGTTGTTCCTTTAGATATATCTCTAAATATTTTATATATATTCTTCCTTAATAATAGTCTAAATTGAGGCCTATGATTATTATATTTAATTATGTGCTATGAATTTTTAATGAATAGATTTTATATTTGGATTTTGTTATAGTTTAGATATTGATGGATGTCTTATTTATCTAAAACTAAATTTAGAATTTTATTATTGGTGAGTTTGACTAGTGAATTGATCATTGATACTTAGTATGTGAAAAAAATATTTGTGTAATTGCTAATTTAAAAGAAGATTGAATTGATCCAGACTGATTTTCTGAATAGTTTTACATGTTATTTCTACTCCAGGCATATTGAAAAAATTATATTAGAAGAAATTGCAGTATTCATAGAGAAATCCATGGATTTAAGTTTTCACACAACTAAATTCCACGTAGTGGGTAATTTACATCAGCCATATATTTTTAAAATTTTCAACAAGTGAGTTTGTTGAATTTCATTATTTTCATTAAGAATAAATGACATGTTAGACTTAATAGCTACAAAAATCTCATTTATATTGCACTCCCTTATACCACATAGAATTATTGTAACATATAATTAATCAGAAAGACATATTCAAAATCTAGAATCATTATATAATATCTTATTTTTAATAAAATATTTTAGAGTCCACTCAAATATGAGTTACATTTTCTAAATATTATACTATTATCTTGAATATAGGTATTAATTCGGCCTAAATAACTTGAGCCAAATCTAAGGTATGACAAAAAAATGATATGCTATAGCCTCGACATGACACTGGTCTAAAATCGTGCATACCCATGTGATGGCTCGTGCCATGTTGAGCTTGCATGGGTCTCGTATTGTGCTAGGCATGGCCCATGTGCTTGACATGACAAGCACAAAATGTGGTATGGGTTCATGGCCCATCATCCCACATTTAAAAAATGCAATCGTTAATATCATTATTAAATTATTGTATTCCGTAGTTGTTGACATAATATTATCAACCCGGTTTCTTCTCGCTATTAGTAGAGCTTAATAAAAAAAAATTAGAAATCTTACTAAGCCCATTGGATTTCATCCAATAACTAAGGGGTAGAAATCCAATTAATTTTTGATTTTTGACTTAGAATAATAAGAAAATTTAAAAAACAGTGGCAAAACTTTATAAATACAATATTAACTTTTTTTTTAGATTTTCGCATCCTAATTATAATCTTTTTTCTCTCTTTCTCTAATCACTCAAAATCTCAAAAGTCAACCTTATTTTTTAGTTAAATTGTTTTTCTTTTGTTTTTATAATTTTAAATTTCTAAATTATAAATTATTGTATTGATAGTTGAGCATTTTTTTTGATTAGCACAAGATTATTGCGTATATAGTTTGTAGGCGTGCTGCCTGCTTTGCATATTAGTTCAAGGTACACATAACACATTGCCTATTTTAGTTTTAATTTTTGTTTATTATTTTTTTAGTTATTAAAATTGTAATCAAATTGATTAAACAAATATTTCTCTTCTATTCAAAATTCTTTAAACGTTAAATTTAAAAAATAAATATGAAAAATAATAAATTTTATAAAATAAATTAAACATAGATATAGATAATAATAGCAATCTGAGTAAAATCTCTAAGATTGTGTTGCCTCTTACTTATAGGTTGACCTTGGCCACAGTGACTAAAAAATCTAAGAATAGATGAATATCAATAATATAAAAACACTATATGAAAATTTAAGTAAAAAATTTAAGGGATATCAAAGAATATTATCTAATTTATATATAAATATAAATATAAGAGTACTGGTGATATTGAACACCTTTGGAGATTTATTGAATTAAAAGTGTAATACTTGATGAGAAAGTAGAATAAACTATAAAATATTACTTGATAATGTTTTGAAGTTGACTATGAAATCTTTGTGTAATACTCAATGAGAAAGTCAAATTAAAAGTGTATAAGCTATTAGATATCGAGCACCTCAAACTTGGTTAGCTTTGTTGCAATTGTATAAAATTTTGTGATGATGCCAATCAAAAAGTGAAGCATAAAGTTTGGCCAGGGCCTCAAAGAGTTTTAAATTTTTACTTAGTATGTTATTTGGTATGAAATTGTTTTTGCTATTAACATAGTGTAATTATAAGTTGCAGACTAAATTTTGTGTATTGACACTACAACAAAGGATTTGGAAGGTGTTATATAATTTCCAAAAAAATATCAAAATGAAGGTTTTGAATCCAGCATTTGATACATGCATAGAGCCAATACTTCGACAATTATATCTATTTTAAAGAAAAAAAAATTTGATAAGAATAAGCTTGATTAAGAAATATAATCAGTTGGAGAGTAATTTAAAATAATCGTTTCTTGGTTGTTAATGTTAGCACTTGAAATTCTTAGGTATGTCAAAGATATAGATTATTTTCTAAGTGTTTCAATTGCCCATCAAATCCTATTAATGATACTTGTGATTGCATCCATCAAAAAAGTTTTTCAAAGTTAAAATAATTAGAATCCTACTGAAGGTCATTAGTGTCACAAGAAAGAAAAGGTATTTTTGTTAAATTTAATAAAAACTAACATTCCAAGCAAAAATAAAGAATTACTACATGCACCCAAAACATTATTTAGAAAGATTATGGGCCCTTATATTAAGAATCTACCTAAGGCCTCAAAATATTTGGATCAGTCCTAACTGACAGACACAAACACTTATACTTGGTGATCTTTGTTTTGAATATTTTGAATCAACCATACATGCATGTTATGATTATTAAATTCTGATTAAAATTTAAATTAAAATTGAATTGCATTTATGTAAATGCTAACATAATTTTCTTTTGGTTCTTGGAAAAAATATTTCTTGTTGGCAAATTTATTCATTAGTTTTTGTTGCTTTAACCATCTTTCAACATGTATGTCGCTCTATGTGCATGTCACACAAATTGACATTTTTCCTTCTCTTTATGCTCTTTCTCACTATAAACTAAAAGATATTGTCATTTTCCCCATTTTCCCTCACAATCCATCATTCTTTTTATATTTCCAATTTTCTTTAATTATATAACTTTTCCCCCAACTTTGATGGTTACATTATGATACTTTTATGTATTTGAATGAGAATTTATATGTGATTGTTTAATTTTAAAATGGATGATCTTGTCACTATTTATCATATAACTCCAATAAGGGCACATCATGATTATCATTAATCTGAATCATGGTGATTGTATATTTTAAATTCATTCATAAAGTTGTGCACTAGTATTTGTACTCTCACTAGCAATTCTCTAATTAAATATTTTAAATTCAATATGAAAATAATATAAAATTTATAATTGTCACAATAAAACATTGAAAGCAATGTGATGTGGGTTTTTACTATTTTCTTGGCATTTTCTTGGTGTCTATTTTTCTTCTCTATTTTTCTAGCTTCTGCATAATCTGGCTTAGAGACCATCATTTGTATCCTCGTGCTTATAATCTATCTTGCTCTTGCATTTCTCTCAGGTGGATATTACTCAATGATGGTGAGTAAAGCAGTGAAAGGAAGCCAGATATGTATGTGGTTAAATCAATGGAAAATATATACAGACTTATTGTTTATTTCTTTACTGATCTGAGGCAAAGAAGACATATATAGTCTTTTTGTTTATTTCATTACAAGTGGTATTGGAGGGAGGTTCTATTGCATGGCTATTATGGTTGGTGTTGGTTTAAAGATGGAGGAATCCATGGGAGCCGCTATGATTAGACTAACCTCATCTAATTATTCAATCCGGAAGCCAAGAATAAAAGATATTCTTTTTTGCAAGGATTTATATATGCCTATTGATGGGGATAAAAGAAAACCCATAGATATGTCAGAATCAAAATGGAAAATCATGCAAAAAAAAATAGTAGCCCTAATCAGACGGTGGGTAGACTAGAGTATGTTTCATCTTGTGTCACAGAAGACTGATGCTATTGAGCTTTGAAACATGTATGAACAAAAGACTTCACAGGATAAAGTCACTTTGATTAGAATGCTAGTAAATTTGAAGTATAAAAATGGGCACAGCATGGAAGAGCACACCAGTGACTTTCAAGGGTTGGTAAACCAGTTAAATGCTATGAAGATGAATATTGAAGATGAGTTGCAAGCACTGTTACTTTTGAGTTTTTTTGCCAGATAGTTGGGATACTTTAGTTATCTCACTTAGTAACTCAGCTCCTAATGGTAAGTTAACCATTGATTTGGTAAAAGACAGTTTGTTTAATTAAAAAGCTAGAAGGTAGGAACAAGAAAAATCTTTTGAGACCGAGACTCTTGTCACATAGAATAGGGGAAGAAGTAAATATAGAGGACCTAAAAGTCGTGATAAATCCAAAGGTAGGTTGCAATCCAAAGAAAAGTATAGTGAAAGAGGAAAGTGTTATCATTATGGTAAGGAATGACATATCAAAAGAAACTATTATGCTTAGAAACGGGAACAAAATAAAGGCAAAAATCAGAGAAAATATGAAAATAAAAATACTACAACTGCTTTATCTGATGAAGATGTAGTAGTTCTAATTTTTGGAGATAAAAAATGTTTGCCTGTTATAGTTAATGAGGTTGAGTGGATTATTGATACAATAGTCTCTTATCATGTTACTCCTAATAAGAAGTTCTCCACATCGTACATGCCAAGAAACTTTGGTACTGTGAAGATGGGTAATACCAGCTACTCAAAGATTGTGGGTATTGGGGATGTTTGCATACACACACATATTGGTTGTTCATTAACTCTGAGAAATGTGCGGCATGTTCCTGACTTACATATTAATCTTATTTCTGGAATTGCCTTGGATCAGGAAGAATATATGAATTACTTCAGTAATGATAAATGGAAGCTTACCAATGGTTCGTTAGTAGGTGCTAGAGGCAATGTTAGAAGCACACTTTACAGGATAGTTGTAAAAATGTGTAGAGATGAATTGAATACAGCTAAAGATGGTTTCTCCCTAAATTTATGGCACAAAAGATTGAGTCACATGAGTGAGAAAAGGTTAAATATTCTATCCAAAAAGGATCTCATTTCTTTTACTGAAGGTAACAGTATTAATCCTTGTGATTATTGTTTATTTATAAAACATCATAGAGTTTGTTTTTATAAATCTTCAAAATGGAAATCTAATATTTTAGAATTGGTTTATTCTGATGTTTGTGGTCCCTTTGAGGTGGAGTCATTGGGTGAAAATAGATATTTTGTCACCTTCATTGATTATGCATCAAGCAAGGTGTGGGTTTATCTGTTTAAGGCCAAAGATCAAGTTTATCAAATTTAACAGAAATTTCATGTTGTAGTTGAAAGAGAGACATGAAAGCTTTTAAAGTGTTTGCGTACTAATAAAGGATGTGAGTATACATCAAAGGAGTTTAGAAACTACTGCTAAGCACATGATATTAGATATGAGAAGATAGTTCATGGTACTCCACGGCAAAATGGTTTGGTAGAAAGGATGAATCTTACTATTGTTGAGAAGGTAAGATGCATGCTAAAAATGGCAAAGCTACCAAAAGTGTTCTGGGGTGAAGCTATTCGTATTTCTTGTTTCATGATAAATGGTATTCCTCAGTTCCTTTGGAGTTTGACATCCTAGAGAAGGTTTAGACTGAAAAAGATATTTTTTACAATCATCTTAAGGTTTTTGGGTGCAAGGATTTTGCACATGTAGCTAAAGAGTAGAGGTCAAAGCTTGATGACATAGCTTTTCCATGTATCCTTGTTGGTTACGAGAGTGAAGAGTTTAGGTACATATTATGGGATCCAGTGGAAAAGAAAAAATTTAGAAGTGGAGATGTGATATTTTATGAAGATCAGACTATTTTAGATTGTGAGAAGACTGAAAAGGTGAAAGCTATCAGTATTAGTGTTGTTGATCCTATAGTTATTCATTTTCTTTTGCAGCATACTATAGATGGGGAAGCAAAGATGACTGGTGATGAAGCATCAGAAATAGTGGTTAATGATGAGATGCCAAAGAGTGATCAAGCCATTGAGTAGGGGGAGCAGCCTCCTCAACATGCTATTTTTGAACCTCAAATTAGAAGGAGTAACAGGAAGAGTCGTCCATCATCCAAGTATCCTTTTTCAGAGAATGTATTTATTACTAATGAGGCAGAGCCAGAGAACTTTCAAGAAGCACAGACTTATGTAGATAAGGTAAGCTGGATGAAAGCTATGTAGGAAGAAATACATTCTTTATTAAAGAATAACTCTTATGAGTTGGTGGAACTTCAATATAGCAGAAAGGCATTAACAAACAAATGGGTATTCAAGTTGAAGAAAGATAGTGATGGAAAATTACTAAAATATAAAGCTCAATTGGGAGTGAAGGTTTTGGGTAGAAAAAGGATATTTACTTTGATGAGATATTCTCCCCAGTTGTGAAAATGCCTTCTATTAGAGTTGTTTTGGGATTGACTGCTAATTTAGACCACAAGCTTGAACAGTTAGAGGTGAAGAGTACTTTTCTTCATGGTGATTTGAATGAAGAAATATATATGTCACAACCGGAGTACTTTGAAGTAAAAGGTAAGGAGCACAGGATTTGCAAATTAAAGAAAAGTCTTTAGAAGCTAAATCGAGCGCTAAAGAAGTGGTACAAAAAGTTTGATTCTTTTATAATGAGGCATGAGTATAAGAGCAAAGATGCAGATCATTGTGTTTATTTTAGGAAGTTTAAACATGGTAACTTCATTATTCTTTTACTTTATGTTGATGATATGTTAATAGCATGGAATGATTCAAGATTGATTGGTAAGTTGAAATAGAGGTTGTTCAAGTTTTTCAACAAGAAAGACTTAGGGCTTGCAAAAAAAATGTTGAGCATGAGAATTACTCGAGAAAGAAAGGTGAAGAATCCATGGTTGTCACAAGAAAAGTATTTTGAACGCGTGCTTAAAGATTTAATATGAAAGATGCTAAGTCAGTTAGCACACCTCTAGCCAATTACTTTAAGCTTAGCAGAAGCTTATGCCCAGCTACAATAGCTGAAAAGAAAAAATGGCATGTATTCCTTACTCCTCAGCAGTGGGGAGTCTTATGTATTGTATGGTTTGTACAAGGCCTGATATTGTACATGTTGTTAATACATTGATAAAAGTGTTTTACTAACTGACACAACCCAATCTAGATGACTTAATCACCTACTCTTATCTCTACCAAACTCCCTTTAGACTTGACATCATATTTGTTGTCCAAAAGTTGAGCTAATTCTCAGCTATGTTTTGCATATTACATATGAAAACTAACCATCACCTTCTTTGAAATCTAGTGTCTCGTCTTGAATAGTGCTTATTTTTTCCTTCCTCTTCCTCTTTCAAATTATTGCCTTAGCCAATCTCCCCACTTCCTCTCACCATTTATAAGCCTTTTTTGATTCAAATTGTGTCTCGTGTAGATTATAGGATGTGTAGATTTTAGGAAGTCAATTACAGGTTTTTATTATTTTTTGGTGAGTCTTTAGTTTCATAGAAAATGAAAAACAACTTACAATTTTCAGATTATCAATTAAAGCCAAAAACAAAATTTTAGCCACTACTACCTACCAACAAGTTAATTTGGATATGTAAATTATTAAATGATTTTGAAATTAATATTTCTTCTCTCACTCCTCTATCTTGTGATATCAAATTACATTACATGCAACATCAAATTGATATTTTTCATGAAAGAAAATCACATGGAAATTAATTGTACTTTGTACAAGATAATGTTATAGATGAAATAATAAAGTTCTTACACATTTAGTTTCAACATTAGTTAACTTACATTTTACAGAAAGGCATTGTGCTTTACTTAGCTATTTCCTTAATTATCCAAGATGTCCATAAAAGACATGTATAGTCCATCTTGAAGAGTTATTTTAGAAAAATTAAATATTCCATAATTAGAAACACAAAAAAAAAACACAATGTACCATTTATTTTGTCATTTTTTATATTTGTATTAAAATGATAGATGTGGTAAAGTGAATGATGAATTTATTTACTTTTGATTTTTTCCTTTGAATATCATATGCAAGCATGTATGTGTGTGTGACATAAAGGTAGAATCTATTTTTTTATAGCAAAATATAATTTATTTCTTTCTTGTAAACATCGTGAACAACTTTAAAGTATCATAAAAGTGAACTTCAATAATTATTAAGTTTGAATTACAAATTCAATTGCAAATTAATTTAAAATTTTGAATTAAATTTGATTCAATTGCAAATTCATTCGAATTTAAATTTGAAAGTGCCTTCGATGTTTAATTGTGACAATTATACATTTTATATTATTTTCATATTGAATTTAAAATATTTAATTTAGAAAACTACTAGTGAGAGTACAAATACCATTGCACAACTTTATGAATGAATTTAAAATATACAATCACCATGATTCAGATACATGATAATCGTGATGTGCCCTTATTGGAGTTATATGATAAATAGTGACAAGATCATCTATTTTAAAATTAAACAATCACATATAAATTCTCATTCAAATACATAAAAGTATCTTAATGTATACATCAAAGTTGGGGAAAAAATGATAGAATTGAAGAAAATTGGAAATATAAAAAGGATGATGAATTGTGAGGGAAAATGGGAAAAATGACAATATCTTTTAGTTTTAGGTGAGAAAGAGCATCAAGAGAATGAAAAAAAATATCAATTAGTGTGACATACACCATAGAGCAACATACAAGCTTAAAGATGGTTAAAGCAACAAATACTAATGAATAAAGTCCAACAAGAAATATTTTTTATGAGAACCAAAGAAAAGTATGTGAGCATTTACATAAATGAAATTCAATTTTAAGTTAAATTTTAATTAGCATTTAATAATCTTTACATGCATGTTTGATTCAAAAAGTCAAAACATAGATCACAAAGTATAAATGTTTGTGTTTGTCACTTAGGACTTATCATAATATTTTTGAGGCCTTAGACAGGGTCACAATATAAGGGCCCTTAATCTTTCTAAATAAAAGTTTGGGTGCATGTAGTAATTCTTTGTTTTTTCTTGTAAATGTTATATATTATTAAACTAATAAATAACATGTTCTTTGCAATATAAATAAATACATTAAATATTAGATTAAGCATACATCTTCAAAAAAAAAACATTGTGCTCGAGAATTTTTAGATGCAAAATCATTTCTAATATTATCACCATCAATATTTTCTAACATATTATTTATTAATAGAAAATAAATCCAGATCATTTAATCTTTCTTGTGACATTACCTTCAATAGGATTTTAATAATTCATACCTTAAAAAACTTCTTTCTATGGATGCAATCACCAGTAACTTTGACATAGCTATGAATTGATTATGTTAAAAGTACTCTCCAATTGATTATATTTCTTCATCGTGCTTATTCTTATCAATTGTGTTTTCTTAAAAATAGATATTTTTTTGGAAGTATTGGCTCTGTATTAGTATCAAAAGCAGGATTCAAATCCTTCATTTTGATATTTTTGGCGAAATTATATTACAACTTCCAAATGCTTTGTTGTAGTGTAAATACACAAAATTTAGACTGCAGCTTATTCCTCACTATGATAATACCAAATAACATACTAAGTAAAAATTCAAAAACTTTCTAGGGCCCTAGCCAGACCCTATGCTTCATTTTATGATTGGCATCATCACAAAATTTATACAATTGCAACAAAGCTAACTGAGTTTGAGGTGCTTGAAATTTAATATCCTTGACGCTTTTAATTTGACTGTTTGATTGAGTATTACACAAAAATTTCATAGTTAACTTCTAACATTATCTAATAATAAATTATAGTTAATTCGACTTTCTCATCAAGTATTACACTTTTAATTCAACACATATCCCAAGGTGTTCAATATCACCAGTACCCTTTTATATATATATATATATATATATTATAATATATATTTTAGATAATCTTCTTTGATATCCTTAAAATTTTTTACTTTAGTTATCATACAATATTTTTATACTATTGATATTCATCTATTCTTAGATTTTTTAGTTACAGTAGCCAAGATCAACCTATGATTAAAAGAGATAACACAGTCTTAGAGATTTTAGGTCAGATTTCTATTACTATCTATAATCTATATCTATGTCTACTTTATTTTTATAAAATTTATTATTTTTCATATTTATTTTTTTAATTTAACTTTTAAAGAATTTTGAATAGAAGAGAAATATCATAACAAAATCCAAATATAAAATTTATTCATTAAGAATTCATAACACATAATTAAAAATAACAACCATAAACCTCAATTTAGCCTATTATTAAGGAGGAATGTATATAAAATAATTAGATATATATCTCATGAAATTTCAGGTTCCCAATGATAACTCTCAAGAGTGTCTAAGAATTAAATCTAAAATCCATAATACTTGGTCATATGTATTAGATGTGCTTCTAGGGTATGTCATAATTTACTTCCTCTTAGGGTTTATACTTATGTCTTGCATCACCCTTTGCATATGAAGCTCACCTATGGTTGGATGATATTTTTCTCCCAAATTACTATCTTTTATCACTTTTTATCTGCCCTAAAAATTTTCTTTTAAATTCAAAATTATTTCTTTTATCCACAAATGATTGGGTATAAAATTTAAGTCAAAAATCACATTTTTTATTAATGAGGTGTTGGTTTAGTATCTTTCTAGGTTTAGAATAGAGAATGATTGTGTCTGTACATTTTGAATCTAGATCACAAAGTTGTGGTACCAAGAATAGGGTATAAATTTGGTCTCTCTTGCAACAAATAATTATGGCATTAAGAATTTCTTTGATTGTATTTGTTGTCTCTAAAACACAATGTTGTGGGATTAGTAAAGGGTTATGGTTTTCGTCTATCTCTTGTATCAGATGCCCATTGTGCTAGAAATGGGCTTGACTACATAGTTTGCTTTTGTAACACTATGTTACCATGTTGGGAGATATACATATGCCGCCAATTTGGTTATTTCTCCTGAGAAGAGAATTGTGGTCCTGAAAATAGTCACGGCTCAAGTATTACTCCAAGGAACTTTTTGTAGCCAAAAGTCGTGGTGATGAGAATAGTATTGTAGCTTTTGCCTTAGACTTGAAGAATCTATAATGAGAAGTCATGACATCAGTGGTTTGCCTTGACTTTGAAAACGAACTTGATTGGTGTGAAGAGAATTAATGTCATAGTCATAAAAAATATTATAAGCTAGTGTAGCTACGAGTTCAAGTAAGTTTTGTAGTCAAAAAAAATATGTTACATAATATTATAATTGTGTATAAGAGATAGTAGAGTCATGCCACACAGGAGTTATCATGACTATTTATATAAAGTGTTGGTCAAGAATTTATATAAAAAATACATAATTGCTCAATGATGTGTAAAAAAATTGTAATGAAGAAATGTAATGGCTTTACATAACTTTTGACTTCCCTCTTTCTCAATAATCCACCATGTCTTAAACTCGTATAAAATTACTCAATTTCATTATTATTTATCATAATATATCAAAAACTATTATTTATTTAATATTTAAAGGCAGTTTTTTATATACCATATCATGAATAACCACTAAAATACTTAAATTTATTTAATATTTGGTATGCCAAATAGACATCTCCAAGATCATCATCATATGAATTTTATATCCTCTCACTAAGACAAAACGTAAGATTGTCATATCTTGCTCGATAATGGAGAGATAGTGAGTTGGCTAAAAAAATAGCGAACAAATAGTATAACCAAACCTTACTCTCTTCTATGAGTTCTATCTATGTTAAGTATCTATATATACTTTTTGATGAAACTCTCCCAACTTCATTGTTGATTCATCAACATCTTGGTGATTACCATGTAGTTTTGTTACACCTTTAAAATTGTGAAGAATATATTTTTCATAATTCGTTGCAATCCAAATACTTCAAATATAAACTCTCAATTAAAACAAACCAAAAATCTTCGTACATATTTTTAGAATTTATATCTAGTATATAAGTGATTATGCTATAATATACAATCAATGGATTGTGCAGAATATAACATAACCACAATAGACACCATTTTTACTGTGGTTCATTAGTAGCTCAATATGACTAGCCATGTCCACCAAAAAAATATGCTGAGCTTGCAAATTTATTAATCTTGAATGTTTTTATATAGAATCTAGAGAAAGAAGAATAGAGTCACTAATCATGATTACAGATACAACATATATTTATAGAATAATTAAAATTCTACACAAAATAGAATGGGTCTGATCTTCATTGTGGACTGGATCATGCACCAAAAATTTCTTCAGCCCAGTAAGCACAACCCCTAATATTGTTTCAATGTCACATATCCAATCTCTCAAACATAACATATTAGTACTTGTATCTATAAATAAAATAAAGAAACAAAATAGAAAATTAAAAAAAATAGATAACAAAACAAATTATATATTATACATATCACATTTTATCTTCCATGTCTTATATGAAGGAGTAAATCTTTCACATGACGGCACATTCTTTTGTTCCATGTGCATACAAAGTCAATCTCAATTTTTTTTCTCTATGATTAGCTGGAAATGTGGGATGAACTTATTAAACCCCTGCTTGCCCACAAAAATTTTTTTGGCTAGAATAGATGTCATCCATTTTTATCCTATAGTAAAAAAAATATGTTCAGGCATCCTGAAATTGGAAGAAGTCTAAGTAATATATTACTTATATTGATTGCCTTTAGTCTTGCTGCTCACCTCAATCTTTTCTCTTCTCACACTTAGCTTTGAAATTAATTTCTCCACATCTATAAAACTCAAATCTTCAAAAATTTTGAGTCGCAATAAGTATTTTCAAAGTGGAGAAGAAGAAAAAGAAGAAATAAATTCACAAAAAATTATGATTAGTATTTTATATATGGTTAAGGTTAAGTCATAACTAACGAAATAGTTGTGAATTTTCTTTCAAAAAGAACATCACAAAAAAGTTTGGGTACCATGACTTTGTTTTAATTACAAGGTTATGACTAGGTTTAAGTATGACTTCTTTTTTTTTGTGTCTAAAATATCAATACTTTGACTTTTACCTCTATAACACAAAGTTGCAGTGTTGCGAATGAGTCATTGCTTAGTTCTCTTACTTGCTTTAGATTGCTATGATGCTAGGAATGCCCATTATTGTATGTTTTCATTGTCCCCATAATATAAAGTATGGTATTGGGAATGAGTCATAGTCTTGATCTCTCTCTTGCATCAAATATCTTCAACACCGATATTAGTCATGGTTGAGTATTTCAATTTGGTAAAACTATGTCGAGACACTTGGAATAGCCATAATTTATTTATTTTTCTAGAGAAAAAAGTGATGGCCCTAAAAATTATTGTTACTCAAGTAAATGCTCGTTGGAACTTTATATAGCTAAAAGTCAGTCATAGGGGGCATTTGTTTTTTTTACTTAATGCTTAATAGAAATTTTTTTGAGCTTAATGCTTACTGATACTTAATAGCATTAAATATTAAATTGTTTTTTTTAATAATTTATTTCTATTAAAGGAGGGAGGATTTTTTGTTTTCGAAGGAGAACTCAAAAATGCTGAATCGAGCATTTTTCGATCCGTAATTTTTCACTTTGACTTTTTATGAATAGAAAAGGCCAAAAAAAAAAACTTAACGGGATAAATATTTTTTAAAAAATTTTAAGTGAAAAATGTTAAAAAAATAAAATATGTTTTGGCTTAACGATGAAACTGATTTTTTAGTGTTAAGACAATAAAACAAATGCCCCATAGTGACTATAATTAGAATATCATGATACTATTGATGTGATTTTTAGCACCAATAAAATATTTGATTATTGCAAAATAATTTAATAGCGTCACTAGCTTCTAAAGATGTTATGATTTTTAGCATCCGTAGGCTTAGTAACTATAGTTATTATAGTTGTGGCTCCCAACAAATTTAATAGCAAAAAGAATATATAATACATTTAAAGTGTTAATATGAGAGTAGTGACATATGAAAATTATCACTACTGTTGACTATATAATTTTTTTTTCTATAACTTTCAATAAATTAACCAAATCTCATATTTTACATAAAAACTACATAATTTTACTAGTAACCATAGTTCATCATATGTTATAATTTATTAAAATAATTTTTTTATACATATAAATCATAAATAATGACTATAATAACTGATTTTATTTGATATAACCTTAGAATCGTTGACCCAACATTAGTTTCAAAATGTCAAACATGTTGGGTTTTCATTGACGTTCTCATGTTTCAGTTTAGCCCAAGGTAGGAATTTTTGAACCCCAACTTAATTTGGGTTTTGTTAGGGTTACACCTCAACACAAGCCAACCCACATAAGTTGTAGTTACAATAGGTAGATTAAATTAAATGATGTGTTATATATTTGTTTGTAGAAGTTTTATCATTAGGTTAGATATGAAAATTATATTTCATAACTTAAAAAGGAAGAGTTTGTTAATGACGATATTAAAAAAAAGTAGCTTGCATATTTAATGGAATTATCTGACATACTTATGAAAGAAGTTGAACAATTGAATAATATTACATTTATATTTGCTAGTTAAAATGCAATCTAGATATATATACTATAAGTTGACAAAATAATATTTTTTTTTTGTAATAATTAGAATATTGTACGAAATGAAAAAAAAAATAAAATACAATATAAAAGGCAAAAAATTAATTGAAAATTTGTGAAAAACACAAATTGAATTATGATACTATGCCATATTTTTATAAAATGATAATTTTGATGACTTAATCTCATCTCACAAGCATCTTTATCTTGTTTCTAATCAAGTAGATACATTTTCAAATTTATTACTCTTAAAAATAATATACATTTAAAACAAATAGGAATTATTTGAATGATAGTTAAGAAAAACTAAACTAAATTATACCTTACATTATTTGCAACATTATAATAAATTAAATATAACAAATTAAATATAACAAATTAAATATATTTAAAATCCCATACTATATTAAAAATCATTTACATGACGACTATAATAATTTCAAGTTCAAAACATGGCACAAGTTTTATTTAAGATTTTATTCAAGAATACACAATTTTCCAAAGAAATTTGAAATGATTGAATGAAAACTAACTATTAATTTTGCTACCGAGGTTAACACAATACAAAATGCAAAAAACATTAGAATATTAAAATTGTGCTTGATGAGCTCATTAATAATGGGACCAGTATTGAAGCTAGGACAAACAAAAGAAAAATCAAGATACAATGATAAAACATAAATTCAATAGTAATATTAACTAGAAATTGAAAGTTTATAACTTACAAAGAAGAAAATTCAACAAATTATCGAGTCATGGGAATTGCATGATCAAAATAGATTATCAAATAAATTAATTAAATGAGCTAGACAACACAATATTAATTAGTGAAAATAAAGCTACTTATAGTAATTGAAGGGTGTTCTTTTATAAAAAAAATGTTTACCAGTGCATTACAATGTTAACGGGAACACTTCACTTTATGAATATCAATTATTATTCAATAATTAAAATTTTAAATATGATAAGTACCATAAAATAAAAATAATTGTGTCGTGGGTACTTTTGTTTATTAATGAATTCTCAAAATAAAAATATTTATGGTTTGGATATTTTTTGTGCAATTAAAAATGAAAAAATAAAATTATTTCTAATGTTTTAAAAATCAACAAAAAAAAGAAAAAAACTAAAATTGATATTTTCAAAAATAGTATTCATGTTAGTGATATTATGCACAATATTATGCATAAATGATGACGTTAATGTTTATGATTATGATTTATGTATTTATATATGCATAATGTCTAGCATAACTTTATATATATATGCATGATGTTAATACTTATGTAAATATTTATATATATAAATATTATGTACCAAAAGTATAATAATTTGATTGATAAAAGAGATAAGACCGTACAATCACAGGGTTATATGCTCGATCCTCACGAATCTTGAATATGTGTCTGAAAAATATCTTTGCCAATCATTCTATTCAAAATATGTTTTTGAAGTTTATATATTCAAATGAATTGCATGTATAAACCTTATATATATGCATAACATTAGGCATTATGTTTATAAATGCATGAGCATTATGCATGTATAAACTTATATGCCTATAACATTATGCAAATTTTTAATTCATATATGTTATATATGTATATGTATATGCATAAACAAATATATACACAATGTTATATATGTATATTGTTTAAATGCAATTATATAAGCATATTAAAATCTTTATGTATTTATAAATGTTATATATATATATATATATCTCTATATGATACATTATATCTATAAACTTTAATATGCATAATTTTATGCTTATATAACCTAATATGCATATAAATATTTTTGTTTGTATTCATTCATAACATTTATATATGCATAGCATTTGCATATATAAATATTTATATATGCATAAATATTATTCATCCAAGAGGGCACTTATGATGCCCTCTTGGATGGGGGAGTGCCCCCATCTGTTTTTTATTAAAACTGATGAAAAAAAAATGCATAGCATGAAGTGTTTGTATTTTTGGCCAGAAATATTTTTGGAAGAAGAAAGCTTAGACAATTTATCTTCTTTTCTCATTCCTCTATAATTCTGCTACTCTAGAGGGGGTTTCCTTTTCTTGTTGTATTTCGTGATACCTAAGCTTGAAAAAAAGTTTTTGGCATCTTTTTCTCTTCCTCCCTCTATGTGTCGTTGTGTGGTTTTGGTCAATATGTTTTTAGGATAGAGGTATTTGGTTGCATAAGTTTATGTTATATGTTGTGATTTCACTTAAATACTATAGTTTAGAATGTATGTATGTTATGTTGATAATGAGCTTGTATTTGATGCACTTTGGCTCACAATGCTTGGTTAATTTACATACTCACCCTTCTGATTTATCATTAAATGAGCGTGTCTGATATGCTGTATTTATTAAAGTCACTTTGACTATTAACGTCTTTGATATATAATATATAAACTCTATTTCTTTTTCATTTTTTTAATTGAATGTCATTTTTTTGTTATGAGAATTTACTGTGCTTGGTTCTCTCATTCTTTGTGATTTCTTCTTCTTCTTTGTAATTTCTTCATCATCTTCTTCAATGTTCTGTAATTCTTATTGTATCAATGAATCATAACTAAAATACAACATATGGTATCAGAGCACAATTTTGATATGAGGCTGAAGATTATTTTGAAATGACTGTTCAAAATAACTTCTGCAAATCAATTGTTCTTGAGTTCCTATTCTGACCTAAACATAAATTCACAGATCTTTTAGATCTAGTATAGATTTGTTTAGATCTAGAAATTTTGTGTTAAATAAATACCAATCTTACAAGATCCTTTATTTTCTGCTCAAATTTCTAAAAGATTTTTGAACAAAATCATTATGACAACCACACATCTAAGTTCCTCAAACTCATGGGTTATCCCTATACCTCTATTTGATGTAGAAAACTTCGATTACTATATTGTTAAAATTAAAACACTAATCATATTGCAAGATATATGGGAACTTATGGATATTGGTTACACAGAACACAAAGACCTCTCTTTTCTAGAAGAAAAAGAGGTGTTAAAAAAACATGAACTCCAAAAATCTAATGCAAGAGCATTATTGTTCATCCAACATGGTGTTAATAATGTCATTTTCACTAACTACTAGGCTATATTAAAGCTAAACAAGCTTGGGACCCCTTAAGAAAGAATTCCAGAGAGATAAAAAATCCCGAGGTGCTCTCTTTCATTCATTAAGAAGAGATTTTCAGAATCCAATGATGAGTAACTCAGATTCTCTCATTGAGTTCTCCACTTAGTTTCTGGATGTGGATAACCAGTTTAAAATATATGGTGAAGCCATTATATAAACTTGAATGGTTGAAAAATTATTCATATGCATGCCGGACAAATTTGACCTTATTATTGTAGTGATTGAGGCAACAAAGGACTTGTTAGAATTAACTACTAAACTAGTCCTCAGCTCACTAAAATCCTATGATAGCTAATTACTCAAGAGAATAGTGTCCATTATCAAATTAGTCATGCAATCCAGATAGGAGACACCATGTGTAAACGTAAAAAGTCAAGTAATATAAATTCTAAACAAAAAAAGGATGTCCAGTTATGTCAATAAAAATAAATTTAGAGGTAAAAGTATTAGTAATGCATCTTTATATCTTCGAATACACCTCAACTAAGGGGTTCACATATCCTTTGTAATATATGCAAGAGAACCAACCACACTAAGAAAGAGTATTTGTCAGACAAAGAACCAATGTCAAAACTGTAAAAAATTTGGGTATCTATCTAACGACTATAGGGCAAAGCACATTCAATGTGCTTATTATGTAGACGAAAAATCATTTGTAGAGCACATATTCTATGTGACATAAACCAAATATAATCACTCTTCGAATATATTATTACCGAACAGTGGTTGCTCAAATCGCATGTCTATAAATCATAATATATTTGTGAATTTACAACTTTTAGTAAATTGACAAGTAAAGTTAGGAAATGATGAACTTGTCCAAGCAAAAGCAATGGGCAAAGTCACTCTCTCCTCTCCTACAAAAGATAAAATCATAAAAGTAGTATTACTAGTTCCATCATTGGACTAGAATCTCCTTAGTGTGGGACAATTAATGGAGAGTGGATGTAATTTGGTGTTCAAATATAATCATGTAACATATTCAATCAAGAGTCAGAAAACTCTCTCTGGACATTAAAAATGTCTGGTATGAGGAGTTTCCCTCTGACCCTTGATTAGAAATAGAATATAGCTCTAAGGATGAATGTTGAACAAGAGGCAATTTTATGACACATAAGGTAGGGCAACCTGAATTACACAAGTTTAAAATTACTTACAAAAAATCAACTTGTGAGTGGCCTGCCATCTAATCTAAGCATTTCCTCTTTAGTATGTGAAAAATATGTCATGGGTAAGCAATCGAGACAGAACTTTCCCAAAAGCAATGACTGGAGAGCATCCAAACCTCTTGAACTAGGTCATGCTTATATATGTGGACCTATGTCAATTCAATCCCTAGCAAACAATAGATATTTATTATTGTTTGTTGATGATTGTACTCGGATGATATGGATTTACTTCTTGAAATGCAAGGCTGAAGCCTTTGAATATTTCAAAAAGTTTGTATACCTAACAGAAAGGCAGTTTGGTCTAAGTATAAAAATATTCAGAACAAATAGAGCTGGTTAGTTTCTCTCACAAAAATTTAACAAGTTCTATGATTAAAGAGGAATTCAGAGACACCTAATTACCTCCTACTCACTACAATAGAATGGTATTGTAGAGATGAGAAATATGAGTGTAGTAGAAATTGCCCGAACACTATTAAGTGAGAAACAATTTCCTAAAAACTATTGGCCATAAATAGTTAACACAACAGTCTTTTTACTCAATAGATGCTCAACTAGAGCATTAAAAGACCTCACACCATTACAGGCTTGGAGTAGGAGAAATCAAAGTATACAACACTTAAAAGTATTTAGGAATATTTGTTACTCTCACATATCAAAACATGCTAGATCTAAGTTAGATTCCAAGAGTCTAAAATGTATTCTAGTTGGATATAGTATGCAATCCAAGGGTTAAAGACTATATTCACTAGAAAAAAAAATATTTCTGGTGAGTAGAGATGTAATCATTAATGAGAATGCTAAATGGGAAGGTAATATCCAAAATTTTGATGTGCAAAATGTCAATATACAAGGATGGAATCTAGATTCTTTAGCAAATGATAATATTGAAAGCAAGCCATGGTATGTTTCTAGTTCTCACTTTGAATCAGAAGTAGACATAGAAATACATGATGAAATTAGTACACCAATCAAATATAAGACATTAGAAGAGATCTATCAACAGTGTAATTACTCCTCAGTTGAGCCCCTCAACTATGAAGAGGTAGTAAGACACCAAGTATGGGTTGATGCTATGAAGACAGAAATGTCTATCATAGAGAAAAACTACACTTGCACATTAGTAGACATACCTAAAAATAAACACAACATTGAGGTTAAATGGCTGTTTAAAGTTATGAGTTAACTAAACAGCAATCAACTGATATATAAGGCTAGATTGGTGGCCAAGGGCTATTCTCAAAGGGCTGGCTCAGATTATTTCTAAGCCTTTGCTCCAGTAGCAAGGTTAGAAATAGTAAGGTTCCTAATAGTCTTAGTTATAGATAAAGAATGGCCTGTGTTCCAGCTAGACACAAAATCTATCTTCTTGTAGGTAATTTGAAAGAAGAGATTTATGTAGAACAACCCTGTGGATTTGTAAAATAATGGGCTGAACACTGTGTTTATAAATTAAACAATGCTCTATATGGGTTGAAATAAGCTCCACATGCTTGGTATCAACAAATAAATTCATACTTGTTGAATCAAGGATTCAAACGAAGTATGAGTAAGCCAACATAGTACATTAAGGATTCAAACGAAGGATTGTGACTAGATGACAATTTTTACAAGTAATAAACCATAATTGGTTGAAGCCTTCAAACATGACATGTTAGATAAGTATGAAATGTCAGATTTAGGTTCACTTAGTCACTTCTTGGGTTTTGAAATTATTCAAGACTGAAATAATGTAATAGTGTCCCAAACCAAATACATTCAATCATTAATGAAAAATTATGGCATGGAGATGTAACCTAGTTTCCACACATTTAATTGCAAATCAAAAATTGATTTCTACCCAAGGCAGAACAATTAATGGCAAAGTATATAGAAGGCTAATTGATAGTCTACTGTATGCATTTGCAACACAGCCCGACATAGTATATGCAATACACCTTCTGTCCAGACATACACCTAATCATATTCATCTTAGTACTGCAAAAAAGATATTAAGCTATCTTAAATGGACATTAGACATAGGATTAAAATATCATAGATTAAATCACATTAAGATAATCAATTACTATGATAGTGAATGGGGTGGATGTCTAGAAGACTATCGAATCACTTTTGGATACATCTTTATACTAGTAACTGTAAATGTATATTGGTCATCCAATAAGCAATCTATAGTTATACTCTCTACTACCAAAGCTGAATATATTTCGGCTTCAGTAGCAATCTCACATGTACTATGGATAAGAAAATTACTGAATGATTTGGATCAACTAATAAAAGAACTGACTATTTTATTATGTGACAATCAATCCACCCTATCCATAGCTAATGATGTTGTGATGCATAACAGAACAAAATACATAGGTCTTAAGTATCATTTTATTAAAGATACAATTATAGCTAATGAAATCAAGTTGGTTTTTTTGCAGATCTGAAGAGTTGTTAGTTGATATTTTTACCAAACCACTATCAAAAGAAAAGTTGATCTACCTTAGAGAAATGCTCGGAATCATGCCAATTACATTAAATGGGATTATATTTGATGCATTTGGGCGCACTATATTTGGTTAATTTATGAACTCGCCCTTTTGATTTATCATTAAATGAGCATGTCTGATACACTATATTTATTAAAGTCACTTTTGACTATTATTATTTTTCAATATGTGATATATAAACTCTGTTATCTTTTTTATTTTTTAATCGAATCTCATTTTTTGTTATTGGAATTTTTTAGTGCTTGGTTCTCTCATCCTTTGCAATTTCTTCTTCTTCTTCACAATTTCTTTATCTTCTTCATGATTTCTTCATCTTCTTCAGTGTTCTATAAACATTGTTGTATCAAGGAATCATAACCAAAATTAAACATTTTATATATGCTGGTATATAACTAATATTTTGATTATGCAACTTGGTCTAATTTCTTGTTCGTACCGTGGGTACTACTATTTTTTTATTTGTGTATGATTATGAGTTGTGAATAATTAAAGCTTAAATAATATTTGAAAATTCAAAAAACTACAAAAAGAATCTTCTCTTTGATCTAGCAATCGAGAAGCAAATACATTGTAAATTTTGAGACGAGAAGATTTATGTATTATATTAGATTTTAGATTTCTAGGGTTTTATATCCTAGAAAATATATTTTAGACCAAAACATAATTGTAGACATTGTTTGCTTTATTAACTTTATGTGTATGCAAATAAGACTTTGGCACACAAAGTTCAATTTCACATTGTTGTATCTCAGATTATTTTTTTGGAAGAATTATGTTTTGGGGTGCTCCCCCAGAAAAATTTAAGAATTTGAAACTTATATTTTTAAGTTTCAAAAAAAGTCACCAAAATCTTAAAATATTTAAATTTAGTGCACTTTATTACGTTTATACTAAACTACCATCGCCCTTTCCCACTGGCCCTTGCTCTCTCCCATCGAGCTCAATGGAGCTCGACCACAATCTCCATCGATCTCCTAGAGCCAGTGGTCGTGCTACTGGAGCTTGATCGAGAACTTTTTGAACTCTAGGAGCTTGGTGTCATTCTCCATCGAGGATGCTCGATCGAGAGCTCTATCGAGTCCCTAGAGCTCGAACGACGAGCTCGATGGAGCTCTCGATCGAGCTACTTCGAGCTCGTGGAGCTCAGCGTCAAGCTCCTTCGAGCTTCTAGAGCTTGATTGAGAGTAACGTCGAGCTCGTGGAGCTCGACAACGAACTCGATGGAGCACTCGATCGAGCTCCAGGAGCTAATCGTAAAGCTCCTTTGAGCTCCAAGAGCTCGACCAAGAGCAACGTCAAGCTCCTTCAAGCTCAATGAGCTCGATCGAGATCAACATCATGCTCATGGAGCTCGATCGAGATCAACATCATGCTCATGGAGCTCGATCGAGATCAACATCATGCTCATGGAGCTCGATGACGAGCTCCCTCGAGCTCCAGTGGCTCGACCGAAAGCTCGACGATGACTCCATGAAGGAGCTCGTGAAGATGGGCAGAGGGAGAGGGGTGGCGAGAGATGGGCGAGAGGTGAGGCCGACGTGTTAGGAGAGATGGGCGAGGGGCGAGGGCGTGGGCGAGGGGTGAGTGCGATGGTAGTTTAGGACTTACAAAATTGGGTGCACTTATTTTTAATTTATTTTTAGTTTTGTGACTTTTTTAAAAATATCATTTTTTAGTTTCTAAATCTTAAAATTTTCTAGGGAAACACCTCAAAACATAATTCTCCCTTATTTTTTTTATTGCATTAGATTTTTCAGAATTTTTGTATTGTGATTTCTCACCTTTGGATTAATTTATGTTTTACTTCCATTATTTATATAACCAAGTATTATTCCCAATAGACTTATCAAAAGAAAATATTATTCCCAATATTTTGTATTTTTGAATAAACAATGCTCCAGATATCATACTCTCAATAATTAGTAACAAAGAAAGGTTCTCAATATCATCCAAAAAGTAATATCTAAACTTCCATTGAGAAGTACATTTTTCATTGATATCAAAATAATATCTAGCATATTCGTTATCATTATATTGATATCATAGTATTTTAATATCAATATAGTGTGATTTCAATTGTAATTTGATACATTTTTGTTTGTGTTAGTTATTCATTATTGCTATTATTCCCTATTATCGTAGAATATCATAATTTGAAAATAAAGTTAACGAAGACTAATTATTCTATTTGAAAAAAAAAATAGAATTTGTGAGAATCTTGTAGTCAAACAGATGTATAACCCTATGAGGAAGAAGATAAAGCCTAAAAACGAGTAAAAAAATGAGAAGATGTGCACTATAGAAATGCCTCCAAAATTCTTCGATGGATAAGCAACAATACTTTTCGACATGTTGCCAATTAAAGAAAGGTAGATAAACTATGAATGAAACTAGTGTCTATGTTCAAAAGAATACATTTAGAAATAAACATTAATTATTAAACAACTAGTTAACATAAAGTTTAATGATGGTAATTTAATGTCAAAACACATTAATATTTTTCAAGAATTAGTATATCAGATTTCATCAATAAAAATAGTCATAAAAGATAAGTTACTAGCTTGCTTAATGTTGAGCTCACTTTTTGGTAGTTAGGATAACTTTGTGGTTTCCTTGAGCATATTATTGTGTCAATGCAAGTTATCTTAGAAACTTGTTGTCTAAATAAGCAAGGAGAAATAAGAAAAGATGAGCTCCTCATAATAGTCTCTTTTCTAAGATACATGGTAAGAGCACCACGAGATAGACAGCCTAATGGAAGAACTAATTCTTCCAAAGGCAAGTCACAACATAGAAAAGTAGTTAAGTATTATCACTGTAATAGGATGAGATACATGAAACAAAACTATAATTCTTGGTAAATACTATCGCAATACTACATAAAGAAGATAGACTTGAGAGAGAGGCCAATATCACCTTGTAAGGAGACTTGAGACTCAATAACAATGATAATTCTCCTAATATTGTAACTCAAAAGAGTGATTGACTTAGACTTATGAGCATCATTTTATATTACCATGTATATTACCTTCTTTACTACATATACACATAGTGATTATAACAATGTAAATATGGATAATAGAGACAATAAAAATTTTAGGCATAAAAGATACTTATCTCAGATGTAGATAAGACATCATCTAATGCATAGATATGTTTAGTACATAGTGGTTATTCATGTGAACCTAGTGTCTAATAGCATACTTGATGACATGTGATATGATACTCATTTTATTGTTCACAAGTGAAAACTCTCAATGATGCATTACTCATTGTGAGGGGTAAGAAGAAGAGTACTTTATATACTACTTATGCAAAAGTGCATGTGGAAAAAGTGAACTAATTTCATGTGTAAATGTATTATCGATGCTAATATTTTATGCCAATTTAGCTCAGAGTCAATGCTAGTATTTATTCCAAATATTTATCTGATCTGAGCAAGCCCAAGCTAAGATAATATAGAAGAAATTTACTCTTGCACATGATCCTTTACATAAGTTCAATTGATTCTTTTCGAACTTGTCCACATAACATGTGCTATACAACATTCCTATAGATAATAGGTTTATTCAAATCTCCAAGATATTTTGGATATCCCTAAAAATAGTTGGTATCCCATGTTTGTCTCCTGGAAAACATCACTGATTCCCAATATTTTCAAGATTTTTTCATCGCTCATCCTGACTAAACCATTGTCACCGAACAAAAAAGTTACAAATTAACAAGTTTGAGTTTGATGTGTTGTGCAAGGTTGCAATCATATCTAATATCCAATCACTTTCTCAATTAAATTTATAGTATAATACATTATTGCCCAAAATGCAATGTCACATTCTGTGAAAAAATTACTGTATCCTTCCGTCTACAACTCTCTCCTTATACTCCTTTTGAAATTTTTTCCACATAGGATAGTTCCTCTTAAAATGTTCTATTTGATTACAATTTAATATTTTACTATAACTTTCCTTTGAGAAAACTCTCGATTTTTTTCTCGAGTGTGGGTTTTGAGCTCAATTTACTTTTCATTTTAAGATCCCCGGATTTAAGAATGTCTACATAAGTCTTTTTTTTTCTCCCTCTCACAATCTCACTTACTATACTTTCAATGATTAACATCATGATAAGTACGTTATTTGAAGCTGAGATACTTAAAAAAATTATATATGAGCATTTTCCAACTCTCTAGAAATGAGCTAAGAAGCAAATATTCTTGAATCTCATCATTTAGTAGAATTTTTACATATAATTGTTGATTGATCAATGATTGAAAAAGATATAAAAGAGCATCCATATCAGATATATCTTGATATTTTATCATAACTAATCACATGATTATCAGAGTTTTATTTCTCAGTGTATTTTTCCATAAAGAATTTTAACTTTTTCCACATATTATTAGCTTTTATAATAGCCAAGATATGATGAAAAGTTATCTTTCTAACCCATTGTTTGTTTGTGGAAGAGGCCTTAAAAGTGTAACTTTTTTCACTTGGCCTCCTACATACTTTTCTGCTTCAAATAACCGAGTCAAACCATGCAAATCCATCATAATTAGATGATCCATCTTTTTTATTTTCTAAGTTTAATAATTGGAAGGTTTCAATCTAATCATACCATGCAAATTATTTTCTTCATCCATATTGAACAAATAATCTAACTTCTGAAAAATAAAAATACCAAACAACCAAAAGAAATATTGCCTCTGATACCACTATTAGTGATGGCCAAGATACTGGTACTGCCAGAAAATTAAGAATAGTTATAAAATAAATTTTTGATCTAATTGTTAGGTTTATTTGATATATTTGATCTTCTTTTAATTGGTTTAATTTTTATTAGAAATTTTACCTTAAAATGCATAGCAAAAAAACTTTTTCAGTTACCAAAATTTTCTTTCAAATTTGGTAAATGAAAATATTTTAAACTCATTGAAATCTATATATTTATCTATTCTACTTAAGCTGGACACTATAAATAATATGACCACAAATAATTACAATCACGATAAATATTCTGCTCCCAAAATTAACAAAATACTTATACAAAGTCATAATATCCAAATTATTATAAATTGGACGAAATATAAAAGTATTTTAAAATACTTATAGAATTGTATTTTCAATCCTAAACCTAGTATTTTAGAAAAAATTTAAACACTACTATTACAACTTGAGCACTACACAAACACAATGCAAATATAGCATGGGCATAGCATGATAACAATATTCTTCAGAACACTACACTAATTTCATAGGGGTTTGACATAAACTTTGCATGAATCTAGTATCCTAATAAACATAAACAAAATATGAAAGTAAACTATACTCCTTAAATAATACTGAAACATAGAATAACTTTTGTAATATTTAACATATGTCTAATAGAGTAATTAAGGGATGCAAGAATAGTGCGAAAAATAAAAAGGAGAACAATTCTCAATTTTCTTAACACGAGCATGCACGAACATGAGAATCCAAGTATTCTTGTTTCTATTCATGCACAAACACTTAAACAAAAGTACACATTTCCCAAATTCCCAAAAAATGCACACAACCACTACTATTCATGCAACAACAAAAAGTCATGCACCATATTCTATTCACACACCAATGTACATATGGGAATATCTCATTTTTCATAGATCCAAGCACACACATCTCATAAGATAGAATCCAAGACTACGAAAATCAAATGGGATAGATTCCCTTTTTCACAAATAGTAAAATTTATAATGTGATGCTCGTATTAATTTGGTTGATTTTAGAGTATAAGTTCAACATATTCTCTCTTCTATGTTGTGATCCATGAATGATACTTAAAAGAACAATATTTTATGGTGTTAATGTGTTCTCATGTTGACATGTCATTCATATACTTGAGATAATTTATCCTTTTGAGACAATAGTTGACAACTATAATTGCTAGGGGAGGAGGTCTCAAGTGGTTTGTTGTGTATAATATTGCTAACTTGAATCAATCCATTTTCCAATAAGAGAATGAAGGACCTGATAAGAAGAGTAACATATATACAAACTTAAAAAGTTAAACAATAGATTCAATAAAAAATGAAAAACACCAAATATCATGCACTTCATTCAAAAACTTGTCGATTTACATGCATTAGAACTCTTGATCAAAACTTATTTTAAAATTATTCATTAATGTATATGCTATTGGTCAAACTTATTTTCAAAAACTTATTTTAAGATTAGAGGAAAGACAAAGATAGGGATTTGACTTTATATTAAAGATTGAATTTCAAGATAATGTGAAGAAAGAGAGACCAACCATTCCAATCCTTTGATTTTATTAAAAAATAAATTGTTTATTATTAGAAATAATATGAATAATTGTGAATAACATTGTAATTACCCATGAATAAAATATTATGTTAAATTTTATTATTTATGTGATAAATTATATTTTATGTTTAATTCTAATATTTCTGAACTCATAAAAATAAGATATCAAGATCATTGAAAAAATAATTTAGAACTATTTTATAACTCAGAAGCTATGTATAATCATAACCCAATGTAATGGATAAAAGAAAAAAATACATAGCCATAAAGGGCATGACTCCACGAGAATTGGATCGACAACTTACAAATGTGTATACTCTTTCACACATAGCATCGAGAGAAAGATTCAGACTTTTATGAATAATATGTGAGGCATACATTCATGAACACAAATCCCAAAAACTTTCTAGTTTGAAGCATATAATTGGATACTATATTTCGGGTTGAAGTCAACCTCAAGCATTAAAGAACATCCCTAGGAAAAGCTGGATGACATAGATTATATGATGGCAAGAGAACTAAGCTTGATGGTGATTGGCAACATATCGCATGCTCATATTCTTGATGGCCGGAGATTATTATGACAATACAATATAATACATGAAAGATAACGGTAATAAGATAATATATTTTTAAAAAATTCCAAAATAAATATATGATTCCTTTAATATCATAAATTATTCAATTTTTTTCGTTAATTATTTATGAAGATCTAACTTAAATAAGTAATATTCATTGTATCAATTCTGAAATATATAATAATTATTATTTCTTAATAATTAAATATAATTTATAATTTCTTAATAATAAATATTAAAATAAATTTATTTTATTATTACTATAAATATGATACATATTTATGAAAAAATTATTTAACTAAAATAATTGCTTTTACTTTTACTTCCAACTCATAAGCTCCCATTGATTAGTGTGATCCCCAAGAATGATTGAAATAATATTAGTATTATGAAGAATTCACCTTAAGAATCATGTTGTTTCAGAATAGATACCTAAAAAACTTGATCAACTATCCTCAATCTTTTTGAATGAGGGGGTAAATCAAAATAGTCATACGTCTCTCCTTGAATATATTTGACTATCCTCTCATCACTTGATAATTTTTAGATAATAAGTATGAACTACTTTCTTAAAGAAAACGAACCATCCACATAACTCCTATAAAAATACTCATGTTTATGTAGCTAGGGATCAATACTAATAACATCCTATAAAATACTTACTTGATCAATACTCATGAGAATGGACTACTTTCAATTAGACTTCTTCAAATCTCATCACATAACTCATATTTTCTAACAGTTTAATATGCAACAAAAAAATCTAAAAATTTGAAATATAATAGACATCATTGAGAAATGATTTGTATCTTATGTTTGTCTCCGAACAAAAATTTTTGATTACAAATATCTTTGATGTCACTCTATTGCTCATCCTGACTAATCCATATTCTATGGGCATATATGTCGCAAACCAGTCAATGTTCAGAGTGATGTTTATAGTGGTAGCCAAATCTATCACCCAATTACTCTCTTGATTGATATTATCACACTCCAACATTACTCTAAAACATAATGTCTCCCTCTTTGAAAAAAGTGTCAGCCTTCCTCTGGCACTATCTCTCATCCTATGCTCCTCTTAGAGCTCCTTCCAATTGAGATAGTCCCTCTTATAATATCCTATTTACTTATAGGAGTAATATTTCACCATGAATTTGCATTCGTACTTTCCCTTGAAAAACATTTCATTTCCTCTCTAAGTATAGGTCTAGTACAAGTCCTACTTCTCTCATTTTTCTTGGAAATAAGGGTACTTGGAGAAATATCTTTTTTTTTTTTGATTTATCTCACAATCTCATTTATCATGCTATCAATAATGATAATCATGATACATATGTTGTTTGAAGCTAATGTACTTAAAAAGATTATGAGCAACTCCCAGATATTGGGAAGTAAGTTTATAGTAGAGACGTCAACTCTACACCTCATCATCGAAAATTATTTTCTTTGATGCTAGTTATTTTAAATTTTTTTCTAACTAGAAATTATTGAAAAAAATGTCACTTCTTATATAACCATAAGTTATGAGCTATTATGGGATAAAAATATCAATACATAGTCAGAAGCTATGTATACTCATAACTCAATAATATGGATAACAATATACATACAAAGCCATGACTTTATCTTGCTTGCTCAAATTTTGATAAATGAAGAAATATACTTTTCCTCTTATAGAGGATCAAACTCGGCTTTGGTACGTTATATATAGACATTTAAGCTTCAATGTGCTGAAGACTTTTCAACAATAAAGAGTCGTGAATGGACTATCCCAAATTCAAGTTTCTTTAAAGGAGTGTAAAGACTACTTGATAATAAAATAGCAAGGGGATCCATTTATGAAAGAGAGCACATGGAGGGATTATTAGATTCTTCAATTGGTGCATGCCAACATCTATGGAGCCATCAACCCTATTTCTAATACCAAGAAAAGGTACATGATCATTCATTTGATTTTAGCCACAAAATGTTAGTTTATTTTTTGGGGAAGAAATCAAAAGCTTACATCACTTTCAAAAATTATAAATCACATTGAGAAAGAAAAAGATTCATATGTAAAATTTCTTAACACTAATGATTGAGGAGCGTTCATGTCACACAAGTCAATCAATTTTTATTAGGAAAAAGGTGATAAATTACAATAAATAGGTTTATTTAGTATTTGTTTGTTAAATAACAAATACATAGGTTTATTTGTTATTAAATAGTAGAAGAGTGTTTTTTGTTAAATATGCTCTATAAATAGATGGCTTCTCTTTTTCCAAGATATTTTTTTATACTGAACTTATTTAAGTTGAATATAAAGTTGCTAGGATTATTTTTTTTTTGTTTAGCATGGTATCAAAGGGTTTCTTATGGGGCAGACCCACATACTTTAATCTCAAACATAGCTTTCATGTATCTAACTGTGTTTTTTGCAATATCTCCTCTTCCGTACAAATTTGATGTGGCTGTATAATTAGGGTTTTCTTGCAAACTAATATTTTGTTTTTTCTTATTTATTTTATGTCTTCATTATGGCTTCTAAAAGAGATAATTCACTTTAATTTGAGTGTGTTATATTATATAGAAAAAAATATTTATATTGGAGTTATATGATGAGAAAAGTTCATAAAGAAAACAAATTATGTGAATATATTACTAAAACTTATGGGAAACCTAACAGTGTAAAATAGAATTATGCAATTAAGATAGATGCATGGCAAGCAAAAAATATAAAAATTATTACTTAGGTATAAAAAATATATCAAACATTAATAAGTTCATAATTACCAATGTATGAGATGATAAAAAATGTATGGGATCATCTGTATAGATTATATACTGAATCAAATTTTGAAAAATAGTATCAATTGGAGAGGGGCATGTTGTACTTACATTGCTAGTAGATATAAGTAATAATTAGTGTAATTCTTGATGGTTATTCATAGTAATCTTGAAGGAGTTGGAGATTCAATTTTACACCTTTTTCCACTTCCATATGTTGATTCAGTTGTTATTAAGTTATTGGCTAAAAAAAATATCTAAAGTCCCATTCAGAAAAATGAATTTTTTTTTCTATATTTCTTTTGTGTTAGCAGCACCTTCTAAGCCGCTATTCAATAATTTGAATACAACTTACCTAGGAATCATCTATGATGAGTATAGTATTTATAATAAAAAAGGTAATTGGAAGGCTCAATATCCTAAGTTGAGAAATCATAATGAGTTGCAGCCACAACCTCTAGCTTGGAAGCATGATGATTAGACATTGTTTAATGCTAATACACATAGTTTAAACTCGCAGATTGTAGATTTACCTCTATGGTGATCCATATGTGTTTTTTAAGGCCACAAATTCACTAAATATACTTATTCTTTTTTTCCTTGTTTTTTATTTTTTTTTTAGCTTCTATTCATTATTTCTCTGAATCTTCATGTTATAAAGAGATCATTAATGATTTATGTTGGTAGCAATCTATGGATAAGAAACTTTATGCTTTGTAAAAAGTAGGTACTTGGATTTTGGTTCATCTATTTTTTAGTATAATATTATTAGTTATCATTGTGTGTATCATATTAAGTCTAATTTTGATAAATCTATTCAGCCCTCAAAGTTAGGTTGGTTTCAAAATGATATACATGATATTATGTTATGAATTATAAAATACTTTTGCTCATATTCAAAAAAAGATTATTATTCATAATCGTATGTGTGTAACTTTAGTTCAGCAATATTATATTTCTCAACTTGATGTTAAAATTATCTTCTTAAATGAAGATCTCCAAAAAGTTTATATGTAGCCTTGTCCTAGTATTTCTCATGCTTTTGGCTATGATTGTAAGAAGAAGAAAATATTATTTGGTGTCAAACAATTACCTCTTGGTTCGAGAAAATATTATCTTTTCTTTGATTGTAAGAAGGAGAAAATATCATTGTGTGTACAAATGCATGTTGTACAATTATTTATATGTTGATGATGTGAATATTATTGATAATGATATTAATTATTAATGATATTTTTTTTTGATAAGTAATAAAAATGCACTATCAAAATCTATGCTTCCTAAACAAGATCCAAACTAATACAATCATTTCGAAATACACTATATATTTTTGTTTTTATCTTCCTAATAATTGAATCTAAATTCTGAGATTTTATTTCATGCCATCTCTGGGATCTTTCTTTTCATATGTTGTAAACAGTAGTAGCGCATGCGGCTTTCCTTATATGATTCTTTACAATGTTGTTTGAATAATTCCTTTTTAAGCTTTTGAGGCTTGATGTAATGGAATCCATGGGTTCTTTCATTGTTGTCTAGCTTTTTAAATGTTCCAATAAGCTTCTGGAAAATTAACATTCAAAGAAAACATATTTGAGAGATTCTGGTTGGATGTAGAAATCACATTGCATGTTTGTTGGAGTTGCAAATAGGCAATCCTTTGTTCAGATTTTCCCAGTTTTAGATATCCAAAGGAATACAACATGTTTTGGAATGTAATTAGGAAAACAAATAATTTCTACCAATGATATTACTTTCATCGTATTAGTTCCAAATAAATACTTACAAGCTTCAAAAATAAGCATTCTTTTATTAGCCCATGCATTGAAAAGTATTATCGCTTTCTTTATACCTTTAGATTTCTCCGTTAAAATATCTCTATCCAATATCATAGATTTCCAAAAAGGAGAGCCTTGTTTGGATATTTGGTACTTCCAAATATTAAGAGAGTTAAGGTAGACATGGTGTATCTACCTTATCCAAAGTGAGTCTTCATTTTAATGAATTCACGAACGACTTTTAATTAAAATGGTTTTATTCCAAATTATCAAACCAAGAATACCAAGCCCGCCATTAAAGATGGGCATAAAAACTTTTTTCCAAGCAGATTTAAGCTTGAATCGACCTATCTTTGGAGCACCCCATAGAAATCTCCTACATGCGGTCTCAATTACATTAATTATTGATGAAGATAGAAAGAATATTGAAAACCTAAATCCTTTTATTCCTTAAATTACTGTGCATAGTAATTCCAGCCTCTCAGCGAATGAAAGAAATCTTATTTTCTCATTGATGTATAGAGGTTGTTATTTTGGACAGAAAATGAGAAAATTGTGCCGTGAAAATCTACATCAAGCTAGGAGAACTCCGAGAAAAATGAATAATAGCAAGCCTTCAATAAAACAAAAATTTCTCAGAATTAGTTCTTTGATATTTGAATTTAACTCCTCCAAAGAAAATATTCGATTTGGAGGGATTAACACATTGACTTGAAGAGGCTGCAAATTCTTCTAATGTCTTTAGGATGATATCAATAGATGAGGTATCTTTTTTAGAGAAGATTATTAGGTCATTCGCGTACATTATGTGTGATATTTTTAAGGCAGAACATCTAGTATGGAAGAAAGAATTCTTCGAGTTTGTTGCTTTGATGAGTAATCTAGATAGGTACTCCATACAAATAGCAAACAAATAAGGAAATAATGGATTACCTTGTCTAAGTCCTCTTTATCCTATAAAAAATCTGTGGAGTTCCCCATTTATAGCAATAGAAAAGGACGTAGAAGATATACATTCATAGATAATATCTATGAATTTTTTTGGGAAGTTGAAAGCATTAAGAGCTTCTTTCAATAATTCCCAATTAACCATGTCAAACACCTTTTAGATGTCAATCTTGATGAAGCATCTAATAGATATTTTTCTTCTTGCATATCTTTTTATCAAATATTGTGTAAGAAAGAAGTTATCTGAAATTATCCTCCCCTTAATATATGCTATTTTGTCCGGATTAATAATGTCTCCGAGAATGCTTTTATGCCTTTTTGCTATTGATTTAGAGATGAGTTTATATTGGATATTACAGTAGGAAATGGGCCTATAATCTTTGATAGAGGTTGCATGAGGAGTTTTTGGTATTAGTGTTATATAAGCATGCTTTATCAGTTTAAACATTCTCCTAGAATGGAAGAAGCTTTGGATAGTATTAGTAGCATCCTTACTAATAATTTTTCACGACTCTTTCAAGAACTCAATAGTATACTCGTCCGGTCCTAGAGATTTTACCCCTCCGATCGAAAATAAAGCTTCCTTTATCTCCTTCGGTAAGAAGTATAATGATAGTAGGTTATGTTCTGAATCATTCAGAATTTTCCCACTATTAATGATAGATTCACATAAAGGAGCACTATTATAGATATGCCCAACATGCTTTTATAATATCCAAGAAAAGCATCAAAAATATTATGATGAGATATAGAATACTCTCCATTTTTTTTTCCTAATCAATACTATTTTATTTCTTTGAAGTCTCATACTTGCCAAGTTATGAAAAACCTTAGTGTACCTGTCAATTTGTTTTATATACTTGAATTTAGTTTGTTGTCTAATAAAAGACAATTCAGCCTCTTCCAGCATCTTTAATTTAACTCTTAGGTTAGTTTCCTCAACTTTCAGAATTGCATTGGGAGCTTCAAGTATCTTTCTTTGAGTAGATTGTAGTGCCTTTCTAGCTAAGCATACACTTGTGCTAATGTGTCCAAAATACTTCTCATTTAATTTTTTTGAGAGGTTCTTTATGCATTTTAAGCTTTATAACCAGCTAAGACATTAATGATCCATACAATTTTTGTTTCCATATATCAAAAATTATAAGAGGAAAGCCTTTGTGAGTACGCCACATTTTACAAAAATTAAAGGGTATCTTCCTATCTTGAGGACTTAATTAAGTGGATACAAGAATCATACAATGATCAGAAAAAATACAAGAGGATAGGAATTTTGCATATGTGTCAAGTTAGAGATGGGACAATTCCTAGTTTATCACTCTCTGTCAAACTGATGACATTTTTTCATTTGTCCAGGTGAAGTAAGAGCCAAAAGATGGGATATCTTCAAGGCTTTTGTAGAGCAACACTTGATGAAATCAAGACAATGATAAATTGAGACAAATCTGCCCCCATTTCTGTCAAGAGCTGATAGTAAAGAGTTAAAATCTCTGATTATAACCCAAGGTGATGAATCAAAGGAGCCTTGGAGGATTAAGCTATCCCATAATGATCTTCTATTAATAATTGAATGAAGACCATAAATGATCGTTAATCTAAAGTTTATTTTATTGTCTAAGTCTTTTAACTTCAAATATATGAATTGGGGGGAGGAGGATAATTCTTCGAATTCCGTAGTCTATCTATCCCGTAATAGCAATATTCAACCATTATGGTGGGAAGAGAAGTTGTTAAAGTAGTCGGATTTTTTAAGTATCGATTTTATTAATAACGTTATCTTTTCCAGATTTAATTTTGCCTCTATAATCGCAAATATATCCATTTGGTAGGCTTTAAACAGTCTAACCACCTCCTTGTGCTTTAGAAGGTAGTTGAAACTCCTAATATTCCAGCTTGTGATCTTCATAAGGGTATATTATCCCTGATTGTGTATTAATCTTCCCTCTAATCATAATGTTATACTCACATATAACCCCTTTTAATCTTATGATGTATGTAGCAGGCATAATTAGCATAAATATCCCACCCCCTATCAAAGAGACATAGCCTTCCACCGACTCCTATAGACTGATGAGATGTTACATATGATTTCACACTTTCACACATAACATGATTCTCCTGACCCAAATTCTCGAATGCATACAAAATGATCTCCTTACATATGCCACCACTCCCCCCATATACATTATGCCACCCTTATATAAGCCAACCCCATACAAAAAGCTACCCTTGCATAAGCCACCCACATGCAATATACCAACCTTATACCTTATTATGTCACCCTAATACAATAACATACCACCCTTATACCTTATTATGTCACCCTAATACAATAATATACCACCCTTATACATTATGCCACTCTTATAGCCTGCATATACATAAAAGAGTACATTCCCACCCTTCAAAATTAACTCCCATGCATATGTCTCTCTTACTGATGGAAGGGGCCCCGATTTGCATTCATACTAATTGCCACCCAACATGCATTCATACTATTCAGGATTAGCCATAGATTTCTTACCATGCATACCCATGCCGAACCATAAATTTATGAGGTATCCTACATTAGAAACTAAAGGATACCTCAATTCATTGAACATTACAATCACATCATCATTAAGTTGAGGTGATCTAGAAGATACTTCATCTCTTCTATCTCTGATTATTTCTAGGTGGTTCCTTTTGTTTTTATTTAGAATGTAGCACAAAAAGTTATAATCAAATCCCCAACAAGTATGAAAGTTCCCAAACCCTTTGTAGTGGAAACCCAAGGGGAGAGGTTTGAGGTGTAGAGGTCGGCCAAACACCAAGAATGGTCCAGCGTTTAACAACCTCTTCATCTCTTCTAAGGTTTTAAATTTGAACAGAATTCATCCGCTTTGATGTTGAACAGTTTGTACATTTACTTTCCATTATTCATCAATGAACTTTCTTAATAGGTTCACTAGGATTCCTAATAAAAAAATAGCCACTAAGGTAGTTTTTCCAAATTTCCATTCCGTGTTGTAAATCCTCAGTTTCAAATAATGCATTTCCACGATGATTCGAAGGAATGAATGATTACTTATATTTTTCAATGGTATGTTACCCGAGAACAGACTTCTCCACGACACTTTCATCCCACCAAAGATAGTATTTGTGCCTTCCTCCTTAAAATTCATAGTATTCTTCGTATTTCCAGTATCAATCAAGACAAATGCATTTAACCCAGAATTATCATTCAATTTGGTTATAATTGAGATATCCATGCCCATATTTCCAGAAAATTCATCCAGGTTAGATAAAAGATGATAGGCCAAGGCATACCATTCATTAACATTCATTTGATCCACATTTATTTTTGCAGCTACCATCAATCAAGTGTAAGATAGTCTTATTCAAGTGATATTTTTGAACAGAAAATGTTAATTTTATTAAAAACGTGAATATTGACAGTGTTTCAGAATCTCATATTTTGCAATTTTCATTAGGAGCTTCATTAGTTTTACTCGAAGTTTGTTTTCATGCGTATCATTACAATTATGATTAATATGAGATAAATTTCCATCCACAAATTTTGGGTAGAAGATGAAATGAATCAACAGAAAATTTACCATAAACCATACAGTGTGTCTCCATCATTAAGGATAAATTCAGCAGCATCAGAATCATAATCCGAGTATATAACAAACCTCATTTTCCAATTACACCTTATAGTATCATTGATTTTCTATAAAGGGGCCGTGACTGACCACTGTATCGAGAGAACAAGCAACATGTTTTAGACTGCATTTATGCTGAGTGTTATCGGGGGGCAGTCCCATTGCGCTCATCATTTATATCAATGTGGCGGTGAAAAAAAAAAAGAATGTTCATAAGCAAATTCAACCACCACCACCACACTTGCACTAATCTAGCATTCCAATATCTAAATTTTCCCAAGCTAAGAGTAAGATTTAGAGCTTTGGAAACTTGGAAAAGAGAGGGAGGAGAGAAATCAGCATTGATTGTATAATTAATTATATTAGTTTTGAAAATAGTTGTTTGAACTATTTCTAGGTAAAGAATAACCATAAGGGTAAGGTATTTCTTTTTCAATTAAAATATGTTGTAGATATTCTTGAACAAGCTTTGTAACAAACTCTAATTAGTTTTGATACATTGCCTAAAAATAATTGAAAAAAAAAAACTATTTATTAATATTTAAAAAAAATTACAACTAAAGCGAGCTAAGTGCGGCTTAATCAAACTCCATGGATTTGATAGGTCCCATGAGCACGATGAACATGGTAAAGCTCGAGAGCCTGAAAGGAAAAAGCCAACTACTGGAAACAAAGGGTTCAATAGGATTCTCTAAAATAATAAAATTTTGAAGCCCAGTTTTTGAAATAATTAATTTAAATCAAGTAATAAGAAAATATTTCAAGTCTAAAATATTAATATGTACAATCATATTTATGAATTCTATAATTTATTTTTTTACAATGAAAAATGCATTCATTTTATATCATTTCAATAAATTTATTAACAAGTGTTTTTTTCTATATACTAGTAATACAACATTAATATAATACATTAATAATTCAGTAAATATATCGATAATAAGAAAATCAGAAGTATATACAGTAAAAATTATAGAAATAAATTAAAACAGCAAAAAAATAAAAAAGCAACTTTGATTCTGGATAAGGTGACAATGGTAATCATTGCAAACTAACTTGAATAAATGCATTTAAGAATAAGTAAAGTATTCATCTAACATTAATAATAAATTTTTAAACAAGAGAAAAAAGAAATAAGAAATAAAAACTGGCCTCTTTACACATGTATAATTCAATCACTAAAAAATAATCTGCAAAACTTGCAATGAACACACCAGGAATAAAAAAAAAATGTACAATGAATAAATTGAAGTGGTAGAAGAGAGCGACGTGGTGGATAAACAAAAAAATTAATTAAATGAACTGTTTAAATTCTTTCACTTTTGACATGAAATTTAATGCACACAATATGTTTAATTTATATAAATTTGAATTTATTAAAGCACCACAATCATCACGAGAGCACCTTCACTTTAGGCATTATTACAAAATATTTTATTTAATATGTCAAAAAAAAAAAAAACCCTGGGAATTTGAATATAAAAATATGCTTATCATATCTGAATAAAGATTATTATATTGTTGTAAATTTTTCATGTCTACAAAATATGAATAACCATTGGTTTAGAATTTAGGATTTGAGATTTTAAAATACTTTGAATATTTTTGATTGAGTATTATTGTGAATAATAATAATAATAATAAATTCAAACTAGTGTGTATGGTTTTATTATAAGAACATCATTTGTTGAAATTCTATGACTATACTATTTCAAGCTGGAATTATTAAGATATTTTATTCTTTTTATATTGTTGACTATATGTTGTCCTTTTTTTTTTTCAATATTTAGAGTGTATTAGCTATATATAGAAGAGAAACCCCACGTAAGATGGTCTTGAATTATCTTTTACAATAAAAAAAATTGTATATTTTTCCTAAGTTTGTGGTATTTGAGGAATTTTTTTCTAGAATTTTTTATATTACCTTTATGCAGCCTTGGCTCCTGGGATTTTTGGCATCTTTAATTAAAATAATGATTTTTAGCTCTAAAGAAGTTTCACTAGTCACATTTTTACATTTCAAATCAAAGTTATGATGCTAGATTTATTTTGACCGATTAACCAGGGTTTAGGGGATTTCCCCTGGTGTAAGAAGCTGCTCGGTGGTACTTTGATTTATGGAATAAATTATTTATTATATTGCCAAGACTTTGCAGAGACTAGCAGAGCAAGACTGCTATAATGAAGGTAAACACTAGCTGTCTAAAAGACACTTGAAAAAAGAAAATGTATGCATTCGTTAGGAAACCCAAGTATTGTTGGTTAAAAAAAGCTCGTTATTCTGTATCCTTGTGAAGAACCCAAGCATTACCAAGTAAAATGCTCAAATGTTGAATCATTACCAAAACTAATTCGCTTATAATAGGATAAATAAATATGATTTTCTTATGGTTCGATAAAATAGTAAATATTGTTTGTTACAACCCGAAAAATTCACGACTTAGATTTAATGGATATGACTTAAATAATTATGATAGATTTTGATAAATTGAATGCTGGAAATCAAATAATTTGCTAAAAAGGTTAGCATGAATAAAAAATACAAGTAACAATATAAAAATATTCCAATTTTTTGCTTGAGTAACTAAATAATTGTGCAAACAAGGTATTAATAACTTGCAATGAACAAAATACAAGAGATTATCGAGTCATGGGAATTGCCTGATCAAAATAAATTGTCAAATAGATTGATAGAGCGAACCACCACCACCACGAGGCCAAATAGTGATAATCATGATATTTATAGGATTTGATGGGTGTTCTTTTATAAAAAAAATATTTATTAATGCACCACAATGTTAATGGGAACACTTCACTTTATGAATATCAATTATTATTCAATAAATAAAAATTTTAATATGATAATTACCACAAAATAAAAATAATACTGCCTTGGGTACTTTTGTTTATTAATGTATTCTCAAAATAGAATATTTATCGTTTCGATATTTTTGGAGCAATTAAAAATGAAAAAAATAAAATTACTTCTAATATTTTAAAAATAAAAAAAAAACTATAATTGATATTTTCAAAAATAGTATTCATGTTAGTAATATTGTGCATAATATTATGCATAAATGATGGCGTTGAAGTTTATGATTATGATTTATGTATTTATATATGCATAACATTAAGCATTACTTTATGTATAAACATAATGTTCTGCATAACTTTACGCACGCGCACACGCACACACACACACACACACATGCATAATATTAGTACATATGTAAATATTTATATATGTAAATATTTATATATGTATATATTATGTACCAACAGTATGATAATTTGATTGATAAAAGAGATAAGACAGTCCAATCACTGGGATACAAGCTCGATCCTCATGAATGTCGAATATGTTTATTAAGAATTCTTTTCCAATCATTCTACTCACAATATGTTGTTGAAGTTTATATATTCAAATGAATTGCATGTACAAACCTTATACATATGCATAACATTAGGCATTACGTTTATAAATGCATAAACATTATGTAAAATTTTAATTCACATATAAAAGTATAAACATTATATATATTCACAATGTTATATATATGTATAATGTTAAAATGCATTTTTATAAGCATATTTACATGTTTATGTATTTATAAATGTTATGCATATATAAGTTTATGCATTAATATATATATATATATATAACATGTGACATTATATTTATAAACTTATATATGCATATAAATATTTATGTTGCTATTCATTCATAACATTTAGATATGCTTAGCATTTGCATATATAAATATTTATATATGCATAAATATTATTCATCCAATAGGACACATATGGTGCCCTCTTGGATGGGAGCGTGCTCCTATTCGTTTTTTATTAAAACCAATGAAAAAAAATGCAAAGCAGGTAGTGCATGCATTTTTGGCCAGAAATATTTCTGGAAGAAGAAAGCTTCGACATTTTATCTTCTTCTCTCATTCCTCTATAATTCTGCTACTTTAGAGGGTTTCCTTTTCTTGTTGTATTTTGTGATACCTAATCTTGAAAAGATATTTTGGCTTTTTTCTCTCTCCCTCCCTCTATGTGTCGATGAGTGGTTTTGGCAAGAAATTTTTGGGATAGAGGTAATTTGTTGCATAAGTTTATGTTTTTATGATGTGATTTCACTTAAATACTATTAATTTATAATTTATGTTTTTTATGTGTGCTGATTATATAACTAATATTTTGATTATGCAACTTGTCTAATTTATTGTTTGTAGTGTGGGTAATGCTATATTTTTGTCTGTGTGTATCTATAAGTCATTAATAATTAAAGCCTCAATAATATTTGAAGATTCGAATAGCTCCAAAAATAATCTTCTCTTTGATCTAGTAATCAAGAAGCAAACACATTATTAATTTCAAGACGTGAAGCTGATGAATTGATGCTATTACTTAAAGAATAACGCTTAAATAAATCTAGAGCCTTCATCCAAAAATCAAAGATTTACATATATATACTAAATTTCAGATTTCTAGTGTTTTATATACAAAATATATTTTAGACCAAAACATAATTTTGGGCATTATTTGCTTTATTAATTTTTTGTGTATGCGAAGAAGACTTTGGCACACAAAGTTCGATTTCACATTGTTGTATCTTAGATTAATTTTTTTTATTATATTGGATTTTTCAGAATTTTTGTATTGTGATTTCTCACCTTTGGATTATTTTATGTTTTACTTCCATTATTTATATAACCAAGTATTATTCTTAATAGACTTATCAAAGAAATATATATTATTCCCAATATTTTGTAGTTTTAAATAAACTATGCTCAAGATATCCTACTCCCAATAATTAGTATTAGAGAAAGGTTCACGTTATCATCTGAAAAGTAATATCTAAACTTCATGGAGAAGTACATTTTTCATTGATATCAAAAGGATATCTAACCTATTCGTCATCATTATACTGATATCAAAGTATTTTAATATCAATAAAGTGATTTCAAATCTATTTTGATACATTTTTGTTTGTGTTAGTTATTCGAGAATGATATCATTCTCTATTATCATAGAATATCATTATGTTATAATAAAGTCAACTAAAACTAATTATTCTATTTGAAAAAAATAGAATTTGTGACTATCTTGTAGTTAAACAAATGTATAACCCTATGAGATAGAAGACAGATCCTAAAAAATGAGTAAATAAATATGAAGGCATGCACTATAGGGATGCCTCCATAGTTCATCAATGGATAAGTAGCAATACTTATTGCCATATTTCAAATTAAAGAAAGGTAGATAAACTATGAATGAAACTAGAGTATATGTTCAAAAGAATACAATTAGAAAAAAAAACATAATTTTAAAATTGCTAGTTAACCTAAAGTTTAATGATGGTAATTTAATGTCAGAACACATTAATATCTTTCAAGAATTAGTAAATCAGCTTTCATCCATAAAAATAGTTATAAAAAATAAGCTACTAGCTTGTTTAATGTTGAGCTCACTTTTTGGTAGTTAGGATAACTTTGTGGTTTCCTATAGCATATTACCACGTTGAGGTGTTGTGTCAAAATAAGTTATCTTAAAAAATTTATTGTCTAAATAAGCAAGGAGAAATAAGAAAGGATGAGCTCCTCATAATAGTCTCATTTCCGAGATACATGGTAGGGCGTAGGAGCACCACAAGATAGACACCACTCATTGGAAGAACTAATTCTTCTAAAGGCAAGTTACAAAATAGAAAAGTAGTCAAGTATTACCATTGTAACAAGATGAGATACATGAAACAAGACTACAATTCTTGGAAAAGACTATAACAATAACACTTAGAGAAGATAAACTCGAGAGAGAGATCAATATCACCTTGGAAAGAGACTTGATACTCGTTAGCAATGATAATTCTACTAATATTGTATCTCGAAAGAGTGATTGACTTATAAGCATAATTTTATATTACAACATATATTAACTTATTTACCATCTATACATATGGTGATTATAACAATGTAAATATGGATAATAGAGAGAGAGAGATTATAAATTTTAGGGATACAAGATATTTGTCTACAAAAGCATATAGGACATCAGCTAATGCTCAGATATGTCTAGTACATAGTGGATATTCATGTGAACCTAGTATCTAATAGCATACTGGATGACATGTGGTATGATAGTCATTTAGTTGATGATTAATGAAAACTAGTCAATGATGTATTACTCATTGTGAGAGGTAAGAAGAAGAGTACTTTATATTCTACATATGCAATAGTGCATGAAGATTATAGAACAATTATTTATCAAAAGAATAACATTGGTCTCAGGCACATGAGACTTGGTAACATGAGACTTGATCATCTTGTAGCTAGAAGGAATATATTACTATTTGATCAAGGATCTTTTCTTGATGAGTATGGACTACATTGACTAAATGTTATGCACTTTTTGTAAAAAATGAATACAATTTGATCATATAAATAGGGACTCAAAAGAAATTAGAATAGAATGAGAAAATGAAATGTAACTTATGTAATAAACTTGGTCATATTAGAGAAGTATAAAAAAATATGAATGGGAAACTAATAAATTTTAGTAGAGGATCGAATTTAAAAAGGTATTTCAAATTTTTATTGATCAGCAATAAGAAAATAACATTGAAGATATAATTTATAGCAAGCCTCAAATAGAGCTATTGAAGAAAATTTTCAATAAGTTCATGCATCAATCAAAAACTACCAATACCATTGCAAGTATAGCTCAATTAGATATTTTTTATAAGGCCATGTATGTTAAAACAAAAGCAAATATATGGATTGTAGATTCAAGAGCCACTAACCATATGACAGGTTCATCAAATCTATTTTCTACATATATTTCTTATCATGGTTAGCAAAGGATTAAAGTAGTTGATGATTCATTGTTTATTATTGCTACTAAGTTTCCAATGCTATAACAAAGGACTTAATCTTTGAATCGGTCTTCTACATCCCTAATCTCTCTTATAATTTGATATCTATTAGAAAATTGACTAAGGATATGAAGTGTGTGACTAATTTTTCTCCAAATGGATGCATTTTTTAGTATATTCTTTTGTAAAAGAAGATTGGCCATGCCAAAAAAGTGGATGGTCTTTTTATCCTCGAGGACAAGGACTCAAGGAGATAACTCAAGTAATGAAGTTTACGAGTTTGAAACTAACTTAAACATTACATTATAGTTTAGGTCATCCCAACTTTGTGTATCTAAAGATTATAATGAAGCTTTGGAGAGTTTGTTAAAAGAAAAAGACATTCTACACATATCATCTTGTTTGGGAACACCTACATTAAAATGAAATAGCAGAAAGAAAAAAGATATTTATTGAAGGCTATGATATCATTGTTGTTTCAAAAGAGGCTTTCAATTTTTTTGAGTGATGCCATTCTCACCGCATGTTGTCTTATTAAGAGGATGTCAACAGCAACCAATGAAGTCTTGTCCTAATGGAAAGACAGAGGTATTCCAGAGGAGAGCACTTAAGTTCGAATCCGACTCTGTGTAAGTGGAATTGTGCCTCCCAAAAATAACCTCTCAAATGGTTGGGCCAAGCGATGTATACTAACCCGTAGGGCCAGGCCAAATGAGGGTTTTCTGGGGTATGGGACCCCGCAAGCGGTGGGACATATCACTATAAAAAGATTACGAAAAACCTTAGTTTTTTTATTACTTATCAAAAAAAAAAAGAAGAGGATGTCAACAAGAGTCTTAAAGTATGGTGCTCGTATAAAATCTTAGGGAAGACCTTCCCTAATTCTCAATATTTATTCTCTTCTCTACATCCTCATATTTTTGGGGGTACTTCATATGTCTAAGATTAAAACCCCACAAAATTGAAGCTAAATCATAATGCCATTAAATGTGTCTTTTTATGCTATTCTCCATCTAAGAAATGTTATAAGTGTTATCACCCTCTTTCAGAGAAATGCCTATTGTCTCTTGATGTTATTGCTATCAAAAATCAATCTTATTGTCAACATACTCTTATGAGAGAGAATTTCAATGATGAACATATTATTAATTCTGGTGGCTCTATGAGTTGGTAAGAAATCTTGGAAACTTTGCTTATAACTATGCTTCATGTTGATACGTATGAAGATGATTTTGTGTGAGATACTTCAATATAACAAAATGAAGAAAAATGTAAGGGGAAGTCAGATATAGGAGAAGATGGTGGTCAATGGAGCTTAGAAGATGCTAAAGGCCAGGGAAAGCTAGGCGTAGAATCAATTGTTCTTAGGAAGAGAGTATAAGGTTATGCACACAACATCAAATGTCAAAGTTTGTGATACAAATAGTTAAATTCTAAATACTTGGCTTTTATCTCTAATGTTTCTAGCTTAAAAGTGCCTAAAAATATTCAAAAAGTTATGAGTTATATGAAATGGTGAGGAGCTGTTTATGAGGAGATGAAGGCTCTTAAGGAAAATGATACATGGATTCTTTTTGATTTTCCTCTAGGAAAGAAAATAGTAGGTTGTAAATGCGCTTTTCCACCAAATTTAAAGTTGATGGCAAGGTTGAAAGGTATTAGGTTAGATTAGTTGTAAAAGGATACACTCAAACATATGGGTTGAATTATCAAAAAACTTTTGTACTGGTGACAAAAATAAACACAATTCAAATTATTCTATCTTTGGCAGCCCAATATGATTAGTTTTTTAACTAATTAGATGTAAAAAATATCTTTCTTCATGGAATAAAAAAAGAAGTATTCAAGGATGTTCCATCTGGTTTTGAGAATATAATAGAAGCTGGTAAAGTTTATTTACTTAAAAATCTTTTTATGGAGTCAAGTAATTACCAAGAACTTGATTTTAAAAATTCACAAGGTTTGTTTTTAATAAAGGATTTCATCAATGTCAAGGGAATCACACATCATTTTTCAAACATGGAGATACTGAAAAGATTACAATATCTCAAAAAAAATTTGAGGCATTTCTTAGGAATTGAGGTGTCAAGATAAAATAAAGGTATATTTATATTCCAAAGTAAATATTTTATGGATATTTTGAAAGAGACTGGCATGCTTGGGAGTAAAGCTATTGAAACTAGTATTTAAGTTAATCAAAAGTGGAAAAAATTATAAGAGAAGCTATGAATCAGAAAAGCTATTAGAAGTTGATTGGAAAACTCATTTACTTATCTCACACATACCCTGATATTTTTTATGTTATTGTAATTATAAGCCAATTTATGTATAATCCAAATAAAGAACATCTAAAAGATACCATAAGGATTGTGAAATATTTGAAAAATTCACCTCGAAAGAGGTAGTTGCTTACTACAGCTGAGAAAATAGAGATATATTCTTATTTGAAAATAGAGATATAGTTGCTTACTTAGGTGATTTGGGCAATCCCTACTCTTGATAGAAGATCTATTTCTGGTTATAGTATATTCTTGAGAGAGAGTTTGGTAACTTGGAGAAGCAAAAAAAAATTAATTATAGCTAGAACTAGATCAAATGCTGAAACAAAGTTTAGAATTGTGGCTTTGGGAATATGTGAAGGTGTGTGGATAAAAATAATACTAGAATACTTAAAGATTATTATGTAACCCATGAAACTATATTGTGACAATAAACTTGTCATTAGTATAGCACACAATCAAGTTCAACGTGAGAGAACTAAACATGTTGAAATTGATAGACACTTCATAAATGAGAAACTAGAAAGTGGTGTGATTATGTATTTCTTAAGTTCCTTCACATGGTCAAATTGTTGACGTGTTTACTAAGGGGCTAGCTATTCAATAATTTTCGAAAATTTTGTCAAGATTAGGACTTAAGTACATCTTTGAGCTAGCTTGTGAGTTAGTATTGAAAATTTGTATTTGACTGAACTATTTCAAGCTAGCCCTGTTAATATATATTTTTTTATTTTGTACATACTGTATGTTATTCTATCTTATTCGTTTCCTTATTTATAGATATCTATTAGTTATATTTGAAAGAGAAAAACCCTATAAAAGGTGCATTTTGTAACCTATAATTAGATTTTAATTAAAATTGAAATTGAGAACTTTTCTTCCAAATTTTTTTTATCATTGATATGAGATATCAAGTTAACACGTGAGTTTATATTGGAAAACATGCAATAGATTGTAATACAAATTGAGTTTGATAATCATGTAAGAGATTCTTATATTTGAGATTATCATGATTTTCTACATGACAACTTGTTTATTTAAATTCAAACAACTATAATGTATAATAGATGAACTCATGAGATAATGATAAGATTTGTCATAAACCAAGAAAAAAAATATTTAAGATGAAGATAGACTATCTCTCTTGAAAATAGAAGAGACATTTTGGACTCCTTTATGAAGTGAGACTAAAGATGCATAGTCATGCTAAAATAAGTTTATATGCAATATCAAGCTCATTTGGTTTGATAGCCTAACTCAGACATGAAGAAATAATTATGCAATTTATCCTCTTAACTACATTATTCTTCAAAATTGTATATTATAAGTAGCAAAAGTTATTACTAATGCTTATGTCTTTTTACTTGGTTAACTTATTTTTTATCCTGTCAATTCAATGTTAAGTTCTCAAATTATTTTATCTTGACTTAAATTGATTAATTTGCAAATATTATTCTTTAAAATTTTACATTATTTAATTTATTTTTGATCAAAATTTTGTAATAGAAATATAATCTACATCAATAATTTGATATAGATAATTTTATGATAACAATAGAATAAATTTGACAATAGAAGAAAATACAAGCTAATGATACTTAGGATTTTGATAAATACTAGAGAAATGAAAGTACATTTTTATAGATGAGAAAATGAAGTCTTTGAAAAGGATGGGTCACCCCACCTAAGGTAGGGGTGGAGATTTTTGGGTCTACCATCGTTAGGTAGACAAGTCTAATTTTTTGTTATATTTTTTTAAAGTAAGGTGTATATAGACAAATAACATTGGATAAAATCAAAAGTTTTGATTTTTCAAAAAAAAAAAATTGAGATAACTATTGGGGTTTCGGGCAGAATGTCCAATCTAATTGGAACATAAATGCAACAGAATTTATATTTGTATCTTTTAACCCACCAAGGATCACATGCGTTTCATAAAAATATGAAGGAATGGTAAACAAAACTTATCTTTTGTAGATTGATTCGTTAAGCCTTTAAAGTATGCATCTTAGTTTATTCTGATCTTCAAAAGTGCTGCATTTCTAAAAAAAGTATCACCCCCTACAGGTATTCACACAAACAAATAATGAATGATCTTGTTGAATGCTAGTTCAGTTTCGTCTTCTCAAAACGAAAGGGTTTCTCTTTGTTTTTTAAATGACAACTACATGCATCAAATATGTCTCACATATATATAGACAAGTCTACTAGAGTTTTAGTCATAAATGAATTTACTATTATTATATATTTAAAACTCTTTTAAATAATAACAACTTAAATTCAAATCCTTAAAAACTCATTTTAAATGAATTTATTTATTAAAACTCATGTTCAATGTAACAAATTATTTATTTATTTAAATCATGAATTTAAACTTTCTCAAAATTAAATTCGAATTTAAATAATAACTAATTGTTATTTATAATTTAAAATAATCTCATCATTTTAAATTACTACAGAGAGTGAAAAACTATAACTATTATTATTTATTCTTAATATGTGATCCTATATGTTCAATTAATATTGGCAGTAGGCCTAAATCATATTTTGATCATACAAGTAATAAGTGACCTCTAGCAAGACATTTTGGCTATTATTATTCATAATTTTATCACCAACTAGTTAGTGAATACCTTAACAAATTCATTTTTTGCAAGTGACAAAATAATTACATCAAATTTTCTTATTATTCAAATGTTATAATCTTGAAAATGAGTCAAAATTCAAAAATTCAAAAGATTGAAATTCATTAGGAAAAAATTTGTTAACTAAAATTTAAATTAATTAAAGTATTCTAATTATTTTTTTTAAAAAAAATATGTATCAAATATTTACTATCTTATTATTTTTTGTAAAAATATATTATTCATCAACAAATTTTTTTTATATTTATACTAATATAATATAATTATATTAGTTTATTCAAATTATATTGAATACATAACATAATCTAAGTCAGACAATTTGATATTATTTGTTTGTTATCCAAATAATATAACCTTTTAGAAAATGATTACAATTCAAAAGAAAAAAATTTACTTATTAGTAAGATTTTTCACTTAGATGATAAATCAATCTAAGTATTTTAATCAAATTCTTACAATTATTTATTTTGTATATAAAAATTTTTTAATTTTAAAAGTAACATAATATATTATTTATAAGTTTATTTTAATTGAAATATTAATTAGAAAATTTATTATGAGTGAGACAAATATAATTTTAAAAACTCTGCTCATTATCCACAGGTTATATAACTTTTGAAAAATAAGTAAAAATTCAATTAGATTTTGGTCATAATTATAATATCTATTAAAAATCTAGCTTATATTTGAATTAACATGATATACTATTCTTAAGTTTTTTATCACATTAATTTTTGGTATAGATATTGATTTTAGATTGACAAAAAAAAATTAAAAATTATTGTTTCTAAAGGCTATAACTTTAAAAAATGAGATAAATTTTATAACATAAAAATTCATTTTTAGTACATATTTTTAACTAAATTGTTAATTATGTTATGCTTTCTATCATTGAATTATGCTATGCTTAAACTAATATATCATATCATATGTGTGTTCATTTTTGAAAAGTATTTAACAAAAAATGTAATTTGAATAACATAAAAATGATATCAAGAAATTTGTTCAATATATAAATACTATAACCTAGGAGAAATGAGCTTAAAATTAAAACATAAAAAGTACTATTATTAGTTCTCTTAGAATTTGAATTATTTATAATTTTTCTAAATATATTTTTATAAATATTAATTGTATGACTAAAATTTTATTATTTTATTTTTGGTCATGATTATAATATGCTTCAATAAATTAGTAGAAACTTGAACTATTATATCATATTATATGCAAGTCTATTAAAACTAAAATATTGAGTACACACTTTAATATAAAAGTAATAAAAATGATTTGATAAAAATTATTCATTATTCAAAAAGATTAATATTAAAAAATGAGTTAAAATTTAAAATATTTAAATTCATTCTAAGTTTTTTTAACTAAATTTTGAATTATTATAAGTATGATTATTATATTTAAAAAAAATAAATATTACGTATTTAATGTTTTATTAATTATTTTGTCACAAATATAAAATATAACAATAAATTATTCTATGCTTGAACTAACATATTTTATTATTTATAAGTTTATTTAAACAAAAATATTTAATAATAAGACATAACTTGAGCGACAAAAATATAATTTGATATAATTTACTAATTATCTTAAAACTATGACTTTTTGAGAAAGAAGATCAAATTTAACTTTATGTTAATTATAATTATGTTGACTATAAGTATTTTAAATATAAGTTTGTTAATTATATTTTAACAATTATTAATCATAAGTGCAATTTTTTATAAATTATTTTTAAATCTTAATTACAATTTCTATTAATAAATTAGCCTATAATTGAACTAATATATAATGTTATCTATATGTTTATTTTAGCTGAAGTATTTAGTGTACATATTAATTTATTAGCAACAAAAATAATTTGATAAAAATTATTCATAATTCAATGGCTATAACCTTTTTTAAATGAATTATAATTTAGAAGATCAAAATTATTTCTTAGAAATGTTTTTAACTAAAATTTTGAATATTTTATGTATTATAATTTTTTTTGATAAAAAAATAATATTTAATATTTTTTTAATTTTTTAGCACATATATAATGTGCATTAATAAATTATTTTATGTTTAAAATAACATAATATATTATTTATAAGTTTATTTTTAACTAAAATATAGAGTACATAATTTAAATTGAGTGATACAAAAGTTATTGAATATAATTTGATTTTTATCCAAAGGCTATAACATTTGAGAAACAAGCTAAATTTTAAAAGACCAAAATTTCTTATTCGTAAGAATTTTTACTTTGATGCTAAATCATTTTGAGCATCTTAATTATAATTTAATAATTATTTATCTCATATTTAATAATTTATAAAATTATTTTTTGGTCATTATTACATATTTAACAATTAAATTTATCAATACTTAAACTAACTTTAAGAATTGATTCTAAGTGACATAATTATAATTATAAGTGATATAATTATATTTCAATTAAAATATTTATTAAAAATTTTATAATGAGTGAGATAATTATAATTTAAATATTGATTAAAAATTTTATTAATAGATATGGGAAAGAAGCACAAATTCAAAAGTTTATTATTATAATATTGTATTATTTTTCACTTAGATTTTGTATTATTTTAAGCTAATTATACTTTAAAAATTATTTATCTTATTTCTAATAGTTTTTAAATTCATGTTTATGTCATGATTATAATATCCATCAAGCAACAAGCTTAAACTTGAACTAACATAATGTATTACTCCTAAGTTTAGTTTAACTAAATATTAAGGATAAATCATATGAGATTGACGAACAAAAATTTGTTAAGAATTATTATGTTTTCAAAGCCTATAACCTTAACAAATAAAGTACAATTTTAAAAATAATATACTTTCATATTATACTTGCAAACTAAATTTTTAATAAATTTAAGTATTTAATTGTATTTTAATTAAATATATCTAACATATATATTTTTTTGGTCAAAAATAGAATATCTATCAATTAATTCTTCTATGTTTAAGCTAATATAACATATTATTTGTAAGTTATTTTTCAAAATTATTGAGTATTAAATGTAATTTGAATGACAAATGATTTGAAAACATTTGCTAAATATTCAAATGATTTAACCTAAAAGAAATGAGCTAAAAATTATAAGATAAAAATTATTATTACTAAGCTATCTTCATAGAATTTGAATGATTTTAAGTATTCTAACTGTATTTTAATAATTATTTATTTTATGTCAAATATTTTATTAATTTATTCTTGATCATGGTTATAATTTGTTTCAATAAATTAATTGATACTTGAATTAACATAACATATTATTTATAAGTTTATTTTAACTAAAATATTGAGCATACATTTTAATATAAAAGTAATAAAAATGAAATAATAAAATTTATTCATTATCTAATATCTATAACCTTAAAAAATTAGTCAAAATTCAAAAATATTAAAATTATTTCTTGCTAAAGTTTTTTAACTAGATTTTGAATTATTATAAGTACTCTAATTATATTATTTATAAAATATATATCAAATATTTAATGTTTTACTATTTTGTTTGTCATAAACACAAAATCTATCAATACATTATACTATGCTTTAATTAACATTAGGTATTATTTATAAATTTATTAAAAGAAAAATATTAAGTAAATAATATAAATTGAATGGCACAAAGATAATCTGATATAATTTACGAATTATCCAAAGTTTAAACATTTGAGAAATAAGATAAAATTCAAAAGTCTAAAATTATGTTCTTTTGTCTAGCCTTTCCCCTCAACACATCCTCATATTATTCTTAGTCCCTCATGTGTATACCTTGGGGTATTGTGTGGTCATAATAGGTAAGATTCTCATCTCAGTCTTATGAATAAAGTGATTGGCAAATATACCATGGAGAAGCATATCCGATATCCCTAGAAATGAAACTCATGTTCCTAGTTTTGAGCAACTTTTCTCTTTAGCCAATAAGACTATTATACGATTAGTCATCCAAGTTTCTGAATTAGTAAGATTTTGATTTTAATAATAAATCATTGTAAGTATGTTAATTATACTTTAATAACTATTAATCTGATGGTTACTTTTTTTTAATTTATTTTTTGATTTTGATTATAATTTTATTAATAAATTAGTATATAATTGAACAAATATAACATATTATCCAAATAATTGGATAAAAATTACATATTATCCAAAGACTAAAATCTTAAAAAATAAGTTAATATTCACAAAATCAAAATTATTTCTTAGAATATTTTTTAACAAGATTTTTGAATATTTCAAGTATTCAAATTTTATTTTTTTATAAATCTATATCAAATATTTACTATTTTAATAATTGTTTGTCAAATATATATTATACATCAACAAATTATTCTATAAATTAACTAATATATTATAGTATTTAGAAGTTTATTTTTAACTAAAATATTGAATACATAAATTAATTTAAGTGTCAGAATATTTTTTTTAATATAAGTTGCTTCTTATCTAGAGGCTATAACATTTGAGAAACAAGGTAAAATTCAAAAAATCAATATTAGTTACTTTATAACTAATATTTTATAAAATTATTATTTGGTCATGTTTATAATATTGACAAATAATTTTATCTATGCTTAAACTAATATAACATTTTATTTATAAGTTTATTTTGACAAAAATATTTTTTTTTCAAACTTATTATGAGTGAGATAAATATATATATATTTTTTAAAAATTCTTATTATCCAGAGGCTATATAACCTTTGGGAAAGAAGCAAAAATTAAAAAGTCAAATTACAATTTAGTAATATTTTTTACTTATTTTTTTATTTTTTTTAAGTATTCTAATTCTGTTTAATAAATATTTGTCTTATTTCTAATAGTTTGTTAATTTATTTTTTTGGACATGATTATAATATCCATCAAAAAACAAGCTTATACTTGAAATGACATAACATATTATTTCTAAGTTTATTTTAACTAAAATATTATGTATATATCTTAATGTGGAATTGACAATTTTCTTCAAAAAAAGAAAAATTACAGATTTTCCTAATACTATGATCTTAAAAAATGAGACAAATTTTATATGATAGAAATCATAGTATATGTTTTTAAACTAAAATTGTAATTATTCTATGTATTTTAATTATATTCTTAATAAATATATATCTAGCATTTAATATTTTTTTTTGTTAAAAATACAACATCTAATAATAAATTATTCTATGCTTAAACTAGTATAACAAAATATTTGTGAGTTTGCTTTTAAAAGACATTGAGTATAAAACATTTTGAACAACACAGCAATAAAATTTTCAAAAATTTTCAAAAAATTTCAAAAAATTCCAAAAAATTTCAAAAAATTTCAAAAAATTTCAAAATAATTTCAAAATATTTGCTCAATATCCAATGACAAAATTTAATATTATTAAACTTTTCAATTAGAATTTAAATGATTTAATGTATTTTAAATATATTTTAATAATTATTTATTTTATATGTGAAGTTTTCTTTATTTTTTTAGCAATGATTACAATATACTTCAATAAATTAGTCAATACTTGAATGAACATATCATATTATTTATAAGTTTATTTTAGCTCAAATACTGAGTAGAAACATAAATCTAACAGTAATAAAAATGATTTTATAAAAATTACTTATTATCCAAAAGCGATAACCTTTAAAAATGTGAAAAAATTCGAATGATTTCAATTCCATCAAAATAATTTTTTTAGCTAGATTTTGAATTATTATAAGTATTGGATTTTTATTATGAATCACTATTTTTGTGTAATAATTTTAACGAGAACATAAACATGATGAAATTTCATTATCAATGAGTTATGATATATACCTTAACAAAAAAGAGCTCCAACATGATTGATTAAGCCTTATGTTTTTATATTCTAAGTAATTATTGATATCATAAAAAATGATGAATATCAAGAACCATAAATGTGATGGGATAAATACACATAAATGCAGCGAAAAATAATTATCTCTCCTTTTGTGCGAGCCTAAAGAAAATAATAATCAAGCAACAAACCACAATATAATAACTTTAGTCAACAGAAGTAACACAGCAATTTTGCTTGTTAAACCTTCCCAATGCGAGAAGTAAAAAAACCACGGGACTATAGTCCAAAAATCTCCACTATAATCAAAATCAGGGTTCGAAAATATTAACAACAATTTGCCACAATATGATTACAATCACAGTTCACAAGAGATAACACAATTCAACAAATAAGAATCAACAACCTACAATCTGCACCCAACTGCCTGAGCCAATATTGATAGCTACGGATCTCAAAACATGATCTTCACCATTCAAATTGTAGAACCAAGTGTCAGGAAGCTTCTATAAAAATTTAAAGGCGATCCGACTATAGAATATTTGGAAAATGCCATCTGAAGATCACTGTGCTGGAGGGTTTTCTTTCATTTCCTTTCTCTCCATTTCTTTTTACACACACACACAGCGCAACACTCTTTCTAGGTTTTTCTTCTTTTATATTCTACTCCAAATGTCATCATTTCTTTTTCCTTTTATTAGTAAGGGAAAACACAAAAATATTTTTTAGGAACACATTTAGGAAACCAAACCAACAAAATTGTGGATGAATATTGAAACATTAATGATTGACAAGATATAAAGAAACAATCCAAATAAAGCTAAACCTATTAACAAAAGGAGAGATATTTGAACGTAAAGTATAAACACTTAAAAACATAAAGACTATTTGATATAAATGGGGGTTTTTAAGAAAATGAAATGAAAATAATGAAATTACAAGATATAAAGCATAACTTGTTGCTTAAGATTTTTCACAAAGACCTAATATAGACTATGAGAAAACTTATTCCCTTGTAATGGACACAATCATATTTTAATAGGTGACAAGATTAATAGTCTCTAAAGGACTTGATATGTATCTCTAGGATGTTGTTACAACATATTTATATAGGTCTATAGATGTTTATATATATATATATATATATGAATAACCATAATTTATTAAAGCAACTATTTAAAAAACCTTGATACATATACTCAATCAAACTAAAAAAAAATTATTATACTTATTTATGCAATATGGATGCATGTTGGACAATCTTTTGAGTGAGTATGTATTAAAAGAGTGATACGTGAATAATCCAATTTGTCCATGTGTGTTCATTAAAAAAATCAAAAACTAGGCATACAATAAATACAATAATAAGGATGAAAATTTACTCCATCCCTGCCTTGCCTCGCCTGGACTCACCTCAAATCGGGTGGGGATTCCCCACAAAATCAATTTGATGGGGTGGGATTGAAATTATCATCCTCTCCTCATCCCTACCCCATTTAGGATCCTTATTATTGCCCTATTTGGATTATATGATTCTCGAGCCCTATGCCCCGTTTGGCTCCTAGAATTGTGGAGGCAGATGAATGGGGCAATAAGATGGGGAATGCACTACCCCACCCCATGACATACAAATCTTGCCTTGCCTTGCCAAAAATGAAAATTGGGGCGGGGTAGGGGTTGGAAAAACCTCTATGGGATGGGGTACAGGAAGGGCACCCTTGCTTTTTCCCACCCTATTGTCATGCCCAGATGTGTCAAACAAGCCATGTTGTGCTTGCACAACCTAGATTATTGGTGGCCTAGCTGGGCCACCATGCCGTGCCTAGCACGACACAACTATATAATGCCCGGCCTGGCATGACTCGTCCAACCTGAGTCTGGGCAGATCTGGGCTGGGTCATGCCTGGCCATGTTGAGTTGGGTTGGGTCGGGCCCGGAGATGCCATCCTACCTAAGACTAGCCGACTAGATAGACTGGTCATCAAGATCGACTCACCGATTATAGATTAATGATTTTAATTTTTTTATAAATTTCAAAATTTAAGTTACCCATTATGAGTTGCCACATCATATTTTTTTATTTATTTCACATAAAATACAAAAAAAAATTCATTAACACAAATCACAAATGACAAAATTTAATAATCAAAATTATCAAAAAAATACATCCATCGATATTCAATCATGATCTAATCCAATAAAAAAATAAAAAAAAATACACAACATAAAATAAAAAGCATCAATCATAATCATGATCATGTAAGTGTATAACTAGCGGTGAGCTCAACCTCTTCAAAGTCTCATGAGTCACCATCTTCCATCAACTCATTTGCTCTTGTTCCAACATGATCATAGATGCCCAATCTTGAATCTTCCTAATCCTTAATGCATACTAGTGCATCAATGAAATCTAGCCACAGTCTTGATCTCCTATTAAAAATTACATTGACTACAACAAAAAAATTTGAATTTAATACTATACTTGACACTTAAGGAGTCAGTAGATCCCGAGTCATCATAGAAAGTATCAGACAGGTGGACTCATATGTTTTAAACAATTGTAAAATATCAAAGTTCTTATTATCATCATATGATAAAATTGAGCAGTAATCGGTATTTAAGTACCAAGATAACTCGCTCCTATTTTATGGTCTACCCCATCATTTTCCCCTTACTAACTGAATGCTAGGTTTTATCCTACTAGGTTTTAATAACAAGATATTTGGTGAAGTAGTTCAAACAATTCTTATAAGTAGTGATTATCATTCAAGTGGGAGTGTTATAAATAATATGGATAAATCTAAATGACCTCATAGTTACTCATGAATTAAATTTTATATTTAATTATGATGTTTGTAAATAACTCATATAAATCGGAGATCCATATAAATGAAAATAAGAATTCAAAACTATTTCATAATTATACTTCTCTATTTTTATTTCTTTCTTTTCTAACACTTTATTTTTGATTTTTTTATGTGCATGTGGACATAATTGAAATATAAAAAACACACATTATAAAGGAGCTTTAATTTCTAAAAATTTTAATTTAATATTAAAAATAGAAAAAACAACCCTTTTAATTTTCAAAAAGTTTTATTTTTTTGTCAAAAATGTTTGTATTTTTCTTTTGAAAATTTATTACATATTTAATTGAGGTTTTATTTTAGAAACCATTTGAATATGCATTCCACATATGGAACAACAAAGCATATTTGCCTACTATCAAACTTATGCATGGGGAGGCCACTTTGATACACAAAACTATTTTGAAGATGATGCAATTTGGTGTTTACTAGTGACACTTGTTTAAAAAAGATGAATATATATACAAAGCGTATAACAAATGTCAAAGGCTTGATTTGTTGACAAGGTTAAACATGATGCCGCATTATCTTATTTTGGTTGTGAAAATTTATGATGTTTGGAGGAATTATTTTGTGGGACCATTCCCTAATTTTGTTTAGATATTCTAAAAACACAGTGGGTGTGGACTATGTATCTAAATGATTTGAATACATTCATTGCAAGAATGATGATTGATTACTATTCAAAAGCTTTATATTAATAAGGTGAATTTTTCTTGCCTTGTCTATTTCAAATAATAATTATTCATAATTAATTAAATTTTCATGTTAAGTGTCCCCAACTGTAATATAAATATTTTTTGTATGTGTTTCTAATATTTTATTAGTTTTTTAGCCCTTGATTTGAACTTAGAAAAGTTTGGAAGTATAATGGCAGCGAGCATAACCATAAAGTATGGAAAGTAAGGCTAGAAATTATGTTTTAAATGACTTCATAAATTCACAAGGCAATGGAAACTTAGTCTATAAAATACATTTGTGCATATAAAGCATCACCAATTCGAAAATACTTGAAAAACCAATGTATTTGCATGAAAGAAATCTTCAAAAGTTAGCAAGAAATTAGAAATCTAGAAGCGAACATCTATGGGTAGAAGGTTAAAAAGTTTGCAAGTACTTGCAAAATCCATAGAAAGACTGTGTAAGCCATAAGCATACAGATTCAACAATTTGAAAGTACTTGTAAATTACTAAAGAAACACCTAGAACTCGCTCGATTGTTGAATTATGCTGATGAAATCCAACATTGCTTGAACAAATCTCTTAACTTAATTTTTTAAACATTTCCATGAAGTTAAATAAAATCTTGTTTATATGTTGAACCAAATTGTGAGGTATAATCTTAACACTTTTGTTTGATATGAGTTTTCCATACTATGGAGGGCAAAGTTAGCATCTCCTAATAAGAAGATACTTATCAACAATCAAATTCCAATTAATTTTTTATTGGCCAAACATGGGCCAAGTAATTTTACCCATCATGTTGGGTAGGGCGACTCAAATTTCTTTTTCGCTGTCTAGCTCAATCCAACTTCATGACTAGTTCAAAAATGGGAATGGTTGTGTAAAAAGAATAGCTTTTACATGAATTGAATTACTAAGCATAATCATAAAACATAAGATTTGATATAAATTTCTTCTAGTATGGGGGGCAAAGTTAGCATATCTCAAAAAACAATTTGTTGATCCACCAAGTTACTAGTTAATTTAGTTTGATGAAAATAACTTAAACTATCCACATTAACAAAAAATGATAATGAAAATTTGTTGATAAGTATCTTTTTTAATACTCATGATCATTGATCTTAAGAATGTGTCTAAGTGGGAGGGACCTTTGCATTGAAATGGTCCTAAAAAAGTGGGGATTTTTTTATTTCCAGATTAACCAGATGCAAAATGGGTCATGTCATACAAAAAGTCTAAGTTTTAGGTTAAGCCAAATTGTCATGTATAATCTTATTACTTTTATTTATAATGAGCTTTCCCAAATATGGAGGGTAAGTTAGTATCCTCTAATAAATGATGTGTTCATCTATCTAGCTATTGATTGTTTTATTATGATCAAAATGCCTTTACTAGCAACGTTAACCAAAAATGTGTCTAATAAACATATTTCCATATGTATCTTCTTAATACTCATGATCATTGATCTTTTGAATGTATTAGGATTGGAATGCATTACGTAGTCGATTGTGTTCAATTTTGAATGTAATAGGATTTGAATGTTAACCAAAGGAGTAAATATGTATCTTCTTAATACATGTATGAAGAGTGCATTAAAAACATTATGTGTAATCCCTCGGGTGTCCTCATATTGACAAAGAAAGATAAGTTGTTAAAAAATATGCATGGCCATCATGAATTATCATCTTGCATTGACGGATTGGATTGGGATTTTATAATATATATCCAAATGAATCATTTTATTCTCTCATGTTCCATTTCTATTGGATTAATGAAGTTCTTCTCTTTAAGATCTTAACTATTTGGGATGGTTGATTCCAATGTGATGAGCACATTCGAATATATTTTTACTAGCTTTATCATCAAATGTCATTCCATGAAACACTAGAATATACAATTTGGGAAAGACCGAAAGTTTAGATGAAAAGTGAACTATCACTATTCTTGTTCTTGGGATAACCTAGTATCTTATTAATATTGTGACTAGTTCACCTATGGTTTTTTGGAGAATATTTTTATGAGGATCCTATTAGAAGGTTATACTATTTGTAAAATAAAAAAATATATACAAATAAAATTAGAAGTGATATTATAAAATTGAAAAGAAATTGAGGCACCATAAATTAAGTAAATAAAAACCTTAAAAACAACAAATGATTATGAATCACTAGGTTAGTGATGGTGAATACCCTCCATTATCACTCCCTCCCCCTACATCCCCCTAAAGTTAAATGTGGCATCCAATAGTAACTTAAAGCTTGTTTCGAAATAGAAAACACTTAAGGCATATTTACTCCTTTGGTTTTTGTAAATGAATCAGCCAGTTGAACATGTGAAAGAATAAGGATGCAATTAGAGAATCGTTGTCAATTAATTCACAAAGAAAATGACAATTTAAACATTGTGTTTAGATCAAGACTATTAATGAGGTTGCTTTCCATGAAAATAGCACTTTTTATATCACATAATATTTCGTGAGGAGTAGACAACTAGAGATAAATATCATGGAGAAGTTGAACAATTCAAGCTACTTCATTAGTGATAGAAACTAAGGATTGATATTGAAATTCAACACTATTGTGAAAAATCATTGACTATTATGGAGCATTAAAGGATTAGGTTAGGACCTAAGAAGACAACATATACAGTGGTAGACAGATGATCATTAGAGAAATCATACCAATCAATATTAGGACAGGTATGTAATTTATTATAAGAAGAGCTATAGTGTTGGAGTTCACGATGAATCATGTGTTCAACACAATGCAAGATGTATTTGAGTGAACAAAAATATTCTTCAGTAAGGGCATGCATATAATGGAAAATAGAAATGTCACTAAATTATAAATCAAGCAGTGTGATAGTTAAATATTGAAGGGCTCTAGTAAAAAGTCAAAAAAGAGTGAGATTTGAGAAGGGCTTCCCTTTATTTGAGAGATGAAGACCAAGATCAAAGTAGAAGTAGTATGGTGACTTTGTTATGCTGACCAATTTTATTGGTTAGATTGTGTCCCAAAAGTTTGTTAGTGATGATTTTTATTAAAAAAATATTCATAAGTATATGGGTCATACAAATAGTAAAGAAGACTTTCATCTTGTTAATGATCCCACAGAGATTGTATCAATATAGATTGTTTGATCAATCAACAATGAGATAATATTGTTCTAGTTTATAAGATAAGTTAGGATTTTGGTAGCATCTTAGATCCTAGAGTTTGTCTATTTTTTTTTCGTATGATACATGTTTAGATAGTTTGATTCGTGTTCAGTTTCGAAATAGAATGAAGGTTTGATAATTGTCAAAATGTTTTTTTGCCCTAATAATATACAAGGTGGTTATCACCATTGAGTCTATTTCAATGATATTTCCCTCATAACTATCACCTCAATATTTTACCACTAAGATAATAAATTATTTTTTTATAGAGGATCATTCATAAATTCATACCTTTTAGGCAACTTGTCAACTTCCTTTAATGGTTATTTCAAATGTATATTTTTATTCTTTGGCCTTAGGTATCTTAAAGACTTTGAGCTAATGTGGTCATAAAAAGTATTTGTACTTTTGATTTCATAAGCATTATACTTTCATAAATAAGACATGTCTTTCCTCAAATATCACTAGTGGGAATCATATAAATAAAATTAACTCAGAGGTTATCACCACCTCGTGAGTCACAACCACTCATACATGTTCTTTGGATTACTTATCACCATCTACTATAGTAACAATATGACTTACACACAAAATATGAAACTCTTAGGAGAATATTTTATAAAATATTCATATCAATTGAGAGTTAGTTCTTCTAAGATATATACAATGGATTGACATGTATAATTATTTGTACTTTTGACATCTTGAGCATTATACTCGTAATGATTAATATATCTCAATTTTGGATTTAGACATATAAGTTTGCCTCGCATATTATGATAAGAAAAGATGTCATTTCCTTCCAATCATATGCACAAGTGAGTGTCATAGTTTATCTATAACTATCTACCATGATAATATGTACAAACCTAATAATAGTAAAATCCTAATTTAAATTTTATATAATTAACAATTCCATCAATATTCATTTCACGACATAAATATAACATTGTATTTATAATCAAACATTTTTATATCACATAAATCAAAATAAATGAACTCTAAACCTCAAATCAAGAATCTATGATTTAAAATATAATTTCCTATATTATTTCAATTAATTTTCTGAAATCTACCCTCGAGAGGGGGATTTGAAAGTTATGCCCCAGCTTTAGGATTCAACATTGATCTTGCATTCTTTTTTTACTCATTAATCTTCTAGAGAGTGTGAAAATTGTTTCTAAGGTTATTTTTGTGCATTAGAAGGTAAATAAGAAGAGAGAGGTCGATTAGTTTTCTAGTTTCTTTTTACCTCATTTTCTCTCTGTCTTTTATTCTTATGTATTTTCTAAGTAGAAAGTCGTAGCTTTGAAATAATGCCATCTTTTTCCTTTGGCCTTTTGAGCTCGACTTTGTATCAGTAGGAAGTGGCCATAGCTTTAGAATGTTCCCTAAGCTCTCTACACTTCAAAAGTCATAGCGCTGAGAAGTGGCCATAACTTTTGTAACCAACTCATATATCAAAGTCGTAATGCTAGAACATGGTCTTGGGATTTTACTTCACATGAGGTAAAATTGTTACAACCTTGGAAATTGTCATGATTTGAATAATGCATTCTTTAACTTTTTATAGTCAAGAGTTGTGGTGTTGGGAAATGTCAATGACTTTAAATTATGAATATTAAGTTTTGATAAAGATAAAACTATGAAACTAAAGAGTGACCATTATTTTCAACACTAGTGGGGTACTTGGTTATTTTGATATGAAATAAATATTGTAGCTCATTACATATTTTGAGATAAGTGTAGCTATAACTCTAAGATAATATCAGAGCCAAAAAGAATATATTGCACAGAAAAAAAATTATACTAATGAGATGGTATAGTCATTACATAAAAAGATTATTATAACTAATTATGTAGAATTTCTACCAAGAATATATGCCAAAACTACTCGATAAGACTAAATATCACTAAGTCAATAATAACCTCAAAAAACATAATCATTTCAATACTATTCATTACAATCCATCAAAACTATAATTTGAGAAAATCATTCTAATTATTACATATTTCAATACTTATATATAATCACAAACTATCCAAAATATAATAGAATATTTAATATCTAATATATCAAACAAACTCACATACTAAAACTATTGATCATCCATGAACAATAACTTCTCCCTCCAAAAAAAAGAGAAGAAATACTTTTCACATTATTACAAATAATAATTTTCAACATAAAGTAAGTACAATAATAAACAAAATATCATATTACAATTCAATGATGAGAGGGATGATAGTGGTGGGCTTTTTGTTTCAGATCAAATTGTGTGAAATGAAAATTAGTTCTGGATTGCTTAAATGGTGGCCTCGAAATGGATGCTCTCTCCATATCTCTCTCTTTTTGCTAACAAATGAGGCACCTTCATAAGAAGTTTGAACAATACATATTTTCTTTCCCTAATAGGGTTCAAGGATCCTTCAAAAGATCTCATAGTAAAAATATTTTTAATTTTCATTGCCCTTTTCCATTTCTTCAAATCATTGGTTCTCTCGAAAACACATCTCATCTCCAATCCACATATCTCTAGGTGCCACCAAGTTCCTCCACTACACTGCCATGGAGTTGTAGAGGGCTCCAAATTGCTATACATTTTTTTAATACAGATCTCAACTCACTTCATCAATTATTTCAAAAACTTCTAGATTGTATCTTTGAACTTTTCTTGGGTCACAAAATGTGTATCTCTTTCTTTTGGAGATGCACCTCTTATAATGCATCTCACTTTTCAACTCTCTATTAAAGCTTTGTGGAGGGATTGGACTTTCTTTTTCAAGTATTCTTCTCTATGTCCATCTTCTAATTGGATGCTCTTCAAAATGTGATAATATTGCCAAGTACATCACTTTGTCTACCCATTGAAGGCTTCATATTGGGTTCCTCCTATTCTCATCTTCTCCCTCATTCTTTGATCATGCCTATTCATTCTCCATTAAAGGATAATCATTTTCCCCAAATTTTACTTGATTTTTTCCCCTTTAAGAATTAGCTTATTCTCCTTTCTATCTCCTTTAATTCCCCATTTAATGCCCAACAATATCAAAGGAACATTCTCAGACAAATTTAATCAACTTGCTCATCCATGGGGATTCCCTTAGCTAATCATAACAAAGTAATCAAAATAGAGTAATTATTTAACCAAAAAAATTCACCCTTAAGAAACTAAGAGTTGAACTTCTTAAGAATATTCCTAACTTCAAAACTATAACCAAATAGGATGTCATACAATAAGATTGTTATATCTTTGGTTATCATCAAGACATGGAGCATCGGTGTTAAAAATGAATATATGAAATATAATCATGTCTTACTTATCTTTGTGAGTTCTTCACATATAAATTATATATATGTGCTTTTTGAAGGTACCATTCATTCACCATTTTCTATCCGTCAATAAGTTTGTGATTGTTGGAAAATCAAGTTGCATTTGGAGAGATTTAAAAGTCATGCTAGTTTTGGCTCCTTGGAATCCAAGCAATTCTTTTATAATTCTCCTATCAAAGTATACCCAAATGAATCTAACATAGCATGTCTTACATTGTATATCCTTCAAATTAACATAGAATTATCTCGCAATATAAGCATTCCTCTGTTATCCATGTTTATAAAATAATAACTAATCCTTGGTCTCTATAATTTGCTTGAATGGAGGGATGAACTCGTTGAATCCTCACTCCTTAATAAAACTCTTCTTGGATATTACATATTTCATCCTTTACTGCATTATTTTGTCACATAAATCATCATGAAGTGCTACAACTTCATGTGGAATTTCATGGTGTTGGGCCTCTATCACATATACATTTCCTTACGACTCATTTCTCTACTCATTTTCTTTGGAGATTTTTTCTCTTCCATTATCAAATCAAAGAAATTAGCACATTTAGGGTTTGTTCTAAAGAAGGTACTATTTGAAGGAATTATAGAGTTTGATATTTATAGTCATGACCTATCAAGATAAAGATGCAGCTTTATGAGCTCAATCCCCTTTCTTTAATTAGAAAGCTACCGTGCTAGGTCAAGATGGTACATCAAAGTCATAATATTATGTTATGGCCATGGCTTTGTCATTAAATTTTTGATGATACTTTTTTTTGTAACACCAAAGTCATGACAGTAAGTATGTCCATAGCTTTGTCATTGAGCTTTTAAGAGGCATTTTATTTTTGTAATATCAAAGTTGTGGTACTGAGTATGACCAAAACTTTATATGTAAATAGTCAGAATTATAGTTGGTTTAAATCTACAATTCTTTTGTGTGGAGAGAATTCCAAGTTTATTTAATTTATTATGATGCTTATTTAAAAAAACAATAAACTTTATCATGCAAAAGAAAATTCTTGAGTTGCCTCTCGAGTAACACTACATTTAACTTCTACAATTAGATCATCAATAAGAAATCAATTCAATTTAAAATTTCTTCAATCCTAACTAATTTTTTTGGGTAATTTTTGATCTCCTTCGTATTTTATATATTAGTCAATGATGCTGTATAGCTAATCATCTCAATGGCCTCTACAAGTATAGATATGACGAAATGCTTACTCTTTATCTTTGCTCTCATAATGACATATTGAAATATCACGAATTTCTTTTTTTTTCCTAGTTTTTCTCCTCACTTCCTTTATATCTGCCACTAAAATTTCACATGTTGCACTTTTCTTATGCATACTCAAAAAAATGTATATGATTTCTTCTTCCTGGTTGTCATCTTCAACTATCTACATATTAGTTACTAAAACCTCTATTGTAGTACTTCTTCATGCATTTCAATTTCCTTTTCTCAATTTTTAACTTCAATTACTTCCATATCATCCACTAAAATTTTTGATGCAATACTTTCTTTATATATACTTAATTCAATGTATTGGTTTCTCATATCAAGCTGCTTTAATTATTCTTCTATTCTTTTATTTGATCTTCTAGTTGTAATTAGTAATTCTATAACGCTACATCAAATGTTGGACTTGTGTAAAGGTGTCAAACGGGACATGTCGGGCTGGCCCGACCCATTTTTAGCCGGCCCGACCGTGCTTTCATGCCTGGCCAGGCACAATTCTGTGGAGGTCAGCTCAGCACAGACACGTGGCACGAATCCGCCAGGCCGAACCCCTCATATAAAAATATTAGGGGTTCGGGTGCGCGCTGTCGTGCCACCGCACGGTGAACTCCTAATTTAAAAAAAATTAGGGTTTCGGCACGCCAGAAATCCTAATTTTATAAAAAAATTAGTTTCTTGGCTCGTGCCGAGGTACCATGCCAACGGGCCATGGTACCGTGCAGGGCCAAGCACTGCATGAGGGGCCTCGGCAAGGCACGACATGATTGGTGCCGTGGTTGGGCACGGCACGAGCCCAGGCATGGAAAATTTTCATGTCGGGCCAGCCCAAGCACGACCGAATCATGCAATGCCTCATGCCGAATAGGGCCGGCCCAGCCCGGTTGACACCTCTAGATTTATTGTATATAATGACTATCATGTGGAATCTTTTTATGCCTACCTCAACTCAAATCTCCATAACTCACTATTGGATGATAATAAAATTGATTTAGGTTACCATGTTGTATGAAATAAAAGTTATTGCTCATGCTTGGTGAATAATAAGCTTCATTATATTGATAATTTGGATTGTACTTGTACGTGAGCAGAACAATCCATGATCCAAACAAGATAGCAAAACATGCTAATGTAGATACAAAAAAAATAATCAAAATATCATTATCAAAATAACTAAAAGAAAAACTATCCTTTTTCAAGAATAATTATTTCAATTTATGTTTGACTAACCAAACTAAAGAATCCCTAGCAATGATACCAAAAACTTATTATGATTTTAGCATGCTACCTAACTTTATTAGTTAAATAGTATCCCAAAAGTTTGTTCGCGAGAGTCTTTTATCAACAAAGATTCCTAAGTGTATAAGTCATACAAATAATAAAGAAGACTTTTGTCCAGATATTGATTTCATATAAATTGTTTTGATAGTTTGGTTAAACAACAACGAGACAATATTATTCTAATAGATACGATAAGTAGAAATTTCATAAAATTTGAGATCTTAGAGTTTGTCTATTTTTATTAGTATGATACATATTTAAATCGTTTAGTTCTTGTTGAGTTTTGATACAAAATGAATATTAGATTATTATAAGAATATCCCTTTACTTTAGTAGTATATAAACAATTATGGCTTTATTAGTTCTTTATTAGTTCTTGTTGAGTTATCATTATTGAGTACATCCAAATGATGGTTCTCACGTAGATGTCTCATTGATATTTTACTATTGAGATAAAAAATTATCTTTGCTAAAGGATCATTCACTCCATACCTTTTATGTAAATTATCAATTACCCTTTATAATTATTTCACATGAACTTGATTATTCTTTAGCTTCAGATTTCTTAAAGACATTAAACTAATTTGGGTTTATAAGTATTTGTGCTTTCAACTTTATAAATATCATACTCATATAATTAACATATGTCTTCCCTTGAATCTCATTGATAGGAATCATATGAATGAAAATAACTCAAAAAATTATCATGATCTTTTGAGTCACAACTAGTCACATACATCATCTTCCACAATGATGATGCAACTCACACACTAAAGGTAAAACTCATAGGAGAATGTTCTATAAAATATTCACAATAATTAAGAGTCAATTCTTCTATGATCTATATAATAGATTAACATATAAAATTATTTGTGCTTTTGGCTTCATGAGTTCCATTCTTATAATTATTAATATGCCTCAATTTTGTGTTTAGATGTATAAGTTTTTCTTGCACATTGTGTTTTAAAAAACTATCATTCATATCATTTACATGAGTGAGCGTCAAGATTTACTTGCCATCGGCTATCATGACAACATACGCAAACTCACCAAAGTTAAATCCTAATTTATGTTCTATATAATAAAAAATTGTATCAATATTCATTCCATAACATAATTCAAATATTGCATATATAATCAAATATTCATACATTACATAAAACAAAATAAACAAATCCTAGACCTCAAATTGAGAATCTAGGATTCAAAACTTAATTCTCCATGCTATTTTCATTAATTTTTTGAAATCTATCATAGAGAGAGGGGTTTGAAAGTTATGCTCTTCAATCCTAAGGTTTAGCCCTAATCTTGCTACTCTTATTTGCTTGTGGATTTCCTAGAGAGTGTGAAAATTACCTTTAAGATTATAGTTATGCCTAGTGGAAGTCAAAAAGAAGAGAGAGGTATGTTGGTTTTCTAGATTTTTTCTCTTCACTTTTGTTATATTGTATACTTAGGTATTTTCTAAGTAGAAAGCCATAGCTTTGGAATGGTGTTGTAACTTTGATCTTTGGTCTTTTCAGCTTGAGGTCATAGTGCTGAGAAATGACTATGGCTTTGGAATGTTCCATTTGCTCTTTGTACCCCAAAAAGTTACAATAATGGGAAGTGGCCATAACCCTTACAATTAGCTTGTATATCAAAGTTATGGCATTGGGACGTGACCAACACTTTTCATTCCCATGATAGAAAAAAGTCATGACCTTGGATATAGTTGTGGCTTTAGTAATACCCCGTTTAACTTTCTATATCCAAGAATCATGGTACTAGGAATGGTCATGACATTGGATACATTAATATTAAGCTTTGATAAAGATAAAGCCAAAATACTAGAAAATGACAATGACTTTTAGTATCAGTGGAGTATTTGGTTATTGAAATATAAAATTAATATCACAACCCAATTAATTGTTATGAGATAAGTTTGATTAAAACTCCAAGATAATACCATATCCAAACAAATGTATTACATAATAAAAGTATCATGCTAATGAGATGAGAGTCGTAGCATAAAAATATATTCATGACCAATTTTATAAAGTTTCAGCTAAGAATGAATGTTGAAATTACTTGATATGAGCAATCATCACCAAGTTAATAATTATCTCTAAAAACACAATAATTTCAATACTATTTATCATAATCTATTGAATTTCTAATTTCATGAAATCATTATAATTATCACATGTTTTTATACTTACACATAATCAAAAATACCCAAATACACAAGAATATTTAGTATTTAATATACCAAATATGTAGGCATTAGTTTGGATTCAACCATGTTGGCATATTGTAGAAGATAAAGAACATATTTGATTTGACTAGACAATATGCCTTAAAATTAAATGCCTAGAAAATAACAAAGAGAGACCAAATTCTTAATGAAAAAAATAGAAGATAACTAGTACCTCTCATATATTGGTGAACAAATACATAGGAATTAGCTTTATTGAGTATAAATCCAACTTTGGACATTAAGAAAATGAATTGTTGGAATGAAGTACGAGGAGCTTGTTTTAGACCATACAAAATATGATTCAAATGATAGACATGTTGAGAAAAAGTGGGGATTAGAATAGCCAAGTGGTTGATCTTTGTATATTTCATCATAAATTAGATCATAGAGGAAGACATTCTTAACATCTAATTGATTTAAAGACTAACCAAAAGTGATTGCAATTGATAAAATAGTTCATATAGTAGCGGGACATGCAAATGAGATGTATGTATATTCAATGTTAAGTCTATCAATTTGATAAAAGCTCTTTGCCATAAGATGGTCTTTATTATGATCTAATAGAATCATTAGCATAAAATTTAGTTTTAAAAATCAAATAACAATCAATTACATTGTCGTTATAAGGATGACATACAAGATCCCAACTTTCACTTTCTTTTAAAGATTGTATTTCATTATCCATTGCCAAGAGCCATTTAGGGTATTTGGCAATAGATTTGAAACCCCATGGAACTTTCTGAGCAAATAGAGATGGAAAAAAAATTAAGAAAATGATTTCAAGTATAATGTATAATGTCTTGGCTTTAAATATTCAAGTTTTTCTTTTTGTGATCAATGAGTGAGTGTTGGAAGGTGTAGTTACAATGTTAATAGATGATCTTGGCAAGCTTAAAGAAAAAAAAAGCTAGAATTACCAAGATGCCTAAAAAAGAATTTCTCCTAGACCATCATTGCATGGTAAACAACTCAATATGAAATAGGATAAGATAAGAATTCAGAAGTCTCAATATTGTCATTAGATTTGGAAGTGTTTGAGAAGATCAGATAGGGAGTGGAGATGAGAATTTGTTGTATGTCATACTCAAGTAAGGAAAAATAGTTTCATAAAACTCAACATGTCTAAAGATACACATACATTGTATCTCATGGTCAAGACAACAAAAGCCTAGTGAATGAGGTTGTGACCTAAGTTGACACAGAGTGGGTTTGAGAGATTGCTTGTTAGTAGCATGATCTAAGAAATAAGGAAAACATAAATAACATAAAGTGCAAAGCAAGAAGTAATTAAGTTGTTTACCAAATAAAAGTTCATATGAAGTTTTGCCCATAAATCTTGTGAGGAGAGACAATTGATGATATAGACTACTGTGGAGAAAGCTTCAATGTCCAAAAGAGTAACGGAATTAGGTCATGAAACACAAGGGTGAGAATAGTATCTATTATAATGTGTTTGTATTTTTGTTCAACAACACCATTTTAGTAAGGGCATGAAACACAACACATTTCCAAAAGAGGTGAGGTTATATTTAAACTTATCATTAGTAAATTCAAGTTTGTCATCACATTGAAATGACTTAATTTTAGAAGGGAATTGGGTTTCCATTTAATGTTAAAATTTGATAAATGTTTCAAAAAAAGTTGCCTTCTATTTTAAAAAAAATTAACTAAATCTATTACAATCATCATTTATCACATCTTAATAATGAAAACTAGTAATAGAACTTTAAGGAAGGATCTCATATATCATAATATAATCGATCAAATGGTAAGATGTATTAGTTGTTATTAAGATAAAATGGAAGGTGATGATTCATACAAAGTTAGAAACCAACACACAAATTTGAGTCAAAACCTTTAAGTTTATAATTACAAAATATTAAGTCAAATCTAGAGAGAGTTAACAATGTGAAAGTTTGTTGTCAAAAGTGAGCATGCCACAAGTGAACCAAGGCTTGTGGTTTATTGAAAGAAGTAACAAAAATATTGGCATGATGAGATTGATCAAACACATACAATCCATTCTCACATTTACTAACTCAAAGCACAACTTTTGTGATTCAATCCTATATGGTGAATGCAAAAGGAGCAAAAATCACTAAAAGTTATTATCCTTTGTAAGTTAATGAAAATGAGATTTTTTTCTTAAATCTAGAAATAACTAAAATATTGGATAATTAAAGTGATATTTTAGGACTCAGATGAGAGACAAACTAATGGAAGATTGACCATTAACAATCATCACCTCATTGTTATGAGAGTAAAACTTTAGAAATATCAGTACCTTCAGAATCTTGTGTCATGTGAGAGGCGGCACCTAATTCAACATGCCAAAAGAAGTCATTCAAGTTTGAAATCAAATAAACAAGCAAAGGCTTCAACAAGATTGATAGACTACTTTTTCTTTATATTAATAAAAGTCTAATGACATTTATCCAAATGTCCTTTATCACAAATTTGACAGTAAACAAAGAAGTGGATACTTTTTGCTTTCTCTGTGGGTTTCAACTTGGCAGTGAGATTTTGTGATGCAAATTCAGTGGGGAAGTTTTAATGGACATAAATAATCATGTTGTTAGATTGTAGAGATACAAATTTATCAAAGATTTCATAGCTCATTAATTTTGGAATAATATTTGTGAGGGAAAGTAGAGTGGACTAAGAGAGCATTGTAGTGGAGAAGATCTTGTAATCATGTCCCAATCCAATTAAAAAAATAGTGAACTTTGTCAAGGATATCAATGTGGAAAATAATAGTTGCTGATTAGTGACAAATGACATTGAAGAGATGAGACAATACAATAAGGGATTTCGAGCTTCATTGCATAGGTTTAAGGTCATCTTTGAAATGAAATTTTTTAGTCTTATATATGGATAAAAGGGGGCTTTGAGAATGGTTAATGTCTCATAGGCATGATTAAAGTATAGGCCAAATTCAATTTTATGAGGAGTATGAAAGAGTCAAATGAGTCTTTGAAACATCACCCACAGATTTCTCTATGAGCAAGGAGTATTAAAAGACTCAAGAGAGTGATCTATATGCAACCATGAAGTAAAGTTTGGGTTCAATAATGTGGTGTCGTTAGATTCTGTAACCTTCATAGAAGTAGCTTGGATACAGCCATTAAAAAATTTGAGGTGATTTTGACTTATCTCTCCATAAAAGATAATCTAAGGCATTTATGAATATACATATATATATATGCACCAAGATATTTTTTAAAATATTTACTTTAACAAAAAAAGTAAGAGAAATTATCAAAATGATTCGATTGCTAGGATAGGTAGAACCCCAATTTCAAGGTTCCTACCTAGGATGAATATGTCTACCACCTTTCTCAAGATTGCAATTGTTTGGCCCATTAAACATTTATATTAGTTGACCCAATCATTTGAGTTAGTCAATTCAAATTGCCACATTTATGTGTGAGCACTTCTATGACTCATCACATCTAGCTTTCAAAAAGTTAATTCTTCAAAGTGGAGTTGATTTATATGTTCAAATTGTCATGACTATTTGTAAGTAGTTACTTAGATCAATTTGAATATTGAAGTAAGTAGTTACTTATATCAATTTGAATATACATGCTTGTGGTCACAAAAAATATATTTACCTAGCATTCTCTTTAGAATGGACATATAATCCCTCTAAAGGCTAATACCTTACTAAAAGGCATTTGCTTCACATTAATGTCACTTGATTGTTCTATGAGAATTTAAGTCCTTTGAAGGAAATTTAACTCATATTAAATGCATTCAATCCATATTAAGTGTATTTGACTCCTATTAAAGGCATTCAACTTACATTAGGGTTACTTGACCTCTTAGAGGGCATTCAACCAGAAGTAAGGACCCTTTACCTATATCAAGGGCAATTAACATATCAAGGCATTTAACTCACATTAAGGGCATACAAGGTCTCTTAAGGGCATATTATCACTCATAAGGATATTTAACCCCAATTAAGGACGCAACTTTTCTAAAAGATAGTTAATCCATGGTATGAGCAACTAGTTCATGGTAAAAATATTTATTTTAAATATAAACAACCATATTAGCACTTTTTAAAGAGGCTAATTGGGGCAACATTTTTGAAAAGTCACTCCCTGACATAATATATTATGGGTAGATTCTAATCATTTATTCTTGACTATGCACAAATTTAGGTGCACTTAAAATAAAGGTGTGCTACAAATAAATATAATGAATTTACTAAAGAATGATAGTTTTCATGTGCTAATATAGTTACGTCCCTATCTTTTCTCAGATTACATTTACATGATAGAAACTTGATATTATTTTTAGCTATTGACTAACTAAAGTATAGAGAAATATGATCGACCGACTCAAATAAATCAACTATTTTTGTAAGAAATTTCTCATGTCTTACATTGGATACAAGATCTAGAAATTTGACATCTAATAAAATTAAGATCCAAGGATTTATGATTCAAAAAATTTGTAATCATTAAAATTTGTGTTACAATAATGTTATTTTGAATTTACTTTACTTTTGAATTAGCATGTAAAGATGAAGCAACTTATATTAGTTCTAATACAGATGTGAGTTTGAATTTGTATTGTTCTTGAATTTGCATGTAAATAGCTAACCCTTGTATTAATTCAAAAATGCATGTTGTTTTGAGTTTGTGAATATATATATATATTGTTGAATTCAATAAAAAAACTGATTGAACCATTCAAAACATTATCATTGGGGCCCATGATCTTGTTCCATATCTCATCACCAACTAAATGCACACTCATGCCACACTTAAGTCAGCTCACACAAACTACTCTGCCTAGCACATGTTCAATATTATTCTTATTTGACTATAACATTGTTAGATTTGTTAACACTTGTCCCCATCAATCCCCAACCTATATCATAACAAATGGTTTGATTCTCAATCTTGCATATTTTGTTTGCGTGTGTCACTAAATTATTTTCGAAGGAAACATCAAATCTATCATACTCAAACCCAATATCATTCCCACTGTTTCATTACCATATCTCAAGTAGCATAAACCAATCTTTTAAACAAGTATTTAAAGTCATCACATAATTATAATATGTCTCGCAAGAGAATGATGGACAATTTAAATAAGGGTGAGAAAAACTTAATGAACTACGTGCGAATCATTAAAATGTGCATCAATGAGCTACTCCTAATGAATATTTCATATAATATTGGTGAGTTCACTCTCGAATTTTTTTGTGGTTCTATAGAAAAATGATCTTTTCTTGTCTATGCAATCAAAGCAATAGAAACTTATATTTCTACTAATGAACTTCATGAGAAGCTCATTACTTATGAATCAATGGTGAAATAAATTTAGGATAGGAATTCATTGACTCTAACATCTAGACATGACAACAAACAATCCCATATCTTTCCAAAATCATTTATATAACTATAGTTCTTGTCACTGTGACATTCCTTTAATAATCATCACCTTGATGATGACCCTCAAAAGCTCACCCACCTCCAAAATTACATGGAAGTTTTTCATAGTTTGGAAGTATTCAAGATCACTCTTCCAAATGATGTTCTACCACAAGAATATACTTCATACATACCTTCCATTCTGACATGCTCAATTAGTAGCTCCCCAAGCTCTTTTTGCCTCCTCAACTACTTCTTACTTAACTTTTTGATGACATCTCTCATCATGTTATGAATGACATATACATTTTCTTTCCATTCTTATTCTATTGTTCATGGAGATAACATGATTGGTGATGATGTCTACTTAACTAATAATGTTTATATTGAGTTCTTGCTAGTTTTTTTCTTGTGAAAGATTGAGTGTAGTTGTAGTTGGAATTAGTGTCTTGGTCACCCTTCTACCAAAGTTAGTCTAGAAGACTTTTCCTCATTAGACTCCTTTTTTACTTGGTAAAAAGGGAGTGTGTATAGTAAAATTGGCAAAGTATTAATGAATTACTCTATGGGCTAACCTTCACCTAGGAATACTTGTTCATTTATTTTTTCTTTTAGGACATTCTCCAAGCATTGTAAATAATTGACATACTTTGCCACATTGTACATGTAGGGAAAGTTACATTCAAATTTTATAAAGTATTGTTAAATCACATGGATTTATTCTTGATCCTTTTAGAAGTTTGGACATCTACATTTAATAGTTCTAAACACTACTAGATTTCCCAGAAGTTCAAACTACTTAAACAACTTCTGAAGGCTTGTATGACCTCCATCATGGACACATATCTGCCAAGGTAGCCTATGCTCGAGAGAAACTTGATTTCATTCAATTTTGAGATCCTAAAATGTTTTTCCAACATTAATCTCATTGATAAAAATTCTTTGAGAGACTTAAGCTTAGGATGCTTCAAGCAGAAGAGTTACTATTTTTAAGCAAGAAGTCGAGAATAGATATTTAAAAGAAAAGGATATATGCATGAAATTCCACTATTCCATAATGAACTCCAAACTACAAAGGAATAGGATAGCTTTGATCTCCAAATTAGGTGGATGATTTATAACATCCCAGGAGGATATAGTTGATGAATTTGTATCTCACTTTCAAAAACCTCCAAGGACCTTTTATATTCCAATGGTAATCATGGATGAGGTCATCTCACTAGGAAGAACTCTTTCCTTAGATGAAGTTAATAGTCTATCATTATTATTCTTGAAGGATGAGAATAAGCATTTCTTATTTAGCAATAGATATATGAAATCTCCCCAAGTCTAGAAACTTACTCTTCCAAATTCTTCAAGCACTCTCTGGAGTATATTAGAGAGGATATAATTATGGTAGTCCAATATTTCTTTGAATCAAACAAGCTACTTAAACAATTAAATCATACTATTATCTATCTTGTTCCAAAATCTATACATCCCTCATTAGTGATTGACTACAAGCTTATCTCTTGTAATATTTTATATAAAACTATGTCAAAGCTTCTTGCCTCATAAATCAAGTTGATACTAGGGGATACTGTTGACACTGCTAAAGCTACCTATGTTAAAGGATGCTTGATATCAAATATTTGTTTCCATGTGCAATACCTAATCAAAAAAAAATACTCTAGATAATGCTTCTCTCCTAGAAACTTTTTTATGACTAACTTTGAAAAAGCCCTTGATATGGTGGATTGGTAATTCTTTAAGGGCATGATGTTGGACCTTAAATTTCTTTCTACATTTGTAAATATGATTTAACATTTAAGAATATATCTCTAGAACCACCTTCTTTATCTCAATTAATAGGCATCACCATAGCTATTTAATGGGGAAGGGACCCTGACAAGGAGAACCCCTATCTTCATATCTCTTTGAAGTGTGTATGGAATACCTCTTGTGAGTTTAATTTTATCACATAGAACCCACAATTTTCTTTTCATTATGGATGTCATGAGTTATGGATTTCTCATCTTATGTATGCAGATGACTTCATTCTATTTTCTAAAGAAGATGAGTTATTTGGTTGGGTTATTCTAGATATCATAAATATATTGTCTTTGACATTAGGCCTTCATATGGAATCCCCTATGTTGAATATTATCCATGGGTGGCTTCTCTAATATTGTTAAACACGTGCATTGAGTATGTTAGAAATCCATCCAGAAATTTTCTAAGATTGTCGTGCTTGCCACTATTCATCACATGTGAGCTAAAAGAGAAAAGATGTTTTGAGAAAAATTCAAAGACAACAAAAACTCTCATCTACAAGATCAAGTTAGATATTTCTATTGTAGTTGGACAATGGTATGATAGCCTCCAATACGTAGCACTTTTTGCTTACCAAAATTGCTAACCTTGGCCCCTTCTAGATAAAGGCTATATGGAAAAAATATTGTATTCCCAAACAATTCATAATTATGTGGATGGAAATACTTGGCAAGCCGAGAACAAAGGGCCAAATGTTTATCAAACCATACAACCTTAATTATGAATTTTGTGGCAATATTGAATCTTCTAACCATATGTTTGTAAATGTGTTTTGAGCATCTTCATTAGGAAGGAAATAAAAAGGTGGGCTAGCATGCCTATATGCATATCCTCTCTCTACAGTGTTTACAAACACATGTGTAATGCATATTTTCATCTACAAGATGACCTTGCTTGCTACTATTTACCACATGGCTATAAAAGAAAAAAGATATTTTGAGAGAAATTCAAAGACCACATAAGCTCTCATCTACAAGACCATTATTTCATTCATATGCATTGTAGCTATAACTTTCTCAATGTACTTATATTTGTACTGATCCCATCACAAATAAAACCTACACATCTCATCATGCCTTGTTTATCAAATATACCTTTCTATTTGTAACATCAAATTATATTACATTTTTTTCATTCATAGAAAATTAGTACTCGTCACATTTATCTAATCATACTGACAATGACAATTCTTCTTTGAACATCTCTTTAGCACGTCCTCAATTATGTTACTTGTTCCTCAATCTAGAAGCATATTTGATTAATGGAAATTGAGGCCTCATAAGTCCACCATGCCATGCATAAGCTCCTATGATATTTTTGTTTAAATGTTTTGGTTGTGTTCCTAATTCATCTCAAAGCATGCCTCTGATATTTTTTTCACCACCAAAACTTATATAACCATTGACCTTGAATCACCACTAGTCAAACTTGTAAATTTTTATTAATTACCACTGCCTCTAACAAACATATCATTGAGCCACACTGTATCTTCAAAGTGCTTAATGGCCTACAAAGGTAAAAAGCTATGTCAAAAGAATTTTATGACTTAAACTATAATACTTGGGATCTATTACCTACTCACATGGCATTGCTAACTAGAATCTTTTGATGCAAGTGGGTCTTTGTATCAAACAAAATTTTGACTACTACATTGATTGTTTTAAGGATCAAATCATTGCCAAATGCTTGATCTCTCTCTCTCTCTCTCTCTCAGATGGTCTCTTTGCTAGTTACATATTAAAAAGTCTTTCCTACATAGGCATCTTGCCAAAAATAACCTCCTAGTTTTTTGAACTAAGGGCACTCATCTCATCTACATTTGCTTCAATAAGCACTATATAGTATTCAACAAGTATTATGTAGTGTTAAACAAGCTTCACTCTAAACTATTAATGCATATGCTAATACATCATTGTTTATTGATAATAAGTCAAGTCACATTGCTTGTTCCATTGCCACGTTTTTCTTTGTATCAAAGTTATTCTTACTCTAAATGCATATGATAAAAGTAAAACACATTCTATAGCCAAAATTTTTCTATCATTGCCTTTTTCTTCATAAAGATTCTCTTTAGCAAGATGCTTGCTAGGTTGATTGTCCTCATGATCAATTTTCATCACCCCTCATGTTATTTTCCTTGGAACTAATGCTATCTCTTGGTCCTCATTGGAAAATACAAAATAGCATATCATACTATTGCTTCCATTGCAATCAAAAGAACTTTTGTCCAACTCTTCTTCTTCAACTTGCCATGGAGGCTTCATCACCTTCTCCGATCTGCTGTGATAATATTAGGACAACATGTTTGAGCCATCAATTTCCACTTTCTAGTTGTAAGTTCATGAAATGAATTCTGTGTATGTTAAGACATGTATTGATTAGTAAGCAAATGCATTGATCAAACCACTAACTTCCACTTAGCTACATGTTCTTTGGGTCAATATTGGCATCCATCTACCCATAGTCTTCAGGGTAATGTTAAGACATCTATTGATTTGTCTAGAGCACTTCAAGTTTCATATGTTATTGATTTTTGAATGAACATGTAAATGGGCAGTTTCTTGTATCAACTCGATATACATGTTATTTTAAATTTATTTGGGTTTTGAATTAGCATGCAAATAAGCAACTATTTATATTAGTTCAATGTGTATTACTTTAAATTTGTTCGCTGTATTGAATTTGTGAACTAAACATATATTATTGATGTCTAAACAAATTGTCAAACAAATGAAATTTAATATCATTTTTTTTCTCCCTCCCCCCTCACAAACTCAACTCATACTATTGCTCAGCTCATATATGAGTCTCATGGTTTGGGATCAAAGCAAGTAAAGCCATCTTCCCAACAACATGATAAACACAACCAACAAATATCCTATGGAACATATCTAACATCCCTAATAATCGAACTCATGAACTAAAGATAAGAATACCTCTCCCCCTTGTCAATCACACTATCATGGTGTTAATATCATTGTTTATTGTTTGAGAAGCACAATATTTTCCAAATCATTATATTTTACTTCAAATTTATGTACCTATTATTAATTCTTTAATGGAAAGTTCTCTTTGCAAAAGAAGACAAGTCCAACCTTCAAAAAATTTTGTTCATTACTTTGCTCGTGTTCATCATTCTATCCCTAATTCAAGCCATTTACATTTTCAAGCATCACACGTCCATGGAAGCACCAACAAATCAAATATACAGTAAAAAGCATCTTTTAAATTAATACTTGATAAATTATTAAATTCTCTAAAATAATATTTTTTTTCAGTCCTAACATGGGTTAATTGAAAAAACATCAATTTCAATATGATCATACGATAATACATTTTTATAAAATTACTACATAAATATATGATTCTATTAATATCATAAATTAATAATTATTTAAAATGACTAATGTTCATTATATCATTTTTAGAATAAATAATATTCATTATTTCTAAATAATTAATTACAATTCATTATTTCTTAATAATAAAAGAAATTTACATTTTATATTAACTCAATAAATATAATACATAAATCAACTTGTAACCTTTTAAAATGTATCTGATCAAAATTTAACTTTAGTTAAATATAATACTGCAAAACATCTTTAAATGAATACTTGATAAATTATTAAATTCTTTAAAATAATATATATATTTTTCAATCCTGAAATGAATCAACATTTTTTAATAAGATAACAAAATAAATTTTTAGAATACTACATAAATATATGATCATATCAAAATCATAACTTAATAATTTTTAAAAATTACAAATATTCATTACATCATTTTTTAAAAACAATGTATTTATTATTTCTTAATAATTAAATATAATTTTTTATTTATTAATAATAGATAATAAAATAACTTTATTTTTTCATATTACTTCAATAAATATAATACATAAATCAACTTGTACGTTATAACCTCTTTAAAATCATCGAATTCAACTTTGTTAAATTCAGAAAAACACTATTTAAATTAATAAATATTAAGTCATCATTATTTAACATATCTTTAAAATAATAAAATCTCATAATCTCAAAAAACACTAGTTTATAGAAATTTTACATATTAACTTGCCCTTCGAATTTAAATAACTAAACATTAAAAAAAAAAAAAAAATCACCCCCCCCACCTACTCAACCCATTCATGGTGGCCATTTTACCACTTCTAGTTGGCCATCAACTCTCTGCTCACAACTTAACCCTAACAATGGGCAAACCCGATAAGTAAGAATTAATTACAAGTACAAGGAGGCTGCAAAAACAATATCCCTCTTGATTTTGGAAACTCCCTCTTCAAACTTAGCTTGCAACTCAATTTCGCCAATGGATCTGGCTGCCTGTATAAGTTGTTGAAGAACTTCTTCAAGCCTCCTTATTGCTCTGATCAAGCTTCCCTCAAAAACCGGCGTCACCTCCATTATCTCATAGAACTTCGATCCAGTGGCCCACGAGTGGACAGTCTCCATGATGTCTGGGCGAAATGAATTCACGAATTTCTCGACGTCAATCTCGACCTGCAGATATTGAGATCGAACGATGAGGATCATCATCACCGATCACGCTGCGTTCGTTACAGGTGCCGATCGCCAAACAAAGAGAACATAAAAAAGTTGCAGCGCACCTTGCATTCAAGCAGAAGTTTCGCAACCCTTCGAGCTGTATCTTGTAACTGCATGAACAGAAACTCCATTTCTTCCCTAGGTTTTGCAGCATCTTGAACTTTTTCCCGCCAAACAAAGCACGAGAGAAGTGCCACCATCTCTTCCACTTTTACTTCCTTCAAGATCCCGCCGAACATTAGCTCCGTCAGTATCAACTCGTCTGCGCTACTAATCTGACAGGCGACGTTCCCTTTCAGTTCGACAACACCTTCCATTGAAACATATCCAAGCTTCCGGAGGACTCGTTTTTTTGCCTTGAGCTCATCTTTAAAAGCCAAAGAGGCGGAACACTGCATCGCTTTCCTCAACGACTTAATCCTGGCCGTTAATTCTTGCTTCATGTGCAACACCTTCAACTTCTGTTCTATTATCGGAGATTTTGCAATTTCATACTTCTGAAACAGATGCTCTAAAGCCTCTACCCGACTCATCGCTTTTCTATATGAACTACGTTGGATCTGAAAATCAAATCAAATCACATCAGATCAGATCAGATGAAAGGTCAAAGATAGAAAAAGTATAGGTGAGAGTGGGAGATAGAGGGACCTTCATATCAGACTCAGGATCCAGAGGAAGTCCATTAGGATTTCTTGAAAGAAATTCAGAGGCCTGTTTCAGCGTGTTTTCTCTAACTTGCAATGGAAAGAGGTCCTTGGGCATGTACAAGCGAGCAATACTCAAGGAATTTATCTGCCCAGAACACTCACAATATGTCTTTGAAGTTCATACACCTCGACAGATACAAAATTAAAAGAACATTACGAAAACTCACATGAGAGATAGAAACAGACACGACCAGAGGCTCTCCAGGATCTCTCAGCTTGACGATCTTGAACTTTTTTGCAGATTTATCGCTGCACTTCTCACATCTTGCAAGAACATTGATCACATAATCTGCATTTTCTGGTTTCTTGTTCGATTCCTCTGTGGATTGCATAATCAGAAATTAGGGATCTGTGTTGAAAGAAAGAAAGAAACAGACAGGCAAAAAAAAGCAGGTGCGGGATGCTTACCTTGAGTAATGGCCTTCACTCTGCTAAAATCACATATCACCCCCCATGCGACCTCATCTTCCATTGAGAAAGATGGCAATGTTTCATCAGAAGCAGTAGGACGCATACACACCAGCCTACCAGATTGTAGATAAGGCAAGCAATGCCTTGGGGAAAACACAATATCACGTACATCTTTCTTCAAGCATTTGTACTGCTTTATCAGATCATAATAACTATTTAGATTTTCTTCTTCTTCAATTACTATGCCATTTCTCTCTTCTTCAAGAAACTTGACTTGTTTCTGCAAATTTTATATGCTTCACTACTTTAAAACAGGAAAACAAAAAATTATACCCAGCACACAGGATTCTTGTTCAGCATGAGAATTCTTAGAAGCTAATATCCCAACAGCCCTACCCCCAAATATCAGGGAGACTACATCTGATAACTGATGAGTCTCGAACCAGAAAGCTACCATCTTTGGATGAAAACACTAGTCATCACACCATGGCAAGACCTCTAAGAAAGACAGTAAAATATTCACCAACCTCAAGACAAGGAATAGCTCTGTCAGCTTGAAACTGATAGAATGAATTGCGCAACAGATTTTCAGGATTACCATCTTCAGATCGCATTTGATTCAAAAGCATGTTGTAGCTCAGATGGAAGGCACTGTGTAATTCATAGCAAGTCAATTTTAGAACCTTGATGATGTATGCACTGTGTAATTTCTACATACTCAATGTTCGTGCGGATATACTTAGAAAAAAAAATTAAATAATTTGAGATTACCATGATAGAATTTTTTCAAATTTTATGTCAAATAAAAAAATAATTTCATATATAGCTAATAATATGATCTTATATATTGACTCAATATTGATCAAAAAATAATTTTTTAAATCTTATATATTCAATAAATAAGATAACCTCTAATTTAAAATCATTAGATCCCAATCACAATTCACATAACAATACTCACAATAAATCTAAATCTTAGTCAATATGGCTTCCCATCATGCCTAGATCTTAGAGAGAACATCACCTACAATCATAGTTATATTTGAAACATAAGGCATATTGAAGTGCAAAAATCTTTTAGAACCTTCACACGCAAGGCTCAATTAAGACCCAATTTTTTGTTTTGACGCACATGATAAGTTTTTTTGTAAGCCAATCTACGTAATATATATATATATATATATAATATTTTTGCTGTATATGTAATTTGTTTTTTTTGATAATTTGTTTGTATAACCAAATATTTATGTTTTAATATTTTAATGTCAGTGCCGAAAAGAAAATATTAAGAGGTCAGGAATACAGCAGTAGCACAATAACAGAGATCTCGTTGTCCGATTAGCTGGCCAAAATTTTTGGAGCAGAGTCTGACCCGTCTCATGATTCGACCCGTTCCGGTCAAATGAACCGAGAGAATTTTTATTATAAATGTTTTTATAATTTTTATTTTTGGGTTATTGTTTTTAGACCTGGGAATAGTTCGTCTTTTCTCTCTCTCTCTGCGTAATTTATCACGACTGCTCTACTTTGCATACTGTAAGATAATTTTTATTGATTTAATCTATAACGCATAAGTATTTTCTGGTGAATATAGCTAGTTGTAGTGAGCGCCTAGCGAACCACGTTGTTTCTGATATTTTATTTCTCATTTTTGATTCTGCGGTGGTTAGATTGTGAATTGGATATATATTTATTTATTATTCTGTTATTCGTATTATTTTCTGTATCTTAATATAACTACCGTGGAAGCGCAATTGCCCAACAATTTTTACTAAATATCATATGTAATTTTTATCTACTTATGAAATACAATCGAGTAAATAATATCAAACATAAAAATTAAATATCATTAATATTTCTTATTATCACAAATATTTAAAATCCTAAAATAAAATAATAAAATTTTAACAATCAAACATACAAAGTTCTAAGATATTAAATATATTGTCTTTAACTTTTGGAAGATAAATTTTAGGAATAATATGATTTATGGGGTTCGGGAGACATCGTGAATAATATATTTTGTGTGGGAGGAGCTTCTGAGGCGAGGCACTTTTGCCTGAACCTAGTACTAGTAGAGCCTAGACTTGAGGTGCGCTCGAGACACATTTTTAATAATTATGCCTACATCTCATGACTTATTTTCTAAAAGAACTAAATATAAGTTCCTAAATATTATTGATAAAGATATCACATATTTCATCCAACATGAGTACATGACTTTATCTTCACCTTCAACATCTAAGTCATCTTTCTTTGATATATCATCTAATTGGAGTTGGCCTTGCATTAAAAGCCAACGTTGATGTATTCTCCAAGCATAAACACATCTTGTATGGTACAACCATTATATTCCATCTACAAGGATAATAATCAACTCACAATCTCCTATATGGCTAGACTCATTAAGATAATTATTAGCCTTTATAACTAGTAAAATGTCGTGACAAACAATATTACCATTTTCCTCAAAAATGGCATTCCCATACAACAACAATAATGAATATACCATACCTCAACATCCTCCTCAAACTGACACACACACACACACACACCTACTACCTAACTTTGAGAAAAAATAGGAAATTTGAGAACTTATGAAGGTAAGCACAAGGAACACAAATGAAAAGATATGAGGGACACAAAGCATGAGGAACATGTCTATCTCAATATATTTCATATCTGCATGAAAGATTAGATTGAAAGTATATGACATGTTGACTAATTACAAAACAAAATAATCAATCTGACAATGAAAAATGAGATCTTCTGAAGAAAGTATATGATCCAAAAGAACTCTCACATGACTAATGATTAAAATATCAGTTTCTATAGATATATCGATACTTGAAATTTTATGAATATATCGGTACATGAATTTTATGGATATATCGGATATATCAAAAATATATCGGTGTGTATTTATATATGAGCGTCAATCAAATATAGATATATCAGTTTTAATGGATATATCAATATTTAAAATTTATGAATATATCAGAGATATATCGGTGTATATATCAAAAATTTTTATCATTGCACATGACAAATATGACGACTATATCCTCTACTTCATCATTCGATCTAACAACACCACATGTTTGAATCATACTTTTTCATGAGGAAGTATCACCTCATTTGTAATAGTTGGAAGTGGAATACAATTAGAAACACTCATTTGATGCAAAAGATGAAAAACACCAACCTCCATAGTGCTTGAACTCTCACACAATGCAAGAGAATGTGGCCCATAGATTCAAATTCATCCTCACACATAATACACATGTTAACCAAGGTCCACCCCCTTACAAAAATTATCTTTAACTTGCCTAGCTTTCTTCTTACAACTGATGGGATTGAAACTAGGACATCATATAGATAGGAAAATTAGTTAGTATACTCTTAAACACAACCAACCTTCCTCCTTTTGATGAGAGCTATTGCCTTTTTCTACAATAAGTTCAAATAGTAAATTTATTTTATTGATCATATATATAAATAATATTCAAATTACATAAGTTGAGAATCACTCAAATCAATAAATATATTTAGTCATAGTTTCAAACAAATAACATTAGCATGCTCATATACTTTTTGAGATTGATATGATTTATAATCGTAGAGATATTATATTATCACAAAAAAGATATGTTTAAAATACTCTCTCAAAGGTCATCTTTTGAGTTGCACTTCAACAAATACATACATTGAACAATATACTAATTTTTTGTTTGATGGTAATCAAATGGATGTCATACTTGATGTATGGACTTATGTTTTAGCATAGAGTCTGAGAAAGATTAATATCTCAATAATCTTATCTTGATGTATAGACTTATATTTTAGCATAGGGTCTAAGAAAGATTAAAATCAAAGAGAATGAAGCTGATGAGTCTTGGATTCAAGATGAGTCCAATACTCATCTTAAGTCTTGGACCTTCAATATATATATATATATATATGCAATACGAGAACTTTCTAAGCAATCAACAATCACATTGCTTTTGATGCAAAGTTAGTATAAAGTGATAAACACTAAATATCGTAATAGTCAAGAGAATAGCATAATCACAACTTATATTTTTATAACAAATTAGTTCATCAACATATTCATAAATGTCTTGACAATACTTCTGTTTACTTCTATTTCCTCTGAGAACTAATATAAAGGTATCGGGTATCAAGTGGGTCAGGCAACCAGGGCATAGCATAGCCCGAGGCACGACTTGAATTAGCAGTGCTTAGCCCGAGGCATGACCTGAATTAATCATGCTTGGCCAAGCACGGCACTGTCTAAAACCGTGCCTGGAATAGGCACGTGCTAGTCGGAGACACAAATCATGTCATGCTAAGTCATGAAGAGTTGTGCCTTATGTTGGATCAGACATGACCCTTGTGCTTGGCCTGGTAGGCATGATTCATAGGCACATGACTTGAGATTGGGCTAGGGCCACGGACTCACGGGCTAACAGATCAAGCCACCTAACACAATCTTTTTTTAAAAAAATTTGGGTGTGTGCCTCATGATCATGCCCCATTACAATTTCACATACTGGGCCCGACACAAATAGAAACAGACATGCATGTCACTTTTCGTGTCGGCAAAAAAAATACTTTTTAAAAAATTAGGACAAATTATAGACTTCGAATTTACCCTTATAGCTACTACAGAAATCTAATGGAAGTCGGATTTCTGCCATTTAATAATATTAAAAAAATCAAAAAATTTTAAAAAAATATATATTATTTTAATATAAAAAAATTCTATAAATATAGAACAAAGAATTCTAAAATTTTATTCTCTCATCTCCTCTTTTATTTTTAATTTTTCCTCTCAACTCTCCTCTCTCTACACTCTTAGATTTTAATGCGCCACAATTGCAGTTACAATACATAATTTTTTTAGATTTTAAAATTATGTTATTAGTCTATTAGAGCAACTCCAATGGGAGTTGCCAAATATGCGGTGCCAAATATCATTTTGGCACATTGAATAGTATTTTGACACCTCAAAAAATTTTTTTTACTCCAATGGTAGGTTCAATAATGAGATATCATTTTAATACTTTAATATATTTTTTTAAATTAATCTTTTAAATTTCAATTCAAAACATAATAAATAACGACTAAAAAATAAAACCCCACTTTTTCATAACTTCCATCTTCAAATTATTCCAATATATTGCAGAAATTTGGTTCATGCTGGTAGTATCGATTTTCATAATTTTCATCTCATTTTGTATTTGAATTTTTTGCACGTGTTTTTCTTTAATTTCTAACTGTTTGCGATGTTGCTCCAGTGCTATCTCCTGTTGCGCATAAATCTTTTTATGTCGCTCAATTTTTTGTTGTTCTATTTCCATTCTTTCATTCCAATAATGATAATCTAGTGACCTTTCATCATCAATTTGTTTATCTTTGCTTTTAAGTTTTTTCTTCGAAACTTTTTGGCCCAATGGCCTTTTGAGGTTGGGAGAGAACAATGGTTCAGTATTGTCCCCTAAATATGAAGTTGAAAAGCTGGATTCAACATGAATTGATTCAACAGGACTACTAGTTGAATGAGTTTTTGCTCTCTTATTGCTGGCCAAATTATCATTTTATTTCCGCTCCATTTTCAATATATTTCAACAATGCTCGTATTGAAATGATTTTCTAATTATCTTAGCAAACATTTCTTTCGCTTCATCAACCTAAAACCATTTGAAATAATTCAATAAATTATTCAGAAATCAAATCTTGCTAGTGTTTGAATTAAAAATATAAATCTTACATTATTTTTCTTGGTATGTCCACTTTGCCATAGTTTTTCTATTTGACAATAAAAACCAACAAATTTACTACATTTTGCATTTATATCACTCCAAAGACTTTTAATAGAAGATTGGGAACGTCTTTCATTATTACCTCAATTAAGTTCTAAGTATTGTGATATTCTTTGCCAGAATACACCACTTTGTTGTTGATTCCCGGTAATTGAATCTTTGCTCGTATTAAGTCACGCTGACACAATTAATGTATCTTCTTCAACAGAGAAATTCTTTATCCTTTGCGACTTTCTCACATTTGGGACGACTTCATTTTGTATTGGTGCCAAATCTACTGGATTACTTTGAATAATATCATCATATAAGTCGGTCTCGTTTATTAGCAAATCAGTTAATGAACCATGATATTGCAAATTCATTTACAAAAAAATATTCTAATCAATTTATATAATGAGTAATTTATAAAACATTCAATTGAATCTATTAAATATTAAAATTATAAACAATTTAAAAAATTAGAAAATAATATACATTAATTATAGAAATCAAAATATAAAATAAAAGAGAATGAAATACTTTTTTTTTGGAAATATTTCTCTTATGCAGATTTTAATGGAAGGAATGCAAGGTTGGAATGCAAATATAGAAGACAAAATAAATTTTTTAGAATTTTTTTGATTGCTGGAAGAAAGATGTGTAGCAGAGCATTCAAAAAAAAAAACAAAACTGGATGGAATTGATTTGTGCAGTAGCCCATTCAAATTTATTAATTAAATTAAAATATATCCGTTGGATATATAAGTTGATATGTACGGTAAAATAACCGTAGTTTTGTATCTTTAACTTTCTCTCTCCAAGGTTGCTATTAATAGCACCCCAATTTCACTGATGCTATTTTGGCAACCCATATGTCATCCCCATTGGAGCGAAGAAAAGTAATATAGAGGTACCATTTTGGCAGTTACGAGGATGGCACCCCGTTTTGCAACTCCGGTTGAAGTTGCTCTTATATAATATAAAATTCTAAATATAAATTAAAAAACAAAAAATAAATAATTAGTATAATAATAATAAATTTAACATAGATTTAGATAAAAACATAGATAGAATGGGTCCAATAGCTTCGACCCAAACCCATTTATCTAAAAAATATAAAATTAGATAAATTTCAATAATATGATATAATGTATATATATATTAATACATGTGGGATGAAAGAACATAGAACATAATTTTTTTTCAATAGTCTCAAATCAAATCTTAAATCCTAAACCCTAAATTTTAAGATAATAATAAATAAAAATTTTAATAATATCAAGAAATAATTAATACAATATTATATATATATATATATATAACAGTACATGTGGCACTGACCATCTTAGAAAACATGTTGATCATTACACCAAAAAATATGATACATTAGATCTTAAGCAAATTTAACTGAGTAGCAGGATCTTTGAAATTGAATCAAGTTCAATTTGCTTCTTCATATACCACAATAATTTTAGAAAAAAAAAATTATCAAACTAATAATGATAATGAATCTTTCAATTAGAGGTACTTGCATACATGAAAGAATAAGAAAATTCAATATTAAGCATTTAGGATTAGAAATGTAAAATGGGCTAGGCGGCTCAGGCCGGGCCAGAGGCACAACCTGACTCGGTCGTGCTTGGCTCAGAACGACACGGTGCAGACCCACGCTTGTGCCCATGCCGGGCTGGCTCATGGCACATATTGTGTCGGGTCGAGGGTCTTCGGCCCACGTGCTTTGCTAAGACTCAAGTGCCTGGCACAAGGCCACTACATGGGCGAAACGCCCAACGGCCAATGAAAAGATGCCCGACAACCAACGAAACAATGCCTGATGGCTAACAAAAAGATGCCCGACGGGGGAAGACGCAGTGTCGCTTGATGGGCAATGACTCAGTAGGCTCGACGAGGACAACAGCATAGGTCTCAAACCCTAATTTTAAAATTTAAATTAACCTAAATTTATTCAGACCCCACCCGATTCAACCCGAATTGGATTGAATCCAGGCAGATTTCGAGTCACGGGTCATGCTGGGTCTGCTCTGCAAATAACCATGTAATGCCAGGCACAACACGGTATTGTAACATGACATTCCTAGCATAAAGGTGTCAAAAGGGATGTATCAGGCCGGGGTAGCCCATTTTTAGCAAGCCCGACCGTACTTTTGTGTCAGGCCAGGCACGACATGATTACTGTACCGTGTCGTGTCTGGCCCAGAACGGTTATGTGGAGGTCAGACTGGCACAAGCCCACGGCACAAATCAGCCGGGTTCGGCCCGATCGGGCCGAACCCCTGATATAAAAAAATTAGGGGTTCGGATACGTGCCGTCGTGCCGCTGCGTGCCTCGTGCCCATTCAACACGTGCACAGTTGAATCGTGGCGTGCCTCGTGCCCGGTTGACACCTCTAGCCTAGCACTACAAGTGAGCCTGAAAAAAATAGGCCAAGCTGGCCTGATCATACTTTTTTGACACATCTATTTATGATAAGGAAAAAAAGTTACTAATAAAAAATAACTCATAGAATATCAAGATTATATATATTGAGGTCACGAATAATGATACCTTCAAAGTTTAGAGACATACATGACAATAATAATCTATATCTGCACTACCATACTACAGACACTGATCGATGATGATGACTCATTCTATTTTAGATTATTTTTTTATACGATACAATATTTTTTTATTTTTAAAATGTCAATTAAGCTTAATGTCATGTTATTTATCATATTGATATCATGATTATACTTATTGTTTGTTTCTTTCATTCAAGTAATTTTTTTTTTGCATTAATATAAAATTACAATTATATAATATTACAAATACACACATAAATATAAAATTAAAATTTTAGTATAATTTCATTTAGGCCAAAATCGCCACGACCAGGCATGACCCATCATGGCCTAACATGACCAAAGACGAATCTACCCATGTGTGGACCAAAAGGGTCATGATGGCCTAGCCTATTAAAATATATGATGTGTTGTGCCAAACATGACAGAGTGGCACGACAGGGCCACATGGGGATGAATCATGGCGATACAACATGATTCGTTTGACACCTCTATTATAATATCATGAATTTTGATTCATTAAATTTGACATGATGCATATCAACTTTTGGTAAATTATGTGTAATACAAAAAAAAATTAAAATATTAATTATTAAGTGAATTTTTCATCATTATATAACTTAACTGCTTATAAGAATCTAAAGGTTAAGGTAGAATATGTAAAAATTATTTAAATTTATATATCTCAATATTTTAAGTTTTATATTAGATATCATGTATTAAAACGATGACAAGTGCCTTCAGTCAAAGATGATAGATAACAAGTTTGAGACTCATCAAACAATTTCTTTAACTTTCAAAAATAAGGCTGATAAAATATTAATCTCTCTCATACTTCATGCTAAAGTAAGAGTCTTGTGCACTCTATATGATCTCATTCATTCAATTGAATAAACCTACCATTCAAATCAAAAAATAAGATATACAAATAAATAATTAACAGATATAAATATTATCAAAATAAATATAATCATATCTTTGAGTACTATGACTCAACTCACATTTAAAAATAATTTATACTTCATATAATTAACATTAAAAAAATGATCATCAAGTATATCTATTAAGTGTGATATTTATATTTAGATATTAATTATTTCTCATACATATTCACTAATGATTTAAACTACTTTAACATTATGAGTATGAGATAATGAAAATCTCACAAACTTACATCTCCTACGATATCTAAAATGCCACATGACATAATAACACCATTAGTATTTACTCTAACATTAAAATTTATTTTCTATTAATTTGAATGTGATTTTAAATAGAAAAATAAATCTTGCATCAAAAATATTACAAGCTCTAACATATTTTAAGAGTTGAGAATACATACATATAACACTTTAAATTTTAGAATATTATTTTTTGAAGATTTCGAGAAATTGAATTTTCACACCGATGATGATTTTGAAGTCCAAGATGTAGATGATGAATACAGTTTGAAGATTCAATAAATTTTATTTTTATTAATCATGTATTATTTAATGTAATTAAAAATTCAGTGTTGATTAAATTTTTTTTAAGCTTAAGAATTGTATCGCCAAAAATAATGTTGTGCTTATTATTAAAAGCTTTTTTTTTTTTACTTTTTCTTTCTTTTAATTTCAATAATCATCAAACCCAGCCCAAGCGGCTACTGCCTCCAAGCTACAGTAGGTGCATTGCACCCCTGCACTGTCCTATAGGCCTTGGGGCAGGGATGGGGGTCACTAGCCCCGGCTGCAAGGGCTTGCACCAGGTCGTGCCAGTTCCTGAGCCATCTCGCCTCACTTGGAATATTAACTATAAGTACCTGTTCAAAGAATCAGCATTTCCTTTAAGCACCATCCTTGCAGTAGAGGGCTCAATCTTCTCATCAATCATAACAACACATATCCCTTTGACATCAATTCCTCGACGACCAGCACGACCACTCATTTGTATGTATTCTCCACTTGATATCCATCTAAATTTGTCACCATCAAATTTACGGACACTCGTAAATACCACTGTTTTCGCAGGCATATTCAAGCCGATACTGAATGTCTCTGTGGCAAACAAACACTGAAGTAAAAGAGTCAACTGCAGCTTATTCAAAAAAAAAAAAAACAATAAAATAATAGAAAATATCAGCAAAACACAGAATAAATCAAATGAAACTTCTATGAAGATCTATCAAGCAAAATCATTATGACACTTAATATAAAACACTTAAAATGGTGTCACTACGAATGATAATGATTGAAATTACACGAGACCAAAAGTAACAAATGTGGGGCCCACTCAACCTCAGTTCCTAGGCGGCCTCGTTAGTGTTAACCAGTTGTCCGATCCTCACCGAGCATATCGATATTGTCCGCTTTGTCTCTTAGAGTGCACAATTTTACACATGTCCCACATGTTGCATATTCTAGGATTTGAACTCGAGATCTCCAGTCTATACATGCCAACTAGTACACATATGCTATGATTTGGAACTATATAGATTGGAGATCTCAAATGCAAATCATAGGGGACGCGATATGTGGGGCATGTGTAAAACTATGAGCTTTAAAGGGCAAAATGGACAATATCAATATGCCCCGCGAGGGCAATTAGTTAACACTCATGAGGAAGCCCAAAGACCAAGATCAAGTAGGACCCACATTTCTTATACCAGAACTATGAGATAAAGTAAATTGATGATTTGGGATCATGTCATGAAAGCAGGCTGTAATTTTCTAATGTGCTGAAAGATGAACACAATCAAATAATTCTCTCCTTGGCACAGAAATTGTTGTGTCGAGAGATCTAAAGGAGAAAAAAAAACATGGTTTTAGGAAATGGTTCTATAAAAGCTAACCTTGATCAGGCCTGCTTGAAACAAAATCTCGATCACTTCTTTCAGAATGGGAAGCAAACCAGAATGATGCACGCCTATACCACGTTTTAAGAGGGGCAACATATTTGAGACCTAAAAAAAAGAATTTCACATGCTGAATCATTAAATAGTAAAATAACTTCTTCACTAGTGTTGGAAATCAATGAAAGCAACCAAAAATATTTTTAAAGTTTTTCCAATGTCTTGTGCTTGGAGTAACAATAGTAAATAGGATATCTGAATATTCTCTTTTCTGTGAGTTATCTTACTCAGCAACTCAATTCTGATATTATTTTTTTTTCTCGCAGATATTATTTTAAAAATCAAAATTATTCAAAACAAAATAAAATATTTATATGTTTTATATTTTATGATTATGTATCTCACTAGGCATCTAAGTTTTATTAATCAAGTATTTATTTATTCTTACTTGATTATTTATTTCTAATCAAAGCAAAAAAATTTAGATCTCATTATTATAAATATTTTTATATTACATTGTAAAACTTATCAGATAGAAAAGGATATCAAGACATCCTATTCAACCCACCATACTTGTGTGAGTTATGACTCAATTCGATTTGATTCAACTCAAATATTTAAGAATCTAATGGAGTTGAGACTTAAGATGATTTTAAGATATTTTATTATTATTATTATTATTATTATTATTCATGCTTATTTTACTTGACTTTTTCATTTTTGTTTAAAATCTTATTTTCTTTATGATTATTTCATAAAAATTAAAAATTAATTTAATAAAAAAACTAAAAATATTAGGAGTAATAATAACTCAAAATATGTGTATGTCAGCTTCAACACTTACTTTACTAACAATAAAATCATAAAACAAAATTCTTGTCTCATCATATTTCACAAAATAAAATTATAGAAAATAATAATATACAATTAATTTAAATGATTAGAATATTTTTTATGATAAAAATATTCTAAGATAATTTTAGAAAGATTTAATTTTAATTACAAATTAACTAATTAACTAAATATATTTTTCTAGTATTTCTAATTATATATATATATATTTAAATCTTATATCTAAAAGAGATATTATTTAAATTACTTCCTAAAAAGTTTGGGAGCACAATATTCAAAATTTCTTCCTATACATGATAAGATGATACTCAGGAATGATAAAATACATTTTTCATAATTATTCTAATAATCAAAAAAGATACATATATTATTCAAATAAGATTAACAAAATATTAATTAGTATTAATGTTATTTTTCTTGAACATTACTCATTCTTTAATAAGTCAAGGCAAAGTAATGATATACAAAATATATATGTATATTTTACTCTTCCTTACTCATCTAGAGTCCCATTGAGAGCCTCCGGATAAAAGAGAGTATCACATCTCAAATACTTCTGAAATTGTTAGTTCATACTATAATACCTCTTATCTTGAGGCTACATATGACAAACAAATATACAACAAGTTGATTCTTACAATAGTAAATTTTCTCAAGAAAAAAACTAAGTCATAGTTTAGACAAGTTGGTGGCTCTTGAGTCAATTTCAATCTCAACTATAAATGAGTTACAATATAAAAGACTTGTTAACTCAAGATTTCAAGTTTATTATTATCTTGATCTTTCAATTGTAGCCTATTTAAAAAAGAAAAAAATTACATGTGAAACTAGATAATCATGCAACCTACTCTTTTACTCTTAATATTTAAATTACTCTCCAAATTATATATATGAGTTATCTATTATACTCAATACATTATTTCATAGATTTTGTTGTGCTCATATTTGTTTTCTTTTTTTTATTATTTCTCTTGATAATATTATAATACTTTAATCTACTTTTAAGATATTATCTCATCAAAAATATCCCCAAGTCAAAGAGATACATATATTCTACCCTAATAAGACTCCAGAACTAATATATTGACCTTCATGAAAGTATATTATTAATAAGTACATATTCACTTTGAAAACTAATCTTGATAGTAGCATAAATCACCTAAAGATGAATCTTGTTAAAAAGAAGTTAACTCAATTTTGGAGTTAATTATCAAAATATTTTATGTTATAATGACTGAGATGATCTTTATACTAGTACTTATTTCTCTTGCAAATTTTCCCTCAATTTTTCATATTTGAAAGCTATCTAGTTTTTTAGTGCAAAACACCTTATATAGTTTAAAATAGTATTTGAATACTTGATTTGCTAAATTTTTAATCATTGTCATCTTTTTTGGATTGTACATGTGTATTACAAATTATTCATTATTTTTTTAATTATATATGAAAAATTGTACATACTTTTAAATTTTCATATTTTATTAATGAGAGATTATAAGTTAGGAATTAGAGGTGTAAAATGGGCCGGGACAGGCCGGCTCGTTATTTTAAGGCACGATCGTGTTTCCGTGCCGGGCCGGGCATGGTTTAAAAAAACCAGGCCCGGCACGGTGGGCCGTGCCGTGCCTTGCATGGCCCGCTCGGGCATTCCTATCTGAGGGGTTCGGGATACGGGGGACCGCGGGTCGGGTCGAATCAGACCCGACCCACGGTCTTTTTTTGCGGGAGGGGCATCATGGGGTCGGGCTCACGGGACACCCGGCACGGGATAAACCCGTGCCGGTTTGCCGTGCCGCGGGCCGAACCGTACCGGGCCAGGCACGACTCGTGCCAAACCCGGGCACGGCATAGGCCCGGGCACGGAATTTTTCCGTGTCGGGCCGGCCCAGGCACGGCTGAACCGGGCCGGCCCGGCCCGGTTTACACCTCTATTAGGAATAAAAAAATATTGTATGTCAAAATTTAAATAAAAAAACTTGGGAGGCTTATGTATTTTTAAGATTAAGATAAATTGTGATCATAGAGGAATGTTACAAATTATTATAATTAGGATACAAATATAATCGAAAGTCAATTCTGAGAACTTAATTTGCTAAGTTTTCAATCATAGTTATCTTCTTTGGAATGTACATGAATATTACATATTATTTCTTATTATCTAGAAAAGTTTAGATGACAGATGTATTTTTTTAATCATATATATTAATAATATTCTAATTACGAGAAATGATGAATTAAAAATTATTCAAATTTAAAAATATTTTATCATAATTATTTTGTTTGGATTATACAAATAAGTTACAGATTATTTCTTATTTTTTTAGGAGAGTTCAAACATCATACCAATTTTCTTAATCATATATATGGATGATATTGTATCACACAATTTCAAATAAAAAAACTTTGAAGGCTCATATATTTTTTTAGAGATTAAGATTTCTTGTGATCTCAAGGATATTATTGTAACAAAAAGAAAATAAGTTAAATACTTTTTCAAATATTGATCTATCAAGTTGTACTCCAGTAGATATACATATTGAGACATATGCTACATTTTATCCAATGTAGACCATCCAATTGATTCAATTATATAAAAAGATTTAAAGAAAAATTAAATATATAATTACAATCATACTAAATATAATTTGTGTAGATGATATAATTAATTATTTTATATATTTTTCATAACGAGCTCACTTTGAATCTTTTTGACACAATTCTCTATATGCTTCAATATGTGAAAAAAACTCAAAGCTTAGTATTTTATTTGTTAATCATAGGCATACTCAACTAGCCAAATACACAATCACTTATCTTTATATAAATTATTATATTTTTCTTTATAATAATTTTATTTTCTAACAAAATAAGAAACAATTGTAGTCTATAAGTCTTATACAAAGAGAAAGTACAGGACTATGCCAACAATTATATGTGAGATTATTTTAATAAGACATCTATCTAGTAAGATTAGATTTTCAATCTCTTATCTCACTACTTTCTATCATGATTGTCAGTTAGCAAGCTATTTAACATTGAATCAAATATTTTACAAGTAAACAAAACACATCAAAATAAATTATTTCCTTCTCGATAAAAAAATCTAAGATGAAACAAAAATCACATGTCATATTTCAATAGTAGATAAACTCGCAAACATATTTACAAATACTTTAAGAATGTCTCAGCTTATTTTTTTTTCTCCAAATTAAATATTATGAATATTTACACATCAACCTTAAGGAGGAAATTGCAATTTCTTTATTCTTATTAGTTTTGATTTTTTATGAGAACATCCAACATATAGATTGCTTCAATCACATTTGCTTATATATTATTAACTAGTTTTTCTTTGATTATATGAGTTATTGTATCATTTTTCATATATATAGTGTGCTTGTTTTTGTATTTTTCTACAATTAGAAAAAAAATACATGATCTAGCAGTTGAAACATTGTTTCAAGCAAGGCATGTCTGGCAATAGGTAATGCATCATGTCATGATTGTCAGGCATGGCTAAGGGTAGACAAGGCGCCGTGTTACGCATGTAAGACATGTAGTATTGAAGGTGCTTTCACACAAAGCAAGCAAGCCATCATGACGTGGCTTTTAAAACCATGGGAAAAAGTAGGGTAAAGATGACAAGGGCATATGAAAGACCAAAACAAAAACAATGGAAAATATTGTCAAAAAAAAAAAAAAACAATCCAATGAAAGAGGAAAATAAAACCTAATCTCATCCATTGATCCAATAAGAATTCTAAAATACCCGACCCACAAGTTAGTTTTTTTATTAATTAATGCAGAAACTTTATGTTGCTGCATTGATAGATGAAGATCAACAACTAACAAATGGCCTAAATCACTACAAAACAAGTTGCACCATCGTGATGTTTAAACATAGCCTAAAACACAACACAGAACATCGGATCAGCTGAAATATGTACATAGTTGTCTTCTATGATTGAGTACTCATTATTTTTGTTTTATGGTGTACTCATTAATTATGTACATTCAATTATGCTTCTGTCAAAAACATAGCTCTGACAGATCAACAGCTCCCTGCGTCTTGCCTGCATGGATCAGATTACATACACAATGTTGATCATTGTTTGCAGTGTAGTTGTATGACAGTTCCATAGCTGCTGCACAATAATTTAATTTACGTATTTTTGGATGCTGATTGAATCCTTGGTCTTGCTGAATGCACTTGGAGAATTTAAGTGATCAATACTGGAATCTAATAAAAAATGTTCTCTGACACATTTAATCAGTTTACTGGTCTTTATTGCAGAGCCACAAACAAAGTGACTGCAAACAAAAAAAATAAGAAAAAAGTAACATAGCAGGAAAAAAAATTGCCTGAGGTAGCTTATTGTCATCATCTGAAAGCATGCTCATGGCACTCCAAAAGATGTGTTCTATGTTTGCTTTCTCATCTTCATCATTTAAATCCATTTTTGCCATCTGAAAAACATATAAAAAAACAAGAACCATGTACATGAATTAGTTTCAGAAAAAAAAAATTGTATTTCCAGCACCTAATCTGCTGGTGCAAATGCCAAGGTACAACAAAAATCAAATGAAATGTACGGATCCGTTTTTAGTACTCGTTAAGGAATAAGGTATCATAAGTAGTTCTAGGTTTCTAGCACTGTTGGCAGTATCATTGAAGCCCATAACAGTAGGACATTCACTACGATATTCCCTACATGTCAAGTTTACCTATTCACAAGTTACTACCAGACAATTTTTCTCTTGCAACAATTAGGAGACCGCCTAACTTCTGTTATTTGAAATGGATAGAGGGAGAAACAAGAAGTGGATATGGAAATACATTATAAAGTGAGATGGAATATATTGGTAGATTTAGATTAAAAAAATGAAATACGATGACATCTTTAGAAAGTCTTAAAAAAAAGTTAATCAAATATGAATCATAATAATTAAAATAAGAAATATATAAGTATAGATATAAACAATTAGAGAGTATACCTAGTGTATAACGATTATTCTTAGTGTGTAATCTTAGAGAGATTAATACCTCAATAATCTTATTTTTAAAAATCAAAAAGTTACATCTGATAAGTCTCGAATTTGAAATATTATTATTTTAACAAAAAATATATGATATTGTATAAATTTTAATACATACATGCAACATGAAAATTTTCTGGGTGATTAACCATTTCAATATAATTCTCACCAAAATATTTTTAACTTCAGTATTTTAATGAAAATTATTGTGTTAGTATTTATGTAATTGCATATAAATATAAACAATTAGAAAGAAATAAATACAAATAAACAATGTGAGGTGAATAGAAAAAAATATATAATTAGAAACATAAAATAAAAATTGTAATATGTTATTTAAGTGAAATAAATAGATGGGCGGGACGACTAAAAAGAAAAGTTAAAACAATATCAATAAAAAAATTCAGGCTACAAATAATAATAATCACCATGAGCATAAATCAATATAAGTGAAAAAAAAGAGAACAAATTTAAAAAGAATTTATTTATATATATAAGTCATGTTGTGTAAATAACTATATGCAAAAGTAGACTAATCTAAAAGAAATACATATAACTATTGGAGTTGAATAAAAAAAAGATTATAAATAAAACATAACTAAAACTAAAATTAGGATCATATACAAAAGAATTCTCAAGAAATATGTGCCGTTCAATTTTTCTATAGTTAGAGATAAATTTTCTAGATAAGTCATTTTAATTCAAAATTATACATAAAAATATTATTTTTATAAAAAATACTAATTAATATTTTACAATTTTAGTAGTTTTTGGTTTTAAAACACATATGTAAATGAACAAATAAAATTGCTAAAAATTAAAAAAAATGATAGGTATAATTTTTTATTATGGTTGGATGATTTTTGAAATGTAAAACCTATGTTGCATGGATACGCCTAGGAACTGCCGTGTCCACGTGTCGGACACGTGGACACGGGTCGGATACGCGTCAAAGACATATCCGACGCGTTGTTCGGAAACAGTCGTCGTTAACAAAACACGCGTCGTTTACCAACTGACGCGTTTTTACGATTTTAACGCGTCAGAAATACACTATATATTAATTATTACTCCTACATCTCCAACAAATTGAGGAGCACACCACCGACAGTGAGTTGCCGACAAGCCGATTGCGAGAAATAGTTGTCAATTATCATTGCGTCAAACGGGGAGGGGAGGAGCACACCGCTAAGGTGCCAACAATAACTAAGGTAACCTAATTCTATAAAGGGAATGTAGGGTTTTAAAATCTGTATCGGGAGGGGGGAGAGTTCGAAAATCGAAACTGTAAAGGGTGGGTGGGGGGGGGGTGTTAGAGGGTTTAAATTTTTTTTAAATTATTTTAAAATACAGAATTTTAAATTATTTTAAAATACAGAATTTTAAATTATTTTAAAATATCTAATATTTATAATTAATAATTTTTATTTTTAATTTTATTTTTTTTATCATGACGTATCCTAATCGTATCCGTATCCTAGTTTTTTAGAATTTGCCGTGTCCCCGTATCCTACTATGTCGTATCTCCGTATCCATATCCCTGTCCGTGCAACATAGTGTAAAACAATTAAATTTTTATTTTTAAAATAAAGAAAAAACATAATTTTGATTTTATTTTTGTGAATTATATTTCCAAGTAGAAAGCTACATTTAAGAAATCCTAATAAATTTGAATATGAATAAGAATTGGATTTCTAATTTAAAAAATGAAGAAAAATAATAATAATAATAATCATTATATATTCGATACTAATGAAAAACCTGAGGCACCAAAGATCAATCATCTACTAATTTATTTGAATAAAGTATCGTAACTAATAAATATTCAGTTGGTTATTACTTGTAACTATTATAGTATTCATATATACTAAAATTGAAATAACTCATTCATCAGAATCACATCAATAAAAACAAAACTAATAATTCATTATGATAGAGGATTTATCTCTTTTTGTTTGGCTCATTTCGATTATGTAAAATTTCTCATGACGTAATCAATTTTTTTTATAATAGTGATAATCAATAATTTAACTTCTTAATCATGATTTTTTCATGATCTTATCGGTCTAATTATTTTTTCTCTCTCAATTTTGCCTAATTAAAGCATAATTCTTCATCAATATGAAGAATATGATATGGTTAACAATATGAAGAAGAGCATCATTAATGTGTCTGTTTCTTCATCAATAAATATGTATATATTTCATACATATTATCTAGCATTGACATTCCATACAATCTATTTAAGTGAAACTTATAGGAAAGATGATGAAACATACATAATTTTCTAAAATTTTTCATATAGCTAGTAATCTTGTAATATTTTGGTTTAATATTCTAAAAAACATTGTCTAAGAAATTTAAAAAAAAAATATTAGCTATACTTCATTCATTTTCTTCCACTAATCATCTAAAATCTTACTAGTTTTTATTTCTTCACACAATGATTCCATGTAAGAGCCTCTTCTTGAATAAGAAAGTTCTTGCCTAAAAAATTATTGAATTTTAATACTTGTATGAATATTATGTGATGGTACATACTAATACATATTGATTTTGTTATTTATACCATATAAACTATAAGGAATGCCCGAGGAACAACCATGTCACATGTTAGTGTTACAAGAATCTTCATAAGATAGGTTATCATAAACTATTATAACACTTGTTGGGATTTATTTATTATTTTTGTTGGAACATAAGTGAAGTTACATTGTCAAAAAATAATTTCATAAAATATAAAAATAAAAATAGTTGCAATATAATTAAGTAATTAGAAAGCAATAATCTCTTATGTTTATCGATTTAATGTATCTTGGATTCGAAAATGAGTTTGTTTCTCAATTCAATTTTAGCTTGTATTGTTAAAACTTAAAAAGGTTTAGTTTAAATTTTGGTTTGTTATTTAAATTTAGAACTTTACTTACATAATAGACATGTACTCAACAAAAAAAAAATTATGTTTAATGATGTGATTATTATTTTTATCTTATTTTAATATATTTTATTTTTATCAAAAATAAATATAATAATATTTCTTATAGTAAATGTGTTGTTTTACTTCTAGTACATATGAATAATATCATCATCAAAGGTGAATTAATTAGATATTTCTCAATTGAAATATAAAACAAAACATATTGAATCATTCTCGATAATATTATTTCAGTTTATACAAATTTTTTCACAGTCTATCTACAATACAAGTACACTCTAGAATAGAAAACATCATTGACAACTCTATATATACGGTAAGAACATCTATTTTCATTTTGTATATAGACAATTATCCCATTTGATCCCGCCATTGAGCTCCAAATTCAATGATAAGGCCACCGAACAATTATGAGAAAAGTCCACATAAGACAAAGAGCATTTTATGTCTTTTATTTTTTTAAATTTTATTTTGGTATTTTCTTTGTCGAGTCAACCTACCTTTAATATTTGGATGATCGACTATTTCCCCTCTATTTTTTTTTCTTTTTCCATTATCGTTTGGGCTATATAAAAGAGCTAGCATACTATTTTAAGAACACAAAATTTGAAGAATTGAAGACATCCTTTTTTGTTTATTACACACTGCATCCATAAGTTCTAAGTAGATTTTCTACAATTGACCAACACAAAAGAGGACTTCTCAAATAATTGTATACATCAAACTCATTTTACATATAGCTTTAGGTCAACATGACTTAATCTCCATGATTATAGTCTCCCTAGGTGAAGATCCACCAGGGAGAATTATTCTCACTTCAACATAATAAGTGTGTCATGATATTATTTTATATCTCACCTAACTCTTAAAGACTATTAACAAAGCTAAAGTAACAAACAAAATCTCACTCAACTAAAACTCTACATGGTATTCCAACTAGACACAATACTTATACAATCACAAATGACTCTCATGAACTACTATTAAAGGATAAATTTTTGAAGAATAATTTACACTCAAAAAACAAATCAATATAAATAATTAAATTGTTTTATCTTAAGAAAATAATATTTATATTTTTTTAATGCTAGAATAATTAACAAATATATATTTCAAAATATGGGTCCCATTGTCTCCCTCCTAAAAAAGATATGAACATAGCATGTGCACTTAAAATATAATTTGTTAATTCATTGACTAAATTATAATGATTATCAAAACTTAAATGCAAAAAAAAAAAAAACTACCAAATACATTAATTAAGAAAATTTGTACATGCACTTGCAGAGAGGGTAAAGCATGTGGATTATACATGTCACCAGGAGCACAGCATGTGTGTTCTATGTTGTGTGTAGGTACATTCATTGAGAATGCATGCAGTGTAGACATAGGTGAGTGCAATATATTACTTTTGTGGTTTGAGATTTATAAATTTTGTTAAATTTTTTAGTATATTGCATGTGTGTAAGATGTTATCATATTGTTCATGTCAATTGAAGAAACATAATGAGCAATATGAAGCTGTATACAAACATAAAAGACTTTTTTTATGGTGCACATAATGCTGAAAGAAATAACATATTCATGAAAAAAGTTGAACTTTGTAATATAACAATAAGAGAGACAATAAACATGCTTCGAGAAGAAATAAGATGAGAGTAACTTATTTTTTTTGTAAGGGATGAAAACAAGTCCATAAGAAAGTAAAACTTTGCATTTGAAATTACGAAGAATGTTTCGAGATTTAAAGGATCATCAAGTGTGTTAGAGGTAGATCTTCTACATGCATACCGATTGATCATATTATACTTGAGAAATAAATATTTCAAACTTTTTTCTTTACGGCTAATAACTCCAATTGTACTTTTACTACCATTTTTTTATATTAATCTCACTTTTAACTCTTGTTATAAGCTCGTGAGTCAACACTCATGTAACAAATAAGCTAACTTTTTTTTCTTATTTATTGAATTAAGAATTTTTGATGTTACAGTCAAAGACGCCATTATACTGACTAAGTGACAAAACAACATCAATGTCATATAAATTCTTTTTACTAGTCCTTTTTATATTTGATTTTTGTTATAATTTATTTTCAACTATTTATTTTATTAAACAATATTTTTATAACGTTGTCTTTTTGTTTTTGATATATTTGTGCAAAATTAATATATCATGCAAATAACTTTTCTTAGAATTAAGCGAGACAAACTATATTTTTTTTTTATTTTAGATGTGTCCAATGTATAAATAGGTGTGTTCAATGTATTACTTTTGTGGTACATGTTTTTATCCTCTCCCAACACATTCCAAATTATCCATTGACCTCCCATATATAGGCTTTGGGGCATTGGGGTCAGAGAAAGTAAGATCTATGTCTCAATAATATGAATAGGGTATTTGAAAAAAATATCCTAAAACACATATATGAACTATGACAATATGAATAATGGTACATTGTGTGTTAAAGATTTCAATGTCAATCGGCGAAGCTATAATGAGCAATATGAAGCCCATATACAAACATAAAAAAATTTTCTTATAATGCACATAATATTGAAATAAATAATAAACTCATGAAAGGAGTTAAACTTTGCATGATAACAACGAAAGGCACAAGAAAGATGCTTCAAGAAGAAAGATGCTAAGTGTTCTAATTTTTTTGTGAGAGATCAATATATATCTAGCAGAGAGTTAAATTTTGCATATGGAGTCATAAAGAATATTTCAAGCTTAAAAAACTGCATAGCAGGCTATCGAGTATGCTTAAATTGGACCTTCAACATGTACTTATTGGTCACATTATACTTACTCATAAAAAGCATCTCAAGTTTCTTCTCTTTGCGACTAACATACCAACTTCAATATTCATAAGCTCGAGAGCCAACACTCATGTTATAAATAATCTAATTATTTTTTGTTTGTTGAATCTAAAATCTTTGATATTGTTATAGTCAATGACACTATTTTACAAACTAAACAACTTGACAATGTCAATGTCATGTATATTCTTTTGACTCAAGTCCATTTCATATTTGATTTTTGTTATAATTTATTTTTAGTTATTTATTTTATTAAACAACAAAATTGTGACATTATTTTTCTACTTTTGATGTATGTACAAAATCTTCATATCATATAAATGACTTTCCTTAGGATTTAGCGATATATGATATTCCTATTTTTTTTCCACTCATAAAAACCCCTTTAAAAACTTAGTTATCATTAATCCACTTGTTATATAAACACAACTTAGATATTCATCATTAGATAAGTTAAAGATTATAAATCAAACACAAAGAATATGACTTTTATTGATTATGAATATTTTAATTAGGAAAATATATTATAACTTTTTATTTGACATAATAGTAGAGTACCTAGAAAGAACTTAATTTATCTGACTCATTCAAATATTTGGGAGCCTTATAAAACTACTAAACATTATTATTTGAGATATTTTGTTAGTTTGTTGATGATAATATTAGGCATACATCATTATTTATTTTTATAGATCTATGATTTTGGTTATTTTTATAAAATTTTAACAAATTATGAAAACATAATTTCAATGTAATGTTAAAATATTAAAAATTAATATTATTTTTGAATTTATTTTACATCAGTGTTGTATTTTTTTTTTTTTGAGAAACATATAATAATTCATCAAATATCTTATGCTAGAACTCTTACACATAATAAAATTGTTAAAGTAAAGAATAAATATTTTTGAAACAACTATAACAATTTTATTACATAGAAGTAATCCAAAATATTTTTAAAAAAGAATTAGTATTAACCATTAATTCTTTGATCACACATATATCTTATTCTATCCTTTTAGGTCATATCATATCTCATATCAATTTATATATCCAAGAGAGTGACTATTTTATTTTGTACCTAATTTTTTAAAAGTATATTTATCTCTCATGATATAGAAAAGATGATCGAGCATGTCACTATATATGCTTTCCTTTAATACTCCAATACTCAAAAGGAATATAAATATAACTCAATATAAACCATAAAGATTATTATTAATATGAATGTGATATTCTTTGAGGTTAATTATTTTTATGAACTTGATCAATAAGATGTACATTTACATACTATGGTGATAAGATATTTACCAAATCTAGTTATTATCCAAGTAACAAATAAATCTATTTATGCATCTGATTCGGATACTACCACCATGATTAATCTTTAGAAAAATTGTGTGACATCTCCTGATATCACATCAGATTATGCTTTTGTTGAGGCTCCTAATAATGAGTGAAAAAATGGCTTAAAGTGAGAGTACCTACGAGACACGATATCTAAGTCTCTCTTAGAAGATATTAAGATAAAAAAGCTTGATGATCTCAATCTAAAAATAAATATTAGATAAATATATCCACAAAATTTCTCAATCATGTCATCTACTACTTTAGTTAATCCAATCCATATGGTCAACTTGGAACTTCAGATTACTTTAAAGAAAAAACCATGACTGTGTTATGCACATAAATGTGTCAAACGGGCCAGGATATTTTTAGGTGATCTAATCGGACACTGTGTCATGCCAGGCATGACTTAAGAATTCCTGGCACAGCTCGGCATGGCCCGCCAGCCCAAGTCATACCTAATTCAAGCCGGGTCGGGCCGAGTTGTGCCTGATTTTTCCAGCGAAACTTTAAAAAAAAATCTATATGGGTCCCTGATTCGATTTACCGTGTTGTCGGGTCGGACATACGAGTCATGCCTGGCCCGGCACAAGGTACGATTCCAAACCATGTCATGCCGAGCCATGCCCCGAGTCGCGCTCGGGCCGCCCGACCCATTTGACACCTCTATATGCACATCATCCTTTATTACAATATATTTTCTTACTCTAATTTTGATACTATATATTTTTTTAGTTTCTTTTATTATCTTGTTTGTTGAAGCTCTTAAATACTTTTTTAAGGTAATCAGGTGGTGTTTGTTTTTTTTACTTAATGCTGAATAGATCTTTTTTTTGAGTTTAATGCTAAATAATACTTAATAGCATTGAGTATTAAGTTATTTTTTTTAATATTTTATCTCTAATAAAGATTAAAATATTTGTTTTTTACATACTAAAAATTAACATCTTAACAGTTTAATATATTAAGAAATTTTAACTATATATTTTCAAACATCTAAAAATATCAATATTTAATAACAATATTTAATCTCATTTTATAACTATTATAAAAACTAAAAACATAGATAATAATTAAATTTAAAATATTTTAATTCAAATGTATATTCATATATATTTAAAGAAAAACATGAAAATTTAAGTACGCATTTTCAAATATCTACAACAATAATATTTGATACTTATATTTAACATCACATTTCACACCATGATAAAAAACTAAAACAACAAATATTTGATACTAGTTTTGACATCTCTTTTTATACAAAGATTAAAGTTAAAATGACAAGTTAATTGAACACTTGAAATAATTCATTTACAATATGATCTCGTAATTATAGCATGAACTCTTGATCGGTAGCTATAAAAAAGTTATTTATAGTTGAGCATTGATTTTGATTTTCACTATTACTTTCCAATTCATCTTCAATGTCATATTCAAAAAATTAATCTATCAGCAACTGAGACTTGTCAAAAAAATTATGAATGACAAAACATGTCATGACTATTTTTATTTGTGTGGCATATGATAAGGCGTTATTTTCTTTAATATTAAAAAACGTGTCTTAACAATATCAAATGCACGTTCAATAACATTTCTTAATCTTGCATAACATAAGTTGAATATCTCATCTCTTTCTACAGCTTTACCACCACTACGAAAATCACTCAACCAATAACGTACATTATGATATGATTTCATAAAATCTCTAGTATGTGTATATGCTGCATCCACTAAATAATAATTCTCTGAAAGAGAAAATTTAATATATTATAATGTTATTAAATAAAAATAACAATACATGAAATAAAGCCAAAATAAAATAACAATAATTAAATAAATAAAATAATTTTCGAACGAAAAAGAAAAACACTGGATCGAGCATTTTTGATCCAGCATTTTTCGAATGGCTTTTTCTGAATAGAAAAAGGTCAAAAAATTTTGCTTAATCATTTTAGTGTTTTTAAAAAAAATTTAAGTAAAAGTCTTTAAAATATATATATTTCGGCTTAACGCTGAAAGTGATTTGCTTTCAGCATTAAACCAAAAAAACAAACACGATCTTAGTCATTTATGATAGTGATAGACTATGTTAGATTAACTACGTACAATCACCATCAATAATATATGATATTTTATTTTGAAGTCTATAGATAAATTTGCAAAAGGATATAAGTGGGTGTATATGATAAAAACAACCTAAATAGAAGATATATCAACTTAAGGCTAGGTTGACATAGCATGTGAGTTTATGCAAACTTAAGGTTTGTAGGCTACATAACTCTTTGTGGCTTGAAGCAATTTTTCAAAATGCAGTTTATCAATTTTTCTTCAGTAATTATTAATTATAACCTTATAAGATATGTATCAGATAATTCTTATTTTCATAAACATAAATCAAGATAACATTATATAATATTAGTAAAATATGTTAATAATATTCTTACTACCCATTATGATTAATTTAATATATCTTAATCAAAATTATTTGTGCATATTAAATTCCAAATAAAAGATTTAGAACAACTCAAATACTTTTTATGTATTGAGGTTGCTTATTCAGAAAATATAATTTTTCTTTCCCACCAACGACATGCTCTAGATATTGCATCCAAGCCAAGCAACTATCCTAGGTTGAATATAAATCAAAGTTGATATGCTTGGTAACATGTGAAAGGGACAATCCTACCACCTAGGCCTGGTAGCTTGTGTTTCACTTTCTTTACCTAGACTACCCAACATTCCAATCTCTTCGGGTCATGTATTTGCCCAAATCTATTTTAAATCATCACATCTAATTCAAGATATGCTTTGTTGGGATTCAATGACAATGGTGGAGATGATTAATAGTAAGTGGTGGCAACAAAAGCAATCATAGTGGCTAATGATACTATGATATGGAACCCCATATTAATAAAAATGATTGCATCCAAAACACAAAATTCCTGCATATACAAGATTTAGAAAAGATGAATATCTCAATAATATATCTTGAAAAATCAAATAAACTATCTCTAATTAGTCTTAAATCCAAGACTTACCACTTTTGAACAAAAAAAATATGTTATTGTACAAAGACATAACATCTATAAAACCCATATTAATATAAAAAAACAAATTTCTATTCATTAATTAATAAAAAAGAATGATATAAGAAATATAAAATATAAACTTGATTGAAATAAAATATTATGAGCACTCTAATACACAAAAATAAATAAAAAATAAATGTTATTCATTCATTATCATATACATGGAGCTCTCTAATACCAAAATATATTAAAAAATACATAAAAATTAAATAACTTAATAATTCTCATATTAACTATACTCAGAAGCTAACTTTAACATGCATATTTTTCTATTCTATGGATGTAATACCCAATGTTAAAAGACTCTCACATAACATGAGATTTAAGAGAAATTAAAATATTGATGGTCTTATCTTCGAAAATCAGAAAAATTATGTTTAATAAAGTCTCAATCTCAAAATTTATTACCCTTAGACTAATATACTTATCATCACAACAAAACAATACCTTCAATAGATTCATGAAACACAAAGGCTTTACAAATGATCACACATTCCAGTATTATTCTTGCACGAATAGTTTTAACTTTAAAATTATTATGATATTCAATATATTAGTATTTATCTAGTTACATTTATTTTTTTATTTTATAATTAATTAAAATTTTCTTAGAAATTTTATGAAATTCAAATATTTTTTATCTCATTGATACTTTTTCAAAATGCTCACCAATATTTTCCAGATAATTATGACATATTTATAATAGTCAAGTACCAACATATTAGTTATCACTAAAAATTTTTTATCGCACATTTCAATTTAAATAATTACTAAAATTCAATTTTTAATAAGTAATCATATGAAATTTAAAATCAAAATCAATCAATTTGTAAATCATAATCAACCAAGAACTTTCTATAAAAAAATCACTACAACTAACAAGTAGATAGCCCAAAACAAATCATCACTCCCCTCCCCAACAACCCTAAAACTAGGTAAAAATTAAATTGAAAAAAAAAATAGTTGGGTCAACACAACCCAACCAACCTGATGTAGGTCAACCAACAAATATTACAAAAAAGAACATGTCTTTAGAGCACCTAAGACATTATCTTCTGCATTGAAATGATCAGAACTATTTTTTCCAAATTTACAGAAGAGCATGCGATCAATAGAATGAACCCATCCGACATCTCTAAAACATCTCATAATTTCTTTGAATATACAAAATCACCTACAAAAAGATCAAGAAATAATTCTACAAAAAGCCATCAGAAGTCATGATCAACAACGATGATGATCAATGACAGCAATGGTGGAGATGATCAACATTGATAGATGAGGACAATGGTATTCATTGGAGCAGTGGCAACATAAAAACATATATAATGCTATGGAAAGATCAGGAAGTAGAATGAATATACATTTAGTAAACAAAAAATATATAATTCAAAAAGAAAACACACTTGCCTGCATAGCTAGGAATTCACATTCTCTTTTGCTAAAAGAGAAAAGTATGATGGGATCATATTGTCGTTGTATTAGCATTTTGACCATCTTAAATATGTCACTTTTTTCACCAAGGTTTTCCACTTGCAAACCTTTACTCAACTTCCCGTTCTCCCTTTTCATCTCTCTTTCACCCTTGGGAACCAAGGCATTGACAGCTTTCTGAAAGCTGTCTTCTCTAAATTTTCCCTTTTCATCAACAACCAAGTACAAACCATCACCTCCAGCAGGAAACACATAATGCTGAAGAGGTGTTGGTCGATAATCAGTATAGATGATGTGGCAGGGTTGTAGATGAACCTGCATGAACACCAACATGAGCAAACCAACATTATTTACAAGAATGAACACAAAAACATAATATACATGATCACTAGCAAAACATGATCATATATGCAAATACTTGACAACTACTATAATTATTGAAGAATGTCAAATTATCATCATTAAATTATATATCTAATATAATCAAGATTGATCATATAAATTTTAATTTTCCAAATAATATAAATTAATTCATGTACATTATTTCATTTTTTTACTTTTAGTAACAATGTTAAAGAGTTCATGCAACATTAAGTATTCGCGTATTCAAAATTATTCATAAAGGTTGTGTCCTGCATTATTCTTCGACATGTATACTATTAGATATAATATAATTATTAAATAGAGATTCGAATCGAGAATCAAAATACTTGATTAGTAAATTGAAAATTAAGAATAGGATCGAATCGTGAATCGAATTTTTTGTAATTTTTTCTACGTTAATTAATTCATATTTCCTATAATTGATATTTTTTTTGTATTTTAATTTTTATTTTTGTAATTTTTTTGCTATTTTGTTACATTTTCAAGTTAAATTCGTATTACAAAAAGTTAGAATTATTTTTTTTCACGTTAATTAATTTATACAATTGACAAATTTTTTTTTGATATTTTAATTTTTATTTTTTTGATTTTTAGAGAATCTTTGTCCCTTGAGAATCGGTATTAAATCATTTCATATGAATCAATTCGCGATATAGCAATTCAATCTTCAATTCATATATTTTTTTGAATCTTTTAAAGAGTCAAATCGTTTACCCCCTGAATCATGAATCGAATCGTGAATTATATGATTTTGATAACAGTGTGTATATATATATATACACACACGCACGCACGCACACATATATATAACCTAGTACACGAGATTTCTACTTAACACGGTCTATTAGATATTAATATCATGTCAGTCGTACCCCTAAAAATTAGAGACTGTGCCTGATTAATTTAAAACCCGAGACATACTATCCTTGGAAGAAGATATTTGTTATTACACCAAGATATAAATTCTATAATATATATATATATATATACATATAACGTTTGATTAGTTTCACACCTGTGACTTACTACCCTTGGTAAAAAATATTTGTCATCGCACCAATATATGACATTTTTAATATATATATATATATATATATAATATATAATTTATTTTGTTATTTATTTAACCATTTATTTTTTTTATTTCTCTATTTTATTTAAAGGTATAAGTATTGATATGTTAAAAAATTAGTCAGGTAACACTGAAATAATATTGGGAGTCGTTCTGTTTATAGAACCCTCTTTGTTTTTCCTATAAATTTATTGTATGCGTAATTTGTTCAGCACACTTTGTTCTTCATCTCTCATTCTCTCTGTGATTTTTTATTGTAGCATTTGATTATTAATCAGTAAATGCTAAGTAATTTTCTAATAGACATAGTTATATTGAACGGCTAGTGAACCACATTAAAACTGATGTTTGGTTGTTATGGAATGTGTTATTTATATTTCTAAGCAATCCAATAGTTTTGCATAATCAGTATCGAGAGATAAGAAATTATAATATATATATATATATATATATATATAACTAATAAATACAAATCTCAACAATGAAATCCATAGAGTGTAATCTCAAAAGTTTAAAAAAAAACAAATATCTAATTGCCGCAAACTAACAATTAGCAAGTTATATGAGAAGAACCTTTGCAACCCAATCAGCAAACTCTTTTGCATTAGGCACAGTTGCGGAAAGGAATACAAATCTGGAATTTTTTGGGGCCATGACAATGCTTTCCTCCCATATGACTCCTCTTTCTTCGTCTCGCATATAATGTACCTCATCAAAAATTATCCAAGCCACCTCCCAGGTGATTTCTGATCCTCTGTACTGCATAGTACGCCAGATTTCTGTTGTCATAACCTAAAATGAGAATCAACATGTAGAAAATACATGAGAGACAATATATGTCCCATAAAATAACTTTTAAAAAAATGCAGCTTTATTAAATGAACTGGCACCCAAAAAAATGCCCACCAGACAAGAAGCATTGGGGTCGATTGTAACATCTCCAGTCATCAAGCCTACATCTGAGAACTCCTCCTTGAACTCCCTGTATTTTTGGTTACTGAGTGCCTTGATGGGTGAAGTGTATATGACCCGTTGCTGCTTCTTCAATGACATAGCAATAGCATACAATGCTACTACAGTCTTCCCAGCAGATGTGTGAGCGGACACCTGTCAGAAACAGAACTTCGAACAAAGGAAAACGCTTATTGGATCAAAACCCAAGGCATTAAATTTGATCCTTGCTCCTTGTTGAGATTATTGAATCTTTTTACTTATTGTATACAATACAAGGCCACTATGAACTTGATTATTACAACAAATAAAAAAATTTCTGCCTGATAAATTTTATATAAAGAAAACAATAAATTTGAAAAATTTTGAACTATTGTTTAGGATAATGTATATTATGACATTAATATCATAAGACTTATTGTATGAAATATGGATTAATTTTTCCCACTAGAGACAAATGTAACTACCGTGTAGGTGTGCCTCTTTTGATGGTAGCTTTCAATTAGCCTATTATGAGATGGTTTTGGGTCGGGTTGACGAAGAACTCTACATAAATTTTGTGCACATATATATAGCATTCTTTTTTGTTGATTTAAAGAATTCAAATTATTATAAAATCCTAAAATATCTAGTTATGTTGTAGATTCATATAATAAAAAGAACAGAAAAAAAGAAGATTTCGCACTAGATATTTTTAAATTTTTTGAGGATTATGTAACATACTGATAAGAATTGTTAAAGCTTATACCTTGACAAACATCATATACACTTTCAAAAAATGTTATAAAAATATCAAATGGGTCAGAGAGCATGCATATTGCACAAAAGGACTAAGTAACTATATTTTTCTTAATAATTTTTTTTCTCATTAAAAAATAAAAAAAAATTATTTCTAAATTAAATACATTGACATATAAAACAATTGTCATAATTACCTATGAAATTATTTGGATCATATATTTAATTGAAAAAGTAAGATTTTCAATCAATTCTCTCACAATTCTTCATGATAATAGTCAAGCAGTGACTTTTAATTCAATATTTCTCATACAAACAAATACATAAAGATCAATTATTTTTTTCAAAAATAAGATCTCAAATATAATCATAATCATTATTTATATTTCTATAGAAAAATAGCTAGTTGACATATTTATAAATGAATTAAGAAGATCTCAATTTACTTCTCTTCCTTCAAAACTAGATATTCTAAATATTTGTATTCTACTTTGGAAGAAGTTATAATAATTTATTGTATATTAATTTTTATATTTATGATAGAAACAACCAAAATGTATGATACCTCAATCTTTTTATCTATTTATTTATAAAATTAGAGATCAAATTTTATAGAGGTCATGGAAGTTATACATAATGCACAAGACCCAAATAATTTATCCTTAGCACAAGATCTATGAAAAATTAATATCTTAGTAATTTTATCACCAAAAATTAAAAAAAAAAAATTCTTCTAATTAATCTCAAACCCGAGACATATTATCCTTAGATGAATAGTTTGTCATGTATCAAGAGATTACCTCCAATACATACATGAAAAATATAAACTTCTCAATTTAATAATCATTATTATATTATTCTCAATCTCACTCATAAACTTAGATGAAGACATTCATCACCGCATCAGGGCATAACTTCCTATACATAAATACAACACAAAAATTTTAGAAATGATAAACCATCAATGTATTATTCTTAATCTCAACTTACCTACTAATACTAAGAAATTAATAGGACCATATATATCTGAGAAAACTATTATTTTTAGATCTCATTTAAAATATTAATAGGACCATATATATGAAGACATTAATAGTATTCATGCAATCTTACAAATTTAAAATATATTAATGGTTATACTCAATTTATCTAAAATATTTTAGATCTCATTTTTGAATCATAAAAAATAAAAAGTACTACTTTATTTGGTCAATTATTTTTCAATATTATAAATATAAAATTGTATTTAACTTTCTTTTTCAATCCAAAATTTTAAATTTTAAATTTTTAAATTTATAATATCTTAATAAATCATCTTGTCGTTATAAAGTAAGTAAATTAAATTTAAAATTACTATTTTTTTTTGTAATGATTCACTATTTATTTTCATTTTTAACTTTATTATGAAATTTGTTATATAATGCCATGACTAATAATTCAAAAAATATTAGCTAATATATGACCAAAAATATTATGTAAATATATACTCATCACTTTTATGTTGCATATAATATGATATATAGCGATCAATATATTATGAATGTTAATATCATACTTATATTAAATAGTGATCACTTGAGAATTCTATATTGTATGCATATGTTGAAAGTCATGCATAAATGTGGAGACAAGTGACTTCATCCAAAGATAATAAATCTCGAATTCAAAATTCATCTGATATAGTTTCTCTGAATTTCAGATGTAAGGCTACCAAGATATTAAACTTTCACAAACTTCACGCTATAATATGAACCTTGTGTACTGAGTACGATCTTTATCTTCATCTCAAATAGCATACTCATGTAAGATATCAACAATATACTCAAATATATCATGTTTAATTCATTAAATATCAATTAGCTGGATACTAATAATTATTTTCTAAATAAAATATTTTTTATCTAAATAATATACAACTACACATAGAATATTCATTGTGTATTATCATTTATTAAAGTCACATGCATTTCATTATATAATTTAATTGAATACCATGGGTGACATGAATTTATTAGAGTGATGAACATTTTATGAGTTAAAAATATATTTTAGCTAGATAGTATTTTGATTACATAAAACTCAAGAAATTATTCTAGTGACCAACAACACCAATTTCTCTATATTTGGTGTTGTCGGTCACTAGACAACCCTTTTTTGTATGAGGAAAAATAAAAACCTTCCTTTTTTCCTTAGTGACAAAGTTATTTACCACAATAATACTTAAAAACACAGAATTCCAATGCGAGACAACAACGATCACTAGGCCCTTATAAAAAAATAAAAACTTATATCACGAACAAAAGCTAAGTTGGGTATATTTTTGCTCAGTGGGTTAGATCATATAACTCAAGAAAAAGAATGTAATTCCAAACCATCCCAATGACATGGTTTCCCCAAGCAAGGTTTTTTTCCCAATCAAATTTTTAAAGTGGGTCAAGCTAGGCTCGAGCAAAAATAGCCAGTTATAAGAGCAAATTTCAGAACAATGATAGTCTAAACACTGATCTAAAATAAACTTGGTAGAGATTAGCATGTAGTTGAATAATTAAGAAAGATTTATGTATTAGTGCATCATAAACAAAGTAATTATAAAAATAATTTTATCTTTCAAAGACAAAAAAAATATCAATTTCAAAAATAATTAAGTTTTAGTATACTAAAATGCATTAATTCAATTTTGTCACTCGAATATTTAAAAAATTATATAAATTTTAGTTTTCAAATTTGAAAATCAATGTTTAATATTTAGAATACATTTTTCCAATTCAAAAACAATTTTCTTTTTTACATAATATTTATTAAAATGAGCTTGAAGAGTCTAGGGTTCAAACCCTGACACATTCACCACGTAAAATAACCTTTAACCATCCAAACACATGCAATAAATCATTTCCTTCGAAATAAATTAATAAATATATTAATATATATGTGTGTATATATAGATATAAACTATTCAAATATAATAATATAATTATATATAAACATATATATATATACACACACACATATATATATATACACACACATGTTTATTAATATATATACATATATATACATATGCATATGTGTGTGTCTGTGTGTATACATATTTATATATTTATATAGATATAAATATATATAAACATATTTGTATGTGTGTTTATATATTTACACACACATTGTGTGTGTTTGTGTGTATGTATAAATATATTTATATGTTTATATATATATAGATATATGAAGATGTGTATATATAGATATATATACACATACATATATATAATTATATATAAATATATGTAGATATATAAACATACATATATATATATTTATATATATTTATATATAAATATATAAATATAAATATATCTACATATATTTATATATAAATATATTAATGTATGTCAATAAATATATTTATCTATTCTAGAATAAATAATTTATTGCGTGCATTCGAATGATTAAAAATTATTTTACATTGTGAATGATATTGTTTCAAATCCCAACCTCATTAAGCTCAAATTAATGAATATTTTATAAAAAAATAAATAATTTTTGAATTGTAAAAATGATTGTCAAATTCAAAAATTGAGATTTAATTTTTTTTTTAATATTCGAGGGACAAAATCGAATTAATGTATTTTAGTAAACTAAAACTTAATTATTTTTGTGTTTGACTTTGGTACACTTTTTTTAATAAATATATGATAAAATATTCATGCAATCATAAATCTTTAAAATATTTCCTAATTTTGCCTAATTACTATATAAAATTTTTTCAAATCTCATTTGTAAATAATAAAAAATACAAAGTATTTTATAAATAGTGAGATATTTTTCATCATTATGCATATGGAACCATATTTAACTTTTATATGTAATCTAAGTTTTTTACAATTAAAATTTATTATTTTGTAATATCTTTATAATTTAACTGTCATTAGATCAGATTAATTTAATAAATTAAAATATTAATTTTTTAAAATAAGTAACCAACTATTTTATTTTCTAATTTTATAATTAAATTTATTATGCAACATGTATATCATTAATATAAGACATTGATCAATATAATATCCAAAATATTGTGCAAATACATATTTATAATAATTATGATGAATGTTAAATTATCTAAAATTATTGATATAATCCTATAACTAATATCATACTCATGTCACACACCAAAGATATGTTTGAATATATTATCTTTAATATGTTAAATATCAATTAGATTAAAATTTATAATTCTTATCAAAATCAAAATTTTTTAATCTAGATAATATGCCACAACATACAACTGATCTCTACTATGTTTATTATCATTTGTAAGAGTTACCATTTATTAATATACATTATCACTTATTATAATATTTTTATTATTTTTTTTATTGAAAATAAAATGTTTTTATATAATCTTTATAATACAAAAAAAAAAAACAAAATTTTAAAGAAAATTATTAGTCAACATTAATTTGCATCAATATTTCAACCCACCCTAACCCTATGGCCTTGCCTGAATTACTAGCTCTAAGACAATGACAAACATAACACTAGGTTAGAATAAACTTGGTTGAGACATGAGCGCCAACTTGGATTGTATGTATAACAATAGAGCGACTATTCTTTAGAATTTATATAAATTGGTGGGAAAGGGAATTTTGTAGCTATAATGTAAGAATATGTTGGGAAACATAAACTTGTGAATGAATACGTTGAGCCAGAGAAGTTCTCGTTAGTATGTGATGTGCAAGAAGTAGAACATTTGATTTTAAAGGAAATATAGTATGTACTGTACGGGCAACCTAAAATAGCCAAACATCAATGTAAAATAAAACAGCAATGGGCTGAGGGGGGAGAGACAATTTACCATCACCGACTCCCCATTGTTGAGGCATTTGATGGCTTCGGACTGAAAGGAATCGAGCAGGAAGGGGAACTCTTTTGCAGGTTTTTGTTCTTCACAGGAAGCTTGTGAGGTGGAAGGAACATACCCTTCTGGGTAAGACACGTCGTGTAGACAAGCTATGGGTTCTAGAGAAAATTCAGAATCGCTCTCTCTTGGTACCTTCTGGGGTGGAAGATCATCCCGAATTGAATCAACAGGCGCTTTCCGCTTCGCCAATTCCATCATAATCTTTTGTATTTTGAGCTAGCGCGGCGAACTTAAATGGCCACGTGAGAGAGCAGCATTGTTGTGCCGCCAAACTGACACACAGACAGAGCTTAAATAGGGACGGGTAGAGCCGCCGTTATCGGTAAGGATTAGCATTCGATTTATACGGTTGTTCTTCAGTTAGCGCCAGCAGCGCCGCAGAGCGGGTTGTGGGAGCTAGCCTGTACTGGTGGCGGACAATAGCAAATTCATATCCATTAATAATAAGGATTTAAAATAGAAAATGAAAAGATAAAAAAAATAGAAAAAAAACTGACATTAATTTCATTCATTTAGTCAATCATATCCCAAAATTCATTTTAATAGAAATTTATTTTGATTTACTGATTTTTTTTTTGATATTACAAGGTGAATTTTATTATGGTAGCAATATGTTCATGTCCTCACTTTTTTTTTTTTGCAAATAACTAGATTATGTTTTTTTTTATATTAATAATTTAGGACTTCAATAAAATTTAAATATTTTGATATGAACTTCATTTATTATCCCTTTAGTTTTTATATTTGTAAATTTCAAAAAAAAAATGTGAATAAAACAAGATTTCAAAAAAAAAAAAAAAAATCTTTTGATCAATATCAAACTATAGCTATTAGTGTATTATGAGTGTGAAATTTAATGTTTAAAAATTAAAATATATATATTTGTTATTTTGTGCATTTATCTCATCATGTATCTACCCTTGTAAATTTCAAATAAAAATGTTCTTAGATAAGAAATAAAAATAATAATATAAATATTCCCTGATCAATATCAAATCAAAGTGAAAAGTGTATCATAAATGGGTAAATTTTGATTCAAGAAGGAACAAAATCAAGTTGAAGTGAGAATATTTGAATATATATAGATATATTATGCAACTGGTTTTTTTTTTTTTTTTTTTTTTTGCTACAAAAAAAATGTTCAATTGACTTGAACCAATTTTTTTATTTGATTGATTTATCTATTTTTAAAACAAAATTTAATTAAAAAGAAATAGATTGAAATATAACAAATAATAAGGTACAATACATATTAGAAGTCCCAGATGACCAATCTCCTTTTTTGTCATGGACTTCATGGTTTTGTTGATAGAACTCTTCTATGTCCACCACAAATTGACCCCAAGCATATTTTCCAGATTTATCAAGATTGACTTGTGCTACTTTGTTTAAAGTCAAATATAAATAGTATAATTACTCTAATGATAAACAATTATGTTGCTTCTATCAATACCTAGAATAAATTGGAAACCAATCTTGCTAGTCATTCCCATGCCATAATGTCTTCCATGATGTCCTATCTCATGATAGACAAGAAAAAGGAAAAAAATCATTGTTACCTATATTAACAACATAAAAGGCATTGTGTGTGATAGATACATAATTTCATATAGTTAATGTTTGTATAAATATTATGATTTTGGTTTTTGATTGATATGAATATTAATTAGAACTAAAATTTAGGAATTTCATTATTTCATAAGTTTATATATATTGATCATGACAAATGGTGACATATATGTCATGGGACACACTCATGAAGTATAGTAAAAAAGAAATAATATCCCTTCTAATCTTAATTTGTTAGATAAATTTATGTGTAACAACTTAAGATTGAGGTAAGTTTAATTGTTGCATATATGATGCTTATGAAGTCAAATACACAAATATATTTATGATCAATTCATTGTACATATTCTAGAAGAAATTACATTGATTGATGTGAGAGTTAAGTAAAATGTCTAACATAAAAGTTTATCATGGTGTAGGAGGTATGTGTTGGCCATGACAGATAGTGACTAATAAGTCATGGAGCACATGTAAGAGGAGGTGCATCATATGGTAATGACATCCCTGTGAGTTATTTCCTTTTATGTGATTTTCATATGTGTGATTCACAAAAGATATATATTAATTATCACAAGTATAATGCATACAAAGCTAAAAAATTAAACACATTTAATCTCATCATCTCATGTCTTTAAACACATTTGACCAGATATTAAGGAAGTATAATCACACATAAGAATGCGAGCTAATTCTATAGTTTAAGTATCCTTCCAAAAATCCAAGTATCTACTCAACTTAAATAACTATTAGTTTACTTTTGGTTGATCAAACTGCCTACATAATTCATATAAGATTAATATCTAAACTTATGTCTATTTTACTACTTTTATGACTCGAATACTTATGAGATTATATTTAACGATGAACAATCACCCAGTGTGGTATTGAGATCGTTTCAATTAACGATAACTTATGTCACCCTCACAAAATCATAACAAAGCCTAAAAACTAAGAATAGTTATAAAACAATTTCTAGGTCTAACAGTATTAATTAATTTAGCATCACAATAATAAATATTTAATTATAATCCCTTTAAACTTTACCAAAAAAACATAATGGATACCATTTTTTTTATTTCACAAATCTTTTTTTCCAAAATATGTTTTTTTTAGAAATATATTTTAAATTGTTTGAATTATATATGTATATATGTGTATATTTCCAATTTCTTCGATTATGTATATATATTAACACTAAAATTACATCAACAAGCACACATCAAGTATATTTTGCCCAAAATTAGCACTATATAAATGCAAGCACAAATAAATATTCTACCCCGGGATGACAAAATATTCGAAGATATTAAACCACATATTATAAATGTCTAATGTCCATACAAACACTCACAAAATAAAGTTGAATTATAAAATGAATTGAAAATACCTTAATAATAAATTGAGATTTAATTTCCGGGATCTAGTGCTCTTTCAAAAAATTTCCAAGTCCCCATGAGAACATCACCTCCACACAAGCACAACACAAATAGTTTTCTCCATATGAGTACAACATGATCATTCTCCTACGCAAAAGCACCACACAAAAAGCTCCCCATTTTCTAATTATTTACTGCATAATTGGAAGTAAGGTTATATAAGATCTTCCGTAACCTTACACAAGACAAAGAAAATGGAAATTATATTGCTTCGCCTTCCAGAATGCACAAAATGCACCTTTTATGGACGAGCCCATGTACATGACTTAACAAAACTTGAGGATTTGTTTTTGGGAAAGTCGCATGACTTTTCCAAAAACAACTTTTATATGTTGTATTCATTTATTTTTTCAAAAAAACATTTATATAAAAAAAATTAACATTAAATATTTTAATGTTAATTCCATGCATATTTAATGAGTACCCATATTCTCATTAAATTTAATTAATATTAAAAAATTAAATTCAAACAAACAAACAAAAAAATAAAAACCAATATGTCCATACCCATGCAGACACAACACTCATGTGTAATCAAATCTAATATTCTGATTAAAATACAAGTATTTTATGACTCTTATTAACTTAATTGATATATTACTTCATTTTCCTCTTTATGTTTTATCTCGCCTCTTTATGAATTTGTTTAATTAAATAATTTTTCCTCTTTTCATCTAAATTAATATTCTCACTCAAGGTAAAAGAGAGAAGCGAATAGGTGTCATGATTAAAATCATAGATAATTTCAAAAGATAAACATTTAGCAGCGTAATAGATATTCCTATCATACGTAAATTTGATATGTGGTCATCTTGCCCTCCAAATCTTTAAATTCTTTAATGACAGCAAGTAGCATAGTCGATGAGATTTCATTAACTATTATAATTAGATGCTAAGTTTGTAGATAACAAATAGAAAAAAATAATAGTTAGAGTTCCTAACTTTTCTCATAGAATCTTCCAAATATAACTTAGGAACTCGATATCTATATCTGAAATAATACTCCAAAGTAATGGTACAAGGTCTTTAAAAAAATAGAATAGTTATATGTGATGCATCATGAATTTTATGACATGAAATAAAATGTATTATTTTAGAAAATGTATTTATTATCGCAAAAAATGAATCTTCTCATTCTTAGACCTAGAAAAACCCAATAAAAAAATCATAGAAATATTAACCCATGATTCATTGGATATAGGCAATTGGAGTATATAAATCATACAAATTTGTCTTAGCTATTCTAAAATGACTTATTAATTTACCCTCACAATTAACTCTCATAGCAACTATGTAGGAATACATAATTTATTAAAATAAAAATCTATTAAATTGAAAAATGTTGTTGATTACAACCTTTTCATACACATTGAATGCTTTAGAAAAATCAGCATCAATAGTTTATGATTCCTTAATTTATTTAAATCCTAGTAATTTTGAATCTAAGATAGAAAGTATAACATATACATGAGATAATACATCAACGACTATCTTTTACTTACCTTCTTGTACTTAATCAATTAGGCTCACTTGATATCATGTTTATCTGGTTTATGTTGCCTCTTTAAATTTTTCAAAGATCAATATGAATTATGCATTCTTTGGGTCAAAGCTAGCATTGTCATATCTCCATGCTCTCACTAGGTTGTACACATTTTTATCATAAGTTAAATAATTTAATGTTTCTTCATTTAACTTCTAATTGAAATATGTAACTAGTCTAATTTCTAGCATTGATATAGCTCTAATACTAATTCCTGATATTCCATACTCAATCTCAAATATTTATAAAGCTAAGTAAACAAATTAAAGGAGTATTATTTAGTTTTTCCTCTATCAACCCGAATGCTTTATCTTGTCATCACCTCACTTGAATACCATGTCATTCTTAATGATTTCAGTTTAAAGGTATAGCTAAGCAACTAAAATTTTTAACATATTTTCTATAAAAGCAAGCTAAGCCATGAAAACTCATCACATTGGTTCCAAAAGTTTGCGATGAACAATCTTTAATTGTTTTGACATTTTCTTTGTCCACATAGATTCCTCGAACACTAATGAAAAAACCTAAAGTGATACATTTATTTGTGCAAAAGATATACTATTTGAAGTTAATAAATAATTTATCATTCCTTCAAATATCTAAGATACATTTTATGTGCACTATATGTCTATTTTGAGTATTACTAAAATCAATATATCATCAAAATATGTCATTACATGCTCGTCAATAAATACAAGTAAAACATGGTTCATTAATCTAATGAAATTACTATGTATATTAGTTAATCAAAATGAGATAAATAATCACTGATACAAATCATATTTTGTTTTGAATACTTTTTTTCAGTCATTGCTTTCTATAATTTTAATTTGATGATATTCACTTTTTAAATTTAGTTTGAAGAGTATATAAGCACCATGTAACTTATCTAGCATATCATCTAATCATGGAATGAAATATCGATATTTTACTGTTATATTATAAACTGCTCAATATTCAACAGGCATTCTTTATATCTCATCCTTTTTTGGAACTAATAATATTAGAACAACACAGACTTATATTTTCCATTGATTCACTAACATGTCTTTAAAGCTCATTTGTTTCTTTAGTACTGGTCTTATATGTGCTCAGTTCCTCATTTTTGGGTAGTCTACATGGTGTTTCCTTAGGAAAGACATCTTTGTATTTCTACTAAAGAGATAAAATAGAATTAGGCAAAGTAGTGTAATACTCTTTTTATCTCATTAATACAAGTAAAATCGTAGATTGATTTGAGAATAATGGTCTTTTTATCTCACTCAACTTTGCATAAATTTTTTTTTATTTCCTTACTTAATCTTTATACACATAGGTAAATGTTAATGGTACAAGAGTGATTGATCTTTTTAAAAATTAAAAGAATACTTATTGGTAAAACCATCATGTTTAATTTGCCTATCAAATTGTCATGGTAAACCTAATAATTCATGTCTAGCTTGCATAAGTACCACATTATACAATACTTCATATACATACTTCCTAATATGAAAAGAAACAAACATTTATTTATTCACTCTTATTTCATCGCTATCATTTAGCCATCATATTTATATGGCTATGAGTGCTTCATAGATGGTAGCTCCAATTTTTCACCATGATTGTGCTAGCAATATTTGTATAACTAATGTCATCAATAATCATGCTACATACTTTAGTGTTGACACGACAACTAGTATAAAATAAGTTTTCTCATTGCATTTTATCATCATTTTCTTTTTCTTGCATACATAGAGCTATTCTTGTTACCAACAATTCTAATGTCATCAATATTGATGACATTTTGCATAACTAAATCATCAATATTAATCTTGTATCTTCTTTAGTAACAAAGTTGGTCTCCCCATTATTACATTATCATAACCCTCTTGTTTGGATATTGGCTTGCTATATTATCTCTAAGATACTTGAAATATTTAATATCAAGATTTTGAGTAATAAAAGTTTCAACCTTCTCTTAAAACTACAATTAGAAAATATAGGTTTTGGATTTGCTTTAAGTTTTAAAGCTAACAACTTATCTTCCTTCTTTATATAACTCAATTTTTTAGATGATAAGCTTGAATTTTGGTTTGTCCGTGGATTTTCCATTGCCTTGAAATTGATGTTCAATTTTGATTGTCATATGCATCAAATCTTCCAACACCATATAATGATATAATTCCATCAAATTTGTAACATATGCAATTAATCTAGCTAGAAATCTAGTTATGGTAGCTTCTCAATTTACCTCTATGTTAGTTTAGATCATAGAAATCTCTATTTCTATATGATGTCTTATGCACTTTTGCTCCCTTGTGTCAAACTTTGTTATTTCCTATATAAGCCTCAGTAGAAATAGCCTAGAACATGCTTCTTTTGCATTATTGTTTTAATCTCTTATCATGTCTCTATTTGGACGTCATCCATTCCATCTTCTACTCAATACCAATTAATCACCCTCCAAACACTAGCATAATCCATGCATTCAATCTTTGTTAATTTTACCTTATTCAAGTTAGATTAGTCGTAGCAATCAAAACTATCTTTATCTTCTTTTCCTATTCAAAGCAAGCTTTTACATCACTTTTGAGCTTGGAATGGAAGAATTTTCATCTTAATGCTACCTAGATTATTATCTTCATACTTTTTAACTTTTTAAAAGGGCTCATATCTCTAATAATTGATAATTGATAGTCAGTCATTTTCTTCCTCAAAATCTCTTCCATAATCTCTATAGTAATCATTGGCATGCACCCATAATTGATTTTTTCCTCTTACTATTTAAAACATTTTGTGAGTGCTTCAGATAGGCATACTCTATACAATCTAACTATTCATCAATATGTTCTAGCTCTAGCCTCATCTTTTATCTCATTTCATTCGTAATGGCTTATATAAATATTTTTGGATCAACAAATTCCAAAGTATTCATATCAACATGGTTAGACATTATTTTTATAAAAAAATAAGTATTATTATTACTTACTCATTCACTTGTGTCACTTAATACTCAATAAAACTTTTTTAGTACTTATTGAACTTAATGAAATAAGAATTAAAATTTGAGTGATAATTTTCTAAGAATTTATTGAATTATTAGAGTTCTTGAGGTAATGTGGAAAATAAATAAAATAGTTTTATGTTGAATACAAATTGAAAAAAATAAATTTCGAAGAAGTTAGAAACAAGTAGAGGCTTGGTGTTTAATCAACTTTTCTTTTTTTTTTTACCATTGATCTTTGTTTTTGTTGATTTTTTTTTATAGAAAGGGAATAACTGGGTGGAAATTTTAATTAGATAAAAACTAATTTTGAATGAGAATTTAATAAAAAGAAATGAAAAGGTAATCAAAATTTAAAATAAAAGAAAAAAAAATTCAAAAGAAAACAAATTGAATATGAATTGAAATTATTAGAGTTCTTGAGGTGATGTGGAATATAAATTGAAAAAAATAATTTCAGAAAAAGACAGAAACAAGTAGAGGCTTGGTGTTTAATCAACTTTTTTTTTACCTTTGAACTTTTTTTTTGTTGGTTGCTTTTTTTTTATAGAAAGGTAATTATTGGGTGGAAATTTTAAATAGGTTAAAATTAATTTTGAATGAGAATTTTAAAAAAGAAATGAAAATGTATTCAAAATTTAAAATAAACGAAAAAGAAAATTTGAGACTAGAGTTGAACTTTGATACAAAATCATACGAACCCTGTTAAAAAAATAATGAGAGATATTAACAAGTTTAGTCACCAAGATTATTTCACAATTATATTTGAAGGAAAAACCTTGAACCATTACTTATTCAAAGCAATACCCTTGGTATAATGAGGATACATTAACACATTACTTATACAAATCAAAAACCTTTGTATAATAATAATACCTTGGCCCATTACTTATGCAAATAATGAACCTTAGTATAATAAGAATGTCATAATCAAATTTGAATGATTGATAACTCATTACCACAATAAATATTGATAAGTTCTAGAAGTTCTCAAAGAAGCAAAAATGTACATCTTATCAAGAATTTCTTTTTTATTTTATTTCATAAAATGATATATATAGTATGTTTGAGATATCCCTTCAAACTAGGCCAACAATTACAATCAACACTACTAGAATTATATGAAAAATAAACATCAACTAATAAAGGAAAAGATATTGTTTATCAATTATTAAAGCAACTCTAAATATAAAAAATAAAATGCTAAGATTTATTGGAGCACACATATATGTGACTTTCACATCTTCCAAAAATTTTCAAGGCTTTTATGACACTTACTGAACCTTTTTAAGTTTTTGAGTAAGGCTATATTGTGTAACTCTCAACCCATGCATGTTGGATAAGTATAGTAAGTTCATTATTGAATCTTTTTGTTTTCTCTCTTGTAGTTGGCCCAACAAGTACAAGAAGCTCAATTTGATTTTTGTTTAGTGTAACTCCTATTTTCATTCAGGTCATGGTCCACCAAAAATGGATGGTCCATGACACTAGCATGAGCCCTAGGTTGAGATCACGATGAATGCTAGTGCTAATGTGGTGTGTTATTTTTTTAGTGGCTAGCTGGCTATACTAAATCAACACGAGGAAAAGAAATAAAAAAAATATATTTAAATTGTGTAATATTTTATAAAATAAAATTTTTTAAAATACAAAAAAGTCTATATAATAAATATGAAATAAAGAAATATAATATAAAAAAATTAAATTCTAAAATTTATTTAGATCCCATATCATGAACTTCAAGATTATGATCATCATCTTTCCTGATATTTAGTTTCTCCAATTCATTGCAAAAGTCATCTAATGGAACTTAAAGTATTATATATGTGGTTTCCCATTCTTTCAAATATGTCAAACCTTCAAATATATTTGATGCAAGCTTTAACATTATGTTTGCAATACTAATCAAGATAATATAAAAATTAGACTATAATACTATAATAAATATTTGAGGGATCAATATATTATATGTCATTTTAGATCATTAAGAAATAAATCCTCCTAAGATTTCTACCAACTTAATATATCAAAATATTTTATATCATCGAGAGACATGTATGAATAATAGTTAATTTCTAAATATTTTGAAAGCTTTAGACAAACAATCTCACTACTTTTTCTTAGCTAATTGAATGCAAAATTCATAATTTTTAGATACTTGTCACATTACTCAAAATTTATGAATTCTCATAGTCATCATTTATGATTTATTGAAAAAAATTATAGATTGAGTGTAAGTAAACTGATGGATTAACCATTTGAAATTGATTATTTAAATCAAATATAAATTTATAAAGAAATGAATATTCATCCTAGATATAACAAATAGATATCCAAAACCATGATTAGCTATAACAAATTATTATCTAGTAAATTTTCATTCCAAGAATCAAAGATGTGAAAGATACAAGGTGGCCTAGCATGGTTCAAGTGTAGGAGTGGTGTGGTCTAGGCCTAGCACGGTATGATTCTTTTTTCATAAATAATAAAATGTACTATCAAAATCTGTATAGTCTAACAAAGATTCAAACTATTATATTCTTTTTTGAATACAATAAAAATTTTAGTTTTAATTTTCTAAAGAATTACATTCGCATCTTGGGACTTTCCTTCATGTCCCCTCCATATGTAGTAAATAGCTACAACAAATACAGCTTTATGGATAGAATTGGTGTGTGTGTGTGTGTGTGTGTGGGTGTTGAATATTCTGTCTTCATGCTTCTGAAAATTTCAGGCAAGGATTCCATGGATTTGGGCATTTCTATCTAGCCCTTTAATTGCTCCAATATCTTCTTTGTGAACTCACATTCAAAGAAAATATGACTGAAAGATTATGCAGTGGTATGGAATTCATAGCACATGTTCTTTGGGGTCACAAATACTCACTCTTTGGTTCTAACTTTTCTATATTTAGCAATCCATAGGAATGTTGTATGCTTTGGGGATGTGGTTGGAAAACCAAATGGCTATGGTCCAGGTTTTTGTCTCTTTTTTATTGATGCCTAATTAGAATTTGTATGATTCAAAAATTATTTTCTCTTTGTCTTCCCAAATGGTGAGCGTTTCTACAACTTGTGTGGAGCCACCTATTTTCTCAATTAAGAAATCCCTAACCGAGATTAGAGATTTCAAAAAGGAAGAGTCATCTTTGGATAGATGGTATTCTCATATATTTTGGGAAATAAGATAAAAATGATGGACCTATTTTATCCAAATTGAGTCATCCTTATTTATTCTTCATGATGTTTTAATAAAAAAAAGATTTATTCCAAATTAATAAGCAAAGGATACCAAGTCCATCATGAGAAGTGGGCATGCATACTTTGTCCATTGATGCTTTGTGCTGAAATTTGTCTGTTTTAGGACCACCCAATAAGTATCTTTTACATGCACTTTCTATTTCATTAATTATAGATAGAGGCATGAAAAATACTAAGAACCAATATTTTGATATACCTTGTATAACAGTGCATAATAATTTGAGCCTTTCCGCAAATAAAAGCATTTTTATTATCCATTAATGTATTGATGATGTAATGTTTAAAAACAATGCAAAAATTTGGATGTAATTAACTTACTAAAAGATAAAGGAACTCAAAGGAAGGTAAATGGAAGAGAGCTTTCTATAAATGCAAAGTCCTTTAGAAATTTCTTTTTATCTTTAGCCTTCATTCCTCCAAAAAAGTTATTCAATTTGGAAAAATTTACATTCATCCATAAAGTTGCTGCAAATTATTATAACATGCTCAAGATAATATTAATTGATGAAGGGTCACATTTGCAAAAAATGTTTAGATCATCCGCATACATAATGTGTGAGATTTTAAGTGAAGAACATCCCAGATGAAAAGAAACCCCATCTGAATTTGTTTCTTTACAAAGTAACCTCTATAAATATTCCATGCAAATTGTAAAAAAGTATGGAGACAAAAGATCTCCTTGCCTTAATCCTCTTACATCTTTGAAAAAACCGTGTAGTTAATCATTCACTACAATTGAAAAGGAAGTGGTGGACACATTCATATATTATTTCTATGAATCTTTTTAGAAAATTAAAGGCTAAAAGGGCTTCTTTTAAGAATATCCAATCCACTATATCAAAAGCTTTCTGAAGATTAATCTTTATGAAGTATCTATGAGATATTATCTTCCTTGCATATCTCCAAATTAAGCTTTGCATAAGGAAAAAATTATCAGAAATTAATTTCTCTTTTACATAAGCAATTTGAGCTAGATTAATTATGTCTCCTAGTATGCTTTTCATCTTTGGTGCTCTGAGCTTTGAGATCAGTTTATATATCATATTACAGCATGATATTAGTCTGAAATCTTTGATCAAGAAAGTGTGGGAGGATTTGAAAATTTATGCTATATAAGCATGATTGATTTACCTAAGGATTCTTCCTGAATGGAAGAAGTTTTGTATAACATTAACAACCTCTTTCCCAATATAGTTCCATGATTTTTTGAAAAATTATGCAGTGTACTCATTAGGGCAAGGCAATTTTGAATTGCCCATACTAAATAGAGTATTTTTTATCTAATCTATCATTAAATTTAAGGATAACAAATTATGATCCTCATTTTGGATTATTTTTTCATCAGTTACAATCCTTTTACACATACTAATTCTCTCTCTTGTTGTGCCGGGTAGATTTTTATAATAATTAACAAATATTTCCAAAATTTCTTCATATGAGGAAGTGTATGTTCCATTTTTTTAACTACCAATACTATCTTACTTCTTTGCATTTTTGCTTTCGCTAGATCATGAAAAAACTTAGTGCATCGGTTACTCTATTTTAAATATCTTAACTTCACCTTTTGTCTAAGAAAAGATGTGTTCATCTTCCTCAAGCATCCTCATTTTAACTCTCAGAGTAGTCTCTTCTTCTTTAAGAGTTATAATTCATGACTGTAAGATTCTCTATTATAGGGATGTGAGATTCTTTCTGGCAATATATACTCTTTCATTAATATGTCCAAAATTCTTCTCATTTAATTTTTTAAAAGGTTCTTTCATCATTTTTTTCTGAACTAATTGAAACATTATAGACCCTTGGGATTTCTGTGTCCAAGTATTGAGTAGAATTGAATTCCTTATGCGCAAGCTATGTATTACAAAATTTGAAAGGAATTTTCTTACCATGAACACCATTTCAGTAGATACGAGTGTCATGCAGTGATCAGAAAAAATGCACGGGGGCAGAAATTTAACATTGCTATCCAACCCCAAATTAGCCTGTTCATAATGTATCACTGCCTTATCTATAATCCAATTTACTTGACATTCTCCTATTTCTCCAAGTAAAGAAGGAGCCTAAAGAAGGAAGGTCTTCAAGACTCAAAGAGGAATAGCAATTTATAAAATTTTGACAATCATAGTTCGTGACCACTCTTCTTCCAACCTTGTCTAAAGAGGAGGGGGGGGGGGAGTTAAATTTATTGGGCAATCCCGTGGAGCCCATTTAATAATTTTAAGGAGTGTGTAATAGTTTCCAAACTGCCGAAACTATTCTTCCACACTTCTCAAATGGTAGACCGTGAAGGATGATGATGGTTTGAAAGGGTATTATACAAGGTTTTGGGATGGAGATGGAGAGGAGAGAGGGAGGAGAGAAAACAGGTGCATTATGATTCTAGCATGGTATGATCTAAATATGTATTTTTAAAAATTAACTAATAGAAGAGAAAACTATATAATTCACCATTATCCTTTGACTTTAATTTATAGTCTTTCAAGATATATTCAAGGGTTTTACCATCAGAGTCTCTCAAATGGCTATATGATATATCCTTCTTTAACTAAACCCTATTTGAGATATTATCATCCAATATGGAAACATCATGCATATTAATCAAGTATAAAACTTTGCACAACTTCTCTCAATGGCTCTCTTAGAAGATTTGAATTAGAAAGTATGCATCTAAGCCTCTCATCAATGACTTGATTTATCTTTTCATCCATGTCATTTATCCAAGATATCTTGGTTAGGCTTCTCTTTAATGCAATCACATGGAATCACCAATAACTCACAGATTGAACATGACACTTTCTCTTATTATCAAAGCATATAACAAACATCAACCTAGGAGCATAACTTAGATGGGTGGGTCTCAGATTTCCAAGGCTGAGGTCACCGATTCAATTCCCCTAGGTCATCTACTCAATGTATTTCCTTGGATCTTAACCTGTGTCCGTGGTTAGTAGGGTATTACAATCACCCAAGGGATTAGTCAAGGTGCATGTAAACTGGCTCGGACACCCTCGTCATAAAAAAAGTAGATAACAAACATCAATATTACCACCAAGATATTACCTTCCTCTCAATATCTCTCTCTTGAACATGTCATGAAAGTCTCAAAAGATTTAAAATATGTGGTCATTGATCTTTCGAGTCATAAACACATTCATAGAATATTCATTAATAAATACCACAAAATAAAAGGCACCTAAAGAGTCTTGTTATAAATATTACAAACATCAATAAAGGTAATCAAGTTTCTTATTTGGGGGGCATAAATGAAATATGACTTTATGACTCTTCATGACTATTCAATCAAAATTATCATCAAGAGAACACTTCTAGGCTATATGTAATACATGCCTACAAGAAGTCATATACCCTTCTCACTCACATGTCCAACTCTTTGATTCTATAGATCAATGCGAACCTTGAAATGCATAATGTTTTATCTAATCCCATCATAATCTAGTGTGTGTGACATATAACATACTCATTTTTCATACTCTTCACAAATACGAGTAAATCCTTAGCTAATTTCCCCTTTTCTTTACCAAATAACTAGCACAACATGTATTTTCCAACATACCTATAAATATTAGTTTTGATGAATATCTAGAATATGTTGCATGTCTCGTAACACTAGTTGATTTTTTGATATTCATTACAAGGCGTACCTCTTCAATGTTAATGATCATTGATATTGCATTATTTCTCATCTTAACTTTATTAAACTCACTAGTTGTGTATTAAGAAAAAAATCAAGTGACATGAAATAAAATACTAGAATCAACCATTTTATCACCCTTCTGATTCACCAAGTTGGCAAAACTTTCATCATTAATGAGAATTACATCATTTCTGCTGCAAAAATGTTCATCTCTCTCTCTCTCTCTCCCTCCCAACACTATCTCCTTTCATGAATAATATTTCTTGATGTCTTATCTCATTACATTGAAGATAAAACATGTAATCGTATATAAAGATCCGATAAATACTATTCATCAAAAAAGTAAAATTAGTTCTAACGTAAGAGATTTGGTCATGTGTGTAATAAGGACATTCAACTATTAACTAAAAAAAAATTTTATCATTTGATCATGAATCATTTCTTGACGTGAGTATAGACTACATGACTAAAAAAAGTGAGAATACTATTCACTCTCTCAATACTTTGATGAAATCAAATATTTTCAATCTTATTCATACTAATATTTTTTCCATTTAGAGAAGAACACTTGATGAGGCCCATTACTTTGTGATATTTATTACTAATCATTTTAGGATGGCATGTGCATATACCTGAAAATCAATATCTAAGTCTTTAATCTCTTTGATTTACACACAAGAGTTTAGAGAGATTAATAAAAAATTGATTTCCACATGTTTTGAAAATGAAGAAAAATACAACAGTTATTGTATATCTTAAGGTATTATGCTTGAAAAAATCTAGCCAAAAATTATCAATTAAAGATCAAGTAAAATGAACTATTGAGGTGAGAGTCTTATGCTTGTTTTTTGATGTGTATCTTCCCAAAAAAATATAAGGAGAGACTATGAATATAATTGTTTATTGGGAATATCTAGAAGAACATATTCCAAAAAAAATATTGACTGGAAAAAGTATCTTATATGATTACTTAAATATATTTGACTACAAATCTTCCATTCATATCCCAAGAGATTAAAGGTCAAAGAGTAATGATGATGCAAGTCCATGCATCTTCCTTGGCTATGGATATGAAGAGTTTGGGTACAAAATATCAGACTCGATAGCTGAGAAGCTTATTAAGAATAGAACTATGACTTTTCTGAAATATTAATTGATTGACGATGATCATCCAAATAGTGGAAAGAATGAATCTTCAAATATTCCCATTTCTATAGATTTGATATCTCTTCCTTCCATATATCAGATAGATCACTAGGAAGGAATTGAGTAGTCAGATAATGATTTTGATCCCTAAGATTTTCAATTGAGGAGGTGAGAGAAATTAATCTAGCTAAAACTAGGCAAGACCTAATTATTCCTAATGATACATCTCAGTCTAAATTGAGAAAATTTCTTTATTTTACTATATATCCTCTAGATTTAATGTTTATTTTTTACTCATGAATTTCAATGAATCAAAGACATTTCAGAAAATTATTTTTTTTGAAAATGAAGATGAATGACTATAGAGATGGAAGAAGAGATGGAGTCTCTTCATATCAATCAGACTTACCATCTAGTATCCTTACTTAAAGGGAAGTAAACTATGAGAAATAAATAGATCTTCAAAATAATACCATATGATGATGAATCTCATATAAAATACAATGCTCGATTAGTCATAAAGAGGTTTAATCAAAGGAAATGAATTGGCTTTAATGAGATATTTTATCTAGTTGTGAATATGTCTTCTATTCGACTCATTCTAAGTCTAGCTATCAAATTAGATTTAGAAATTAACTAGCTCGATGTAAAGATATTTTTCCTTAATGGTGAATTGCATGAGACAATCTACATGCAACAACCTAATAGATTTGAGATAGAAAAAAAAATGACTTGTATTCAAACACAAAAAAAAATTGTTTAAACTTAAGGAAATCCTCATCAATATTATAAGAAATTTTATTCACTTATAGAGTATCATGACCCCTAACACACCTCTCATGATCATTGCATGTTGTTGATCATCAGTTAGGTTACAAAAAGATAATATTGTTAGTGTGTTGATAACTTTCTCAAGAATACTATGTGAAGAAAGTCTTTGATGAGATCTTTATAAGAGAGGCTAAACTAATCTCAATTCAATTAGCTAAATAAGTGGAGTGCCAAGAATTATCTCATGACTAATAAAAAATGAGAACCATTAGTCATATTTCGTATGTCTCAGCTATTAGTTATATTATGTGTGATATGGTCTACAATAGATCAAATATAAAACAAGTTATCAATGTGATCAATCATTTTCTCTTAGACTTGGGTACATATCACTAGTCTACAATGAAATATATTCTAAGTTATCTTTAAGGTACATCTTAGCTATCTTAATATCTAGGTATGAAAAAACTCATTCTTCTTAGATACACTTATTCATACATTACCAATGATTTAAACTCTTGGAGATCCAGCTCAGGTTATCTAAAACTTCTAGAGGGGAAGTAGTAACATGATAATCCAAGCTAAAAAAAATGTAATGTTGTCCAACACTAAGGATGAATTCATTGCAACTATTGAAACTTAAAAATAAATTGTATGAATTCAAATGTTTTTAGCAAATTTGGATGTGCAATAGAAAAACACATATTATTCAATGCAATAGTCAAATGCAATACATTTATCTAAGAATTTAATCTTTCACATTATGTCGAAACATATTAATATGTGATATCATTAAAAAACAGAATTGTTAATCAAATGCAAGGTCTTGTATTCAAATGCAAAAAGACTTTGTGTAGACTTAAATAAATATTCACTTAGTGTCATAAGAGATTTTATTCATTTATAGAGTAACATGAATCCTAGCACACCTTTGATGACCACTGCATATTCTCTCAATCATCAGTTAGGTGTCAAAAAGATAACACTTTTAGTATGTGTTGATGATATGTTAATCATTATCTACAACATAGCATAGATTGACAAGCTTAATGGAGAATTAGAAAAAGTCATTACTATAAAAGACTTAGGCCTAGTCAAAAAATTTATAAAGATAAGCATCATCTAAGATTGACCTTGTAGACATATTTGGTTATCTCAAAAATATTATGTGGAGAAAGTTCTTGATAGGATCTTTATGAGGAGAAAGGCTATACCAGTCTCAATCTACTTTGCTAAATAATATAAGTTGAGTACTAAGCATTATCTCACGACTGGTAAAGAAAGGTAAAACACAAATCATATTTCCTATGTCTCATCTATTAGTAGTCTTATGTATAATATAGTTTGTATTAAATCAGATATAATAAATATTATTAGTTTGATCAATTATTTTATCCCAGAATCATGTAGATATTACAAGACTAAATAAAACTTATCATAAGTCATTTTCGAGTTATATCTTAGACATCTTTATGTCTTGGTGAGCAAAACCTCATTCTACTTAGATACACTTATTCATACATGACCAATGATTTAGATTCATGAAAATTCATCTTAGGTCATGTAATAACACATTTAGAGGGAAATCAGTAAGATGATAATCAAAGTAGAAAAAATACTTAATGTTGTCCAATACTAAGAATGAATTCATTAAAACTCTTGAAACTTACAAAAAAAAACATTATAGAATCAGATATTTTTAGCATATTTGGATGTGCAACAAGAAACATAAATCATTTGGTGCAATAGTCAGATGCATCACATTTATCCAAGAATTTGACCTTTCACATTAGGTCAAAATATATTAATATGTGATATCATTAGAAATGAGATATGTTAGACAAAAAACTAGTTGTATTTAAAAAAATAAACACCAACAAAAATATTGCTAACATATTAATAAAAATAGTGATGATAGTAAATTTTAATTTACTAAAAACACATACTAATATGTGTTTTTCCACCAAAGATAAAGGACGAGATTTGGTGAGACGGTCTGATTTGGCAAAACCAATTTGAATTATTTCACTTTGTTGGTTTGATTCATTTTTTTCAAATTATAATTTGTGATTATTATTTTAAACCACATGTTTAATTTTATCTAAATACTACTATTTTATGTTTTTTTTGTTCTTTATTTTTTTTTTGTAGTTATAGTTCATGATAATCCAAAAGCATGCCATAACTTCTCACCTTTCAAAAAAAAATGAAGAAAAAGAAAATAGAAGATCCCATTTTTCCATTTTGCATGGTGGAACAAAAGGAGGATCCAGTGTTTTAGGTGTTGATATTCTAAATAAAAGGGCGGACAAAATTGTTTCCATGTGTGGAGTTTAGTTACAAAAAATCCACTAAACTTAAACTTATAGTAGCTGAAAAATCCTCTTCCAATCTCTCTCTCTTTCTCTCTCTCCAATAGTTGTGTACACATTGTTGCTGCCATAAACTCTAATATTTAGACAAAAAATTTTATTCTTTTTGTCTAAAAATTAATGTGCCGTGTTATCAAAATTATTATTGATATTTGATATTGTTGTCAAATTAAAGAACAATGCATATAAACTATCAATAATTTTACCTTAAGTCCAATGTTTATGTATTTTATTTTGAAAATTTTGTTTTCAATGATTTTATATTCTAGAAATATAAATATTTTCTTAGTTCAAAACATATTTTGCAGTGTGAAATTATCCACGGACATTTATATATGTAAGTCTTTATTATCCAAATAAATTTTAAGTGGATGAATTCTTGTTTTAAATTTCTATTTTAAAATTGTTTGTTGGACTATTTATTTGGAAACATATTTGAGTTTATATTAAGCTGAAATTAGGGAGAATTATGTCTTGGGGTCTTGGGAACCCAAATAATTAACCTTAAGGCCTCATAACACTTATATTTGACTTTAAGGATATAAACATTTCCAGGACAAAAATGCCCTTAATGATATTAACATTTTAATGCATCATCATCTCTCGGACGAACACGTACACACCATCCACATGTGCTAATTTTGGCTGCCACAATTTTTCTTCTCCTAATAAACAAGGGAAATTAAAATCAAAAATGGTTTTGCTTGGGTTTGGGGACTTGCAGTTTCAGCCGACGGGAGACATCTCACGTGTTGCGGCTGTTCTAAGCGACTCAACAGACACGAAAAATATTATAAGCGGCTGTTCTAAGAGAGAAGATGGAAGACTTTTCTCTCTTTCTTAATAAATGTAACATTTATTATTTTCCACATCATCAGAGGTAAATGAGGTATTACAAAAATATTATATCCTTAACATTAATTTTTGTTTGTTTCATACTTTTGAGGTCAAATATAGGTCTTATGAGGCCTTAAGGTTAATTATTTGGGTTTCCAAGACCCCAAGACATAATTCTCCCCTGAAATTATGACTGCACTAAATTTTATGCAAGAATATAATTATAAACTCATGACTAGAATTATTTAATATAATTTTGTATTTTTTAGAAATTAAATCTAATAAAAGTGATTTAATAGAAATTAAAATTTGAAAAATATCTCAATTTGATAAGCAATTTTAAAATAGCAACCGCCCAATGAGGCATTTTCCATTTTAATAGAGTCTTCCCTAATATCTAAGATACTGAATGAGGTATGATCTAGTAAACCTATCGATTATTCAATTCATGTTTAAAAATTTTTGGTTTCCTACTCTATACTCATGTAAATGATAGAAATTTGAAGGCTAGAAGCAAGAAATGAATATTTCTTGGATATGGGAAGAAGGGCTGAGAGGGGAGACGTTATGGTGTCTTGATCCTAAGTCTCCCGAGCCTCTAATCCATAGGGTTGTCATTTTTAAGAATCTTCAATGCTGCTTCACTATAAAATAAGATTCTCCTAACACAAGTTGGATTGAAAATGAGAAACATCAAGTGTAGATAATGTTTGATGTTTCAAAATTGAGGCCTAAAGCAATCACATAGCATTCAATTAAGGAAGAAGAGGTGCAATATGAGAAAGCATACAATAATTTATATTAATTATAATTCATACTATTACAGAATTATAATTACACTCACTCATTCTAAATACATTACGTCATTTTTATTTATCACAAATTAAACTTTTCATGTTAAAATTATATATATTCATTGATTGAATCAAATTATTGACAATCTAATGTAATCAGCCTCTAATTATTTCCTTGATACTATCCACTTAATTTATTTGAATTGTCAAATCAAAATATACCTATAAGATTTAGTAATATCAAAATGTATCAACTTCCTCAAGGAGATATCATCAATTATTTTGACAGAATATAAATTTCAATAGTAATTAATATTTACCATATGATTGATAAAATTGTTCAATTCATAGAGTTCTTAAATCTATTTCAAAACTCTACTTTTTAAAAATTAAAATAATTATTAACAAACATACGCAAATAATAATTACCTCAAGAATAAGAATAATAATGATTATAATAACTATGGTATATTTTAATTTACTAGCAATACAAAATAATTTTACCTTATTTATCCAATTTAATATACTCAAATATACTAATACTATAAATTAGAACTTGACCATTCGCCATAATCAAGAAAACTCACTAAAATTTAGTGCTATAATCTTATCGACTGGATGTCCAATTTTATCTAGACTGTAAACAAACTTATATTCAATTAAGTATCGGTGATTCAATTTTCTATGCGTAAACCATCACTAATGCACTAGATATAAATATGTTTACACAATCACTAATATACTGGATTTCATAAGAAATCTAAAGTTAAATGTATTTGATCGTGATCATTATTAAGATGATTAATCAGTGTGAAAGTTTGACATATGATCAACAATATCCAATCTTATTGATCCTATGAATAAGAATAATTTAGATATTAACATAAATGTATATGAGTTCCTTGATGTTAAATCATGTAGCATGAATATTATGAATTAATTTAAAATCACTATCAATTAAAAGTATGATTATCCACATAACGAAGAACCATTTTATTAGTTAAAATATGTTATGTTAAAAAAAAAATTTCAGCCCCCCCCCCCCCCCCCCCCCCCCCCTCTCCTAATTCCCTCTTACTCATCTTAAGGTAGATGCATACGATAAATTTTCACACTGAAAAATTGTATCAGTAGTGACCACAACCAAACACATTTAAGAGTTCCAGTGCATTAATGATGATTTAAACACATTTAAGAATTGTCTATAGATATACTTACATATACCATATGTAAGTATATACATTATATTTCTTACAGGAAAGTAGCTTAGTCAGTAGATTAGCAATATTTTGAAAAGTGAGCAAATTCTCTACGATCAAATAGTACATCCAGAGTGTATGATTGAATCTTTGGCGAGACCATGGTTCCCTTGCTCATGCTATGACTTCATTATCATCACAATACAACAGCGAGGCCACAATGTACTTTCTTATCTGAATTGCTTGTTTTGCTATCTTGGAAGCCACAATCATGTATTCTTTCCTAACATGGTATGAACCATCAAGTTCCAAACAGTTGGCGAGCTACCATGAATTTGGCTAATTAGTCACTGTAACAACAACGCCAAGCACATAATCCACTCATCTCGGTAAAATAAAATGTCACTGAATTGCCACATCTGTCAAACAATGCATCAAAATAAAGAATCCACACCAAAACATAGGGTGAACAGCACCAAACAGTCAAACCACAGGACACTTGAGGAATGCCAAAAGCAGCAAGAACATGCACAGCTTCGCCCAGCACCAACTCTGCAACAACACTTGAATGTTGAATAGGAACGTGCTGCTTGCCTGCACTGAACTGCAATGCACTGGGCTGCACGTGAAGTAAATGGAAAGAAAATGAGATCAGGTGTGTCAGATCAGCAGCCAGGGCCAACAACAGACGACTGGTCTTCCATGTTGAGAGCAGCATCGACTTTGGCCATTTTGTTCTCATCAGTAGCTGCCACCAGCTTGGTCTTTGGGGAAAGCTTCTTCACCTCGTCTGAAGTGTAGATGAAAATCTTTCTCACCATGCTGCAGAATTCACTGCAAATGGAACAGAAAATTTACTGCAGAATTTGACATTTCAGGAAACGAAATCAGGCCATGCAAACAGAGGTAGAGAAGATGCCTATGGAAGGGGGAACTTACTGCCATGGGTCATCACCAACCATCATCATGTCATCTTCATCATCCGTGTAGACGACTTGCCATTTCTTTGTGGATCCGCTGAGCTCGCCGACTATATCAAACATCTCCTCTAGCTTTCTTAGGAGCTCTCTGTAGCACCCACACTGTGCTAAATCAACACCCCTGCCGACAGCAATCCCCTGCATGTGAACCTGAAAACCAAACAACCAACAGTTCTTTATTTGTTCATCTGAGACAGAGAGAGAAAGAGAGAGAGAGAGGGAGAGAGAGAGGGAGAGAGAGATGTCTTAACATAACATCATTCCCCTTTAATTGAAAAGATCCATCCAAACAATTGATTGTTGGGTTGCACTTGAGCCTTCGAGCATAGCAAATCATTAATTCAAGCACAGCATCATATCAAGAAGAATTACTCCGGTTGGACCAAATCAAGTGGGTTTTAACTTTGATCAAGCTCTTTTCATTATTTAGGTTCATGCATATTTTTTTTTTTAGTTTATTATCATGATATCGAAGCAAGTGTCTTGGTGTGATGACAAGTATCTTACTTCGCCGACAGTAAGTCTCAAAATTGAGACTCATCAAATATAATTTTTATGATTTTTAAGAGATGAGACTATCGTGATATTAACATATCATATACAAATCATACGAAATGAAATTCAAAAAATTTCGATTTTATATTTATATAAATTTTAATATTAAACTATATATATATATATATATATATATATATATATATATATATATATATATATATATTTAAAATTTTTTTTATTAATATATATGGCCAGAGCCTTGTGAATTGCATATGGATAACATACCCAGACATTAACATAGTTGTGGATAATTTGGCATAGGCTTCTAATTCGAGACTTGTTGGACATAACTCTGATTTTTATAGAAAAAACTGTCAGGATATTAATCTCCTAGATCAAACTATTTTTATTATCTAAGCTTATGATGTCAAAGAAAGATATTTTTATCTTTCTTCAATGATAGTAAATCTCGAAATCGAGACTCACCTAATATAATTTTTCTAATTTTTAAGAGATAAGACTGTCGAAATATTAATATCTTTCATATCATATACAAATCTTAAAAATAAAATTCAAAAAAATTTTATTTTCTATTTATAAAAAATTTTAATATAAAAAAAATACATTTTTTATTATATATATATATATATATATATATATATGGCCAGAGCCTTGTGAACTATGTACAGATTACATACCCAGATATTAACATGTTTATGGATAATTAAACATAAGTTTCTGATTCGAGACTCATCAAGCACAACACTTTGATTTTTATAAATAAGACTGTCAAAATATTAATATCTCCTAAATCATGAAGTAACGGAGAGCCTTAAGTACAAGATATGATATGAATCATGTTGTCAGAATAAGCAATTTAAGAGAGGCATTGCCCCCATCATTTCTTTCACCATAGTCTCCACTACTATTCACACATTTTTCTTCAAATTTCAATCTTATGAGGTATTGCTCGCTATGATATTTTTTTTTTCAAAATAAAAACTTTTTAGATCATTCAATTTTGTCTATTGCTTCGGACCTAAACTTTTCTCTTATTTTAGATTCTTATTTGCGTAACTCTAAGAGGTAGTGGAGGCAATGGTAAAATTTTTGTATTTTACTATTTTTTATTTCTACCAGTTACTCATCATTATCATCAATCTCAATCAAAAAATAAAAATTAACAAAATCATATTGGTTGTATCTATTCCCCAGCATTAAATTATATTTAATGCGTATCAAATTATACACACAATAATTTTGAAATATATTGTATCCATTACCATGAATCCAAAATTTTTAGATTTGAGAGTTAAGTCATACTATATAAAATATTAGCAATAATTTTGTAAATACACTTAAATTCTTAAACACACTCTAGTTTATTTCATGTTATGATTTGTTAAATATAAGAATATTTTAAAATTTGAAGATAAAACTCCATATTCAACTACACCATGAATATTAAAAATAAAAAATGATTAAATTTAATGTAGAAAAAAAAATTATATTTGTTAAATAAAATTGACTTTAAATTATTAACTTGATAATATGATATTAATCATCATGTGTTCATCATATACACAATGCTAATCCATTTAGTCATATTTTTTTCTCACTTAACCACAGAGATATCAAACATGTCGTGTCATGCAGGCACGATCCATTACAGTGAGCACATCCGTGCCGCTGTGTCAGGCACGACATGGTTGGCACACAAAATGCAGGACTGTGCCACACCTTGTCGGGCGGCCTAGCTGCCCATCATCACCCGATAGGACTAGACCCAAGAGCCGACCATAGCCGGTCCCAGGTAACCGGGTTGGTGGAGTGTGCCACCTGGCCAGGCATGGCTGAACCGTTCAGTGCTGTGAGATGTGCCCGGGTCACCCAGCCCAGTTGGCACCTCTACTTAACTAAATGCTTTGTTAACTACATCACATATTTGTACAAATTACTTATTATCTTAGCACCACATTCAGTGCCACAATTTCATATAATAATTAGTGAAGACCCCCACATTTTGAGTAAATTAAACATTATCAAGGCTGGATTAACTAAGTAGTTTTCGATGTAAGGTGGAAAACAGCTAGAGGAGCCTGAATTTAAAGTAAATCAAAAATTCAGGCTGCTCAATCAAGCCTGAACTGGGTCACTAAATGAATTTTTATTTCAAGAAGTGTAAAATTACATAAAACACCTTATTAAATTTTCATAAGGTGGAAAACATGGCGGGAGGCCATTGTACGGCCCATGGCACATCCCACATAACAAGGTCCAGCATGGGCCCGACACAAGCACAAGCCAGTGGGCAGCATGGCATGTGCCATACCATGCCATGCCAAGTGTTTTGGCACGTGTCGAACCATGTTTGGCATAGCACGATCCATGAACTGGGCCTGAAACCCAAGCAGGCTGAATTTTTTGCAATTCACTCAAATTCTCAAAAAGCATTATTTTGAAATTTTTATAGTAGATTTTATTTTTCCATTAATAATATCATTTGTAATTGATGGCAAAATATGTGGTTGAGCTTGCGGGTCTAATTTTGCAAGGTACATACTAGATAGAGATATATAATTATTAATAAAAATTATCTTTCTGCTTCTAACTCTATAAATAATTATGACTACAGTCTATATTAGATAATTAATTATTATAAGATAATTTAAAATAATAATATTAATAAAAAATAAAATAAATATTGTCAATGATTTTAATATAGATAACCACAATCTGACTAAAGAGTCAAAGACTGATTTGACTCTCAATCATAAATCACCACATACCCAAAAAAAAACTTATATTTTATAAACAAACACATATAATTTGGAGTTGGACCTATTTTAAAAATTTAAAAAAAATAAAAATAAAAAATCAAATAAGATTCAACTCAATAAAAGTATTGTATCAAAATTTATAATTATAAAACTAATAAATAGACTGAATATCTTATGAGACATATCTTACAAGATTCAACTCAACTCAATAAAAGTATTCAATTCAATGATGTATTAAAACATATATAAATCCGACTTTGGGTAAGTTTATTAAATTTGGATAATTTTAGATTAAGTAGCCCAATTTTAGATTACTAAGTTGATTGCTAATATGAATCTTTAATTTAAATTTACAAATGATTATTATATGAATAGACAAAAAAATATACAGATAAACACATAGAAGGGTTAATAGTTAGAAAAATAGACAAATTAATAAATAGATAAATAAAAAAAATAGTTCGATATAAAAAAAATACATATAAATAGATAGCCAGACAATTAGACAAATAGATAGATAAATAAACTGTTAGATAGATAGACTGATAAAAAGATTTACATATTGAATGATAGATATGTAGATATATAGACAGATAAACAGATAGATAAATAGATAGATAGATAGGCTGTCCGGGGCCAGCCTAAGGCAAGCCCAACTTGGTGGTACCTATCCAAACTCATCCGTGCCTAGCCTAGCACAGCACTGTCAAGATCCATGACCGTGTCCATGCCGGACCATCTCACAGCACGGCTGGATATGAAGGCCAGTGGGCACGCAAAATCGGCACAACCAGAACCATGCCCCAACTCGACCCATCTCTACACTCGACCCCAAGCCCGACGAATCTGAATTTCCATCAATCCTGTAACCCGACCGACGCAACCCACAATCTTTTTATCTAGTCCCCTAGCTCGAGCCCAATGGTTTCAAAAGCCGAAGCTTCTGGATCCAATGAATGGGCCAGTTCGACAGTCCAGCCAACCCAGCATTCCAAAAAAAAAAAATCAAATCTCAATCATTGAATTTCGCTCTCAATAGCTAGAAGGCAGAATGCAACGGCCTTAAGGATTCTATCCTAATTTTAAAAAAAATTCAAATTTTACATAAAAAAAAGTTTTTTTTTTTATTTCCAACTGAGCAGTGGGTTCTTTGAGGTTGAATCCAGTTCAGCCTTAATATTGATCCCCTTCATATACCGGAATGAGTTAGGAAAGATAGACAAAACCAAACTAATCACTATGATCGGTCTTTCAATTAGGTTTTCGGAGGATCAAAGATTAGTCAATATTATGCATACTTATTTCTAGCCTATATATCATAGGATTCCTAGGTTCACATATAGGAATGAAATACTAAAATACTATAACTTATAAAAATAATAATAATTAATGAATTTATGGATTATAATGAAGCGGAGTCCATGATGTTCGATATATAGACTAATTACGACGATACATCTTATGTATGTCTCAACGTCCACTGTATAGATTCTAAATGGATACTAAATAAAAAAAATATTAGAATTCTAAGAGATCCTCCATCCTCACGATAGACCGACCATTTTTAAATATGTGATAAAAATTTTTAGAGAATATAAAATTTAAAATAAAATATTTAGTATCACATTCAATAATACATTTAATTATAAAGTTGTAATTAACATATTTTTTAGGCGTATTAAAAATAGATCATTAAAAGAAATTTTTCACATTAAATACATGTGTTATGTCATTTACCTGATAGTACAAGCAGGGATGAAGATTATTTCCCCTACTTTAGAAAACATACATAACTCACTAAAAAGTTTTCACACACCTCACAGACAATAATAGTTCGGTAGTCTCTATTTATATACAGGTCTAAAGAAAAAAAAAATTCTAATCAGATGTGAGATACCATTATAATTACACATACATTATGTTAGAGTCATATATTGAATACGAATACATGATAATCGACTACGCCATTAGTAAAAATGATGAACTTATTATTAACAATGCTGATTATGCTACAAAATTTTCATTTATGAAATTTTGAAAAATTTTTTTATGGCAAACCGAACATGTGTTAACTAGTTTATATTGCCACAACTTGCATTGTGCTCAAGTATATATATAATATTAATAGTATGTTTATGAGGTTTAGAGATGACTCAATACTTAACAATATAATTATAAAGATGAAAACTAAGTACTTAAAGTACTAATCTACCATTTTAACTCTTTATTATATGGATGCTTGCATAGGCCCTAGGGTTAAGATGAAAAAAATAGAGAATGTTTTAATATATATCCTCGTACATGAACAATAAAGACCAACCTGAAGGATTCATTCATGAGAAGTTAACTGAGCTCTTTATATTCTATGATACTAGGTATGATTGTGGTAGTAGTGAGGCTCCGAGTACGAACATAGATATCATATTCGAAGACAATAACTTTCTATTCATGTAGCAAGAGAAAAATGACAAGATGGACAATTGAATAGGAGCAAGCTATCTCAGTACTTATATACCGATTACTGCTAAATCCTAATATATTCCGATAATAAGAATATTGATATTTAATAATGATATAAATCATATGAATTCACATATCTCGTATTATCTAAGATGACAGGGGATCTACTAACTCATCTGATGTCAAACATAACATAGAAGACTATTTTTTCTGTTGTAGTGAATGTAATTTCAGATATGAGATCCAGATTATGATCAAATATTATTAAGGTATTAGGATGCATGAAGGATTAAAAGAATTCAAGCTTTGACATCCAAAATCGTGATAGGAATACAATAAAAGGGAAGGAGTTGGTGTTAATGATGATTAATGCGATATTGATGACAATTAACAACTGATGATGATTAATAGATTGAAACTCTAATACTTATCTTATATCATCATTGATCATATGCTATCATGCTGTCTGCTGACGATATTTTTCATTTTTTTTATCTTTTAAAAATTGATATTATCTTTGTTTTTTTTTATCATTTTACTTTGAGGCTTGATTCTTGAATTTTCATCTATGGTTGTATTAATATTTTAGTTTTATTAATTCAGATACTGTTAATTTTTAAATTATAATTGTTTATTATATTATACTTGATATTTTATTTAATTTAATAAAATAAAAATAAAAAAATTATTTATTTATTTTAATTTAACAATTAACTATATACCATTTAGTATTTAAAATATTAAATAATTAAAATTTAAATTTGTTTAAAATTTTAATATTTTAGATTAAAAATTTTCTATACAACCCAAACTTAGCCCAAACGGCCAAACCTCGCCTGAACGGGCCAAAACCATCCTATTCCGGCATGACCTGGCCTGGCTTCATCACAAGTTGAGCTAACAAGCAGTGCCAAGCTACTGTGAAGAAGTCGTATCGTGCCAGGCAACACACGGAAGCCTGCTTTAGCCAGCAAAAAATAGATCAGCCCACCCGACCCAACCCATTTAACACCTCTATAAAAAGATTAAAAAAAATAAATAGATAGAAAGTGATATATAGATAGACAATCAGATCAACTTATAAGATTGATATAATACAAAATAATAAAAAATTAAAATCATAAATAATACAAGGTTTTCCCTTTTGCAAAGATCTATGAGAAATTAGTATCTCGACAGTCTTGCTCCTGAAAGTCAAAGAGAGTAAGTCTACAATCTAATTTCTAACACGAGACTACCACTCTTAAACAAAATTAATTATCATCACATAAAGGCATGAGCTTTAACATATGCATATAACACAAGAAATTTCATGTGAACTTAAAAAACATAGTAAAATAATATTGATAACGTATAATATATGAACTAGTCATGATAATAATATTTCTACATACATCATGATCCACTATACTGATTCTGACTTAAAAAACTAAAAAAAAATTGAGATTTCATGAGATCTTATAGTATTATGATAACTCTATCATATATGAATCTTTCAAGTCTTAATGAATTATAAAATATAAAATAAAATTAATAAAATAATATTTGATAATATTTCAAATAAAAATATCAAGATAATTATATTCGTAAGAATCATTACTAAGGTTTCCTAGTAGCGATTTTCTTTTTAAATATATGCATCATACAATAAATCTAATAGTATAATCAGACATAAATTTTTTTTATTATTTTTAACCAATATTTTATATCCATTTTTGTTAATTATAAAATTGATAAAATAACTAAAAAATTAAATTAAGACAATTTTTATTTTTAAAATTCATATACCTGAACATTATGCATTACACTTAAATATATATAATATGAGTGAATGTTATATATATATATATATATATATATATATATATATATATGAGGGGCGACCTAGACCAGTCCAAGCTAGCAACTAACCAGTTGATGTCCAGGCTAGCCTCCTGCAGGCTTGACCAGTCCAGGCAGCCTGGGCCCTGGACCATGCTAGCCTGGACCACTCATAGGCTAGCCAGCAACTGCACTGCACCACACTCAACCCAGGCTAGCTTGAGTTAGGCCAGGTACAAACCATGCCAATGGGCCGGTTTGTATTCAATTGTATACACTCGCACATCTAGCATTGTACCTAAGTGTATATGCAACTTGAGTAGTATGTTATATATATATATATAAGCAAGGTGACCTAAACCTCATTTCAGGAAAATAACTTTTTTACTAGGTACGGATACGCACACATTTGGTAGTTTAGAATGGCAAAAAGCTCGAGCAAAAAAGCAAAAGGGTAAAAGAATAATAATAATAATAATATAATACCTCTCATCAAACTAGTATATACAAGTCTACAATACTAATCTTGAATAAAAATAAGTTGGCATTTTCAAGGATTTTGAGAAGATGCCTACTGGTTATGCTAGCTGAATGTATGCTATGATAATGATTTCATTATGACTTTTTTTTTTAAAGAAAATATAATTTACTTGTTTGTTTTGTCTACCCATAAAATATCAGATTGAAAGTTATATGTCTTGATGTTTGAATGTAATAGTAAAAGATACAGGGAGAGGCGTTCTTATTTCCTTGAGCAAATGACATATCCAAAATATCTCAATATAAGTGTGACTGGTGATTTGAATTGTGCTTTTACACCATATCTCAAATTAACAATTTATTTTTTACTTTTCAAAGAGACAAAGTTACTTCTAAAAAATATATAAAATCCTATTATAAGTCTCATCTCAGTGCATGCTAATGTCTAACTCAAATTTGAATACATAACTATCTGAAAGCGTCCATAATCTATGAAATATATCTCATGACCTAAAAACTTATTCACATATCTCAATATGTGAAAAACTATATCATGATAAACCTATCGAGAAGAATCTATAAAATAATTAATTATATCAGCTGTAAATAACTATTTATGATTCTCCTACAATATATATATATATATATATATATATATACACACACACACACACATGAACCAACATTCTCCTCTATCTACTTCTACTATGATATCTTTCTCCATATTATATCACAAATTTTAATTTCTCAAAATAAAAAATAAGACCACCAAATTATGATTTTTGTAAATCCTAATTTTTTTTTTGTATAATTCTATCAAAACCCTAATAGCAATTTTTGCACAAAATATCACAATTTGCTACAATATGTTATCATGTACAATTAGGGTTTCTACTCACAACGCAATAGAGCACCACCACATGGTATCACTGTTCATCTGCTACTTGCGTCTAATGTCCCTCAACCATGTGGGTCTGCTTCAACCAACTACACAGGCCTCTACTTCCACCATCACGCGTACCTACTGTCATCCTCGTGCACACCTTTTATCACTTACTTTGCAAAAAATACCATTATATACATGACATTTATGAACCACACTACCTTTCTCTCTAAATTTTTTATCCAGAGAGAATATTGAGTTTTACATAATTAATGTATGACTTGTGAGATTATATTTTTTCTAAGTTGAGCTCGGATACGAATTTATAAAATAATGCTGAAAAAAAAAATAGAATAATACTCATAATAAAATAAATATATTAAATATTCTTATATAATAAACAAAAAAGATTAATAAAATCTACAAGTTAAATATTGTAATCAAAAAATACAAAAAAAATAAAATTAATATAATAGGAAAATTATAACATAAAAAATCTCACATGGCATGTATCAATTTATGAATGAAATTAAAATATATTTGAAAATATGAATAACACATATATACAAACCTAAAAATATTCGAGCATTTAATATAATCATAAAAAGAAATTTCAAATAATTACATATTCATAAAGAGAAAAAATAAATTACAGCATCAATACTTATAAAGTCTAATATATATTAACCAAGCCTCAAAAAATACTTCAAGCATTAAATAACTGACATAATTTAAAAAAAAAATATTAATGACAATAATGAATGACTATTAAAAAAAAATTAAATGATACGCACTTTCATGCAATTACAAATAATAAATTCATATTTAATAATGACAAATCGGCATGAGAAGAAACCTTTCAACCCAATATGCATACACTACTTCATTATTAGAAAGAGATGAATGTATGATTAATAATATCTAATCATAATCACAAACCCGAGATCAACTATCATTGGATAAAGATATTTGTCATGATATCAAGGCCTCGTCTCAACTTTGTACATTTCAATGAAAACTAATAAATATTTTTGCTTGCAAATTATAAATATTATTCACAATTTGTTAGCATGTTTTGTGTAATTTTATTTTTAATATTTATCATGATGGCTGGATACTTCCAAATGATGAAATTTTACATTTTTTTTTTTGAAGTTTAAACTAATACTTCATGATACTCGTGCTTAAGACAAGTAAATAATTATTAAATATAACAAGATCAACCAAGCTTTACAGCTCCACGGGATATGCAAATTACCTAAGTGCAGCAGTATTTAAAAAAAAAAAAAAAGAAATTACCTTAGTGCAGCAGTATTTAAAAAAAAAAAAAAGAAATTACCTTAGTGCAGCTCCTGATCACCCTACTTTGCAGCTCCACCGGAGCTCTCACACATGATTTTTCAGGCTCGCAGCTAACCATTGAAAACTCAATAAGATTATCATTCGATGGCTCAGAATGAGGATCGGAATCAGCATCCAGGGAGCGGGATTGAGCTCGAAGGCCATGGCCATCCCTGATTGTTCCAGAAACAGTGACCACTGGAGAAGTTTCTTCCACATTTGCTTCCACAAGTTGAATACCAAACAACCGATACCCATTTCCCACTGCTTGTTTTCTTTCCCCAGCTTCCTTGTGGAAGACAGGGGAATAGGACTCTGCCGCGCTTTCCACTTGTTTGGGCCAGCGCACCAGGTTTGTAGAAACTCCAGCAAAGGAGGCATTCCCATCAAAGCCAAAGAAACTGGTATTTGCAGCAGAAGAAAAAGTGGATGATGAATAAGGATCTCGAATATGCTGCACACCCACAGGGTCGCTGTGTGAAAACATAGGACACTCAGGGTGGGACTTCCAGATGCCTAGAAGCACACAAAAATTGAACAAAGAATTTCATCAGTAAAAAATAGGGCACGGTAGAATAATGAACCAGCACAAGCATGCAGAGCAAAGAGTAGAAGACCTGGTGATGGAAAGGGGAGAACCATGGACCGTGCCCGCTTGTTCCTTGGGGCAGGTTGAGGATTCGAATGAGCCTTAGCCACCAGCGGTTCCAATTCCCAGGGAGAGACTCGATCCGGACGCAACATTGAGCACGGTTCATCCCAATGAACCTAGCAACCCAAGGTCCATTGTAAATGTTTGCCATGTCATTTTTACTTGGAAATTATTTTTGATTTTAGCTTTCAGTTTTTTCTTTTTCCATTAAAAATTTTAATAAAAAGAAAAGATTTTCATAAAATATTTGTCAAAAAGAAACTTGTTCAAACTTATATACAGACTAATAATCTTCAGAATCATATATTTTATTAAGATTAATAAAATTATTGAGCCAGATAGTGGATATGAAAGTTCACACAAATGCTACCATTAAATCTAGTATATCATATATCTTAGAAAAAGTTAATAATTTAAAAATTATCAAACAAGATATATTATAAATTATCATCATAATTTTAAAAAACATCAAACATATCTAGGCATCAACTACATGCTTTCTCCAAGGCATGCCTAAGAGAAATATAATAAATAAAATATTAACATTACGATGAACTAATAAAATATAACAACAAACACAGTATAATTATAATTAATAAGATATAATAAATTATGTTGCTTTGACATCATGAAACTCGTTATTATTTTTGTTAGATTCAAGTGAGAGAGGGAAGATGAGAAAGAGATGAGATGGGGGGATAGGTTTTATTTCATTAAACAATTAAAAGAAAATTACAATTATATATATATATATATATATATATATATATATAGAGAGAGAGAGAGAGTTTGAAACATCTTATATGTCAGATACTTCCAAATAATATAATTAAAAAATAAAATTACACAAAACTAAAACTCAATACTTATCTTCAAGTTGATCTATAATATCACAAAAACTATCATAATCTCAGAGTAGATATTTATATCTCATGCATATCTCATAGTTAGAGGATATATCAACTAGACATTAAAAATATATTTTCCTGATAATATTGAATACACACACACACACACACACACACATATATATATATATATACATAAATACATAAATAGATACAGTTTGGAGATTATCGATGGGATTGTATGACCTGAAGAAGTCACCCATAGTATAATTTACAAGATTCTCACATATAATTATCTCATTTTGATTATACATATATGTTACTAATCTTTCTTTATGTTTTTGAAAAAACACTAATGATAGAGTAGTTTTATTAATTGTCCATGTTGTTAACATTTTTAATTACAAGAGAAGATAAGTTGGGATTTAGGAATTACTTAATTCAAGGAATTTTTTCAAATACAATTTTAGATTAATAACCATGGAACACTCATGCACTTATTTGATATAAAAGTTACTTCTATGATTAATATTATTCAATCAGATAAGAGATATGTATTTGATATACTTGTAGAGATTAGATTTTTTGATTGTACTCTAATAAATAATCATAGTGATCCATATATTAATTTCATATCTAATACGACCCTGTTAATTAATTTTATTATTTTTAGGAGAACCATGAAAAAAATTAATTATCTAATTATGATCAAATTAAATAATTAGTTATCTCTTAAATTATTCTCAATATATTTAGCCTAATACTAATCTTTGTAATTAAAATTAAAAAAAAAAAACTCTAGAACTTGGGATCTATTTGAGAAATTTTGGATATTTAGAGATAACCAGGTATTACAACTTAAGTTGGGCATCAACATACATCGATAGGAAACTTGTGATAAAATTTTATATTTTTCTTAGAAACAAACTTGTCTCCTAAAAAAAAGAAACTGTTATTTTGAGTTCTAGTGCACAAATATTATTCAAAGAGATTATGAAATTTACTTGTGAGATACTTTACATATGCTACTTACATCAAAAGATCGTATATTCACTTGTGTTTCTTACTATTCTTTATTATGACAGTCAGACAGAAAAATATATTACTTAAAATCTAATATTTTAAGAATAGTCAAAGCACATAGAGATTGATTACTTCTTCCTTAGAGAGATGATTAATACAACAAAGTAGTTAGTTAACATCTTCACAAATACCTTATAGAAGATATGGCAACAAAGTTAGACAGCCCGAGGCATGTCAGAAGAATATAATGCCTTGCATGGAATGACATTTTCCATAGCCATGCTTGGACCTACTCAGTGTCATGCCAGACCCAATACATTCGGCACAACCAACACGAAAAGGCAAGGCTAGTGGTTGTCACATGCCTACCATGTTGGCATGTTGAAAAAAAGCACATGAATGAATATGCCCCACTTAAAACTACTCATTATTTATCAATAGGCCCCTTCTGACAGGCTGGTCGATGCGACAATAAATAACATCGGTGTCAAAAATATTAATAAAAAATTCAAAAAAATAATATTTGTAAGACGTTGGATTTCATCCAATGACCGTGATTTATAATACAATGACTATTAGATTTGTATCAAAATAAATAATAAAAAAATATTTTTATATTAAAAAAAATTATATAAATACGATGTTAAGATTTATAATTTTTCATACTAAAATTTTAATCTCTTCTTTTTTTTCTCTCAAAAAATATCAATCATCATGCATTATATAATAGCAAGTTTGAATTATATTTTTTTTAATTAATAATTTAAGCAACCTATAATTTAATATTGGCGGGTTAAAATTTTCATTTATATTAGGCATTTTATGAACTTGTTGGGCACATAGGTTAAAGGTCATAGTTGCACTTATATTTAGTACACATTATTTTATTTGAAGTTATTTTTTTAGTTTATAACATAATTAAACTACAACTCTTTCATACTCAAAATCATCTAGATATTAAATTAAAGAAATAATAAATAATAAATATTTTATAAATAATAAATACCTTAACATAAATAATAACATGACCAAAATATTTGAGACTAACTTATCTCCCAATCATATGTTGTCTCAACTTCACACCTAAAAAATCTAAGAATAAACAAAAAACCATAATATTGAGCCACTTTAAAATAATTAAAATAAAAATACTAATAATATCAAAAAAAATTCTGCACAATATATATATTATAAAAAAAACTTTTATATATATAGGAGTACTAATGATGCTAAACATGATAAGATATGCCAAACAATACACCAGGGGTATGATGCATTAGATCAAATATAAATCCAACTAAGCATGAGCAATAGAGTCTTTGAATATAAATTAATTTCAAGTTTAATAACTTTTTTTTTTATTATCACAAGTTTACAAAGAAAAATATGACTACCTTTATTGCTAGTATGTGTTTTTTAATTAGATTTTCAAAAGATCTTAAACTACTTAAACTTATTCTCATGTACATCCAACCCAGTTATCATAAGATCCTTACTAGTGCATTCAGTAAGAATAACATAACAAAAATTATAAAATAAAAAAATAATAATTAATAATATTAGAACACAAAATGAATTGATCTTCATTGTCTGACATTTAGAATAGTCATCATACAATGTATTCACATGCATTGCCACATATTTCATTGATTCTAAGTGAAAATTAATTAAAAAAAATATTAATATCTTATGAGATCTTTAATCTTCATAATGACCCCACCATATATGACTATCTGTCAATGATCCTTATATAATACAATATACAAAATATAATTTTTAATATAATATTAATAATAAATATGTTTATGAGAACCATAAAAGATTATTTCTTGGATAAAATTTTTCATGATATATATATGTATCACATAATTAACTTAATAATATAAGTCAGCTTAAAAATAATTTTTCTTTCATTAGAAAATATATAAAATATACTAAAATATATTAAAACATCTAGCCAACTACAATAATTTCATACTTTATGCAATTGAGCATACCTAAAAAAATTTCATATAAATAATAGATACTATTGAAATTATACCCATATTATATTAGATTTATGTCTTGGCTACTAACATATAATATATGACTATTAGGTATATACATGTATTAATATAATATATAATAATAATAATATTAATAAAATAATAATTCATAAATCAAACAGAAAAATATTATTTTTGAAAATTCTTCAAATTTTTTATTATATGACGAACATGTATTTGCACGTATACACTTCCATCATATGTATTACAATTAGGTATATTAGCAATATTAATATGCTTGTTACCAAATATAAAAAATACTCAATTTTTTATGTCATAACTATTGAGTATTGAGATAAACATAAAATATTAATCTTATATTTTATTTTTAAATTATTTGTATGCATATCTGAATCCTAAGATTAAGATAAAATAGATAAAAAATACTAGCAAATATATATCAACTAACATGAACCAAGCATTAAAACTAGAAAATACAATTTATAAACAATTAAATAATTTATTTAAATATTTAAAAAATAAATAAATAATTTTAACAAACCTCCAATTATGAATATTGACATTGTATTCGAAGATGATTTTTCTATTCAATTAATTATGAACAAACAATGAGGTTCATCAAATAGGAGCGGCTGTCAAGATACTTAGAGACTAATTACTATTTTATCTTATCCCAAATAATATAAAATTTAGCTATTTTGAATTAATAAAAAACATATAATCATTATTTAAAATAACATATAATCTATTGACACATCTGATAGGAATAACATAATAACCAAATATTATTGAAACTCTATCATGCTTATTGACATACACACACACATTTTTCTTACTATAGATTTATATTTTTATATCTAAGAATATTTTTTCATGTTTTTTCTTATATTTCATATTAATGACATTTAAAATGTAATTTACTATTTACTAAAATTTACTTTTTTATATATTTACATAATACTATATATATATATATATATATATATATACACACACACCCACACACTAAATAGCTATAAAAAATAAATTTAATAAATTTAAAGTTTAAAGGAGCCACATCCCACAGACCAGGCCCACGATGCCATGTCCCATTCAAAAGGTAGCCAGCCACTAGGACCAAGCTAGCAGCTCATGGTTGCAGCAATCTTCCTACAACAACTAACCCAAGCTAGCCTAGGATAGTTGTTAGTTGTGGGCCAGTCCAACATGAAAGTGTGCCTAAGGTCAGGTCAAAACTCAACCAAGCAAGCTCAGCATTGTCAAATGGTTCAATTGGGGCATCAGACCATGTCAGACCTACCTTCCTCAAAGTCATGGCAACATAGCAGGACTCAAAAGGTAAAAAACCACACGTGAGTCACGATAGGGTGGCTTAGATGAACACATCTATATTAAATAGACATCAACTTACCTTTTCCATAAACTCGGTGTTGTAAATTTGTATACATCAACTTCATGGAGGGTATTGCAGTTTGTTTATTATTTTAAATTTATTTTATTTTATATACTTGATGATAGCATTCAACTTGTAGGTTGTCTCAATCCTTTTACATATTTTATAAGGACATGCACGTGCTTGTATGATATTTAATCAGTGTACATTAGTATATATTTTTATTTCTTATTTATTTATAACATATATAATAAGAGTTTAAGATGAATAGGACTTCTGTTGGGTCTAATTTCATAATTATACAAATTATAAAAAATATATTAAAAATAAAAATATTTATATGTGATTTATATTAATTTAGAACACCTATGTGACAAAATTCTTTGGAAAATAATTTTGTGAATTTTTAAAAGAAAAAAAAAGTACAATAAAAAAATACGTGCCTAGATTAAAAACTAGAGTAAGTTACATAACATATTAGTGAGTAAAAATTTTTAAATATTTAAATTATAATTTTAATTTTGATTATAAATAAAAATATAATTCAATTAATATTGATATTGTTAAAATTACAAAACATGATTCTTTTCATTATCTATAAAATATATAATTCAAAAAAAAATAACAAAATTAATAAAAATAAATATGAATCACATAATTAATAATAAGTAGATGAAATTGAAAATAACAACATAAGCCTTATGTGCTAAAAACTATCAGCTCAATTAAAAAATATATACAACATACGATTATTATTATTATCTATGCATTAGATATATACTAATACTTGAATCTCATAAGAATTCTGAAATTTAAAATATTTAAACAAAAATAATAGTATAATTACAGATCACCTAGAAGTCCTTGTATTAAATGTATGTATTAAAAATTATATCTTAAAGCGGTGACAAGTTGTTTCATCCAACATTGATAAATCTCAATTCAAGACTTATTGAGATATTTAACTTATTTTTGACCTTGTGTTAAAGCAAAAGCCTTATGTATTAGGTAGGATCTCTATTATTAGATTAGTCATGTTTTATGATTCAAATTATTAGGATGCTACAAGACATGATATTCATGAAATAATCATAACACAAAAATATATAGTAAAAAAAATATGAATACCCCCACAAGAATAGAGTTATGAATAATAATTATAAGTGTCACATTAAAAATAAAATTATAGAGAAATATTATACGATTTAGATTAGACAAATGAAGAGAAAATCATTCACATCTCAAATTAAAAAAATTATATAGCTTAGCTAATTTATAAAAAATGTAAGAACTAAATCATAAAAAAAAATTTATTAAAATAATCTAAATAACATGCAGAAGTTAAATTTGTGTGAGATTTTATTTTAAAAACTATATTGCTTAAAAAAATTAAAATTCATATCGCTAATGACAATTATTTTAGTAATATACTTAAATAATAATAATAATAATGATTATTATTATATTAGTATCCAGTCATTAAATCCAATAATTAATAAAAAAAAGAATATTGCATCATAATAAAAATAATTTTAATTTCGTTAAAAATTAATACACAATGCACACAATCTACATCTCATTATATTTTATACAATGTAAAAAGAATTCTCAAGAAATAATATACAATAAAGATGCATTAAAACTTCATGACTATAAAATATATCAAATAATAATAGATTAAATACATTTAGACTAATTATAATTTAGAGTAACATTAAAACCATAAACAATGTGATAAATTCAAATAAAATAAAATAAAAATTAGACTACACGAACAAGTGTATAATAAAAAATTATATCAACTTAATCATCAATAACCAATCATAAGCTCCTTCAATACACACAAAAAATCTATGCAAGAAAAAAGCACGTGTGTGTGTGTGTGTGTGTGTGTGTGTGTAAATTAAAGCATGTACACTTTATAAGAACTAAGAAAATTCAAAACATCAGTATAGATCTTAAATTTAGAATACCATAACTGAAGACTTTTAATTTTTTCCTTTGTATCACAAAGATTGATGGGTATTGTTATAAACAAAGCCAATTCTACTCACAAATAAGTATCTGCGGTAATTTTTGAGACAGTAAACTATGATTAAATATATAATCATCAACACTTGCTGCAAACTCGGAAGCAACATAAAAAATAAAGTTACACGAGCATAGAGATGTCAAATATGACCGGAACGGCATGAGACACTTTTGTGAGTGCTGTAGCTCAACATAGCCCAAAACCATGGGCATGTCGAGCCTGGGGGGCAGCCCACACACCACCATTGCCGAATTTGACTCAAAACTCATGCACACCAAAAGTCATGATCGGTTCACAGGAAGGAAAATGGCAACCAGTGACCCGAGCACAAGTGAGACACAAATAAACGATAGAAATTTATACCATCAAACATTAAAACATCAAAACAAAACAAAAAATATGCTAAGAGACTCTAAAATAAAAATATTTAAGAACAAATCTCACCTTTTATGAAATTTTATTTAAAATTCTCCCAAACACATACGTAGTATATGTTTCAAAAAATATATGTTGTGTATATTTTGGTATTTTTTTTATATTTTTTATTTCTTAAATGATAATGTGACATGGTTGATTACAAAATTTTTAATGAAAGTATAGTAATTTCTGATTTGCATATGTAATAGCTCAAGATAAATATATTTTCATTTTTGGGACTTTTTCTTAAATTTTTTTAAAGGAGAGAACTTTTTCTTAAATAATTCTTTTTGGACAATTAAGCATTGAGATAAAGATCATGCCCAGTACAAAAAAACCTTTCTTTAGCATTAAAATTAAAAGAGACCAATATCTTTACAGTTTTATCTCAAAAATTCAAAGAGATTAATTCTAATAAATCTCGATCCTAACACTTACCACCATTAGATGAAGATATATGTCATTGCATCAGGACATAACCTCAAACAAATACATATAACATAAGAACTTTCAAGATGACTTATCATCTCAATATTATTCTTACTCAAACATATTTAACTTTAAAATATTTATAAGATATAGTATGTTGATATTTATGTAATTACACAAATAAAAACTCAATGTATAAACATGATATATAGTAGAAGTCATTATATAATATATTAATCATATTAAGACAACTTATATGATGGGTAATCCTATAAATAATATAATATAGAATAAAAAAATAATAGAAGTCTTTATCTAATGAGTCAACCTATATCTTAGGCCCCTTTGTGTAATTTTCTTAAATAAAGAAGTGCAATGTATAAATATGATGTATAATAGAAATCAACATATGATATGCTAATCAAACTGAGACAGCTCATATATTAGATAATCTCATTTATAATATAACAAAGAATTAAAAAGAAAAAAAATAATAAATTAATAATTATAACATCTCAGGCTAAGTCAATGAATACATATTCAATATATTAAACTTGAATGAAATACAATGAATTTGAGACACTTTTCAAGATCTTTTATTTGCTCATAAAATATCAAATTTAAACAAGGACTAATTTCCAATATAAACAAAGACTGTAGTATAATTTTAACATGTATCCTATCACTGAGAAAGAAGCAATTCATCATCTTTATATATTTTATTTGCTCATAAAATATCAAATTTTAATCTATATATCTCGTCACTTGACTATCAAAATGAAAAATTATATGAGAAAAATGCAAGCATCTAATCTCCTCAAGAATATCTTATCTAAAGTATTACGAATGGGACTATAATAATCACCATGAACTCTTCCTCGATATTGAATCTCTAAATAACTATTTATTATTTATACAAAAGATAAAATTATATTCAAGACAAATATATAATTTTATAATAAATATTCATTCGCATAAATTGGTGCCAACTCAAATTTTAATTCTTGGCCAAAAATAAGTACTCGTGTTCACCAAACAAAATCCCAAGCCCATGAGATTTATAAAAAAAATAACAAATTATTCTAATTACATCGAATATGTATGATCTAAAAATAATCATATAATTAATTTTCATTATAATTTTTCTATAACTAGTAAAGTCAAATATGAAAGTCATAACAGACAACAAATCAGTATATATTTATCAGAGTATTTACTAGAATATATCCCAAAAGATTAACCTCTATTTGAGTATCAATTGTATAGTTTTACTATGATAACACAATATTGTACTTGGAATAGATAATTAACAACTCATCATATCTCATAATAAAAATATCATTCATATATATAATAATCAAGATAAATATCATTTGAGCTTCTCTAAAAATATTTAAAAAAAAAATATTGCAGCACATATGTATAGTCCAAATGTGGTGATTGCATATAAATTTCTTGCAAACCAAGCTCCCAATAACTGCACCAAGTCATACTATATCTTCTATAATCTGCAGCCTAAATACAATTAGACTACACAAAACCTATGTTACTGCTCCATATGTACCTCTTTCTCAATATCACAATGAATAAATATATATTTTACGTCTGACTAGTGAATCATCAATTTGTAAAACACTATTAATGATATAAAAATTCATACAAATATTATTTTAACAATCATATAGAAAATATCTTATTAATTCATAAACATAAGTGAATTGAATCATAATAATCACATTTTAAGGTAATTTAATTTTTTATTTAGACCAATTATCACCATGAACACTAATCTCCAAATCACAAATCTTCTTGAAGATCAAGATACTTTATCTCAAAATATTATTAGAGAACATATGTATTTGTCATACATTATCTAGATGATATAATATTTCAGAAAAAAATATGAGTATTCTTATTCTGTCAAGAAAAAATGACAAAAATAAAAGAATAGATAAGACATTAGTATGATAATACCTATAAAATAAAATATTGATTATAACTTGTGACATCTCGGTGTTTAAATATAAGATCAAAAATACTAATTGCAACCTATTTTGATATTTCAGGAAACTCTTTTTTGTTATGAACAAATTATTATCAAGTTTTCGACTCATCATACACCAGAACAAGAATAGACTCATAGACTATCATATAGTCTAGAATAGCTCGAGGAGATATCCTCTCTTAAAAAACTTCTCTCCTTTAGGACAATATGCCCTATAGATATTTATATATATAATAACTTCATAAGAATATGATCATAATATAAACCAAGTTCAGATATAGCCAACAAATAATTCTCATTCTAATAAGAAGCCCACGTAAGACTACAAAAGAATAAAAAAAAATGACAAGTGCAAATATATTTACTAGAATCTTACAATTTCTAGGCTCGCCAAAAAATAAATAATGCTCAAAAAATTGTCATTTCTCACAAATTTTCTACTAGATTTTGATGAAAATAACTCATAAATAGTCTCAAATAGTGTGTACGATAGAAACAAAAAAACACACATTAAAAATGTGTCATCTTATCTTATCCCAACCTAGAAAGAGATCTTAGATAACATAAATAGTCTCAAATAGTTTAGGAGATAAACTAAATAATTTATCTCTAAGATATATAATCTAGAAGATTATACAATTAAATATTATAAAAGAATACATCTGATGAAAAGCTAATTGTTAGTTAACATTGCATATCCCTAAAATTACTTCACTAACACTCATACCAAGGAAGAACATTGAACTATCTTAATCAAATATATCTTTATTTTTTGTCACTTCATTATATGAGTCCAACTTATAATCTTATGATCGGTATAATAAATATTAAATTTATCTAACATGTATGCTAATATACTATCACTCTTAATATTTTTTATATTTTTATTAAATTAATTTTATTTTTTGTGAAATAACATAAAAATTAAAAAATATATGTAATCTAAAATAGAAAAGAATCAACTAAAAAAAATATGTATGACCATTAATAAATATAACAACATATCTAAATTCCTCTATGTGTTGCATCCGATCCATGAGCTACACCAAACCTGTTTGGCTACCCCAATTAGATTGTTCATTATATAATAGCTTCACATGTATATTTTTATTTATTAAGCTAATATATTCTATTTTGTTCAATCAATTTATTTTTAATTAAAATATTAGCTTCTAAATGATTTCCTAAAAAAATAAATGAATTGTCCTCAATGTTTGATCTCAAAGATATTATCATACACACATGTCACCTCCATTCCTTATGTTTTTTTACTACATCCCTTGATGGTATTAAGATACCAAGATCTTTTTCTGAGATATTATCTCACTTATGATAACATCAAGTCATGTTAAAACAGATAAGACATTCTTCACTCTAATATCCAATGTGACTTAAGATCTAATATCACGACCTGAAAAAAAATCTAGTATAAATTACAAGCATGTTTAAATTATGAATACAAGTCCAGATAAGAAAATAAATTACATTAAGGTAAGACTTATCATGATATGATTTACTTAAATGTTTGATATGAATTATTATGATAACTTCTCATTTTGTCAAAATAACTTATAACTTCTATATAAATTCTTATTTCATTGATGACATTGCAAAAATAGAAAAAATACTATCTAAAAGTAAAAAATATTTTTTTTCATGATGATCTTGAGGAATAGATTATATGGAGCAGCCGCATAGATTTTGAGCAGCACAATCAATTATTTATAGATCATAAAAAAAATTGTATGGTCTAAACTAATTACAGACAATCTGATTTTTGAAATTTTCATAAATAATCATTTTGTTCGGATTACATAAATAAATTAGGGATTTTTATTTTTAAGGAGAAATTCTAATGAAAGAATAATTTTACTTGTTAAGCACATCAATGTCTAATGATATTTTATAATGTGGGACAATCATTTAAAAATTATTTAACACAAAAATTATCTTCAATCATAATTACAAATAAATAATTTTGGGATACTTAAATATTTTATTAATATGAAAATTACATATTTTAAAGAAAAACTATCATAAACTATGTATATGATTAATATTCTCACAGAGAATAATCTTTTGAATTATGCTCCAACAATCACTCCTATTAATTTATGTATAGATTTATTTCCAACACAACTCTTCCAAGTCATTCAACTTACAAAAAAAAATATAATAAAAATTAACTATCAGATGATGCTCAAATCAAATTTCCATTTAGGCATCAACTTGCACCGATATAAAATATATATATAATTTTTATATTTTTCTTGAAGCTAATATCATTTGCTAAAAAAAAAAGTAATATAGATTTCAAAAAAGTAAAATTCAAAATGATGATAACATTTAATGCAAGATATTTTAAATATGATATATATTTAATATTTTATTTTATTTTAATTTCTGTATTATAAATGAAAACACTCAACTTGTAATATGTCCCTATTTGACTAGCTTCTTATATAATGACTTAGCTTATATACATATAGTCATTGAATAATTTTTATTTGTGATTTTCTTTTAACTTATTTTTCAACAATGTAAATATAAAAAACAAGAGAAGCTCTTATATAATAGTCTGATCAGATTATTATAACCCACATCACATATTAGGTAATCTCATCCATGGTGCAAAACTAAATTAAAAAATAATAATAATAATAAATTAATAAATAAATAATAAATTATAACATAAATTATCATGGGTCAGAACGAACAACATGAACTACCATTCAACAGGTGACCCTACCCAACCCACATTTTTTTGAACATATTATCTATAAATATAGCTAAGACATTTATTTTGATATCAATCACTCATCTCTTCTAATGTTCACATTTAAATATTAAATTTTATATTTTCATTAATCTGAAGTTTAACATAAATTATATTTTTAAAGCATATATCTGTAAGTGGCATGCATTATTAGACCAATAAATAAACATTTTTAATTATTCCTTTAAATATTCTTAATATAATTCTAAGTTAGTGTTGATAAATTTATTTTATAATAAAATTTTAAAATAAATACTAATAGATTAAATGAAAATGAGTTGGAAATTTTTAAAAATTATTATTTAGAGACAAGCACGCCTCATCTAGTTTACCTCTCTATGCAGATAAAAAATTTAAACTTAATAAATAAATTTATATTGTATGAATTTATTTTAATATAATAAAAAAAAATATTAGAAAAATAAAAAAAATCAACCCAATATAGTCACTATAAAATGTAGGCACAATCATCAAAAAATGTCAATGTCCAAACATATCATTGACCAATTTACTGATACACAATATATTGAACGTACTGCACAAAACATGTAAAACATGATTCTAAATCAGAAATAACCGTGATCTAACAGAACCATATTTTCAAATTGCTAATTAACCCCACTAAGAATAGTTATTGGCATGTATCTCAGTGCCTCAACAAATAAAAATGATATATTTGACTTTGAGGATCCAGTCATATAGAAGTCCAAGAGCTTATCACCCATCAACTCAGGTGGGCGAGCAGACAAAGTGATAAATACAAAGGTAGATGTATGTGACGACTCTAAAACCAGCATCTGAAAAAATCATTGATAGTCTGCAGACATCTGAACAATCCATCACCTCTAGCTTGGGGCATCTATGTGAGTCTCTTGCTACTAAAACCCAACCACTACATTCCCCATAATAAGGTTGCATCTTTCCTACTAAAAGACCCTGCAAGCCACCTCAGGTGCCCGACCTAGGGCTTGTATTACCACCACTAGTGTTCAACATTGTTTCACCAGAGCAATAAAAACATAGAAAATCCCAGAAACCACAAGTTGCCACAAAATAATATATATATATATAACAATAATAGTGTGTAATTACACACTTTTTTGAATATACATCATTTAGCACTTGCAAAAACACTACAGAACAAAACCTATTGCCAACCTAGGATTGCAGCAACTTCCAGCTAGGGCAGAGTCACACGAGGTGGTGCTGTGCAGATCATGTGCAACACAGGCTAGGCGTTGGCACATGGGCACATTAAGTTTGGCAGCAACTAGAGCTGGCATGAGCATCAACGAAAAATCCAATGAGGGCGCCAAGAGACCCTACTTTGGCTAAGAAACTCTAATACTAGAATGCCCAGTATGATGCCAGGTTGAAATAAAAACTTATGTCTTAATAGAGACATATGTTTCATACAAATAGAAATAATGTTGCAGGATATCATAATACAATGGATATACGCACTTGGAATACAACTTATACCACACTAATCTACTGTGTAATATATGTAATCAAAATAAAACAATACTAATACACATGTATGGTAAACAGTAATTATAGTTATTTGAGACACAAGACATATTAAGATTCAAAAATCTATTGGGGTCATCAAGCACAAAGCACAATTAAGGCGCATACTTTTTTTGTTTTGGTGAGATGCACTCAACATAATATATATAAAAATTATATATTTTACTAAATATTATCTATAATTTTTATTTTTAAAAGAAATATAATAATCTAAATGATATCAAATATAAAAATAAAAATAATTAATATTTTTCAAAATCACAAGTATTTAGAATTTTAAAATAAAATAAAATAATTTTAATAATACAGTATATAAATTTCTAAGATATTAACCATGTTATATATAATTTTTGGGAATAAAAAGAAATGAGCTTTAGAAATAATTGATTTGCAGGTTGGGGGTGCGCCTGAGGCGAGACGATGTGCTTTTACCTGGGCATGATCTTGGGCTTTAGGCGAATCTTTAATAACTATAATAGTGATTATACTAATATATTAACCTTTTCTTAATTATACATACAAGAATGAATTATAAAAAAAAAATATATGAAAAAATGATTTGGAAATTGATCATCAAAGCTTCATATTCAGCTTCTAGTGTTGATTATGTGTTGATTACTTTTGAGTCAGCCCAAAAGTAATCTTTGGCCGATAAGCCAAATTCTAATCATAATCATAAACGAGTATAAAATAAAATCAGTAACTTATAAAAAAACACTTAAAAATGAGTAGTCTTATTCTAGCCCAACAATATACAACTATAAAACCTAAGTAAAACTCATACAGGTGAAATTTGTTACTCAAGAACAATTTAAACCAATAAACCAAACTCTAATACAAGTAGCCCAATCCGTACTCAATACAAAACATGTTGATCCCAAGCTCAAATCAAACCAATTTGTTTGGTTTGAATTGAAGCATAATATCTTTAATCATGGCAAAATAGAATGTCATTGAAGCATAAAAACATGAAATCTATTCACACATACAAATATAATATAACATGAAAGTATAAAAGGCTAGGAAACCTCTCTTCAGCAAAGAAAGAAATAAAAAAATATATATGTCCTTACAATAGGCGTGCACTACACAAATTAATAAAAATAAAAAGAAATCAATAAAAAAATCAATAAAGAAAAAATCACAATACACAGATTTTAAAAAATTGTAGCAAATTATTCTACAAGACATCACAGATTTGTATAAGTAAGCACAATCCTAATATTTTAATTCAAAACAGAACAGAACAATTGTGCCAACCTTCAAGGATCTCCACTCAGAATCAATCCATCCAGACATGGCATCATCTCCAACGCCAATGATAGTGCCACTGAATCTGAGACATAAGTTTGTTGTTTTAAAATTGACATTGTTGAGCAAAAAAAATCTACTTCTATAACGATACCACCTTCGTTCAGGAACTTCTTCTCCCTCAAATTTCATCTTAAACCGCATTCCCACTGTGAGATTATGGTTCTGAGCTTCTAGGTACTTATTGACACTTATGATAAACTCAGATTGACTAGTCCTGAAAAAGAAATGCTAATTCAGTATAAGCTCTAATTAGAATAATCACTATTGTTTCTGTGATCCAAACTTAGATGGAAGCAATTAGCCTTTGAGTTAGCGCCAGTGTGATTATTAACAATGCATGTTATGGCTTGATAACAAATGAATTCAGAAAGCCAACTTGTTTTGCAATATTTCAACAAAATCAAAAGACACTCATATGGGTGCTGATACAAGCTGGTATAGGTGCCAATTTGGGCTGGAAGGCTAAGCTATTATTATGGGAGTGAGCAGACCGGGCCTGGGCATACAAGACCAGACCTGCAAAGCCAGGCCGGATAATTTTGGCCCCACCAAAATAAGCTACCACATAACTATCCATCATCTCACCCCATCCCAGCCCACAGCTCGTTCAAACCAGGCAGCACGGTGCAAGTCATTTGGCCCAGCTCAAATGGCCCTGCCATCTCAAAAGCTGTAGTTAGAAAATGACAGTGAAATACCTTGGCTTGTAGAAAACAGAGAAAAGAGTTCCAGACCCAATGGCTTGTGAAGCTGTAGCCAGAACCCCAAGATGCATGCTTTGACTAGAAATAACAGAAGATGACATAATTGTCTGTTGTCTCATGAGCCTTCTCACACCTACACGAAGCTCTCCATTTTGTCCCCTGTCATATGGCCATACCAATTAGAGGAACAGGATGTAAGGTCGTAAAGCACTCCCCCCCCCCCTCAAAAAAACCACTAATTTTTTTGAAATACTTGCCTCAGGAAGATGAATGCATCACCCGCCACTAATTTTTTTGAGCTAACAAACACACTCCAACCAGTTGTGAGTAAATGGCGCCTGGGCTGACCTGTATTTGTATTTTAACATTGCAACCACAGTACATATGTTGATTTTGTTCATGGTTATTCAAGGAATGAATACCATCAAATTATTCACTATCAGTATAAAAGTCCGCTTAAAATAACACACAATCTCCCACCTCAAAATTCAGCTCACATTTAATCTTGTTCCATATTGTTAGAAAAGTAGAACTTCTAACATTTCAATGCCAATACAAGAATACATGCAGTTTTAAATAAAAGGTAAATTATATTCATAATAGACATCAATGTAGAAGAAGAAAGTGCACGTGATTATATTCAATCTAAAAATGGATAATTTTAGATTATTCATCTAAATCTATTAATTGTGTGTGTGTGTGTGTGTGTGAGAGAAACAAAGAGAGAGAGAGAGAGAAAGAAAGAAAGAGAGCGAGAGACAGAGAAAAAAAGAGAGAGACAGAAAAAGAAAGAGAGAGAGAGAGAGAGAGAGTGTGTGTGTGTGTGTGTGTGTGTGTGAGAAACAGAGAGAGAGATAGAGAAAAACAGAGAGATAGGAAGGAGAGAAGAATTTATATATATGCTCATTCAACAAGAAAGAAAGATAGATAATCTAAAATTATCCAAGCCTTCTTCAAGATAATAACAAATTGACACTTGAAGTCTAGCATCAACATATATTGAAACAAGTACTTTAAAAATTGTTTTTCATGATGAAAAAAACAATGAACTCAATAAAATTAACTATTTAACTATCATATTAGAATGAAGATACAGGTCATAGCCAATACATAATGTTCCAACTTTAGGATAGTCTTAGATAGATTAATATATCAATAATCATTCCCAAAAATCAGAAATATTATGTCTAATGAGGTTCAAACTTGAAAATTACCATTCTGAGAAATGTACTAATCATCGCCTCAATCTCCAATATATGTAACAAACACATAAATTTTTCAAGTGATCAATCATCTTAGTACTATATTCAATTAAATATATTTAAATATAAATTTCTTATAAAATCTAGTATATTAGTATTTAACTGTTACTTAATTATAATAACAAAAAAATAAGTATAGAATTAAAATTTTATTCTCATCAAAAAATTATTTAATCCATAATAATGTATCACATAATTATGATTAGGATTTTATGTTGCACCTTTGCATTGAATCTAAAAACATCCTATACTGTTTATTTTTTCTAAAAAAATAACTCGCTCATAAATACTTAATATCTTCTTCATGTGATCAAAAAACATTTTTATGTATTTGTTAAAATAATATTTTTATAGTCAAATATTTTTGAATTGTAAACTATGTTAAATGATTTTTTTTCACATGATCAACTAGTCTAACATAATATCACATAAATATCAATAATATCATCTTTATCAAAATAAATTTTTGATATTATTCAAAAAATATAAATACATTTAAGCCCTATTAATTATATATTTATCACATAAATTCTCACACAAACAAAACTTATACATTTGTTAATCATTTTTATCCAAATTATTAATAATTTATCACTTTTTACATATATATATATATACACACACACACACACATATGTACGTATGAATGTATATAAATATAACAAAAAAATATTTATATCTTTTTTAAGCATTAAACTACCAACTTATCTTTTAAGCGAGCGCTTGCTATAAATAAATTAAAAAGTATCTCCTAAATAAAGAATTAAATATGATTTAGATATTTAATCTCCCTATTGAGATTTTTAGAGTTATTAGATTTGCAAAACCCTAATTTATAAGTGTTTCTTTGAGAAATTAAAAAGAAGACTGTGAAATGACAATTTCAATATATTAAAGATGAATCAAACCAAATTATTTGATTTAAAGTCTAGTATATTTTTTAATAAAATAAAATAAAAATTAATAAATATATATATATATATACACACACACACACATTTATCATTGCATATGGAAACAAATACATGTAGTTACAAATTACATTAAATAAATATAACAAAAATATATTAATCATATTACATTAATATTTCTTCTTCTTAATATGATATTGTCTAATTAAATAAAAAATAAAAAAATAAGATATGATAATTTATCAAAAAAAAAAAACAAAAATATCCAATTAATTAAATAAATTTTTATGAACACTTACATAAAATAAAAGTGATCTAGATATTTAACTTCCCTATTGATCTTCTTTATGTTCTTTGGCTTGCAAAACCCTAATTTAGAGGAGTTTCTTGAGCGAGCAGAAAGAAGACTAGAAAACAATAATTTTGATATATGAAAAATTTACAAACCAAATCATGTGATTTGAAGTACATCACATTTTTCAATGAAAAAAAATAAAATAAAATAAATAAAAACATAGTTATCATTACATGCCACATAAAAATACATGTGGATACAAGTCACATTAAGTAAATATTACAAAAAAAAAAGCTAATATCATATTACACTAACATTTTTTTCTCTTTGATATGATATTCAGCAAGTACCATAAACATTCATAAATGCCTAGTAAAATAACATCTTGATAATTGAAATTGTTGACTTATTATTAGTATATATTTGTTGTCAATCTACTTGTTAACAGTTAAAATAAAGAAAAAAGAATAAAAACTCAATGAATAAAATATCATGCATAATACCTTTATATAATAGATAAAAATTATTAAGATATACTACGAGTTGAGTAAACCCATCAAATAACATAAAATAAAAAAGTAAAATGTGGATAAAAACTACAATATAGAAGATAAAAATATAAGTTAAAGCCACTTCGAAACTAATGAATATAACCCCAATATAAAACAAAAATATTAGGTCAATCTACAAATTGAGTAGCCCATAAAGTTAGCACATGCAAATTCACTACATCCAACTTAAAAGAAAAAAACATAAGTTAATATCATTACAAAGACTTGGTAAAAATATTTATTAGTTATAAAATTATTCAAAATGGCATGGCTGCCCATAGCATGGAATGACACATCCCACAAAAATGTATTTATGGCATGGCCGAAACCATGCCTAGAATATTGTCAAGCCAACTTCATGGCACAGCTTGCATAAGGTCAAAGTTTTTAGCCAGCATGCTGCAAAAGTCTAGCCTAGAACAAACCTAGGCTAGACTAAGTTTGAACCATGTCTGATGCTAGACCATGGTGGGGGTTGGCACGACCCAACAAGATTCGGCATGACTCGAGCAGCTAACAAGTCAATGAGGATGCAGGGATACCATTTTTTGGAATCATGCCAGCATGACAAGATATGTGTTACAAAGAGTGTTGTGCCTGGCATAGCATAACCACGATAGCATGTCTGAGCCTAAATGTTGTACTTCTAAGTTATTTCCTAAACATACTTCTGATGTCATATGACTGTTCTTGTGTCAACTTCATCAGTCACCATAGAAGTGTTCTCCGACTAACAATCACACATGTTGTACTTATGATGCCCAAGATACATGTTCTTTTTTATCAATCTCTTCCAATATGCATACTCAATATAAAGATTGATGCTTCGAGATATTTCATGTCAAATATTTTAATTAGCAATAATTCACTACATTGATCATCTCTTGTTATTTTCAAGAAATAGCATATTATTAAAATACAAGTTTAAAATAATATAATCTTTACCTAATTTTTTTTTATCTATCCACAATGATCAGTCTTATATCTATTGAATCACAAATCTTAGACATGTGAATCTAACTTCTAATATCACATTCTTATTTACTATTTTAGCCCATAGAGTAATTATTCTAACTTGCACAATAAATTTTTCTTTCTTTTCACCTCAAAATCAATCGACTGCTTCATATAGGTATCTCCCTAAAGAAAAGTCATCATCTCATCCAACTACTCAATCTTCAAATCATACCCTAGCTAATGCTGAGAGCACTTCATTTTGTTGTAGGCCATCTTTGCAACTAATGAGAAGATTTCATCATAGTCAATGCCTTCAACCTTATAGTACTGTTTAGCAACTAGTTTTGTCTTGTACTTCCCTATCTTTTGATCCGAGAACAATTTCATAAGGTTCCAAGTGGTATTCTTCTCTAACAACTATAGCTCCTATTTCATAACATGTTTTCACTGCTTAGATTCTCCAAAGACTCATACCTCCATAATATTGGCTCATTTCAGATGATATAAAGAATATGATATGCACCGCCAAAATACCCTATAGGTAAGTTTCTAATCATTATAAATCTCTTTAATGCAAGTGCATCCTAGATTGCTTCTTCCTCAACAAAATCTACTACCTTTGTCTATATTATCTCTTCATCAAAAACAACTGTGTCACCAATAGAATAAAGTTGCAACACATTTTATGATATCACAACTTAAAAATATCACAACACATTTTTGTAATTTCATGAATGGAAGATATCATGACCTGTTTTAAAAAATAACAGCTTAAAAACATTGCAACTCACTTTCTTCAATAACATCACCTACATCGTGATTAGATAGGACTTCACTCTTGTACTCACTGAACATAATATTTCTACTAAAGATGATTATTCTTGCCTAAAAATTTTCAAAGTTGGTAATATTATACATCTTCCTTATAGCTAATAAACTTATACTTCTCTAAATTGAAATCTAATTTATTCCTTCCTTTCTTTGGCACATAGATATATGCATCATATCCAAAGATTTGAATATGAGTTTTATCTAACTTCGTTCTATACAAACACTTAAAAAGGTATCCGATCTTTCACTACCAAAATAGTAAATGTGTCAAATGGGCGTACCATGTCAACGCGGCCTATTTTTTTTTCCCATCTGGGTCATCATGTCGTGTTGGACATGACACAATATTTATCACAAGTCAAGTCTTGCTGGCATTGTTCAAAAAAAGGTTAGCCCAACATGGCCCGTTGGCATGGCTTTTGGGCGGATTGTACCAAATCACGTCAGACCAAGTTAGCCTCATTCATTCCAGGCTAGCCTAGATCAAAACCAGACTAGCTTGTTTGAGCAGCCAGGCCAAAACTGGCTTACACAGACCATCATGTAGGGTCGTTCCATGTCGAGGCTCTCGTGCCAAACAGATTAGCCTGACATAACTCGCAGCACTTCCAGTCACAATTCTGAACTGTGTGGTATCATACCTAGCATTGCTAAATCATGACGTGCTAGGCACGGTTGAACCATGTCGTGCCACAAGCCATGCTCAAGTTGCCCGGCTTGGTTGACACCTCTACATTGTAATAGTATGATTTTTTAAGTAGCACATTGTGGCAACTAATTGGGCCTAAAACTTCAACTTCAAACTTACTCAACTTCTCATGTACCTGGCATTCTTCATTAATATTATATTCAGTCTTTTAACTACTTCATTCTATTAGTGTCATCATAATTGTGTTCTGCTTGATAATACTCTACTCAACACAGAAGTGATCAACTAAAAAATAATGTATGCCACTATATATATAATGAAGATTTATTTTTATGTTAAATTGGTTATCGATTGACACGTAAATTCTTTGAACTTATCAAACACATCAATTTTCTTTTGAATGAATACTCTTGCATACCCGAATAAAACATTAATGAATAACATGTAGCATCTTGATCTGCTAAGTGAAATCTTTAATATTTCTCCAAACAAATCATTGTCAAATAAATCAAGCATTATCATTGATATGGTAGCAGTTGATTTGAACTTCACCATCTTTTACTTTTCATGCAAGCAATATTTATAAAATTCAAACTTTTCTAAATAATCTTATATTCCTTCCACCATTTTATTCAAGAACACAATAGTCATACTCTTCTCATTGAAATACCTAAGTCATTACACCAATGAGCGACAACATTATGATTGCATGTTGTGACTAAGAACTCAACCATGACAATTAACTAGTGTTATCTATGAACAATTTGTCTATTGCATGTTTATTTTCCAAGCTTTCTTTTTCCTCAAAAAAAAAAAAAAAGGACTCGTTGCCTAGAGTTTTGATTGTGCTTGCCAACAACTTATGTAAGATTTCATATCTTGTTCCCCAAATAATTATTATTGCCCATCAACTCATCTTACAATACTTATCATCACAAAAAAATTTAAATATCAAAATCAATCATCACTGATAGAAATCAAAATTCTTCTCAAATCTGAAATATGTATTACCCTCAAATGAATTTTAAAGTCTCATCATGTAGATTTATCTTTATTTTCTCATGAGCAACAATCTTCACCACCTAGTCATTTTTTTTATTATCACATTTTCAACATCATAAGACTTATATTGGCTTAATCAATTTTGATGAAAAGTCATGTGACAAAAAACACATATGTCAATGAACCAAGTATCCTCGTTAGTGTGAGACACACATGCTTCTGGAAAATGTATGTTTCTAGTGGATAGTTCATACGTCGTGAGTGTTAAGGTTTCATGACCTGAATTGGCTTGTTTTGATTTCCCCACCAATCCATCCCTCTTGAAATACTCATCTTTATCACACTTCTAGAACTTTAAGTTCAGCTTATCCATAAACTCCAATCTCTCTTGTCTTTGATTTACTTGTAGACCGATCTGAACTACTTTCTTTAATACTCCCCTCATAAATGATACAACTTTTTAGTATTTTTCTTATATTTTGTCTCCTCACATTCTCAGACAATAATACTGAATAACCACCTCATAAAATAATTATATTATACCATTATCAATGATAATAATAAAATCATCTCATAAATTTGGTGATAAACAAATGAGTTATTTCTTTACCATCAACATTTATCTAACGGCCTATAGAAGACAACAAGTAGGATAAATGTTTAAAACTCATACAAATATAAAAAAAAAATATTATCAGGCTCCTCAATACACATATTGTATAATTTCTTCATTAAAAATAGTTTGTTAATTAATAACTTACTCTGATAAAGCATATCAAACTTATTTTACAGATCATTCACCAATTTTTCATCAAAAAAATTCACTGATATTTCATCTGTCAAACATAATCTAATTAAGTATCATGCTCACTAATCCAACTTGTCCCATTTGAAAATCCCAAAAAATAATATCTTTGATTTTTGATCACTTATTATTGATGTTAGATCTTCACTTGTTGACAAGCAATCTCTTTTAACAAGTAGATCATTCATCTTTAATTTCCAAAGATCAAAATCATTCTCTATTATGTTCTCGATCCTAATACTATATATCCCCAAACTCACAATTCTCAGACTAACAATGTATAGATCATCTAAACTCAACATCTGACAACAAACTACACTCTAGAACCGAACCATAACTCTGATACCAAATATTGGAAATCATGTGATAGATGACATAACATTTCTTTAATACCAAACATAAGAATCCATGATAGTGATTTATGATTTCAAGAAAAAAGAAAAAAAATCTTAAATCGTGTCGTGTCGAGCCATGTCGGGCTAGTGGTTCTCAAGTCATGCTGTGTCGGGCCGGTGGTTCTCAAGCCATGCCATTCCAAGCTGGTTGTTCTCAAGCCATGCCGTGCTATGCCGACAGTTCTCAAGTCGTGTCGTGCTGGGTACAAAACAATGGCACGATTGGGCCACCAAAAAAATGGGTTGGCCCAACCCTTTTGACACCTCTAGTTTGACTTGGTTCATCTTTTTTTCACTTTAATTTTATATATTTTTTATTTTTTAATTATTTCATAAAAAATATAAAAATAAATTATTAAAATTATTAAAAAAAATTATGAGTATCAATATATTACAATACATGTTGGATAACTTTAATATTTACCATAATGGTCATATAATAGACTTTCTATATTGACACATCATAAAAAAATAAGATTATAAAAAAATATTTAATTATGATAACTTGACCACTCTTTGGTATGAGTATTCCAAAAATTTTCTGAAGAGATATGATATTAACCACAAACTACTTTAAAAACTAAGTAATTTCATCTATCATTTCTCTGTGTACCCTTCCATATCATATATCCTAATAGATTATTAGTAGTTCGTCTCCCAAAATTTGTATACTTGCATTATAAAAAATCTCTCCCAAAATCAATATAAAATGACGCTTTCAATATTCAAGTATGTCTTTTTTGTAACTCCAATACACAAAAATAATATAAGTATTATATTTCAGATTCTGATAGAGTATTAATAAATATTAATATTATTTTTTTGAACAATGCAAAACTCATTTTTAATGAAATTGAGAACATCTAAAAGATATGTATAAACCTATTACGTTTTCTTAATCCTATGTAATCCCACTTAAGTCTCCAGTCATGAGAGTCTTTTATCAATTATATATAAACTTGTTATTCGCATTATTATAACAAACCTATGGAGTCATCCCATGTATTAAAAATGTATAAATCAAATTAATTCTTAAGAGAAGATTTTTCATGAGAGAAAACCCATTTCAAGTCTAGATGATATATTCATTCACAAGTCTGCTCCAATTCTAACCCCAAATGAACCAAAAACTATGAAACTTAACCACTCAAAACTAGACTTTAGATTGGGAGAATGAGACATGCACGACATATTAGAGAATTAATCTAATAGTACAAGCAAAAATAAATAAAAAATTTCATGTATTAGACCATATAAGAAGTTTAATACTCTATGTAAGTTATCAAGCCTAAAAAAAAAAAAAATTCAAGTGAATATCAGACATCATTGAAATTATATATACATGATGTTGAATTCATGTGTTGCCTATCAATACGTAATATCCAACTATACTAATAATAAAAGTAAGAAAAATAATGATTGATAAATCAAATTGAAAGATAAAAATTTCATTTATAAAATTCCTTAAGATCTTTTATCATATGATAAACACGTATCCGAGATTATGAACTCACATAATAAGCATTATAATCAAGTACATATGCAACATTAATAATATTTTTACCAAATATAAATAACATTCAAATTTTAATGTCATGGCCTTTAAGATGAAATAAAATATTTAAAATATCAATCCTCCATTCTATATCTTTATAGCTTGTATCATATATTGAATTAAGGAGAAAGAAGTGAAATATACTATAAAATATATATTCACATGTATAATCAACCACAAGAACCTGAAAATATAATTTATAAATAATTAAATAATTTATTTAAATATTATAATAATAAAGTATAATAATTTTAGCAAACTGATAAATTTTCAAGTCAGAGTTTATTATAAAAAAAAACAAAAGAATAATCAAGATACTTAGATATTAATTAATATTCTTACTCCATAATAATATTAAAAATTTTGATATATTAGATTAGTAAAAATTATAAGAAACTATTTTTCTCATCATATCTAAAATAATATATAATCCATTAGCCCTTTTGATATCTAACATAATATCAAAGTTTATTATTTCTATAATTATAAATATGATTTTTAATAAAATGATAACGTTATGACTAGATATCATTGAAATAATTTCCTATTAAAAAAATTATAATAATTTAATAATAAATCTTCAAAATAAAATAAGAAAAATAAATTTGAATGATGATGCAAATATATACAAAAATAAAAATGTCATTGTCAAGATTATGAACTTTGATGATCCGAATCATGATTTTTTTATTCAAACTTTTTGTTTTTATTTATTTATATTTTAAAAATTTTATATATTATAATTTATAATGTGTTTTTCTATTAGTGCAGTTTATATTTAATTTTTAAAAAATTTATTAATATAATATATATAATTACTATAATATAATAATTAATAACTTGTATAATTAAAATTAAAAATATTTAAATTTAAAAACTTGTCATGAGCATTAGCCTTGGCAGTGGGCTAGTGGCAGCTATAGATGCAGCTCTAGTTGCAGTTCCTAGATCCAGCAGCAGCAACCTAGGCAACAGGGGTCAGGTTGCAAGACCAAAAGCAGCAACCTCCCTTAGCAAAGCAATCAGCACCCATGCCCAACAGGACAGGACCCAATAGTGCCGGTCATAATTGACATTAGCCCAGGTTGGCAAGACCGACACAACCAACAACCCCAGCAAGGTCATCGGGTCGTGCCATGCATGTCTCACTCAACCTTAGCCACCGTAATTCGAGCCATACTTGCCCGGCATTGCCTAGTTGACATCTCAACAGGCTGCTCAATAGATTTTCATCAATATAATATTTCACAAACAAATTAAATACACTGAGATTAATTGTCATTTCATGCGAGAGAAGATTGACCATAATTTTATAGCTACAATCTATATCTATTAGCAATTATATTATAGATTCTTTCCTCAAATAACTTTTCTTTTATATAAACTTAATATTTATAATATGTACACATCAACTTAATGAAAGCATTTAAATTTATTATTTCATATTTTATTTTTTTATTGTATAGCTATTTTTTTTTTTAAATGGGAACATTCAACAAGTCAATTGCCATCCCTGAAAATGTATGACTTTTCTATGTTTTTTCTTTCTTAGAAAGAACAAATAGTTTTTGCTACTCAAATTGAACAAATATGAATGAAAGGAATTTAATGAACTAATATAATTTATCTGATAAACCATGTCAATAAAGAAGAGATAGAAATATGAATAGTTATGAGATCATACTCATAAGTATGAGTCAATCCTTCTAATCTCTATCACTCTACTTTTTGATAAGATTGAAATTTCCTTATTTTTGCTTAGTTCATTTAAAATATCATAAATTATTTCTGCAATATACTAATTTCTATTACTTTAATCTTACTAAAATTGCCTTAATAATAATTCTTGAAAATTTATTTGAAAAAGAGAAAATAATAATGACAATCCTCAAATTATCAAAATTTTCTATTTGCACAACCAATAAGTATGCAACCCTACTCTTTACGTTTTCAAGTAACAATAGAATTTGTCACAAAATTTTATTGAGACTGTATTCAAAATTAATTTATTATGTCACACATAATTTTCTTTCATAATAGTTTAGATTTATAGATAAATTTTATCTATAATTATTTTTTGCTCATCAAATTGAACAAATGTGAATAAAAGAAATTTAATGGCCTAATAAAATTTATCTAATAAATCATTTAAATAAAAAATAAGAAGCAATTTGAATAGTCGAGTGATTATACTCATAAGCAAACTCTACATGCATAATAATTTCCTTTTTATTTCTATCAATTCTTCTTTTTTATACAATTAAAGTTTTCTCGTGTTTCCTTGATTCATTTAGAATTTCATATATAAAAAATAGAATATCATGAATTATTTCAATAATATGCAAACTTTAATTGCTTAAATCTTATTTGGATTATCTGCCGTTATTATTTCTCTCTTTAAATACATCTTCAAGAATTATTATAATTTTTTTATTTGCATAAACAATAATCATGTGATCTTTGTCTTGACATTTTCAAGCAGCATTAGAATTTATCAAAAAAATTTATCAAGATTGTATTTAGGCTTAATTTATTATGTATCGTATATTTTTCTTTCATAATTAGCTTAAAGTTGTGAATTATAAAAATTTTATCTAAATTTTTCAAAAATAAATCCCAACTCTCATTTCATTTTCTCCATGTTTGAATAAACATATTTTTTTTTATTTCTCTCTATTATAGTTTTTCCACCAAAATAAAAAATAACATATTAATTTTATTCTTATCAATTATCTTTATATGATTTAATATTGTACAAGAGGTTATCTTCTCCTTTGAATTTTCTCTTCATCAAAATTATTAAATCAAGTTATTTGTATTATTAGAAGCTCTTGAAACTATGCTTCAATCATTGTTAACCTTCTAGGCATATATTAGTTTTCAATAACAAAAAAAAAATGTGATACAAAAATTCAAACTAGAAGCTCTCATATTAATTAATGAATAATAATGAAAAGATAAAGGTTGTACGAACATGAAAGTTTAAATTTTTATAAAATTCATCAAAATGATTATTAAAATACAATTATTCTAAAAATAAGAAATCACTAATTTACAACACTTAAATATTAATCAAAGAAAAAATTAAAAAATCAAAATACATGTAATAATACTAAGTTTTGAATCACAAAATATTATTTTTATTTTTATATTAAGATATCTACAATGTACAAGAGACAATCTCTCAGCTAGGTTCAAAAATACATGAATAGTTAAGATAAATTGTATAAATATAATTATTATGTTTGCAATAATTGATACATAAACATCAAAAAAAAAAACTCAAAACAATAATAAAATAAAATAATACAATTTATTATATTTAAATAGTTAAGCCATTAACTAAATAATCATTTCAAACTATTAGTTGGTTAGTCAAAATAATTAGACTTTAATTTAATATTTAATTTGTTAACCTAGACCAGGTTACCACTTTTATATTCAATAATGCAGCAAGTTGAGATAGTATTGAAACCTTAATTATGTATTCACCAATTGATCACCTTCCATTGGTTAAGTTATAATTTGGAAAGTAAAGCATGATATAGATTAACACAATTAATTATGAGACATTAATTAAGAAAATATAATATATCTTTTTGTAAAATATGTGAAAAGTGAGTTCGTGAATCTATTTTCATCTTATTCATATATATATATATATATATATATATATACACACACACACACACACACACACACACATATAAAATAGAAACTTCTAATGGATTTTATTATTCATATCGATGATCGATTATATTTAATACATATATGCATCTTTATTTAATGGAAAAAAATCAACATTTTAATCCTTTATATTTTTTAAAAATAAAATTTAATATAGATGTGATATTCAAAAATTAAATAAGTGATAAAAGATTTAAATATATTTCAAATAAATATCATTCATATGTTAATGATGTTGATAACTTAAAATACAAATATGTATTTGTTAGAAAAAATAAACACATTTTTTCACATAAGTGATGCATTATCTTTTTAGAAATGTGCAGTCAAAATCACAAATTATATTATAATTTTTTTTATTATTTTATTATTTATTATGAGAGTACCTTTCAAGTGAGCTATCATAATACTTCATTTTTGTTTATATGGATTATGATTACATTTCCATTATAATAAAAAGATTATTAGTGATCTTGTAATTTTTTGGTATTTACTATTATGCTATCATGATATCATAACTAACGTTTACACACCCTTCAAAGAGATAATGTCTATGGTACAATGGCTGCATGTGCAAAAGTGTATAATAGCATGTGACATTCAACAAAGTGTAACCGTGTGGAAGAATGGTGAGAGACACGCATCACACAAGCAACTATGAAAGCAGTTATGTAAGCTTTGTGATACAATGCATACAAATATGACATTGGCCGACAGTTTTGAGAGTGTACGACTGTGTGGAATAATATGATGTGTGTAGTGCAACAATGAATTTATTTGTGCAGAATAGTATTGTGTGCAGTGTGATACACAAGTGGTGTATTGTGACTATTGGTGTGTTTTTATGTGATAATTTCTTGTTACGAATAAAGTAAAGATATCAATTATTACTATATAAATGCTAAGACAGAAATAATATAGAATGTATTATTAGAGGTCACATGTGATTTTTTAATCAAAAAAATGTTAATCACGTGACATATGACTAGAGGTGTCAAAAGGGTTGGGCCGGCCCAACCCTTTTTTTTGAGCACGGGCGTGCTTTCGTGCCTGGCCAGGCCTGGCACGGTTTAAAAAAGCCGGGCACGGCACGGCGGGCCTTGCCGTGCCTGGCCCGCTCAGGGCCTAGCCTGGCCGTACGGGCCAAACCAGGACAGCAGTTCGGGTCCAATCAGACCCGACCCGCAGTTTTTTTGCAGGAGGGGCAAAGCGAGGGGGACACGAGACGAACCCATGCCAGTGTGCCATGCCACGGGCACCAAACCGTGCCAGGCTGGCCCAATCACGGCCAAATCGTGCCGTGCCTCGTGCCGGGCCGGGCCAGCCCGGCCCGGTTGACACCTCTACATATGACTCTCTTAGTGATGAGATGAATGAGGCCTAGTCATTATCTGATAACAAATCATTGATACACATTAATAATCATATTATGATAAACCATTGAGCTCAAGCATGCCAGGAGAGGCTCATGGCATAGACCCATGCCTAGGCACAACTCAAGGCATGACATGGGCATAGCTCGAACAATAACACTAGCACAACTCTAGCCATACCACTAGCATGGCCCTAGCTCAGGCAAGGATTCGAGCATGGGCTCATACCCCAACACAAACTCAAGCACAAACACATATTCCTGGTTCAGCGTAAACACATGCTCTGGCATGGACCCAGGCACAAGTGCCAACCCGTGCTAAGACTCATGTCTGGCATGGACACATGCCTTGTAAGGGTCTTGCATGCATGCATTTTTTCTGAGTCAATCCAACCAAAACCAATATGGATCTTACAATCTTTTACCCTAGCGAGCTGATGTGTCATGTTAGGCTACTCTTTTAAGACATTATGGGTCAGCATGGCTAGGATACCAAACTAGGCCGACACATCTCACATTCCAAAATAAAATAATAAAATTTTAATAATCTCAAATATATACGTATGTATAAATACGTATGATATATATATATATATGTATGTATATGTACATGTATGAATATAAATATATGTGGACATAATTTTACATATATATCTATGGATATAGATATACATAAATATAAGGACATATTTATATATACATATATATACATATGTAGATATGTATACATATATATATGTAAATATGCATGCATAGATATGTAGACATGTATATATATGTATATATGCATGCATATATAGATATATATGTATCCATACGTATCTATGTATATACATACAAATATATATATATATATACATTCCTATACACAGATATACACATGTATATATATATAAGTATGCACATATATGTGTGTATATATATAAGTATGCATACACATATATATATATATAAACATGTATATGTGTGTATATCTATACACAAAATAACTGTTCCAGCTCATACCAAAAAATGAGTTATTCAAGGTTTTACCTTGTTGCAAGAACAAGCTGCTTCAGCTCATTCTACAAACAAGCTACATCAACTCGATCCAAAAAGAAATCAATGTCTGGCCTAATTTTTCTGGCAACTCCAACACATTTTGAAAGTCTCGTGCCTCTCCCTAGGTGAGCCACTTTTGCCCACACATCAAGGTATTAGGGCTTTAGGTCCACCTCAAACACGCCTTTAATAACTATGCTCATACCTCAATGACAATAAAAACTCAATAACAAATAATCACATCTTTTTTCTATTATTTTTCTATTATTTATTATTTTTCTCTAAATATTATTATAGATAATAATAATATTCATCTTGATATTATACTTCATTTTCAAGCTTTATTTATTTTTGAAAATCCAAATAATTTATTCTTTATAAATAATATTGCTAAACAATTCTATTTTAAAATTATTTTCTCTCACATTATTATTATTTTACAAGTGCAAAGATTTCACGAATATCTTTCTGCAAGCTTGAACATGATAACTTACTTTTTTTTTATTTATTTTATTGCTTCTTATAATGAAAATAGGACATGCATCTCGTTATGAGATATTATCACTCAAATTTTGTCAAAAGATGTTAGAAGAAATTAATATTTTTAACTTCAATGAAACTTAAGAACTAATATCTTAATTTATAAGAAAGTTTGTTGTATATTGATAGTCATACATTTGAAATAGATTACTATAATACTCTCTCATAACCAAGATGACATTCATATAAATTCTTATAACATTGACAGCATCTCACATATAAAAGGCATATTAATTATGTATGAAAATATGTTTATTCATTATTATCTTAAAAAAATGATATATATATATATATACACACACACACATATATGAAACTATTACTTCAATTTCAAGAAGCAAAATCTAATTCAATTATAAATTATAAAAAATATTAAATAATCTCAAATGATCACAAAAAGCAATAAAAAAAACATACTATCACAAAGAAGAAATGATATTGAAATTCTCACAAAAATTATTCTTTAAGATTGTGCTCTTGTGAATATTATGATTGACTTATATTAATTTTTTATCTGATACAACTCATTTAATTGACTCTAATATATAAAAAATTTATAAAAAATATTAATTGTCTGATTATCAGATCAAATATATCTTATACAATTTAAATAATTACATATTTTCAATATTCTTAAAAATAAACTCAATCATACATAATTCTTTGTATAATTAGATGTGAAAAAATTTTGACCTTCAATTTTCTTTCAACAATATCAAATATTTATAATTAGCCAAATTTTCAAATATCAATTAGGCATTAACTTGTACTAAAAGAACTACAATATAATTTTATATTTTTATTAGAAATAATTTTGTTACAAATAATTATATCAAAATATAGTGCATAAGCAAAGTTCAAAAAAATAACGACAATCATATGTGAACTATTTTAAATAAGATACTTTCTTCAAAAGATCATGTACTCACTTTTTTCTCTTACAATTCTCCATTATGACAAAACACGTATATTTATTACTTTTTTCTCAAGAAAAAAAATCTAATATGCAATTATTATTACAATCTATGTTACTATGATAAATCAGCTAGCAAATATCACCACACAGACTTAAAAAAAAACTCAACTAATCTTCAAATTTAATATTCTAAATATTTATATACTATTTTGAGAAATAATATTATAATTTACAACTTATTTTATTTTTCTTTTGACTGCATAGTTGGTTGTTCACAATGAATAAAAAACATACTTAGTGTATAAAACTTCTACTTAGCTATTAGCATGCAATCTAGAAAAAGAATAATATTTCAATAATTTTAGCCTCAAAAACTAAAAAAGAAAATCATGTCTAATGAGTCTCGAACTAGAGACCTATCACTCTTAGCGAAAAATATTTATCATCATACTAAGACATAATATTTAGATATTTCCTATAAATATTGAGCTTAGTAGTAAAATAGATTAGTTAAAAGTCAAACATATAGTATGAATTTTACTAAAATATAAGACTTATTAGTACAGTATGATTTTCTACAATAGTCAAGATGATATCAATCAATTATTTTTGTCTTGTTTTGTTAAAGATGAAATGCATAAAAGTTAAAACATTAAAAATATAATTTTATAAAAAATCTAGATGAAAAAATTTATATAAAATAATAATTAAGTTATATAATTCCAAGAAAAGGATAGTGTATTTGCAGAATGTATAATATTCCATTAAGAAAAAAAAATCTCCTAAAACATGATTCAATAGCCTTTTTTTAAATGTCAAATCTTTTGTTTGTAGTAAATATGTTTTTGTTGCTCTTTTTACTAGAGTTAGTTCAGATAATAAATTTAACTAATTGATTTATGTGAACTACATCATTAGATAAAATTGTTGAAAATTATACAATGAATATTCTAGGCTTGTGTTCTGCTAGATGCAAAAGAAAAATAAAAAAACTTTAATTATTTGATAGTTATCAGACTATTTTACATATATTGTTAGAATAATTAATCTTCTAAACAAACATATTTTGTTGATGTTTTTCACATATTTAGATATATGAAAATAAAATTAAAACTTAATTTATGAGATTAAAAATATTCAAATCTAACATTACTAAATCACTAACTAGGCCTCAATAATTATAGACTCTCTAATAGTGTGTAATCTATTTTTAGAAGGTAGACTTGCTTCTAAAAATATAAAATTTATTTAATTATTTATAGATTAAGAATTAAGATACAATACATGATTATGCCATTAAAATTAGACACTTAATAAAGTTATTTTTCCTATTATGAAATCAAGATTATTTATAATTAGATTTTTAATAAGCATATATAACATACCAAAGTAAATTATAAATTTATTAGGAAGAAAAATTAAAATTATTTTATCACTATAACTTACATAACTATCAAATATCAACTTTACAATATTTTCACAAAAAATGAGAACCCCAAATTACTTATTATTCCTCTAAATATGGTATTCAAGATATATATTTGAATAGACATGAGAAAGGTGTTGCATTTATGTTATATTTTCTTCATTTTTTTCATATAATTATATATGTTGCATAACAAGTGCATTTATTATATTTAATAGCACTCATGCTCTTTTTAAGTTGACTATATATATGTATACACACACACACATACATTTTATTATTCATTTTTATTATTAATACTAAATATTTTTTATTCATATTCAAAGTATGCTATGATAAATTTGATGTCTTTCCATAGCTTTCTTATTTATCATTTTTTCCATGAAGACAATGTTAGTCTAACTCATTAGATTGGCATTATGTTTCATGATGAAAAAAATTTGTGTAGAAAAAAAATCTCACAACTAAATGTAGATAAGCTATAGTGATAAATAATTTTAAAAGAGAAAATAATATCAAGCTTGTCACATCTAAAAACATCAAAACATTGTCTCACTAATCAAACTGAAATTAATGCAGTCGATTAGTGAAGATAACTAACAAAATATAACATCAAATGTGTATAAATGAAATAAAAAAATGAAGATAACTAAAAAAATATCAAGCTTATTTGAAGGCCAAACAATAAATGTGAAATAATTTATGTTCTATTTTTAGTAAAAAATAATTGAGCTCATAAAAATGTCAAATAATATACACTATGTCTCAATCAACCAATCTCCAAAGATAAAAAAACACTGAAGATGATTGTAAAATAAAATTAGACAAAATCAACTCATGACCAAACCAAAGTGATTTAACCTAACAAAATCAGGTATTGGAGCATGAATATGAACTATCATTGCAAAAGCTTTCCAACTCATCTCATTCAATGTACTATAAAAGATCCAACATTCTAGAAAAGAGCATTCAGAATGCATTGAAAAAGATTAACCTCGAAAAATATGCCGAAAATGCCAATCATTTCCATGTAGATCTGTTGCAACTAATTCCTGCCATGGTGGCTGTTGTGACATGTCCTAAACAAAAAGAAGAATTACTAACCAAAATGTAAGTAACAGAAAAACAGACAATAACAGATCATTGAGCTTGACCAGGGGAGGCAGACAGTCATCTGCATGTCTTCGCAAAACAGAGAAACCACCATGGGTACTTGTGTCAGAGGCAGTAAGTGTTTTACAGAAGGAATGGACAATGCATCTCTCAATTTCAGGAAGTGGAGGATTTGGAACCTTGATTTCACGTTGCTGGTCCATACAGATAGCCACAACGAGGCAAATGTAAAAAAGAGAAAAAATAAGAAAGAAGAAAATATGGCTAGGCAAACAAAAAATAAAGATTTACATCTTGCTCAGGAAACAGTGTTATTTGAGAATAAACTTCATCTGTTTCAGGTTCAGCCTACATACCGATGGTCAAGATCAAAGAAACCCCATTAAAAACATATCAAAATAGCTTTGTGCAAATTGCAGTGACAAAAAAAGAAACAACAATATGGCTCACCATGAGCTGAACATAAGCCACCTTGCAGAGAATTTTAGAAGGAAGATTAAAAGATGGCATTTTCTGATCTAATCCTTGATGCATTGAGGCTTCAAGCTATGAAAGAAAGAAATATTTATTAAATTTCATAAAAAAAAAGACCATGAATGACAGATATTGGTAGAATATTGGAACATATCTCATCCAAAAGTTTGCATCGCTTGGTGAGAAGAGCAAAATAACTTAAATATGCAGAGTAAATTCAACATGCCTGTTCCATGTGGCCCTGAGGAAAGTAATAGACTAGTTCCCCTTCAGAAGGAAGAGAAACAAGCGGTCCAGCACAAGCATGCCATAGTTCCTTGTACAAAGCATCATTGCATCCTTCCATGGAGGCAACCAAATACACATATCTCAGATAAATGAAGACACCAAACTTGCCACTCATGTCATGTAATAGCATAGCACAAAAGAAAGAGGTTATTAAAATTTAATCCAAACAATATAGATGAATTGTCAACATTTTTTGAGAAAATACACAACCGAATGACTCAACATAGATTGTGAGTAAAGCTGAAAGTGAACGACTATTATATTCTTCGCAACATTTCGCGGATGCAAATAAAATGTAAGAAAAAAATCTGCATCCTTAATAAACTTCTAAGTTAGTAAAAATCAAACCTCCTTGCATCTGTCCGGAAGAGGAGGGGATTCCACCAAGCAATTCCATGATAAAACAAAGTACACCTACTAAACAAAACAAAAAACGATCTCGGGAGCACGTAGTTGGACAATCTTAGCGCCAAAACTAATCTCCTGCAGATCGTAAATCAGCACAAACCACTTCACTTTCCTCCATTTTCAGCCTAAAAATCAGCGGGAAAGAAGCAAAAAATAGGAGAAATCAAACCTTCAACAACCACTTGGAGTACGTAAATAACGATGAACCTCGAGGAAAACTAAGGAGGGAGGTTTTCTCAGCGAAAAAGTGAATCAGAAATGCGTAGAGATTAGATCATCACGACGTACGTATGACTATATAAGTGAGTTCGTGGGGTTGCCGATTGGTTGTGTCGCCGATGCTTGAGCGAAGCCGACATGATTGCTCAATGGCTGCATCAATGGCAGCCGCTGCTTCCTTTTCTGTGTCACTTTCTCGCACACTCACTGTTCTGGTCTTGTCTGAGTTTTTAATGGCTTTGATGTTAATTTTGCTGGTGAACGTGTTGGCGTTTTCGCGTCAAGCGAAACTAGACCTTGACTGTTCAGGTAAACGTGCAATTATGCGCTGATGAACTGGATAAGAGCGCGCCAGCCTTATTCTTTTTCCACTGGTCTGCTTTACAATTGTGATGTTCGCCTGATGGCCATCGGGGAACGTAAAATGATTTGTTTATAAAGACACTTTTCTCTGTTATTTAAACATCAAAAAAATTCACCGATTAATTAATTCGTAAAATAAAATTTCGATTATTTATTATTTAAATATTGAATTGCTATTTTTGCGACACCTCTTGCAAATAATTACGAAAAACCCTTTCTCGGGAGACCACAGACGGTGGCTGCCGGAGCGACCAGTCACTCAAGTTGAAAACATAATTATTATTCTAATAATTATCATCCAGTTGCTTTCCACTCGTACGTTGACGTCATCTTATTTGAAATGATCGGAAATGATTACTTTTTTTTGAACAAATAAATTAAAAAAAAAATTTTGATGATGCGTTAGTGTTTTGGAAAAAATGAGTTTTTAATAGTGAGTAAACTAAAATATAAATATTTTATATTTCTATGTATTTTTTAAATTATTTTTTTGTTGATGCGCCAAAATATAATTTATCCAAAATAACCATCATTTGAGATTTATTAATATATGAAAATATTATACTTGGAAAAACACTTTATTAGGAGGATAATAAAATGAAAATTAAAGCTAAGTATGAATAGTTGAGCATGTCTTGGGGTAATGACAATGAAATATCCTAATGTGTCCCTCCCATAAATTTTATAATTAGAAAAAAGTGTATCAAAAATATAAACCCTGAAATGACCATATATTTAAAAAAAAAAACAAAAAACAAAAAATTGAAAATAATATTTTTAAAAATATTGTTAACATAAATGTATTGGGATTACTGCCTAGTTTTGGCAGCATGCATTTTAATATGCCTATAAATAGTCATTAAATTTTTAGAAGAAATAGCATCCATTTATTTTTCATTTTCTTCTCTCATATGTGTAGTTGAAGCATTTGAAGAAAATGAAAGATGTGCAATAAAGAGAAAAAATAGATATCAATTTTCTTTGAGTTGTGAGAATTTTCCTTGTAGAGAAAAGATTTGCAATAGTTCATGGTATAAGGTGTAAGCATTTTATCCCAACAACTGGTACCAAATGGTTGTGAATTTTATCAATTTTTTGGTGAAATTATGATTTAAGTAAATAGTTAACTTCATGAATAGTGAATTTTTTAGGTTATATTTTCTTTTCAACAGAGGTGTTATCATATATTGTGTTGTAAAATAATTGTCAATACATGTCCATAAAAAATCAACTTTGTGTGGGAGTGATAGATATAGATGAAGTAAATGTAAAAACCAAAAATTCAATGACAAATATTTTGGGTTCTAGAAAATATAGATAGAGAATTATTTATTGGGGAAAAGAATCAGATCTACATGCTTTGCGATCTGGTTTTCATACAAAATCTCAAGTCATAGAATTCCTTTGATGGAGTGTACTCGGATATCAAATCTAGTGACTCAAGTATCTGAGAGATGATAATTCAGAGTCTCAGAAAAGAGGGAAGAAAACTATCATGGAAGAGATCACATGCACATATGCATACAAATAAAGTAATGAGAGAAGATAAAATACACAATTGTAAGAGGAAAACTTTCACTATAATGTAAACATCACATTGCTTTGTGTTGATTTGTTCTCTACTTTCTATTATGTTTAAAAATACTTAAATAAAAACAAAAAATCCTTTAAAAACTTAAGACATGAGTCACGATATTAAATTTCATTTTATGACTTCATACATATCATCATATCAAAGAACTTGGTCATGACTTGAATCATTAAGTCAGATAAGTCATAACAACACAAGATAGGTTATGACTATAAAGATGTCGCGACACCATATAATAAGATCACAACTTCATTCATGCTACGATATTATTGTAACTTTATTATATTACCTAATTTTGTTAGTTAGATAATATTCCAGTAGCTATATGGCAAAGATATTTCATTAAAAAAGATCAACAAGTATATAGGTCATATGAATAGTAAATAAGATTTTTATCTAGATATCAATTTCATTTGAATTATATCAGTAATTCAGTCAATCAATAGTGAGACACCTCAATTATAGTAAAATAGTTATTTAAAATTTTGGTATTAATCTTAGATCTATTAATTTGTTCATTTAATTTATATGATATATATTCAAATAGTTTGAATTATATTAGGGTTGGATACAAAACAAATGTTGGTTGTTGTGTAATGACATTTTTTTCTAACGGCATACAAGGTGGTTATTATCATTGTGCTTGTCCTAATGATGATCCTCTCGTAGTTATTACCTCGGTACTTTACTACTAAAATAATAAATTATTTGTACTCGAAAGTCATTTACACAATTATATCTTTTAGGCAACTCATCATCTGTCATTGATTGACACTACATATATACATTATTATTCTCAAACCTCGTGTATTATAAAGACCAATAACTAATATAGTTTGTAAATATTTATACTTTCAACTTTATAATTATCATACTCAAATAATTAATATATGTTTCCCTCAAGTTTTATCAGTGGGAACCATATGAATTAAAGAAATTCAAAGGGTTATCACCACCCTGTGAATCATAATATACTCATGCACATCTCTTAGATTACGTGCCACTATCCTCCTCAGTGATGATGTAACTCCTACACTAAAGATGAATCCCATTAGGATGATATTTTATAAAATATTCACCTCAATTAAGAATTAATTTTTTTAATACGTGTACAATGGATTGACATGTAAAATTATTCTTACTTTTAATTTTGTAAGTGTCATACTTGCAATGATTAATATACCCAAACTTTAAGTTATAATTTATAAGTTTTTCTCTCATATCATAGTCAAATGGACTGTCACTTCTTTCCTGCCAAAATGAACTAATGACCCTCTTGGTTTACATATCATTGTCCACCATGACAACTCTCATAAACTCACTAATAGTTAAATTCATAATTCAAGTTCTATTTAATCATCAAATCTATCTATTTCTATAACACAACATAAATCAAAATATATTCATTAAATAAAAAACTATGTATACATCACACAAACAAACTTAAATAAATCCTAGACCACTTACTATTTTAATATAAAATTTGGAATCTACCCTAGAAAAGGAGGGTTGAAAGTCATGCCCCCAACTCTAGTCTAAGGTTAGCTAATATATTTTATCCCTTTCTTGCTCATTAAACCCCAATGAAGTGCAAAAGTCTTCCCTAGGGTTTTGTTGTTATGCTTTGGATTCTATTTGGTGCATGGAAAGAAGAAGAATTCTCAAAAAGTTCCTCTCTCATTTTTTATTTCCTATTTTTATTCTTGAATGTTTCTATATTACTTTTGAGTAAAAAGTCATAGTTTTCAGAAGAAAGGTATCACTTTGACTTTCCTACCTTGAGTTTAAGGTTGTAACTCTATGAAGTGCTCGCAGCTCTATAATGTATCCCAATCTTTTTATGATAGTCATGGTACTATAAAATATCCATGACTTGAATCTTTTGTCTTTGTAATACAAAGTCATAGTACTAGGAATGGTTGTGGCTTCAGCATTTGTCTATCGCATTAATCAAACAACTTCAAAGATAAGAATGGTCATGATTATGGGAATGACATCTCGTGTGCATCATATAGTTGTGGTACTGGGATGATCATGATACAAATAACTATTTTTCTCGTGTCTAAAGTGATCACAATGCTAGACTTGACTTAACTTATATATCTATGACAATGATCCTTCAAAAAGACCACAACACTGATAATTAACTCTAACATAAAAGTCATAGTTTTATATTTTCATAAGGATAAGAGTAATAGCCTTGAAAATTTTTGATACCCGAGTAAATATCCTTTTGTAACATTTTGAGAACATTGTCTAATTTCAAAAGTATTGGGTTTGATAAGTTTTAGCTTTGTAAATTCCTATAACTCAAAAATTATGCCTTTTTAAAGTGATCAAGATTTTTAGCACTTATGGGGCACTTATTTATTGCAACATAAACTTAATGTCATAATCATTCAATTATTAAAAGATATGTAGTATTATAATTCTATTAAAATATCATAACCAAAAATAATGTATTGCATAGTTAAAAGATTGTGCTAACGAGGTAGTAGAGTAATGGCATAAAAAATTATCATGGCCAATTACGTAGGTTTTTGGCTAAGACTGTATGCTAAAACTACTTGATGTCCATAATCTATCAATTAGTTAAAAATTCTCAAAAACTTATCAATTTCATGATTATTTATCAAAATCTATCAAAACTCTAATTCATTCATATGTATTTTGATGGTGAATAATAATATGTAAATATAAAATGAGAAAAATATATATTAATATTATGATTTTTGTTGTTTTGGAGAACTTTGATGAATAGTCGTGAAATTAATAACTTTTTTTTGTGTTTAGAAAATGATATAGATCTATAAGAATCTCTTAGTTTTAGCATTCATTCATCATTCTTGGCCAAAATTTTATTAAATAATTGGAGAAAATTTTTGTATATCATAACTCTGCCCTCTCATTAGCACAATCTGTATGAAATGCAACAAATTCTCAAAGGATGCGATATTAACATAGAGTCATAGTCATACTCAGCTTAGAAAATTTTAATAGCTATGATATTAAGTCTTTATTATAGTAACCAAGTATTTCACTGGTACTAAAGGTCATAGAAATTTTCATAAAGTTATAACTTTATTTTTATATTGTTTGGTAGTCTTTAGTTAGAGCTATGAAAATTTTATAAAGTCAGGACTTTTGAACTATAAAAAATTAAAGTATCACATGTACTCATGCCAAAGTCATGGAAATTATTTAAAGTTACAACTATTGGGATACTAAATATTATAGATGATATTACTTGAGTATGATCATTTTTAAGGCCACAACTCTTATCCTCAAAGGAATGCATAGACTTAACTTATATGGGCAAGAAGGGCACAAATGTCATGACATCCTAACATCATAGTGACATTAACTTTATACATGAGAAAAAAAGGTCAGTGTTGCAACATTCAAATAGTGCCATGACTATATAACAATATAAAAAGTCATCTCTACTCCATGGCAACTTCACAAAGCCCTGGTCATCTAACCACAATAAAGGATGAAGGCATAAAACCATGACCATTTCATAGTGTCATAACCTTGTTACAAATTAATTAGGCATAAGTCGTGGTCATTACTAGTGTCATGACTTTGTGTTATAAAATGATAAAAAATTTGAACAAAGTTGTGATAATTTTCTAGATTCACAAACTCAAGTTGAACAAATAAAAGCCAAAGTTATAATTTTTTTCTAAAAGTCATGACTTCCTACTTAGAGTAATGAAAAGTCATCATAGAATAAAAGTGAAAGCTAGATAATTTTTAAGAATTACTTCATTTTCATTCATTCTCCCTCACACAATAAGCAAAATAATAACAATTATAAACCCTAGAGATGAATTTCACACTTTCTAGGAGTTCCACAAGCAAGTGAGAGACATGACTTATGGCAATCCACTAAGTTTGGGGCATAGTTCTCAAATCCCTCTCTTCTAGGGATAGATTATAAAATATATATGAAATTAACATGGTCTAGGATTTATGTGATAGGTAAATAACAAGGCTAACTCATACATATGATAGAAAGTTGATGATAGCCCTTCCAATTATGATATACAAGATAAATCTATATGTCGAACCCCAAATTTTAGATATGTTAATCTTCATGAATATGACACATAAGAAACCATAAATGTGAATACTTTTATATGACAATCTATTGTACACAAGTTAGAGAGACTGATTATTAATTGGGATGGACATTATATAAAATATTATTTAATAGGATTCACCTTTAGTATATGAGTCATATCATTATCGAGGATAATGATGATAAGCAATCCCTGTGACATGCATGAGCGTATTGTATAGTCTCATATGAGTCATACCTTTAGTTGTAACTTATAGGGAAGTGATAACCCTTGTGAGTTCTTTTTACTCATATAGTTTCCAATGATGAAACTCAAAGGAAGAATAAGTTAATTGTATGAGTATGATGCTTAGAAAGCCGAAAGTAAAAATACTTACAAACTATGATAATTATTTGTTTTTAAGATAATAGAGCCTGGTGAATAAGAGTATACATACGAAATAATCATCAATAGTAATTGATGATATTGTCTAAATGTATGAGATTATGAATAACCCTCATAGAGGGATGAATTATTATCTAAGTAGTAATGTACTTGGGGAATAGCAAAGTGGGGATCACTATTAGGAATAGCTCAATGGTGATAATAACATTGTATTTTAATAGGACAAGAGGTCATTCCACAATACTAAAACCTTTGTTTTGTGTCCAACACAATATAAATGCATGAACTATCATTATAATTCTTGTGAGATCAATATTTGGATGAAAATCTATTATACTACTTGTATGTCTCATACACCTATTAATCTCAATTAATAAGATACTCTTCTTAACGAGCTATTAGGATGTCACATGACTAAATAAAATAGGTAGAGTAACAAAGTCACGACATGAATATTTATATAGTGGTGACAATTCTATGAATCATTCTTGATTGTATGATTTCAATAGGTGAAATTCTAGAAAAGATATATATTAAATTACCATGAGTATGGTGCTTATGAAGCCAAACTCAAAAAATGATTTAGTACCATATTATTACAAGTCATGGTAATAATTATAGGTTAAAGAATAATAGTATATACTCGAAGAAATCATAAGGGTAATAGACGTATTGCCTGAAAGGAGTAGATATGATAATGACCCTTGCATGAATCGACATATTGCTTTGGTATTGAAATACTAAATAGATAACTATTAAGGGATCACACTTGATGGTGATTTTCCAATGGATAATGGCCACCATATAAGTCAAGAGGGGGCATATGAGTATTTTCATATTAATCTACCTTTTATTTAATAACCAAATATAATATGAACCAAAAACTAAAAAATATTAAGTATAAGTACATGTGTCAATCCTAGAGTATAGGTATATTTCCTAAGACTGAGTATATTTATTCAACTTGTATAGTCATTTAGTTCATTATTGATCAATGAAAAAATTGAACAATCCTTATGAGATCAATACCTAAACTTCTATCTATCGTATTACTTGTAGGAACCATATACTTGTAGAACGACATTGGTCGAGATAGTGTAGCTCACGTAAGTTTTTGTGATCATGTCAAATAAATTTGAGTTTTGGCACCCTTGCAAAGTCGCAACAAGTTTTTGGTACTATTATTAGGGATTATTTTACAGTTTGATCTATTAGCTTAAGTTGATATAACTACCCTTGTGAAATGAAAATTTTGTTTCAAGTTATGTGGATACAATTTTATTTATTGTTTATATTTTATTTATATTATGAACATACCTTTTTTTGTTGTTTCATAGCTATTGCAACTTTGTTATGATGTTCAATTTTTAGGTATAGGTAATGTCCTAAAATCTCATTGGATGATAGTCTCTTATACAACTAGTCTCACAAGTATATTGGTGATTCAAATAATAAAATAAAATTTTCATCCATATATTGATCCCACAGAGAATGTGTAGGCAGATCAATTAACCAATTATCCTTATCTAATGCCATATTCAAAAGGATAAGATAGAGTTTTTAGGGAAGATCCTTAGTACTGTATATGTAATTTATTTTTACTTAATAATCTATTTTAATATTTTCATGTGAGTGCAGGAAAGGAAATATTAAAAGCCCGGGGATGCAGCAGTAGCACAATAACTGAGGTCCCGCTTCGGTTAAATGAACCGGATGTTTTATTTTTCATATAAAAAACGATTTGTATTTATTTTTCGGGTGACTATTTTTTGACCCGTTTGAACTGTTCATCATACCTCTCCTCTCTCTGCACGATTTCGCGACTGCTGCATGCTGCATACTATAAGACGTTCTGTTTCTTAGTTTTAATCTGTAACGCATAAGCATTTTTTGGTTGAGGTAGCTAGCCGTACTAAACGACTAGTGAACCACGTTATTTCCGGTGTTGAATTCTCATTTTTGATTTTGTCGTGGATGCTGTTGGATTGGGATATATATATTGCTTGTTTTTGTGTTTCTGTTATTTTCTGTTTCTTAATCTCATTACCCGTGGAAGCGCAATTACCCAACACTTAGATTATAGACTTTATGTATTTGACTTCACATTATGACTTATCTAAATAATTTAAAATTTACTGTGATCATTTAAAAAATGTATGTTGAATTCTTGTGAAAATTCACTAGTGCTCTAATAGCATATAAGATAGTTATCAAATATTAGGCCCTCCCCAATGATAACCCCTCATAGTTGTTATCTTGGTACATTATTACTGAAATTATAAATTATATTTATTTGAGAGTTATCAACAAATTCATACCTTTTAGATAATTTGTCAACTATCATTCATGGTTATTTTATTTGTGCATTAATATTATCTATTTTCATGTATAACGTAGATGTAAACTGATGTGGTAGTAAAATATTTGTATTTCCAACTTTGTGAGTGTCATACTCGCTTAATTAATATTATCATATCACTAATAGAAGTCATATGATAGAAATAACTCATAAGATGATCACCGCCTTATGAATCACTTCTAGCCATACATATTTTGTGGCTTACCTTTCACCATCCATTATGTTGACAAATAAATCTCACATTGAAGGTAAACCATTAGAAAAATATTTTATAAAATATTCATATCAATTAAGGGTCAATTCTTCTAAGTTATGCACGGTTGATTAATTTATAAAAGTATTTATATTTTTGTATTTGCAAGCATCATACTTACATGATTAACATATCTCAACATCAAATTTTAATATATATGGTTGTTACATATATCATGATCTGAAAGGCTATCATTTATTTTCTATCATTATGCATGAGTAATTAGAGTAAACATAGTAACCAGAGTAATTAAAATAATCAAAATAAAAAAATAAAAAAATAAAAAAATAAAAAAATAAAAAAATAAAAAAATAAAAAAATAAAAAAATAAAAAAAATAAAAAAATAAAAAAATAAAAAAATAAAAAAATAAAAAAATAAAAAAATAAAAAAATAAAAAAATAAAAAAATAAAAAATAAAAAAATAAAAAAATAAAAAAATAAAAAAATAAAAAAATAAAAAAATAAAAAAATAAAAAATAAAAAAATAAAAAAATAAAAAAATAAAAAAATAAAAAAATAAAAAAATAAAAAAATAAAAAAATAAAAAAATAAAAAAATAAAAAAATAAAAAAATAAAAAAATAAAAAAATAAAAAAATAAAAAAATAAAAAAATAAAAAAATAAAAAAATAAAAAAATAAAAAAATAAAAAAATAAAAAATAAAAAATAAAAAATAAAAAAATAAAAAAATAAAAAATAAAAAAATAAAAAAATAAAAAAATAAAAAATAAAAAAATAAAAAATAAAAAATAAAAAATAAAAAATAAAAAATAAAAAAATATATAAATAAAAAAATAAAAAAATAAAAAATAAAAAATAAAAAATATAAAAATATAAAAATATAAAAATATAAAAATATAAAAAATATAAAAAATATAAAAAATATAAAAAATATAAAAAATATAAAAAATATAAAAAATATAAAAAAATAAAAAACAACAAAAAAAATTAGATTTGAATCGAAGTATTCTCTGCTTAAAGTTGAGCTATGGTTGAAAATCTTCAACTTGAGCAAAAATTAGGTGGGTCTGATTGGGTCATTAAGGACTCTCTCAAGGTGCACTTGAAGTCGTATTTATATGTATATAGAATTGAATGATGTAGGCACACGTGATGTGAGCAAGCTTCTAATCCCATGGGATCAATTAAAAAAAATGAACCTTGCTTGTTATTCCTATAAAAGTAACGCTTGATATACTAAAATAAAACATATACATGCAAAATAATTATAATTAATTTTAATTAATAATTTTTTCATTTTATTAAATTCAATAATTTTAATTATTTTTTTTTTATTTTGTTGCTGCAAATGTTGCAGCCCGACCTAACTTGCCCAACTTGACCCAGCCTTCTCAACCTAGTACAACCCAAACCCAACTAGATCTCAACATAATTTTTATGATATCAAATTAGGTTCAGTTATGATTTATGAAATCAAATTGAAACTTGGGTTAAGTCATTACTCAAGTTAATTTTTTTTTTTTTTGAATTTAGATTGTGTCTGAGTTGGCACTAAACCTAATTCAATTTGCTTGAGTTTTTTTTTTTTTTGTTAATTTTTTTTTACCCTCCACCAATCCCTCGTCACCAATTACAAAGTATATGCATACAAAAAAATTTCATATTGATCAATCTTTTTTGTAGTGATCTCGATCAAGCATATTTAACTTTAGAGTTTTTATGAGATCTAATATATTAGTGATGATTTAAATGCACTTAATTCAATCTGCTTGAGTTTCAACCTAATGACAAGATATATTCATCAATATTTTAAAAAAGCAAAAAAGTTATGTTCATTGACAAGGTTTATGACGTTCATAAACATAACTATGACTACAATGAGAGTAGGGTTGGGTGGTCGGGTTATCGGTCAATCTGAACCGAACCCAAATTCAAAAAAAAAGTTACAGAAAATCATGATCAATCACTAAATTTTTACTTGATTTCATCAGCTCGAACTCAAATCAATTTGATATTATGAAAATCAAGTTGAGATTAGTTTGGTTCAAGTTGGGTCGGATTAGATGAGTTGAGTGAAGATACGTCATTTGTAGCAACAAAATAAAAAAAAAACTAATAAAAATTAAATAATTAAATTTTTTAAATAAAATAAATTAAAAAAACATTTGTCCCTAAATATTGTTAGAAATTTTAAATGTACATAATATAAACCCTATATTAAAATTGATTATAATAATTTTAGTACTAAATAATTTATTTTAGCCCCTCAATATTTATTTTTATGATCATATATCAAATTCCTTTTTAAAATGGATGAATCTCACCCAAATTTAATTGAACTTTGAGAATAAAGTGATCTCATCAAATTAGCTAATGCACACAAATATTAAATAACTAATGGTGGAACATTTTTAAAAAGAATTATAGTCAATTTTAAAAATGGGAGAATTATGTTTTGTGGGCACTATTTGTAAAATAATTGAAAAAAATACCAACTTTTTAATATTTAAAAAAGTGCACCAACTTTTAACTAATTGATTTTTTATACACTCAAATATAATAATCCAAAAACACTTAATATTTAAAAAAGTGAACCTTTTACTTAATACATGAACACTTAATTAATAGTTAATCTATTTTCACTCTCCTCTCTCCTCTCTCCTCTCTCCTCTCATGTATTACAATGAGAGGTTAATATCTCTACAGCCTAACTCTCTAAAAATCAAAGAGACTGGATCTAATTAATCTTAAAATTAAATACTTTTCATCGTTAAGTTGAAGATACTTGTAATCACACAAAACTTTTGACATAATAATATAAGTATTCAATTTATACATGGAATATATCCATCCAATACATAATACTCCTACTTTAACACACACAATGGGAGATTAATATCTCTATAATCTTACTCTCAAAAATCAAAAAAACTATGTCTGATCAATCTTGAAATAAAAAACTCATCATCCCTAAGATGATACTTTGTAATGGCACCATACCTATCACATAATGATGTAAGTATTCAATTTGTCTATGAACGATATCATATACATTGCATAAAACTCCAACTTTAGCACAAACAATGAGAGATGTTTATATCTTGACAGTCTCATTCTCAAAAATTGACTGCAACTTATAAGTGTTGAAATGAACGATCTATCATATAGTTATAATCAAAGACATGAACTTGACCTCCAATAGATACAAGCAACACGTACACAACCTCACTTTGTTTATCAATTTGCAACTAATTTGATATTATAAAGTTTAACTAAGAACCCATTAATTTAAAATGCAAATTCATGTTGCTGATTGCTGAGCAGGATGATGCATCTTTTTCGTTCAGATCTACATTCCACCATCACTGAGCATCAGCACGCCTTTTGCCCCTCTGATCAATATAACGTCTCTCCATTTGCTTTTCACGGGATGATCGAGTCCTGCTTTTGCTGTTAATAAAAGCGACCGATTCTTCTTTCATCTGTTCTCCCGAGCTTTCCGAGCGATCACGACGAGCACGCTTCTCTCTCTTCTCCACGTGTTCGTCTTCAGCAGAAATCCCTCGGGCTCTAGCAGAATGTTTTGATCTTTCCTCGCCGCGGCGATGATGACGCCGCCGGTTTCGCTCCTCGACGTCATCGTGTTTTCCGCCGCGCCTCTTCCGGTGACGAACGTGTCTTTCTTCCTCACTGTCGTAACTTCGGCGAGCGGCAGTGCCCAAACGATCCGTCATCTTCCTGCATACCAGATTGCGATTATAAGCAACAATAAATCAGGTCCAACGGAAGAAGACGCATCTGATTAGAGTCGCAGATGTGAGAAATTAAAAGAAGACCCGCGTGTCATAGTCGTCGTCATCATCGCAGTTGTCGTCCTCGCATTCTGCTTCTCAGGCAGATCCTGGTCCGAATATCCAAACAAGGCGGCCATATTTTTTCGCCACGATCTGGGCGGTGGCTTGTCAGAATCAGCCCATTCATAGTCTCCCCCAGGATTTCGAAAGCAGTGAATAAAATTGCAAGCAGTTCCTCTAGAACACGTCTGGCACAAGAACGCATAATTGCTTCAAAAAATGCTTATGCAAGAAGTAATAACAAGGCACATTCACTGTCTTGTACCTTAAGCCTGGTCTTCATGTACTCCCCGCATATGGCGATCTTCCATTTGGTCACGTTGACGAATTCAAAATTTACCTTCCAAAACAGATTTGTCGAGAACACACAAGGACCCATCAATCACTGCTGCTACTGTTGCAGAAAATAAAATGGAATCTAGTTGATTTTAAGTACCGGTCTACCAGCAAAGTATCGACCATTTATAGAATGGTAAGCAAGCAACGCTGAGTCCAATGATCTGTAGTGTACGTAGACGTTTCCCCGCAAGTGCGAAGAACCATTTCTACAGGCCTGACACAGAGCAAATTTGTGAATTAGGAGGAAGAAGCAGGTTTCCAGATGGCTAATCTAATCAACATGTTTATCCAATTTGGGTAGAACTAAGGGGCTGGAGACGATGGACTGCAGGCTTTTTGATACGAACATACAACCTTGAAATTCACTATTTCACCGTACTTCAAGAACTCTGTGTGAACATCCTCGTAGAATTCTTCATAGCTCTGATCAACCTCTTCGTCTGCATACTGAAATGAAGAAGAAGATGAAGCCCAACCCGATCAAGAATCATCATTTTTCTAAAACAAATACCAGAAGCTAAGATCAACAAGAAATAGAAAAAAAAAAAAAAGCAGAACCCATAAACAAGTGAAAAACAAATATGCGCCCACGCTATGCAACTAGTCAGCTAATTTACAATGGACATACATGCAATGTTACACGTGACATGCATAGTGCAAACATCCATTTTTCTCTCTAGAAACCTTATAACTTGCACTTCTTGGGATTCTAGATCTCTAATATCATGATAAACTTAAGCCAAAAAAAAAAAAAATAACAAAATCAATAAGAAACTCAATGCAAATTAGTATGCTAGGGATCCACTTATGTAATGGGTCAATTGAATTGGGACAGTGTAAGGTGTATTTTATGAGCACTAGTAGTACCCACACTTATACGAGTGGTACAAATAATAAATTAGATGAAAGTCAAAAATATCAATCCTACAGAGATGATGTTGGAATTGATTGGATTTCAATGATTTGACTCTACTGCCCGTTAGAACATATTTCAATGAGATACTTAGACTCTATAATTAATTTATTTCTTCATAGATGATAATATTCTAAGGGTATTATGGTAATATAATATATATTTGTTGGATGAAAGATGAAAGAAAAGAATATGTAGGATCTCTAATTGCTTGTTGTTAATCTTCAAGAGTTTATCAACTATGAGCTATCACTTTAATTGTTGATCTCCTTGTAGTGGTGTCCTTAGTTTACTTATTATTGTCCATCAATGTCGGACGATTACCCTACAATTAAGGACTCCTCATATTCCTATTCATTTTAGGTAATCCTAATCCATCAACTCCATTTGATGGTTACTTTGATTGTGAGTATCATATTCACCTCCCAGTATCGCTTGTTTGCACATTCAGTTTACCTTTCAATGTTCATCAATTGTTTGCACAATTGGCTCGCGCCAATTTAACAATCTACCACCATGACTACAATCACATGAGAAAGGTAATTAGAGGGCTATCACTTTCTGTCGACGCATGTCCTCTAGCATGTGTCTCATGACTTACCTATCACTGTCCGTCCCAGTCAGCACAAACATTTATCAGCAATGGACTCATAAGTTAAATGTTCTGAAGTAGACCCACAAGCATCAACATTCAACTAGAAAACAATATCCATCGTAGATAATTACAAAAACAACCCTAAATTTCTAAATTAGTCTGATGCTCTCTCTGAAAATTCATCAAGTCCAACTTTTATACTCTCTGATCTCATCTTTCACAAGGATCCTTTAAACAACATCATAGCATTTTTAATTAGTTCTAATTCACAATGTGGAAGTGAAAATGTCGTCACGACACAAAAATGTTATCGCAACTAGAGATGTCATCATGATGTTAAAATGATATCATGACTAAAATTATAGCCATGCCTTTGATTATAATGCCACAACATTAAAAGTATGCCAAGACTGAGCAATAACTCAGTGGCTTTAGAGTATTATCATGATTTCATATAAAAATCACCACTAGGATATAATACTTTGGTCATCACTACGTGAAAATAATATCATGGCCAAAAATATATTTTAGAGAAAATGTGATCGCGACTTAGAAATGTTGTCACAACCATGAGTAGGTTGCTACAAAAAAAAAAAATTATTATGACTGTGTGATAGTCATGATATATAATGAATATCATGACTTATAAGTAGAATTGCGATAAAGAAAGATAAGTCATAACTTATTCAACAATCACTGACTAGTATTATTAATGTCGTAATAGAACAGAGTCACCACTTTATTTGGCCCTACAGTACTTTCATGTCATTACTGCCTTTTAGTTCTTTTTATTATTTTTCATCAAAACTCATTAAAAACTCAATTTCATAAAAATTATCTCTTTTATTCCCAATTTTAATACAACCACATCATGAAATTTGTTAAAAAATACTAGGAAAACGTTTGTATTTCTTTGTGCCGATCAAACCCTCACACTTAAGCTTTTGCTCATCCTTGAGCAAAAAAAAAAAGATCCCTCTTTTCTAGCAATTCCTTATGGAGTGATTTCATATTAGGAACACAAGAAAAACAAGCTCCTTCAAATTGAATTCCTTGAATGAGAACTGAGCTTTAGATGGCACAAAATTTGGAATGGATGTAGAGCAAAGGGGTTTTTTTTTTCTCTCCCTTTGCCATGCTCATTGCCTACTCTATCATCCTGATAACACTTTTGTATAGCTCATCTTGCCTAATGCCGATCAAATTGATGTCTCCTAAAATGACCCATGTGCATAATATATGTTCTTCTGATTCGTAGTGCACATCTCCAAATCTTCCATCAACTATCATCTCTCTAGAGTTGATAGCAGATTCCATCATCTCTTCGTTGTGTCATTCGGTATCACTCATTAGAGATAAATTTTTAGAGTGTGCCAAAAGTTTCAACACTATCGAGCATGCTTGTCACTATTCTTTGCATTGAAGACCTTCATCACTCATTCTTCAAATCTATCCTGGTGAGAGAGAAATAATTCCCCCCTCCCCTTTCACTTAGATCTCCCTATCATTAGCTTTTAATTTCATGCTTTTAGTAGAGTTAGGAAATCATTGAAGTCTTCTGCCCATTTCTCCCTTTTCTACTCTTTCAAGGCCGCTATTTCCTCTAAATTATCGCCTTCTCCCTCATTTTCTTTCTCAATATCGATTTCAAGGAAGGCTTACCCTTCTTGTTTAGTTTCTTCTTTTTCTTCCTCTTCAGTGTGCAACTTCCCCTTCTTTGCTCTTTCTGATCCTCTATTTACACCAATCAATGTCAGAGGGACACTATTTGACATAATTCATCAACATTCTCAACAACTGGAATCCTTCAACATGGTACAATGTAGTGATTAAGGGTGAATAATATGACTTATGAATCCTCCTTGTTTGTATTCTAGAGTAGATTTCCCCAACACCTTACCCACATTCATTTTATATCCCTTCAATTGGGAGATTAATAAGATTGGCAATATCATGATTGATAGTGGAGAGATGGAGATTAGACTGCATAAAAAACATAAGAAATATAGTCAAACCTTTGTGCCTCAATCATTTATCTCCTCGTTACGTTTCCAAAAAAAATCTCTAGGACACATAATGAGGAAATATAATTTATAGTGATTTTAAAGAATATTGCCGCCTTATTTTGTACTACAACATCATCTTTTGTTGCGACTAGTTCATTTTCTTTCTCTATCTTTGTTTCTTTCTTGTCTTCATCATCAATCATCACTACTTTAACTTTTCCACATAGCTAATGAAACAGTGTTGCGACTCTATCCAATAATGCTTTGTCTACATTTTCAAAGGTCACAACATCTATCTCTCCTTTCTTTTCACATAAGAATGTAGTGACTTCAACAATATGAGTTGCGACACCATCAACGCTTGTATCCACTTCAGCTTCTTTTACGACTTTGAAAAATATTGCGACATCATAACACAAATCTTCATCCAAAATTTATTCAAGCTAGCAACCTTCCAAGAAATACTTCTTTCTGAACCATACCTTTTACTTCTTGACTGTCTTGATGGGTCTATCTATTCTACAATAATTTTTTTTTTATTTTCTTCTAAGATTTTTAGACTTTTGTAGAAATTGAATCTCACTTATTTTTAGATCACTTGAAGAGTAAATTCTATTTTCTTTACATCAATCAAAGCTTGTTTAGTTGCTAAAAATAATCTCCTCAAGATCAACGATACATAGAAATCATTTTCAATATCCAACATCACAAGTTATATAGAAAAGAATTTTCCAATCTTGAGTAGAACATCTTATTTTATCTCTTTCAAAACTATTATGGATCTTTCTATCATTTATAAAAAAAGAGAACATCTTTCTTCACAAATAGAATTATAAAACATATGTTGTATATAGAACATCTTCTATATACAACATATGTTCAACCTCCTCACGATCAATGACATCAAGTTCATACTTGTTCACAAGTTGCATAACACTTTTCAAAAAGTATATTACATATGTTCAACCTTCTCTGAGTTTCCTAAAAAATTTTCTTTAAATTATTGTACTGCACTTATTTATTGAGACTCATCGTTCCATAAAATTTCAATTTCTTCTTGTTACTCATAATATTTTTCATAAACTTCCCGTAATATGACATTTGAACTAGAGTTTTAATGAATGATATATTATTTTTTAATTTTCTGAAAATATCAAGAAACATCTTAAATTGATCATCCAGCAACATTTTCTAAATCACAATGTAAAGAGAAGATTAGATGGAAAGAGTGACAATTGCCCACAAATATGCCAACCTCCAAATTAGCTTTTTCTTGGTGTGTCAGCTATAGGTGTCTCCTTCATCTTCACTTAAGTTCACGTAAGTTCAACCTCCTCAAAATTGACAAAGACATCAAGTTTACACTTGCTCACAAGTCGCATAAGACTTTCTGAAAAGTATGCTCCACGATGATGCATGAAATAATAAAATTTTATGCATCTCTAAGTTTCTTAAAAAATTTTTGAATTATTACACTACACTTCTGTGAGACTCAACGTTCCACAGGTTTCCAACTTCTTTTTGCAACTCAAAATATCATTCATAAACCTAATGTAGTATTAGAGGCGTTATATAGGCAGGGCGGCTTGGGCATGGCTCGTTCCAGGCCAGGCGGAGCCAGGCCAAGTGCTGGGCCAGGCATGACCTAGGTGTCTGGCCCTTAGGCATGGTTCGGCAACATGGGTAACGGTCGTGCCCTGCCCCACCTGCCACGGTCCTCGTCCATGGGCCTCGGACCAAGTATTAGACATAGTCCAACGGACAGCGCCCGCCCGCCCACCCGGTACGGCAGTATTTTTTTAATAAAAAGTTGGTGGACTCCTTGACTCCGGTCGGGGACACATCTATGTAGTATGACATCTAGGCTAAAATTTTTGCAAATGGTATATTAATTTCTAGTTTTCTAAAAATATTAGAAATTTCTGAAATTATTCATCAAGCTTTCTTTTTTGAATCTATGTAAGAAGGGAAGATCAGGATGGAGAGTAAGGATTGTCCGCAAATATAGTGACCTCCGAATCAACTTCTGCTGTTGTGACACCCTACAAGTGTCTCCTTCATCCCTACTTCTACTTCATCATTGGGTGCTTCCTCTACTAGAAGTCTAGAACATGTTTGAGAGTCAAGTCAGTCTATGTCGTGACTTTGGATGTCAGGACCTCACGTGTCAACATATTTTTGTCTGCATCATATTCCCTGAATTTTTCTTATGTTTTCTGCTCTTCTATCTCTTCGCCACTTCTCAAAGTTAAGGACATATATTAATTCGGATTTATCTCAATATCACTAAACAATCTACTAACAGTCTTCTCCTTCATTGTTGGTACAACATATCGAATTTAGTTCTTACTCATTTTTATCATCACATCCATTATCTTTCCTCTTTGTCTCTGTCAGTAGCATCAAGATATTATATTTAAATGATGACTTGCCTCTGTCAGTAGCTTCTGCTCTACAAAAAAAATTTACTTCTTATCTCCTATTGCTATATCTCCTACGAATCATTTTTTCTTGCTCTAGGCTGAGAATAAGGTGAAAAAGGCATCAATTTTGGCTTCCATAGCTGACAATTTATCCAACTCCAAAATTATAACTTATCTCCTTTCGTTAACTCTTTCATTTGGAGTTTGACAGTTTAAATTTTTTTTTCATCCTCCCCCTAATTCCCCTTTACCAATCTCATGGTGGATGCATACGACAAACTTCCATACTAGTCAATCATATTAGTAGTGATCGCGACCAAATATGTTTAATTTTAGAGTTCTTATGAGATCCAATACATTAGTGATGATTTAAATGCATATATATTTAAAGTTTGATAGTTATTTTTATTAGTTCATAGAAAAGATAATATCTTTTCATGTGATTTGTTCATCATTGAATCATCTGAGACTGCATCCACTTCAATCCTCATCATAAAGCTCAATCTAATATAGAAAATTTAAACTTTGAATCATAACTCAAATTTGTATGGCGGAGCTCTACTCAATAGAGCTTTAAATCGATATCAAACATCATATAACACATCTCATGCTCTTTTTATCTGAATTGATTAATCTCCACGCTCAAATATCAGACATTAAAGCCACACTCCTGGCTTTGTCCCTCAAAATAATGAGAAAAGGCTAAGTTTAATAGCATATTAGCAAACTCTAATTATCTTCACAGAGTCGTATAATTTCAAAAATATTGAAATAAGGCTATTTGAGTTTTCTGAAATATGTACTTCATATTGATATTGTTACACCATGACTATTAGACTCAACTTCACTTTGAAATAATTGGCTCGAATGAATTGCATTTGAATTTCATAGTAGTTGTCCATCAATGTTCCAAGGTTCAATCGAAAACATGTTGTTGGATAGATTGTTCAACACCTCCTAGTTCATTCTATTTTGGGTTCAGAGAAACTGACTTAGTCTTAGATTTTCAATTCATAAATATGATGTGAAACAAAATAAAGAAGGAAACCAAATAACACAAAAATAGAAATAACTAACTAACCAACTAGAAACATAAAATATTGTCTCTAAGCAATTGGGTCACTCAATGCTAACCAATCAAAACAAGCTCAGTCCCCATCAACAGCACTAAAACTTGTTAGGCTTAGGCACATTCTATATCTATTAATAATATCCACAAATATATTGGCCGTATACATTATAACATAAACAAAAATCAAAATATCAATCTCACAAATATTAATAATGGAATCGATTGGATTTCAATCATTTGACTTTACTGTATGAGTTGATAAGATAGATCAGGTCTCAATGAGATATTAAAACTTTAAGATTGGTTTACTTCCTCTCCTCATAAGCAATGATATTCTCTCTAAGAGTATTGTGGTAATATAATATATGTTTGATGGACGAAAGAGATGACAATTATTATCCAAAAATATAATTCATATAAGGAAAATAAATTTAGAAAGTTAATTTTTTTTCCTTTTCATCATGCATTTTTTTTATATTTTCAAAGAATTTTACTGTATTATATATTTAAATACTAAATCATTTAAAATTTAACTATGACCTTTTTTTCTTTTTTTTATTTAAAATTTTTAGTTTAATGGCCGCAACCCAAAAGCCCAAGCCAAAGCTAGTCGTAAGCTCAAGCCCAGGCTAGAGTAGCATGAACTACATGATGATGTCATTCACACGAGTCATCGCTAGGCACTGGCACGTGCCATGCCTTGGCACGTGCTCAAGATGTGTCGTGTCGGGCTAGCCATGGGCTCATGCCCAAGCATGTTACGCACATCTCTAACTCGGCCTAACCCAGCACAACATGCCAAGCACGATCCAAGTTGCCTCAGCAAGCTATCGAGCCATGTCGAGCTACCTCAATTTTAAGGCATGTAGCCCAACACCAGTAATAGTTTAAACATGATCAGTATTGTGTGCATCAACATTATAATCAGATGGCCTATGACAAATTAAGAGTTTTCTCCATATAATACAATTATATAACTATCTATTATTTGTTGATGTAATCATGCATGGGCATTGTCATTTCCATCCTATTTTGTTGTAACCAATTGAATCACCCACTCGTGAGTCAATAATCATGTCATAAATAAAATAAGAAACAAAGTTAATTTCACACAATATAAACCAAAATAATTATCAATCAAACAACTTCAATATTACTCAACAAACATAAATCATGTCATATAGTGGGTGCTCCAAGAATATAAACAAGTATTTATACTTAACTTTTGTGTATTTTTTTTCTTTGTTTGTGTACATATATAATTATATTAATAAAAATTATGATGTATTTTTATGTATTTTTATGTATTTTCTAACTTGAACAACAACTAATATGCGAATATTGTTTTTTATATGTAATCAACTATGATACAAATATATAACATACATAACATCAAAAGATCATGTTAGATGCATTTAAATCATCACTAATACACTGAATTTTATAAAAACTCCAAATTAAATGTGCATGATCACAATCATTATTGAGACAATTGACTAGTGCAGAAATTTGTCCCATGTATCTATCTTGGGGTTGATAAAAAGTGATTGGGGAAGGAGGAAAAAAAATTAAAAAAATTAAAAAAATTAAAAAAATTAAAAAAATTAAAAAAATTAAAAAAATTTAAAAAAATTTAAAAAATTTAAAAAATTAATTAAAATTAATTAAAAATTAATTAAAAATTAATTAAAAATTAATTAAAAATTAAATAAAAATTAAATAAAAGTTAATAAAAATTTTAAAAAAAAAGAGCACGTTCAGACAAAGAGGATTTCTATGTGCCATGCACAAGTAAAAAAAATAAAAAGTAAATAATAATCTCTACAATGTTGGATCAAGATTATTCTTTCAAATATATTAGATATCAACAATTTCAATAACAAAGATCAAGTGGCCATAAATAACACATACGTTCTTCAAATTTCACCACAGAAATTTCCCAAACACAAGCAAAGCAAATCCTAATGTAAGCTATCAGAGGTTTCCGAGCAATAACAAATAAAATAGTAGGTTTCTGCCAAAATATTCATCCAGCAGCTGCAAAAAGGCAAAAAAACAAAAAAAAAACTACAAAAAAGCAAAAAACAAAGAAAAAACTGCAAAAAAAGATTCGGCATTCAAAAGCAGAGAGAACATTGAAAAGAATCTAGGAACTATGAATCAACAACCGAAGAACGAACGAAAACACAAATAGAGCACATGGAAAATTGCACATGATTTACAACACATACCAATATAAAAAAGAACAGTCATATTTAACCACCCTGATGTCCAGCAAGCAGGAAACGGAATAGCAAAATCTTTAGATCCAACTGAAGTCAATTAGCATGAACTTGTATCGAACTGAATCTTGGTGAAGAATATCAAATTTGGCTTATAGAATGTCAAGAACGACAAGGATGACTTCAAAGTAGGGAAAAGAAAAAAGAAAAAAAGCTGCGCAATTTTCTCAAGACAGGCAGAGAAATTTCAATTTCCCAAAAGATGAAAACAAATACACATTGAGAGAAAATATAATTTTCAATCAAAATCAAAATAGGCAAGAAAGGAAGTAATCAAGTTCTAAGCAAAACATATGACATTGAGGATACAAGAATCACATGAAGGTAGCATTTAACAGACCTCGAGACCATCATCTTGCTCCCAAGAAATGCCAGGACCATTGTACATGTTCTTGATAAGGAGAGTGCATGCCTTGCTGGGATAAAAATGAACTCTGCTACAACGTAGACCAAAGCGGCAGACTCCAGTTTTTAAGTGGAATGGGCAATGAGCTTTATCCTGTAGCATAAAGATAGAAAGAACATCAAGGAGAATACAAAAGCCAAACAAATTAAGTTAGGCAGTACAAACAAATTTTAAATTCCCCATAGGAAAAGAGCAGAATCACAGATAATCAATTGGGACTAACTAGACATTTTTGATTTTCCCTGTTGAAGTTGAATAGAAGAAAAGAAACCAAATGAAAAAATTTTATTTTTCACTATTTGCAGCATGATACATTTATCATATTTAAAGAGAAATTCTGAAAATAGAAATATTATCATACACTATTATATACAATCATTAGATACACCCAACATAATATAAATTCAAATAATATAAATCAATCTATAATATCTCTTTCATGATAATGGATATATGTATAAAAAATCAATTTTTAAAAGTAAGAAAAAAGATAAAATCTATTGTGACTTTGTTATGATGCTCACTTTTTAAGATTAAGCAAAAATATCTGGTCCAACCAATTTCACAAGTATATTAGTTATCCAAATAATAAAATAAACTTTAGTTCAGATATCAATCTCACAGATATTATACATACAATTCGATCAAAAAACTATCAGCCAGCTACTACTCTAATTGAGATGATAAAATTAAATTTTTGATAAAGTTCTAAAATTACAGGATTAATGCATTTCATTATGTACGATGACCTATTTAAATAATGTAGATATTATTATACTTAATTACAGAACAAAATAAGATTATTATAGAAATATCCTAGTACCTTATTGACATACAATCTAGTTATCTACTATTGAACTATTCCTAATGATAATCCTCTCAAAATTGTCTCATCGACACTTTACTATCAAAACAATATATTATCATTGCTCGGGAATTATTCACAAGTCTACACTTTTTAAACAACTCGTGATATTCCCATGATAATTATTTCGTATATGTTTTTATTCTTCGATCTCATGTATCATATAGACATATACTAATGTGAAAATAAAAACATTTATTCTTTTAATTTTGTAAATATAATATTCACACAAATAACATATTTTTTTTTCAAATCTCATTGATAGCAATCAAATAATAGAAAGTAACTCATATGACTATCACCACCTTATGAGTCACCTCTAATCAAATATATCTCAAGACTTATCTATCACCATCTACCATAATATGTGATTATCACATAAAATGTGAAACTCTAATAAAAATATTTGATAAAATATCAATATCAATTAAAAGCGAATTTTTCTAAATCATATAGAATAAAGTAGCTTATAAAAATATTGATACTTTCATTTTTTTAAACATCATACTCACACGATTAATTACATCAATGTTGCTAACATAATTAGCCATAATATTTTAATTGCTAACATAAAATTCTAACATTTGATATGTTAGATCTTAACGATATTGAACAAATAAAAAAATTTTTCTTTTTTAAATCTATTAACTGATATAAACTATAAAATTTCTATAATTTATGAGACTTGTTAATAAATTTTATATAAACTCAAATAATTTCTAATGAGTGAAAAAAATACTTTTAATCAACCTTATACTATTAAACTTATCATGTAACACATATATCTAATATAAAATATTTCATCTAAAAAATAATCTCTAACAATTTTAACAAATACATTTATTATAATATTATGATCTATTATATTAACAAAGTGATACATGATATTTTATTTATATTTTATGTTTTTTTAAGATTATGATCAAATACTCGTATATGATTGACATCGAAAAAACAAAATATATGATGAAACATAATAATTTTTTTAGTATTAAATTTGTATTAACATAATAAATTATAATATACTTGAATGATACTATTTTAGATAGTTTATATATCTAATATCACTCAACTACTTTCTAAAATCTTCAATTATTAAGTATTTATCCATATTTTAAAATATTGTATAAAATCATTTTAATAAATCAACCTAATAATCTTATAATATGTTGATTTTACATTTTTTTACATAAAATAAATTGAAATAGAATCTTTAACAAATTTTAGTAACATACTTATATTAGTAATCATAATAATCATCTCTTCTCTTATGAATTAATGATTATACATAAAGAAAATCATCAAAATTAAAATTGATCTAATTTTATTAATAATTGAATTTATCTATAATATAATATAATATATTTTTTTAATATATTATTCAACATGTTTCTTAAGATATCTCATCCAAGCATAAATTTTGCAGTCATATATTTTTTATGATATTTGAATTGACTAAATTTTCTTTAGCTTTTTTTTTACTATATTATTATTATTATTATTATTATATTAAAATAAATTTGTATTACTAAAGTTCATTTATTAAACTTATATTTCTTGAGTTGCATGGAAGGACTTAAGAGACAAATCAAATAAGATTGTGGGTTTCTAGATATAAATCCTCAAAAATATTAAACTAATTTTTATTAATTTCATTAAAACTTATTTTTTATGCAAAAAAATTATCAATAATAATCTAAATTTTTAATTTGACATAGAAGGATAAAAAAAGAATATCCTATTCTAGCAAATAAAAATAAAAATTACTTAGAACTAGACAAATGATATAATCTACCGTCCATTTACCGAGTAATTATACAACACAATACTTCTACTGATGTAAAATGTAAAAATTAAAATTAACAAAACATTTAAGAAATTTTTGAATATTAGAGAATAGAATTAAGAAATTCAAATGAAAATATATTAATGTTTACTATATTTATAATTGTTTTGAACAAAAAATTGATTTGGCCGTTAGAACTTGGACAGAATCCAATCATTAGATTTTGTCCAATGGTTGGGTTCAATGATTGGATTCTATTCAACCACTTCATCCCAACAATTTGGACTCAATTGTTGGAATAGGTGTTGCATCAAAAAGACGAAGACCACGGGTCATGTCATATAGGAAGGGCACGACTAGTCATTTTGACACAATCTAACCCATGACTTTTTTAAAAATTAGAGCATGACAACATGCATGGTAATGTGATCAATGGTTCACAATGCCCCGAGACACAACCCAAGCACAACTCATCGTGGTAGCGGATCAGGATCTGGGCCGTGTAATGTTAGGTTAGCACATTTATGGAAATATAATGTGTCAAGTCATGCTGCACAAGCCATTTCCCACCTCTACATCTAATAAATATCTAATTGACATAGACTCACAAATAAAAGATGTCATGTCCATGTACTATACTTTTGTAGTTGATCTAAAAATTATAGCATATTGCTTACTTTTTAAAGATACTAAATTTCTTTTTAGAAAGGTACAAAATCTAGCAGTAGACTTTTCCTCTTTTGTAATGATTTTTATTTATTTTTCTATTTTATGTATGTGAGATGCCTTGATACTTTCTTATGTATATGTATAGCTTAAGTCTTTTATATATGTATTGTGAGTTTGTTTATTGTTATTTATGATTTTTTATTTTTTAGTATATTATTTCATCATGATATCAGAGCTGGGGGCATACAAATCTTACAAGTGTATGTATGAGAGTACAAATACAATAATGTTCTGTGTTCATACTATAATGGAGTGTTTGCAAAAAAAATGGGATCAGCACAATTGTGTGCCCATGGCCATGTAGCAAGAGTGAAGATGCCAGCCTATTGTTAGCGTCGATATTGGTGATCTAGTGAGTGTACATTGATGCCTATTGGGTCGACACAGTAAACAATGCTACTGCAGTGTCATATGGCAATCCACAGGAACAAATTTGTCAATTGTGCTTTTCTTTTGTACGGCACGCAAGATAGCAAGATAGTATGATAACTAGCAAGATCATTATACTCAACACATAATACAAATATATGATGTAATTTCTCAGCATGTGAGATTTAGACTAGCAAAACCTAGAGAGTCTGAACATATCACATCTAATTATACTTGCTTCACAGAGTTAGCTATATAATTTTTGAAGTTATTCCCAAATATGTAAATGCTACTGAAAGCAAATAAAAAGATGGAACAACTCTTGAAAAGATGTTTTTATGCTCCTAAATCAACAACTTTATGATATTTCATAACCAAATTCTTAAATGATAGTTCAATACAACATATCTTAGAAATAAAATGAGTACTAGTCATAATAAAGATAAAGCCATGTGATTTCAAGAACAATACACACATTACAAAAAGAGTTACAATACTAGAAAAAGTTTTTAAGAATTATTATTTCCAAAAAAAAAAATATCAGAAGCAATATAAATTATTAAAAAATTAAAATATAGATTATCAAAGTCATCCAGATATCCTCACAAAATTTTCTTGTTGTGACCATTAATAGAAAGAAATACACAAAAAACTTCTATAATACATCAAAAGATTCTTATTGTCTACCAAGTACACAATTCTTGAGATGGATTTTTCATTTCAGACTTAAAGATTATTAACAGTTACATCACATCACATATAATTAATCTTTATTTTTTATTATTTCTTCTTATTCTTAAATTTTATAATGATCAATATCAAATTTATCTGAAGCTTTTGGCTATGATAATTTTAGTTTGTTTTATATGTTTTCTAGTTTCTAAGTGTCCTAGTGATTTTTTTTCCTATGAATTATCTTTCTAAATAACTCAATTTTAATATTATTTTCTCTTATACGAATTTTGTTTTACAAAATCAAAAAATATAAAGAAAGACATCTTTCAAGACTAAGTAAGATAAATTAACTATATGTTTAAATATTATTGATCTATTATTTATTTATTCTTGCATTTCTTATTCATTTTTAACCAACCTAAGAATTTGGATCATAACATTAAAAATATCTCTATCTTAAATTATAATATTTGTTAATTAAGAAAATACACTAGCATTTTTTATCCTACTCGCCAGAATTATATAAGTAATAAAATATTCAATTTGATATATCTAGAGATAAGTAAGACCTAATACAATTTAGACTCGAGATGAACTAAGATATTTTATTATATTTATCAATAAGTACACACATTTTACTTAATTATTTCATTTTTATATTAGATCATAATTTTTTTTTTTAATTATTTCATAAAAAATTAAAAATTAATTTAAAAACATAATAATTATTATGAGTATTATGTCTCTGAGCATATCTAATAATTTTAACACTTAGTATATTTATCATAAAATCACACCTCAAACATATTATGCTAACACACCCACAAGATTAAGATTATAGAAAAAAAATATTTAGTTAAGATGACTATAATATTCCTAAATGATAAAAATATTCCTAAGCATGGTTGTGAAACCCGGACCGACCCAGCCGGTTCAATCTAAAAAAACTGGGAACCGGTCCGGTTGAACCGGAAAAACCAGGGAGAGCAAAAAACTAGAATAAAACCAGTCACCCGCCGGTTGAACTGGTAACCCGGTAAACCCGGTGTGCCGGGTTAACCGGGTTGACCCGTTCAATTTTTTTTTTTTTTTTGATTATGCGGCACCGTTTCTGAAAAAACTACACAATTTTTCAACTTTTTATTTTATTAATTTTTTTTAATATTATTAATCAAAATAATTCAGTTCTTATACTTACTGAGACTTTCAATATTATTGGCGCCCAATGTAATTTTTTAAAATTTGTGTGTTATTTTATTTTGTTATATGTATTTATTTATTTTAAGTTAAATGAGTTATTTTTTAAAAATTTTTATGACAATAATTTAGGAATGAATATATTCAAAGCTAGAAATATTTTCAGTAGATGTTCAAGTAATTCATCTTTACTGCTTCGAGATGGAGATGACAATGTCTAATCTAATGTAACTTGATAACTGTCTAATTTTATTATTATATGAAGTATGAACTTAATTATGTATTGGATATATCTCTTTAATGTGTATTAGATATATCTCTTTAATTTTATTACTCAATTATAATTAAGTTTTATATATAAGAAAAAAATATATTTTTTATTTTATATATAGACATGGTCTATTCCTCCGGTTGAACCCCGGTTAAACCTCTGACCCTCTCCCCTCCCCGGGTCAATACCCTGGGTCGAGTCTGAAAACCTTGTTCCTAAGTATTTTTGGAAAGATATAATTTTAATTACCAATTACTTCATCAACTAAAAATTTTCCTTTTTCATTTCTCATTGAGGACTTTTATAGATCTTACACCAAGGAGAGGAATTATTTACTTCATCTCCAAAAAATGTTGAAAATGCATGCTTTATTCATTATTTATTCCTAGGATATTGCAAAATAATGTATGGGACAATAAAATATATATTTCTTGATTAATATTAATGTTATTTTCAATAGGAACAAGATATATCTAAATCCCTTATTCTTTATTACTCATCCAATGTCTTATATAGTCTTCTAATTAGGAGAAAGTATCATCTCTCGGTTATTTTTAAATTTGTTAGTATACAATAAATTTATTCTAAGGAGTACATATTTCCTTGGAAATTAAATCTAGCATGAGTTCAAACAAGTAAATAACTCTTGAATTAGTTTCAATCTCAATTTAGAATGAGTTAAGAGCAGGGAGGCCTAATGCATCAAGATACTAAGTCATAATGCATCATGTCATAACAAAAGAAATAAATATCATTTATTCTAATAAAACTTAAAAACTAGCACCTCAACCTTGAGAAATTTTCATTGTTGATCAAAGGAGAATATTCAATATATAGACATCTAGATGAAAAGATAGACATAGACTGCATAGAAGTGAGATTTATTATGTGTGCCAACATAAAAGTTTTAATTGGATTATCAAAATACATTATCTTCAATGAACAAGTTGACATTAGTATGAATATTTATACCTATGACAGCTTCTCATAAATCATTGCTATATAACAATTTGACAAAAAAAAAAATTCGTTATAGTGACCTCAAGGAGAAGACATGTATTAAGCAGGAACCTAGCTTTCTAGCAGCATGTTAATTACAAAGTAATCAAATCTAGTCAGATTTCAAAATACATTGTACAACCTAATATTTTCCAAAAACTTGGTCTGTGATGCTTTCAAGCATAGTCACTTTTTTTGTTTGCACGTGTTAGTATAGATCATTATTTATTTTACTAAAAAAGTTGATAATACATGGTCATTTTGCTGATTTTGTATGTATTTAATATATTTATAAAGAAAGAAGATGAGTTGATGCGAAGCATTAAACTCATGTTCAATCACAATTCACAATTTCATACGAAGCATTTTTAAAGACTCGAATATTTTCTTCGGATCGATATTGCTTATGATAAAAAATATATTACATTGTCATAGAGGAGAAATACAATTGATACTCTCTAACAGGTATATTATATGGCCTAAAGTATTCTCCGATAAAGAGCAAAATAATTAGTTTGATTTGCATGATTATGCTACAAACAATTATTTATTCACAATTTGAGTTGATATAACATGATTATTTTACTGATTATATATATAAATAATATACTTATTAGATAAATAATAAATTGTCTCACTCAATTCAAAGAATATAATTATTCATAATTTTATATAAATAATTTTTAGAGAATCAAATATTTTTTTATGATATATGCAGCTTACGAAATAAGAGATATTATATTCTTACAGAGATTAATCTTTTGAGTTATACCCAAGCAAATACTCATATCAAGCTACATATTAATTTTTTATCTGATATAAAACCTTTAGTTATCTTGATTGAACATAAAAAAATCATATAAAATATTAATTATCTAATTATTACTATATCAAATATAATGTAAGCATCCAAAATTTGTATAATTAATTATTTTCTAGATTCTCCATAACAAATTCACTTGTAAATTTTTTGGATACTTGAGTATGTTAAGAAATCTCCTAACATTAATACTTCTTTCCGTGATTACAAACACATGTAACTAGTTGGTTTCTCAATTTTCAAGTATCAATTTGTAAAAAAAAGAGATCTGCTACAAAATATACTCTTCTTAGAGATAATTTTGTATCCAAAAAAATAATAAATAAATGATATTCTCAAAAAATCAGAACAAAGATGTAGTTCATAATGATAATTATAATTACATATGAAATATTTTAGATCAGATCATTTTTAAGTAGATTGAATACCCCTTCTATTAGAACTCTCTACTGTGATAAGCATCTAGCAAAGTATATAGCCTATAATTCAATATTTCATGAACATATAAAACACATAAATAAAAATTACTTCTTTCTCATAAAAAAATTTAAAATATAACGATTATTATAGTATATGTTCCTACCACATACTAGCCAATAGAAATATTTATAAAAAATTTAAATGAATCGCATCTCATATTTCTTTTCTTCAAATTTGATATACACATCTATGTCTTTGCTTGATGAGGATATTGTAGTGTTTTTCATTTGTTTTTCTTTTTTATATTTCTAATATAAGTACCTAACTTATAAGCTATCCATATACATTTTTTATGTATTAGCTTAGGTTTTTTGATATATTGTGAGATTGTCTATTATTATTAAAGATTTTAGATTTTTGGGTGCATAATTTCATCACCCTCCATGATCATTATAGTCAATTTAAATCTAAATTAGCATTTATGCATTTGTGTCCACAATATTTTACAAAAATTAAGTCTATAAATCTTTATATATTTAATAATCTAAAAAATTACATTCATATGAAATTATTTAGAATAATTTATAAAATAACTAATTATACTAATTACATAATTTTTTATAATTAAATATACTAATTACATAAATAATATATTAGCTAATGACATGTCACTAATGACTAAGTGTCTTGGAGGTAATATGTGGGATATTATAAATATCATAATATGACAAATAACTCAAATATACTCTATATATATATATAAAAGAAAGAACATATAAGAATGAGTTTTAATTTTATCATTTTGTTAGTTCCTATCATAGAGTAAATATACCAAAAATACAAATATTAGAATAAATATACCAAAAATACTTTGAGTGGCACGTAAAATAATCTTTCATATGAATAAATAATTTAGCATAAAATATGATCAAAAAGAAAAAAGTTATCTTAATTATCAAATAATTAGAGATCATTACCACTTAACTCCATAAATGCTTAAGCTCATTTTTATGAAGAATGTGTCCTAATAACCCCTATTAAATATTTATTTTTTATTTCAGCTATTTCATTCAAAGCCTAAGCTAAAATATCAAAAACATCATCAACCGAGTCACATTTCAATTATTTGAGATCGATTGCATAAATCATATGTTTTTAAATCCACTCTACAAAATTTGTGTCCAATCTAAATTCTTTATTTGTTAAATCTTTATTTATAATTTTTACTCAATTCATCCTAGAGACCTAAACATGCCTCTAATTTTCTTCTTCCCTTTACTTAAATAGTTTTGTATTCCCTAATCGATGCATTAAAAGGTCTATACTGGATGTGACCAAACTATTTCAAATAATTCTCTCTTATCTTATTATATATAAAAATTATTTTAATCTTCTTACTAATAATATCATTTCTAATTCTACCCTTTTTAGTTTTATACTGGATGTGACCAAGTCCAGGCAAGAGCAAAGTACAGCAGGCAGGCCCAGGCAAGAGCAAATTACAGCAGGCAGGCCCAGGCAAGAGCAAATTACAGCAGGCAGGCCCAGGCAAGAGCAAATTACAGCAGGCAGGCCCAGGCAAGAGCAAATTACAGCAGCCAGGCCCAGGCAAGAGCAAATTACAGCAGCCAAGCCCAGGCAAGAGCAAATTACAGCAGCCAAGCCCAGGCAAGAGCAAATTACAGCAGCCAAGCCCAGGGAAGAGCAAATTACAGCAGCCAAGCCCAGGCAAGAGCAAATTACAGCAGCCAAGCCCAGGGAAGAGCAAATTACAGCAACCAAGTCCAGGCAAGAACAAATTACAGCAACCAAGTCCAGGCAAGAACAAATTACAGCAACCAAGTCCAGGCAAGAACAAATTACAGCAACCAAGTCCAGGCAAGAACAAATTACAGCAACCAAGTCCAGGCAAGAACAAATTACAGCAACCAAGTCCAGGGAAGAACAAATTACAGCAACCAAGTCCAGGGAAGAACAAATTACAGCAACCAAGTCCAGGCAAGAACAAATTACAGCAACCAAGTCCAGGGAAGAACAAATTACAGCAACCAAGTCCAGGGAAGAACAAATTACAGCAACCAAGTCCAGGGAAGAACAAATTACAGCAACCAAGTCCAGGCAAGAACAAATTACAGCAACCAAGTCCAGGCAAGAACAAATTACAGCAACCAAGTCCAGGCAAGAACAAATTACAGCAACCAAGTCCAGGCAAGAACAAATTACAGCAACCAAGTCCAGGCAAGAACAAATTACAGCAACCAAGTCCAGGCAAGAACAAATTACAGCAACCAAGTCCAGGCAAGAACAAATTACAGCAACCAAGTCCAGGCAAGAACAAATTACAGCAACCAAGTCCAGGCAAGAACAAATTACAGCAACCAAGTCCAGGCAAGAACAAATTACAGCAACCAAGTCCAGGCAAGAACAAATTACAGCAACCAAGTCCAGGCAAGAACAAATTACAGCAACCAAGTCCAGGCAAGAACAAATTACAGCAACCAAGTCCAGGCAAGAACAAATTACAGCAACCAAGTCCAGGCAAGAACAAATTACAGCAACCAAGTCCAGGCAAGAACAAATTACAGCAACCAAGTCCAGGCAAGAACAAATTACAGCAACCAAGTCCAGGCAAGAACAAATTACAGCAACCAAGTCCAGGCAAGAACAAATTACAGCAACCAAGTCCAGGCAAGAACAAATTACAGCAACCAAGTCCAGGCAAGAACAAATTACAGCAACCAAGTCCAGGCAAGAACAAATTACAGCAACCAAGTCCAGGCAAGAACAAATTACAGCAACCAAGTCCAGGCAAGAACAAATTACAGCAACCAAGTCCAGGCAAGAACAAATTACAGCAACCAAGTCCAGGCAAGAGCAAATTACAACAACCAAGTCCAGGCAAGAGCAAATTACAACAACCAAGTCCAGGCAAAAGCAAATTACAACAACCAAGTCCAGGCAAGAGCAAATTACAGCAACCAAGTCCAGGCAAGAGCAAATTACAGCAACCAAGTCCAGGCAAGAGCAAATTACAGCAACCAAGTCCAGGCAAGAGCAAATTACAACAACCAAGTCCAGGCAAGAGCAAATTACAACAACCAAGTCCAGGCAAAAGCAAATTACAACAACCAAGTCCAGGCAAAAGCAAATTACAACAACCAAGTCAAGGCAAAAAAATTACACCAACTATGTCTAAGCAAAAAAATTACAACAAAGTTTAAGCAAAAATTACAACCAAGTCTAAATAAAAAAATTACAATAAACAAGCCTAAATAAAAATTACAACCAAGTCTATCAAAAATTATAGCAACCAAGTCTATAAAAAATTATAGCAACCAAGTCTACAAAAAATTATAGCAACCAAGTCTATAAAATATTACAACCAAGTCTAAACAAAAATCATAACTTAGTCCAAGTAAAATTTATAACCAAGTCTTGAAAAAAATTACAAGAAAGTCTAAACAAGAAATATAAATAAGTCTAAGCAAAAATTACCACCAGGCCTATACAAACAAAAAATACAACCAAATTTAAACAAAAAAAAAATACAACCAAATTTAAACAAAAAAAAATACAACCAAATTTAAACAAAAAAAAAATACAACCAAATTTAAACAAAAAAAAAATACAACCAAATCTAGACAAAAAAAAAGCACAACTAATTCAAGCATGAAAACAACCAACTAACAAGGACACCTCTTTAGCATATGTATTTTATTATTCTTAATGAAACTGATTTGAACAATTAAAAAAGTCAAAAAAATATATATATTTATGTTTTAATAGCCAGTATATGTTTCTCTCATAAATCCCTCAAAATATAAGAGACTTTAATTCTTTAAAACAAAATTATACAAAATTAAAAATTAGTTCATGTCCGACTAATTTTGGGTTGCAACATCGCAAGCACCACTAATTGTAGTGACAACATTAGTTATTACTTATTATAGTGGATGTGGGTAACGATGGTAGTGGCCACAACCATGAAAAAAAAGAATTTCTCTAGTACCATATTGAAGTTAGAGAAAAAAGTGAAAATCAAATCACCTCTCAACCTTTTCATATTTATAAAACAAAATTTAAAATAAAAATATTATCCTACCCTATAGTGTATAGCCATATAGTACATATCACAACATAAACTCAAATAATATAAAATTCATTAATAAACTCAGTAGACTAATAAAAAATAAAAAAACAAAAAAAAATTAAAAAATAAAAAATAAAATAAAAGAATAAAATAAAAGAATAAAATAAAATAAAATAAAAAATAACAAAATAACAAAAAAATATAATAATAAAGTAACAAAATAAAAAATAAAAAAATAATATAAAAACATAAAAATTAATAAAATAAAATAATAAAATAAAAATAAAAAAATGAAATAAATAAATAATAAATAAATAAATAAATAAAATAAATAAATGATAAAATAAACTAAAAACAAATAAAAACAAATAAATAAAAGCAAAAAATAAAAACAAATAAATAATAAAATAATAAAATTAAAAAAATTAAAAAAATTAAAAAAAAAAACTCATTACACTATAGTGAAACTAAGGATGAGGACCACCAAGATGAGCAAGTTTTTACATAAAAAGAGCACAAGCATCTGTTTAGCCAAAATTCTTCTAATTTACCTGTTCAGTTCCAAAATTTGGTACTTGTTGAGCAACATCCTCAAGCATTTGCTGTGCTGAAACATTCAGACAGTCAGCAGAAACATCAGACTCGGGTGGAAAAGGGTTTGATGTAGGTCTTTCTATATCCTGAAAAGTGCACACAATACCCCATAACATGGTATCCGAGATGGTATCCGAGACAATACGTCTCAAGAGCAGAAAAAAAAACTTAAAGTTACCTCTTTTCTCTCAGTCTGAAAGGAAATTCTCCTAGGAACTCTAACCTTTTTCTTCTTCACAATTATTTCGTTTCCTTTCCAGATAATTTCAGCAGGCCCTTCTTCTACATATTCCCAATCATCATCTGCACTTCCATCACTTACCTTCTCCTCTTTCTCTGAAACTCTATTTGTTTCCTCTTCCTCCTCTTCTTCTTCAAGTTGTATCCTCTTCTTTTCCATTTCTTCTAACCATTTCCTCTCTCTCTCTTCAAATTCATTCATCTCTTTCTCAGTTCTTTTTCTCTCCTCTTCTTCCAAGTTCTGTAGCAACGTCTGATATCCCGGATCATTCAGTAACCTCTCTTCCTCTTCCCTCTCCATCTCTGCTATTTCCTTCCTCATCTGCTTCCGCTTCGATTTCTTCTTCTCTCTTCTTCTTTCCTTTCTGCTCATCGTTAATTGTTCCCTACCCATACCCTCTTCCTCCCCCATGTTCACTGCTGCTGAGCCTCCCCAAACTGGACATCAGTCATCACCCGTATCTGGTCACAAGTTACCCTACCAAGGGCATTGTGAATTTGAAAGCTACAATGAGCCACTGAAAATAATTCAAATAAAAAACAAAAATATAAGAAAACTAATATAATCATAAAATATGTTAAGTTCAAATTTGAAAAGATGTGTAATTTTGTAATAGAATGGAAAATAAGATGTATAAAAATTAAGAAAATTAGATACATAAAGAAATAGTCATGGATTTTATTGAAGATGGGAGATAAGAAAATGCCACTTGCACACTACACAAAAGCATCCTACAAACATCCATATGCACTTTGTCACTATTCAACAATAAGATGAATAATAGTCTTGAGATTAAGATTTTTTCATTGGGTGCAAAAAATTGGCCCATGGCTAGAGGTGTTAGACAGGCTGAACAGCCCAGGCACAGCCCAGTTCAACCGTACCTTGCCCTGGACCATGCCACCCAGCGGCACAGCAGGTGTCGTGCTGGACCGGCATGAGTCATGCCTCTTACTAGGCCAGGCACATCCTGCAAGCCTGGCTTGGTGGGGTCTCAAGTCACAAGTCAAGTCTCATTGGGTGACCGTTCGACCATGGAGGTTTTTTTTTTTTTTTAATCCAGCCACTTAGTCAAGTTAATCCGCACTTTTTTTCCCAGAGGAAGACAAATTCAATAAAAAATTATATCTACCATTAATAGAGTTTTAATAAAAATCTAGTGTTGAATGATCAGCTCTAGGATGAAAACTTATAATTCATCCACACAAGTTATAAAAAATATAGGGGACCTAAGAATTGATGTTGCATGTAGAAAAAGATTGAATAGTCATTTATATTTTCTTCTTCCCCATCAAAATAAATTCATTTGTGACACTCAAATTTTAAAACAAAGATAAAATATCAAATGAACAAATGAATAATATCTTAGATGATAAATTCTTGGCATGACAATGAGAAATTAAAAAAAGATAAAAGGAACTAACTTACAAATACAAGAGATACTCCAATTTAATGAGTACTTAATGCACAAAAATGGATGTTTGTTTTCACCCTTGAGGGTAACTTAGCATTCGTAGCAAATGAAAAAAGACATAGCTAGCATCATGACATTATTTTAAAAAAAATGATAAATGACTATATCTCATTGAAAATTTTGATCTTTACCTCCTGGAAAATAAATTCTCTCTTAATAGCACTCTTATCTCTAAGTTGTGTCATTATTCTTCTCCAACATGTTCTCAGGTAAGATTTTGTGTCAATAACAAGTTTATGATCACGTGAATAATATTACCACTAGCATACTATCCAGAAAGTAATTGACTAATGCAACGTTTGTTTTTTCGGCTTTACGCTAAAAACAAATCAGTTTCAGCATTAAGCCGAAATTGATTATATTTTTTTAAAGCTTTTCAATTAAATTTATTTTAAAAATGCTTAAAGCATTAAGTAACACTTTTTGGTTTTTTCGATTCAAAAAAAGCCATCCGAAAAATACTGGATCGAAAAATGCTCGATCCAGCATTTTTCAAGTTACCGTTTGTAAATTTATTATAATTAAAATTTCTTAATATATTAAGCTGTCAAAATGTTACTTTTTAATATGTAAAAAACAAACAAGTTAATTCTTAATTGAAATAAAATTTAAAAAAAAAAACAAATTTAATATTTAATACTATTAAGTACCATATAGCATTAAGCTCAAAAAAAAATTCTATTAAGCATTAAGTAAAAAAATAAAACCCCCCTAAGTGTCATAATAAATCTCAAAATCTATCATTTGATAGACTTTACGAAAGAAGTAGCTGACATCTTCCCTTCCCAACTCTCTCAACAAATATTGAATTACTAGTCACTCCTAAATTTTATTCTCCTCATTCAATATGCTAAATGAGAGCTCTAATCTCTATGATCTCATGTTCACCTTAATTCATGCTATGATCATTAACATTAGAAATGAATTTTATTTTAATAATCCATCTCTAAATATTTTAATAAACATTAAATGTTAATAAATATTCTAAATATTCTAATAAACATATTGATGATGATATAATTAATTAAAATGTTAATAAATATTATACTAAAAATTTTATTTTAATTATCATATTTACTAAAGATCTTTATCATACATTCATATATGATAGAAGTATTACAAGAAATAAAAATTTCAAAAAATCCTAAATTTTTTTTATTTAGTTTATAGTTAAAACCGATATAATTGATGATGAGACAAACAAATAATACATCATTATGATTAGTCGAAATATCAGACATCACAATTACCATTTCTAAGTTTATTAATTACTAAATTTTTTCTAATTTATAATATTATATTATGTTCTTCCTACTTATGGAGATAGGAATTTTATTATAAGAACATTAAAAATATACATGCATAATATGATTACACTATGATACCAAAAAAATTTAATCAAAATACTCATCATAATAATTAATTTAGTCATATTTTCTCACTCAAACTTATTATGATAAATAAAAGAGATCAATGAACCTAAAATTTATTTAACTTCAAATACACTATTATTAAGTTGAATTTATCTAAGATCCAAAATATTATATTTTTTAGTATATTGATCGACATGTCTCTTAAGATGATCATATCACCAATACTGATACACACACACGCACGCACATATATATATATATATTATTTTATAATATATATAATATCGAATCTTTTTCAACACTCCTAACATTTTTATTTTTGATTATATTAAAATATATCTAAACTAATAAAGTTTGTATATTTTTTAGCTTTTAGACAAATAAGATAAAATCATGGGAAATTTCCTAATTTCAATCTCATAACTTTCGATCAGGTTATTATTATTATTAATATCTAAGTCTAATTTATTTTCATTTATTTATTAAATATTATTTTTTATTTTTTTACACCTTTACATTGCAACTCATATTCTCATGCTTTAGAATAAAATCATGATATTCTAAGATACTAGCAATGCTTTGCTCCACAAAATAAAAAGTACAACTAATAACTAATTAACAAAAAAAAAAAGAGGGCACGAGATTTTTTTAGAGAATAAAGATATAAGATAAAATTTACAAATTAACCATGAAAAACCAAAATGTGAGTTTAGATATTTATAAAAAAAAACTTAATAAAAAAATATTTTTTTACTTTTTTAATTATAAACATAGTAGAAATCTGATAACCATCAAATTTCTGCCCAAAAACTATTAGAATCAATCGGATAGCTCATATAAAATTAATTTTTATTATTTTTTTATTATTTTTTTATAGCATGATAGTGATGACATTGTGAAATCTAAAAAATAAATAAATAAATAATATAATTTTTCTCTGAAAAAATGAGCAAAATAATAATTTTGTAATAAAAAAATTATTCTAAAAATTTTAGAATCTTATTAATAAAATAGATTTCATTATTGAATTTATTTTGAAAAATATATGATAAATTTTATCAAATTCTAAAGAAGCCATAATTTAGTCTTTTTTTTTTTAAATTTTATTTAATTATTATTCTAATAATTATGAATTTTAAAAAAATATTGTGGCACTATGTCAGCAACATGGCTACGTCATGTGCAGTCCATGTGTCAAAAAAAAGAATTAAAAATGAGTTTTTTAATATTATTTTAATAAAGTAATCGAAAAAAAAAGTATTAAGAAATGAGATGATGGTAAAAAAAAAGAGTATTCAGGTGAGAGAGAAATATAGTGCAAAAAAATAAAATGTTTATTAATTTTCTTTTGATAATAGCTGATTATTCCAGGGTCGAAATAAAATAATCCAAGAACAAAAATTATTCTACGTGATGAGAAATTCAGATTGATATCATATTTATAAAATTTTTATGAAATATTCTGAGAGAAAATAGTTTTCTCCTATTAGATTTTCTTTCTATTTAAGGACCATAAATAAACATATTTTTTATTTCAATTCAAGCTATTTAGAAAGTTCATTATAATTGGTGAATTAGTAAAAAAATTATGTGTATTATTTAGTGAAATATATTACAATATAAATTATATTTAGATAGCTAATAACTGTGTCTGGAACATGAGTTAATAGTAAATGACATATTTATATTTCATATGCAGGAGAACATTCCAAATAAATAAATGAGTGCATGCTATATATATATATATATATATATATATATAAAGATATCATGAATGATAATAATACAAACTCAAATTGGGATAACATCTAGATTGAGTTGCGTAGTAATTTTTTTCAGGAACATGGCTAATATTATTATGCGAGCTCGAATTGAGACAACGTCCAGACTAAGTTACGCCGTAGTTTTTAAAAAATATCCAAGAAAGAAAATATATTTTGTCGAAACATGTTCAATATTTTTTTTCAGAGGAAATTTATATTTCTCGGAGTATGTCCAAATATATATATATTGTTCGGAGAAGGTCAAATATGATTTTTCGGAGAAAATCCATATTTTCCGAAGTATTTCCAAATATGTGTGTGTGTGTGTATTTATATATAATATATCACATTTAACTTCAACATGTATAAGAAAGTTAATAGGACTCAAGATATGAACATATAAATATTTCATACATAATTACATTCATATAAATATTTTACTTAAAAAAAAGTTGATATATACGCATGATATTTTTACGTGTACTTAGGTAGGAAGAAGCCCTATAAAAATTTACCTCTACTGAGCTTTGTTCACTCCATTGTAAAATCCCTTTCAGGTACATATCCCGAACAGATGAAATACCCACATGCAGGGCCACACATGTAAAAGAAGCCATTTTTATTCTGCTGAGCAAATAAAAGAAAAAAAATGTGTGCTGCATTTGAGAAAATTTTATTTTATTATATATTTTATTATGTGATAGAAAGAATAGAAGCCCTAGGGATTAAAGTGTCACAACTTGGTATCAAAGATTAAGTATATAATTACCTATAGCTCAAAAGTGATACACATTTCATAAAGTAGTAGAAAATTTTAGATATATAAATATCTAATACTCATGAAAAAAAATAGGCAGAAAAAATTTATATAAATATCTAGGTATCAAGTTTTAAGTAGAAAATTTCCTAGAAGAAATTACAGCATAAAGTAATTTTTTTATTATGTATACATTGGTATGAAGCATGTTATGTATTTTATATTGTTTAGATTATATGCATTGTGAGGAAGAAAAAAAATAAAGGAACACTAGGGTAAAAAAAATATAACCTTAGCAGTTCAAAAAATAAAAAAATATTTATAAAATAAAAAATTTATTATTAGTTGGTATGTGCACTAATAATAGAACAAGAATGTGATTCTTAAATTATTATTTGACTTATTTAGATTGTAATTAGAGAACGAAAACACATAGGACATCCATAAAATAAAGATCAACCACCAGTCATCTTTAACCAACAGACTTTCATAGAGACTGAGTATCATGGTTGTCAGGGTTGCAAAGAGTAATACAGTTATAGATCAAGAATGACCAAATAATCTCCAAAGATTCGTAACACATCATCCTCCGATATTTATGAGAGAAAGAGACTCAATGATAATAGACTAAGAAGCACGAACACGGGCACGGATACGGAGATACGACACGGCAGGATACGGGGACACGACAAATTCTAAAAAACTAGGATACGAATACGGCTAGGATACGGCATAATAAAAAAATAAAAATAAAAATTATTAATTATAAATATTAGGTATTTTATAAAATTTATTATATTAAATTATATTAAAATATTTTATTTTATATAATAAATATATATTATTTATTTTATAAAATAAAAATATTTTATTTTATTTTATTTTATAAAATAATATTTTATAATTATATTATATAAAAATATATATTTTTTATTTTATTTTATAAAAATATTTTATTTTATGCCCCTGCCTCTCCCCTCAATCACGCCTGCCCTTGCCTCTCCCCTCAATCACACCCGCCCTTACCTCTCCCCTCAAATCGCGCCGCCCCTTCCTCTCCCCTCAAATCGTGCCCGCTCCTGCCTCTCCCTCAAATCGCGCCCGCCCCCTGCTAGTGGTCAACGTTGGCCACCAACGTTGTCGGACGTCGAGCACTATAGACGTGGATACGACTGCCAACGCAACCATCCGATACGCAACGTGGCTTATTGGATACGAATTGTGCAATGATACACCACGTGGCGTATCGAACACGTATCTGTGTTGTGTCCACGTGTCCAGGTGTCGGACACGTGGACACGACTGTAGGGAGCCGTGTCCGTGCTTCCTTGACAATAGATCATTGATTATGATAAGTTGAGAAAAACTTGGATGAATTATTACATGTGACTTCTCTCTTAGGGACTAAGGTGAAAATTAATCAAATATGTCATAATTATGAGTTAAATCGCAGGAATTCAACTTATGGCAAACCTTAGGGTTATGGATATATCAGATTTTGATGTAATTCTTAGCATAAACTAATTGACAGCACATCAAGTCATTATTGATTATGATCGTAGAAGAAATATTACCTATTACCAAGGATTGATGATTTATTTGACCAGATAAAAAGGACATGAATTTTTTCCAAAATAGATATTCCTATCGGATATCACTAGTTATGAGTTAGAGAGATGGACTTTTCTAAGACATCATTTAAAATGCGGTATGGGAATTTTAAGTTTACAATAATACCTTTCGGAGTAATGAATATGCCAGCAGTATTCATGAATCTCATGTATAAAATATTTTTATCATATTTTGATCATTTTATTATGATTTTTGTTGTTGATATTTTGATTTATTCTCAGTCTAAAGGAGAACATGAAAATCATTTAAAAGTTATTCTCCAAACATTGAAAAAACATAAGTTATATGCTAAATTAGCAAATATGACTTTTAGTTGAAAGAAATAAAATTTTTGAAACACGTAGCATCAACTACTAGTATCTCAGTGAACCCTGAAAAAGTCAAGGCAGTCATGAGTTGGAAAAGACCAAAGTTAGATTTTGAGATACGTAATTTTTTGAAATTGACTATCACAGAAGATTTATTGAGAATTTTTTTCTATTTAATAACTCCAATGACTAGATTGACTAAGAAGGAAGTCAAGTATGAGTGGACTGATTCATGTGAAAAGTTATTCCAGAAATTAAAAAAGAGAGACTTACTTTAGCTCATATTTTAATATTTCCGGATAGAGGATAGAAATATATAGTTTATTGGAATGCCTCAAAAGATGGATTAAGATGTATTTTGATACAATCCAGAAGAATTGTAGCTTATGATTCATGATAGTTAAAAAATTATTAGCAAAATTACCCCACACATAATATAGATTTGGCAGCTATAGTCTTTGCTATAAAAATATAATACCACTATTTATATGATAAGTAATTTGAAGTATTTTATATCACAAAAGTATGAAATATATATTTACACAATGAAACCTTAACATGAGACAGCACAAATGAATAGATTATCTAAAAGATTATTATTTTACTTTACATTACCATCTAGATAATACAAATGTGATGGCCGATGAACTTAGTCGAAAGTCACGAGATGCACTAACTAATATAATTTCATAGGAATGAGATATGCTTGAAATGGTTCTAAGATTCATCTTATGGTATAACAATAAAAAGCAGGATATTATTGAGAGTTTAGTAGTCATACCTTCTCTATCAAACAAAGTGATGAAGATCCAAAAATAAGATACAAAAATATTATATATAAAGAACCAGTGGGGGCTGGTAGATTCGATGAGGATTAGGATGTTCATATGGATAGTAATATTCACTTTAGGAGACGAATTATGATTCCTTAGATAGTAGAATTGAAAGATGAGATTCTTAGAAAATTCAATTATTCTCATTTTAAGGTGTATCAGGGTGGCAAAAAGATGTATAATAATCTTAATCGCCAATATTACTATAATGTGTTGAAGAGACACAGAGAAATTTATTCGACGATATCTCACGTGTCCACAGATAAATACTGAACATCATAAGCCAGCATGATTACTCCAGCCTTTGAAGGAAGCATAATAAAAATGAGAACATATCACGATAAATTTTGTAACTCACTTATCACAGACATCACGAAAACATAATGCTGTGTTAATGATTATGGACCTACTTACAAAGTTAGCACATTTTTTGGCAATACAAATGACTTTCACACGAGATGAATTGTGCAGGTAATATATACGAAAAATTATCCGATTACATAGAATGCATGTATCTATTGTATCGGAAAGAGATCCCATATTTACGACTCATTTTGGGAATAATTTTCAGAAAATAATAAGAACAAAATTGGTAATGAGTACTATTTTTAATCCACAAATAAGTGATCAGTCAGAAAGGACCATACAAGTTTTAGATGATATACTACAAGAATGTTATCTAAATTTCAAGAGTAACAAAGAAGAATATCTGTCTTTGATCGAGATTGTCTATAACAATAATTATCAGACAAGTATCTAAATGACATCATATAAAGCATTTTATAGAATGTCATATCGATCTCTAGTATGTCGGATTGAGGTGAAAAACAGATCCATCACAAGTCCAAATGTGATTAGAGATACCTCCAAAAAAATAAACTTAATGCGACAACATCTTCTTACAACTCAAAGTCAATAGAAAAATTATGCTAATAGACGATGATGATTTCTATAATTTGAGGTGGGAGATCATGATTTTTTGAAAATAATACTAAAAAGAAGAGTAACCAAATTTGACAAGCACGAAAAACTATCACCAAGCTATATTGGGCCTTTTAAGATACTCGATAAATGGGTTTAGTTGCTTATCAGTTGGTATTACCACCATATTTATCTGGTGTTCACAAGATATTCCACATCACTATACTTAAAAAATATATTCATGATCCAACTCTTGTAATGGATTCGGGCGCGCTCATTATTAATGCAAATAAAATATTTAAAAAAATATCAGTACATATCATTGATAGTCGAGATCAAATTTTAGGATACAAGACTGTGAGACTAGTAAAAATGATATAACAACATCATGGAATAAAAAAAGCAACATGGTAACGTGAAGACACAATGCATGTTGTTTATCTTTTTTAATTTAAAAATGAAGGTAAGTGTTTAGAAATTTAATACTTATTTAACTTTAAGATATGCTTATGATTATAAAGAAATATCTGTGAGAATTTCAGAATAAATTTCTTTTAAGGATGAGAGAATATGAAATCCAAGAAAAAAAATGAATAAATAAATATAATAATTTTTTTTTGAAAAAATAGGCAAATTAATAATTTTGCAATAAAAAATTAATTTAAACATTTTATAACCCTGATGATGAGATAAATTTCGTTATTGAATTCATCTAAAAAAATAATAGTTATGATGACAAATTTTATCAAATTCTAAAGATATTAGAATTTAGTCATTTTTTATTTTTAATTAATTATTATTCTAATAATCAAAAAATAAAAAAAAAAGACCACATCACAATGTCAGTGACATGTCTGCGTCATGCACGGTCCATGTGTAAAAAAAAGAATTAAAAATGAGTTTTTTATATTATTTTAATAAAATAATAGAAAAAAATGACAGGAATTAGAAAAATGGGATGACAGAAAAAATAGAGCATTCGAGTGAGATAGAGAGATACAGTGCAAAAAAATAAAATGTTCATTTATTTTCTTTTGATAATAGCTAATTATTCTAGAGTCGAAATAAAATAGCCTAAAAACATAAATTACTCTACACAACGAGAGCTTCTCCTATTAAAATTTTCATAAAATATTCAAAAGATAGTGAGTTTCTCCTATTAGAATTTTTTTTATTTAAGGACCGTAAATGATCGTGATTTTTATTTCAAAAAAAAACTATTTAGAAATTTCATTATGAAGAGTGAATTGGTAAAAAATGTGTTTTGTGTAATAAAATATATTTTAATGTAAATTATGTTTGGATAATTATAACCTAAAAAGCACAGACACGGACACGGGAATACGATACGATAGGATACGGGAACACGTTAAATTCTAAAAAAATAGAATACAAATACGATTAGGATACGGCATGATAAAAATAAATAAATACAAATATTATCATTAAACAATAATTTAGATAAATATATTTATAATTATACTTAAAATCATACATTTAAAATTAAAATAAATTATTACATAAATCAAAATTATTTATTTATTATATTTTACATATTTATTAAACAAATAATAATTATTAAAAATTAAAATAATAAATTTAAAAATTTGAAAGCAGTAAAATAGGGGGTTTTAAATTAAAACCCCCTATTTTACTGCTTTGAATCCCCCTCCCTCCCATTACTGCTCCCCCCTACTTTGAAATTCAAAAATCCTTAAGCAAAGACAACGATACGCTACGTGGCGTATCGTTGCTCAAAAGATTTCCGACGCGTCGAATTCATAACAACGTGTCGGATACATCTCTGACCCATCTGTCCGATACGTCACGTGACGTATCTGACACGGATTGGTCAATGATATGCCACGTGGCGTATCGAACATGTATCCGACACGTATCCATGCCATGCCCACATGTCCACGTGTCCGACACATGGACACGGCTGTACAGTGACGTATCCATGCTCCATTGATTATAACAGTGCCTAAAACATGATTTAATCAAAAATATCATATTTGCATTTTATATATACAAGAATATTCCAAATAAATGGATGGGTACATGATATATATATATATATATGTATCATGGATGATATTATGCAAACTTGAATTTGGACAATATCAAGATTGAGTTGCAGGTAATTATTTAAGAGCATTGTTAATATTATTATGTGAGCTCGAATTAGAACAACATCCAAATTGAGTTACACGATAATTTTTAAAAAATATCCAAGAAAAAATATAGATTGTCATAAAATGACCAATATTATTTTTCAAAAAATTTTCATATTTCTCGGAGTATGTCCAAGAAAAATTTTGTTCAAAAAATATCCAATATAATTTTTCAAAAAATGTCCATAATTTCCTAAGTATTTCCATATATATATATATATCTATATCTATATATAATATGTCACACTTGACTTCGACATGTATGAGAAAGTCAATATGACTCAGGATATGGACATATAAGCATTTTATATATAATTACACTCGTGTAAATATTTTACTTGAATGGGTATTAATTAATACGTATAATGTTTTTACGTGTACTTAAATAGAAAGTAGTCCTATAAGAGTTTAGCTCTGATGAACTTTGCTTACTCTATTATGAGACCCTTTTCAAGTACAGATTAAAAATAAATGACAGACCTACATGCAAGATCATACATATGAAAGAAGTCAGTTGTGACTTGAATAATATATTATGTGTTTTTATTCTACTGAGCAAATAAAAAATTTATATATATACACACTACATTTAAAAAAAAATTATTTTATTGCATATGTATTCCTACATTTTAAAAGAAAAACTTACACAAGTTCATCTTATCCCTCAATTTAGCCTCGAGATAAAATTTATAGTATTCCTACAATCTTCATTCATTTTAATTGTATCACATAATTCTAAAAATATTATAATATGTCTATTTTGATCCTCTGTTATCCTCTCTTTATATTAATATTACTAAATTATCCTTATTAGATTTGACTTCAACTTAAAATAATTAGTTTTGACTAGTTACATATGAATCTCATATTTATTATCTATCATAATAGACTACTAATAGTCTCCTAAGATGCGGTAATAATTAAATTTTTAGATAATGTGCCCATTGCCTCCTTAGGCTTCACTATTACAGACAGTTCCTTTTATTTACTATTTTTTAGTTCTATGTCTCAAAAATATTATTAGAATTCTTTCAATCTCTAGATCCAAAAATATTAGCTCAGTCACAAAATTTCTATATATAAATATGATGGTTACAAAAAAAAAACACTAACCCAAAAAATATAAAAAAATAATATAAGACAAACAAAACAAATCAAAACACAAAATATTATTATCCAAACTACTAATAATAAAACTATCATTTTTTAATAATAATTATGTCAACTAAAATTGACTTATCAAACTATAAAAGCTCTAATAATAGGATCAAAACCTTATAGTGACTTTGCAAGAATATTTAATTTTTAGAATTATACAGTGTCATAAAAACTCATTAAGCAATAGTCTCTCATCTAACCAGTCCCACAATATACATATCATACAAGTAGTGAAATTGATTTTTATCTAGATATTAATTTTATGTAGATTATGTAGATAGTCAATCAACTAATGATGAGCCAACTATTTTTCTAATCAAAAAATTAGAATAAAATTTTGATAAGATTCTTAAATTATATAGTTGATCTATTTTATAATATATAATGATGTATCTAAATTACCTAGTTATTATTATACATGATTACATAATGAATATTAAATTATTATAAAAATATTCTAGTGCTACATTGGCATGCAATGTAATTGTCACCTATCAAGTCATCCCTAATGATGATCTTCTCATAACTATTTACTTGATATTTTATCACCAAACTGACAAATCATTCATGCTCAAGTTATTAATAAATTCATACTTTTTAGTCAACTCATCAACTACTTTTAATAGTTATTTTATATTTGTATTCTTATTATTAAACTTCATATGTTATAAAAATATGAATTGATTTGATACTAAATTTATTAATACTTTTAATTTTATAAATATCATATCTAAACAATTAACATATGTATTTCTTAAAATCTCATTCGTTAGAGTCATACGATAAAAAATAACTCATATTATTATCACCACCTTACAAGTAACTTTCATTCATGAGTCTTATGACTTACTTGTCATCTTCTATCATTATGATATATGACTCACACACTAAAGATAAAATCATTATGATAATTTTCTACAAACTCCTACATCAATTGAGTATCAATTTATCTAAGATGTAGACATTATATTGGCTTATAAAAATATTTATCCTTTTGACTTCATAAATATCATACTCAAATTATTAAATTAATCTCAACATTGAGTTTTAATATATAAGTTTGTCTTACATATCATAATTAAAAAGCATATTACTTTATTTCTACCATTAAATTCAAGTATGCTCCATGGCTTACTTGTTACTCTCTACTAATAACTTGCATAAACCTACTAATAATAAAACTATGATTTCAATTTTAATTTCTAAACAAGCACACATTCATAAGTAACTAAATCACAATATAATCCAAACATAAACTTTATAAATTATGTATTCATTACACAAAATAAAATATAAGTATAAATTTTAATTTAGCCTAATATTAGGAAAAAAATTCACATGAGATAAATTAAAATATATTTCATTAAATTTCGAGTACTCAATGATATCCCTCAAAACCTAGCCTAAACACTAAGAATAGTCATAGCTTGTGTATTTAATTTCTATGATACAAAGTGATAGTAGTGAAAATAACTATAATGCATACATATTATCTCAATAATATAAATCATAATACTAAGAATAATCATGACTCATATATTTCCTCACTATAACAAAACAAGCTAAAGAGAATGATCATGACTTATGTATTTCCTCTTTGTAACCCAATATTAAGATGCTGAGAATAGCCCTGGGTTATATCATTTCTCAAGAGCAAAAAAACATAATTCTAAAAATAATCATAATTTAAATAAATGATCTCTGGAACTATCAATAACTAAAAAGCATAATATTGAAGAAATATCATGGCTCTATAATGAGAAAATTTCATAGCTATAAAAAATATATTACAAATAAAATAATTATATCAATAAAGTAGTATAATCATAGCATACAAAAATTATTATGACTATTTATATAAAACTTTGAGCAAAAATAAATACCCAAACTATCATATAAACTCATAAATGTGTATCAAAACCATAACACAAAGAATATTATGACTTTATATAATTTTTTGCTCCTCGTATATTCAACAAATCAACCAAGTCTTATATTTCACATAAAAACTAATAAATTCACTATTTTCATTATAATTCATTCAAATTATAATTTTATAAAATAATTCTATTTAAAATTATTTTTCATCCAAGCATAACATGCATAATTATTAAATAACTAGTATTATATAATATTTAGTAAATTGAACATCTACTCATCAACTTTTGTTATACCCACAAATTCTTTGGGTCTAAATTATTCAAACATGTAAGAGACATGGTCTTTCATCTCAAATATACTCTACACATGATGATTTTGAGGTAGATTATTTTAACACTCCATTAGAACATATAGTTCTCCAAATTACTCTATGATGAGTCAAAATAACCCTCATATATTCCTCATTATATCTCATATATTCTAATTAACTTCCAAAGCTACAATCTCTCTCTTCATTCTTTAATAGATATATGTTTTTTTTATATCACTATAAAAAAAATATCAAAATTGCAACCACAAAAAAGTGGTCACCAAGTAGTCATAAAGGACATATAGTGACTATTCAATCACCACAAACTATGATCTTAGAGAGTCTCACTACAAATAAAAATTAATGACTAAATTGTCATAGATTACAAGCACCAAAAATTGGGGTCATTCAATTGAGTGACCAAACAAAAATTGATCGCATATAATGACCACTAGAAATGTGATCATTATATAAAGCAGCCACATGAAAGTAATCACACACAATTAACTCATTAAGGCCAAACAAATATTGTAATTTAATAAAGTGATCACCACAAAGTAACCATCAATAATAACTAAAATAAATATGATCACAAATAATAATATAGTTGCAAATTGGTGACCATTTTTATGGTCGTTTGGTTATTGTGTATCATAAAATATTAACCATAAATTATTGTCACAAAATATATATTTATGCTAAATATTTAATTACAATTGCATTAAAAATAAATTATTACTTGTACATTAATAAATTTAAATGTTATATAAATTTTATTATTGATATGATTAAAATGATGTATGAATCATATTTAAAAATACAAAGTATTAAAGATTAAAAGTAAATATTAAGGTCAAAGTGTGAAACAGATTATATATTACACATTATAAAATATGATTTTCTCAAGACTAAGCAAATAGTTTCTATTGTGTCTTATATGTGTCTAGTACACCTCCTACACCATCTCTTCTATTTAAAGTCTCCAAATATAGAAGTATCAATTACATAAATCAAGATTAATTATTAAATAAAAAAAAATTAAAAAATCTCACCTCTCATCATGCACTCAAAGTCTCTTATGACTACCAATATAGCTTTTCCTATGATAGAATCTAAACCATTTATCACATGAGTATATAATTGTGACTTGAAGCCTAATCCAAATGTGTGGGATATTCAATGTGGTTGTGACTAGAGGCCTAATCCTAGGAAGTGGAATGCTTTAAATGATTTTAATTAGAGAGCTAATCCTAGAGAGTAGGATATTTGAGAAGGTTGTGATTGGAAGACTAATCCTAAAGAGTGACATGCTCTAGGTGATTTTGGTTGAAGGGCTAATCCCAAAGAGTGGGATGTTTGAGTTGTGTTTGGAGGGCCAAATTATGGATAGTGAGATATTTGAGGTAGTTTTGCCTGGAGGCTTAATCCTAGAGAGAGAAATTTTTAAGGTGATTAAAATTGGAGGCCTAATCCTAAAGAGTAGGATATTTCAAACATCTCTAAGGATGAGCTAAGAGAGCAATATGGACAAGTCTGTGTGATAGGAGATGTTATATGCCTAGGCCAACAGATATTGTTCCAAGTGGTGCAGTAGTTGAATTTGAAACAGATAATGCATATGTAAAAGTAGTTGCACGGCCTCAACCTCGATCTCGACCCCTCATTTTGTCAAAAAAATATTTAACAAAGCAAATAATTAATAATTTAACACTAGTATGATAATATTATTCAACTTTATTACCTTTTTTTAACAATTAGTTTTATTCATATCATAATATATTCATCCTCTATATCAAATGACCATTCTATATACGATTATTCTTCTTTAATTTTTTCTAGTTTTTTTTTTCTTTTTCTTTTTTTATTTCATCTATCTCTTCCATAATATCTTCTGAGTCATCTACTGGATCATTTGATGTCTTTTGTTGATCTTTAATAATTTCTACATAATGAATTTCAATTAACTCCTCTTGAAATGAAAGTTTTTGCATACTTTTTGTAATTAAAAAGCTTATTAGCATCACAACATATCTATTTGAGTATGAACAAAAATATACTTAAGCTGCTTGAATTATGAGGACAAATGATTCATACTTGTCATATCATCTTCTATAGTTTGACACAACAATATTGTATTGCTCATGAACTCTTATACTTATATTAGAAGAGTGATCAAACCAATCAAACATGAAGAAAACTATATGCTTAATTGGCCAATTGAGATATTCTACTTCCTCTACTTATATTAACTGACAATACAAATCATTAGTATAATGACTATAATTTTGATCTTTTATACAAATCCCTGTGTTTATTAACATTTTAATTGCACTATGTGCAATTGTGTGAAACCTATAATTATTTATAAAATAGTCATTATATATATTACAATTTCCAATGGACCTTTTGCAATATCTTGTATGAAGTTGCTATGGAAATAAGATTTTGAATATTTTACCTAAAATAATAAAATGTAGGTATGTCTTGCATGTTAATAATATCAACTTTAATTGATTGTATACGATAAAAAAGGCTTACATATGTTTTGAACCACATAGTAAAGTCCATCTTAGTTCTCAAGTTTAGCATCAATTTTTATATTCGCTATATTTTGATTTAGGTTTTACACCATTTCAGTACATATCTTATTAATTGATATAATTTCAATAATGTTAGTCAAAATATAATCAAGACATAAACAGTATACTATCTTAGAAATGATTTACTCATAAAAAAATAAACCTAACAGATAGTTTTACTTCTTCACAATTAAGCAAGATGTAAGAATGAGATGTCTTGTATTCTCCTGCATTCATATGTCTCATTGTGTAATTAATTAATTTTAAGGAATAATCCTAATTTTTGTTTATAAATGGTCCTCAAGGTGATATGAATCGAATATTAATGCTTCCTCAACTACATATGCATTGCATATCATGCTTTATACATGTGCCTTATTTTTTATATTGAATTTTAATTTTTGAAGATAACTATAAAATGATATGTTTAGTTAGACATATAGACTATTTCAAAAAAAATTGTCCATTATGATTTAAAAGTTAGGTTTTAACCTTTTAAATAGATATATTCATTAAAATTGTACAAGCCTTGCAATGCATCTCTCATATGGCAAGTGAACTAGTAGATATTTTATAGAATCAAACAAATTAGAAGGGAACTACACACACACACACACATATATATGTAGATACATTTATGTACATGTATCTACATATACATGTATATAGATACATCAATTGGAGTGAACTAGAATTGTACTAGCCCAGTCTACATATAAAAGTATGTACATGTATATGTAGATACATGTATATACATGTCTACTATATATGTGTGTGTGTGTGTGTGCACAATTCTAAATATACATACATGTCTACTATACATATAGATTATTGTAAACCATAACATCCAAGACAATACTTATAAATCATTTTGATAAGTCACCTCTTAGCAATATATGAGTATCTACATATAAATATAACTATATACCCACATTCATGTATAATAGTATGTAAGTACATAATATTATACATGAATATACATGTATATATAGATATATGTACAATATTGTCTACTTTATATATACACAATTATATATATATTGTCTACTATATATATATACAATGGACTCGTGTGTACATACACACGAGTCCATTGTATATGTACACGAGTATATTTATATATATGTAAATATAGTGAGTTATACATTCATACATGTAAAATATTACAATAATATAGTTATGTTTCATTGTATATTTGCTAATAATATACAAGTATCTATATATATATATATATGTGTGTGTGTGTGTCTGTGTGTGTATCTATATCAACATTCACGTAAATATATATACATCTATATATACAATAGTATGTATGGTAACTAAATATATATAAACATATATAAAGAAGTATATTTATGTGTATATAAATATATAGAAGCATGTAAGTACATAATGTTGTACATCAATACATGTATGTACAAGTATAAGGTATACGTAGATACATGTACATACATGTTTTCTATATATATACACATAATTATATACATACATATATATACATATATATACATATATGTCTATTATATATTGATACATGTAAATTAGATTGAACCATATCATCTAGGATATTACTTATAAATCTTTTCAACAAGTCACTTTTAGCAATTGAAAATGGAAACTATAAAATGAAGGAAATGCACTACTTTCAACATAAGCATCTATTTCAATTTTCAAATGCTCAAATCGACCTTCAATTGTTGGAAGTTCGAGTAACAAGTACAACCCTGAAATATTTCAAAATGGAAAATGTAATTTTTCTAACTATTTTACCGTTTCAAATATAAGTATATTATGCTTCTCCTATGATTTCTTTTTTCATTCAGCCAATTTTTAAAAGTGTAATCTTATGTCGATGACTGCATTGAACATTAATCAACAAATATACATTATATATGTACATATATGTCTATTGTATATATAGATAGACATAAACTAGATTTAACTATATCATCCAATACTATATTTATAAATCATCTCAACAAAACACATCTAGCAATTGAAAATAGAAACTATAAAATGAAGTCAATGAAATACTTGCAACATACGTATTCGTTTTGATTTTTAAATGCTCAAATCGAATTTCAATTGTTGGAAGCTCGAGTCCAACACTGAAATATCACAAAATGGAAATGCTATTTTATAACCATGATATTGTTTCAAATAAAAGTAATGTTTCTCCTATGACCTGTTTTTCATTCAAACAATTTTCAAGATTGTAATCTATTGTGTCTGTGTATATATATGTGTGTACAAATACACATTCAAGTAAATTATATAATACATATAGCAGTATGCATGACATATGTATAGATACATGTAAACATAGATTTATACATATGCATTCTGCTGCATGAATGTACATATATATATATGATTTGAAGTTGAAAACATAAAATATAAAAATACCTAGAATGAAATTGTTTGGAGCTTGATGCCACTTTTAAAGCAGCAGTTGTTTTTCAAGATGGAAACGAAGAGGAGAAGCAAAAGCACTGGGGTTTATGAGAAAGGTGAAGCAGCACAAAGATCCAGCACAACATCATGTCGAGATTGAAGATATATTCCGTTTAAAAATGATGTAGTCTATGGGTAGCGAGCGGGTTTAACTTCCAAGGGTCTTTCAACTTTGAGGCCGAGTGGAGCCTAAAATTATGCCCTCCTCTCTTGAAAAGAATAATTTAAATCCCATATATCATTTTATTACATTTCTTTAAGGATAAGTATGTTTTAAGAGCTTTATTTGAAAATAAAAGGTGAGTGGGTACAAAAAATTGTAATTGGGTCAATTAGCACATTTGATCAAAAAATATTTGTATTTGAGGAACTATAAAAAAAACATCAAACAATACCTAAATTACCCCTCTAAACAAATCTAACTGTTAACCTCATTTAATATTTTACCACTTGTTAATTTTCAAGATCAAAATGAGAAAATATTTTCTCGATCCTATACTTCTCATCAATGTTTCATACCAAATTCCTAACTCCATTTTCCTCTCTCTACAAAATGCCAAAGGAAGATGAGCCTCATCCATATACTTCTCGTCTGTTTGATCTTATCCCTCAATTTCTTAATCATACTGATTCTCTCAACTATTTTTGAGACACATGATCTGTTTGCCCCCTTTTGGTGTCTTCACCATCTGCGAATGAGGTTTGGTCAAGTTCTAGATCTCCTCTCTTCCTGATTCTTGCCCTAGTGTTCTTCCTCATGAGGTATTAAACTCCTCACTTTTATTAGAGTATGGTTTGGTCGAGTTTTGTAATGTGCTAATCTAATTTCTTGAATCTAGTATTTCTATGATTATCATATTTTTTTTCTATTTGATTATCTCGAAAACTTTTCGCTTCTGTGTTTTTCATTATCTAATTTTTGTTGTTTAATTCTGGAAAAAGAGATGAGTAATTGAGATCAAAAATAGCTTTAAAACCCTATGGGCATATGATGAAATTTTTATCTTTTGTTGTTCCTCCAAAAGCAGCTATATGTGTAGAAAGATATAAAACAAATACATAAGCCTCCCATCTCATGACCATGTAGTATTTACTAGGCCACTCTTAAAAACATAATCTATATGTTACCCATTTATAATGATGTTAAAAAGTTATTTAGATATGAAATGGGTGTATAATCTAATATAATATTATCTAGCATTAAGCACTTTTTATATTCCATATGTTTAATTGTCTAACTAATATTCCTTCAAAATTTATGTGTCTCAAATAAAAAGTATTTTGTTATGCCTTTGAAGGTGGGCAAATGATGAAAGATGCAAATGGGTCAATTGATTATAAGGGTGGACAAGTCATTACAATATTTTTGAATGTGAATATTTCATATGATAAATTTCTTTTATTAGTTTGTGCTAAGTTAAAGGTTGAACCAAATTCGATGAAATTGATCTACACATGTAAATTTGATCCATCTTTAATGGTGTTGTAAAATGATGATGAAGAATCAAAGTGCACGGGTATTACTTTAATATATTTTAAGTACTAAATTAATTGTAATGCATGTACTACCTTACAATTATCATGAACTACCTTGATAGAAAGTCCCTAGACTCTAATTTACCATGGTTTGCTATACAAAAACTCAGTTTTGATCTCATTTATATTTCATGAAATGTATAAATTTTATTTGGACTCCTAGATGGAGAACCAAAATAAATATGTATGTGAAATATTTGGGTATTCATATTTCGAGTGAACATGAAGTCCTTAGCTAGGGGAGTAAGTTGTGATCATGTAGTCTGTAATAATGTTTAGGTAAAAATGAATTCAAACCCTTTACCCCGTGATCCAAGTGCACAGGTAGTACTTTAATATATTTCAAGTACTTCCTTAATGAAATGCAGGTAATATCTTATAATTATCAAGTACAACCTTAATAGAAAATTCCTAAATCCTAATTTACCACATTTTATTGTATAGAAATTCAATTTTAATCATATTTATATTTCATGAAATGCATGAATTTTATTTGGACTCCTCTAATTTATTAAATTGAATCGCAACTTGAAAGATAATAATTAATGTCAAAGTTCAATGAATGATTTCAATTATATTGTTTCAAAGTTCAATGAATGATAAAATCATCATAGTTGTTGATTCTAATAACATATATCCACCATTCAATACAATGTGTCTTTTCTTGAACATCATTCTACAAAATACAAATAACACAGATGTAATTTAGTGCATATAATGTTCTGAAAATAAATATATAACATATTGGTATAATGCATTTACCACAACAATTGATCTTGTTAGTGTTGAACCATTCCAAAGTTTCATTTATTTAGTCACATAAATTCCACAGTCATGCCTAAACACATGAATAAATATTTTTTTTTGTGAGAAAAAAATAAGAAATAATAATTGTGTTGTTTATAAATATCTCTGTAAAATTGAAATATGTTGAAATAATGTTACCAATTTTCTTGTTGCAAAACATCCACGTAAACATGCTCCAATTTTTATATGTAAATATCTGTACACACATCAAAGGTCTTCATGCATTGTCCTAAAAAATGTAACACTCTTCTGGAAGAGCCCTTTATGTGCTTGACACGGGTCATTGGCAACAAAGATAGTAACTCAACATACTCTATGTGATGGTTAATTATGTGTACATGCCAATTAGTATCCACACATACATGCAAAATTAACTAAAATAGTGAATATATTATTCTTTTGTTTGATAATAGATTAACAAACATATAGCATCTAAATATTATACAACATCAATACCTTTTCACAAGTGTTTGAAGTAATAGTCGTAGTAGTTGTTGGGTCAAAAAATACTACAAGAAAATATCAATTTAGCTAGGGATCAATCCCTAGCTAAATTGTAAGGGATTAGCTAGGGAATAGTAAGAAATTTATGATTTTTTTAGGAAACAAAATAGCGATGGATCAGCGAGAAATTTTTTTTCAAAAATTCTACTCAAAAAAAGCGGGGTAATTAGCGATAGATTTAGTGACGAAAAATTTTTGTAGGTTTCAATCAAAAAAAGCAGGAATTTTAGCAACTGATTTAATGACGGAATAATAACGCAAAATTTTTGTGAGTTCCACTCAAGAAAAGTAAAGATTTTAGCGACGAATTATCCCTCGCCAAAAAAAGTATGAAATCAGTAATGAAATTACTGACAGATTTTCTCTTGCTAATTTTTAGTGACCGATTTAGTGACAGATTTTCCATTGCTAATAAAATCCATGAGTTAGCGATAGATTTTTCTTTGCTAATCAAATATAAGATTAAGCGATGGATTTTCCATTACTAATAAAATTCATGATTTAGCGACGATACTAGGGACGGATTTTCCATTGCTAATAAAATTCATGATTTAGCGACAGATTTTCTATTGCTAATAAAATACATGATTTAGCAACGAATTTTTCCTTACAAATAAAATACATAATTTAATGACAGATTTAGCGATGGACTATCCCTAGGTAATAAAATATATATTTTAGCTATGGTTTTAGTGAGCGAATATCCTTAGTTAATAAAATCCATAAATTAGTGATGGATTTAGCGACAGAATTTTAATAGAAAATAAAATCATTAATTTTGCGATGGGTTTTGGGATGGAATTTCCCTAGTTAATTAAATTCGTAATTTAGCTACGAATTTAACGACGGAATTTCCCGAGCCATTATTTTATTATATAATTTTTTTTATTTATTATTAGATTTAAAATTTTATTTAATTTTGTTTATTAAATTTCTATTATTAGTCTATTGATGAGCAATCATTGAAACATATATTCTCTTCATAAAATAAAAAAAAATTGATATTATAAATAATTAATTTAAAATATATAAAAACACAAAAAAATATATTAATAATGACTAAAATAACTATTTTTTTATGTATTATTTTTTTAAAAAAGTATACAAAAAAGTTTTCTAAAATTTTTATTTAAGAAATTAAAGAATTTAAATTAAAGTAACATTAAATAATTAATTCAATATTTATGATAATTTTTTAGATATTTTAAAATTAAATTAACATACATTAAATTTTATACTAATTTAAATGTAAATTAATTCGATATTTGATAAAATAGAAAATATTTTCAAAAATATCTAAATTGTCTAATAAACTAGTAAATATTAATATTATTATAAGTATTTAAAAAATTTTATGACCATAGATAACTTTTAAAAAAATAATTAATATAAAACTTGAAAATCTTGAAATATAATAAAAATAAAATTTGTTCAATAAAGTCTAAAGAAAATAAAATAATAATCTTAAATAAATATGTAGATGTTTAATCCTACTAAAATATATAAAAATTAAATAATTGATTAATATTTTTACAACCAGCGTTAAATACCAAGTTTTTATTTCATATTATCTTTGTAAAAATAAATATGAATTCTTAAAAATTTACTACCATAAAATATAAATTTTTATAGATTTTTTAACATTAAAAGTATTTTATAACTTTTAGGCGAGTGGCTATGAGACAAATCATATTTTCATTCATATCTTATTAAATGAAGTTTGTTAATTTCGTATCTATTTGATATATTTTTTTAATGCAATACATAATTTTTTTATGTTTATATATTTATTGTGTAATTAATATTATCATAAAAAAAATATAAGGTATTTGTTTTTCATTTATAGCTTGCTATATGCACATTAATTTTGTTGAAAAAAATTTGATAGTAAACAAATTTAATGAGTATTTTTTTATTATATATATATTTTATTTATTTAATGTTTTAATAATTAAAAATATAATTATTATCCTAAAATATACATTCTCTCTCTCTACTTGACGCATCTAGCTGAATTCCTCCTCATTCCGCCATTATCTCTCGACACCAATTAAACAAAAATTCATTCGAGGTTTAAGTTTTAATTTGTTTTAGATTTGAGTTCACTGATTATCGTTGGATTGCTAATTTGTAGAGTAAGTATTTTTTTTTCTGTTTTTTTTTCCTAAGTTCATCTTTAATCACAATGCGGTATGCTTGGATAATGTATAAAATGTTATTCGTATAAATGCTTAATGCATTTGTGATATAATGCATTGTTATTGTGTGAATTCTGTTGTTTGGATACTGTTTTATTCTTATGCGTTCATCGATTATGCGTTGTCATTTCTGAATTTCTTCTTTAATCACCATACACACCATGATATAATGCTTGGATACTATTTTTGTTTCCGAATTACTCCTCATTCATCCTCAATATATAAACAGTATATATACTTAGGTTTGCCAACTTTATATCTACAAAAATAGTATACATCAATATTCATTTGTATTTTATACATAACTAGTATACAAACTTAGGTATGCCGACTTGATATCTACAAAAATAGTATACATCAATATGCATGTGTATTTTATACATAACTAGTATGAATAATTAGGTATGCCGACTTGATATCTACTGCAAATATTCAAAAATGAGTAATGATTGATTCAAAAATAAAATAAAATAAAATTATAATATAATAAAATAATTAAAATAATAAAATAAATAAAATGAACAAAACGAACAAAACGAACAAAACGAACAAAACGAACAAAACGAACAAAACGAACAAAACGAACAAAATGAACAAAACGAACGAAATGAACAAAACGAACAAAATGAACAAAACGAACAAAATGAACAAAACGAACGAAATGAACAAAACGAACAAAATGAACAAAACGAACAAAATGAACAAAACGAATAAAATGAACAAAACGAACAAAATGAACAAAACAAACAAAATGAACAAAACGAACAAAATGAACAAAACGAACAAAATGAACAAAACAAACAAAATGAATAAAATGAACAAAATGAACAAAATTAACAAAACGAACAAAACGAACATAACGAACAGAACAAACAGAACGAACATAACGAACATAATGAACATAACAAACATAATGAATAGAATGAACAGAACGAACATAACGAACATAACGAACATAACGAATAGAACGAACAGAACGAACAAAATGAACAAAATGAACAGAACAAACAGAATGAACAAAATGAACAAAATGAACAAAATAAACAAAATAAAAAAATAAATAAAATAATAGATTAGCATGTCAAATTAAATTAAATTGATTATACTAAATTGAATCAGTTTGAACTATTCTACAAACTTCTAGAAAACTCAATAATATTCACACATGTAATTGAAAATAATTGAGCAAGAGTTTCTCAATTCACTCTGAAATGTTCTCATGATATGTGTTGTTGTGTGCTAGGAACCCCAAATCACTTTTATTTATAGGCAAGATTCCAAGTTATTTAATTTTTGATGCAACATTTAGTAAGCCAACACATAGCTTTCACATGTCAAGTCAATCCTTGGTAGGTATACACATCATCATATAACAAACACACTTTCAAGCACTCGTCATTAATGCACGAGAACACATAGTAAGCACATAATTAATACTTATCACTCATGTAAGCCAAGACATGGAAATCATACATACTAACACATGCTATTCGTGCAAGTAAGCATGTGATAAGCTTATAAGTCAACATATTATATAAAAATAATTATTCTTATTAATTTTTTCATAGGCTTTATTGTAATTTTTCTTCATGATTCATTTATATTCTTATGGTTGCACTTATCTTTAACAAAGATTATCATGATGTGTGCATGTGTGTGTGTGTGTGTGTGTGTGTGTATAGATTTATATTTATCATGTATCTAACATTTTGTAAATTACATTTATCTCAAAATTATCTCAAACATAATAACTTCATATTTATGTTTCTTGAAATAAAACACTTATATTTCTAATAATTTCAATATTCCTTCTGGATGTCTTTTAGTGTGTGATTCATTGTGATCTCTCTTGTGTTAGTGATGAGTGGACTTGTTGAATCAAGTTTGTAATATTAAAATATGATTTCATACTGATATAATAAGATCAACATATAGCAATGTGTCATGGACACTTATGCTAATATAGTATAAAATATATGAACCAACCTTTTTTGTACATAATTACTATCAAGAATAATATTTTTAAAAACAACTATCATGGTAATAAAAATCTAAACCAACAACATGGTAGATTGATCGACAAAAGATGATGAATACTCTAATACTGAAAATATGAGTCCGATCCTCGTAGATGTTGGAAACATTTTCCATAGTGCTATCATTTATCATGTTGTTCAGATGTTGGGACGTGAGTTTTACCTATTATAATTATGAAGCCTCATAGCTTATATACTCGATATGTAAAGTTTCATCAATCATTTTTATTCATTATGTAAAGGCATGAGTTTTAGTTATATATTATTATTATTGAGTATTATTTTTTTATATCATCTTTTTTTTTCATTTTCATGTATTAATCTTCATATATATATATATATATAGACATGCAAATATATGGAAGAGATTTATGAAGCTTTAGCAGAATATCTCTTCGCTATAGAAGTAGTAGTAAATAGTCATTCAAAGTAACTCTACTCATGTGAAAAATTGTAGAAATATAGTATTTCTTCTCTCTCTCTCTCTCTAAACATCAGTGCTAGCCATATGTTAGATATTTATTGAAGTTGCATGACTATATATAAATATTTGTATAACTATATATAAATAATTGTATGACTATATAACACTCTATATAATTAAATATAACTATATTTGTAAGTATGTATACATATATGTAAATATATATATTTATTTATAACTTTATATATTTATGTATAACTATCTAAATGAATATATCTATATATAACTATATGTTTAACTATATATAAAAATATTTATAGTCATATATAATATATGTATAACAACATATAACTATAAATAATTGTATCTTATATTATATGTATTACTATAAAAGCTTTATACATAGCTATATTTAAATATATAATTTACAACTTATATTTAATATACATTTGCATATATTAGTATTCAAAAATGTAATTTACTATATCTATACCTATACATAAATATATGTATAGATATATAAAATTATATAAATAAATATATATACCTGCATGTATAGATATAAGTTTAACTATACGTGTAACTATATGTATAACCACATGTATGTATACATATATGTAAATCTTTATACTTGTTTATATTTTTGTATATATTTATGTATAACTAAATATAACTTCTCATATGAATATATATATATATGTATGTATATAACTAAATGTTTAACAATATATAATTTTTCATAACTATATATATTATATGTATAATAACATATAACTATACATAATTTTATATTATTAATGTATAATTTATATTTAAATATATAATTAACAACAATTATTTAATATACATTGTTATATATTAGTATAAAAAATGTATTTTAGTATATCCATACCTATATATAACTATATGTATAAATATATGAAATTATACGAACAAATATATATACATACATGTATAAATATAAGTTTAACTATACGTGTAATTATATCAATAACTACATGTAACAATATTTATAATTATATGTATAAAAACATATAACACAATGTTAACTATATGTGTATAACTATATATAAATATTCTTATAACTATAAATAACTCTATATAGATAAATATAACTTTATTTTTAATTATGTATACATATATGTAAATCTATATAATTGTTTATATCTTTGTATACATTTATTTATATTTACTTATAACTACTTGTATGCATATATCTATATATACTTATATGTTTAACTATATGTAACTATTTATAACTATATTTACTATATGTATCCTAACATATAATTATAAATTGGATAATATTAATTTGTTGAACTAATATTGAAATTAAATGGCATAAGATATAATATCAACAATATGTAGGCACGTATAATGAGAGTGTCCATTGATTAGGCTCATATATGGTATAATACAAATAAGGGTCGTACTCTTACCTAATCCCAACCTTTGGGCCTCAGGTTCAAATATGAACTTATGTATAACAAAAGATATAATATATGATAGGTTTATATAGAAAAAAATTTATTTTCTTTCATAAAATTTTTCATTCTAACACTGCACTCCTCTCTATCTCTTTCTCTCCTCCTTCAAACATTAAACGTCATTCTTTTTGCTTTCATTTCTTGTGCATTTTTGTATCTTGCACCCTTTATTTGGTATAACTATGATATCTATAAAACTTTATCATGCTAAAATTTACGTTATTAAAAATTTAATTTAAAATTTTCATTTATAGTTTCTTTTTTTATTAAATTTAATTTTAAAATATTAAATAATTTAATTAAATTTTGGTTGAAATTGTATGACATTCAACTGTAATTTTTGTTTGTTCATGTCTATAATAACTGTTTTTATATATCTGTGAAAATATTTGTGTTTCTCCAAAATTTTAGGGTAGAGTTTTAGCTTATTATAGGTATGTAAAAGCCTATTATCATCAACGGTAGCAGCGGTGGTGGTGGCATCGGCAGCATTGATGGTAGTGGTGGCAGTGGAGCCAGAAGCGGCAGCGGTAGTGCTTGCAACGGCTGAAGAGGCATCGACAGTGGCTGAAGCGGCATCGACAGTGGCTGCAACATCGACAGCGGAGGCAGTGGAGGAAGCGGCAACATTAGTGGCAGTGATGGCATCAATGACAGCAGTGGCCACGGCAGCAGCAATGACAGCAGTGGCTACGGCAGTGACAGCAGAGGCAGCGGAGGAAGCGGTGATATCCGTGGAAGCAATGGCAGCGGTGGCAATAGAGGTAGTAGTGGCAGCAAAGGCTGCACCGGCAGTAGCCATAGCGGCAGCAGTGGTAGGGGCAGCAATGACAGCGTGAGCAGCATGAACGACAACAAATGTGGTATATACGTACGTATATAGTTTGTACATATGTACATATAATTCTACAGTATTTTATGTGCATATATACTAAGTATAAATATACTCGGTATATATGTATGCATAATACTATAATTTTTATATACAAATACTGCAGTAATATATGTACGAGTGAAATACTAGTATATATGCACATTTTTTCTGCAGTAATATTTATTTATAAAAACATAGTTTTTTTTAATTTATTTTGATTTGATTTAGTGGTTTAAATTTCTTACAAATGTGGTATCGTAATGTTTTCTATACGAAGCTTGTATAAGTGAAAGGATTTTTCAATAGACATGAAGTAGTGTGACTCGGACAGCTTTTTCACAGTGGAAAGTTGATGATCGGAGGAGTAGAGGTAGAGAAAGTAACGTTAATGCATTGATTACTAAGTGTAATATAATTTTTGTTATTTTTTTTAGTTATTAAAATATTGTATTAGAATAAGTTATTAAATGAATTTTTTTTGTTTAATTTAATATTTTTATTTATAGTTTCAGTTTTTATTAAATTTAATATATAAATATTAAATTTCTTAGTTAAATTTTAGTTTAAGCTCAATGACAATAAACTTTAATTTATGTTTGATTATGTCTATAATAACTATTTTTTATATATCTGTGAACATGTTTGTGTGTCTCCAAATTTTTTGGGTAGAGTAGCCGCGGCAGCGATGATAGAGGTGGCAGTGGAAGCGACAGGGGTGGCATAGGTGGCGGTGGCAGCGGCGGCGGGAGCGGCAGGGACAGGAGCGACGGCATAGCAGGCAGAGGCAACAGCTATAGTAGTGGCTGCACCGGAAGTAGCGGCGGCAGTGGCGATAGCAGCAGCTGCACAAAAAGCAGTGGCAGCAGCTATAGAGGTGGCAACGGCAGTAGCGGCGACGATGGTAGTGGCGGCGGCAGCGACAGCTGCGGCAACACCGGCATTAGGGGTAGAGATGGCTGCGGCGACAGCACCAGTGGTATTGGCAGCAATAGCTGCAACGAAAGCAGTGGCAAGAGCGGCAGCGGGAGCAGCAGCAACATCACCAAATGAGATATATACGTACGAATAAAGTGAGTATATACGTACATTTAATAATGCATTATTTTATGTATGTATATACTTAATATATTTGTGTTTAGTTTATATGTACACATAATACTACTGTTTATATATATATATATATATTACAGTAATATATGTACGAGTGAAATGCTAGTATATATTTACATATATACTGCAGAATTATATATGTATCAAAACATAACTTTTTTTGTTAATTTGACTGAGTTGTTTAATTTTCTTACAGATATGATACCGCATTGTTCCTCATACATATCTTTTATAAGTGATGTTTTTTTCACTAGACATTACCTGCCGTGACTCGGGCAGATTTGTTGTAGTAGAAAAATGATGATCGGATGAGCAAAGGGAGAGAAAGCAATGTCAATGAATAGATATATTATACTTTATACACTGTCGGTAGATACATTGATGAATAAGATTAAATAAATGTATGTTATTTTTTTGTTTCAATTATGTAGAATATTGAATTTATATAAAAATTTTATTAATTTTATTTTTTGTTTATTATAAAATATTTATAGTTTCAATTTATATTCAATTTGATATAAAAATATTTAATTATTTAAATAAAAAATTTTAAATATTTTTAAATTCTGAAATTATTTTTGAAATTAAAATGGCTAGGGAAAACTTCCTTGATAAATAAACAAGGGAAAAATCCCTTGCTAAATTAGCTAGGGAAATTTCCCTAACTATTTAAGCTAGAGAAATATTAAAATTAGCGACGGATATTCCGTCGCTAAATTTATTTAGCTATGGATTATATCCGTCGCTAAAATTTATATTCAAGCACTTTAGCTAGGAAATCATCTGTCGTTATTTTTGTTTAGTGACAGAATATCTTGTTTATATTGCTAATTTAGTTACGAAATTTTTCTTTTTTAGCAAGGGATTCTTCCATCGCTAACTTTTTAGCTAGAGACAATTCTATCGCTAACTTTTTAGCTAGGTACAATTCCATCGCTAACTTTTTAGCTAGGGACAATTCTATCGCTAAAATTTAGTAAGAAGCACTTTAGATAGGAAACTGATCCGTCGGTAATTCATCGCTATATCCCATTTAGCGAAGAAAAATGCACATTTAGCTAGGGAATTGTCCCTAGCTATATGAGATTTTTCTTGTAGTGAAAGTGTTTGGAGTGATCTAATAACAATTCTTTTTTTACTTTTTTAGGAAATTGAACAAGAACTATCTATAACACAATTGCATAAAATATATTAGAACATATAAAAAACTAAGATTAACATATATTGTTGTAAGTAATAATGATAAACCATTGTGAATGAATGATCAAAATAGTGATTTACTAGTGATGATACATGTTGTGCATTCAAAAAATGATAATACATTCCAATAACTTGTATATGGATATAACCATTAATGATGATTGATAAAATAATTTACTAATAAAATAATTAAATTGCTTTATAAAGGAAACATAAACCATGTGATCTAAGTACCACATAATTGATGGATCGATTTCCTTCTAGGCATGCCATCTCATACTGTGTGACAAATATTCCTTACATTCGACATAATACTTGTTGCACCAAATAGTTAAAAAATTGTGTATAAATTTACAACATTGCATAAAAGTAGTATAATTGCAACAAAATTACTCTTCATCACCCTTGGGATCTAAAGTGAAATCATGAATGCATTTCTGTTTGGGGGAAGTATCAAGTACTCTTGAGTACATAGTTGGATGAAATGTGATTTGCATGTTGTAGCTCTCTTTACGAATCTTCGTATGATTATCTTTTCTTTTTTTTTATTAGTTGCCAATCTCATTGAAGAATTTACTGCATCATCTTTGGCATCCATTTTGATGCATTTTTCTATCTTTGATTGAGGCTTAGAGACAGTTGAATAACCTTCAATTATTTGAGCCTCATAATGTAGTGTTATTGGCTCTACTAAGCTCTATTCCCATCATCCAACTGAGGTTCATTTATTGGATGAGTAATATGTTGTTGCATTTATGACATCACATTTCTCACAATGACTTTAACATCTGAGTCATTTGTTAGAGTCTCATAATGTTGAACCTTCAGTGAGGATGTGGCCCCAAGCCTAGCAGCAAAATCATTGTCATGATATGCATGAATTAGTTGAGATTGAATAGAGGGAGGATGAATAGATGGTACAGGTACATTTTGTTGTCTTTCTGCATTGTTTAAATGCTCTTCAAGTGTGTTGAAATCGTGAGTCATTGAGAGTGCCAAATGTATAATTTGTTATGTTGATTGACGAAGATGATGTTGAATGCCCAATCAAGTTAAGAGAAAGAACCCAAGTTTGAATATTTATGGTATAAGGTCATGACAAATTAATTAACCTAATACAATTAAATCCTTACAGAAGTGGAGTCATTATAATGGTCATAGAAGGTTCACTACTAATATTATACTTATGGAGTTACTAGCTAATATTTTTTATAATGGTCATAAATATTACATAAGAAAACCCTACTAGGATACTCATGGAGGGATGTGCGTGCTCATTTGCTATAGCAAATGGAGGTGCTTGATCAGGTTCATGCACTACTTCATCAAATGGTGGTGGAACTTCTTGCCCAATTTTGGTTTTTGGAAGTTATATTTGTAGCATGTCAACATTAACAAAAAATTAATATAAAATATATTAAAAATACAAGTTTACCATGAAATATTAATCTACATTTAACTGCCTTACATCGATTTTGCCATATCTATTGAATATTGTAATTTCATTACTTAGTTATCATTTGACTAACTAGTTATTTCAGACAGAACAAAAGGACATTGCTATAGAAATATCCACTGATAATACAGATAGATAAAAAATCTATAAATTGAGGACAAATGAATACTCATTATAACCCAAATTATAGCATAGACATAACAACAGGCATCAACTTTGAATAAGTGGAGATGCTTGTAGGAAACATGTATTCATCATTTCCACTATGGAATTTCATGATTTCATTTTCTAAGTATTAATGGAGCATAAATTTGCTCCAATTTCATTGCATATTAACCTCATCATTCCATATAAAGTCTCATATGCCCTCCAATAGTCCAACTTGTTATTTGGTGCTAAAATTATTGCACATTCAAAAATAATGAACACCTTTTGAAATTTATTCCTGACTTTGAAGTCTATTGGATCCACCTAATCTATGTTGCGGATGGACAATAATATCAAGTCCAACTAATGAGATACCCATAACAATCATGACATCATCTACTATCATATCGAGAGTATGATCTCTGTCCAATCTTATACAATGATATGTTACTTCATAGTTAGATATAAGATATTGGCATAACTCATAACGGATCTCTTGGCATGCAAGTTGTATGAGTCCACTAAACTCAAACCCCCTAATAGCTTCCAACTTATGCTCAAGCAATTGATGAATAGTAGATATTAATTTATTCCCCGAACAATGAGATTTGGGAAGCTTCACCTAAAGTTACATATAAAAACAAACCAAACTATGCTCATTAATTAGCAATCTTGTTAAATCATTTATTAAAGTCTCAAGTTACAAAGAATAATATGAGTTTGATCTCAACACCTAATGCCTTACTTGAGGAAGATATAACCTAAGTTTCCTTTGAAATTTGACCATGCTTAATAAAACTTGGATGATAATAAATATAAATTTGCATACACACATTCATGCATGAAACAAATATTAACATAGCACACAAAAAAGATAAATATAATTCCACATAATAATATATTATTTTTTACCAAAATATGTAGAAAGCACGTCACATAGTTCATAGTACATTAATTAACAAAAGAAAACACAAACTAAATAGAATGTGTATGATAGTTCACTAATATGAAATTCAATAACATTAATCATGTTAATTAATTTTTACAAGTTTTTCTATTATGCCCAGCCTTATTGCATCATGAGCAATAAATAGTCCGCTTATCTTTAAATTTTGACTAAATTGTATTTTTTTCTTGGTCTTCAAGGAAGCCTTTTAAAACAAAGTGGCTTTAAAAATTAAAATACATTTTCTATGATATCTCAAATAACACCATCGTCTTGGACTTTTGGCATGTCATGTGTCTCAATACCAAGAAAAGTTCTAGAATAAATCAATTGTTGTGATGAGAATTTGAAAATTTCATCAACAAAATTTACAACATTTTGCCCTATGGAGAGTAAAACTACACATGCATGATCATATTGAATGCATGATATTTGTCAACTGTGACATGTACATGCTTGTTTCTTAATGTCTACATTCAGTACTAAATCACCTACAAATATAGCATAAAAGATTTCCTTGAATTGACTGATCGAGTAAACCTTTCCTTTTTGCAATATTATTTTTTACTTTCTCTTCAATTTTTGGTCCTATAATATCCTTCTATGCATTTGACTCGGCTTTATGTTGAATAAGCATTGCACCCAACTTAGTTAGTTATATGCTCGATAATGAAGCTACAAATAGAGCATTAACATTCATTTCTTAACCAAGCATTAAAGAATTGACAAGAGTAGCAGTCATTTAGTCTCATCTTTTCATAATAAATTTCAATATGGCATAATGCTCTTGTCATTTTTTTCAATCCATGTATCCAATGATTCATTATACTTTCTCAATTCAAACATGTGATAATTAAAATTAGTCTTCGTACTTGCATAGGCAATTTTATCTAACCATCCAAGTGTTTTTTCTTTCTTCTTGTTCCCTTTTGTGTTATGCTTAATAAAATAACAACTAAAGTTTTTTTAAGTGATAATAAGAGTAAGAATGGTTCTGTGCTCTAAATATTTCAAGTTCACTATGAAGAAGACCTGGATGCCTATCCGATATAATGATAACCTCCTCCCTAATAATTTTCTTTAAATTCTCCAAGAACCATGACCAACCATCATAATTCTCTGAGGTCAAAACTCCACATGCTAATAAAAACATGTTGTCATTGGCATCATAAGATGTAGAGAATAAGGCACCACCACAAGATCCACTCATGTGAGATGAGTCAATGGCAATGATTGGCCGACACCCCATTAAAAACCCTTGTATGGACACATAATGTTCGATAAATAATTGTTTAAAATTACCATTACTTAAGTAAGTCAACTTGATTGTTGATCCTAGATTACACTAAATTATTCGCTCACACATCCAAGGCAACAACTTATAGTAATTCTTAGATTGATCATATATTCTCTCTTTAGCCTTCTCTTTGATTTTCAATGCTTGACAATAAAGTCAATCTCATTCCATGTATTCTGATAGAATCTTTACAAATTTGATGTGGTTAGTACTCGGCAGTAGATCGAATAACTTCATCAATTACCACAATGGCATGATTAGATCTCACTACTAGTTGAGAGCCAACCAAATCATCAACAATATGGCTATGCACATTTCGAAATGTGTGCAATTGGACAACATCTAATGCACCAACAACATGATAAGTTATTTTCTAAGGACAATTGGTCAATGTGTATATAATGGTAATGTGCTTATAATAATTTCTTTTGTAGTAGTACCAAACTCTCTCTAATAAAGACATTAAGTACAAAATATCCCAAAATACAAAAATATTTGGAAACTTTTATCCACTTTTCATAACTGCATTTTGAAATCTCCGTATACTATGTTGAAACACAACTATTTTCATTTTGGCACCAAATAACAAGTTGGAGGGCAAACATAACTTATAGGACCTTATATGAGATAGTAAGATTAATGTGCAAAGAAATTAGAGTAAATTTGTGCTCCAATACTTAGAAAATGGAATCATGATATTCCAAAATGGCAATGACAGATACATATTTCTAGTAGCATAATTGATTTGGTTTGTAGTATTGGGTGATTTAGAATCTTTCATAAATTGAAGTAAACTGATTTAGATAATCAAATCTCACTTATGCGTTGACTAATATAGTGTGAGTCAAAAAAATATTTACTTTTTTTTTTATTTTTAAATGTTCCGGTTGGAGGTAAAATTGCTTTTTAAATTTTCAATGCACCAAAACCAAAATAATTGATTTTTTTTATGTGTTTTTTTTTAATTTTTTAACAATTATTTTTTTCAAATATTTTGTGTTTGGAGCAATAATACAAAATTCTTCCAAGACTATATCCAACAACTTCAATTTAATTTTTTACACATGTTATATCCATGATTTTCAATAATATATATATATATATATATATAATACTTATTTATATTATAACAAATGATATGCAAATTTACATACATATTACAACCTATTTGTTGGGTGTGCCAAGGTTTTGGCAAACCAAAATATATATTTTGTTGTTTGATTTGTTTGGTTATTTTGTTTTAATTTTATAATAATTCAATTCAATGAGAGTGAGTGCTCTCATTTACATTATGTGCATCACAAAATTAAAATGATTAATTTTTTTATTTTAAAAACCATTGAAATAGAAGAACCATACCACACGGCTCATGTTGTAATGAAGTGAAAAAAAATAGAGCGACACCCCATGCACCGTGTGAAAATATCATGTGTGGTGACTTTTATGGAAACAAAAAGGGATATCCCCATTTTGCTTAAAACAATGCATGTGTGTGTGGAGAAAAAAATCATTTATCTCTAATTAGATAAATGCTCAGTAGAAATTAATATGATTTACTTTGAGCTATATAGGCCCATGAATATTTGTGTGGATAATGTACTTTCCATAATAAATGAATCAATACTTACTGTTCATATGTTTCTTAGTGATTTTAGGACAATTGATATGACTAAATAAATTTGTTATACCATGACACTTTTCTTAAGGAGAATGATAATAAACAATCAAGATTCTTCAAGTACTTATTCTGAGATGAGTAAAAATTTCGAAAGAAAACCCAATTGATATAACATTTACCCCAACTAATCCTGGAACTTGGGGATCACATTGAACATGAATAAGCTTATGAGCAGGAAGTAGAAGATGATACATTTACTTTGGTTGTTCTCGTAAATCTATTTGATCAAAGAGAAGCTGATAACTTGAATGGAAAAGTAGACTTGAGATGTTGTAATTTTAAATTTTTTTTTTCGCACGAGAGATGCGAAATTATTTTAATGTCTAAAATGTTATGTGACATGCATTCTTTAAACTCAAACCAAGAATATGTATCAAACTACCAAAATGTGGCAAATGGGAAGATTGTTGTGTATGCTTGGGTCTAAGAAAACAAAAAAAAAATTGAATTATTGTTTAGTTATTTTGTTTAAATTTATAATAATTTAAATGAGAGTTGATGCTTTTATAATAAAAAAACTAACCATCATGATTGTTTTTGTTTTGTTTTGTATAAACTACTGAAATAAATGAAACACAACACAAAACTCATGCTATAATAAATGAAAGAAAAATAGAGGGCCATTCAATGCACTACATAGAAAAGCCATACATGGTGACTTTTCCATGAATAAAATGAGATCTTCCCATTTTGCTTGAAACTATGCATGCATGTATGAAAAAAATAGGAATTTTTCTTATTTTGCATGGATTCAGTGCCTGCATACGTTGAGAAAAATGGGAATTATTCCCATTTTGCATGATTTGGGTATGTGCATGTGTCGAGAAAACAGGAACTCATCTCATTTTCATGTTTACTAGTTTGAGTTTTCTTATCTATGTCTCTTTTTCTAGATCAATATATAGAATATTTATAAGTTGCTGTGTTATTTTGAAATATGTACAATTTATTCTCATATTCTTTTATTTACAAGGGTTGTTGGATTCGTGTTATATTTGTGTGAAGTTCTTGTGAGGTTTTTTTTTTTAGTATTTGTGTATAATTCTTATGGTATTTATGATAAGATTGTTCATGCAAAACTGTGACATACTTGTTTGTTCGAGATGCGTGCCATGACGATGATGCTCAACATTCTTTAAAAACTCTTGATCTAGAATTGAAACTCAATTTTAATATTATTTTCAATAATATTTATATTTCATTTGATTTGTGTTAATTTTAAACTTTGAGATATTTTTATATTTGTATTTTTAATATGTAAATATTCTGTTGATTTGGGCTCATAATATTTACTATGATTGTGATGATTTATTTATACATATTCGGGCAAAATCATATAAACATAATGTATATATTTTAGACAATTTGAAATATACATATTTTTTATGTACTTTTGATTGAAATTTTAAAAGCCTACAACTTATTTGAATCTGTTGTGCATTTGGGGGCAAGCTTTGTAATAGAAATTTAAAAGGGTTAAAAATATCAAAAATACCAATACAACCTAATTATTGAACCAATAATTTATCTCGAGACTATTCTTGTTTTTTCATAAAATTGTAATAATGAGTTTATGAATTAATCAATTATAGTAATGGTTTAATGTTTAACAAGAATAAAATAATTAAAATAAAATTTAATAGACATGCAATGATTAAGTCGGATAACTTCAATTTAAGGGAGAATTGTGTTTTAGGTGAGGATGAGGCGAGGGGCAAGGATGATGGTGAGGGTGAGAGAAAGGGAGAGGGGCGAGGGTAGTTTAGGATTTATGTATTTGAGTGCCCTAAAATTAAATTTATATATAGTTTGATATCTTTTTTTGAAAGATTAAAAGATATGTTTCAATCTTTTAAACATTTCGGTGGGATTACCATGAAACATAATTCCTCCTTTCTTATTGCTCCAAACACAAAATATTTATGTTTTGGTGCACAAACTTTTCATAATTATAATAAAATATATCAAATTTTAAAATAATTAAGTTTCAGTGCATTAAAATTCATTAACTCGATTTTTGTCTTACAAAATTAAAAAAAAAATTAAAATATTATATGATAAATTTGAAAACTATTGTTCGAAACTAATCAATCAATTAATGATGTTGAATGGGTAAGGTGAGATTCGAACACATATCCTCCACTTGTCAAAACTAAACTAATTAATTAGTCACAATTTTATTATAATTTAAGAAACTAATCAAAATATATATACATATATAAATAAAAAATAAATGAAAACACATTTAAGTATACATAAATATAATTATACATAGATATAGAAACATATATATAAATTGACAAACACACACACATATATAATTATACATAACTATATAAATATAATTATGTATAATTGTGTGTGTGTGTATAGTTATGTATATATAAATATATTTCACATATATACATACATACATACATATAAATATATATATATATGTGTGTGTGTGTGTGTGTTTATATGTATATATATATATACACTTTTAAACACACACACACATTTTATTTATTTATTTAATTATATATTTATATTTATATAGTTATATATAATTATATACATGTGTGTGTGTGTGTGTGTATATATATATATATGTTTATATATCTACATATATTCATGTATACTTATATGTGTTTTCCTTTATTTTTTATTTATATATAAGTATTTTGATTTGTTTTTCATATGATAATGACATAGTGACTGATTGTTTTGTCCGGTTTTGACAAGTATCCCAAAATTTAATAAATTTAAGATCTAATTTAATGTTATTTAATTATAAAATATCTGGTTCACCAAAACATAAATTTTTTGTATCTTGCATATGAAAACATAAATCTACCAAGAAAAAAAAATACAAATATCTAAATAATAAAATTGAATTTATAAATTTGTAAATATTTTATAATTTTCGTATGTAATAAAGCATGTTTTGTTTGTCAGCGAGGCGGGTGCGGGTCCGGGTGTGAGTGATGGAAAAAAGATAACCCAAAAGATTCCAGCTCCAGTAGTGCGTTATACTTATAATTAGTAATGCGTTCTTAAAAGAATATATCCAAGAACATTATAATGCCATGCGCATCTCTGTCACTCGCCAGTCAGATTCAGAACGCAAACTCAAAGAAAGAAGCACCAGCAGTGACCGTGCGGTCGATCGATCGACACTTGACGGGGCGGAAGGTCGATCGATACTTGACCGGGCGGCGACGATGCAGCAGGAGGAAGAGAAGAGTTTCAGAAGCGATGGCGGCGCTGTTGATTGGAGAGGCAAGCCTTGCAACCCTAACAAGCATGGAGGATCGAGAGCTGCGGCATTCATTCTCGGTTTGTTTCCTCCTCCCACTTGTTATACTCCGACACAAACACACATACACGTGTACTGTACATAAGCTAGTTATTCTGTACTGTACTGTAGTATAGACCTGCCATCCACCGAACTCGAAGAACATTCATGGCGGCTGAGCTCAGCTGCTCCCCGCTGGTTCAGGCAGCCCAATCTCGTTCATGCATGAAATATTCTCACGACGCATACCTCATCAAATAAGCCTCCGTTAATCTTTCAGTCCGAGTCTACGTGGTCACGAGTACGGCTAAGTTCAAGTTTTTAACTCGCAGAAACAGGAACAGGATCAATCTTCTTTCAGTTGACTCGAGTCAAACTGTGAAAGCTAAAATTTTAAAATTATTTAGTGATGATAACTTAATAATTCATCATTTATTTTAAATAAAGTTTGTTTGGATATTATATTTTTTGGTATAATTATGTTTTGTATACTCCCCCATAAAATTTTAAATATTAGAAACTAAATTTTTAATATTTAAAAAATCATAAAATTATTAATAAATTAAAAATAGGTACCCTCGAATTAATAATTACTAAACTACCCTCTCACTCACCTACGAACTCTACGATGGAGCTCATGGAGAGGGGTGAGGATGAGAACGAGTACGAGAGGTAGGGGAGAGGATAGTCTATGACTTACGAATTTGAGTGTTATTATTTTTAATTTATTTATAGTTTTGTTATTTTTTTTAAATATTAAAATTTTAGTTTATAACTTTTAAAAATTTATGACACATTACGCAAAACATAATTCCCTCAAAATTTTTTCCGTAAAATTCTAAGGGAGGATTTTAGCAAAGAGATAACATGCACCAATTTCATGATTCACACACACACACTCACACACACACACACATATTCTAATATTTTTGATTACATTATAATTTATAATCCGATAAAGAAATAAAATTAAGTGTAATATATCAAAATAAAATAAAAATATGCTTTAAATTATAAAACAAAAATAATAATAAAAATAAGAATGCTCCTATTTTTTTTTTAATTTGATATTTTACAATATAATTATCTCAAAAGTCAAATCTTATATCTATTACATAATGCAACATAAATAAATTCAATATTAGTTTTAATTTTAACAAATTTGAATAATAAATAGTTGCATATTTAAATAATTTTGTTACTATGTGCATACAAAATCAACATCTTTAATTTTTAATATTACTTATATAGTATAAAAATACACTATTACCTTCATATTCAATAGATCAAACTATTTATATTTAAATAAAAAAAATTTAATATATTAAAATTTATAAATATTATATATATATATATATAACATAACAATAACATTATATGAATGTGACAAAAAACAGGTAATTTTTTTTTCCTTTTTTTTTTAAAGTTGATATACTAAAATCATTAGATAATTTATTTTCTTGTTTGACCAACATAATATAATTTAATATTATAAACTATATAATATACATTAATTTTTTTTATTGTACAATCACCTACTAAATTGTCACATCAGAATACTCCCGAATATATCATAATATATAAAAATTTTAATAATGTTGCATAGCGTGCAACATGATAGGGGCTTGAGTAGGTTAATAATTTAGGCATGAAATGTCAGGATTGAATGCATTCCAAATAATGGCCGTTGCAGCAGTGGGGAGCAATCTGATAACATACGTCATAAATGAAATGCACTTTCCGCTGTCGAAATCAGCCAACATCGTCACCAACTTCATCGGCACCGTCTTCCTGCTTTCCCTCGTCGGCGGTTTCCTGTCGGACTCTTATCTGGGATGTTTCTGGACCATGCTCATCTTCGGCCTCGTCGAGCTTTCCGTGAGTCTTCTTCCTGGTCCCCTCCTTAGCCCGTTCATCTATCATATCAATGGCGCGTCCTTTCTTTCCAGGGGTACATATTGTTGTCCACCCAAGCTCACCTACAGCAGCTAAAGCCAGCAGGGTGCAGCATGCAGGAAATGGGAAACAATTGCGAAGAAGCAAAAGGAATCAAGGCGCTGGTTTTCTTCCTCGGGCTGTACTTGGTGGCATTGGGGAACGGAGGTGTTAAACCCAGCATGATCAGTCATGGCGCTGATCAGTTCACACCAGGCGACCCAAAACAATCGAAGAAGCTCTCTTCTTACTTCAATGCGACCTACTTCACCTTCTCCGTCGGGCAAGTGCTGGCGCTCACGGTGCTGGTGTGGATTCAAACTCAGTATGGAATGGACGTCGGCTTCGGCGTCTCTGCCTCTATGATGGCCGTTGGCTTGCTCAGCCTGTCTTCTGGCTTTCTCTTCTACGCCAATAGGCTCCCTCAGGGAAGCATCTTCACGCCGATTGCTCGGGTTTTCGTAGCGGCGTTCTGCAACAGAAATCAAGTGTCCCCACGACAGACAGAGAGCGACACGACTGATCATCAACCATTCAGATTCTTGGACAAGGCGTGCATCAGAAGCGCAGGTGGCAGGGAGGAGAGCCGGTGGAGATTCTGCCCGGCTAGTCAAGTGACGCAAGTGAAGATGTTGATCTCGATCGTTCCGATTTTTGCCTGCACCATAATTTTCAATACAATTTTGGCGCAGCTCCTCACGCTCTCCGTCCAGCAATGCGCTGCCATGAACACGAACCTCGTCGGCTCGTTCCGCATTCCACCGGCGTCGCCCCAATCCATCCCGTACGTCATGTGCGTCGTCATAATTCCGATTTACGATTCCTTCTTCGTGCCGTCGGCGAGAAGAATCACGGGTCTTGAATCAGGAATATCGACGCTGCAGCGGATAGGATCGGGTCTGTTTCTAGCCACGTTTTCCATGGTGTCAGCTGCGGTGGTGGAGAAGAAGCGGCGGGACTCTGCGCTGGATGCGAACGCGGCAATATCAATCTTCTGGATCACGCCGCAGTACGTCGTATTCGGGTTGGCGGAGATGCTGACCGCAGTGGGCCTCATCGAGTTTTTCTACAAGCAGCCATTGGAAGGAATGCGGGCATTCTTGATGGGGGTGACGTACTGTTCCTATTCTTTTGGATTTTATTTGAGCTCGGTGTTGGTTTCAATGGTGAACATGATCACGGCGGCCTGTTCGGAACGGGCTTGGCTCGGCGATAACGACCTCAACAAGGACAGACTAGATCTTTTTTACTGGATGCTATCGGTTCTTAGCTTCTTCAACTTCCTAAACTACCTCTACTGGGCTAGATGGTATTCTCGCAGCCCGTCTTCTTCAACCGCAATACCACAGTGCTAGAAACGGCCATGTTCCTGCGGCAGCCATGACTTTTTGTTGAGCTTGAACACGAAGAACAGCAAGGTGAGAAACAAAAGAAAACGGCAGTATTATCCAAATTAAGGATCAAAAACAGAAAATTGATACAAGAACATGCTTTATCACAACCTCTCTTATAGTTATTGCTGTATTATTTAATTACAGATATTATAAATATTTATATCTATGCACAAAAAGAAATTGGTACTCATATATAATTATATATTATATATTCTGAAATATAAATTGAAATTATATAATGTAAGCCAATAAAAAATATGAATTTTAAGATTTAATTTTGAATTTGGTAATGTAATAAAAATTATTATTAAAGTATTTTTGTATTAGAGCATACCTCATAGTTTAATTGGATACCAATGTATAATCAATATCAAAATTAGTTTATTTATTCATTGAATATTTATTAAATTATTTTTTATCTATTTTATATTTTAATATATTTCAATCTAAGAAAAACAATTAATATTAAATCTACCTACACAGTATTACCCACAAAAAATTATCTATAATATTACCCCTAAAAACTTATTTACAATATTACCCCTAAAAATTTATTAACAATATTAGAGCAACTCCAATGAGATTTACTACAAGGGGCATCATCTTCATAATCACAAAAATGACACCCAAACAACAAAAAATTTTACTCCAATTAAATTTATATCAGAGGTGGCAAAATGATATCTAAGATCTTGGGATGCCATATTTGACAATCTTGGAGAGAGAAAAGAAAGGATGCATAATAATAGTTATGACTACAGTGCATCACAACAGATCTCTCATAAGGATTGAAAAATAACTTAAAAAAAAATATTTAATTATAAAAATAACACACTATTTTAGCACCTACCATCAAAGGAAAAATACTATTAAAGGGTGTCAAAATACTGTTCAAGTTTAAAAAATAATATTTAACACTTTTTTTTTTGGCAACTCTAATTGGAATTGCTATTACTTACCCATAGAAATTTATTGACAATATTACCCCTAGAAATTTATTGACAATATTACCCCAAGAAATTTATTGACAATATTACCACCAAAAACATCTTGACAATATTACCCATAAAAATTTATCAACCACCACCACCATGTCATCATGCCACACCCCTACTAAGATTTGATCTTATGCCACATTACAAAATAGTATTTTTTTTTTAAAAAAAAAAACTAAATCAATACTCAATAGATAACATCATATAGAGCACACACTTATAAAACAAGCAAGATAATTAAGACAAATCATTAATTAAATACTCATCAAAAAACAATGAGTTACACATGAGACCCCATGACCTATATATACGCCTATATATAGACAAAAAATAATACGTGTTCTAACGGTGGGGACAGAAGTTCTATCTCCAAAGACATCAAATACATTACTTGCCATATCACGTATGATATAGTTAGCACAAGGGGCTTACCTACTCCAAAACTAGGACCCCCCCCCCCCCCCCCCCTATGGCTCATATACACATCAAGAGATAGTATAAGTTAGATTTGAGACTCCATGGCCTATGTATAGGCCAATATGTAGACAAAAAATAATACATGTTCTAACCACGGGGACAAAAGTTCTATCCCTAGAGACATCAAATACATTTCCCAAAGATAGTATGAGTTGGGTATATTTTGTTGGGAAAAAAAAAATGCATTTTCCACCTTATCTAATCTTTTTATCCTTGGAAATATTAAGATAATTAGAAGAAATACCGAAGAATTAGGGTTGGCTATGTTTTGTTGGGGAGGAATTCGTCACAATTGCTTCCTTGAGCTTTCTCCCGAGGGCAAATGCCAGAGGAGGAGGAACAGCATTTCCTATCTGCCTATGCCTGTGATGTATGCTGCCTGCAAATTTGTAGCTATCCGGAAACCCCTGCAGAGAAAATTAACAGGGCAAGGGGGGACATCACAAGAAGAATCAAAGTGTAAAACTAAAGTATTCCGACAAGAACTGATAGCTAGCTAAGAAAAGAACATACTTGAGACCGAGCACACTCGCGGACGGTAAGAATCCGATCCTGCTCCGGGTGAAAACACATTCCAACTTTGCCCATCGGCTGAGGGTCAGTAACAGAGGTCGGAAAGTTGCCCTCCCAGTCCAATCTTCCAAAGAGACCCTTCCATTGATTATGCCTTCTAGCTGTGTTTGGCAGGCACCAAGGTACCAAATCTACTACTTGCCCAGTGGAGAGCCTAACCTGAGGGGGACAAAAAAATCAGATGAGCCGTGGTCAATGTGATCGGGCCTGGCCAGCTACCTATAGTATAGCCGTGGTCAATGGCATCGAGCCATGGTGCCACATGGTTAGATATCCTATGTTTATAGTCACCACAAAATATCTCCTGATCGATAAATTCAAAATTACCACACAAACTATATGATAATCTATCACAAGTATATTATCAATCACGAATACATCTTTATATCCATAAAAAATAATTTGATGAAAATATATATCCTATTATTTTGAGATATATCCAGATAAAAGGTTTTATATGTGATATATCTTAATATTCAAATATTTTTGATCTTTGATAATTTATATTTGAATCAAAATAATTCAATATTAATTATATATTATAACACAATTAATTTTTTTTATATTTAATATGATTGAATAAATTAAAGTAACATATAATTATATATTTAAATTAATAAATTATTACATATCTAATAAATAAATAAAATTAAGTTTAATATTACTCATATTAAAATTCTATTTTTAGTAAATTAAAATATATATAAATGTATATTTAAATAACTTTTTCACTACATACATATATATATAAAGTAAATAATATTACTTTTTAATATTATGTATATATTAAAATATAATTAAATATAATAATAACTGTATATCTAATATATCTAAATAATAAAAAAATCTATATTTAAATAAAAATCTTAATACATTTACAATAAATAAATAATATTACAAAATTAACATTTTTTATTTATCAACAAGAATATAATTTAATTTTATATGACAGATTATATAATATATATTTTAATTTTTTTTAAACTTCAAAATATTCGTTATATATTAATTATATTTTTTCAAAATATTATTTAATGATAGTTTATGTCAAAATATTAATGAATATATATATATATATATAATGATATATGTGACAGACTAGATATATTTTTAAATATTTTTGACCGGATAATAATTTTAATTTGAATCAAATTAATTCAATATTAATTATATATCATTATATAATTTAATTTATTTTTATTTTATTTATTTGAATAAATTAAAATAATATATATTTATAATTTATATATTTAAATTAATAATTTACTAAATCTCCAATTAATAAAGAAATTAAATTTGAATAGTATAAAAAATTATAAGTAAATAATATTAATTTTTAATATTATTTATATACTAAAATATAATTAAATATAATATTTAACTTTATACTCAAGATACCTAATATATATATATATATATATATATATATATAAATAAGTAGAAATTTTAATACATTTACAATAAATAACATTACAAAAACAATATTTATTATTTAGAAAATAATGTAATTTAATATCATTAATTTTATATATATATATATATATATATATATTATAATTTTTTTTATTTTAACTTCAAAATATTTATTATATATTAATTTTATTTTTATTATAACATTATCTACTGATATTATATGTCAAAATATCAATATATATATATAATATATATATCAAGTTAATGTTACTAACATAATATTTGATATTTTTGTTCTCGCAAGTAACGGCGTTACCTTCTCATCTGGGAGATTTCGCCAATCAGCCCCTGGTCGCTTTGGAATTTTTTTGCACCTAATGAGATTGAGCTCGTTCATTTCCTTGGAGATATGGTCCGTCAAAACGATGGAATCTCCTCGAATTGCCTTCTGAAACGAAGATACAGCTTCGTTTTTGTACTGCGCAGGAGAGGAGAAAAAGGTAATAAGCAACCGAACTGATACAGATTGTGTCATCTTCGCGAGAGAAAATAAGATGAAAATCTCACTTCCATGGTGCTCAGGGAAGCGCCGCTTCCCACGGCTGGAAGATCGCCAATCGTGTCCCTAACAGTGATGGCACGGAAAGGAGCACCGTTCGCAGTGCTGGAAGCTGCAGCATACTGACAATTTTTTGATAACGTGATCTTTAGGTCAGAACCTGCGAACACGTGCATCGGCTCGGGCCACTCTGGAAGCACTTCCCCCGGAGAAGCTGCCCATATGAATGCCCGCTTGCGAGATTGAGAAACGCCGTATGCTCCAGCTTCCAGAATTCCAAATCTCACCTACAATGATGAAACATCAGAGCGGTCAGCTTTCGTAACTACCTCTGGACTGCCTTGATTATCAAAATAAAAATAAAAAAAACAAATCATAATTAATAAAGTAACATACACACTACTTCAATGTTGATTAATTTATTTTTTGAAACTACATTTAAATAATTATTAAAAACAATATATTATATACCTGAAAAAGAGCAAACGTTTGTATAATAATACTTCTAAATGCCTCAATTAATGGAGATGAGACTAAAAATAATTATAATGACAAGAAAGTAAAATAAATTGAATTAAAATTACGATAAATAGCCTTTACTTAAGCTTAAGTAATGATTCAGTATTATATTATTTTTATTGTCTGTTTATGTAATATTTGATTACTACTGGAAGAACATTTCATACTATTTGTAAAATAAAATATTATATTAAAATTAAGTTGTTTATCTTAGACATTGGATACGTGTCTATTGATTTTATATATATATATATATATATATAACTATAAATCCAATGCTTTTTTAATTTATGGCAACAAAAAATTAAAAAAAACTAATATTTTTATTTAAATTTTTATATTATGAATATAGAGTCATCATTTATAATTATTCACAATTATTTTTTTTTCCTAAATAATTTTAAAAGTAATTAATTAAATCACTCTCATACTCAAAATTATCTATAATATTAAAAGTAAAAAATAATTATTATTATAAAAATAATATAGACATTGATTAAACCCAGCCTAAAGGTTGAAGACTAGATTATATCCTCTAAGATAACATATAAAAATAACATAATAAAAAATTTTAAAATAAAAACAAATTAATAATACCAAAATTGAAATACAAATTAAATTGATCTCAATGATGTATGATATATGATGAGAAAGAATTCACATGTGTCACTATGCACTTTATTAATTATAATTAAAAATTAAATAAAAAAATATTATGATTTCATAAAATATTTCATCCTTATAATAATTTTATCATATATGAGGATAAGCCAAATATCTTTAGGAAATACAAAATTAAAAATAACATATTTAACATAATATTTAATAATACTTCAATAAATAACTAATAATAAATATTTTTATTATAACTATAAAAAATAATTACTCATTTATTATAACATAAACCTAATAATACAAGCTAACTTAACAATTTTTTTTTATTATTAGAATTAATACAAAATACTTTATAGTATATTAAGACAATTAACGAATTACAAGATATATACACTCTAAGCAAGTCGGTAAGCCTACGAAAAACTAAGTATATGTTAGATACCATTGAAATTCAACATATATAATATTAATTTCATATATTATTTATTAACATATGATATCCGGCTATGCTAATAGAAAAATTATTAAAATAATTATTAAGAAATAATACAAGGACAATTTTTATTTTTAAAATTTATAATTTTTTTTTTAATAATATGACTAACATATATTTATATGTAAACACTCTCATAACCAATAGCACACTTAAATATATGTAGAATATGAGTAATATTTTTAACTAATATAAAAAATAATTATATTTTAATATATTAATTATTGAGATTTAAAAAAAAATATTTAAAAAAAATGTATTTGTTAACTAGTATAAATCCTAGAGTCAAGATCAAATAAAATAAAAAAAAATAATCAAATTCATATTCATTTACATAAACTAACCAAAAGAACTATAATATAATATTTATAAATAATTAAATAACTTATTTAGATGTTATAAAAATAAATTTAATAATTTTAGTAATCCTCTGAACAGAAAGATAAATATTATATTTAAAAAAATTACTTTTTTTTATCTAGTTAAATAGGAGCAAATAACTAAATGATTCATTAAATAAAAATAAAATATCAAGATACTTAGATACTAATTAATATTCTATTATATTCTATAATAACAAAAAATTTTAATATATTAAATTAATAAAAATTATATAAATCCATTAGATATTATGTAAGCTTTATCATACTTAATAAATTAGAATAATATACAAATATAAATAAATCTTAAAGATAAAATCAAAAAATTACTAAGTATATATTTTAACGTATTTTTTATATTAATAATTTGATCTTTACACACACACACATGAGGCCAAGTGCCCAGCTCACTTTCTAAATAAGGCTAATAGGCTATGGACCTACCCCCAGCTTAGGGCAAGATAGGCTAGCACTGTATTGCTAGCCAGTAGCCTATGAAAACTAGCATGGGTTATCCATAGGTCAGACCAAGATAATATCATGCATGACCCAGTCACAATAAGTTTAACCCAGATCAAACCCAACTCAGCACAACTCGAGACACCACAACTTCTCTTATAATCTCACTTTTGCCTCCAACTAGAAGAGATTATAGCCTTTCAGTTACTTTTAAACTCATTGAATTGTATTATAATAATTCTCTCCTCGGATCATCATATATAGTAACTCATGATCACCAAATATAAAGAAAGGTGCTTCAAAATTTGATGGAGAGTATGAGATTTCCTCATCACCTCCCAATCCAATATAGAATAGTAGTTCCTGATCACCTCCCATCTCAATGCCCCTCAAGCCTTCATATGTATTCCAAAAAAAAAAAAAAAAAAAAGTCAATTCAAAACTAAGAAAAATCTCTAGAAAGGTTAGAAAACACAACTAATTCTTCTCATCCTAGTTTTCTAATTCATCTCATCAAGTCAAAGTAAAAAAAATTTATGTCTACTCTAAAGAAACCAAAGAACTTGTATCTTAGCCTTCAATATATTATGTTATTGGCTGCAGACAAATATTCATTAAGAAGACTAGTCCAGACCATAAGTTTAGCCACATGAAGGCACGACTTATTATGAGAAAATTTACACAAACTTCTGGAGTTGACTAGAAAAATTTTCTCTGGTGCCCATGACTAGCTCGATTAGAATACTCATGCCTCTTGCAACTTCTCTTAGATAGATGATATTTTAAATATGCATGAATAATATTACTAAAACACATTATTTTAAGAAAAATTAAACATGCAACATAGGCTCCTACTTTTATGAGTTCAAACAAAATAAAGAGAATGAAAAAATATATATATAAGCAACAAGGATTAGGTGATGAATCTTATGAATACAAAAATAATATGAATAGTAATAATAAATAGCTCCTACAAAATGTTATGTGCTTCCATAATGATTTTAGCTAAATGTAAATCTCATAGATTAGGTTTGTCATTCGAAAGAAGAATGTAGCATTATAAACCATTGATGACCAAACATAAGTACTAGGATAATTATGTAATTACACACACACTAACATATCAAATATTATAAAAACCACAAATTTAAAAATATAGAGTATGACTAATATTGCAATAATTTTTTTTATTTTTTTATTTTTTTTTATTTTTTTTTATTTTTTTTTATTTTTTTTTTATTTTTTTTTTATTTTTTTTATATACCTGATACTACCCTTTTCATAGGTATTTTAATGCAGTGATTGATAACCTAAGAAATTTTTATAATGTATGCATGCATTAAAGATCATACCTTGATACAATAACAAGATATCTTCATCTAAAGATAATAAGTATTAAATTTATGACTCAGATGTGTTTAAACAATTACTAATGCATTAGATCTCATAAGAATTTCAAAGTTAAATATATTTGATCACGATCACTACTAAGATGATTGACTAATGTAAAAATTTATCATATGCATCTACCCTATAGTTGATAAGAAGAAATTGGAAGGAGGATGATAATTAAAAAAAATATATCAAATTTGTGACACATCAAATACAATCTCTATGAAAAATTATCAAGATATTAAGCTCTTATAGATTTGGCACTGAAACATGAGTTTTGTTCACTGGGCATGATCTCCGATAATGATCACAAGGTGGATAGTGCATGGCAACAAAAATGACAAAGCAAAATAATTCTCACCCTACTTGCTACTTTCAAACTAGGAAATATGTACCTGATAACCCATCGCGAGGAGTGAAGCTAGAGTCAGCCTAAAAGTTTGCCCTTTGTTAAAGGACACAAAGTTCCTTACATTCTCCAGTAGAAAAAACTTTGGGCGGAAGTAATCAGCGAATGACAAAAAGGCCAAGATCATTTCGCACTGGACCTTGCTCCAGGTACTCTGGTTAAACCTGTTCATCCCAGAAAACCCCTGCGTGTATTCAAAAAACAAAGCCATTCAAAAAACAAAGCCATTTATGGAGAATTTACATAGCAAACTGGCAGCACAGAATCTCACCTGACAAGGAGGTCCTCCATTGATAAACTCAACTTCACCAGGTCGAGGAAGATGACTAATCACGTTTTCATCAAGCTTGTCTGCTAGATCAGAAGCTTCAGAAGTAGATACGCAGTCTTCTGAGTCTCCACAAGCTGACATGATAGCCCTGCACCGTCCATTCATTGGGAGAGTAAGAGATCCTTGGTTAACGATGAGCTATAAGAAGTAGAGAAATTTAGATGGACACAAAATATGTAAAAATCTGCCTTAATATCACATTGCAGTTATTGACAAAAACCAAAGCTTGTGGATGATTAAGCTTAAACGCATCCCCTGCAGGCTCCTCATATTCAATTGCCCATTTTGTCAATGAGACACCTAAAATAGTATTTAACAAGTGAAGAAAAGTAAGTTACTGTAGAAGTGTATATTTTAAAATAAGAAAGTTCCTGCCTTCCTCGGCAGTCTTTTTTTTATTTAAAAAAAAAAAAAAAAAATACCAGCTTGCTCTAAACCATGAGATAAACCTCCACAACCAGCAAATATGTCAAGCGTTGCCAGCCGATTTGATGCTTCAGACTTCTTGTCGGTATCATGGAGTTCAGCTTCCAGTTCTTTAAGCTTCCCTTTCTTCTTCCTATAAGCAGCATCATCAGCCATCCTTTCTTTTGAGGAACTTAATTTGACATGAGCTGGCAGCTGGCACAACAAACAACTCACTTGTCATCAATGTGTATAAGTAATTTGAAATTGATACATTATGGGATCTCTAGTAACATACTAGACACTTGCAACAAAAATCACAATTAAAAGTTTGTATTTCAATTGAACAAGTAAATATATTTTAATTTTGATCATAAAAATTTATTTATAAGAAATAGTCTTAGCATATCTAATGATCTCAAAAGTTCTTGTATTGCATGTGTGTGTGTGTGTGCGTGCGCGTGTGTATTGGAGATCACATATTAGTGTAATAGCAAATAACTTTGTCCAAGGGAATAGATCTCAAATTTGATACTCATTAAACAGTCTCATTGACTTTTAGGGGTAAAATTGTCAATATATTAATATATCTTAGATCTCATGCTAAAACAAGAACTTTGTGCACCGAGTATAATCTTCAATTATAAAAATTTATAAGAAATAGTATTAGCATATCTGTTGATCTCAAAAGTTCATGTATTACATATATATATATGTGTGTGTGTATGTGTGTGTGCGCGCATGTGTGCGTGTGTGTATTGGAGGTCATATATTGGTGTAATGAGAAGTAACGTTGTCAATATATTAAACACAATCACATTGGCTTTTAGGGGTAAAATTGTCAATATATTAATATATCTTAGATCTCATAATAGAACAAGAACTTTGTGCACAGAGTATAATCTTCATTATAAAAATGTATATAGAGGATATGACTTAGTGCAATAATAAGTATCTTCGCCCAAAGAAAATAAATCTTATGTTCAAGACCTTTCTATTACAACCTTTCTAATTTATTAGAAATAAAACCTACCTCATGCAAATCTCGTGTAACATGAATCTTGTATACTAGGAATGACCATTATTATAAAAAACTTTTTTTGATGATTTTTTTTCTAATAATTAAAATCAATTGATATTTACTTTAAAAAGGAAATTTCATGAAGCCATCTCTCATATTTCATCCATTTTGTCATTATATCTTATCTTTCTCCTTTGTCTCTTACATTTCTCCTCTCTCTCAACCCTTTCTCCTTCTTGGCTATCTCTTTTTTTTTTTTTTGACTTCTCTCCTCCTAGGAATAAATTATGTTTCCAAACAACAAAGGGAACCACTTGGTCTTCATGACTAAAAAATTTAGTGATTGACAATAATCTAATAGAAAATAGAGAACTCACCAGCTTAATAGATCCTTTGTCATTATCAAACAAATGTTCACAGAAGAATGCGTGCTCAGAGATATCACGCCCATTCAAAGTTTGAAGATCATATTTCCTTCTTACATCACACTTGCCCATTATTGTGGCAATAGGAACCATCAAAATGAGCTCGCTGTAGTAAACCTGAAAATTTGAACATAAAAAATCCTCTGGCTCAACATTAAAAAAAATGTATCGCAGATTGTATAGTGATTATGCAAATTGAATATCATCTTTTGTATGCATCTTATTTAAACAAGTAAAATTCACAAATTACATCATTCAATTTGGCGGCATTTCAAGAATAAAAATCAGGAGAGAAAAAAAACCATATGTTTCATGAAGAGACCATCATTGCTGCATTTCATAAAAAATACCCAAGTGTAAAGAAAAATTATGTAATCTATATGAATTGTATGTGGGCCATACAAGGGTTCTATTATTATTGTTAAGGCTATCAAACTTTATATCATATGGTATCAGAGTGCACCAGATGCTTTTTGTAATTATGTATTCTTATTTTCAAACAAATAAATCTAGAGCATTTTTTACTAATATATCTATATTTTAGAGATAAGACCATGATAATAACATTTTAAAGATAATCTATATTTTAGAGATCATCTCTCTAGTAAAGTTTACTCTTATATTAGTAACAATATTTAATGAGTTTTTATACTTTTATGCACTATTATCAAAATCGTACAATTCACAATTAGAGAGAAATAATCCGACTCTTTAATAGAATTAAAAATATACATGAATCAAAAATTAAATTGCTAAATCACAAATTGACTCACATGAATCAATTTAATACTGATTCTCAAATAACCAAGATCATCAAAAATCATAACAATAAAAATTAAAATATCAAAAAAAAATTATCAACTATAAAAATTAATTAACGTGAAAAAAAATAACTTCATCATTTGATATTATAAATTTTACATAAAAAACAATAAAATACTAAAAAAACACAAAAAAATTAAAATACAAAAAAAAAAATTATCAACTGTAAAAAATATGAATTAATTAACATAAAAAATTCAATTTACAAATCAATTCAATTTGATTCTTGATTCAAATCTCAATTTAATAACTATATTTTCATGAGAATAAACTTATTTTTTCAAAAAATAAAAAATAAAATATTATTTATATTAAAAAAATTTAATAATGACCATGTCAACAAATAATTTTTTTAGATTAAACACTTAGGAAGCTTAGATTTCTCATTTTACATCATATCATATTTTACTATAATGGTTAATTAGCATCGTACATAACTACTAATCAAACATTAAATCAACAAATAAAATATAAAAAATAAGCTATCACTTCAAAAAAAATAAAAAATTATCATCAATCATCAACCAAACTTTATCCTAACAATCAATACACACACACACACACACACATATATAGATCCTAAGAAAATATCAATCTTATTTACTTTTAATAAAACATAATTGTTGAGTTATTTATATATTAAATTAAAAGAGTGCTAAAATTAATATATTTAGTTTTTTATTTTTAATATATTTTCAATATTTTAGCTTATAGTTAATATATAAGAGTGCTCTACATCACAAGAATAGAAATATAAGTTAAGAACATAACTTACTTCTTGAAAATCAGAACAATAAGCTTTCTCCATAGAGATATCATCTGGTCTAAAAAACCTTCTGATTTTTACCATAGTAGATTCAGCACGTGGTAGTTTTGAAGGCTCACACACTTCAACATCCAGCAACTGACCTACAACATAAGGTTTCAGTCCCACATTCCTGCCACTCTTGAATTTTTCACTGTCTGCTGGGTCCCCTATAAAATGGCTAGGAGATATATAAACAAAATCCTTGACAAGATATTCAATTCCCTTGCTTACAAAACCATTTCCAGTCATATTCAATTTAAAGCATTCTTTCTCCTTTTGTGTTTCTTTCATACTACAAGAACGGCAAACTCCAGTTCCAAGACCCATTTTAGCATCTGCAAGACTAAAAAAAGCCCCTCTCTCAGGCCAATACAGGCTCTTACAGTAGTACTCCATTGGAAGTCCCTTATCTTTTCTCTTATCGGCCCTTTCTTTATCAATCCTGTTCTTATGGGCATCATCTTTTCGATGCTGATAACCCCAAGGATTCGAACGGATTTCCACCACCAGTTTGCGATCTATATCTTGCAGTTCAAATTCATGGCAATCATTTGTTAGAAACACTTCTCTCTCACTGGCAGCATTGCCAAGAACAGTTTGGAGTCCTCGAATCAACAGCCTCCCATGAACCATTTTTCTTGCGCTTGAGCTTTCAAACATGTATTCCACAAGATATATGGAAGGAAATTGATCATGCTCTGCTTTTCTCGCAAGAACATAATCACCAACAGCAATAACATCTCCATAAACAGTTGCCTGGCGATAGAGAGCCTTCCCATTGTGTGTTTCCCCAAATAAATCCCCCACCCAATTCACATCCTGGTTAGAAGGACACAGTGAATTTATTGATTTTACCATTAATGGAGATTTTTCAGCTTCCTCTACTAGCTCAACAGTCTGGTCTTCCATCTCTTCTAGACCCCCATCATCTTCATCTATTTCTTCCTCAATCTCATCATCATTCTTCAGATCAATGTTTTCTACTGACTTTGAATCTTCACGGAGATAATTTGAGTAATATTCCCCCCAGATCTTATTCACTAGTGCTGTTGTTGTGGCTGGCATCACCTTTATTTTAGAAATGATGGTTGTCACAGCTTCTCTTGGATTCAGATTCAAGCCCTTCTTTAGGTCTTTGCTTTTGCACAGCTGCCACTTGGTATGATGCCTCCCCTGCATTTTATCATGGAGTGCAGTAACAAAAGAACAGTTCCTTATTGTTTTATCAGGGAACTCAGAGAATTGTTGCAGTATTATTTGCCCATGAACCACCACATATCGCTCCACTACAGTTGGGCTGGAAGAAATGAAAGCAGGGTGCTGTCCATCAAAAGCTGATAGTCTTCTGATTACATCTGAGAAAGAAAGCCGCGATACTCTGGCCTCCTCCTTCAAGAACGTAATGATGCTAATGGCAAGTCTTGCAGTTTTTATGACTGGTTCAAACCATGGAGCATACTGTTTTGATGGCTTTCCAAGCCTATACCTAAAATGATAAGCAGATAAGATTGAAGTTCTATGCATGAACAAACAATGGAGCTGTGAATATGGTTACAGATAAACCATGAACAGGAGTTGAGAAGAAAACATGATGCAGTGAATACAAGTGGGGAAAATAATCATGTACTTTACCAAGATATGTCTGTTCGAATTGATGTGAAGATCATGGAGGAACCAAATTCTATCATCCATTCCTTGACCGCACTTAAATATATGGGGAGCCCACCAGGATTATGAACGCCTTTAGATCCTGAAGAAGAATGGTTGGAATTAACATCAAGACAAACCCCACCTCCACTCTCTGTTACAGTGCCAGATCCAAACACTGTTACATCCATGTCAGCGCAAGGCCTCATGGGAAGAAGTTCCAAAGAAATCAACCTAGCCTCAGAGTTGTAAAGAGTCCAATTATGAAGACAGCTTTCGGGAAGCTCATACCCATCATTGTAAATGGCAATGTACTCATCTGTTTCTTCCATTGCAGTTCTGTAATATGCAGGGAGTGGATAGTCATTTGCAATTTCATCCTCGTTGATCTTGATATAGGTATTTGATGAGCATAACAGAGCTTGACGATCATTTTTGTTCATGGATGCCCAATTTTCTTCTTCTTGTAACAGTCTAGCTAGTTTTGCATCATCTTCATCTCCACGAAAAGGTGATAAAGTACAATCATTTCTCTCTCTAATTGTGAGACTTTTATTCAGCTCCCTGTTGCATAGAGTGATTGCTGGAGACATTAAAAGATCCTTCTTCTTCTTCTCATCTTTTAGCGCAGCAAGCACAGGTAAATCAGTAAATTTCTGCTCATTCATCTTTGAAGTCTCGTCTAAACCAATAAGTTGATTGTAAATGAATTCACCCTGTGCAATAATGAAGTCTTTAATGGAAGCTCCGTATAAAAAATTCTTGCTGCTGCTGCTCATGGAACGAACAGTTCCTGCAATGAGTTCATCAAGACAGAGATCAGAGTTCCCCCCATGAGTTCTGGACAATTTCTTGTATACCTCTACACATGCATGGGCCTTTTCAAAGAAAAGATTGTAGAGTTTTCTGTATGTATTTGAAGGTTTCGTGCAGTCATAATCAGCAGATTCTGTTGATAGCCAGATAACTGGTAACCCTCCTTCTTCATACCCAGATATGCTCCATGATTCCAGCCGTCCAAAATCATTACACCTGACACCCTTTTCGCTTGTCTCGCAACTTTCCTCTGAAGGCAAGATGACTCCCGACATGAACAGATCATCAACTTCCAGCACCTCGATTGGCTGTATATTTCCATCACTATTGTGCACAGAGAAATCTTTCAATCTTCTAATTGGGCGAGGCTCATCATGGCCATGAGTCAGCCCCAGAGCTAAAATTTCATGCTCAACCAACACTTCCCTGTTAGTTTCAATGAGGGAGGATGAATTAGAAATGTGAATCTTCGGATGTTTAAAATCTTTGCAAGCAGCAGCCCTCCTAGGCAATTTCCTACAAACGGTGACTTCTTTATCAACCTCATTCCTGATCCTCTTCTTTGGTTTAGTTGCAGCTTCGCTGTGGGAAATGGCTTTATTGAGCTCTGCGCCCACCAACATCTTTCTGATTTTAGCATGTTTGGCCATGACTTACCTGAACGGGGATAAAGAATAATCAAAAAACAGAAACAGAACAAAAAAAAAAAAAGCAAAACAATGGACGTAATAATCAAGACCAAGGGTTTCGAATTGCAGACAGCAACTGCTAGATTTTTAATCTTAAACTGCGATCAGATGTAGCTTCAAACTGCTGAATCTCAATCTCTTATTCAAACAATAAACTTACAAATTGCGTAGGCATGCCTTGGATTGTTCCAAATTACATGAAAAATTCGTTACAGCACAATAAGAAACTAGCAGTGTCAGCATAACATGTTCGAGAACAAAACAATGGCCTATTGAACACCACGATCGTAAAACATCAAACAATGTTGAAGTTCTTGTTTGTTTTTACCAACGCTTGCAAATTTACATTTAAGAAAGTTCTCGGTATAAAGAATGTGAAGTTAGGAAACAAGCAAGAACAATGTAGAGCAACAGAATCAGAGATCAAAACCACGTTTACCTGATTAAGATTTTGCAGTCCGATTCGATTACAGAACAGCGCAGCTTCTTCTATTTAGATTTCGGAGCGCGCACGAATACTGTTGTCGGGCAGCTTGCTGCCTGCCTGGGGGTTTAATTTCCGAAAACAATTTCCGAATTCCGCGCCAAAACACCCTCCTGCTTCTCCAGGCTTGGCGCGATTCATTATTTTAAATTAAATCGGCATTTTAAAATTTTTTTGCAACATTTTGCAATAAAAAAAAAACAAATAAAACAATTGAAAAATAAGAACCACATATCCAATGACCACTATTATTATATTCTAACTTTTTTTTTATATATTATAATTATCTCATTAATAACCTTAGTGATAAAATCTAGTGAGATGGAATTCGTCTTGGCTCTCAATATTTTCATGCTGGCACATAGATTTATATATTAACTTCTAGCATTGAGGTTAATGGTTACATAAGTTTTTTTTTTTAAAGGTTTATCTTATTTGATTCAATAGCTTCTAACAAGTATTTCTCCACTTTACCCGTCAACATCCTGGTTATCTCTTGATTATGATCTCTCTTCCTAAAATAATCTTTTTGGGCGTAATCAAGTTCTACATTTGTTATGATATCAAAATCTTTTTGGATATGCAGATGGCTCTCTCCAACCTGCTACCAACCATGTGCTAGGGTTCTAATGCTATTTTTGATATGAAATTTGATAAATGGTAGCAAACAAATCAATTAATCAAAGTGTTGAGACTTATTGCTGTTTCATTAACAAGAGAGACGATCAATTGTTTGAAAATTTTTAATTGAAAGATGAATTACAATACTCAAAGGAAGCTAATAAAAGTGTTGATGAATTCTCTCATGAATTTAAGTCTATTTGTGACCAACTTGCTGCTATGGATCGTCTAATTGATGATCGTGACAAAGTTCACCTAACTTATCTTCTACCATGAGATCCACTACTACTGTGTTTACAATCTCTCACAGTGACAAATAATCATCTGATCATGCTAATGGCCACAACACAACTCCCATGAAGGATGTGGATGAGGAGATAGTCGCTTTCAACATAATCAACCTATAGATTGTCAGATCTATTGTAGGGAAGGACACTCACTCTTCCAACACTTCAATGCTGCCCACTTGGTGGGAGCTTTCATGGCATGTTTTCAGAATGACACTTAGGACTCTGATTGGTATACGAACAGACTCATGATGTTGCTCTCGATGGCACTAGGCTGACACATATTATAGTAATTTATGTGTCTTTGTCAACAATGAGATCTATTTCCGAACTCTTTTCTATTTTTGGAAGATGTTTTAGTTATGCCTAGCTCACCAAAAAATTGATCTTTATTAGTAAATTTAGGTTGAATTTTTTTTTCTCAAATATTTTTACTTGCGATCACTTTATCATACAGAATCAAATCACAAGAAATGTGTTGGCAACTGGAAGACGTGAGAATGGACTATGTGTGCCTAAGCATTGACATTGTTCTTTAGTTTTTGTTTCTTCTAATAATTCTCTCATGCCTCTTTTGATCTTTGGCATGTTCGATTATGCCATGTATCACACTCTATTATTTCATTTTTGAATAAAAATCATGATTTAAGGGTGACTTCTTTGTTTTATATTCACTTTGTTTGTTATAGCTATCAACTTACAAAGAGTTACCAACTACCCTCTAAATAGAATGATAGATATTCTTCCCAGGTGTTGGATCTTATTCACTGGAGCCCATGGGGTCCATTCCTTATCAATTCAACCTTTGGCCTTAATATTATGTAGTATTTATTGATGAACGTTGCCAATTTAAGTGACTCTATCCCTTGTAATATAAAACTGATATTGTAAAACTTTGATTCAATTTCAAAAGCTTGTAGAAAATTAGTTTTTTGATAAAATCAAAATATTAAAAAGTGGAGGCACTGAGTTTAAAAATCACACCTTTCAAGATCACTTGATTAATTATGTAATTTATCATAAAATATTATATTCGAACACACCCTCTTAAAATGGTTATGTCGAGCGTAAGCACGGTCATAATATTTAAACTGGTTTAGTTATACTTTTTCACTTATATGTTCCTCTCAAATTTGGGTTGATGCTTTTAGCATTGCCACTTTCACAATTAATTGTTTAATCATGCCATACTCTTGATGGACTATCTCCATATGGGATTTTGGATGGTAAGCATCCAAGTTACTCTAATTTTCATTCATTTTGTTGCCTTGTCTTTTTCTATTTACTTCATTATACTCATCACAAACTTGCCCCTCATAGTCATCCATGTGTTTTTCTGGATTATAGTATGTCTCATCATGGATTTCATTGTCTTACCTAATCTGCTAATCATGTATTTATATCTAGGCATGCCATTCTTAATAAACTTAATTATCCTTTCAAGGGAAATCCATGCTTTGGGTCCCACCACTTGTTTGCCTGTTAGTGCTTTTATTGAGCTCACCACTAGCTCAAATGCTCAATTAATGTTATGGCCTAGTTCATTACCATTTTCATGTGGTCCTTGTTTAACTAATAATTTAGTTAGTATTGTGTCCTCTTTTATCTTGCATTATACTTTTACTAAGTTTCCTCTCACCTTTGAAGTAAGTACTCATGTATTTTCAAATTTAGTTATAAAATTTTTTGAAATATTCAAAAAATTTACAAATAATTCACTAAGATATACTCATGTATTTTCAAAGAGAGAAACAAAAATATTAGTTTTCTTTTAAAGCATTTGAAATACAAACATTAAATTTAATCATAATTCAACATAAACTTCAGAAACAACCCAAAAATAATCCTCCTGTATAACCTTTGACCAAACTTAAGAAATTAATGCATTTTCAATGAGTACCAGAATATGTTTCTATATTTATTTAAAATAGATCTTAATTAAAAAGTTTGTAAAATTTAATTGAAATCAATAGTACAAGAAATAAATACTAAGAAAACTAAAGAGTTGAAGCAAATTAATAGTAGTAAAAATCCCTAGATGTTTAGTATAAAATATTTTTTTTCATCTTTTAAACCTAACTACGACCTCCCATCTCTTCCAACATGAGCATTCATTCCCTATCTCTTCTCTCCTCCACAAAAACTAGTGTAAACATAGGAGACCTTTTCCTTTATCATATGATTGATATTGCATTGCTTAGTGTGTGTGAGTGTCTATGCTGCGACGATGTAATTTATTGTGTTTGATTTATAAGAAAATTATAATAATAGAAGCTATGCTTGGTCTTTCAAAGGAAGCATCTAGATGACCACGTATGTTGACTTTGTATAAAGCATCTATATGGTTGCCTATTGTGATTATCTAGAAGTTATAAATATTGACAATAGATGGCTACCTTATTAACAATAGATGACCATCTCTCTTGACCTTTTAGAATTTATAAATATAAATAACCTCGACTGATAATTATAATATACTCGGACTATTATTTTTGACTAAGATATAATGATTTGCAGTATATAAGTTCATGAGAACAAGAAGAAAATATACTTTAGGTTTTTTCTTAAAATTATCTCAAAGTTTATCATTCTCTCTAAGTTTAATATGGAATCATAGGGTTGATTCTGAATTTTCACACAATTATTGTTCTTAATCTTTTGTTCTTGGCTTTCTTGATCAAGTTCTCTTGACCTCACATCTTTATGCAAGTATGATGCTTTCTTGATCCATTTTAATGGAAAAAAACTATTTAACCAGAGCATTCCACTTCAAAATACTTGTCAAAGTAAAGGATACAAAGGGTCATGCAGGTGGTAGAAAATTTACTCCTAATGAAGATAAAGACAAGGTTGAGAATTCCAAGTGAGAGGTCGAGGATGGTCAAACAATGTCATGGATTCTAAGATACTTAGAATCCAACATCATCTTGAACCTCGACATTTCAAGACTAGCGATGAGATGTAAAAATACCTAAAGAAACTCTATTGTAAACATTACATTTCTCATCAATTCAATCTTGAATATGAATTATCCACTCTCCAACAAGTACATCTCTATATTTCTGATTTTTACCATCTTATTTCATATCTTTATGATATTATAGGTTAGTGAATAAAAATACACAATCAAAGTTATCATCAAGGATGGTTATTGTATTGCCTAAAAGAAGTAAACAAGTGAATGACCTATGAAAAAATTGATACGTGGTTTTTAGTGGTAAAATAATGAGTGCACAACTACGAAAGTATCATCCTTGGTAGTAACAATCCAAGGATGATAACCACTTGGTATGAAAAGAGGGAATGGGGGTATTTTCATATTCATCTATCATTTATCTAATAAACAAATATAATATTACTCAAAAATTAAGAAAACATCATCATACTCATGGGAGTAAGCCTATCCTAAAGTCAAAGTATATTTCAGAAAACTCAACTATATCTACTCAACTAAAGCAATAATTAGTTCACTATTAGTTAATCAATTTGCCTATATATATTCTATGTGATCAATATATAGACTTAAGTCTATTTTACTTATTGTATGTCCAGTATACTAGTAGAATTTCAATGGACATAAGACAATCACTAATCAAAACTCCATGTATCAAATATTTTGGATTATTTGGTAATTTTATCTCATTGTGTATGCCCATTTTCTATTATGTATTAAATATATTTTATCAAATTCTTAATATAAGATAATTTGATGAATATTTGTAAAATCAAAGTGATTTTTGATATGATTGGTAGATTCATTAGAACAAAAACTTTGATGAAATAAAAGTATACAATCCATATTTTTTTTGAGTAGCTATGATATTCTTTCTTTGTCATAACTATAAAAAAATAGTCATTATTTTCTTTGTACACCACAATTATATCAGTGGATTGACATAATTATTTCACTATGCTGACATAATTATCATGGCTATGATATTTTCTTGAAGTCCTGACTATGCTATCTTTAATTGATTTTATGGCCAAGATATTATTTTCTCATTATGGTAGCCTAGTACATAACTAATATAATTAGTCATCATAATTTCTAGAATTATGACTTATTTGATGCAGAGCTAAAATATGAAGTATTTTGAGTCATAATATTATTTTTTTCTATTCCTTTTTGTCTTAGAGAGTACTTACTATGATTGTGGTTTTTTCCAATGCTATAATTTTTAGCTCTATAAAGAAAATACTAAAGTTTTGGTTAATTCTAATATCATAACTTTGTATTATATAGAATAATTTTCTTAATCATGACAATCCTAGTGCAATGACACTTTGCTAAAAAATCCAAGGTAAAATTCATGGCTAATATCAACATTTTGACTTTATATTATAAAGAGTAATCATCTTAATTGTGATAATCTCAACATCATGATACTTTACTTATAAGCTCATACCAAAGATATGACCAATCCTATTACCTTGACTTTGTATTATAATGAGTAAAAATATTAGTCATTGTTATTCCTAATATTATCATGATTTCTATGTTTCGGAGAAGATTTTAAGAGATGATAAAGTCGCGATCTCAAGTTTATATCGTGACTTCTAGCTTAAAATATCAAATGAATTTCTAAAGTACAAAAGAAATACTTGAGAAAAAAAGTGAAAGAAATTGGAGGAAATATGAAACCACGATGCCAAAAACCCTTTGCAACATAAATTTGACCCCCACTTAGGAGAAATGGATGATGAATAGAGATGATCTTTAATTGAAATTAACAATATTTACTTTGATTTTGACGTGGGCATTTATTGGGAATCCTCAAATCTATAACATATCTTTCAACATATCTCACATAATCTCCTTCCTAGTACCAAGCTAAATTGGTATATATGACTAGTGAATATATTATGTTGTGATTAATTAATTATTTTATGCGTTTATTTATGTGTTTATGTTTATGTTTAGATGTTGATTGATATTGATGCAAATCAAAACCAAAATTTCAGGTTTTCATAAATAAATAAGTTTATGCATGTCAATCATGATAGATGATGACAGGTAAGTCATGTGACATAAGCATATAGTACGACAAGAAGGAAGTAACAACCATTCTAATCTTAATACACGAAATAAACTAATATGTGAAAATTCAAAGATAAGGTAAATTTTATCATTATAAATATGATGCAAACAAAGCTAAAAGCACAAACTTATTTAAGATCCAACAATTGTGTACTTTTGAGAAAATTTAACCTTCGAGTAATATGTGAGTTAAGTAAAATATTCATTAATATATATTAATTATCATGAGTATGGTGCTAATAAAGTCAAAAGTGGAAATACATTTAGTATCACATTATTTCTTATTTTTAAGATAACAAAAGGTTGGAGAATAGAAGTACATATTGGAAGTGATCATTAAGGATAATTAATATATCACCTAAAATGTATAGATGTGAGAATGACACTTGATCATAATAATGTCTAAATTCAATATTAAAATACCGAGGAGACAACTATGAGGGGATCATTATTAGTTATGATAGTCAATGAATGATAGACATCTTGTATGTCAAGAGGGCATATGAAGATTTCCATACTAGACTACCATTTATACAATTATCAAATATGACAATGACCAAAATACTAGAGAAACTTCATAATGCACAAGGATGTGAGCAAATCCTAGAGTTTAAATATCTTTTTGAATATAGAATATATCTATTCAACTTTAGTAGTAGTTAGTTTACTATTATTGACCAAACTATATATCTATATAATGTACGTGAGATCCATATTTGAACTTACATCCACTTTCACTTCAAGAAAAATCCTATATAGCTAGGGACAATTCCCTAGCTAAATGAAAAATTTTCATCGCTAAATGGGAAATAGCGACAGAATACAAATGGATCGGGTCCCTTTCTAAAGTGCACCTTACTAAATTTTAGCGATGAAAGTTTCACTAGCTAAAAAATTAGCGACGGAAATTTCTCTTGCTAAAAAAGAAAAATTCCATAGCTAAAATAGCAAAATAAATGAAATATTTTATCTCTAAACAAAAACAATGATGGCTGAATCCCTAGGTAAAGTCTTTAGTATTAGAAAATTAGTGACGGAATATCTGTTGCTAATTTTAATATTTCCCTAGCTATTATAATTTCAAAAATATTTATAGAATTTTAAAAATTTTTAAAAATTTTAATTAAATAATTTATTATTTTTAAATCATATTGAATAAAATTAAAACTATAAATAATTTATTATAAACAAAAAATAAAATCATTTAATATCTTATTCAAATACAATATTTTACATAATTGAAACAAAAAAAATAACAAACTTTTATTTTTATTCATCAATGTATCTACCGATAGTGCATAAAGTATAATATATCCATTTATTGACGTTGCTTTTTCTCCCTATGCTCCTCCAATCATCATTTTTATACTGCGACAAAGTTGTTCGAGTTATGACACGTAATGTCTAGTGAAAAATTTCATCACGTATAGAAGCTTTGTATGAGGAACAATGCGATATCATATTTGTAAAAAAATTAAACCACTCAGTCAAAAAAAGTTATGTTTTGATACATATATAATCATATAGTATATATGTAAATATATACTAGCAATTCACTCGTACATATATTACTATAGTATATGTACATATAAACAGCAATATTAAGTGTACATTTAAACTGAGTACAAATATACTCAATATATACGTACATAAAATAATGCAGTATTAAATGTACATATATACCGACACTATTCGTACGTATCTATCTCAATAGGTGCCGTTGCTGCTGCTCTCGTTGCCGCTCCTGCCACAGCTGCCATTGCTGCTGTTGTTGCCAATACCACTGCTATTGTCGCAGCTGCCACCGCCGCTGCTGCCGAAGTTGCTACTGCTGGCAGCAGCGACGGCTGTCGCTGCTGCCCCTGCTGCCTGATCTGCCATTGCATGCTGCTGCGGCTACTGCCGCCGCTGCTGCCGCCGCCGCCATTGCTGCCGGTGCTTCCAGTGCGGCTGCTGCCTCTACCTTCTATGCCACCACTCCTACCGCTACTGCTCCCGCCACCACTGCTGTCGTTGTAGCCCTCGTTGTTGCCGCCGCCACCTCTGCCGCCGCTGTCACTTCCGTTGCTGCCATTGCCATCGCTGCTGCTGCTGCTACTGATAATAAGCTTTTACATACCTATAATAGGCTAAAACTCTACCCAAAAATTTCGGAGCCACACTAATATTTTCACAGATATATAAAAAATAGTTATTATAGACATGAATAAACACAAATTAAAGTTGATTGTCATACAACTTAAACAAAAACTTAATTCAATAATATAATATTTTTATATTAAATTTAATAAAATTTGAAACTATAAATGAAAATATTATATTAAAAAAATCATGTAATAACTTATTATAATACAATATTTTAAATAAAAAAAATAACAAAAATTATATTACATATTAGTAATCAATGTATCTGCCGACTGTACATAAAGTATAATCTATCTATGCATTAACATTACTTTCTCTACCTCTTCTCCTCCAATAACCAATTTTCCACTGCAAAAAAGTTGTCCAAGTCACACTTCTTCATGTCTGTTGAAAAATCACTTCACTTGTACAAGTTTCTTATAGAAAACAATGCCGTACCGCATCTATAAAAAATTTAAACCACTAAATCAAATCAAAATAAATTTAAAAAAAACTATGTTTTGATAAATATATATTACTGTAGAAAAAATGCAAATATATACCAGCATTTTACTCGTACATATATTACTGCAGTATTTGTACATATAAATTGCAGTATTATGCATACATATTTACCGATTATATTTATACTCAGTATATATGTAAATAAAATACTATATAATTATATGTACGTATATACTAGCTATATACATACGTATATATCACATTTATTGCCGTTCCTGTTGCTCTCGCTGTCGCTGTCGCTGTCGCTGCCGCCCCTGCCACTGCTGCCTCTGTTGTCGCCGCAGCCACTGCTGCCATAGATGTTGCCGTAGCCGTCATTTCCTTCTCTGCCTCCACAGCAGCGGCTGCCGTGGCTGTCATTGCTATCGTTGTTGCCGCCACTGCCTCCACTATCTCCGCTGCCTCCACTGTAGCTGCGGCCTTCACTGCTACTGCTATCGTGGCTGCCACTGCAGCTGTTGCCGCCCTTACCGACGATGCTGCCGGCGCTACTACTGCTGCTGCTGCTGTTGCCGCTTCTTGCGCCACTGCCGCCTCTGCCGCCACTGTTGCCTCTGCCATCACTGTCGCTGCTGCCGCTGCCGCTGACGTCGCTGCTACCTCTGATGATAATACAAACAAAAATTTTGGAGAAACACAAACATATTCAAAGATATATAAAAACAGTTATTACATACATGAACAAACAAAAATTACAGTTGAATGTAATACAGTTTAAAAAAAATTTTAATTAAATAATTTAATATTTTAAAAATAAATTTACTAAAAACAGAAACTATAAATGAAAATTTTAAATTAAAAAAAAATTCATTCAATAACTTATTCTAATATAATATTTTAAATAATAAAAACAAAAAAACAATAAAAATTATATTGCATCTTTTTAATCAATGTATCTATCGAATGTGCATAAAGTATAATCTATCAATGCATTGATGTTGCTTTCTCTCCCACTGCTCCTCCGATCACCAACTTTTGCGAAAATGCTATCCGAGTCATGATGCTTCATGTTTGTTGAAATATGTCTTCACATATACAAGTTTCGTATGGGATACAATGCGGCACCATATATATAAAAAATTTAAACCACCAAATCAAATCAACATAAATAAAAAATAATTATGTTTTGATAAATATATATTACTGCAGTAAATATGTACATATATACTAGCATTTCACTCGTACATATATTACTGTAGTATATGTACATATAAACTGTAGTATTATGCATACATAAATGTTGAGTACATATATATACTCAGTATATATGTACATAAATTACTATAGTGTTATATGTACGTATATACTGACTATATACATACGTATATAGCGCATATGTCGCCGTTGCTGCTGATCCCCCTACCGCTGCCACTCCGGTCGCTGCTGCTACCATTGTCACTTTTGATGCAGTTGCCGCTTGTGCTGCTCCAGTTGCTACTGCTACTACCACTGCTGGTGCTGCCGGTGCTGCTGCCGCAGGTGCTGATGCTGCTGCCGTAGGTGCCGATGCTGCTGCCGCAGGTGCCGGTGCTGCCCCTGCCGCCTCCGTGGCTGCCATCGCAGCCACTGCTGTAGCTGTTGCCGATGATGCCACTGCTGCCTCTTCTACAGTAGCTGCCGCTTCTGCCGCAACTGCCGTAGCTACCGCTGATGTCGCCTCAGCCGTTGTTGCCGTCGCTGCCACTTCTAATGCCGCCACAGCCATTGCTGTCGTCTATGCCACTACTACCGCTACTGATTATAGGCTTTTACATATCTATAATAGGCTAAAACTCTACCCAACAAATTAAGAGACACAAAAACATATTCACAGATATATAAAAACAAATATTATAGACATGAACAAGCACAAATTAAATTTTATTCTCATACAGATCCACAAAAAATCCAAAAGATGCCCAGCAATTATTTTTAGAGATAAAAAGAGTGCAAAAATAAAATAATTTTAGAAAAATAAAGATATGATAAGCTAGCCCTCTTTTTGATAAAGCTGAAATCGATAAATATGGAACTCATGTATTGGAAGGACTGTGGAAACGTCTGAATACTTTGAATCATGATTTTTTCATTTCACTCACATAATGTGTCCTACAAAGATTCATAATTTGGTTAATCAGAAAAGCAAAGAACAAGACTAGAATAAAAAAAATTGATACTTGCAATAAAATATCATAATTATTTACCACACATAAACAATAATAAATAATAGTTTAGAAATAATTCTCATACTCAATCATTCTCATAATTTGTAGGGAATACTAGCTTTTCTTGCGAGGATTCGCAATTGGATCTCGAAATGCTATCTGATGCGCCAATGCCGCTAACTGTGACACCATATAGGACATCTGCTGTTACATTGCATTTTTAATTTATTTAATTTCTTGCATTTCTTCAATCAATTTAGTTATCTGCTCATCCTTCTTTTTTAGTTCGGTCTCCATATCTATAATACGTTCATTTGTTTCCTATGCTTGTTGTTCGACCGCCTCATCCACCATTGCTGAGATAGATGAATTAGAAGCACGACTGCTACAACAAAATGTCATTCCCTAAGAGTCGATTCCGTACACTCGCTGCTTCTTTCAACCTCTTATTGTCTCCAAATAAATTGGATCATAGTCAATTGGTTGAAGGTTCATAGAACTCTCAACTTGTTGATGAGCAGCTGTCACACGTTCCTCCATTAGGTCCCGAGATAAAATGGAGATAAAAACTATTCTAGATTTATAAAAAATAAAATAAATATTTTGCATTCAAGATAATTTTCATAATGTACTGTAGTTTTATAAAGTCTAATTAATATAACAATTTCTTACTGTAATCATCTGAGACTTGTTGTCAACATACTGATCATCCACTTTTTTCACATGCATCTTCCTGAAAATCTCATAGAAATTTGGATCTCAACTCAATTCTTCAGCATAGAATATGTTTTTATTAATTCATAAAAAAACAAATGATAAAAAAATTTAACAAAATTATTAAAACCATGCAGAGATTATATTTATTGGACTATTAGGACAACCACGAAATATAGATATGTTTAGAATTTTAAATTTGTACCAAATCTCGAGTGTGCTTGATGCTCGACTTTGAACCTCCCGTGTGTCGACAGATTTCTGTACCTAGTCCAGCAACCTCACTTCGTCAATTTTTGCTGATAAAATCTGATTTTTTCTTCACATCTAGCTCCTCCCAATAATTAAGCCACTCGGGTCAGTCTTCCTCGGATATAAAATCAGGCCTTTCTTTAATTTTCTTTAATTTATGAAAAAAATCAGAATACCATTGAGTAGCTTTGATCTCACATAATGACTTTATCTTTCCATCAAATTTGGGTGGCAATGTGCACTTATTCTATAAAAAAATGACAAAAGAATTTATATTAACAACAAGAATATAATTATTTACTGCTTGAATAATAACCAACATAAAAATTAAGTAATTAGATAATTATTTTTCAATTTTTTTGTTTTGTTATTTTTTCTTGAAAGTCATTAAAATATGACTCCTTTGTTGATTGAGAAACTTTCTTTCAGGAGAAAGCTTTGGCATCATCTATTTTCTTGAAAGCCTTTATAATTATAGTTGAACACTCGTGAGATGAAATAAAACTGAACAAATAAATAAATAACAAAGAAAATAAGAAAATCATAACAATATAAAAAAAACCACTGACAGTAACATCAAAATTCTTTTTCAAATTTTTACATATTTCTTTTACCTCTCATCTACAATATCAATTTCTAACTTTGCACTGACTTCAGAGGAAGGCACAATATTTGATGATGTCGTTTGTTTTGTAAATGGGGGAATAATCGGTGTAAATTGTGGTGTAGAAGATTGAGATGGATCAAAAGTATGAGTAGGAAGCACAATCGGTGGTGAGCTTATATATGATAAAGGTGTTAGTAGAGGTCTCAATGATGGTGACGGTGATAGAAATGAAGATGATGATTGTGATATTGAAGTCAGGATATGGTGGCTATGAGATGGTACTAATTCTACAACATTATGTAACATACTAGGTGAATTTGGTTCATTTCTATGTCCACGTCCAGCTCCACCACGACCACATCCTTTAGGCACCATCTGCTGTACAAAATAAAATAAAGAACAAAAAATAGAAAAATGATGAACAAGCGTGCATTTTCGAATAAAACACAATGATAGATTTCAATAAAATATTAAACATCTTTGATATTTTAAAATTATGATTAAATTATAATAATTTAATTATCAGCATCACTATTATCCTCTAATGGATCTTCTAATATTTTGTCTGATTCTGATAGAAGTTCGAACTCATCTTTAGATAGAAATTGATCATCTTCAATTTCTATTGTACCATCATTTGAATCACATAAATTTTCTGGATCTTCATCTACACTCAAAGGCTCAATATTATTTATGTCATCTTCCTTGAATGCTTGTGCAATTTTTACATCTGCACTTCTTTGTTGCAATGCTGATACTTCAAATTTTGATCATGCTTTGAACTTGCAAATCACTCACCAATCTCTCTTTTCACGATATAAACTTGGATATGTACAATAATATACCTGATTGGCTTGAACTTCCATGATAAATGGCTCATTTTGATTATATATGCATTTATGGTTAATATCTACTAGCTTATAATCTGAATAAATCTTTGTACCCATATTTGGTGTAGGATTAAACCACTCGCACTTAAATAATACAATTCTATTATTTTTGAGTTCAGGATACTCCAACTCAATAATTTCTTTGGTTGACCATAATAATCAATCTCATTTGCACTATACCTGCACCTTTAATGCATACACCACTATTCATTGTTATTTTAGAAGAACCGTGCCCGATTGTGGAAATTTATATCCATTAACAAAATACCTAGGATAGGTTGTCACATATCAAAACGGATCTTTACTTAGATTCTGAATAAAAATATTTGAATCTCCATTTGAATGATTAATTACATGTGACATTAATTAAAAAAATTGATATTAACAAATAAAAGACAATAATAAATTAAATAATTCAAAAATTAAAATTTAATAATTCTCACATTATTTTTGAACCAATTTGCAAATTCAATTTTTAGCATATAATTGATATCATTGCTGGGAATAACTGGTTGCCTATATTTTAACTATTCAACATAAATACTGCACATATATAAAAAGAAAAAAAATGTATATCATTTTTTAATAATTCCTATTAAAGATAAAATTAAACTATGATTAAACCTGCAACCATTTTGTGCATACATACTCAATGTATGGTGTAACATCCTCATAATTAAGTAAAACATAGCTCCTGGTTGCTTTGTACTCTTCATCTGTCATACATCTTTTCATTGCTCTTCCAAATACTTTTCCAGGGTGCTTGAAGATAGATAGTTTGTCCACAAAATTATCTTCTACCATCACATGACCTTCATAATTCCGCAGCACATTTCTATTCTTTGTATTGATATGATTATCAAAATAATAAGAATAAAATAATGATACTTCTTCTACTAAATATGCATTGCAAATTGAACCTTCAATTTTTGTCTTATTTCTAACATTCAATTTCAACATACGGAGATACCTACAACCACAATGTTAGGTTTTAATTTGATTAAATTACAATATTACTTAAAGTACAAAATAATAAAACACATCAAATTATATGTATTTACCTCTCAAAAGGATACATCCACCTGAATTGTACTGGCCATGCAATCCTTGCTTCATATGCCAAATGGACTGGCAAATGCTCCATTGAGTCAAAAAAACTCGGTGAGAATATCCATTCTAGCTTACAAATAATAAGTGGAATGTCATTCTCTAGCCTCACCATGTCATCTATTTTGATTGTAGTTGTAGTTAGCTGTTTGAAAAACAAACTTAGTTTTGTAAGGACCTTCCAAACACTTTGTGTAAGTTACTCACGGAATGCAATTGGTATTAATCTCTGCATAAATACATGACAGTCATGACTTTTCATTCCAAATAACTTAAGATTCTTCATATCCAAGCATCTATCCATATTTGACACATAATCATCAAGGAATTTCGAATTTTTAACCCATTCACACAATATTTGTCTTGCCTTCTTATCAAGTATGTAGCAAGCTTTAGAAAATTTTCATGTTTCCTCATTCAGTTTTAATTCAGGCCGCCGATAGTAATCATTCAGTTATTGTCTTGATTTTAAAGTATCTTTTGTTTTTTCGTCTACATTAAGGACATTGTTGAAAACATTGTCAAAAATATTTTTTTCAATATGCATCACATCTAAGTTATGACAAATTAAATTGGATTTCCAATAGGGCAAGTCCCAAAATATACTACATTTCCTCCAGCCAAATAATTTGCCTATTGGTCCATTACTTCTAGTAGCATCATTTTCAGTTACATTCTTCAAACCCAAACTATGAATCTCTGTAATAATATAATCTCCTGAACGAATAGTTGGTGCAACTGTCATCATAGTTTTACTTCTTCGAAATGCAGTTCTATTTCTTCGAAATGGATGATTCGTAGGTAGAAACTTACGATGGTTATCAAACCATGACTATTTACCATTAAATTTGAGGGTAAATGCATCAAAATTTGTCATATAATATGGGCATGTGAATCGTCCTGTAATACTCCAGCATGACAATATTGAATATGCAGGAAAGTCACTTACCATCCACAAAAGGGGTGCCCACATAATAAAATTTTTCTTCTTTGAGATATTATATGTATCCACGCCAACATCCCATAAATGATTTAACTCTGCAATAAGAAGCTGTAAGAAAACATCCAGCATGTCTTTCAGATTTTATGGCCCTGGAACTAATATTGACAAAAACATATATTGCTCTTTGATACACAACCATGGAGGCAAGTTATAAGGCGTCACTATCACTGGCCATGTTGAATACTATTGTCCAGGTTGCCCAAATGGCTGAAATCTATCAGTGTAGAGACCCAATCTCATATTTCGACTTTCTGTTGCAAAATCTTAATGTATATAATAAAAATGCTTCCAAGCAGGTGAATCTAATGGATGATGCATTATCCCTTCTTCAACCTCATTATTGGAATGCCACCTCATATCATTTGCTGTAGCATTTAATGCATATAGTCTCTGTAATCGAGGAATTAATGGAAAATATGACATCTTCTTAAAGACAACCTTCAATTTTTTTCGTATTTCTACATCACGAGATGCCTTCCTAAATCGAGGATGATCACAAAACTTACAGCTAATTAAATCACTATCACCGCTCCAATATAACATGCATCCATTTAAACAACAATTAATTTTTTTCACAGGTAGACCCATTCCTCGTAGTAACTTTTTAGTATTGTAAATGTTGTTAGTGATTAAATTATTATCCGGAACAATCTCCTTCATCAGTTTTGTCACCTGATCAAATAATTTCTCAGACATATGATTTTCTGACTTAATGCTCATTAGTCGAGCCACAAGTGACAATTGCGAATGTATTTTACAACCAGGCCACAACTCTTTATCTGCAACTTTAAGTATTTCATAAAATTTTTGAGCTTTAGGATTAGGTAGTTCATCCATGTAATCCATATTGAAGTCAGGACTAGCAGCTTCCGTGAAAATTCTATGGTATGTGTTTGATGATTCTTTACCACAAGAAAACGATTCAATACCTATATTTTGGTCAATATTCAGAGTCTTTGTACTTTACTCATGATAAATCTAAATAAAATAATTTGGCACAAAACCATATTTTTCCAAATGATATCTTATAGTGTTTGCATCACGAAAAGGAATATTCTGACACTTTCGATGATTACATGGACACTTAATTTTTTTTACATCCATCAATCTCGATTGACTACATGCAAAATTGATGAAAGTTTCAAAAAATTTTTATTCAAAAATCCATTAATAACCCTTTTGTACATCCACTGACGATCTGAGCTCATTTTGCTCTGTTTTATTTACAAAAAATAATGCCCAATCATTAATATAAATAAATCAATCTATTACTTCAAAAATATACAAAGAATAAAATAAAATTACTTACAGAATATTTAAAATTTTAATATCGTGAATATCAAAGCAAGGCGTTTGCACAATCTAAATTAATAGATAATGTAATTTTTAGCATGATAAAGATTAAAAGATATCACAGTTATACTAGATAAAGGGTGCAAAGTACAATAATGCACAAGAAATGAAAGCAAAAAAAAATACATTTAATATTTGAAGGAGAGGGAGGGAGGGAGGGAGAGAGATAGAAAGAGATAGAGAGAGAGATATATATATATATAATGTGGGGAGAAAGAGGGGTAGAAAAATCGGGAGATGGGGGGAGAGAGAGAGAGAGGGAGAGAAAGGGAGGGGGAGAGAGTGGGAGAGAAAAGGAGAAAGGGAGAGAGGTGGAGAGAGCGGGAGAGAGAGGGAGAGAGAGAGAGAGAGAGAGAGAGAGAGAACAAGCAAGAAAGAAGAGACAGAAAAAAATAACAAGAGAGTATGTGTTACACATAAAGAAAAAGAGGAAGAGAATGATTGAAAGAATTATAGAGGGAATGAGAGACACATAGAGAGTGTAGTGTTAGAATAAAGAATTATATAAAAGAAAATATAAGTTCTTCAGTACAAACCTATTAAATATTACATTTTTTTATACATAAGTTCATATTTGAGCCTGAGGCCCAAGGGCTGGGATTAGGTAAGAGTACGACCCTTATTTATATTATATCATATATGAGCCTGATCAGCGGACACTCTCATGCTATATCTTATATATTGTTGATATTACATCTTTAGCCATTTTATTTCAAGTTGGTGCAACAAAATAGTATTATCCCATATATAATTATATGTTAGGATACATATAGTAAATGTAGTTATAAATAGTTACATTCAGTTTAACATATAATTATATATGGATATATGCATACAAGTAGTTATAAGTAAATATAAATAAATGTATACAAAGTTATAAAAAATTATATAGATTTTCATATATGGTTACATATATGTATAAATAATTAAAAATAAAGTTATATATATTTATATAAAGTTTTTTATTGTTATACAAATATTTATATATAGTTATACATATTTAGTTAAACATTATGTTGTATGTTTTTATACATATAATTATAAATATAGTTACATGTGGTTATATATATAGTTACACGTATGGTTAAACTTATATTTTTACATATATGTATATATATTTTTGCATATGATTTCATATATTTATACATATCATTATGTATAGGTATGGATATACTAAAATATAATGTTTATACTAATATATAAAAATGTATATTAAATACATGTTGATAATTATATATATATGTATATGTGTGTGTATATATATATATATATATATATATAGTTATGTATACCATTTTTATAGTTATACATATAGTAAGATAGAATTATGTATAGTTATAAGTTATTATACATATAATAAATATAGTTATAAAAATGTATATATCAATAAAGATTTAGTTATATATATATATATATATATATATATATATATATATATATATTCATATGAGTAGTTATATTTAGTTATACATAAATATATACAATGTTATAAACAAATATATAGATTTACATACATGTGTATATATATATATATGTATAAATAGTTAAAAATATAGTTATATTTAATTATATAAAATTTTATTTAGTTTTATAAATATTTATATATATACACATATAATTAAACATAATGTTTTATGTTTTAATACATGTAATTATAAATAATGTTATATGTCGTTATACATTTAGTTACACATATAGTTATACTTATATTTATACATGCATGTATATATATTTATTCATATAATTTTATATATTTATACATATAGATATGTATAGGTATACATATAGTAAAATACATTTTTATATAGTAATATATACAAATGTATATTAAATATAAGACGTAAATTATATATTTAAATATAGTTATGTATAAAGCTGTTATAGTTATATATATAATAATATACAATTATTTATAGTTATATGTTATTATACATATAGTATATATAACTATTAATATTTTTATATATTTAAACATATAGTTATATATAAATATATTCATACAAATAGTTATAAATATATAGTTATATTTAAATATTTATATAGATTTAAACATATAGTTATAAATATATAGTTATATAAACATATAGTTATATTAATACAAATTAATTATATTTAAACATATAGTTATATATAAAGTTATCAATAAATATATAGATTTACATATATGTATACATTGTTATAAATATAGTTATATTTAATGTTGTAGAGCATTATATATTTATACAAATATTTATATATAGTCATACAAATATTTATACATAGTTATACACATATAGTTAAATATAATATTGTATGTTATTATACATGTAATTATAAATATAGTTAGACGTGGGTATACATATAGTTACCCAAATACTCATAATTCTAAACACTTAAAATAGTCAAATCCTACTTGCGGTATCATGATAAAAAATTTTTGAATCCAAGATTTCTAAAAAGTTATTAGTTGGATGGTTGGTGACATCATTAAATGGGTGTAAGCCCTATGTTTGAACCTATCATTGTTCTTTAAAGAAGTATATTTTGGTAAACTCTATGAGAATCAAAAATTGATTTTTGATTTCTGAAACTATTATTTTAGATTTAAATTTTTTAAAAACTTATGTGAGATAAACAAAGTTGATGCATTTCGGTGCTACAAAAGTGGATAAAAGTTATAATATTATGGAAAAAAAATGTTAATGGGAACCAAAATGAAAATAATTATATTTTTTTTACAATTTTTAATTTTAATATAATATTTGGGGACACAAATCCAAAATATTTATGATTTGGGTCTTCCAAATTCATATACTAATAATTACCTTCCTTTATTCATACAAAATACATGTACTCAAGTATGCATATGAGTTTATGTAGAAACTCATTATTTCGTAAACAAAAACATATGCATATGGAGTTCATAAATACTTTGTATGCATAAACATATGCATAAACTCGTTTTTGCATATTGAGTAAGTTGAAATGAGTTTATGCATAATGTTTTTTTTTTAAATTATATTGGGATAATTATGAGTATTCGGATATAGGTACTAAAATATAACCCAAATCATAGATTTTTTTAGATTCCATAACATAATTATCCATTATAGTGTATATATATATATATATTAAGGATGAAAATATTAAGTATTATTATTATTATTAGTGTAGTGGAGGAATTCCATTTTTTTTTTTTGCAAAGTTAGATAAATGTTAGTGCTGTTTTTGAATGCAACAAATTATAAAGAATAGTACTTTCACTGTGAAGAAAATCTATTTAATAAAATTTTAAAATTGAACTAATTTAAGAAATACTTCTCATAACAATATTCATACCTTTTAGTGGTATCGATGCATAATATTAAATTATTTTTGTTATTTTGTTTTGTAATTTAAGAGATGCAAGCCTAATATTTTTTTATATTTGGAGATTAGGGTGATTAGGATTTCTTGTTATGCATGTAATTACTACTTAAAAGCTATAAGGCTACCCTAATTTCTTCATCATCTTAAACTTTTTTTCATTCTCTTATTGCTTCTTCTTCATATTTTTCTACTTCTTCTTATACTGCTACTACTACAAATGAGTATCTACTTTCAAATGAGAATGCTCATTTATAGATGAGATAATATTTTTCTATGCTTTATCATTAACATGGTCTATAGTATATTCCATTATACTTTCTCATTAATCAAAGATAAAAGTATAGATTATAGTTCAATTGAGAAAGCTTACTAATAGATGAGAATCTAATTGTAATTAGAGTATAAAGGGTAGATTAGTTATCAATTGTGCAAGATTAATAATATATGAGTATCAACTTGCAACATATAGGAATCCATTTGTTAGACCACATGTTTGAGTGGTTGATTTGCCATTGTTGACAACTTACTTGATTTGATAGAGCATAGTGATATATGTATCTCACACATCAACCATGATACAACATTAATATACATTTTTTTACAAGGTAAATGGTCTTGAGGTTGGTAATTTATGTTCTACAATTAATCTCCATTCGAGAAACTAAGGTCTTGAAACACTAACTAGTCTCCTTTGATGATAATATTTTCTCTATGACAAGATTAATCAATCAAAAAGTTTGGTTACCTAACAACAAGAATCAATAGAGCAAGCAAAGACATGAATATTCAATTGATATGCCTTCCAATCTCAAAAGATTATCAAAAGATAACAATCAATGGGTTTCAAACCTATTTGAAAAATATTATAGCTCAAATACCAAACCAGTTAATAGAGTTGAATTAAATCATAAAATTATTAGAGTTGAATTATCCTTTGATGATAATTTTGAATTAAATCACAACATTATTTTTTATTTTCCCAAACTATACTTAATAGAGTTGAATTAATAAATAGAATATATATATATATATATATATATATTCACATGATTTTTATTACACACGCACATACACACTACAAAAATTATGAACAAATTAACCAAAATGGATTTTCTGGATTTTTCAAAAATGACGTTAAATGCATAGCTCATAGTAATTTTAATAATGCAAAAATTATTAAACACATATATACACAACCATCAAATAAACGAACACAACAAAAAACTTACACTATCAAAAAATACACAGCTAAAAAACTTACCATAAATAACAGAAACCATGATCATACACACACTCTCAATTTATCATTCATAAAATAGCAAAATACAGATTCAAACTATTTGTTTTTGAATAATTATTCTAAAAATTTATTTTTTAGAATAATTAGTAGAATCATCTTTTTGTACTCTTCATGCAATATAGATAATAAATCAAGAACATATGCATTTTTGTTTCGTGCTCCTCACTCAAGAACACCCGTGAACAAAAACATTAGCAATGGGCCATGAAAAATTGAAGTTTTAAATAGAAATATTTATTAACATAACAAAAAAAAGATACCAGCAAACTATTGCATCAAAATCACCTAAACCATGATAAAGAAGTTCACCCACTTAATACCAACATGCCCAAACAATGCATAACAATTTTTTTTTTTTCATATCTATGGTAATAAAAAATTGATAGTTATAATTATGTTTAAATAGTTTATGTATACTTTTTTTATAGTTATATATATATATATAGTTATGTTTTAACACACTTATTTAAAGCACACTTATATTTATATATACTATTTTTGTATACCGTATGTAGTTATTTATATTGAACAATTTATTAATTCGGCATACCTTCTGTGCACCATCAAAATCCACACAATGACAATGTATTATATCACAAATGCATGAAGTATGTATACTATTATGTATATATACACAATCCAAGAACACTACAATGAATAAAGAAGAAGAATTTCCGAAACAATAAATAACAGAATCAATACGTATAAGTTTATTCAAGTTAATCGATGAAGAATAAATGTATAAAACGTACCTCAAAACAAATAAAAATTAAAACTTAAACCTCGAAATCGAATATATGTTGAAGCATCGGTGTCGAGGGATGGATGGCCTTCTGTAGAGGTTCGCGTCACTTGTTGTTGAAGATAATTGCGTTGTAAATATTAGCAAATTTTTTATATTTTTAATTATTAAAACATTAAATAAATAATATATATATATATATATAATCAAAAAGACTAATTAATTTTATTCACTATTAAAATTTTTTCGAACAAAGTTAATGTGCGTGTTGCAAGGTACAAATGAAAAAAAAAACACTCTAAAATTTTTTATTATAATATTATTATAGACAATAAATATATAAACAATAAAAAAATATATGATTAGCCCTATAAAAAAAATATCAAATAGGTACAAAATTCAACAAATTACATATAATAAGACATAAATGAAAAGATGATTTTCCTTCTAGTCACTTGCCTAAAAGTTATAAAATACTATTAATGTTAAAAAAAATATAAAAATTTATATTTTATCGTTATCAATTTTTAAGAATTCATATTAATTTATACGAATATAATATGAAATAATAATAAAGGCATAAAATTTCATATTATTTGATATTATTAATAATTTTTAAAATTCAATAAATTACTTAAAGTGAGAAGATAATTAAAATAAGTTATATTTATTATTTTAATATAAACTTAATGTTAAAATCTAATAGTCAAAATATTACTCAATTATTTAACTCGTATAAATTTTTATAAGAGCAAACATCTATGTATTTATTTATTAATATTAATTTATTTTCTTTTAACTTTATTTAAAAAATTATATTTATATTATATTTCAATAAATTCAAATTTTGTATTATTTATTTATTTAAAAGTTTTCTATAATAATACAATTTTGTTACTTATAATAATATTTATTTTTACTAGTTTATTTGTCAATTCAGATAATTTATAAATATTTTCTATTTTATTATACAATGAATTAATTTATATTTATATTAGTAGAAATTTTAATATATGTTAATTTAACTTTTAAAATAAAGAAAAAAATTATTATACTTATTGAATTATTTATTTAATATTACTTTCATACAAATTTGTAAGTTTCTTATTTTAAAATTTTAGAAAAATTTTTTGTATACTTTTATAAAAAATTAATACATCATAAAAATAGTTAATTTAGTCATTATTAATATATATAATTGTTTTTTGTATTATGATATTTTTTAAATTATTTATTTATTATATAATTTTTTTATGATTTTATGAGGAGAATACATGTTTCAAGGATTGCTCATCTATAGACCATTAACATACATTTAATAAACAAAATTAAATAAAATATTAAGACAAATAAAAAATAAAAAAAAATTTATATAATTAAATATTGGTTAGGGAAATGCTGTCACTAAATCCAAAGCTAAATTACTGGATTTTATAAGGTAGAAAAAATTCGTCGCTATATTATGTATTTTACTAGCCCGAGAAAATCCATCGCTAAATCATAGATTTTATTAGTAATGAAAATTCTATCGCTAAATCCGTCGCTAAATCATGGATTTTATTAGTAAGGAAAAATTCGTCGCAAAATCATGGATTTTATTAGTAAGAAAAATTCCATCATTAATTCTGTCACTAAATCATGGATTTTATTAGCAAGAGAAATTTTGTCGCTAATTCTGTCACTAAATCATGGATTTTATTAGCAAGAGAAATTCCGTCGCTAAAGCCGTCGCTAAATAATAAATTTTATTAGCACGAGAAATTCCGTCGCTAAATCTATCGTTAAATAATGAATTTGATTAGCAAGGGAAATTCCGTCGCTATATCCATCGCTAAATAATGAATTTTATTAGCAAGGGAAATTCAGTCGCTAAATCCGTCGCTAAATGATGAATTTTATTAGTGAGGGAAAAGTCCTCTCTAAATCCGCCGCTAAATAATGACATGTATTAGCGAGGAAAAAGCTCTCGCTAAATCCATCATTAAATAATGGCTGGTATTAGCGAGGGATATTTCGTTGCCAATCCGTCGCTAAATTCCCCACTTTTCTTGAGCGGAATTTAGGAAAATTTTTCGTCGCTAATCCGTCGCTAATTTCATTGCTAAAAACCTTGCTTTTCTTGAATGGAATTTACAAAAATATTCCATCGCTAAATCCCCCACTTTTTTAACGGAATTTACGAAAAATTTTCCCTCGCTAATCCGTTACTATTTTTTTTTCGAAAAAAAAAATATTAATCCCTTGCTATTCCCTAGCTAATCCGATACAATTTAGATAGGGATTGATCCCTAGCTAAAATTTCATAGCTAAAATGAACCCCTCTTGTAGTGTTTATTAATTTTACAACACATATACTTTTGAATCTACATTGGATGAGAAATCCTTGCTCAATGAGATTTTAGGATCATGTCAATTAATGATAATTTTTACATTTTCACAAAATTGCAACATTCACCTAATGAGTGTTTGGGATCATGTCACAAATGATAAGTTTTAGCACTATAATAACATCATGACAACTATGAAATTGAAGAGTTCAAATACATACTATAGAACCTGATAGCTAGGAAACTTTATGGCACAAAGATTATATTTTTCTAGAACAACATTGTCTGATTGGTTGTCATGTGAAGAGAGAAGAGTGTTAACAAACAAAGATCCATGCCCACATTTATAGGCGCCTTTTCCTTTCATTGATTACACAAATCAAAAGAGAAGAATTAAATAGTCGAATGATGATATTGAGCTCACAGATTCACTAGTCGAGGAGGCGAGAAATATTATTCAAGTTGGAAATAGATAAATCTCATTTGATCCTGATGATACATCTCATCACAATCTAACAAGAACTTTCATGTATTAGAAGTTATTTTATAGATTTCATGGTTATTATCTACTCATGGATCCCAATAGGTAGAGGTGACACATGGTTTGGGTGACACAACCCCTTACAATTTGAAGTTGAGTATGGCATGACACAACCCACCCATATTTCAGCTTAGAAATAACACAAGCTAGCATGTTCCAAAGGGATGACATGCATGCCTCTGGAGCATGCAGCATGACAAGGCAATAACATGTAGTTATACCAAAGATAAAATCCTCCTAGCTCACCCTAGCAAACATATCATGCTTGGGTCATGACTTAGAACAACATGAATGAGGACATAAGTACGACATGTGAATTCCATGTTTCATTTTTAATAAAAAAGATTGTTGGCTGGGTCTTGTCGGACTAGCATATTGGTTATGCCCATCTCTGATCCTATGTGACTGTAATCTTTTCAACACAAAGGCTAGCTAGCATCTTGATCCCTAGCTACCCATTAACCTGACCCTTAGCTTTCCTAGCACTAACCCACGATATCTTAGCTTGAACCTAAGGCAAGCATGGTCAAAACCTAGGTGTCCATGTGTTAGTCATGATTTCATGTCATGTTTGACCCTAGCCTTAATGAAGCTAAGGCTAGATGAGTTGCAAACTAAACTCGATGCAACATGACCTTTTTGACCTAAAGGGCTACCATGTCTTGTCCTACTACCTACTTTTTTTAGGCATGACATATCATGTCAGCCTATTATGGTGGCCCAATTTGGGCAATGGAAAATTGGTTCTTGCCAATATGATTTATCATGTTTGACACCTCTATCAATGAGCTTGAGATATTATGGATGTCAACTCTTTTGAGCTTAAAGAGGGATCACTTCATGATATGTTGGAAAATATTTAGTTTTAACATGTCAATCATTCTTACAAAAATAATTTCCTTAAATGGATGCAAGCTTTCAAATATAAATGAATGTTTAGACTAAAACCTGATGATGAAGAGTCTCAAATAAGATATAATGATCAATTAGTCAAAAATGAGTTTCGTCTAAAAAAAATAATTAATCTTAATGAAATATTTTTTTAGTCAAAAAGATCTATTTATAAATAAATCAACTTCATGCTTTTATTTATAAATCAATCAACTTGATGTAAAAACAACATTTTTTTTTTCACTATGATATCTAGGAGACACTTTACATAGAGCAACATGAGATATTTCAAGTAGAAAGAAATGAATATCTTGTATGTAATTATATAAAGAGTTTGTATAAGCATAAGAAAACCCCATGATTTTTATATAATAAATTTTATTTATTTATGGAGTCTCATGAATTTCTACATACTTTGCATAACTATTATATATTTGTTAGTTATCGGTCAAGTAATGACCAAAATATACTTTCACTAAGTGTTAACTACTAATCATAGGGCATGATAGAGTATACATTTATAAGCATAAAAAAGAACTCATAAGGGTCAATTCAAAGAATGACTTTGGCCAAGTCATTCGGATTATAGATATGCTAGACAACTAAGATATGCCTTATAGACATATCTGGTTATATAAATAATATCATTTGAAGAAGGTTCCTAATGAATTTTTGTTGAAAGAGACTAAGTCAATGGCAACTTTCTTAGCTACAAATTTAAGCCGACTGCTGAATATTTCTTATAAGACAAATGAGAAATATATAAACACTTGTCATAATCTTTATACCTTTGTTTTCAACAATCTTATGTATGCCATGATTCCTACCGTACTATATTAAACACACGTATGTGTAACCTTTTAAACTATTAATTAATTGTTTGCACATGGTTTATATAAGAGCATAAGCAAGATATGGCAAATATTCTTAAGTTTTGTTTGGTTTCATTCTTTTGACATGATTTTCAATTGGCAATTCCATCTATAATTTCTAATTTTGATATTGACCAATATTTCATTGATGTGCTATAAAATAAGAACCTAAAACCTTTCTTTGATCATCATCAAAGAAGGTTAGCATGTTGAAACTTGATTATACAATCAAATTATTTCTAGCTCAAGTATTAATCTAGGGCAACATGGTTATTTATACTCATGTTCTTATGTGAAAATTTGCCAATCCAAATACTATATTTCTACATCTTTGAAAATTTTCTATTTGTTGTTACCTTATATATATGTGTGTTTCTCCAAGCCTTTTAGTAAAACATAGATTTTCATAAATCTTATAAAATGGCAAAAATAAAAAATATTGAATATATGAAAATTTAAATAAATGGAACAATTTTTTTTAAATAAAAAAATTAGAACATTTATAATTTTTACTGTTATTTGAATTTAAAGTTTGCTATATCTATAAAATTTACTAATATAAAATTTTATAAAAAGTTTGAAGAATTATAAAAATAATATTTATAAATATAAATAAATAAATATATATAAATAAATACACACACACACACGCACGCACGCACGCACACACTACCAATAATATACAAAAAAATCACAAAAAAAAAAACCATCACCTAACTCATGTTCTTATGTGAAAATGTGAAAATCCAAATTATTAAAATTTTTTTTTTTATCGTTACCTTCAATATATATGTGTTTGTCAGAGCCTTATTAAAAAAACTTAGATTTTCATTTATTTTTTAAATTGACTCAAAAAAAATTAATTAAATGAAATTATAAATAAGTGGAACAATTGTTTTTAATTTAAAAAATATATAGAAAAATTTATAATTTTAATGATCATTTGAATTTAAAGTTTGCTGAATCTAAAAAATTTACATATAGAAAATTATACAAATAAAAAAATCAATCAGTCATTGAAAATTTTATAAAATGTTTGATGTATTATATAAACAATATATATATATTTATATATAAACTAAAAAACTATACAAAAAAATCACAAAAAAAAATTACTACATGTTGGGGTAGGATATTTGGAATGTGGTTTATTTGAAACAACAAAGTAATAGAAATGATGATAGATTCATTTAACAATAGAAACAAGAATAATCAACTGTAAAAAATGAATAAAAAACCTCAATATAAAAATTCCAAAAAATATAATCAAATGAAAATAAAATTCAATTAACAACAAACTAAATCAAAAAAAATATGGTAGGTACTCATTCACACATACAAAAAGTCTATAAACTACACTATGCCCAAAAATTTTGTATTGGACCAAAATATTTTCCAGGATATAAAATCTTAGAAATCAAAAAATTAGCACAAATATGTAAATTTGAGTTTTGGGGTAAATGCTCTAGATTTCTTTTCATGTTATTCTTTGGGTGATATGGTTAGTTAGTAGGATCTACAGTTTGGAATCAATAATATGATGACCACTATTTCCGGACCGAAGAGGAGATTATGTCCATGACTTTTAAATCTTCAAAAGTGTCCAAACTCTAATTTCTTATAGCATACAATCCGGCACACAAATGAAAATAAAAATCAATAACATCCACACAACACATTGAATTATAAATAAGTTGTAATCATATATATAATCCCCATACATACTACACACAATAAATCACACATCAATGCACATATTGAACACACATATTATGATTTAATTAAAATCATATAAATAAATTGCAAGATTCAAACCAATGTGAGGAGAGAGAGAGAGATAGAAAATGTTGTTCCTCAGCTCCTGGAACTCAAAACTAGAACAAAAATGGCAGAAATGCATAGTTCCATTTCTGTCTAATAAAAACACTCAATCCCATATCTGTATGAAAAAAAAATGCATGGCTCATTTTTGTTTTTTTTAAAGACCAGATATGGGCACTCCATCATACAAGAGGGCATGATGCATGCTCTCTTTGTGACAACAAGAACATTCTGATATTTACAAAGTTTTTAAAACTTTTTTTTTAAATTTTTAAAAAAATACAACACGAGATTTTATCACATGTACTTCATTTACAATGCTCTATGCCTTCAAAAAAAATAAAACAAATAATACTAACAAAATCAGTCTACCCAACTTGAGTAGACCTAACAAATCTCTCTTTATGCCCCATGTGGGGAGACACATACCAACACGCAACTTAAAGAAATTAAACTTTACCAATGATAATGATTTCGTAAACATATCAATGATAATTTTATTTGTATGTATTGAGTAAAACTGACTTTTCATCTAATATATCTCATATCAAATGATACCATACATCAATGTACTTCAATCTAATGTGAAAGATCAAATTTTAAAAAAGATATATAGTACTTTGATTGTCACACTGTACAATACATGTATAGGCAGTAATAAGTTAATGTATGAGTGATATAAAATAATGCTTATGGGTCAATAAGCCAATCACCCCTATGAGATACAATATTAGCAAAATTATCATTACTAACCTACATCAAGTCACTTTTTTAGGTGACATTAGCCTCTCTCTTGAGTCGGTCTTTTCTTATGCACTATTGTTAGTCCATTCCAAGAATAATAGTCATTTTTTATGTGTCCCAACTTATTACTATGATAACAGTTAACACTTGACTATTTTTTTTGAGAGTATATTTTATGACTTACCTTTAGAAAAATGAGTTTTTATATCAAATTGATATGTCTCATAGTGCTCATATCACGTATCTCAATGATGCTAATACCATGAAAAGTTCATTCCTTCTAAATTCTCATTGTTTCTTAAAATAATAAATTTTTTGAGATAATATACATCGACACACCTCCAAGTGGTGACATGCTCGGGAAAACTACAAAGTTATCCTAGTTGTATGGAAGTGAGTTCAACATTAGACAAGCTAAAAGATCATCATCTAAGATCATTTTCATGGATGAAAGTTGTTGGGTAATTGCGCTTCCATGATAATGAGATTAAGAAACAGAAACAACAGATGCACATAAAACAAGCAATATATATCCCAATCCAGCAAGAATCCATGACAGAATCAAAAAATGAGAAATCAACACAGGAAATAACGTGGTTCGCTAGTCGCTCAGTACGACTAGCTACATCCACCAGAAAATGCATATGCGTTACAGATTAAAACCAAACAGAAATGTCTTACAGTATGCAGCACATAGAGCAGTGGAAAAAAATCACACAGAGAGAAGAGAGAGATGATGAACAGTTCCACGGGTCAAAAACAGCCACCCGAAAAAAAAATTACAAATCATTTTATATTAAAAAACATCTCGGTTCATTTAACCGAAGTGGGTCGGATCATGGAACGGGTCAGGCTCTGCTCCAAAAATTTCGATCCTCTGACCGAGCAGCGGGACCTCCGTTATTGTGCTACTGCTGCATCCCCGGGCTTTTAATATTTCTTTTCCTGCACTTACATGAAAATATTAAAACAGAAAAATATTTGGTTATACAAATAGATTATTCAATAAAAACAAATTACATATATAATAATCTCCACCTTAATTTGTTTTGCATATAGATAGAGAGATACTCTCTATAAACAGTTAGTCCAAAAAGACTACATCTGATTTGATATGTTCAGTAAGTCAAGACAGGTCTTAACTTATTCAGAGTAATAGGTTTGATAAACATGTCAGCTGGATTATCAGAAGTTTTAATCTTCTTTACTTGTACCCTCTTCTCAGATCGAAGGAAATGATATCGCACATCAATGTGCTTTGTCCTCTCATTATGCACTTGGTCTTTTGCTAAACAGATAGCACTGAGGTTGTCACAGAAAACTGTTGCAACCTCTTCTGAAGACCAAGGTCCTTGAGAAAACCTTTCAGCCATATCGCTTCCTTCGCAGCTTCAGTCAGAGCCATATACTTTGCTTTAGTAGAACATAAAGTAACAGAAGATTGCAGTGTGGCTTTCCAGCTAACTACAAAACCACATACAGTGAAGACATAACCAGTCATAGATCGTCTACTGTCAACATCTCTTGCATTGTCAGAATCAGAATATCCTGCTAGCAAAAGTTCAGATTCATTACCAAATATCAGACCAACATCAGGAGTCCCCTTGAAGTACCTAAGTATCCTCTTAATAGCTTTCCAGTGCTCTTGACCAAAGTTTATCATAAACCTACTCACTACACTTACACACCATAAGATACATGAGGCTCCCGATAGTACTAGAATAAGGAACCTTAGACATTTGTTCTTTGTCAGATTCAGATTGAGGACAACATTCTAATGTCAGATGGAGGTTAGAAGCAAATGGTGTGGACAGAGGCTTACAAGAAGCCATTCCAAATCTAGATAGAAGTTTCTGAATATATTGTTTCTGTGAAAGAAACAATTTTCTTTTAGTTCTATCTCTGATTTCCATACCTAAAATTTACTTTGCTCCTCCAAAATCTTTCATATCAAATTCAGAACTAAGGAGATCTTTTAGTTCCTGAATATCAAATTTATTTCTAGCAGCAATAAGCATATCATCTACATACAATAGCAAGTAGATATATGACTCATCCTCGTGCTTTTTGAAATAAACACAGCATTCATGATCACACCTACTGTATTCATGACTAGTCATGAAACAATCAAATCTCTTGTACCACTGACGGGGAGACTACTTAAGTCCATAAAGGGACTTCAGAAGCTTGCACACATGGGTTTCCTTATCTGATACCTCAAAACCATCAGGCTGGCTCATGTAAATTTCTTCCTCCAGTTCTCCATGAAGAAATGCAGTTTTAACATCTAATTACTCAAGTTCAAGGTTCTAATGTGCCACTAATGCTAGAAGCACCCTGATTGAGGTATGTATGACTACAAGAGAAAATATCTCATTATAATTGACACCCTCTTTCTAACTGAACCCTCATGCAACTAAACGTGCCTTAAATTTTACACCACCAGCAATAGAGGCATCATTTTTCTTCTTGAAAATCCATTTGCAAGAAACTATCTTTCTCCCTTTTGGTTTAGGTATAATAAGCCAAGTACCATTCTTATGAAGAGATTCAATCTCTTCATTTATGGCAACAAACTATGACTCAAATTTAGGACATCTAACAGCATTCCTGAAGGAGGATGGTTCAAGAATATCAATCTCTTCAGCAACTTGTAGGGCAAACCCTACAAATTCATCAAAGTCGAATCTTAGAGGAGGACGTGCATTCACCCTTCTTTGTCTATCCCTTGCAATACAGTAGGGAATAGACTCTTCAGGTACATGTTCAGGATCAGGTTCAATAACAGATTCAGTATCATTTTCATGATCAGCTATTATTTGTCTAGAGACAACAGGTATCCTTCCTGGAGCAACAAAATCAGATTTTAGCTCCACCTTAATTTCAACTTGAGGAACATCAGATAGCTGAATAGGACTAGGCACTTGTTTTAGAATGACACTCTCGTTGAAGGGAACACTCCTAGATAGTATAACTCTTTTTTCAGATGGTGACCAGATACGAAATCCTTTGACTCCATCACCATAACCAACAAATATTCCATTGCGTGCTCGAGGTTCAAGCTTACCATCATTTACATGATAGTATGCAATACACCCAAACACCTTCAGATTGGAATAATCTGCAGGTTTACCAGTTCACACCTCGAGTGGAATTTTAAAATTAATTCCACTATGTGGTGATCTATTTATTAGATGGCATGCTGTATTAACAACTTCAGCCCAAAACTCTTTGCCTAAGCCTGATTGAGAGAGCATACATCTTGTTCTCTCCAGAAAAGTTTGGTTTATTCTTTTAGCAATGCTATTTTGCTGAGGAGTGTCCCTAACAGTCTTGTGTCTAGCTATACCTTTGTCCTTACAGAATTCTTCAAATTCAGATGAACAGAATTCTAGACCATTATCTGTTCGTAATAATTTAACATTCTTTTGTGTTTGATTTTCTACTAAGCTAACCCACTTCTTAAACTTTATAAAAGTCTCGGATTTATCTTTTATCATGAATACCTAGGACATCCTAGAGTAATCATCAACTAAACATAAATAAAATCGAGCACCCCTAAGAGATGTGACTCTAGAAGGGCCCCACCAGTCAGCATGGATATAATCCAAAATACTTTTTATATAGTGTATGATCTTACCGAACTTAATTCTATGTTTCTTACCAAAAACACAATGATCATAGAAATTTAATTTACTGACTCTATGACCAACAAGAAGATTAAGATCAGAGAGAATTTTCATACCTTTCTCTCCCATATGTGCGAGCCGCATATGCCACAGTTTGGTAAGTTCAGCTCTGTCTTCATATGCTGGCTCTATGGATGTGACAGCAATAACCCTTGTCACTGTGGAACTTATTAGTGTGTATAGCATTCTAGTCTTATGCCCCTTTAGTACAACATCATCTCCTCGGTGAACATTCAGTGTTCCCTCTCTACCACGGAATGAATATCCTTGATCGTCCAGAACACCAAGAGAAATGAGTTTCATTGTCATCTCAGGGACATATCTCACATTTGAAAGTGAGACAATTCAGCTATCCCAAGTTCTTAGTCTGACTGTGCCGATTCCAACCACTTTACATGGTTGGCTGTTCCCCACCACAGCATGGCCAGCTTCCTTCTTGTCATATTTGCTGAACCACACCAAGTGAGTGTTTATATGGAAGGAAGCATCAGTATCCAGGATCTAAGAATCTGTTCTTGTGATCATTGTGAAGGTTACCAACACAAGGTCTTCTCCATCATCCAGATCATCAAAAGTCACAGCAGCAGCATGCGGGGGGTTAGGTTGACCTTGATGTTCAAGCCTTGCTCTCTTTTTCGGGCACTCAGTTTTCCAATACCCTTTCTGTTTATAGTAGTGACAAATGTCACCCTCCTTTGACCTCTACTGAATCTTATTTCCCTTCTTGAATGGAACAGGTTGTGGCCTCCTGTTTGTCACCATCAATCCAACAGGATGTTGTTCAAGTCTTTCAACCATAGCCTTCTGCCTCATCTCTCTGGAGTGTAGGGCAGCCCGAACATCCTCTAGTGTACTCTCCTCATTTCCCACAATGAGAGATTCAATAAAATTTTCATAGGAAGGAGGAAGAGAAACTAAGAGTAGAAGTGCAACATCCTCATCATCCACCTTAGCATCCACACGTTTAAGGTCCATGAGGATGCTGTTTAAGTCATCTAGATGCTTCTTTAAAGAGGTTCCCTCTTGCATCCTCAGTGTGAACAGCCTTCTCTTCAACAGAAGCTTGTCCGTCAATAATTTAGTCATGTACAGTGACTCAAGCTTGAGCCACAGTCCTACAGCAGATTCCTCATCTACTACCTCAGCAATGACTTAATCCGACAAGCTCAACAGAATGGTGGAGTGCTTTCTCTTCACGTCTCTAAGCCTCAGCATCGGTTATTACAAGAGCAGCAATAGTGTGTGGACCGAAGCCTTGAACTAGAGGACTCCAAATATCAAAGTTTTTCAAATGCGCTCCCATTTTAATCTGCCACATACTAAACCCATTTCTACCGTTGAATTTCACAATCGTGGTGTTTAGGGTTCCAACCATTTCAACAGAATATTGCTTGTACAGAAAAATCTCAAACCCTAATAGCACAATTGCTCGAAAAATCCCAAACATTGCTCTGATACCAATTATTGGGTAATTGCACTTCCACGGTAGTGAGATTAAGAAACAGGAATAACAGAAACATAGAAAACAAGCAATATATATCCCAATCCAGCAAGCATCCACCACAGAATAAAAAAATGAGAAATCAACACAGGAAATAATGTGGTTCGCAAGTCGCTCAGTACAACTAGCTACATCCACCAAAAAACACTAATGTGTTACATATTAAAACCAAATAGAAATGTCTTACAATATGCAGCACACAGAGCAGTCGTGAAAAATCTCACAGAGAGAAGAGAGAGACGATGAATAGTTCCACGGGTCAAAAAGAGCCACCCGAAAAAAAAATTACAAATCATTTTATATTAAAAAACATCTCGGTTCATTTAACCGAAGCGGGTCGGATCATGGAATGGGTCAGGCTCTGCTCCAAAAATTTCGACCCTCTGACCGGGCAGCAGGACCTCCGTTATTGTGCTACTGCTGCATCCCCAGACTTTTAATATTTCTTTTCCTGCACTTACAAGAAAATATTAAAACAGAAAAATATTTGGTTATACAAACAGATTATTAAATAAAAACAAATTACATATACAGCAAAAGTTAATTTACTAGTTTTTGAAAGATACTAATGTGCATTGATATTAGATTACCATACTTTAACTTTAGGTTAACTAGATATTGAATGATCTATATTTTATTTCTAAACATGCTCATTTCTAAACATGCTCATTTCAAACATAGATTCTAGTTCTTTGATAGTTTGTCTGCTCTCATTTCATCAGTAACACTATTTATTTATTACCAAATTGTTGAGACATCCCTAAAATATAGGTCTTTCTATCATTCTTGCTCTGTTTTTTAGGTTTCTCTTTCTTCCTCATTGGATTATACAACTGTTTGACTACAAGGTAATCATCCATTCTATTTTTTTCAAATAGAATAATTGGTCATAGTCAACCTTATTATTAGAGTGATCTTTCATAATAATAAAAAAAATAATGTTGACCACAAATAATTAACCGAGATAAAAATATCCCAAATTATGTCTGATATTATTCTATTGATATTGAAATAATTAAATATGAATATAATAATAATGAATAAACTGAATGCATTCACAATATTAATGACGAACACCCTTCTCCATAGAAGTTTGAATATCATTTTTGGGTAGAATCAAAACTTTGCTTTGATACCAATTGTTTGGATATGATGTTTTGATTATTGTTTATTTGAAATCACAAAGTAATAGGAATGATGGCTGATTAATTAAATAACAAAAGCAAAGTATTATCAACAACCCAAAATGAAGAAAAAGCCTCAATGCAAAAATTCTAAAAAATATAATCATGTGAAAATAAAGTTTAAGTCACAATAATGCCAAATCGAATAATATATCCTAAAAACTTCTTCACACACACAAGAAGTCCGTAAAGCACATGCACATTACCTCCAAAAATTATATTTTGGATTAAAATATATTTTCTTGAATGTAAAACTATACAAATCAAAAAATAGTACAAATATGCAAATTTAGGATTTTGTGATGAATGCTTTCGACCTCTTCACTATTTCTAGACTAAAGAAAAGTTTTTGGCCATAGTTTTTAAATCCTCAAAGGTGTCCAAGCTCAAATTCTTTACGGCATACAATCATTTACATAGATAAAAATAAAACCGATAAAATCTACACTACACACACTAAATTACAAATAAGTTATGATTATATATATATATATATATAATCCACACATATAATGCACAGAAAATAAATCATATCAATGCGCATATTGAATACACATAATTCAATTTAAATACTATCACATAAATGATTTGCAATATTCAAATTAGTGTGAGGAGAGAGAGAGAGAGAGAGAGAGAAACTATTGTACCTTAACTTCTAGAACTCAAAATCATAAAAAAATGGTAAAATTTATTCCCCTATTTATGTCTAATAAAAACTCACGATCTCATTTTTGCATGAAAAGAAATGCACAACCCATTTATGTCTTTTTTAAAAGACTAGATAGGGGCAGTTTACCATCAAGAGGTTACAATGCGTGCCCTCTTTGTGAAAACAAGAATTATTAACAAACTTTTAAAACCTATTTATTTATTTATTTTTTTTAAAATAGAACATGAAATTTTATATAATGTACTTGGTCTACCATTTTCTACGACTTCAAAAAAAAAAAAAAATAAAATAAAATAAATAAAACTGATCTATCCAACTCAGGCATACCCAACATTGCCAAAACTCTTGTTATTATGTGAATATTAGCAAATCCAAATAATCTCTATATACAACTTTGAAAATAATATTTTTATTAACTTTGATCGTCATGTGTTTCTCTAAGTCTGATTAGTAAATTTTAAAATTTCATAAATTTTATAAATTGGCAAAAGCAAAAAATAAAAAATATATGAAAATATAAATAAGTGGAACAATTTTTTAAGAAAAATCAAAAATATATATAGAAATTTTATCATCTTTGAAAATTCACCAATAGAAAATTCTATAATTCACTGAAAATTTTATATAAAAATTGATGAATTATAAATTATATATATATATAAACTACAAATAATATAAAAACTATTTAGTTTTGTATAATTTATCAAGATCAAAATACAAATATCGAAAAAGATGTAGAAATGAAAGCATAAAACATAATCATCCATATTATGAAAATTTTTAAAATCTATCAAAAGTTAAATTTAAAATATTATTAAAATTTAAAAGAAAATAACTATGATAATCAAATTAATCATGTAAGTTTTTTTATGATTTTTGAATTGAAAGATAGATAATTTTATTGTAGAAATTTTAAAAAATACATTTCTAAAACACAGAAAAAAAAAGCACAAAAAACACTAAAATGATAGAAATGCTGTACTTGCCGAAAGTATAAAACTATTTAAATTCTAAATCCACACGGAATGAATTATGAATCTAAATCAAGAATTAGCTGTTAGCTCTTGGACCAGAAACAGGCTCGGCCCCGGCGACGAGGGTTCTCATTGTCGGTCTGAAGATCAAGATCAGACACCTTGCGAGGCTTCCCATTGTCGGGCTGAAGATCAAGATCAGACACCTTGCGAGGCTTCCCATTGTCGGGCTGAACATCAAGATCAGACACCCATTGTTGGGCTGAACATCAAGATCAGACACCCATTGTTGGGCTGTCATGAACATTGTGGTGCTCCAAACAAAATATTTTTTATAAATGAGTTTTTCCAAAACAAAGTGGGCGTAAGTCTGATGACTTCGATAATGTCCCTTTAAAAATTATATTCTTTTAATCTCGGTTGGATTGTTTCCTCCTTTCTACTTTACGTGGTATGACTTCCATTAATGATTGTATTTCAAGGTTATAGTTATAGTTTAATCTAGCAGAGTATTCTGTCGTATGGTTTGTTCTTTACTCATCTTGTTCTTTGCTTCCTTTACAAATCTAAAAATTCCAACACTGGGTTCCTCATCAATGTTTCGTCCAATCTCTCAAGGAATATCGATGCTCATGATACGATACAATTTTTTTTAATGATCCATTTGCGTGTTTTATTTGCATATCTACATGTTATAAATATTCATATCTAATCATGTTTTGCTCCAAGCATCGTTATTTTACCTGTTTCTTTTCAGAATTGCTTAAAAAAAAGGCCACCAATGAAATATACATAGGTTATACGTAAATATGATGTAAATAAGCATGGATTTCAGCACTAATAGAATATTTCATCATCGTCCTTAAATTAGTATTATAATCGTAAATATTATGAATAGTGGCTGATTCCAAAAGTGCTATTGTACAGTGGGAAACAGTGATAAAAATTTGACTAATATAGCAGTGAAAATTAACACTGCTATTTACAAAAAAATTCAAATACTGGATATCCATAACTTAATTTAATTGGGGCGAATAAGGATATTAATTCTCATTTAAATCTTAACTTTAGAAAATATTAAATAAGATTATCGTATTTAATTTTGTGATCTTGGTTGCAACATCAATATGTTATTTTGTCTATTTGATAAAATAAAAAGCATGGGGAACAAGACTGATTAAATCAATCTTCATAAAATAGATTCTCCCCAAAATAATTAGATCATAAATTCTTCTTTGATATAAATACATGTCCAATTGTTTCCTTACCACTGGTTTCTCATAATAAAAACATAGCTATCAACTTTCTATTCGTTTCTTGTAATAAAGTATATTCTACTTTTTAAGAGTGATCATCAATAAATATCATATTTAATTGTCCAATTGAGTATTATATTATACATAGCATATAAATATCAATTTTTCATAATTCAATCTACGCATGTACATGTTAACACTTTTTATGTTTCTATATATGTTTCATATGCTTGTGAATTGATAAATTATGATCATGTGTAATGATATTCATTTTAGCTAGTAGTAGAAGGTATTTCTCACTTGCATGTATCTCATCTAATAAAATAAAATGATCTCTAGATGCTATCATTTAAGTGGCATAAAACTCTTACCTTTCATAATGAATAAATTTGACTAATTTTCACTGGTCACCAACAAAATGACTCATGTATCAAATATCATCTAATCTGACGTGTATGAAGCAAATTAGTCAGCATGACATGTGATGTAGAATGATACTTGTGAATCAATCAGTCAATTAATTTCTTGACTCACTGTTAGAATTATTATTACTAACTAATACTGATTGTATATTATCTTTTGTAGTGATGTTGTCTCCCTTAGTTTATCTCTTCTCAACAGCTTGTGATTATCATTTTCAATTATATTAGATATGTTTAAATCATTACTAATGTATTAAATCTCAAAATTCTAAAATTAAATCTACTTGTCATGATCACTATTGAGATAATTAACTAGTAAGAGCAACTCCAATGGGAGATGCTAAAAAAGGGGTGCCAATGTTAATTTGCAAACTTGAACAGTGTTTTTGACACCCCTAAACACATTTTTACTCCAATGGTAGGTGCCAAAATAAGGTGCTATTTTAACAATTAAATATTTTTTTTAATTAAAGTTTTTTTTTCAACCTATGAGAAAGATCATTTGAGATGCACAGTAACCATAACTGCTATTTTGCATCTTCTATATTCTCTCTCCAAGGTTGCCAAATATGGCACCCTAAGACATTTGATGGTATTTTGCCATCTCTTATACCAACTCCATTGGAGAAAGTTTTTTTCATTGTTTGGGTGCCATTTTAGCGGTTATGAAGATGGCACCCCTTATAGCAACTCCCATTGGAGTTGCTCTAAGTGTCATATATATCTACCTTAGGGTTGGTAAGGAGGGATTAGGGGAGGGTAAAAATTAAAAAAAAAATCACTTCCAATCATATCTATCTTTTCTCTGTTTTTCTTTCTCCTTGCTTCTTTGGAAAGTTAATTTTACACGATGATATACATGAATACCATATCTCATGGAGGTGACATGCTCAAGGATATCACAAAATTATTCTACTTGTTCTGAAGTGAGCTAAGAAGTAAATGGTAGGCAGCTGATTCATAGATAAAAATTAAATATTTATCTATGAAATGTAAATATATAAGATGTCTAATGATTAATAGTTTCTTTTTAAATATAATATTATCCTACATATGATATACTCTTGCTTCTTTGAGAATCAACATTACCAATCATCACATAGTTGCTTGAAATTGTGACAATCTTGCATTCTATTTTTTTCAAATAGAATAGTGAGTGGGTTGTAATTTTATAAATGAGAAGTGATCCTCCATGTAACTAAAATTAAATTCAATCGAAAGATAAATACATAAACAACAATACTGAAGCAATCATTTGACATCACATTAGAGGAATCAAAATATTATGATACCAATTTAATAATATTAGAACATTATGATTCCTAATGATGATATCATTGAAAGATTATGTCACACAAGGCTATGATATCACTTGTTGCTAAGATAAAATTTTATGGTTCTTTACCACTAGTTTGTGTGAGAAACCTTCATGGCTTTGATACTATTACTTGTTTTTTATGAAGTTATTATGGCTCTCATACTTCTTGTTGGGGAAGCTGATTGAAATGCAAGCGTAATGAAACTAAACCTTTTAAAAGACCCAATTAATTTATTGATTTAAATTTTGTTTAATTTTAAATAGTTGCTGAAATTAGTTTTTTTTTTTAAATTTTCATTTTATTTATTATTTTTTAAAGTGGGTTTGAGTGGATATGTGTGAACTAATGCAAATCACACAAATTTAACATATAATTATTGTCGAAAATACTCAAACATCATCAATAAAAAAATATAATTCAATATCCAACAAGTCCAATTAAACCAAAAAACTACAAAGGGATACTAGAAATTCGACACAAATAATTATCAAATACAATTTTCACTCACTAAATATAACCTTTGGAACCAAGATTTTGTTATTCAAAAATATGAAATTCACGAAAACCTAAAATCAAGAAAAGAAAATGTAAACATGAGTTTTTGAGTGTTTCGATGCAAATAAATCAATAAACCTCACATGCTATTCTATATGTTAGGTTTCTTAGAATCGCTTATTTCAGGAATAATCTTCATGGAAACAAGTTGAAAAGAAAGGTAACACCTCAAATATATTTATGTTACGAATTTATATCACATGTAATGTATTATTTTGGGAGGTGAGAAGAGAGGGCACACGAATTGTTCTATAAATTGGAACCTAATATTGTTATTTGTTGATTTCAGTCACCAGAGTGAGGAAGGCTCTATGCTTTGGCTACTAGAACGAAGATATATATATATATATTTTTCGTTACTTAACCTAATATTGTTAACCTTCATGGTAATAAGTTTTGGAATAACAAACACATTCAAACATCTTAATTAAAAAATAAATCAAACCAACAAAAAAGTAAAAAATCTAATCTACCCAACTTTGCATACCCAACTATAGATCCTACAAATCATGCTATTTGTTGCAGTGTCATTTTTATTTGAATATGAAATTGTTAAGTAAAGAATATGATCCAGTAACTATTGAAATACATTAATTTGCAATAATATTATGTTAGTCGCTGACATATTCCACAATCAACACTCATTAATCACTAATGGATTTTATTGAGAAAAAAAAAGGAATGATTACAGAGAAAAAAAAAATATTGATTATTTAGAAAATAAAGTGAGAGAATTGTGTTTTGGTGCACTCCACAAATATTATTTGAAAATAGGTAACCCAACTATTAATATTTCAAAATAAGTGCACTAAATTTTTAACTAATTAATTTTTGTTGCACTATAATATAACAATCCAAAAATATCCTTAATGTATGTCTCCTTTGACCCATCTTCCCATGTAATTCTATCCATACACAAGTCAATGGAGCTCCATGGAGCTGGTGTCCTAGAGCTATATGGAGAGAGCTCCTGGAGATCGACCATGAGCTACATGGAGCTTGTCGGGTTCCCGTAGAGCTCCTGGAGTTCAACCACGAGCTTCATTGAGCTCCCATAGGCTCAACGAGTTCGTATGCATGGAGCTCTTATTGAGTTTCATGGAGCTCCATTAACTCGGGCATGGATAAAGTTACAGGGGGAGAGGGGTCAGAGGAGATGGAAAATAAGGATATTTTTGTATTGTTATATTATAGTACTCAAAAATTAATTAATTAAGAATTTGCAACATTTATTTTGAATATTAACATTCTGGTTCCCTTTTTTTAATATTTTGGGGAGTACACCAAAACATAATTCTCCCAAATAAAGCAATCTTTATTGACAAAAAAGTAGGTACTTCTGAATTTATATCATATGTCTTATTAAAAAAAAATTAAAGTTATAATTTAAAATAAAAAATTCTACAATAATAATATAAAAAACTAGATAATAAAATGAAATGAAAGCTAGTAAAACTCGAGATAGAGATGATAACAAATGAGGAGAAATCATATTTTAATCGAAGAAAAATTAGAAATCTACAAGGGATTTATGATGTGGGCAAGGTGGGGTTCACTTACCAACATCTAACTTTATATTTTTTAACTTGAAGCAACCTTTCACATACTACTTATCTCTCATTAATAGCTATGTGAGTACATTAGCTAGGTTGTCCTCCAAATGACATTTTTTATATATATCTATACTTCATTCTTTAACATTTTCTCATATAAAGTGATATTGTAATCTAATATATATTTTAAGTGAAATATTACATTCTTTGCTATGTGCAGACTACTCTAACAATCATAAAAATAATTATTTTGTTTTTTTAAACTCTTCTAATATTATTTGTAACCAAATTACCTCTTTACTAGCTTGCATAGCAGTAAAATATTCTATCTCTATTATAAAAGTATATATGATAGACTATAACTTTTAAACTCAACTTATAGTTCTTAGAGTAAGAGTAAACACATAGCCAGTCTTAGGCTTGCTATCTTTAATATCCCCTACATAATCTGAATCAATATAATCTTTGACAATAAGAGCTAAACATTTGAAACAAATTCCAATATCTAAGATATTTTTGATATATCTCAAATTCTTCTTTATAACACACAAATGTTCTTTAATAGGATTCACCATATATCGATAATTAACTCTCATTGCTTATGTAATATACTATTTTGTGCAAATTATAGTAAATATTAACTTAATATAGTAAATCAATATGGTACTCGAGATATTTTCATCTTATCTACTTTAATGCTAGGAAACATGTTTATTGATAACTTATAATTGATAGGAAAATATGTAGAAATTAGCTTAAATTATGTATATCAAAGCATCACAAGACTCATGATAAAGTAGCTTACAATCATTAATATTATTCTTTTGTGAAAGCGGAAAGCCAGATATTCTCATTATTCATGTATCGATAAACTTACATCCTAAGAATCTTATTTGTCAATTTCAAATCTTTTTTATGAAATTTTTTTGCCAATTATATCTTCAATTCTTGAACATGATAGTTAATGAACCTTGCTACCAATATATCATTCACATACAATAGTAAGATAATACAATTATCATCATCAAATCTATTGTAACATACACAAGAATCTAAACAAGTTTATTATATCCAAGATTGATGATAAAAGAATTAACCATCTTATATTAGTATCTTGGTGCTTATTTGAGGCCAAATAAAGATTTATTTATTTTATAAACCAATTTTTATTTTTATTTTTCCTCAAAACCTTATGGTTGCAAAGAATATATTTTCTTTAAGTTTTCTATGATTATATTCCATTTTTATGTCTAACTTCTCTAATTATTAATCATATGTATCACATATTGCTAGGATTACTCGAATTATTATTAGTTGAGTAGAAGGAGAAAATAATTTGTTGATGCCGATGCATTTTTGTTGTATATAGTTTGTTTTGATAAATTATTTTGTATAACTAAAATATTTTCTGTTTTAATATTTTAATATTAGTACAGGAAAGAAAATATTAAGAGGTTCGGAATGTAGCAATAGCACAATAATGAGGGTCCCGCTGCTTGGTCAGTGGGCCGAAGAAATTTTTAGAGCATAACTTGATCCATCCGAGTGATATGACCTGCTCTGTTCATTAATACCGAGAAATTGCTAATATAAATATATATATTCTATTTCTAGCTATTTTTCTCTATAGGACTATTTTTTCATCTTTCTCTTCTCTGCATGATTTCTTTCTGATTGCTGCTCACATACTTTGTAAGATATTAATTTTGTTATAATCTATTAATACATAAGCATTTTTCTGATAGATGTAGCTAATCATGCTGAACAACTAGTAAACCATGTTATATTTGTGTTTCTGTTGTGGTGTTTGGATTGTGGATAAATAATATATTGTGATGCGAATTTCTGTTTGTTTTGTATTCACCTGAGATAAAATCACAAACTACAAGTGAAATTTCCTAACAATTTTTTATGCATATTATTTGACTACCAGTCATGTAAGTTACTACTCCTTTTGATCATTACTATTAAACTTTATCTTGTAGATCCATCTATTTCTAATTATCTTTCTTCCATGTGGTAGCGAAATGAGATATCATGTCTTATTTATATGGAGAGCTTCAATTTGTTCTTACATTATTGTCATCTAAACAGAAGTTTCTTGATTTTTTGTTCTCATATAAAATTGGTGGTTCTTCAACCTCTGTTAGTAGATAGCATGCAACATTTCTCTCTATAATATGCTTTGAGTACCAAGTTAGTTCTTTCACTTCCTAATTTAATTGTCACACCTCAAATATCTAACACTTATTTGGTATTTATTTATTGTTCTCTAGTGATTATGTTCTTATTATTTATTTCCAACAAAATGTATTCTCTATATTATATTATACTTTTCCTTATACCATGTCTACTTCGAAGTTGACATCTCTATTAATGATAAGCTTGCAAATAGTTGTATCTCACAAATGATATTTCTTCACCCCATCAACATATTCTAATAATATATATTTTATGGATTCTGAATCTAGTTTTGATCGTTCTTGGGTATTGCACATAACACACATGTGATTCTTAAATGAATGTAGGCAAGACTAGTCAGCTAGCTTACTATCCACATTTCTATCGGCATCTTCAAGTCAATCATACTTGATGATGACTGATTGATCATAAAACAAGTAGTCTCGACTGTTTATGCTCTAAATGACTTAGCCATCCCTATAGGAAATGTGATTTATGATCTTTATATATTCAATGCCACATACGTGCTTTTCCAATCTAAATTGTTTATCAGTGTTCATGTTTACTATGAACGAGAGACAACATGCCTAAGATAATTCACAATATCTTATTAGGGAAGTATTAGCATATATATACTTTAATGGAAAAACATTCATATCAAACAAAAATGAGGATACAATTAGGGAATATATGTTTATCTTAAGAAAACAAGGATTAGTTTATTTTCCTAGGAATCACTTTGGCAAAGCTGAATACAGAAGTTCATTTTTTATAAGATTATTGCCGTGTGACTCATTTTGAGGATACAAGAGAAAAAAATTAAGATGGCTTCATATTGCATATTGCACATTGCAATTATTTGTTATTAAAGAACTATGTGAATACTAATTTCAATTTAACAAGATTGAAAATCTAGAATATTATATACATATTGCTCATTTATTTTGCTTGTATTTTTTCATTAGAAATAAATACTAGATTACTACTAAGTACTAACATTGTATTATGTAGAGACAAATTATTGGATATGATGAATTACTCTAAATATTCTTGATTGATTATTTATTTTCTTATTCAAATTATAGGTAAATTTCAATTATTATTTCATAAATATCACTTACAAGAATTTTTTGTATTTTTGTTTAGTAAAAGAGTTTTTTTCTAAAAATTCTAAAAAAATAATGATGAACATTTAGTTATGTTGACAATCTAAGATATAATAGCTATCCATGGTCCACCCATAAATACTGATGATTCCTTATTGGACTTTTTTCTAAAGATTTGATTTACCATGAAGCCCAAGTATGTAGTAGATACTAAAAATAGATAAGCCCAAATCAGCCCAAATCAACCCAAATCACTATTATAATTTCAATTTAAAATTTATTTAAATTATTTGTGGAATAATTCAGAATCGATTATAAATCATACTATAATAATTTTATGAACACGCGCCCATGTGTATTCTTATAAATGTGACCAAAAGTACCTTCTATGGTGGTACTAGCTGCCAAATGAAATTAAATGTAAGGTTTTTTCTAATAATGCAAAAGGGAAAGAATAGTTGAAGTAGAGTCATGGGACTCATAAGATTTTGATATATAAATATAGAAATTAATTAGAGCATGTTTAATTCGGGCACTCCTTATTTGAGTGCTCAATTTGAGTACTTGATATAAGAGCACTCAATTCCCTCTTTAATATATGCATATATATATATATATATATATATATTAAATAGATACGCATTTATTTTGGAGTTGCACTCTATGTATTAATTAACCCAAATTAAATTATTACATTAGCTTGGTAAAACATTTAGACCTATTATTTTAATAATGATCCTTAAGTATTTAAATAATTATATTTTATTTTCTTTATGGTGTATGAGTGTAACCAATAGATTCTATAAAAATTAATAGTAATAGTAAATATTTTTAATATTACAAACAAAGAGTAATATCTATTAATATAACATTTTCAGCTAAGTTATAAGAATATCAAAGTTTGATACAAGTCATGGAACATATCATACTTTATATAGTTTAAATCTTTGATTACTTGATACATGAGTAGACTATCAAAATAAAGGAGTTAGATATTTTATGCTGAGTCATTTGAGCATGACTATGCATATTCAATCTCACTCCATCAATGGACTCAAGATATCTTTCTTATTATTTTGTAGAGACAAATCCGATGTTAATTGCTCATACTTCTTTTTATGATTTGTGACATATTCAATAACAATTTTTATTGTTTATCCTAATACTATGATATTTGATAAATATGTTTGCTATAACAAAACAAAAAAAAAAAGATTGCTTGTGGATAAAAGGAATATTTTTGAGCTCCTCGGAATAGTTTTCATGTCCCATAAAACAAATTTATTGGATAATTTAATTTTCTAACTTGCAATAAAATGCATCAATGATGTCACATGAACATTTCATCAAATGATCCAATAAAGGATGTGTGATAATTATGGTTTTGATTTTCTCTTTCCAAGTCATGTATTAAGAGAATAAGCGAAGAGATTTACATTTGATATCAAATCCAATAAAGTTATCTGCACAAATACATCTCTAATATGTATATAAATTTCAAGGTACAACATATCCTTAAATTAATGGGAGTTTGAGACTTGATAATGATACTCACTTATTTGGTCGAGAATGTCACACTATTAATATTAATTCACTCTCCACCATACACACATTTTAAAGAAATTTCATGTTGGAGGGTGCTTGTTTGATCATATCCATCAATGTGATATTTATCTCCACTTTATTAAGCACTTCAAATGTGTCTCATACATGATTGAAGTCTTATCTTTCTAGAAGGGCATTTGGGTTTTTGGAATAGTAGATTCAGAATATTTTCTTCTTTCTATGTCACCTTTGTTGAAATTTCATCTTATAAATTATGTAATTATTTGTGAAAATTCCAAGATCTTTTTTCTTGGGTTGCTACTTCTCTATTTCTAGATTCAACTTGTGATTGTTGCACATGTTATTATAGTTGTATTCCTTGTAAGTCTTTGTGGAAATCTGCTAATTGCACATTTTTAAAGTGTTTTTTATTAATTTTGATTTTATGATTTTTACAAGACTTAAGGATTTTTATAAGTATTTACAAAATCTTCTATTTTTTTTTTAGGATCCTTCTCCTCTGTCAAACTTTTTATTCATCTATTTTCAAATTAGTCTTGTGGTATCATCTCCTTCAATTTCCTTCCACTCTGATAATTCATTATAGCTTGCACCTTATCAATTTTAGTACAGTATTTCCTTATACTTCTCAATTGAAGAACAATTCCTAAATTCTATTGAGATCGAATTGTAAATATTTCTTTCTCTTGCACTGAATGAGGACTCATCAGTCTCAAAGTATAATACTTCATATTAGCGATCTCTTGAGAGAATTGATTCTGGCAATTAATCTATTTTTTTTTTGAGATGAGAGTATTTTTCAAGTATTATAGTATTTGATTAGATAGGGTCTTGAGGGAGTATTTGTCATAAAATCCATCACCAATTACTCAAGTTCATAATTATTTGCTTGACTTATGAGGATTGTTGAATAATTTTATTGTTAGAAGTGAACTACATTTCATTGTTCGTACAAAAAGAACTTAGGTGATTTTTCTAACTAGAATTGTATGTGTTACCACATTAGAAATTTTGGAGTTGATAAAGCTTATTAACCATTTTGTATGTCTTTAAATCCCCCTATTTCAAAGTCCTCCAATCTTATGAAAAATTAAGTCATCTTTTATGTCACTACTAATTCTTAGTTAAAAGTTAGACATATATTTCATTACATTAGGTTCCAGTTCAACTCATGAAATTCACCACCAATTAGTTTATTATAATTTCTTGAAACATCCAATCACATGACCCAAAAAAACAAAACAATCATCTAGAATTTTGTTTAGGAATTTACCACCAGACATAATTTTTAATAGTTACTTCTTCGATGGTGACATGTCCTTATGAAAATAACTTGCAAGCATACCAAGTATTAAATTTTAATAGGAACCTGAAAATTAGAATCATGCTTGAATCACGAAGGCATAATGCCATCATGCATTTTATAATAATAAAGATGAAATCTAACACTATTATATTAATAAAGGATGATCACATAATGAATAGAAGCTTTAAAATATTATTATTATTATTATTATTATTATTATAGATAATAAATTAGGTTTTATGGTACAAAAGTCAATAAGGTAGTCATCGTGAAGACACGAGGTCTCTTCATATTATTTCATGTTCTTAAGAAAATTAGACGTTAGAGTATAAAAGTATATATTAAAAAAAATTATTAAGGATAATTAACATATTGCCTAATATGTATAAATATGAGAATGACCCTTGCTCGGAATAATATTTTGTTTTAGAATTAAAATACCAAATAGAAAACTATGAGAGAATCATAATTGATAGTAATAGTTCAAGGATCATAAATAGAATAATAATCCTTTTTCATGTGTCCCAACTTGTTATTTTGATAATACATGACTATTTTTCTACTTTATGATTTAACTTTGGATGAATGATTTCTTTCATAAGGCTATGTGTGCCTCGTAGTGGTCATATCACATACACATCTCTCAGAAATGAGAATACAATGAGAAGCTTCCCACTTTTCATTTCTCCTCCTTTCCTCAAATAATAAATTTTCTAACGTATATTGACACACCTACAAGTGGTGACATGCTCAGGAAAATCACTATGTTATCCCAGTAATCCAGAAGAGAGCTTAATATTAGTCAAGCTTATAGCTCATCTTCCAAGACCATTTTCATGAATGAAAGGTGATTTACCAACTCTTGAAAGATGGTATTGTGTGTAGATATTAGATTATAATCCTTGAACTTTAGGTTAACTAGACATCAAATGATCAATATTTTATTTCTAAAGGTGTTCATTTCAAACATAGACTCTAGCTTTATTTATAGCTTGTCTACCCTTATTTCATCAGTAATATATTGATAAATATCACTACTTATCTATTGTCAAATTGTAGAGTCATTCCTAAAATATAGTTTTTCCTATTTTTTCATTCAATTTTTTAGGTTTAAATTTCTTCCTCATTAGGTCATACAAATGTTCGACTATAATATTATATTTGTTTAAATAAAATAATTGGGTACAATTAACTTTATTTTTACAAAGTAATCCTTCATAATAATAAAAAATAATATTGACCATCAGTAATCTACTCAAATAAAAATATCCTGAAATATGACTAAAATTATTATATTGATATCGGAATAATTGAATACCAATATAATGATAATAAATAAACTAAATACCATCACAAAATCAATGACGAACTTCCTCTTCAATAAAAGTTTGGAAACCACATTTTGGGTGGAATCAAAACTTTGCTTTGATAGAATTGTTAAACCATGATTTATTTGAAACTGCAAACTAATAGAAATAATAGTTGATTGATTAAATAATGGAAGCAAGTATAATTAACAACCCAAAATGAATAAAAAACATCAATATAAAAAATTTTAAAAAATACAATACATTGAAAATAAAGTTCAAGTAATAACATTGCCAAATCGAATAATATATCCTAAAGGCTTCTTCACACATACAAGAAGTCTTTAAAGCATATTATATCAAAAAATTTTATTTTGGAATAAAATGTATTTTCTAGAATGTAAAATTATGTAAACTTTGGATTTTTGTATGAATGATTTGATTCTCTATCTGTTATTTTTTAGGTGTTTGTGTTAGTCCATTAGATTTATTATCTATGGCTCAAAATCAATAATGTGATGATTTTACTATTTCTAGACCAAAGAAGAGATTTTATCCATTATTTTCAAATCTTCCAAGTGATCAAATTTCAAATCCCTTATGACACACAATCCTTTACATAAATAAAAACAAAAACCAATAGCATCTACACTATAGGTACTAAATTATAAATATAATTTACACACAATGTACAAAAAATAAATCACATAACAATGCACATATTTAACACACATTTCAATTTAAACATAATCACATAAATAAATTGTAATATTCAAATCAGTGTGAGGAGGAGGAGAGAGAGAAACTGCTATGTCTTAGCTTATGGAACTCAAATAAAAAAACATTATAATAACTCATAGCCCTGTTTATGTCTAATAAAAACACACAATCCCATTTTTGCATGAAAAGAAATTCACAACCCATTTTTGTTTTTTTAAAGACTAGATGGGGGCACATCCCCATCAAGAGGGCACTGGCGCATTGCACGTGCCATCTTATGAAAATAGGAATGTATAAAAGAAACATTTTATTTATTTATTAAAAAAAAATGAATATGGAATTTTTTCTCATGTACTTGATTTACTATTCTCTATGCCTTCAAAAAAAAATAAATAAATAAAATCGGTCTATCCAACTCGGGCATGCCCAATATTACTCAACTCTTGTTATTATGTGAACATTAGCAAATCCAAATAATCTTTATATGCCACTTTGAACATTTTATTTTTATCGTTACCTTTGATCGATGTGTTTATTTAAGCCCTATTAGTAAAATTTAAATTTACATAAATTTTATAAATTAGAAAAATTAAAAAATATAAAATATATGAAAATATAAATAAGTGGAACAATTTTTTTTAAGAAAATAAGAAAAATATAAAGAAAATTTATAATCTTTATGATTATTTGGATTTAAAGATGGGTGAATTTTTAAAATTGACTCAAAGAAATTTATATAAATAGAAAATTCTATTTATAAATATATATATATATATATATATATATATAAACTACAAATAATTCAAAAACTAAGGAGTTTTTATAATTTATTAAGATCAAAATACAAATATTGAAAAAAATGTAGAAATGAACATGAACGTATTAAACACAATCATCCATATTATGAAAAATTTTAAAATCTATCAAAAGTTAAATTTAAAATAATACTAAAATTTAAAAGAATATAACTATGATATTGAAATAATTAAATACATTTTTTTATGATTTCTGAATTGAAAGATCAATAAATTTCTAAAAAACTAGGAAAAAAAAAGCACAAAAAACCCTAAAATGATCGAAATGTTGTAGTCGAGCTTGCAGAAAGTATAAAACCATTTAAAATCTAAATTCATATGGAATGAATTATGAATATAAACCAAGAATTAGCAGTTAGCTCTTTGAACAGAAACACCCCGGGCCACCAGGGTTCTCATTGTCGGGCTGAACAGCAAGACCAAACGCCTGGCGAGGGTTCTCACTGTCGGGCTGAACATCAAGATCATGTTGGATTGATTTAGTTTATTGAGAAAATCAATAAGAAGAAAGTTCTGTTATTTTTCAAGAAAGAAGAGGAGAGGATATATATATATATTTCAGCGCGTTTTCGGTTTTTTTTTTCATACGTTGCGCCGATTACAACAAACACATACGATATACTTCGGCACGTTTCGCTTCTCATACGTTGCGCCGATTACAACACACACAATCCCTTAATTTAAAACATTAATTTTAACACTTCCCCTTAATGTTTTTGTTGGTCATTCCCAACAAGTCTCGCAAATAGACAAACTTGTCACAAGTAAGTGCTTTCGTGAAGATGTCCGCTAGTTGATTATCAGTCTTCACGTGTTTGATCATCACTTCTTCATCATCCACTACTTCTCGAATGTAGTGATGCTTGAGGTTGATATGTTTTGTTCGACAATGAAATACCGAATTCTTTGACATATCAATTGATGATTTGTTATCGCAAAAGAGAACTGCTGCCATGTCTTGTTTCTCCCCCATGTCTTCTAAAATCTTCCGTAACCAAACCACTTGTTTGGTTGCTTCGCTTGCCGATACGTATTCGGCTTCGGTAGAGGACTGTGCATAGAGGTGTCAAACGGGCCGGGCCGGCCCGGCCCAGCACGAGGCACGGCACGGTTCGGCCGTGCCTGGGGCGGCCCGACACGATAAAAAAACGTGCCCGGGCCCGTGCCGTGCCCGGGCAAACAAACCACGTGCCGTGCCTGGCTCTGCACGGCTCGTGCCTTGGCACGGCACGCCGGCACGCGTGCCTGCGTCGTGAGTCGCGACTCGTGACCCAACCGGGCCCCGCCCCCGGTAAAAAGACCACAGGTCGGGTCCAAACAGACCCGACCCGCCCCGCCCCGCCTGCCCTGCCTTGCCGTGCGCCCGTGCCCGAGCAGGCCGGCACGGCACGGCACGGCCTTGCCGTGCCCACGGGCCGTGCCGTGCTGGGCCGGCCCGTTTGACACCTCTAACTGTGCAACTCTCTCTTGCTTCTTCGATGCCCATGAGAAAATACCCGTACCGAGTGAAAAACAATATCCGGACGTACTTTTCATGTCGTCCATACTTCCAGCCCAATCACTAGCACAAAAACCAAACAACTCGATATCTTCTCTTCCATTTCTTTCAAACATGAGACCATACTCCATGGTCCCTCTTATATATCACAACAATCTTTTTCCAGCCCCAAGATGAATCTTGCTCGGTCGGTGCATAAATCGAGATAATAGACTCGTAGCATACATGATATCGGGTCTTGTAAGGTACAGTAACATCCCAACCAAACTTCTATATTGTACCGCATTAGCATCACCACTACCATCGTCTTTCACCAACTTCTCATTCACCACCAATGGAGTCATCACGGGATTACTATTCTCCATTTTGAATTTTGAGAGAATATTTTCGGCATACTTCTTTTGACAAATAAAAACACCTTCTTCACATTGATCAATTTCAATGCCCAAGAAGTAATGCAACAATCCCAAATCATTCATCTCATATTTCTTCATCATATCAGTTTTGAATTCATGCATCATTTTTTCATCACTCCAGGTAAAAATCAATTCATCAACATACAGAGAGACAATGAGCATATTGAATTCTCCATGTTTAATGTAGAGTGTCGGCTCGCTAGGGCTCCTGATAAAGTCTCGTTCGGTGAAGTACCCATCGATATTTCCATACCAAGCACGAGATGCTTGATTCAACCCGTACAATACTTTCTTCAGCTTGTACACTTTTCCTTCTTCACCTTCAACTTCGAACCCTTGTGGTTGTACCACATACACCTCTTCTTTGAGAACACCATTCAAGAAAGCCGATTTCACATCAAGTTGGTGGAGCTTCCACCCTTTGTGTGCGGCTAATGCAATCAACATTCTTATTGTCTCATGCCTCGCAACGGATACAAATGTCTCATTATAATCAACTCCTGGTTGTTGAGAATATCCTTTTGCAACCAATCTTGCTTTGCATTTTTGAACGGAACCATCGGGGTTCATTTTCGTCTTATAAATCCACTTCAACCCAACCACATCTTTTTCTTTGGGCTTTTCAACCAATTCCCAAGTTTCATTTTTTTCAATCATGTTTATTTCCTCTTCCATTGCATCCACACAGACCTCTTCTTGAATAGCCTGTTCAAAACTCTCTGGTTCAACTACACAAAAATTGCACCTAGCATATCATCACTCAAACTTCTCATTTTTACTGGAGTAGAGCTTGGTGATGATGAATTCGACCCAGGTTGAGTTGTCGGAGATTGTTGATGTTCGGATTGGTGATGATGAATTCCTCCCTCTGATCCTCTTCGTAAACCGGCATTGACACATTCTCAACGTCTTTCTCTTTCCTATCTCATTGTTCTTTTTCATGGAAAATCACATCCTGACTTTCAATCACTTTGTTCTTCTTCAGGCTAAAAAGTCGATATCCCTTCGACTTAGTGCTATAGCCAACGAAAATACATTTCTCGCCTTTATCTTCAAGCTTGTTTCTTATTTCTTTCGAGACATGAGCATAGCAAATGGATCCGAACACTTTTAAATGATTCACCGATGGTTTTCTACCCCCGGTCTATTCCTCGAATGGCGTCTTGTTTTCAACTGCCTTTGTCGGGCATCAGTTCAACAAATAAACCGCTGTATAAGTTGCTTCTGCTCAGAAGGTCAATGGTAACCCTTTTGCATTCATCATTGTCCTCGTCATCTTGATAATTGTGCGATTCTTTCTTTCAGCAACGCCATTTTGCTCTGGCATAAAACTCGTCGTCAATTGTCTTTCAAGCCCAATATCTTCGCAAAATTTTCCAAACTCTTTTGAGTTGTATTCTACACCTCTATCACTTCTTAGCCTTTTAATCAATTTGTCATTCTGTCTCTCAGTCATTCTTTGAAACTTCTTGAAGACAGACAATGCTTCCGATTTTTGTCTCAAAAAGTAGACCCAACACATTCTTGAGAAGTCGTCTATAAGAGTGATAAAGTATCGATTTACTCTGTGAGAATTATTTGACATCGGACCACAAATGTCAGTGTGAACAAGCTCCAATGGTGCCTTGCTCTCCAGGCTTTCTCTTTAGGAAATGTCTCTCGATGGATTTTACCAAGAGCACACGCTTCACAAATATCATGTTTACCTTCAATATTCTGTAAACCATATACCATGTTTCTCTTACTCATCAACTTCAAGCTTTCAAAGTTCACATGACCTAACCGTTTGTGCCATAGCCATGATAGATCTTCCGTGTTGACTTTCAGCGATAACCCACTTGCGGGTTTGAGAGTAAGAGGAAAATTTCGATTCCTCTCCATCTTGACAACGACCATTAATTCCCTCTTATTTTCTTCCTTGTCAAAAATCTTGCAAGTATCATTATCGAAGTGAAGCACATGACCGCTTACCATAAGTTGTCCGACACTTAGTAAATTTTGAGCTATGTCCGGAACAAACATTACATCATGAATCAACAATCTACCTTTCTTTGAGGCTACGACAATTGTAGCTTTCCTATTTGATTTTATTACTACACCATTACCCATTGTGATTCGTATTGTGTCGCTTTTGTTGAGTTTGTAGAAAACCTACTCGTCTCCCGTCATTTGATTGTTGCACCCACTATCAACATACCACTCGTTGTCATTTTTCCCGACGGTCGTTTGACATGCATAGAATGTACTTCCATCACTTTCACATTTCTTTTCCTCATCAGTATAATTAGCCTGTTCTCTACTTATATCTCGACAATCCCTTTTTATATGACCAAACCTCTTGCAATTATAACATTGAGGCTTTCCTTTGTGATAACAATTTTCTTCAATGTGACCTAGCTTCTTACAATGATGACAAAATTTGTTATCACCAGAGTTTCTTCCTCCTCCTCAGCCTCGGCCACGATCTTTTGTATAACTTCCATCGCCACGAAAATATTGTCGTTTACTCGAGCTTCCGGTAGAATCTTCTTTTACGCTCACTTTTGATTGAAAAGTACTTTCAAGAGAAGCTTCACTATGTCGATTCATCCGTTGTTCATGCATCTCGAGAGAACCCATCTAGTCATGGACACTAAAATATGAAATGTCTTTTGTTTCTTCAATAATGGCGACAATATTATCATATTTCGGAGAAAGACTTATCAATATCTTCTTACAAACTGACTTGTCAGTCAAGATGTCGCCCAAACTCTTGATTTGGTTCACAACTTCGATCACTCTCAAGAAATACTCATGTAGAGTATCTTTCTCCTTCATCCTGAGATTTTGAAATTCTCATTTGAGTGTCAAGAGCTTCACGGTCTTCATCTTGTCAGTCCCTTGAAACTCCTTTTGAAGTATCTCCCAAGCTTCTTTTGATGTTCTTGCTCCAATTATTCTTGGAAAAAGTTTACGAGAGATACTTTGTTGAATAATGAACAAAGCTTTCGCATCTTTCTTCTTGAAATCCTTCAACATTTCAACGAATACCGTTCGGTCATCCGGTGATAATATGTCTTTTGGTTCTTCTTCATACTTATTCTCCATTAAATCCCACAAATCTTGTGAGATCAAGAGTGTCTTCATCATCACACTCCAATAATCATAATCTTCTCCATCGAAAATGATTTGGGCTCCTTGCATCGGCCAAGTTTTACCTTGCATTGGTTTTGTTCTTCGTGCAACTTCGAAAAATTCATTGCATAAATTACTAGATTGGTCCTTGAACCATCCCTCTGATACCACTTATGTTGGATTGATATAGTTTATTGATAAAATCAATAAGAAGAAATTTATGTTATTTTTCAAGAAAGAAGAGGAGAGGATATATATATATTTCAGCGCGTTTTCGGTTTTTTTTTTTTCATTCGTTGCGCCGATTACAACACACACTATACCTTAATTTAAAACATTAATTTTAACAGATCAAACATCTGACGAGGGTTCTCATTGTCGGGCTCAACATCAAGATCAAACACCCCACGAGGCTTTTCTTTGTCGGTCTCGGTGTTTTACTGATTTATGTTATTTAATAATTGTTCTTGATTTTCGATATCAAACAAACTTCTTTTTATAAAAGAGTTTTTCCAAAGATGGTTCGAGTAATTCTGATGATTTCGATTATGTACTTTTGGAAGATATATTTGTTTAAATCTCGGTTAGATTGTTTCTTCCTATCAACGTTACCTAGCATGACTTCCATTAATGATAGTATTCGAAGTTTTTGTTAAGTTTTATATGCATGCCAGATTTCTGTTACTGTCGTCTTTTTTGGTGTCGTTAATGAAGTTCCTTCCTGCCCTCCTTACAAATCTAAAAATTACCACACCGCTGGGTTTTTGTTGTTTTAAAACAACTATTTCTTGTTTAACACAAGAAATTTTCAAGAACAGAAGCATAAACTAGAAGAAGAAGAGATGAACAGAGAAGAAGAAGAGAGGAAGAATTATCGCGCAGCAGAGCAATTCAAAAACAAATCAATAAATGATCCAGCAGCTAGGTCAAAAAAATATCGGCTTTTATATCAGTCCGATAATTAAAACGCGTAAATTTATTAAAAAAAAACTTTACAGTAATGCACAATAATTGCTCATTAAGGGCAAATTTGTAACTTTACTTCCATATCTCAACACAATCGAACAGCCCGTCAACAATCCCCCCGATTCGATGTAGTTGAGGTCAGTCCAAGCTTTTCTCTCAAATAGATAAGCTTTTCTCTTGGTAAAGACTTTGTGAATATATCAGCAACTTGATCTTCAGTCCTGCAAAAAACCAACTTAACTTCATTAGATTCAATCGTATCCTTAATGAAATAATATTTCAAACCTATGTGTTTAGTTCGGCTGTGCATTACCATATCATTCGCAATAGATATAGTAGATTGATTATCACACAGAATTTTTGTTGGATATTTTTGGACTTTATCTAAGTCACCCAAGAGTTTTCTAAGCCATAAGGCTTGAGAGGTTGCAACTGAAGCTGAAACATATTCAGCTTTAGTAGTGGACAAAGCTACAGTTGATTGTTTCTTGGACTGCCAAGAAACTGCAGCAGTTCCAAGATTAAATACATATCCAGAGGTACTTTTGTAATCCTCTGGATTTCCTCCCCAATCACTATCACAGTAACCTATGATTTCTGTATGGTTAATTCTATGATATTTCAGACCTAAATTAAGTATACCTTTGAGATATCTCAATATACGTTTAGCAGCACTTAAGTGTATATGATTCGGACAGTGCATAAAACGTGATAACAAATGAACTGAGAAAACTATGTCAGGTCTGGTTGCTGATGCATACAGCAGACTGCCTATTAGACTTCTGAAATTTTTCATATTTACTGGTTTACCCTTAGCTGAAAGAAGTTTCTGATTTACTTCTAAAGGGGTAGATACTGGTTTACAGTCACTCATTCCAAAGTTTTTCAATACTTGTTTAATGTATGAGGTTTGAGAAACGGACACACCACTTGTGTCTTGAATTATTTCAAGTCCTAGGAATTGTTTTAAACTTCCTAGATCAGACATTTCATATCTAAATTCCATTTCTCTCCTAAAATTATTTATCAATTCTGTTTTATTACTTGTAAATATAATATCATCAACATACAAGGAAACAATCAAAATTCCAGAATTGTTATCTCTTTTAATATAGAGTGTAGGCTCACTCTTGCTTCTACTGAATCCTTGATTCAGAAGATAAGAGTTGATTTGTTGATACCAAGCACGAGGAGCTTGTTTCAACCCATACAAGGCCTTATTTAATTTATAAACACAGTGTTCACTCCCCTTTTTCACAAACCCATGGGGTTGTTCTACATATATCTCTTCCTTAAGTTTTCCATTTAAAAAGGCAGATTTTATATCTAATTGGAATAAATTCCAACCTTTCTGTCCGGCTAAGGCTATTAAAAACCTTATGGTTTCTAACCTTGCCACTGGAGCAAAGGTTTCATGGTAATCTAATCCGGGTTTTTGTGAGTAACCTTTGGCTACCAATCGAGCCTTGTATACAGGCTGATTTGAGTTTGATTTAAATTTAATTCTATAAATCCACTTAACACCTATACTGTGTTTATTTTGAGGTAAGTCAACTAAAGTCCAAGTGTTATTTTTCTCGATAACAGACATTTCTGTCTGCATCGCTTTGAACCAGAATTGATGTTTTACAACCTCTTCATAGTTGAGTGTCTCAACTGAGGTGTAGTTACATCTCTGATAAATGTCCGACAGGTCTCTATACTTTACAGGGGTTATTTTACTAAGTTCAGTCCTCGATTCAGAATTAGATGATGTACAATCACTATGTTCAGAAACAGATTTGAACTTATATTGAGAATCATGTTCAGTAAAAGAATCAGAATCAGAAATAATCTCAGAAGTAAAAGTAGAGGGTGAGCCGAGATCATACCTTGGAGCATTTTTAAATTTATAGCAGGTTGCACCAGCTTCTGTGCAACCATTTTTGGTTCCAGAATTTGCTTCACTTAAATTTCCATCCCACATGCTGTTTTCATCAATCAGAATATCTCTACTCACCAGAAATGTCTTTGTTTCTGGTGAGTACAGTCTGTAACCCTTGTATTGCAGACTGTAACCTACTAAAATACATTTTAGACTCTTGGAGTCTAATTTGGTTCTATGTGCACTTGGTATATGGGAGTAACATACACTCCCGAATACCTTTAGGTGTTTAACACTAGGCTTCCTACCAGTCCAGGCTTGCAATGGAGTTATGTTTTCCAGTGCTTTGGTTGGGCATCTATTGAGCAGGTACACAGAAGTGTTCACTGCCTCTGCCCAAAAAATCTTTGGTAGGTTTTTCTGATTTAACAATGTTCTGGCCATTTCCATTATTGTTCTATTTTTCCTCTCCACAACTCCATTCTGTTGTGGTGAGTAGGCAGTGGTAAGTTGTCTAGTTATTCCTTTAGTTTCATAGTAATCTGTGAATTTTTGAGAGAGGAACTCACCTCCTCTGTCTGCTCTAAGTGATTTGACACTTAGACCAGATTGTCTCTCAACAAGGGGTAAAAGTTTCTTGAAGCATTCAAGTGCTTCAGACTTGTGCTTCAAGAAAAAAACCCATATATATCTTGTGCAGTCATCTATAAATAACAGGAAATAACTACTACTGCCTAAAGACTTTACTGACATAGGACCACATATGTCAGCATGTAATAATTCCAGAGGTTGAGAAGCTTTCCAGGCAGAATGCTTCGGAAAGCTTCTTCTGGATTGTTTTCCCAGTGAACATACTTCACAGATAGAATTAGGTGGTGTAAGGTTAGAAGGCATACCAGTTACCAAATTATTTTGAAAAATATTTTTTAGGTCAGAGTAATTCAAATGCCCAAACCTTCTGTGCCATAGAGAGGTGACAGATTGGACATTCATTGAGAATGCCTTATCTGTTTTCTCAGCAAATGTCAGTGGAAAACTTCTTCCACTCGACATTTTTATAATCCAGGAAGGTTGATTGCAATTTTGGTCAAAAATTTTACATATTTTATTTTCAAACATTAATTTATAGCCTTTTTCAATTAATTGGCCGACACTTAGTAGATTCTGGTCCAAGGCAGGAACCAGAAGTACATCTTTTATGAACTTTGTTCCAGAGCAGGTGGGTACTGCCACTCTGCCCTTGGCTTGCGCCTGAACTAGTTCACCATTCCCCAATTTAACTTGTGAATTTACTACTGGAAGTAAATCCACAAATATCTCTTCATTTCCAGACATGTGGTTTGAGCAGCCACTGTCCAGAAACCAAGTGTTTATTGAGTGTGTATTTTCTGTTTCATTTACATAAAACAGATGTTCTACAGAACTTACTCGTTCTGTAAAACTAGCACTCTGGTTGGATATGTTCTTACAGTTCTTTGAACTGTGCCCAAACTTTTTACAGTTTTGGCACTGATTTTGTTTTCTAAACCAACACTCTGTCACAGTGTGGTTTAGTCTCTTGCAAATAGTGCAAGAAGAAACTTGTTCCTTAGATGAGTCTGAATAATGAGTAGAGAAAGAGCCTGTTTTAATTTTATTTTTATTTTTATTTTTAGATCCATACCTTAGTGCATTTTTCTTGTTCCTCATATCTCTGTATTGCTCTTCAGCCTTAATAGAGTTATCTTCCCATCTTGACTGCATTGCAGTCTCTGCAGAACTTTCTGCTCTCTTCAGTAATCGACCCTCATAAGACTTCAGGGAGCTCAAAACTTGCTGGATGGAGAGTTTTGATAGGTCTTTGGTCTCCTCAATAACTGCCACAATGGCATCAAATTTATCAGGCATGCAGATTAAAAGTTTTTCAACCAATCGAGTCTCAGAGATATTTTCTCCATGAATCTTCAGTTGATTAACAATATCTAAGAACTGAGTTGAAAACTCAGTAAGAGAATCTGAGTTTTTCATACTCAGATTCTCAAAGTCTTTTCTCAAGGAGTGCAGAAGAGCTCCTCGAGCCTTCTTATCTCCTTGATATTCCTCGATTAGGAGGTCCCATGCCTCCTTGGCTTGAGTGCAGCCAAGTAATCTAGGAAATATCGCATTACTTACACCCTGTTGGATGAAAAGTAATGCCTTAGCATTTAATTTCCTTAATTCCTTCTCTTGTAACAGTTCTTTACCTTCCAGAATAGAGAAATTAGGAGCTTCTTCATATCCAGAAACCACTATTTCCCATATGTCTTGGGAGATAAATAATGTTCGCATTTTGACAAGCCAATAGTCAAAATTATCACCATCAAACAGGGGAATAGGAATTAAACCCGAGTTTGATGTGTTTTGAGTTTTTGAAAACATAATATCTTAAGAACAGCTTGAAAAAATATGAACAGAAAGTTGGGGTTTTGTTAAAAATAGGTTTTAAAAAACCACAAAACCTTTAGATCTTACTAGATCTGGTTAGATCTATGCTCGATCTTAAGAAATTTGTGAAATATATTTAGGTTTTCAGAGAACGCCTAACTGGAGAAATTAGATTTGAATATTGTTCAAAAATAATTTCAATCGCAGTTAAGTATCGATGCTCTGATACCACAATGTTGTTTTAAAACAACTATTTCTTGTTTAACACAAGAAATTTTCAAGAACAGAAGCATAAACTAGAAGAAGAAGAGATGAACAGAGAAGAAGAAGAGAGGAAGAATTATCGCGCAGCAGAGCAATTCAAAAACAAATCAATAAATGATCCAGCAGCTAGGTCAAAAAAAATATCAACTTTTATATCAGTCCGATAATTAAAACGCGTAAATTTATTAAAAAAAACTTTACAGTAATGCACGATAATTGCTCATTAAGGGCAAATTTGTAACTTTACTTCCATATCTCAACACAATCGAACAGCCCGTCAACAGTTTTTTCACTCATGTGTGTTTCCTCCATTTCTTACAAGTAATATGGTTGCTAATGATACAAAGGCCAACTTTTTTTTTTATGATTCTCATGCGTGTTTCATATACTAATTCGTATTTGAAACAATGAGTTCTTGTTGCTGATTATTTGTTTGTCTTCGTGTTTTCCTCCCCGACACATTACAGAACCTGTTTCTTTTCAGACATGCTTGGCGAAACCTACGATCAAGCCGTACTCTGTTTCGTTGCATATGCGTTGTTTGTGTAGGTTAAACGTAAATGTGCTGTATATATACATTTTCAGTGCGAGTGTTATATATCATGGCTTTGAGTTGAGTGTTTGATTATAAGAAAAAATTCTATTGTTTTGTCTTAAATTAATATTATAATATTAAAATAAAGTAAATGTTAGTGACTGGTATTATATAAGTAGAATTAGAATATTAATTGTGTTAAAAGTTGAATCATGATATTATAATTTAACACAATTATTATAATTTTACCAAATGAAGTGGTTTGGCTAAAAAATCGAATGTTAGCTATCATGCAAGCTCAATGAAATGTAATAAAATAGTTTTAATTAAATACCACATCTTATTTTATCATAATTTATCAAACTTACAATATTGTGAATGAAAGTGTTATGAGATATGAATCAAAGTATTATAAGCAACTTCTCTAGGATGGTTATGTTGATATTTTTTGATCTAAATTTTATTGGGAACATTATAAATAATCATATCATAACTTTTCCCCAAAATTGTTTCAGGAGGATACACATTGCACGCTTTCTTATTAATAGTCTAGTTTACCTTATCAACATGCCATTCAATTAAGACATTTTGATTGGTGAACAGTCAAGAATGATATTATGAGATACACAATAGTTTCAAACTTACCCCTATAGTTTTCCTCATTGTATGAACATATAGATATCAACTTTAAATTAGTTTCTCTCAACTACAGTGTGAAAATTTTTAAAGACTTGAAAGATTTTGTTTTTTTTTTCCATCAAGGTGGGCAATCATACTTTCCAAGAGAGACCATCAATAAATATCACAAAGTAAAATGGTCCAATGAGTATTCTATTCTACATAGAGCATATATACTACGTATCAAAAGTTCAACAAAATTCAATCTTCATGGATGGAAAGAGAGTGATATAGTGATTTATTTCTTTTTCAAGAGGAGGAATTATGTTTTGGGGTACTCCACGAAGGAGCTCGTCGAACTCCAGTGAGCTTGATCGTGGAGCTCACTGGAGTTCGTGGAGAGGGGTAGGGGGAGGGGGGAGGGGCGAGGGGCGAGGACAGATGGGTGAGGGTGAGGGGCAAGGGTGAGGACGAGGGCGAGTGCAAGGGGCAGGAGAGACGGGCAAGGGTAGTTTAGGACTTACGATTTCGAGTGTCCTTAATTTTAATTTATTTATAGTTTTGTGACTTTTTTTCAAATATTAAAAGTTGAGTTTCTAATTTTTAAAAATTACTGGGGACATAATTCCTTCTTTTCAAGGCATACATCTCATATGCTCATTAATAGATACATTATGATTAAGCATTATGATGTTCCTTTAAGCTAGTAGCAGAATGTCATCCTCACTCACAAGTCTCATCACATGACCAAATCCCTTATTATGAAATATAACTCACAAGTCTCAAATCATCTAACATGCCTATGGGCACTAGCAAAATGATTTAAGTATCCTATATCATCTAATATTTATTTGATCTCTATATACTAGCATTTGAGTGGCATAAAATACTCTTTCTTACCTTTCATAATGATTAATGAACTCTTGACTAATTTTTATTGGTCACCAGCAAAATTACTCGTGCATCAAATACTATCTAATCTAATATGCCTATGGGCATTAGGTTGATTCTAATATCTGATACACAATAGATATCTTTTAGCTCTAGATGATGTTTGGTCTACATCTCTAGACATATCTCTCCTCTCTCTAATGTCCATAATCTACATTGTTACATTATTTATCATCTTTTTTATGTCATAATTATTATGCATGTATGAAGTAAAATAGTCAATATGACATGTGATGTAGAATGATACACGTGAATCAACAGTCAATTAATCTCCTGACTCACTATGTTGTTATTACTAACTGATACTAACTTTATATAACCTTCCATAGTGATATTTGTCTCTCTCTAAATTTTATCTCTTCTCAATTGCTTGTGCTATGATCATTTCCAAGCTATCTTATCTCTATCTTTGACTTCTCCTTGCTTCTCTAGAAAGTGAATTTTTCACGATGATATTCATGAATACCATCTCATGGAGGTGACATGCTCAAGGATATCACAAAATTATTCTACTTGTTCGAAAGTGATTCGTCAGACATTGGAAGATAATAATGTATGTCAACATTTGATTTCTATCGATGAGATTTAAATGTACAAGAGGTATAATGATTATTAGTTTCTTTCTAAATACAATATTTTCCTACGTACACTCTAGCTTCTTTCATAATATGCCTACTGTCATTAATTCGACAACATAGTGATAGGTATATTTCTTCCCAATCTTGGAAACTCATATGACCAAGTTTTGGTATCTCATTCACATAATCATATAGCTGCTTGAAATTGAGACAATCTCGCATTCTATTTTTTCAAATTGAATAGTTAGTTGGTTGCAATTTTATTGATTAATAAGTGATCCTCCATTATATCTAAAATTAAATTCTATCAAAAGATAAATATATAAACAACTATATTGCAGCTATCATTTGATATCACTCTAGTGGAATCAAAATATCATGATACCAAATTAATAACATTTGAAAGTTATGATTCCTATTGATGTAATCATAGAAAGATTTTATCAACACAAGGCTATGATATCAATTGTTGGTATGATAAAATTTTATGGCTCTGGTACCACTAGTTTGTGTGAGAAACCTTCATGGCTTTGAAATTATTTATTTTTTTTCCTAAAGATATTATGGCTTTCATTCTACTTGTTGTGGAATCCGATTGAAATGCAAGTGCAATGAAATTTGACATTTTTAAAGGCCCAATTAATTTATTGAATTAAAATTTTGTTAGATTTATAAAGTTCCCTAAAATATTTTCTGAAATAATTTACATTTAATTTATCATTTTTAAAAGTGGGCTTGAGTGGCTCCATGTGAACTAATGCAAATCAAAGAAATTTAACATATAATTATGGTCCAAAATACTCAAACATCATCAATAAAAAATATAATTTAATATCCAATAAGTCCAATTAAACCAAAAAATTAGAAATGACAATAATAGATGCTAAAAATTTTTTGACACAAATAATTATCAAATATAATTTTCGCTCACCAAAATTTACTTTTAGAACCATTATATAGATATTTAGTTACTCAAGAATATGAAATTCATTAAAACCTAAAATAAAGAATAGGAAAACGCCAACATGAGTTTTTGGAAGCAAAAAATTCAATGAAAATAATTGTCATAAATAAAAAAGAAAATTCTACAACAATCAATAATAATATAAAAAACTAGATAATAAAATAAGATACAAGCTAATAAAACTTGAGATTGAGATAATAATATATGAGGAGAAATCCTATTTTAATTGAATAAAAATTAGGAATTCACAAGGGATTTTTTTTGTGGGCAAATTAAAGTTCACTTACCAACATCTAACTTTATATTCTCTCACCTCAAGTTACCTTTAATAAGCCACTTATGTTTATACAAGTCCAATAAAAAATCAATATCATATGTACTTATATCTATTTAATAGCTTTGTTTGTACATCAGCTTGGTCGTCATCCAAATGATTTTTTTTTTTTTTGAGGAAGAATTATGTTTTGGTCCACCATTAAAAAAAAATTGATAAAAATAACCCAAGTTTTAATATTTAAAAAATAATGCACCAAACTCTTAAGTAGTTAATTTTTGGTGTATTCATTAATAGTATTATGAAAATACCCTTATACATATTAATATGAAAATACCCTTATATATATTAATACAAAAATACCCTTATATATACGAAAATAACCACACACACACACACACACACACACACACTTATAGAATTTATACAATTTGAAAACATAAAAAATTAGTTAAAATTCATAATAATAAGAATAATTTAAAAGATAATAAAAATTTAAAAAAATATGTCTAAAGAAATAAAAAATAAAACATATTAAAATTTAAACTCATAATAATTATAAATAAGTATGTTTTTGGATCTCTAATATGATCTATGATATTTTGCTTGTGATGTGATCGTGATCCTATTGCTATCATAATTTAAGCCAACTAGACTTGCAGTACTAGGAAACATTTGCAGACCAATAATAAACTTGTGGATCCAAATTATTTTTTTACTACTTTTAATACATCTATATGCTAAGCCTTTATATAGTTGATAATATATATAACTATTTATAACGATCTCATATTTGTATGGTTCATGATCCATGAAGATCACATCATGACTATCATTCACAAGAATTTCACATCTCTCAATCTTGGGTTTTCACCACAAATGACATATTGGTAGGATGTGACTATCATAATTATCATTCACAAGATCACATCATGACTATCATTCACAAGAAATTCATGTCTCTTAGATCTGGACCAGACATGACCTCCTGGTAGGATGTGAGCTCATCATGGTCCATGGGGATCACATCATGACTATCATTCACAAGAAATTCATGTTTCTTGGGTCTGGACCTGACATGACCTCCTGGTAGGATGTGAGCTCATCATGGTCCTTGGGGATCACATCATGATTATCAATCAAAAGAAATTCATATCTCTTGGGTCTGGACCTGACATGACCTCCTGATAGAATGTGGGCTCATCATGGTCCATGAAGATCACATCATGACTATCATTCACAAGAAATTCATATCTCTTGGGTCTGGACCTGACATGACCTCCTGGTAGGATGTGAGCTCATCATGGTCCATGAAGATCACATCATGACTATCATTCACAAGAAATTCATCTCTCTTGGGTCTGGACCAGACATGACCTCCTGGTAGGATGTGAGCTCATCATGGTCCATGGAGATCACATCATGACTATCATTCACAAGAAATTCATGTCTCTTAGGTCTAGACCAGACATGACCTCCTGGTAGGATGTGAGCTCATCATGGTCCATGTAGATCACATCATGACTATCATTCACAAGAAATTCATGTCTCTTGGGTCTGGACCTGACATGACCTCCTAGTAGGATGTGAGCCCATCATGGTCCATGGAGATCACATCATGACTATCATTCACAAGAAATTCATGTCTCTTGGGTCTGGACCTGACATGACCTCCTGGTAGGATGTGAGCTCATCATGGTCCATGAAGATCACATCATCACTATCATTCACAAGAAATTCATGTCTCTTGGGTCTGGACCTGACATGACCTCCTGGTAGGATGTGAGCTCATCATGGTCCATGGGGATCACATCATGACTATCATTCACAAGAAATTCATGTCTCTTGGGTCTGGACCTGACATGACCTCCTGGTAGGATGTGAGCTCATCATGGTGCATGGAGATCACATCATGACTATCATTCACAAGAAATTCATATCTCTTGGGTCTGGACCTGACATGACCTCCTGATAGAATGTGGGCTCATCATGGTCCATGAAGATCACACCATGACTATCATTCACAAGAAATTCATCTCTCTTGGGTCTGGACCAGACATGACCTCCTGGTAGGATGTGAGCTCATCATGGTCCATGGGGATCACATCATGACTATCATTCACAAGAAATTCATGTCTCTTGGGTCTGGACCTGACATGACCTCCTGGTAGGATGTGAGCTCATCATGGTCCATGGAGATCACATCATGACTATCATTCACAAGAAATTCATATCTCTTGGGTCTGGACCTGACATGACCTCCTGATAGAATGTGGGCTCATCATGGTCCATGAAGATCACATCATGACTATCATTCACAAGAAATTCATCTCTCTTGGGTCTGGACCAGACATGACCTCCTGGTAGGATGTGAGCTCATCATGGTCCTTGGGGATCACATCATGACTATCAATCAAAAGAAATTCATATCTCTTGGGTCTGGACCTGACATGACCTCCTGATAGAATGTGGGCTCATCATGGTCCATGAAGATCACATCATGACTATCATTCACAAGAAATTCATATCTCTTGGGTCTGGACCTGACATGACCTCCTGGTAGGATGTGAGCTCATCATGGTCCATGAAGATCACATCATGACTATCATTCACAAGAAATTCATCTCTCTTGGGTCTGGACCAGACATGACCTCCTGGTAGGATGTGAGCTCATCATGGTCCATGGAGATCACATCATGACTATCATTCACAAGAAATTCATGTCTCTTAGGTCTGGACCAGACATGACCTCCTGGTAGGATGTGAGCTCATCATGGTCCATGTAGATCACATCATGCCTGTCCCAGTTAGTTGTACTCGTTCAAGAATTACTTGTAAGATCTGTTGAGTTTTCAAAATCAATTCAATACTAATTTGTAATGCTTAAATCTCTTCAAATTGATATTTTACTCCCACAATTTGCTTTTGATAAGAACTCTTTCCAGAATGATATCATTTTAAACCATCAATACATTGTTCTAAGGAACATTGTAGAAGTAACATCTTTTAGTTCTTGAGGAAATCTAACAAAAGTCATTCATTTGGTTGGATGGCTAATTTTTCATAAATTTGACATCTTTTGAATTTGAAATAATCTCAACAACAAAACACTCACATTATCATTTAACAATCAATTACGTTATAACAAATACACAAGGGTCACTGTTTTGTAGCTTTGAATATAAAAAACACAAGCAGCCATATGGAATCCAGGGTCAAAAAAATGGGGAAAACAACACCTCATCAACACTCATAAGGGGGGAAAACATAAATATATCTACATAATATACCTAATTGGTGCAAATAAATGCAAATTCACAGCAAGGGTTCCTGCAAACGATGCAATGGCATTGGGCCTGAACGAGGTAGAATCGAAGAAATTCTCCCCCCCTCCCTCCCACATTGCAGTGACAACTGAACAACAACTCTTGCAGCCTGGAATCAGACGTGCCAGTGGCAAGCCAAACTTGGCTTAGTATCTGTAAGATTGACCGGGCTGTGGCGGCACAGGAGGCATCCTGGTGGGCGTGCGGCGGCTGCTGTTCAAGTCGGAGGTGGCCTCTTCGTTCTCACTGGACCTGCGACTGAAGGACCTGCCAACGGGCCCATTGGCAGCAGAATCAAATGCAGACCTCCAGTCATCCACTAGCCCCACCCCACTGGCTCTTGGGCTATTTTCTGCAGAGAAAGGCACACCAGCAAGCAAAGTTCAGAATCAAAACATGCCGCCAGGCCAGCCTAAGATGTCACCCCGAGGGGGGGGGGGACCACACTCTGTACCTACTGCTCCACTGCTGCCATCTGACCAGTTTGAGGTAGCTGCTGCATGGCTGTCATGGATGCTTAATTGCCTTGTCAGTTTTGCAAGAAGAGAAGACTGCTTCTGGTAGCGTTCCCGCCTGTGTTTCACACTTGAGTCCTCTTGTAGCAGCTCCTCTATCCTACCTGAACTCTGAGAGCTACCCACACACACACACACACGAGGCACACACAGACACAGAATCAGCACCAACTGGTGGCAACTAATACAGAGGAAAGAGAAGTGCAGCAACCTAATGGAACTGTATAACTGATTGAGCATGTCTTCCTTGGCTTTCTCTACTTGGCAGAGAACAACTGCCTGCTCCAACACAGCAGCAAAAAAGCAAAAAAGTTGAACAATTTGAGCAGATACAGAGATGGAGGGAAGGAGAAGATGAAGCAATGGAGGAAAAAGAAAAGTCCTGCCTTTGGGACGTTAGCCGCGAGGCTGTTAAGAACAGCTTCAACATAGCTTCGCACCTCCTGGGCCATCCACCGCAGCTCCTCCTCTGGATCAGCTGGCCTCCTCGTCAGTGTATCCTGCAATGGCGCAGAGACAACAGGAACAAGCAAGCACGTTCATATCGCCAGAGTTTCCCGCCTCTGTGCCTAAGCAAGAATCAGGGAGACAAAAAGAGAGCTCACAAGTGATCCATCGGATAAACTGTGGCGGATAGGAAGAGAGGAGGAATCAGCAGCCATCTGGCCGCTTTGTTTTGAGAGGATGATGCTCCTTATCTTATTAACCCATTCAAGCTTGTCAGCCATGGACTCCGCTTTTAAAACTACTGTGCTGTGAGCTAGTAAGAGAGAAATCATGATATGATGATCATCACCACCAGGCCACCTTGCTGTGTGTTTGATTTCATGAAAGATAAGGGAATGAAAGAGAACACCTTTAAGGACAGTCTTATAAGGAACCCTACTAGTTAGCTTGAGAATGAGGCTGGGGGGGGCTTTTTCAGTGCTTGGTCCATTTACTTTCTTATCCTTGCTAGAACTTTTCGATGAGACTTCTTCTTCATCAGAAGCTTCTTCAATATTGCAGTCCTGATTGGGGCACCCAACACAAGCATTATAATCAAGCAGGATATATACAAGACAGCAAGCATCAGTCTCACCTCCAATATTATGACACCTCGAAACTGCCTCTCTTCTTTCTTTTTGGTGTAGCCAAGCTGCACACAAACAAAATATCTATATATTTGCGCCCGTTCATAGACTTACACTACGAAGGACCACATATTTGTGCCCATAGATAGACATACACTAGGTAGGACCATATATCTGTGCCCATTCATAGACTTACACTAGGTAGGACCATATATCTGTGCCCATTCATAGACTTACACTAGGTATGACCATATATCTGTGCCCATTCATAGCCTTACACTAGGTATGACCATATATTTGTGCCCATTCATAGCCTTATACTAGGTAGGACCATATAGTTGTGCTCATTCATAGACCTACACTAGGTATGACGATATATTTGTGCCCATTCATAGCCTTACACTAGGTAGGAACATATAGTTGTGCCCATTCATAGACTTACACTAGGTAGGACCATATATTTGTGCCCATTCATAGCCTTACACTAGGTAGGACCGTATAGTTGTGCCCATTTATAGACTTACACTAGGTATGACCATATATTTGTGCCCATTCATAGCCTTACACTAGGTAGGACCATATAGTTGTGCTCATTCATAGACTTGCACTAGGTATGGCCATATATTTGTGCCCGTTCATAGACTTAAACTAGGACCATATATTTGTGTCCATTCAAGAACATGTTTTATTCCATTGAAGCATTAACCAATCATGTCGCACTAACCTTGCCAGTTCTTTCGTTCAGCACAAACCACCGCCTGCTCCACCCATTTGATTTACCACTTTTCTTCAACAAAAATCCTGAATATGCGCCATTAAAATCAAGCATATAGCAAACAAAGAACAATCAAGTGTGTGCCTGTGCATGCACGCCCGCGAGCACGCACACTCACACACACACACACACACACACACTCTCTCTCTCTCTCTCTCTCTCTCCCTCCCTCCCTCCCTCCCTAGAGATGGCACTGAAGCAGCCTAGCCAGTTCTGCTACCCAGTAGAGCAGACATTGAAGGACAATAGTGTCTTATTCCATTAAAAAAAAATGATTTAAAAAATTGAATCTCAAATATATATATTTATCAATATCAAAAATTATCTTAAACACATATTTTATCTTAAGACTTAAATATATATAATTATTGTTTTTTTAAAACACATACTTTAAATATTAATAATATAAATCTCAAAATTATCATTTAAATCATATATATATATATATATATATATATAATGATAAAATAAAAATAAAATACAAAAAAAGCAAATATATATCATATAATATTATCCCATATAATAATGAAATATCAAATATAAAAAATAAAAATAAAAGTACAAGTACACCACAAAATAAAAAGAAATAACAAATAATTAAATAAAATTACTCACATAATTAAAATAAAACATCTCTATCATAATTGTAAAAGGAGCATCTAAGACAAGGCAAATAAAATTGCAATAATCTATTGAAACATATTTGTCCTCCGTATTTCTCTCTTGCATGGCATGCAAGATATTATGGAAGGTTGCAATAATTTTTTTTACCCTCCCCCAATCTCTCATTCCTAACTCCAGTGTAGATGTATACGACAAACTTTCACACTAATTAATTATTTCAGTAATAATTGCGACTAAGCATATTTAACTTTGAAGTTTTCTGAGATCCAGAATATTAGTAATAGTGAACACACATCTACATACACAAACATATATTATTATTTCTTAATTTATGAAATTAAAATTAGACTCCAAAAAGCTGGAACATATCATCATTTTTTTATTTATTTCACACAATTAAATATGTAATTTTGAAAATATCTTAGTGAAGGTTGACTGAGAGAGTGGGACATAATATACAATTTCTCCGCATAATATTTTTGTACATCATACTTATATCCTTAGGGGGTCAATGATCAAATTTGCTGTATATGTAATTTATTTTTACTTAATAATCTGTTTTAATATTTTCATGTAAGTGCAGGAAAGAAAATATTAAAAGCTCGGGGATGTAGCAGTAGCACAATAACGGAGGTCCTGCTGCCCGGTCAAATGGTCAATTTTTGGAGCAGAGCCTAGCTCATTCCATGATCCGACCCGCTTCGGTTAAATGAACCGGATATTTATTTTTCATTTAAAAAAAATGATTTGTATTTATTTTTCGAGCGGCTGTTTTTGACCCATTTGATCTGTTAATCATCTCTTCTCCTCTCTCTGCGCGATTTCGCGACTGCTCCGTGCTGCATACTGTAAGACATTCTATTCTTGGTTTTAATCTGTAACGCATAAACATTTTCTGGTGGAGGTAGCTAGTCGTACTGAGCGACTAGCAAACCACGTTATTTCCTGTGTTGATTTCTCGTTTTGATTCTGTCGTGGATACTTGTAGATTGGGATATATATATTGCTTGTTTCTGTGTTTTCTGTTGTTTTCTATTTCTTAATCTCACTACCCGTGGAAGCGCGATTGCCCAACAAAATTACATAATTATTTATAATTTATTATTATTATTTTGATCCATGAATATTGTTATAACTAATAATAAGTATTCTAAAATTTTTGATAATAATATTCAACTTGATATTTGATCTCTTTCACATATGAGTTGTATTTTTAGATAATTAAATTTTGAGATTATTTTTTCTACTTATTTTATTTTGCATGATTAAAAGAAGTTAAGAAAAATTTTCTTTGAATACGAATATGATGAATTATGTCCTTATTTTTATAATTAGATATCTCAATAGATGTTTGAATATTATTGATTCATTACTTATTCATTATCAATTTAGTCACTCATCTCTAGCTATACTAATGATTTTAGAACTAATTATAAAAATATTTTTATTTTGAATTATGAGTCTTGTCAATTAGAAAATTACATTATTTCTTCTATCATCCCATCATACTTATATGAATAAAAATTTATTCAAACTAATTCACTAAGTTATATAGGAGCTAGGTAGAATTATACCTTGAGATAATTTAAGATATTTTATTATCTTTATAAATAATTATACGCATTTCACTTGATTATTACTATTTTATTCTTGATTACATAATTTTTTTTTCAATTATTAATAAAATAATAAAAAATTAAATTAATATAGACGAATGTCATACCTAATACATAAAGCTCCAATCTCGAGTCTAATGTGGAGTCTAAAAAAAATTAATATCTCAATACTTATACCTCCAAAAAATAGAGAAGCAATGTCTGATAAACCACAATTCCGAAATACATCACCCTTGGATGAGGGTACTTGTCATCACACCAAGACATGACATTCAATATATAAATACAACACGAGAACCTTCTAGATGATCAATCATACAAATAATATTCTCATATAAACACTTAACTCGTACTAAAAAAGTAATTTAATAAGAATATAAAATTTATCAAGAGTTATAATATCTCAAAATATATATCTAATAATCTTAATACTTATTATACTAACCATTACATCACACACAAAATCTTGTGCAAGTACACTCGCACAAAATAGAGTAGCAAAAAAGAAATATTTATATTTAAGTGAGATAATTAAGATACGTATATGTGATACTATTGTAAAAAATATTTGAGAAATAATTTTGATCATAAATTATCTTATCAATTAAATATTTTATTTTATTTTTACTCATCATTTATCTTTTCATACCTTGCACCAAAGAGAAATATTATTTAGTTTATCTATTAAATATTTTTGGAGCATTTTCTTCATTGAGGATCTATCAACAATATTTGATAAGTTATTAATATCAATAAAATATATTTTTATTAAATATTCTAATACTCAAAAGAGAGAAGTATTATTCATCCAAGACTGAAAAACTACTAATTAGTAATGGTGTTATATTGTTTGAGTACAACTGATTTTTTTTAATGAGTTGCAATATAAGAATGAAGAGATGCATTTAAATTTCTTATTTTTTCATACTCTTCTTGAGGCCCATGGATGCCTCCAACTAGAAGACAATATTATCCCTCATATATTTTTTAACTTATAGCTTCATACTATATTGACTCTTCTATTAAAAATCATTACAAGTACTAACAAGTATAAAATAAACTAAATGGTGAGAACAAGATTTCTTAAGAAAAAATAAATTCCTCGAGTCGAGTCCAATTGAGGTGACAATTCTGAGTCAATTTCAATTCTATCACAGAGTGAGTCAATTCCAGAAAAATATATGAACTATACTTTAAAAATATCTTAAAGTACATGTTTGATAGTCTCATGACTCATTGTACTGATCACTTTGTCACATAACATACATCATATGCTAGCGCATCCCACTAAATTTAGAATTATATAAAAAAAATAAATATTTAATTAAGATAACTATAATACTTGTATAAAATAAATGTATTGCAAAAAAATATTGAAAGATAATATGTTTGACCATAAACTAACTCATAAATCGAATATATTTATATATTACTTTATTTTTTCTCAATATTTTTTCATAACTTGTATCATAAAAAAAATTATGTAGTTTACTTTCTAAAATTTTTTGAAACATTTGTTTTATTCAGGATCTATTCACAAGTCATGCCAAGATGATATTTATGAGTAAAAATATCTTTTTTTTTATTACTCTAAAAATAAAAAGAGATACAAGTATTATTCATTTAAAATTGAAAGAGTACTAAATTAATATCATTGTTACCTTATTTGAGTATGACTTTATCTTTAACGTGTATAACATAACAAGATTTCAAAAGATACATCTAGATTTCTTACTTTTTCTTCCTCCTCTGGAGTCGCAAAGAGACTAGATAGAAGAAAATGTTATCACTCAACTATTTCTGAACTTAATGATTCACATTATAATGATTTTTTCATAGAGATGTATAAAATGTAGCAATAATTACACAACCATTGATTTTAGAGAGAGTGATAATTCCTTAGAAAGAGAATATCCAGCATGTCTAGTTGAGCTGGCAGCTTCTAGATCAATTTTAATCCCAATTCAGAGTGAAAATATAACAAAGAAATTTGATCACCTACAACTTAGCATTTATTATAGGAAAAAGATATAGTATATGATTCTTTCGAGAAGTGAAATTGACATGCAATCAAATCTTCTAATCTAAATATTTCAACTGCTCTAAAAAAATATGAGTTGTATTCAATAATTTATTTCACGAGTATTATTGTAATGATATATTTTTTTCTTCCTCTTCATTTTTTTAACAGGTGGAACCCCCAACCAAATTGGGCCAACGGCCAAGGCTAACCACCTGGACCACGAGGAAAGGCCTTGCCACCTAATCACTTTTATAGAGTAACTGGTGCAAATCAAACCCACAACCCAAAGGCTGCTTCATTAAAGATTTATGCACAAAAAGTGCCAACAGGATACATATGATAATAAAATATATTTTTCATAATTACTCTAATACCAAAAAAAAAATACAATATTATTCATCCAAAACTAAGAGAATAAATATAAATATTGATATTACCATATTTGGTATGACTTATTCTTTAATAAGTTTAAGCATAATAATGATTCAAAAGATTCATCTAGATTTCTTATTTTTTCTTAATAATCTAGAGTTTCATGTAGGCCTCCAACTAAAAAACAATATTATCCTTCAATTACTTCTGAAATTATTGGTTTACATTATAATAACTCTTCTATAAAAAATCATAACACATTAATAAGTATAAAACAAATTTATTTAGGAAAAAAAATATTCCTTAGAAAAATATCATTCGAGTATACTTGAGATGGCAGCTTTAAAATCAATTTCAGTTAAAAATCAGACTAAGAAGACAGCAAATAGACTTGATCACTTAAGATTTTGAGTTTATTATTAAAGAAAAAAACATATACAATCTGTTTAGAGTATATGAGCATCTTCATAGAAGCTAAATTGTTATGAGTCAACACTCAATCTTGATCTTTCAAACATTCTCTAGAAAAAAAAAATTATATTCAATATTATATTTCACAGATATTATCATAATAACACTTATTTTTTCATTCATATTCTATTTTTTATTATATTTTTTGATAGTACCAATATATTCAAATCTCATTATAAAATAAAATATCATATAGTATAAAATTAAATCATGATAAAAGAGATAAATACTCTTCATTCTAATAAAACTTAGAAATTAATACCTTGACTATCAAGAAAATTTATTATTGACTGCAAATAAGTGGTTACTATTGATACAAGTCTAAATGAGGAGTTTTATCATCAAAAGATCAGATTTGTTATGAGAGAATTTACTTAGAAATTTAGAAGTAAATTAAAAAGATACCTTATGTTTCGTAGTCAGGATGACATAGCAATCATTCACAAATAGATAATACATCAATTAACCATAAATAATATACTTCTTCATGATGCCATTTGCATGAGATATGCATGGAGTAGCCAACTAGCATTTAAGCAATGACATAGCAATCATATCTAGTTTATAAATTACGAAAAATATTATACAACTTGAAACCATTCCTAATAACTTAACTCGCGAGATTTTTAACCACAATCAATTCTATTGATTTGCATAAATTTGTTAAATAATATTCCTTTTTATCAAAAAAATTAAGATGACAAGGTTATTTACTGATTGTATATTATGGGATATAACAAATCGAGAATTACACAATAAAAAGAATATATTCAATCATAATTTTAAATAAATAATCTTTATAGACTCAGACACTTTCTTGAAATCAAAATAATTTATGATAACAAAGATGATTGGTTGTCACATAAAAAGTATACAATTCATACTCTTATATAGATTAGTCTATCAAACACTCATATCGATATGGTACAAATTTATTGTAAGATAACGGCTTTTTAGTGACAATACATACAAGAGAATCATATTAAATATTAACTATTTTATTATTAGATCATATATAATTTAATGAATCAATATAACTAATTATTTCTTAAATTATTAATGACAAATTTATCTAGGTATACCTCTTTGTATACTCAGACATATAAAGAAATCATAAAATAATAGTAAATCTTTCAGTAATCATGTGCACATATAGCTGGTCAATTTTAAAAATTTTAATTGAGCAATAATTTGTACAAGAATAATGATTTCGAGGTCCATTACATAAATATTTTGGATTATAGATAATCTTGAAGAGATTATATGTCTATTTACTTCTCATATTATTCTATATTATGATAGTTAAATAATAAGACATAACTTATAATCTAATATTTCATGAGCATATAAAACTATAAAGATAATTTATTTTTTTCCTAAAAAAAAATTATGACAAGACCTTATATACAAATTATATTCCTACCATGAATCTACCAATTAATATATTTATCAAATCTTTGAAGAGACCTCAGCTCATTTCACTCTCCTTCAAGCTTTGTATTTTGTATATATACCATTCAGCTTGATAGGTGATATTAGAGTATTTACTTTATTTTATCTTTTTTTATTAGTTTATGTTTATGATAAAAATACTCAACATGAGAGTTATACCAAATTCTTCTTATTTCTATTTATGTACCTAGATTTTCCTTGTATTATTATTAAATATATTTTAATATTTTATATTACATAAATAAAATATCTAAATGATATGAAATCATGAATCTCATCCAATTAATTTTGTTCCCTCTTCAATCTATTTCAAATTATAAGATTCTCAAAAAAATAAGAAACTAATCTTTTAGAAAAAAAAAATATGTATTCAATGATTTTGTATCATATTTTTTTGCAAAGATAACATGATGGTACGGATCAAGTGACAGAAACCAAGACAATGGAGAGATTTAAATATATATATATATATATTCAACTATTTAATTCAAATGACTTCACATTCAATATTGTGTATTATCTGCGAAAAAATCATCAAAAAAAGTATCTGCACATAATATTTACTTGAAAAATTAAGAAATGTTATAATATATTTTAAATATCCTTCCCAAGTTTGAAAACTTAACAAAAAAAAATCAAAATATAAAAACTTACATAAATTCAGCAATAAAACACACTTTATTGTGTAGGTATATATATGCGAAAGTTATCATATAACACAGTCATATGTCATAATTTTCAGCCTATAACTAAGCCTAATAATATGCGACTTAGATAAAGAGACATAGACCACAAGAAAATTGAATCACAAACTCAAAAAAAAAAAAAAATAGTCAAATAACACAATGAAAATATAATAAAAAAATATTTAACTAAGTGAAGAATATTAATATTTTATTATGTTTGATGAATATACGAATATGAGAGATCAAATTTCAATAAACTTTTTAATAAATTATTGTAATAAAAATTACATATGCAGTGTGTTAATGTCTACCAAATGATTAAAAATTAAAAAGAAATATTTGGGTTGTTTAATAATTAGTTGAAATAAGTTGACAAGGAGAATATAACAGAAATTGTAATGGGCAATCAGTCAAACTATGTGATGATAAGAATACAATTTATACTGTTTAATTTTTTTTTTTTTGTAAATATTAATTTATTTAAATTTCAAATTATACATAATTTTTCTGATATGTAATACATACAATTTTGCCATAAAGTTTTTAGAATTAAAATAATCATACTATTTTGGATTCTACATTACTAATGCAACCGACCTTTATAAATTTATACAATTTTTTTATTATTCTTGTAATTACTAATAAGCATTTATGCTAGGAAGCAACATGCTTTAAGCAATACCTTATATAATCAGAATATAGTAGCTTGGTAAGGATCATTAAAACCATTCTCTATCATAACAATAAAAAAACAAGATTTCCCATTTTCTTAGACAAGAACAGATAAAAAAATTAGCCTAAGTTAGTAAACATAGGATAAGTTGTTTGAATATTGAGTAATTGAACAATAGATACTTCGCATTAATTGATATCCCAAAATTTAAAAAAAAAATTAAAATATGATATTTACAAAATACTAAGTGGAATAATGAGAAATCTAGTGAGATAGATAGTTAATTATAAACTTTAATATGTGAAAAAAAAATAAATAAAAATAATATTAAGATAGTTGTGAGCAAATAATAATAAAAAAATAAATGGATAAAAGGCAAAAAATAAAGTGAGATTTATAACAATCAAACAAATTGTGGGTGAAGACATCATAAATGTGATAAAAGACTACTTTATAACCTTTATAAAAGATATACATAAAGTAGTGCATAATATACCAAAAAAAAAAAAAAATCATAATCGATAAATACTTAAATAAATATAAAATAAATAATTAAGATAATGAGAGACATTATGAAGAATATAAGTTTAGAAAATAAAATAAAATGAGAAAAACAATTGTAGACATTATAGGCATTCCTTTATGAAGGATATAATATTAAGAAGTGTGAGACTATACAAGTGAAAAGAAAAAAAAAACAAAAATAAATATAAAATATATTAGATTAAAAATTATAAATAAGAATTTAATAACTAAATAATTAAAAATATACAAAATTTTTAATAAAATTTATTAGAAAAATAAGATTCATACAACTGATCTCATGTAATTAAGATAAGGCTTGTTTAATTATAATGATGATACTATTTTGGACTACCTGCATTAAATATTATCTTAACGTAATATTAAATATTATTGAAAATATTTATAATATCAATAAAATATTTAAAAAAAAATCATCATACATGTTACATATATAATTGAACAAAAATGATAATACATTTAAATCCTCTTATTTTTCATATCGAAATGAATGAATTAGGGTGTAATATTTCCTTGAGTATTTTACCAATATAATAGACAAATACCATAATCATTTATTGATTTCATTCCATCAGTAAACCTGCTGATATCTCTCCATCACTGCCGCCAATTTTCAAAGCTGATCCTTCTTGAGAGTCTTTCTCTTGCTGGTTGCCTTTCTCTTTCAAAGATTTCATGCTCGCTCCAGATTGCTGTCCTGTTTGAGGACTAGTAGCCTGAAGTGGGGGAAACAAAACATAAGTAACAAATATGAAGTTAGCCCATTTTTCAAAGAATTTAACTTGTTCTCACGCGATTTAATGTTGCATGTTCAGCATCAGTTTGTTTTCTTGATGGTTTGTTCTTTAGTTCATCCTCACGACGCTGCCTATCCACTCTAAGGAAAAAAAAAAACCAGTATTAATGAGAAGCAGAAGAGGGGTTTACAAGTGATGGTATCCACAAATTTACAACTCAACACAAGTATAATTTCACAATCCCAACTTCACCCCTTTAAATTTTGCAGAAAGGAGATAAAATTTCAGTAAATGCAAAAATTGTAAAATTAATTCAGGAAGAGGCAGGTCAAATAACATAAATTATTAGTAATCAAATATTTATCTTATAAGTAAGAGTAAATTTTTATTTAGCTCAATAATAAATCAAAATAAGAATTAATTAATGAATATTTTAAAAAAGATATATATTAAGACTTAAGAAATAATCTTTAATAATTAGACAATCAAAAATAATTATAAAAATTTATAACAAATTATAAAGATGAAACTCTTAACGAAAAAAGAGTTAAATTAGTGAAATACTGGAGTACAACAAATAATAAGAAAAATAATAATTTATAATTTGTAAACAAATATAAATTTTGAGTCTCTTATTTTATAAGAATACTAAGAGCCTAAGTAACAAATTCATATATTTAAATTAGCTAAAAAACATATGATAAAATATGTCATAAACTAGATACCACAAAAGGAGACATTGTTAAGCATGAAAATGATAGATTGTTAATGTAAATAAATATGGCTACATAATCTGCTCAGTGAGATACATTATAAAATTAAATTTTAAAAAATTAAAAAAGAAATAGAACAGACTATTATGTTTTTCATCATACAATTAGGGAAAAAAATAGAACAAACTTAAAAAAGAAAATGCCTAGTTGAGATTGAGGTTCAAAGAATAACTGTATTTTTTAATAAAATTTTAAATACATAAAAAATATCAGTCATAAAAATATACTTTTATTTATGGTACTAATCTATAAAAAAAAATATTTAAGATAATTTAAATAATAAAAAAATAAAATTAATCGAGACCGTATTAAGTATACAAGATTTCTACTTTAGCATGAGTTCTAGAAATGAGTAATATATTGACAATTTTACCCTCTAAATTCAAAGAAATTATATCTGATGAATCTTAAATCCAATACAAATCACTTAGATAATTCAAAGAATAAATAAAATAAAAATAATATAATATTTATTAAAATTACAAGTTATAATTATTTTTTATTTTTTTTTCTTTTTTCTTTTTTATAATATTATAAATGAGAGCATTCAACTCTGGGATGCACCTATCCAATTTGCCAACTATATGTATGACACCACATAAACATATTATTGTTGTATTTTATAGAGATTATAGATTTTTTGTTCACATTTTGGATTAGCATTTTAATATGATAGCAGTGCCAAAATCCCAGAGAATGTAAACTTCAAAATCTCTATAAGAAATTGAACACATCGATGTAACAAGACTAGAGGTGGCCCAGCCCGGCACGACACGGTTCGGTCGTGCCTGGGCCGGCCCAGCACAGGAAAATCATGTGCCTAGGCCTGTGCCGTGCTTGACCCAGCACGGTTCGGCCCGTGGCACGGCACACCGGCATGGGTTCGTCCCGTGTCGGGTGTCACTCGAGCCCGACCCCACGATCGCCCCTCCCGCAAAAAAGACCGCAGGTCATGTCTGATTGGACCCAACCCACGGTCCCACGAAGCCCAAATAGTATCGTTAGGCACGGCATGGCACGGCCTGCCGTGCCTGCGGGCCGTGTTGGCCCCAGCTTTTTTAAACCGTGCCGGGCCAAGCACGGCACGGTACAGTAACCGTGCAGTGCTTGGCCCGGCACGAAGGCACGCTCGTGCTAAAAAAAAAAACGGGCCGGGACATCCCGACCCGTTTGACACCTCTAAACAAGAAAGTGCATGTTCATGTACTTTGTGAATAATGTTTCATGAGGCACGCTATGGGAAAACCATTTTATCGTGTTTTATGACACATCTCTCCCTATGTTTACCTTTCTCCATCACATTCCCATTAGGTGTGAAACTGTGATGTACAAAATAGCAAAACATGCCAAACCCAAAGCATGTTATTTTTGTTCACTATGAATAGAAAACTTTACATACAATAGCCACACAAGAAAAAAGAAAAAGTTAAAAGAAAAAGTGAGGCAGACTTTTGTATGACATTTGTGAAAGACACCAACTCATAGTTAGTATCAAAACCATTTGTTCATAACACCAACCAATTGCTGGCATCAATTGGGAAAGCAATAATATGACATCATTATGCAAATATAAAAAATTCATCCTACAATACACAAATAATAAAAAGAAAGGACATACTAAAGAGTGATATTAATAATTAATTCCAAAGAGAGTACTAAGAGCACTACAAAATATCATGATATGCAGATTGACTACTAAAGTTATACAAAAATTTTTATAGATTTAATCCATCAAGATATTTATTTAAGACGAGTATACAAAACTTTCTCTTAAGCAGCAACGAACACTTCTCACTCTTCAGGTACTATTTTTATAGATTTTGGCTATTTGATACTACAATTAGTTCCTTTGATGTTGATCTTTCAATCACTCCAAAAGTTACAAGTTTTGTCACTCTCATCTCTCGCCTTATTCCTTCTTTTATCTATTTAATTATTTATTTTCATAGTACTAGTATACTCATGTTTCATTTTAAGATATTATCTCATCTAAAATGATGTCAAGCCCGAATGGTATCATGCCTTAAAAAAAGAGATTCATGACTTTCACTCTAATGAGACTTTTGAACTAGTATTATACCCTTTAAAAAGAACTATTATTAATTGCAAGTAGGTAATCACTATTAAGATGAGTCTAAATAGGGAAGTATATCATCTTAAGATTTAAGACGAGACAAGTAACTAAAAGATTTACATAAATATTTTATTTGAATTACTAGGATATTTATGAACTAGTATTATGAACCAGTACTATGACCTTCAAAAAGATGAATTGTTAGTTACAAACAAGTGTTCACAACTAGGACAAACCTTAAAAAAATATATATCATCTTAAGGCAAGATATGTAAGTAAGAGAATTACTCAGACATTTAATATAAACTATCAGAATACTCTCTCTAATAATCATGATAACCTCAATATAGATTCTCATGGCTTTTAAAATATCTCACAATTAGAGAATACATCAATTAAACGTAAAGAATATTTTTTTTCACGGTGACCTTAATAAAAAAAATAATAAAACAATCACCTCAATTTTCAGTAGCATCGTCAAATATAATTTATAAATTGTAGATATCATTATATCATCTGAATCAGCCACCTAATTTGCATGATTTTCACTAACAATCATCTCAAGAAATTGGGAATCATCAAATTCAAGAAGTTCCACTAGGCAGAGTTTTACAAGAAACACCTGGTAAGACTAGGTAGTTTCTTGAAATAGAGATAGCTTATTATACAAGTTTCACCTTTAGGTAATCTAGCTTTTCATCTTACATTATCTTCACAAAAATACTCATATGCAATCAACAACAAATATTCTTAAAATTTGTATTACTAGTTCTCATGTATCAATAGAAATGAATGACAGAAATATCTTCCATCATTGCCTAATATTATCTAGTGTATAATAAAATCTAAGAAGAAAACTACAATATTCTAGCACCTTCAAAAAAAAATTAAAAAATTAAAAAAAAGTAACGAGAGAGCTAAACAAAACATGTGAAATCAAAACAATTATTATATTTATATTAAAAGAAAAACATTATAAAACAATTATTAGATAATTTATACTTATGATGTAAAATATTAGGCAACCACAATAAATTATATTCACAAGATAATCATAAAAAATATGCATATAATAAGAATAATATATGAAAAAAAACATAAAAATAAAATTAAATATAAAAAAATCTTATTGTTTTTATATTATTATAAAAAACAATACAACTTCAATTAAAAAATATATAAATTGATAAATTAACATAAAATATAAATTAATAAATAAATTATTACAAATTTAGATAAGAACAATGAGAAAAGGACAACTATGGGTTAAATTTGTATTTAAATTTATGTAAGAATTACAATATATAATGAATTCAAATTTATATAACTAATCTATATTTTATTAGAAATATAATTTAATGATAATAAAGATTTCCTAAAAATTAAGCTACAACCTTCTTTCTAATACAAAAGTAACATGTCACAATTCATCTAATAAATAAAGAGAAAACAAAGGCACAACGAGCCATGTTTCTAAGAGGAGCATGTAGATGAAAATAATATTTACCAAATTTCATTGTCAGGCAAATTAACGTAATCATTTAGTAACAATTTCATTTAAGCAAGATCAAGAAAAAACTAAAAATACCCAATAGTATGAACAAGTAAATGATGATTGGATATCAATAAAAATGAAAGTATATTTTAAAATTTTAAGAAATAATTCAAACCAAAATTTTAAAAGAAGGAAAGTGATGCAATTCACCGTCATATACATACCGCCTTTGAACCAACCGGATGAAGTGTTGTGGTGGAACAAATGCTCGTTCCATATCAACCAAAGCTATTACCATTTTTTTAGCTTCATTCTTAAAACTATCAAGTGCAGCAGTTGCGATACTCACAACCTGGTTAATAATTTCCATAAACCTAACATAATTCAAAATAAAAAATAACTTTGTGCAGGAAAAAAAAAAAACACAACATAAACAATACCTCTCTCTTGAAGGGAGGATATCTTCCTAGACCAGGAGTGGCATTTGCAGTGGAAGACACGATATCCACAAGAACCCTATGCACCTATGGTAGCGCGCAGCAGAGAAAAACAGAACACGTTCCAAATATTGTTAGTATTTATTTAAAATAAATACAACTATTTAATTACTGAAAATTATAAAGAATACAAAATCAACATTTTCTATGCATCCATCAAGCATGGATATATATTTTTAAAAAATTAATATTAATATTTATATTATAAACACTTCTTTAGTATACCAACAAAAAAAAAAAAAAAATACATATTATTCTCAATACCTCATTCAAACTAATACAAAAACACTTGGTGCAACAAACACAAACTATGAAACAAAAGACAAGCTAATGTCTTGTCAAACCATGTGTGAAATTGTCCTATATTTGATTTTTAGTAAACACAAGCAAAATCAATCAAAGCACCTTAAATTTTTATAATAAAATGTAAATCAATTTCCATATAATTAATTTAATTGTGAGAGACTAAATTATAATAAAAACATATTGTAGCTTGATTATTATAGTAAAAAGTCAATGAATAAAAAATTGAGATATCAAATTGTTGTGTTTCGTAAAAACAAACAGCTTGAAATATCAATTTTTTTTATAATTTACTTTTAATTTTCAATTATTATTAATGAAAGCACCTAACATGTAAGCTGTCACAATCTAATTAGCCCGTTATATAAGGGTACTTATTGTGCAATATTAACATTTGAGTTTCCTATTGATGTTAGGTTAATTTTTGGTCTTGATTTTTTCATTATATCAAAACTAAAAGCCTAGGAAGATCCTCAGGTGTAGTGCACATGTGCATCACGTACAACAGTGCATGTGTGGGCACAATAGTCTGTTGATGAAGTTTGCGCTCATAAGTGTGCCTGTGCAGAAGGTGTGCGCAGAAAATGTAGTGGCATGTGTTTGGTGTGTGCAGTGATATGTACAAGTGCAGGGGCAGTGTAATATTAGCATTGAAGTGTAGTGCTGCAGTGTAGCATAGTGTGAAATTGTGCAGTTTGGTGAGAAACATGATGTGCTTGGATGACATGTACATATACATGGAAAAAGTATTTGCATCAAAAGTCAGAACAAATATAACTTATAAATAAAATAATTATATAAAAGCTTAATTATTTAATTCACCAAAATATCATTATTAGCATCATCAATCAATCCTTATCCCGTGTATTTGTGATTAGCTATATGATTTTTATTTTTCCAATCAATTTTATTAAAAATCATATTTATTATGAACTCTTTAATTATTAAATTCTTGTTTATAATTAAAACTCAATTCCTCCTTGACCAACTTCTAGTTTTTTTCTCCCTCCGCTTAAATTTTCTTACACTTCCTACCTGGTGCACTAAGAGTTTAGTATTAAATATAATTAAATTATCTCAGACGATTCTCACTTAATTTATTATCTATATGAGTTATTTTAATATTCTTTCTAATAATTTTTTTTATTCTATCACTCCCAATCTTATCATCCTAATTTTTATTACTCTTATCCTTTCAATATGTTATTTAATGATCGTTTAATATTCACTTTCATACAGCATAACTTATCATATAGTTCTGTAAAATTCTATTTAATTTATTTGGTATTCATCTATTACAAAAAATTCATGATATAATTCTATATTTAATTTATCTAATTTTAATCTTATGAATTTATATCATCATTAATATATCGGTATTTATTCAATAACAAAATTGGATACTTAAAATGACTGACATTCAATACGTTTTATATTCCTATTTTAATTACTATACTATTATCACTATTAATATGATTGAACTCTTATTTCAAGTACTTTATATAACCATAAGTAATCATGAGCTTCTTGGACTAAAGTGAACCCTTTAAATTTCTAATTTTCTACCAAATTCTTTTTTCAATATCACCACCCAATAATTTGCCTATATATTATATATGTTACTAATATAATTATCTCAATTTTCAACAAACTCGAAGATAATTTGTTACAAAGAAAATAAGCATCCTCAGCCTGTTTGGTATTGAGATTCTAGTTATGAAACTTGTATTGATAAAAAATTCTTCATAAATTATCATAATTTTATAAGAAGCAATCTTATTTTTTGAAAAAAAATAAGATAATTAATTCTAAATCTACTAGAAAAGAAAAGTACAAAATCATAATCATTATTATTTTGTTGAATAATAATTATCGAGATAATTATTAATTACTTGATAAAAAAATATATTGTTACTGTGCATTCAAGTCGTCTGTTAAAAGAAGACAAAGATATTTAAAAATAAAAAACAAGGCATCAAACAAAAAATTTAGTCCCAAGCAAAGTTGATAATAATACCTCGTCGACACACAGGCGAGAGGGATCCTTTGCCAGCTCAAGAACACCTTTTATCAGGGATCTCAAACCTTTCTCTGGAGATATCAGATACGGTTGATAACCATCTGCTTCTAACACAATCTGATATCCATCAAATGGGCCCACTGTATAAACACCTCATACTATTATCAGAAAAAAAGGATTTCAAAATTAGCCTGGAACAGAACATGTACCCTTTTGACATTGTTTATATCAAAATGTCTATCTAAAGGGAGCTGCTTGATCCTCGTGGGAAAGTTCCCTTCAAAGCTTGCTACAACTTTCCAGCCATTTCCCTGCAATTTTGAATCAGAAAACTCATTGCATAACAGAAGCTTAAACTAACAGTGGTGGATTACCAGGTCTGAACATTCAAAAACTAACATAATTATAAAGTAAATAATTGAAACCAACAGAAAATAGAGTATGGCAGATCATAGGATGAATAAACAGAAACTAAATTACTCAGAATAAAGAAATAACAGCAAATGCAAAGTGTCAGAATGAAGAAAAAAAAGGAAAAAATAAATAAAAATAAGTAAAAATAAGCAAAAATAAGTAAAAATAAAAAAAAAAGTATTAGGCAACTAGCTTTTGAATAAGCAATAATACAACTAACGCAATTTTTGAAGTTCACGCCTTGTAGCTCATTAGCTCTTTATTTAAGTTCTGGAACTTAATGAATATCATGTAAACTATACAATTGTTGCCTAGAAGAAGAAAAATGAATGACATAATAAGTAGAAATAAGAATTGAGAGGGTATAAGTGAAGCACATATATAAAATCACCTAAATAATTGCAAATAATATTAGTATTCACGACAATTAGTCTTTATCAACACCATCAGGTAAGAAAGTCTTGTCGTGCCCGGCAAGGCACAGTGGCCTGACTAGGCCACCTAAAAATGGGTCGTGCCGGACCGACACTACCTGTCTAACACCTCTAGACGTTCATATAACACTCATATCATTATTCATGTCATCCAATAAATTATAATATATTAGTCAATATTTTTAAATTTTCATAAATATTTTATCTTATAGAAAATATATTTAAAAAAAAAAGATAATATTTTAAATTTTTGATTATGTCTTACAATCTTAATTGATATATCTCACTTATGATTAAATAATTATAAATTATGCATTTAATCTTCAATTATGATGATGGTGGTGATATATTTAATCTTCAATCAACTAATTTAATACTTTTACTTTTATATACATCGCATTATTTATCTAATGTTAGCCTTGAAATTTTATAAATTTCATGAATTATGATATCATATAAGATTAACACACAATGAAGTATCTCGTCCTAAATATGTATTCTAAAAATTGAAAATTTATTTAATACATTGAGTATGGAGTATTTACTTGTTATATCAATTTCATATATCCTTAATGATATTAAGATAATAACACATTTTCTTTATCTAAAAACATATCAAATTAACCAACAAAAAAACTTAACATGTATCATAAATATATGATATTTAAACCTATCCAAAATTGTGTGTTTAGCTTATATTTGTAAAAAAAAAAATTCATAGTGAACCTATCTAACATAAATTATATCTTATATATATGATAATTTAATATTTTGTAATCCATTTATTTCACATTTTAAATTTGTAAATTTTTTTATACATTAATATTAATACATATATCTTTGTAATAGTCATATTAAAAGTAATTTTTATTGCAGTAGCACAACAATGTAAATCATAAAATATCCACATTGTTATTCATGTCATGCAACAAATTTTGATATGCAGGTCGATATTTTTTAAATTTCATAATAAATATATCTCATTGAGTCTAAATTATATAAAAAAGATCATAATTTAAGATTTTTAATGTCTTAATCTTAATTGTTACTTCACTTATGATTAAACATTAAAATTACAAATTATATATTTAATCTTCAATCAACTAATTTAAAACACTTATTTTTGTATATATCATATTATTTATCTTATTTCAAATCTGAGACTTCACTAATTTTATGAATTATGATATCATGTGATAAACATAGATTTGAAGTATTCTGTCCTAAATATATTCTCTTCTCTAAATCGGTGATGTTAATATTAAAAAAAAATTTCTATATTTTTCTACCACTCATATAATAAAAAAAATAATAAATATATCTAATAAAATCTCAAATTGACAAAAACTTGTGAATTTTATCTCTTCATAATTTGAGCAGTTTTAAATATTATTTAGATCCATGTAAAAAAATTAAATTAGATATTAGGATCATATCTAACAAGGCTATGGGATTTATTCCAAACCAAATTAAAACTACATTTTTGGCAGTGATGAATGAACAGTAAGAGAAGAAAGAGAAATACAGGCACTAGATCTAAAAAAATACAGAAACCAAGTGAATCTATAAACATATAGAAGCCACTATATTCCTAGTTTTACTTGCCTAAATTTAGTTTCATTTTCAATTAATTGGGAACAACTAAAAATGTCTGATAGAAAAACAGCTCTCTTTTAAAAAGATACAAAATAGTGTGGTTAGACATATTTTTAGATCTCACAACTTCTGTTGAGATCGTACCTAGTGCACAAGTGACTGAAATCTAGTAGCCTTACAAATAAGCATTCCCTTTCACAACTTAGACATGAGGCTTATTTTGAAAAATTCATAGTACCCTGCATTCCTTGTTGTCTTGGACTATCTCAAGTTGATAATAATGCCGACAAGGGTATTTATGGAACTAAGGTAAAGCAATGATCCAAGAATTTTTTTTTTAAAAAAAAGCATTAACAGAAATAACTTACTTCCCCACCAGCAAGATGTAGAAGGAATTTATCCTCAAATTCGCGACAAAGCTCCAAAGCCAAAGCTCTGGTTCCTTCAGGACTACTAACCATTTGCTCACCAAATCTGACTAATTGATCCTGGACCATCTGAGACTTCCCTTGAAGCCTGTAGTAATGTTTAAGAGAATGAACAAGACTAAGTAATTAACAACATGTAGAAAAATTTATTCAGGTTATGTTCGGACTGAGATCCAACTTCAACCAAACCTGAATTCAAAAAATATCAACCAGAGTTTCAACCCAAATCCTTCAACCAGAACCCAACCCAAATTGAAATTACGAAATTCAGGTTTCAAAAGGTTGGGTTTGAAATGGATCAGGTTGGGTCAAGTTAGGTTATTTATGAAATTGCAACTCAAAAAAAAAAAAACTAATAAAAGTTAAGTAATTAAAATCTTAAAATAATATAATATATACAATTATTAGCTTCTTAATATTTCTTGGAAGACCCCCAGAATTTATATAATATAAAATTGACATTGATTGCTGATGTTTTGGATATTTAAGTCTCTCGAACCCTACTTTTTATCGGCGTAGTAATTCAGATTAAGTTCGGGCTGAGAGCCAACAAGAACCAAACCTGAATTCAAAAAATATCAACCAGAGTTTCAACCCAAATCCTTCAAGTTCAACCAGAACCTAACCCAAATTGAAAGTATGAAATTTTAGTTGCAGTCGGGTTTGGTTCGGATTGGATTGGGTTTAATTCGGATTGAGTCGAGTTAGGTTATTCATGGTATTGCAACTGGAAAAAAAAAACTAATAAAAATTAAGTAATTACAATCTTAAATTAATATTAAAGCACATAATTATTAGCTTAATATTTCTTGGAAGAATATTAGCAAGCAACTATTTAGTATCTTGCATGTTTTCCCACATCACTAAAAGAAAATAAGGATGAATTGTTATGATTATATAAATTAGAGCCTAAGTTATTTTTTTAGATTTTTTTCTTCGGTTCGAGTTAGCTTCAGTTTACCTGAGCTATAGGCCCTAACCCAACCCAAGTTTAGTTTGGGTTGCAAATTTTCAACCTAAGTTAGACCCAAACCCTAAAAAACTTCAACCTGAACCCAATTTTGTCATTATCAAATACATTTAAATCATCACTAATGTATTGAATCTCATAAGAACTCCAAAAATTAACATATTTGATCATAATCACTACTAAAATGATTGACCAGTGTAAAAATTTATCATATACATCTATCCTAGTATTAGTAAGAAAGGATTGAGGGATGATAAAAAAAAATAAAAAAAAAACCTAATTTTGTCATAGGCTAGGCTCAAGCCAAATGAGCTGACCCGACTCGAATTACAACCCTAATTAACAAAGATTATAAAACAAGTTAATGAAACAAAAATAAGAAATTATTAGAAAAGGAAAAGTACCCACCCAGAGAGAAGATTGGGGAGCCTGAGTTTCATTCGACTACGAATCTGAAAAGCAAGGGCATCGACTAAGGCTACACGACCAAGCTGGCTTTGCGGAGCTCCAGTCAATATGGACTTGAGACTTTCACTCTCAGCACGCCAGGCAGTTTCTAATGAATTCTCAGATGTAGCACTGCCAGACTGTGCTGAAGCTATGGAAACAGACTGACCAATCAATGCAACCCATGAAATATCAGATGTTTTCGGCGGTCCCTGATTTAAAAGAAGCGCCTGAACTGCTGCAAGAGCTTTTGGCTCTGTAGCAGCCTGATCAATTTTGCTTATAATGCCAACTGTTCTAGTACCTTGATCAATGATGAAATACAAACCAATCATAAATAGATATCAAAAAAAATAAATTTTTGAACATAAATATAGAATTTTAAGTTCATATTTACTTACAAAGAACACTTCTCTACGTTTTGTTTTCTTTTCATAAATTTCGTAAATGTTCTAAATGTTATTATGATAGAACACGTTTTTATTTTATAGCTGAAAAAGGCATTCATTAACTAAAATAAAATAAAAAATTATTCTCAAAAAAATGGTTATTACCTCAACCAATACGTTTTGATGGGTTTCTTCGTCACAACCAAGTTCAAAGGTTGTTTTAGGTAATCAAAACCAGCTTTTGATAGCAAAATTATGCTTTAATGCTGACTTTGGGGATAAGAAGCAGGTGTGAATGCCAGTTTTAGGCTCAACAGGGGTGTCACGTCTCATTAAGGACCTAGTTTTGAGAATGGTAACCACAATCCTACCACCAATTTTGGGCAGCAGATTCAGAATTTTAACAATTTTTCTATCCTAAGCACATTATTAAAAACACATTTTCCATGAAAAAAAAGTGATCTTTCTATTTGAAATACAAATTTCTTCAAAGGTAAAAATATTCAATTTTTTTGGAAAACTAAAGAACTATTTCCATGTAAAAATTGTGTAAGTAACTCAAATTGAATTAGGATGATTGACTATCTAGAAAATCAATGTATTAAATGGATTTATTATAGATCATGTATTCGTGTGATGATAAAAATTTTTGTTCAAGAATGATCAGCCTCAGATTCAAGACTCATCAAACATAGTCTCTTCATTTTCAGAAATAAGATTATCAAGATATTAAACTTTTATAGATCATGTTCTAGCTGACCCCAAGTAATTGGGATAAGTTTTAATTGATGATGATAATGTTAATTCAAATTAAACAAAAATTTAATTTTACTTTTAATTATAAAATTTTATAAAAAAGACTTAAATTATCATTTTTGTAAGTTAACATGATCGTGTATTGGTGTGATGATAATATCTTCATTCAAAAACGATCAATCTCAAAATTCGAGACTAATCAGACACAACAACTTTATTTTTAAGAGTAAGATTATTAAAATATTAACCTCTCGCTGATTTTATTCTAGCCAACTGTAAGTAGTTGTAATAAACCTTTATTGATTATGATAATATTAATTCAAATTAAACACATTTAATTTTACTTTCGATTACAAATTTTACAAAAAAAATTTGAAGTTATCTTTTTTATTAATAAGCATGATCATGTATTGGTGTGATTATAAATATCTTACTTCAAGGAGGATAAGTCTCGGATTCAAGATTCATAAGACACTCTTTATTTTCGAGGGTAAGATTATCAAAATATTACGCTCTCACAAACCATTTTCTAGACGACCCCAAGTAGCTGGGATAAATTTTTATTGATGATGATAATGATAATTCAACTTGAACACAAATTTAATTTTAATTTCAATTAAAAAATGTTACAAAAAAAATTGAAATTATCTTTTTGTTAGTAAGCATGATCATGTATTGGTGTGATGATAATATCTTCATCCAAAGATGATCTATCTTAGATTCGAGACTCATCAGACACGATTATTTTACTTTCGAGAGTAAAATTATCAAAATATTAACCTATTCACATACTTTGTGCTAGCCAACCCTAAGTAGTTGTGATAAATCTTAAATCTTAATTGATAATGATGATGATTATATTAATTCAAATTAAAACTAAATTTAATTTTACTTTCAATTAAAAAATTTTACAAAAAAGATTAAAATTATCTTTTTATAAGTAAGCATGATCATGTATTTGTGTGATGATAAAATATCTTCTTCCAAAGATGATCAATCTCGAAGTCAAGATTCAACAGACACATCTTTTTTTTAAAGATAGGATTATCAAGATATTAACCTCTCACAGACCATATTCTAGCCAACTCCAAGTAGCTGGGACAAGTCTTAATTAATAATGATAATGATGATTCAAATTAAATACAAATTTAATTTTACGTTCAATAAAAAAATTTTACTAAAAAATCTAACATTATCTTTTTGTAAATAAGTATGATCATGTATTATTGTGATGATAATATCTTGGTCCAGAGATGATCATTCTCAAATTCGAGACTCATCGGACACAAACACTTTATTTTTGTGAGTAAGATCATCAAAATATTAATCTCTTACAGATCATGTTCTAGCCAACCCTAAGTAGTGATAAGTCTTAATAGAAGACGATGATATTAATTCAAACTAAACACAAATTTATTTTTACTTTCAATTAAAAAATTTTATTAAAAAATATTGAAGTTATCTTTTTATAAGTAAGCATGATTATGTATTAGTGTGATGATAAATATTTTCATCCAATGACAATCAATATCGGATTCAAGACTCATCAGATAAAATTTCTTCATTTTTAAAAATAATATTATCAAAGTATTAACCTCTTACAAATCATATTCAAGCCGACACAAAATAGTTGGGATAAGTCTTAATTAAAAAGGATGATGATTTAGATTGAACACAAATTTAATTTTATTTTCAATTAAAAAATTTAACAAAAAAAAATAAAATTATCTTTCATAAGAAAGCATGATTATGTATTGGTGTGATAATAATATCTTCGTCCAAAGATGATCATTCTCAAATTCGAGACGTATCGAACACAACCAATTTATTTTTGGGAGTAATATTATCAGAATATTAACCTCTCACAAACCCTGTTCTAGCCAACCAAAGTAGTTATGATAAGTCTTAATAGATAATAATGATGATATTAATTCAAATTAAACACAAATTTAATTTTATTTTGAATAAAAAAATTTTACAAAAAAAACTGAAAGTCATATTTTTGTAAGTAAGCATGATCAAAGGCATAAAACATGTATTTTTGAAGACAAATAATTTCATGAGCAAGAATTTTCTTTTGACAATAGATAAGTTTGGTAATAAACCTACTCTCTGCATCATATTCCTTTGCAATTCTCAGAGCTCTAGATGATGAAACCTCAGGTGCATGAACAGCAGGGATGACAATTAGTAATATGGCATCATTGTGTCCAACATATTCACTAATCTAGATCCAGAAAAAATAGCAGATTAGAAAATTTTCCAACAACACAATTAACAGATATGAAAGTGAACAGATTAGTTGGACATACAAATGAACTACTCCTACAAAAATTAACAGGCACTATTGTGTCATTTATCACTTAGTTGGTCACCATGAAGAAATTGACTCACCAGGGAATCATCCATGATTCTCTGATCCAATCCAGGCAAGTCTATCAATTTTAATGGTGGAGCTATAAAAAAAAACAAAGATCAAACAAAATCGTTCTTTCCATGGAATTAACCACATAAAAATATTAAGAAATTGACTGCTTACCCCCCCCACTCAGTCAAGCAAACATTCCTCAGACAGATCACGATATTCAAATAATTTGCAACTAAATTCTGATTTTCAATTAACATAATTTTACTCATTTTAGGAACATCAATCAAATACTCTTGCATGAGAATCCAATGGCAAGAACAATTGTTCAATTTAAGTCCTAAAAAAATTTCACATATTTTCTCTAAAAAATATTATTGTTTTTGTACAAAAGAAAAATAATATATGAGAAAAAGTACATGATTAGAATTGTCGTACATATAAATGCAGAAGAAAGGAATAAATATAATTCAAATATAAAAATAATAACTAAAAAATATACAAATACTAAAAAGGAAATATTGATTAGAACATTTTTTGCATATTTCATGCACTAAAATATTTAAAAAAAGTAATGTAAAATACTAAAAAATGCAAAATATCTTGCATATCAAAAATTAAAAAAAAAAATTGACATTCATGTAGAGAGCAAATCCTTAAGTGTTGAAAAAAAAATAAAAAATAATAAAATTAATAAAAAAAAATCCTTCAGAGTTCAAAGAGACTAGTTTAATAGTGCACATCACAAAATTACAAACTTGGAAAAAAAATTCAAGATATGTGTTAAAGATTAAAGAACAATATAACTATAAGTTGTTTAACAATAATTATTTAAAACTTGTTTAAATGAATTGTTTGAGTTATGTGTCTATAATGACAATATCATCAACATATACAAAAAATAAAAAAAAAAATTGTATATAAAAATTATCTATAAAAATAAAACTAATTATAAATATATTTTTAAAAAAGGTAAACCAATGAATAATAAAAAAGACTAATGAAATTATCTTCGGTAAACTACAATAACCCATATAAAAACATACAATCTACAAGTGTAAACATTATTCATTTTGGAACCATAAATCCCGATAATTCCATATTGTTGAAGCTAGAAGTTTCCTTAGAATTGATAACATCGAGGTATACTTTGTGTGTTGCCGTAATCATGTTTTCTCATTACATAATACATTTGATGTATTTATTTGATATGAATATTATTATATTATTGTAATTTATTGGGATCAAATTTATCATGGGTATGAAAGAGAGTTGTGTACTTGGGCAATTTTTCTTACAAACCTTACTATAAAAAAAATTGCTTATGCATGCAGGCATACGGTCGCATTTCAACGGTGCAAATGAGCGGTGGTGCATTTGAACAAAGATAGATATAGAAAAATATCATTCCAGTGTACAAAATAAAGAATGATATGTCACACCAAAAATAATTAGACAATATCATTAAAGAATAAACCATAATTTTATATTTTAATGAAAAAAATATGTTGACTACCAAAATTATCCAAGAGTCCTCGCTAAATTCATTTATTATACCATTTATTAGAAAAAAGTATACAAGCCTAACTATTTCAATAAATCATTCTCATCTTTAAGATATTACTAGTTATTCTAGATTTACTCACATCAGACTCATTGATTATTAAGATATGAGCAAGCATTCATATTAATGATAATCATATAATATTTATTATATTCTTTATTTGTTCTGAAAATACTAATGTAACCAATGATAAACAATTAAGAGTTATTAGATATGAGTATTAATTATCCTATTAATCAATGATAAACAATCAATGTAATCAATGATAAACTATTCAGCTTAATTTTTGTTTTTAACCAAGTAATTCTTATTCCTAACTATATTATTAATTTATTCTTTATAAATTATCTTTCTAAACAACTTAAATTTAATTGTCTTTATATCATTTTAAATAGAGCAAGGTAAATTGCATATACTCTCTTTAATGATAAAATATCATTCTAGATATTTGAATATTTTAAACATGTTATTTATGCATTATCATCTTGGTCACCAAAATTTGATCAAGCTAAATATTTTATTTTAATCTTAAAAATATTTTGAATCCAAAGATTGAGGCATGTCAATTAGGACCTAGTAGAAATATAATTTGAAAAAATTTAGATATTTGATCATTTTTTGTTAAAAATTATTCAAGATATAAAAGAATATATTAATTTCATAATAGATCATAAATTTTTTTATTTCTAGATTTTTTACAAAATAATAAAATATTTTAAATAATAATAATAATAAATGTCAAATCAATTCAACGGTTATTGCATAGATCATGAAATAATACAACATACTTCTTATGTTAGAATACCCTAATAAAATAAGAATGTTGAAAGATATATTATTATTATTATTATTAAAAAATAATAATACATATTAATATTTGCCAAATCAATTCAATAGTTATTGCATGAATCATATAATTATACATCACACTTCTTGTACTAAGATATTCATATCTTAATAAAATAAGTGTTAAAGAAAATAATAAATATCTAATTGTGATAGCTCGAATACTCCAACTTGAAAAAAAATATTATGAAATATTTTTAAGAAGAATCAATTTGAACCACAATTTACATCATCAATTCAATTGAATACCTTTTTCTACAATTTTTCAGTATATACCCTTTTAGATCATATATCGTATAAATAAACTGTTCAACTTGCATCCCAGAGTTTTTGAATGTAATTGTTAAGTTCTCGATCAATTTCAAAGGCATTATAAATTAGCATTTAGGACCTTAAAATATATTTTTCTTGAATATAAATATTGAATACAAATATATTTGTAACAAAAACTTATAGAATTTTAGCAAGTATGATTGTTTCCTTTTTTAACCAACGTTCATTTTTTAATGAGCCTAAAAAGAATATAAATTCAAATATTGTATGGTAATTCATTTCTCTTCATCTTTTAACTATAGCCCTATCTGGACCACCAATCAATACAGAGAGTCACTTGTTTACTATATCTGAGCATATTAATACTCAATATGATATTAATTTCATAAAGATATTATATTTACCAATAAATTCAAATTATATTAAATCTAGTGAGAAAAAGATTTTAAGTATGAAAATCTTCTTTATATTCAATTACCACTATATTCCATGAGTCTTCGCTAGTACAAACTCATGTTAAATCAATAATTAAAAAATTTGATCACACAATACTTAAAAATCTATATCAAAGAAGAGAGACAAACCAAGCTTTCTCAGACAACAAATAATCCTATCAACAAGACAAGTTTTCATTCTCACTTGTGATATCAGGTTAATAATATAATACATGCATCTAAAGTAAAGGTGTCAACCGTGCCGGGCCGGCACGGTTCGGCCGTGACTTGGTCGGCCCGGCACGTTTTTAAACCGTGTCGTGCCCGGGTCAGGCACGGCCATGCCGTGCCGTGCCGGAGCATGGCACGCCGGCACGGGATATTCCCGTGTCGGTTAGGTTTCACGAAGGCACGCGTGGGCGTGACCCGCCCCCTCCCAAAAAAAACCCGCGGGTCGGGTGTAATTGGACCCAACCCGCGGTCCTGACTCCAGACCCAATCCCAACGGGAAAAAAAAAATTTCAAATGATATTCATTTTCAGCCGTTGGATTCGCCTCCAACGGCTAGGGGGCAAAATCCAACGGTCCTCGTGATTCTGCCCCCTAAATATATATTAAAAATTCAAAAAAATATAAAAAAATATCTTTTTTTATAAAAAATTAATATCTTTAATCTATAAATTCTACCCCCCTCCCAATAACATTTATGTTTGTCAAAAACATATATCTTCTCAAAATTTTCTCTCACATAAACCGTGCATTTCTCTCACGGGCCTCGGGATTTTGCTTTCGGCTAGGATTTTCGTGAAACTCGACTTGAGTTTTGAACATCAGAGCTTGCTGCGGTGTACCTTGGACGTGACTGACCTCATTGTATTTACCGGGTATTTTATTTTACGTTTTTTTACTCTCTCACTAAAGTTTCTCTCTCTAGAAAAAATTAGAAAAAAATAAAAAACATAAAAAATGACAAATACACCTGACACGTATTTAAATTTAAAAAATAAAAATGTTTGTGTTACACAGAGGTCCGAGGGTGCTGAAACTTTGATTTCTCCAGTCATTTCAAACCAAAGTTCTAAAAAACAAAAAACTAGGAGGACTTCTGTAGTTTGGACTCATTTTAAAATCATAACACAAAAAAATATTAGGGGTGAGGAACAAGAAATGATACAGTGCAAATATTGTATGGGACTATTAACATGCAAGAGTTCATTTGGGACTTGGCACCTTAAGAGGCATGCCGAATTATGCTCCAAAAAACATGGACCCTTAGATCCTAGGCAAACCCAACTTGACACTATATTTTTTGAGACTTGATCAAGTTCAGTCTCAAAGTTTACTCCCTTCATATACTCCAGCAAGTTGGGTAGGGACAACATGGCCAGGCTCATCACATTGATGGGTCTTCCGATCAGATTTTCGGAAAATCCGTGGATAATGCGCATCATGCAGACTTATTTTCAGCCTTCCTATCGTAGGATTCCTAGGTCCAGATCTAGGAATAATATGCTAAAAATATATAAGTTAGAAAAATAAAAAATTATTAAGGAATTTATGGTATATAGTGGAGTGGTGTCCGTGACGTCCGATATATGGACATGTCACGATGATTCTTCTTATGCATGTCTCACGAGTCACTATGTAGATTCTAACTGGACAATCAATAAAAAAATTTTAGAATTCACTGAGATTCTTCATCCTCATGATGGCCCGGCCATTTTTGAGTGTATGATGAAAATCTTTAGGGAATATAAAATTCAAAATAAAATTTTTAGTGTCACATTCGATAATGCTTCTAATAATGAAGTAGCGATCAATATGTTTGTTAGGAATATTAGAGACGCATCATTAGGAAAGATCTTTCATGTCAGATGCATGTGTCACGTGATTAACTTGATTGTTCAAGTGGGTATGAAGGTGTATTCCCCCGCGTTGGATAATATACGCAATGCACTAAAGTATATTCGCACTCCTCGCAGACAACAAAAGTTTGGTACTCTCTGTTTGTCTGCGAATCTTAAGAAGAAGAAATTCCAATCGAATGTGAGACATCGTTGAAATTACACGTACCTGATATTGGAATCATGTGTTGGATACGAATACGTGATATCCAACTACGTCAATAGTAAGAGTGACGAACTTATTATTGACGATACTGACCAGGCTTCAGGAATTTCATAAATAAAATTCCTGAAGATATTTTATGACACGACGAACATGTGTTCGTCGGCTTATACGCCCACCACTTGCATTGCACTCTGGTGCATATGCAATATTAGTAGCATGTTTAGGAAGTATCGAGCTGACCCGACCCTTAGCCATATGATTGCAGAGATGGATACCAAGTACTTGAAGTACTAATCTACCGTTCCATCTCTTTATTGCCTCGCTGCATGCATGGACCCTAAGGCTAAGGTGGAAGAGATAAAAAACACTCTGACTTTTATTTCCTCGTGCATGAACCTGGAAGAGCCACCTGAAGGGTTCATTCACGAGAAGTTGACTGACATATTCATATACTATGATACTAGGTATGGTGGTGGTGGTGGTGGTAGTAGTGAGACTGTGATTATGGATATTGATACCTTGTTCGGAGATGACGATTATTTCATTCAGCTAGCGATGGGAAAACGTAGGGGTGGACCATCACATAGGAGCGAGCTGTCTCGGTACTTAGATACCGATTACTGCTCAATCCTATCACATTCTGATACTAAGAATCTTGATTTATTACAGTGGTGAAAATCATATGAGTCCATCTATCCCATACCATCTAGGATGGCACGAGATCTACTGACTCCTCCGGTGTCGAGCGTAGCATCGGAGTCTACTTTTTCTGTTGCAGTGAACATGATTTCGGATAGGAGATCGAGATTACGTCCAGATATGGTTGAGGCCTTGGCATGTTTGAAGGATTGAGAGAAATCGATGTTTAGCATCCATGATCGTGCTGGAGTTGGGACTGGGACAGACACTGCAGTCGCATCCACGTCCACTACGATGGCGGAGGAGTTGATTGCCGATGATGATGATCCATATGATACTGATCTTGATGTTGCGGCTGATGATTCTCATGATATGCCGATTGACGATTGATGATGATCTGCTATTTTTTTTTTCGATGTTTTTTATTGATTGTATTTGTACGCTTTGTTTGTACGTTGTATTGAAACTTAAACTTGTTTTTTTCGGTTCGAACTATCGATTTCAAATGGATGATTGGTAATTTTTCATTTGTGTTGTTTAATTTTTTTTTAATTTTTATTTTTACTAACATAATGTATTGATTTATTTTTTTTACGATTTAAATTTTATTTTAAAAATTAATAACTTTAATTTATAATTAATAAATATAATAAAAGCTAAACTCATATGAATTTGATTAAAAAAATGAATTTCTAAAATTTGTTTTTTTATTTAATTTTTATTTTTAACATTTTTAAATATATTTATATTTAATACTATACTCTACACTTAAGCAATACAATTAACAATATATAAATTTTTTTTTAAAAAAAAAAAATATTCTGCCTGGCCGTGCGGTGCAGCCTGCATGGCTGCCTCCCTTTCTCTCAGTCTCAGACTCTCGGGCTCGGCCGCTCGGGTCAGCCTCTTCCGTGGCCTGTATGGCCGGGCCGGGCCCGAGCGGGCCGGCACGGCAGGGCCGTGCCGTGCCTGGCCAGCCCGTTTGACACCTCTAATCTAAAGTAAAAAATCTCTAGTAATGACAAATGACTCATCTCTAATTGTCTAAACAAACATATAATAATTACTCAATTATTAGATACATCATCAAATATGATAGAACCATCATGAGAATAAAAAATCTCTGAAAATCCTACAATATTTTTTTAAGTTCCATTTAGAATCTATATAATAAATAGTGAGGTATACAAAAATATATCATCATGACTAATCAAAATATTAGACGTCAAGAATATCACACTACTATATTTCATAATTTCAATAGTTATTATTAATTTTTCTAATTAATAATATTTTAATATGTCATTCCAACATGTGAATATAGAAATCATATGATATATAGGCTAAAAATATATCTAGATGATACTAACTAGCATATGATTCTTTGAAAATCTAATCGAAAGACCCATAATGATGATCAATTTGGTTAAACCTTTCCTCCATAACTCATTATAGTATATGAAGAAAATCAACAAAGAAATTGTACTAGATCCTACCTCAAAAACCTCACCATTCAATTGAATTTGCCTATGAACTAATACATAATATTTTTTTATATAATAATCAACATGTCTTTTTAGGTGTTCAATCATACACACTCCTACATGTATATATTTTTTTATAATACTTACATTATGTCGATTCTTCAGATATCTCTGACATTTTTATTTTGAATTATGTTAAAATTAGTCCGAACTATAAATATTCTTCTAGTTTTATTTTTTTGACGTTTGAATTTGGATCAAGATTATAGGAGAAAACATAGTTTTGATCTCAGACATTTTCATAGGTTTATCATTATTAATATCATATACGTATATATCAATATTAATTTTATTATCATTAAATTCACTATTAATCATTTTTATTTTTTTTTTGTTTATGTTCTAAGTTTATAAATAAATTATATTTAAAAATACTAAATAAAAAATAATACTCAATTTATAGAGAGGATAGAGACAGAGAAAAAGTCATAGCTCACACTCGTTAGATAGGATAATGAAATTGAAACACAAGCAACCAAATTTCCATTACACGTCCATGTTCTTTAAGCTTTAAAAAATATTCTAAATCTAAAACTAAAAACTTTAACTTTAGATATATAGAGAACCAAGATTAAGAAAAGAGAAAGAAGAGAGTAAGAAAATTGGATAAAATACTCAAATCTATTAATTACTTTATATAAATTTTTTTTATTAAAAAATATATTTTTTTTTACATTTTTTTATTAAAAAATATATTTTTTTTACATTTTTTTATATATTTAAAAGGGCAAAAACCAGACAACCATCTGATTTTTACCCTAGTGTTGGAAAATAATTCAACCACCTAAATATTCTTAAAATATATTTTTTTTACATTGGTTAGTCGTTAGGAATCCTAAAGCCGAAGCTTCTAGATGATCCTAAGGCTTTGGCTTTGGGCTCAGAGGGCGAGGAAAAAAGTTGGAGAGGGGGGGCACCCACATGCGCCTAAGTTGTAACACGGGGATGCACCACATGACGGACTAATTAAAAAAATCAACCATGTACATTAGGCAGGATGAGGCAAGTATTTTTTTTATAATCGACTGATCAGGGCATACATGAGCCAATTGAACTGCACATGATTCCCTACCCAAGGTACCACGCAATGATACCAAAGTTGGTAGACCGTGCCAACAAGCTGGACACCCGGGTCATGCTTGGCTCGGCACTAGGAATGACACCCCTGGCTAAGCACGGCACTAGCGTGCCTCAGGCCATCATGATCCGAGTATGAGCACACTTCTGGACCATGTCGTGCTGAGCCAGGCATCGCTCAATTGGATCATGCCTCATTCCATGCCCGGGCAACCCGATCCACTTGTCACCTCTAACTACAATTGAGGATCACGTAACTCAAAGAGTACGTTAAAATATAATTTCAAACAAATAATTTTAAAAAATTCAAATACTTTCTTAACATAAAGATTATTTTTCATAGAATACTTTTTCCACAAAAAATATTATTTTATCAATGAAGAGATATAAAATTGATACTCTTACAAAAGTAGATCTTTTGAATTGTATTCTAGAAAATACTCATATTGATCCATATACTAATTTCACTTCCAATGTAGCCACACTTGTTAACTCTACTACTTATAAGAAATAAAAATTAACTATTTGACTATGACAATACTAGAGAAAGCATATATAACATGTATTTTAGATTCACCTTGACACAGCACTAAGTATATTAAGGTATGAAATGAAATCTAGCACTTAAGAACTCTTTCAAATATAATAGCCACTTGTAATTAATCAAGTACTCAGATTCGAGTTAGACATCAATATATAATAAATAAAAAAGTATGATTGAAATTTTTACTTTTCTTTAAAATAACTCTCTTAGAAAAATAAAACATATGAAGTTATTGCTAAATCTAATTTAGAGTTGAATTCAAAACAATTATTATTGTGACTTGTGAAATATTTTAGATATGATATCTACCCAAGCATATCGAGTATGTACATTTTTTCCTTATTATTCTTTACTATGACAATCAGGTTGCAATACATAATCTCTAATCTAATATTTGACCAGCATATGAAACACATTAAAGTGGATTACTTCTTCATGAGAAAGAAAATTCATAATTAAACTAGTATTATAATTTATATTCAAATAATAAAGCAGCCAACTTACATCTTCATGAAAATCTAGAAGAGACCTCGACTTATAATTCTTTTCTCAGAACTAAGTGTGATAAACTTTATTGCACCACTTCACAGAGCATTTTTTATGGAACCACACGACACAAAAACATGAGCAAGAGCTATTGGAACTTCCTTGAAAGTTCCAACAGAACTCAACACAAAAACAATATCATTGAAAAGGAATTCGTTCTCGAAAAAATATCACATTAACAAAAAAGATTAGCCACCAAATTAGAGAAGATTAATACAGGTATTCAATATGAGTGTTCAAATAACAAATGAAACTATTTCATAACATAAGAAGTTCCTTTCACCCAATAATTAAAATATCAATTTTTATTAATATATCGATACTTAGATTTTACGGATATATCAAATATATCAAAGATATATTGATATGTATTTATATATGAGTATCAATAAATAATAAATATATAAATTTTAATGAATATATCGATATTTAAAATTTAGAGATATTTCAAAGATATATCGGTAGATATATTAAAAATTTTTATCACTTCTTTTACAAACCCAAGAGAAAAATTATAAATAAAGTAAGTACACCAAAATACATATAAATGTAAGTGATATAATCTCTCTTATATAGAATGACCAGTATGCATTATACAATATGACTTGAAAAAATTAAGAAAATCTAATTGATTAAATAATTTAGTCACAAATATTTATCTTATAAAACATATATAATACGTCAAAAGAGGATACGGATTCTAGCCATTATAATCAAATATCATTTTCCATTTTATCAATCTTATTTTAAAATGATTTACTTCTGTATATTGTCAAGTGAATCATCTCATACTACTCATGTGTATTATCATTCTTTAAGATTTATAAACAACCACTAAATTGAATTTTAATTAATTTTTTAAAAAATCATATAAAACATAAAAAACATTCTTTAATCCAATAAATAAATTCATATATAACAAAAAAGTAATCAAAGTAACAAAAATAAAAGATATCATTAGTACAAAATTTTCATATGACTACTTCAATCAAAATGAATGAATCATCATTAATATTCCCTCGACATATAAAATAAAAAATTTTAGCATATTTTCGTATTTCAAAAGTTTCAACTTAGGTAGAAAAGAATGAAAAAGTTAAGAATAGATCTAGATGAGATATGTGGTAGTTACATATTTAATGGGATTCCAAAAAGTTGAGTAACATTTTATAGAATATATTATAGTTAGTAAAAAAGTAACATAAGACTCATATAAACAACATAACAAGTTGATCATGCCTAACAGCTCCGATCTAAAAAGATGACTTCATGGCTCTCACGCTATGATATAATATTATATGTCATGAATTTATACCACTCATTACTCCTTTGGTCTGTACAAAGATGAAACCGAGAACAAAAGAGCGGCTTGTCGCAAACTCCAATACTTAGGTAAGTCTTTTCTTCAATTAAAAAAATTTAAATATAATGAGAATATTAAGCACATAAAATGATTTTTATTATCATTTGATCTCGACAATATTAAAAATATTACAATTTCATAATTTTTCTTGTCTTTTTGACAAATAGTCCCTAAGAGGATAAAATTTATTAAAAATCTTAAATACACAAGGACAGAAAATCATAAATATTCTAGCAAATAGTCCCTTAACAATAAGGACATACATATATTCATTCTAGAAGATAGTCCGTTGAAATTAATCTTTAAATAAGCCAAATTTTTTCCAAAAAATTTAAAAAAATACATTATAATTTTGTTGCTTAGCCAAACAACTTGAGGATACAAAATCATCAATAAACTCTAGAATATTAAACAGCAAAAAATACTAAGAAATCAATTTTAATGATATTACACCATGTGGTCATAATTATTGTGTCCATAGTCATAGAGTAACATGAAAACTCTAATCTCTAACAAAAAAAATAAGCAATGCCAAGAGGTGAACTAAAGTACTTAGACAAGTAGAACTTGATGTTTCTCTAGGATAAATTTAGTATTTTTTGAACAAACTTTATCATTTTAAAGAAAGTGTATTGCAACTTGTAACATAAACCCCAATAACTCTCCTAAACATGTCAATTAAGACACATCAAATGGGAGTAGTAGATGAAAGTGTTAACGTGACTCATTAATATAATCAACTCCATCTAGCAATATCATAGACGCATTAGACACCCATCAATGAAATTCTAAAAGTATATGAAAATTAATTCACTAAAAATCTCAATTCTCATAACAAAGTATCAATCTCCAAGTAAATGAATATAAAAGAATGCAATCAACTATTGAACAATTTATGTTTTATGAAAGAATAATAACCACTACTTGAAATAATTAGAGATATTATAAAATGACCACAAATAATAACTTGAGATATTTTATATTTTATTAATGATAATACATAATAAACATGACTATCATTATTTATTAAAAGAAATTAATTTTTTATTTTTATGAAATTTTATGAAAAAAAAAATTAATTTAATTTTAACATTAAAATATTAAGTAAAATATTTTAGAATATATTTCTCTTTAGTTTTCAAGTTTCTTTGAAGAGTATTTAATGATTGATTAGACACCTTATATTAGTACTCTAATACATGATAAAATAATTGAAAGAAAAAATTGACATCAAATTGAGATAGATATGACACTCCTACTATATAAGAATATGCTTATATATTTTTGGTAAGAAAAAAATGTCAACTACTAACTTCATAATCAATCACATATTATTTTGACCTCTCAATTTGTATATCATATTATATTAATATTTATATTGAAAAAAGAAATTTTTTTTACTTTTTATCCAATAACTTTAAATATACTTGTTTTAATCGAGATCTCTTTCTAGACAAAAAGAATATATTTGCACATGTGACATGCCATCAAGTACAACTTAATAAGAAACTTTTTATAATCATAAAATATATAGATGTTATATTCTTCATCTTTCACAACAAGCGCTTTTAAAAATCATCCAAGAGAATACACTTTCAAACACCAAAATAGTAAATACATACTCATATCGGGTTGTTACTCCTCGCAGAGAAATAACCACCAACCCTACTCATATAGTTGCCACATATACTACTAGCATGGAAAACTTCAAGACTATGATAGGCTATATCAAATCAACTAAATACAATCGCATCTGATCATGCTTAGATTTCATTCCAAAATTATTATATAAACTAATATTAAGATATAGATAGGCATACATTATGAAATAAGGCTTGAAAAAAATATTAATTAGCTCAATATTAGAATGCTAACAAAAAAAATTACACAAACTTATGTTGAATTCACTATTGAGATATATTTTCCATTCTAACCAAAATAATCATTATTAAATAATGATTTTTTATTATTACATCTTACATTAGAATTATGAATCAACTATATATAAAAATATATTTCTTCATAATAAACTTGAGAAAAAAATATTTATGCAACAATCACCATAATTTATTATTTATTAAAGCTTAAGCATAATGTTTAGATTATAAAAAATTCTTTATGACCTGAAATAATCTCCAATGGCATTGTTTAGCAGATTTTCTTTTGTACTTACTAATTTTAACATTAAGATGTGTCAACTTATTATTATTTTTTCTAAGGTGGCTCAAAAGATCAACATGTATTAATAATACATGTCGATTACATTTTAATAATAGAAAGTGATCAGTTGGATGTATCACAACTAAAATTACTTCTACAAATAGAATTTCAGGAAAAATATTTGAGACATTAAATATTTCTCAAAATTAAGGTTGGATACTCAAGAAGCACAACATTTGTTTCTCATTGGAAACTCGCTTTGAATATATTAATTGACCTCGATATTTCAAGATGTACACTTGTCTACAAATGTCAATTGCTCAACTAATTCCAACATGTAAAGAAAGATCATGAGAAGATTAAACTATCTAATGATAATCATTATATCATTTATATTATTAGTATAGTTGATTGTTTTCTATATTCTCATAAAAAAACACATATCATATGCATGTATTTCTCAAAATTCTCAAGCATGCAAAGAAAACTCTATAATATAAAATTTTATTCAGAGATCAAAAACATAACTAGGTAATAAAATATTTAGTATCTAATTAAGCTTTAGTGATCACTAAGAAGAGATGTGTCATTAATTTTAAAATTTACAAAAACAATCTTGTCTCCTAAAAAAAATAAAGAACATATAATTGTTTAAAGGTTCAATACAAAATCATAGAACATAGCTATAAGATCGATGACTTGTGAGCTATAGTTGATTCATCACTTCTTAAAGAAGCTTTTCTTACCATTTTAGAGACTAAATATAATTAGAGTGACAATCAAATAGTTCAATATATTATTATCAACCAAATATTCTAAGCAAATAATACATATTAAATATGATTGTCACTTCATAAGAAAGACAAACCAAGATGATTTTATAGTCAATTCCAATGTATTGATCATCAGTCAAATAGAAAACATATTTACAAAAGTTACCAAAATACCACATGTTGAATTCCTTTTGTCCAAACTGAATATTTGTGACATGTACTCTTCAACTTGAATAAATAATAGAAATTTTATTTTATTTTTTATTATTTTTTTTCTTTTTGCTTTTAAAAAATTTGGAGCACCCAACATGTGAGATACCACAAATCATATATACAGTGATTATTGTACTTTCAAAATAATTTTTCATTTTTAATAAACATTTTTTTTACCTCTCATTTCTCTCTTATCCTCCTTCATAAGCATCACCTAGGATCAAACCCCTAATCGGACCCCAACAAAATATATAAAAAATAAATTAAAAGAACTTTATTTTTATTTTTTTATATATAATCAATCAAAAAGATGTGTCAATAGAAAAGAAAATATCATACAAGCACTCTTATCCTCTAGGAACTCAACTAATACAAAATCATCAAAATAGTACCAAAAAAAATAAATAAATAATAATCTCCATAAAGTATATTATATAGCCTACCAGCTAATCAATTTGAATATATAAAAAATCATGTTTCATAAACCTATCAATTTAAGGTAATCCTAAAACTTGATTAGTTGACTTTTTTTAAGATATGTGCATTGACTATTTTAATTCATAAACTTTCAATCATTGCATGCTAACAAGCATTTTATAGATGGGTATTAATTGAAAAAAAAGCATATATTTTTTAGTACTTCAAAGAAGTAATGACCAAAAATTAAAAACGAACAAATCAAACATGGATTTTCTATTGAGCTACTTGAATTTGAACATATCTTAAAACTGCACAGTATAACACTGTTGTCAATCCTATTTGAAAGGACAATCCAAAAATGCAAGGTAACTTGGATTGAACAGAATAAGAATTTGAAATATCTGCCTTGCACATAGAATGTCACCACAAATATGGCATCAACAAGAAGAATCTTTCATATTTCTTTGTTAAAACCAGTAGTAATGTTTAAATCTAGAATAAAGTTTACATAAACTTTATAAAACCTCCTTCAAATAAGAAAATGATTAAAAAGAATGTCACCACAAACATGGTTGAAACAAACCAGAGGACCAACCTGTACTAGTGCGAAGTTTCAAGTATATTTCATCACGACTCCTGCCAGAGGAACCCTTGCTCAGCCTGTCCTGTAAAGAATGCCGAAGAGCACCTGTCAAACATCATCAAATTGGAAGCACGAGGAGAATCAGAAACATCACAAGATCAATCCCATGCTGGTCTCAATTATGATACATTCGAGAAACAGTGGATACACATATCCCTGCCAAACGGCATGTTAAAATAAGAAGGCTTACTTGCAGAAACTTGCTGAGATTTACTGTCAATTTGTAACACGATAGATTTTGTGCTTAAAGAAGCATCCCTATTCAGTTCAATGCTTATTGGAGATCGAGTAGCACCATTTTCACCAGTTGGCTACCACAATTACAATAGAAACATGCATTATCAAGACAAAAGCTCACTAGCATATTTTTCAAGAGAGCGTAATAGCGATGTTAAATTTAACATACCAGAACAGGATGGCCAATTAAGCTATTCAAGACAGCAGACTTCCCAGCTCCCTGTGTGACATCACATACACAAAGAATAGTAGTACTAACGAAAAATTATCAACAAAGTGATTCTCCGCGTACTCCCACTACATTACATAAAATCTTATCGATCAAATAGTAAACATCGGATATTAGTTGTTAACAAACAAGAACTCATGATACATATATGATCACCAGCGACAAAATAACTTACGACATTGCCCAGAGCGACGACACTGAGAAAAGTGGACGGACGCCTGGAAGAGGAAGACAACGATGATGTTTCATCTATATCTTCTTCAGAAAGCAATGCCGCAGCTTGAGTCATGGACTCCGATAACTGGGCCAAGTCTTCGATCGCGTCCATGTCGCTCTTATTTTCTCTTCGATTTACGAATCAAAATAGAGAATTTTGAGAAATTGGAAGATGAAACGCTGGGATTGGACAGAAAGATCGAAAACCAAAGGATTGAGAACGCCTAACAGTTTGACATTGTAAAGGCAACTGGGCAAAGACAACGACAAAGTAACAGATCCAAAGGCTTCAAACTCGCGGAGAAGAAAAGCATGCGGTCTCGCACATCTTACCGAAGAAATTTAAAAACAAAAACAACAACAAAAAATGCCACTTCTCCAATTTTTGGGAAAAATTATGTTTTATACTTAATTTTTTTTAAAAAAAAAAAATTAAACCAACACGGAATTAATATTTTCCTTTTTGCTAAGAAACATCAATTAAAAATAGTAAATTTTTTGATTTTGACAATTGTTTATTTATTTAATATATCAACTTTAATTTAAATAACAATTTTAAATTCAAACAATCACCACAACATTCATAACCTAGAGGTTGCTAACGAGGATACATTTTAAGTCAAGTGTGCAATTATGTGGCATATCTTTTTTTTTTTATTTTATCCTATAAAAAAATTAATTTTGGATTTATTTTTGGAAAAATTATATTAGGAGAGGAGGCCCCAAAACTAAAATATATATGTTTTAGTCCTTAAATTTAAAACTTTAAATAAAAAGTATCCCAAAATATATAAAAATATTTTCATTTTGATCCTATTTTATGTTAAAATTCAAAAATGTTCTTATTTTTTTTAAATTAAAATTTAAAATGGTATTTTTGAAAATAATGTTCAAATAATATATGTATATATACATACATACATACATACATATATATATATATATATGTGTAGATTATTCTCATTATATTTGGGATTTGAAAACCCAAAAATATGAAATCAAAGAAAAATACATCAATTCGAAAAATAATTATGATTTAGTGCAATCTTGACTAGTGTTTGTTTAGGTTTTAAATTTTTATTTAATCTCTTACAATCATCATCTTAGTTAACATTACTTTTAGAATAAAAAAACAAGTTAATAAAAATCATATTTTAAGTTTGAAATGATTTAAAATAATTTTATGTACTATGTGTATATGTATTGCATGTGTGTGTATGCATATATATATATATATAAGTGTGTGTGTGTGTGTGTGTGTGTGTGTTTGTATATATATACATATTACATGTGTTTGTATGCATATATATATATATATATGAGTGTGTGTGTGTGTGTACACACACAAATACATATACATATATATATATATATACACACACACACACACATATATGTATGTATGAGTATGTGTGTATGCATATCTAGATATATGTGTATAAATGCATAAATACACATATATATAGACATATATTTATATATTCACATGTATGTATATATACACATATATATGTATCTATATCAAGATATGTACATGTGTGTGTGTGAGTTTGTGTGTTTATATATGATATTGATTAAATAGTATTTTCAAATCTATAAAAATAAAAGAGACGAACGTAAACTAAATCACAATTATTTTTGGAAAATTTATGCTTTGTGGTTTCAAAATGAAAATATTCACATTTTGGTCCTGTTTTTTAAAATTTTTAAAAAATCACATGCAAAACATAAAATATTTATGATTTGTGACTCCTGAATGTGAAAAACAGTGGTTTTCCTATTTTATCCAATTTTTTTTTAAAAAAAAAAACTAACGCTAAAAAAATGAAACAATGGTTTTGAAATTCAAAAACTACAATTTTATTTGGAAACAACTTTTCATTTCTGAAAAATAGTTTCTTGGTTTTTAATTTTTGTTTATTTGAATATATATATATCTATATGTGTGTGTATATATACACATATATCATTATATATGTATATATAAATCGATAGAGTATATATATAAACATGTGTGTGTGTGTATCAATACATATACACACACATGTTTATATATAATGACATATAAACATATATCATTATATATGTATATATAAATCTATAGATTATATATATATATACATGAGTGTATGTGTGTGTCAATATATATATATATATATATATATATATATATATATATATAGACACTTGTAATGCTCACACACATAATAGTTGTGCAAGCAAAACAAGATTAGAGAGTGTATGTGAGGAGGGTGGGAGATGACAAGGAAGAGAGATATAGAAATAGTGGAGAGAGTTTTCATTCTTTCATTGTATTAGAAACTTAGAGCGAAAAAAAAAACTTGTAAAAAGTTGCATAAGATTTATTATGGACATTTTTGGAAGATTATATCATTAATTATATTTTAAAATTCTTTTAACTATCTCCATGATTTTTTATATTTACTTTTTTTCACCCTCCTCCTAATCCCCCCCTACCAGAAGGAAAATAAAATAAAAATATGGCATCAATGCTCTTATTTTACTTTTCCACACTTTGGTTTACATAAGTTAAAAGAAAAAAAAAGTCACAACATAAATATAAAAATAAAAATACAAGATGGACATACATAGTACCCATTAAATCATGTTACATAATCATCCAACAAGGATGGATCCTTCCTAATGTTATGTGGCCTGCTCGTATTAATGGGAATGGCTCTTTTTACTAAGTTGGACTGCTCCATTGATTTTTGATCTTATATTAGCTCTAAAGCAATCATCTGAGTAGGCCAAAATCTATCTATTCAAATTCATTGGACTTAGTGGCCTTGGCTCCTCTATGAACATATCATTAATTAATTATGATATTTTTTTTTAAGTTCATATGAATTTATAATCAAATATTATGAACCATAAAGCATGATGGATTTAATAATTATATTATAATGATTTTCTTTTAACATATCGATTATTTTTCTATGCATAAGACCTCATAAATCATCCACTATTTTATCTATTTTTTAATTTTATTTTGTGGTATACATATTTTCAAAATGTTATTATTCTTTTAAATTTTAAATCCTAAATATTAAAAAGAATTTTATTTTTAAATTTGGATACCATCAGTTACAATTGAATTATTTTTTTCCTAACCATGCATTCTTTCTTTAAGCAATGAATTTGAAAACTTTCACTCTTGATGCATCATATATCTTATATTATTTTTAACGTAGATATTCATTAGTTTTATTTATTAACATAATATCATTTTCAAATACACTTAGACGAAAAAAAATTCAAAAATTATTTTGCGTACTCATTTAAATTTAAATCAAAGTTTATATGGGCTTGAAATAGGTATTTGATGTAATTATATTGTAATTATAAATTCATGATATGAAATTCTTTTGCATGGCTCATATGTAGTTTAAATGGGCTTGAGAAACTAAAACTTAAAATAATATTTTGTTGAATAAGTCTTGTTGGTTGTAAATTAAATTAGTCAACAAATAAATTAGTTGTGTTTAAAATGAGTTGATTATAGTTCTCCTAGTTTTCAGCCACTGTAGTGATATAGTATTTTTGATTTCAGTTGTAATGATATGACCTATTTAGATTCACAATAGAGTATTAAAAGAACGAAAAAGTAGTATTTCTCATAACTTGTATTTTCTTCTTATTTGTTATTCCTCAAATTCTAATCTTAATAGTAGTATCAGAGACAACTATCCCTATTTTCATCCAGGATCACACTAACTTCAAGTTAAATTTTCTGACCTATGCAGGCGAAGGTGAGGATCTTATAGGTTGGATTTTCAAAGCTAGAGAGTACTTTGAATTTTAGAATATTGATGCTTAACAATAGGTACAGTTGATATTGTTTCTTCTATCAAATGTAGCACTTCAATCGTATCAATGGTATTCCAAAAATAGATGTCTATTGTGATGGAACAAATTTTTCAAAGCTCTCCATCATTTTGGTCCAATAGATTATGATGATCTAGCAAAAACATTGTTACGACTCAAACAAATAATGACCATTAATAATGCATATTAAGGGGCTTTTGAGAAATTATCCCACAAGGTAAATGATCTTTTGGAAATTAAAGATTCTTAGTGAGTTGTATTATTACAATATTAAGATATAAAGTTTGTTTGGATGTACATATGAATTAACCCAAAATAATATATGGATCCATATGTGTGACTCACCTCATTGAGAAATGAAACCAATTCCAATGAAAAATAAGTAATCAAATTTCAATTACATATGCATACATTCCACAACCTCAATAGAGTTCCATGAGAAAATTCTTAGACCTTCACCATCTCAGTGGAGACCTCTACTAATCAGAAATTTCATCAAATCAATTAGGCATCTCATAGGATAGAAGGCTAGGAAAAAGCGAGAAAGATGGTAGTATTTTTATTGTGATAATATGTATGTGCTGAGATACCATTGTTTAAGACCATAATTATTTATGATAGTAGACATGCAGTCGAATGAGCAAAAATACAATATGAACTTGAACATAAAGTCATCTGAAGAAGTGATACCAAAAATATCATCTTCATCCATGTCATAGTGGGAACAACACATCTGCAAACATTTCGCATTATCAGAAGGAAAAGAAATCAAAATTTGATAGTGTTCATTGATGGGTGATGCACCCATAATTTTATTGATCAATCTATGGTTACCAACCTAGGACTACATGTGGTACATGCCAAGACCTTTACAATAATAATTAGAAATAAGAAAATTATTGAGTGCGCCAAATGTTGTATGAGACTTGCCCTCTCAATTCAATGGTTTACAATAAGTGTTGATTTTTACATTCTTTTGATGGTAACATGTCAAGTAGTTTTGAGAGTGCTTAGTGCAATAGTTGGAAACATTATGTCCAATTGAAATGAATAATAAAAAGTGTAGTATTTCTTTCACATAGTCAGACAAAGATCACATATTGAAAGGAATAAATAGTTTCATGCTCGCTCTCATGAGTAAAAAAAAATTATTGCATTTATTTGGGATGATATTTTTTGTTCATGTGATTTTAAAGATGGAACCAATCCACAACACCAAATGGAAAGCAAACCTCAATCAAATTATGTCAAAGTTTGCACATGAGTTTGAATAAACCATGAAATTGCCACTTAAATGCAACCTTGACCATTGGATTCCATTACTGCCAAACTAACTCCCAATAAATATAAGAACTTATTCGGACCTACATTACCATCAAATCAACTTCAAATAAACATAAGAACTTATTGGTATCCACATTACCATAAAAATGAGATTGAAAAATTAATTAAAAATTTCCTTCAGTTCAGAATCATTTGTCTTAGTAAGAGTCCATTTTTATCGCCACTACTAATAAAAATGATCAATACTACATTACCATCATTTGTCCTAGTTTGGTGGTCCACCCTACAACAGAAGGTACTCCAACAACCTTTCTATAATAATTTGCCTACTAATCAATCCTAAAATTATTTTCAAATGATGAAGTATTGATCAACACTATTGCCAATTGTGTTGACCAATAGCCATTCATTTCCAACAGGTGGTCATGTTGGATACTTGATGACTCTCACCCATATTTTAGCAATTTTTTTTTTGCCCAACATCCACACCTCTATTAATGATTTTATTTGGAATTGTGAAGTGTGTACGCATGGGACCCTTTGACCTATGGGATTGCTTCAACCTCTTCTCATTCCAAAGTGTATTTGGATAGAAATATCAATGGATTATTTTAATTTTAGAATAATTAGTTGTATCAAGGTTGAGAAATTAAATAATTAAATAATTCATTGTTGAAGAAGTCTTATTGGTTGTAAAGTGAATTAGACAATAAATATATTAGTTATATTTAAAAATAGTTGCTAAAAGCTCTCCTAGTTTTTTGCTGCACTTATTAAAATCTCTAGTATTTTTTATTTCAATTATAATGTTGTGACCTATTTAGGTTAATACTTGATATTAAAAGAAAGAAGAAATTATTTCTCACAACTTTTGTTCACTTCTTTTCTATTATGATTTGTTATGATTTATTTTTTTATCACCATAACTATGTTTTTTATAATCATTTATTTCTTGTCTTTCTTTACTTTTTTTTTTTGCATTTTTTAATATTTTTTTCTATTATTATATCTAAGATTTTTATCAGTATTTATGATTAATTGACTAAGTTAGACCCTAATTCTAAATTTATAACTTATTTGCTTATTTAAATGCACCTCTAGGTTCTCAATTTAACTTGATATATAGTGATGTAAGAGTTTTTATATTTACACTTTATAAATCAAAAATTACAATTAATTACACTTCTTAGTATAACTGTGAAATTTTTTCATACTTCCAAGTTTTGTTTACCAACTAAAAAAATAATCTAATTTTTATTATTTCTATTAGTATGTGTCATCAAAAATTTTTAATTTTTTTGAAAAATATAAATTACTCCAAAATTACATGCTAGTGAAAAATCTAGAACAAAAATTTGCCAATTATTTGAATGTTAAAATCTTGGCATGTATGAATTCTCCCATATTTAGCTCCGACAAAAACTTCCAAGCCATTTACATCTCTAAATATAAAAATGTGTCTTAATATATCTATGTAAACAAATTCACATAGCATGAATGCAAGTAACATGAATAATAATAATTATTTTTATAAACAAATTATTTTTACTTTTCTATCACACATCACATTGCATCATCAAATTTCATTGTCTTATCAGATAATGAACTTATGTTCCAATATATGAAATCATTTAACTCTACAAACATATCTCTGGTCATTTACTTATTTGTTGATTTTTGATTGCACTCATGTCTTGGATAATTTTTGTTTGAATTAGATGATTTATAAAAGAAGAGAAACACATTGGCTATTAATTTGTTCAATAATTCATATTTCTCAATTAGGATTTGACATTATTTAATGATGTTTGTCTTATTTTCAAAAATTATGTAAAAATTGATAAAATTTTCTTTTTATGCATGCTCCTCAAAGATAAACATTATACGTTATCATATATAACAACATGAAATTATTGTTCTACCCTAAATGAAGGTTAAGAAAAAGTTTGATATAGAAACAAAAACACATCAATCATAGGGAGAAACTCTTTAGGGGGATGGTGTCTATAGAAAACAAATTGGGTTGGCATAAATCTGGAGAAATGCATGCAGAGAAGAAATGTTCTACCTTAGCTTGATCCCCAAAGTTGTTTATCACCATCCCTGCCTCTAAGATGAAAGTGAACAAAAAAAAACAATTTAATGAATGATTTATATTTTCTTATAGTTTTTTTATTGTTATTAGACAAATTTTTTTCAGTCAAGTCAAGCCATTATATATATATATATATATATATATATTCATCATTATTAGATGTGTATTTTTGGGCAATTTTATTGAAGTAATTCATTTACAAATATAATAGCCCAAGAATGACACATCATGCATATATGTATTATATATGTATATATTCACCAATATTATGTTTAATAGTCATGATTTAATATTTCATTTTCTTTCAATTTTTCTTATTCTTTTAGGGTTTATCATACATTAACCCCAATGGAGCAACATGTCGAATTTCTATATTTCCTACTAAATTTGATAATTGTTCTTAATCACATCGACAAATAATAAGTTTTTTCTAATATATTTTTTCAACAATAAATATATTATTTATATTTATTTGATGTACATAATTTGTTTTGATAAATTATTTTGTATAACCAAAAAAATTTTTATTTTAATATTTTTAATGTTAGTACAGGAAAGAAAATATTGAAAGGTTGAGAATGCAGCAATAGCACAATAACAAGAATCCCAAAAAAATTTTCGGAGCAGAACTCGACCCATCCGAGTGATCCGACCTGCTCCATTTATTAATACCGAGAAACTGCTAATATAATATATATTTTTTCTTCTGCTATTTTTTTGCGCGACTATTCTCTCGTCTCTATGTTTCCTCTGTGCGATTTTTCTAGTTGCTGCTCACAAACTGTAAGAATGTTTTGGTAATAATATATAAATACATAAATATTTTTATGGTGAATGTAGCTAGTCATGATGAACAACTAGTGAACTAGGTTATTTTCTGCGTTTTATGCTGAGATTTGTTTTCTGTCGTGATTTTGGATCTTAGTTTGATATACATATATTTACTGTAGTTGTGTATATATCGTTTATTGTTTTATTATTCTTCTGAATTTGTAAAATTACAACTAGTTGGAATTGGAATTCCTAACATTATTAACAATGCATCATTTAAAAAATATTTACACAAAAAAATATATATATATACAAAAACATAAAATATTTTGGTTTTATTAGTTATGTGGCCTAATACACAAAAAGACATCTTTTGCAACAAAAAGTTTTTCCCAAAATATTTTGTTATTAAGACATCATCTAAGAGTTATTTTCAACAATAATACATTTATTGTTTTGGTATATATTGGTATTTAAGAAAATATAGACCAAAACAATAAATAATACAAAAAAAATTTACAAAAAATATATACCAAAATATAAAATATTTACGTCTTAAAAACTCTAAATGAAAAAACCAATATTACCCCACACCATGCACATCAACATTAAAAAAACAAAAAAAAAAAAAATTGTGAAAACAAAAATTTTCAAACCCCGCTAAAAAATAAAAGTTGTTATTTTCAACAACAATACATTTATTTTATTGGCATATTTTGGTATTTAAAATATATATATATATAAACAATAAATATATACATAAAATATTTACAAAAAATATTTACAAAAAATATATATCAAAAAACAAAACATTTAAGACTTAAACAAATCTAAACAAAAAAAAAAACAATATTACCCCCACAATATGCACATCAACATTTAAAAAAAACATTTTTTTTGTGAAAACAATAATTTTCAAATCTTAATAAATATTAAAAGTTATGTGGCCAAGCACACAAACATAATTTTCCCTTTTTTTTTTGTTTTTTTTAATCTTTCATTCTTGTTGAACAAAACATTTTCAACATGATCACACAAACCAAAGCGGATCAAATCTAGTTTATTTTTTTATCTTTTGAGATGCATCATTTAAAATTGACCAAATATCAGACACAATGAACATTGTTTTAAAACAACATAAACTAGAGAAAAAAAAAGATTTGAAAAATAAAATAGAAAAGTAGAACACTGAATTTATTGAACAAACAAGGGTATTTTCAGAGATCAACGACTGTATCACCTTGACTGTTCTTGTGTTAAAGCATAAATCAAAGGCCGGTGGATGATGATGCTCACAATCACATAAAAATTGAAATAAGAAACACAAACAAGCCAAGAACTGCTGCTACATACAACACAGAGCATCAATCTGGGTTGCGGTCAAGCACATCTATCTGTATCCATGGAACGCCACCACCACAGGTGTCAACAGGAGTAACAACAATTGAAACAACAGTGATGCTGAAAATCTACCTGGTGGTGACCCAACACTCAAAATTAGTTGCAGAAAGGCATGGAGGGCAGGCATGAAACAAGCAATCTGCTGCTACAGAAGAAGCTTGCGCTGCCATGGCTCACTTTGGAATTGCATTTTCCTGTCAAGCAACCACAAAGAAGGAGCTCGTGTGTGAAACAAAAGCTTATTGCCCTCCGTTCTGAAGAAGAGTTTCAATGAGCAAAGAGGAAAGAGTAGGAACAATGAATATTTCAGAACCAAGAGTTAAGCATATGGCCTGACGTGGCAACCAAGAGTTAAAAATATGGCACCCATGGGGGGTAATGACCTATGACCACGTGACAGACTATGACTCATGACCGAATGGCTAGGCATGGGTCATGCATTCGTGACACAAGCCTTGGCACGGGTCATTCTCGAGTCATGCTAAGGCACCTATGACTCGTAACTCGTGACCATATGGCTAGCCATAGGTGCCTATGTATGGGGGTAATGCCTAGGCACCTATGGCTTATGACCCATGACCCATGACCATGTGACACATGCCTAGGCATGGGTCGTGCCCGAGTGATTCCTAGGCATCTATGACTCATGACTCGTGACCATATGACTTATTACCCATGACCACGTGATACATGTCTAGGCACAAGTCATCCTTAGACACCTATGTTTCATGACTCGTGACTCATGATGTGACCCATGACTCGTGACAATATGATTAGGTATGGATCATGCATTTGTGACACATGCCTAGGAAAGGGTCATGCCCAAGTCATTTTTAGGCACCAATGACTCGTGACTTGTGACCCATGACTAGTGACATTATGGTTAGGCATGGGTCATGCATTTGTGAGACATGTCTGGGCACGAGTCATGCCCGAGTCATGCTTAGGTGCTTATGACTCATGACCCATGAATCGTGACAATGTGGCTAGCCATAAATACCTGAGCATGAGTCATGCTGAGGCACCTATGGCTAATGACCCTTGACCAGGTGACGCATGCCTAGGCATGAGTCATGACCGAATCATGCCCATGCATCTATGACTCATGACTTGTGACCATATGGTTAGGCATGCCTTGGCATCTATGACACATACCCACCCATAGATTATGCCCAAGTCATGCTTAGGCACCTATGACTCATGACTCGTGACCGATGACTCGTGACGATATGGTTAGGCATGGACGAATCATGCATTCATGACACATGCCTAGGCACGGGTCGTGCCCGAGTCATTCCTAGGCACCTATGACTCATGACTCATGACCCATGACTAGGGACTGTATGGCTAGGCATAGGTGCCTGAGCATGAGTCATGCTGAGACACCTATGGCTTATGTCCATGACCAAGTGACGCATGCCCAGGCAAGAGTCATGGCCGAGTAATGCATAAACATCTATGACTCATGACTCGTGTCGATATGGTTAGGCATGAGTCAAGCATTCATGACACATGCCAACCCACGAGTCGTGCTCGAGTCATGTTAGGCAATTATGACTCATGACTCATTACCCATAACTGATGACCATATGGCTAGCCATAGGCGCCTGAGCATGACTCATGCTAAGGCACCTATGGTTATGATCCATGACCACGCAACACATGACTAGGCATAGGTCAAGCCCGAGTAGTGCTTAGGCACCTATGACTCATGACTTGTGACAAATGACTTGCGACCATATGGTTAGGCATGAGTCATGCATTCGTACTCAAGTCATGCTCAAGGACTAATAACCAAGACGCACCACCACATTCCCAAGCATGGTCACAAGTACTAGTGACTCAAGATCCATGACCACATGGTACATATCAAGGGGCAGATCATGCTCGAGCCATACTCTTATAAATCTCAAAAATACCTAAAAAAAAACACTTAAAATTTCAATGATCAGTAAACCATATTCCATTCAAAATAACTCATAACACAAAGGACCAAGACTAATACTAATGGATGATTTCTCATGGATCAAGATTAGAGATTGAAATGGGTCAAACATCCCATGCCCAATATGGCCAGCAATAGGTAGACCCGGTGAGCCCGAAGGAGTGGCGGGACACAACACAACCCGACTTGTTAGCCTACCTGAGGCCTGAGCTGATTTTGGCATGGGGTCTCATGGCATGCTGGGCCATGCTCATGTCATGAGCAAGACACCTATGGGCATGTGACCCAAGAACACGTGCATGCATGACAATATGTAAAGAAAATTCAAAATTTGTCAAAAAATACATTGTGTTGCAGCGATCAGACAGAATCCAACGGTTGGATTCCGTCAGATGGTAAAATAAAAAAACTTTTAGATTAAGCATTTTATCTATAAATACATTGTATATATCATAGCATATTTTTTTATGAAAAAATATAATGATGAGAAATACAATCTTTAAAAAGCCCATTTTTAAACAATTTGAAAAAAAAAATATTTAATGACTACATATGTTTTTGGACTGGAAGTGGCTCATAATTATAACGTCCATGACTAAGCACAAGCATCTTCCTAAAGGTTATTATATTGATTAATTAAAATACTAAAGACATATTAGACCTCTAGAGGGGTGAGTGGGATGAATTAGCATGATTATTCAAGAATTCAAATAGATCGACATGGTTGAATTTGGAGAGCTTGTTGGAAATCAAGAACTTAACCAGGAAGAAGGATTTTAGCAAGTCTTGCACAAACTAGTCAAGTTCTAAAATCATTCCACTGATAAGCCTGCGTACGATAAGAAGAACCCAATTCAACATAGAGTTAATATTTGATATTGTGAGATTAGTTTTTAATATAATCATTGATTTGTGGATCAATGTTATAATTAAAAGGACCTGTGATTATTCATAGATTCTTCTAGATTGATCAAGTGGTGTTATTTGTTGTTCTAGCAGTGCAGGGAGACATTGCTTACTAAGGGTGAAAGTTTAGAGTGAGAGAGCAAACTTCCAAAGTATTGTTGAGGTGGAAAAATGGGGCAACGTCATGTCGAAGTGTGATGGTCGTCCCTTTCACCCATTATGACTTATGGATCAACTCAAATTTTGATGTATAAATAACTCATAAGTCATAGCAAGCAATCAAACTATAATTAATTTTATTTGGATAAATTTTATTGAAGAAATGAATGAGGATGTGGAATTGATTAGGTTGTAGAGATTGTTGTTATAAGCTAATAATTATAATATTTATGACTCGATATTAATGTATTTTTGAATTATTAAATTGTTGACTACTTAAAACATAAAAAAAATAAGTAAGCAACACATAGATATATAAGATTGATTGATATGATACTTCAAGAGTTCATACGAGCAAGTCATTCAATAAAGGATAAAAAAAATGAATATTATGAAAATACCAATAACTCAACTTACAGATATATCAGGATAAATCTATGAATATTTTGATATAAAATATTAGTAAAAAATATTATAATAAAACTAAAATTAAAATATACTAATAATTTTGAAGTTATAATAAAAAAATATACACACACTATATAATTTATGATATATTTTATAATAAATATTAATTTTATAATATTATTTACTTATTATAAATATATTAAAATTTTTATTGAAATATAGATATTTATACTATTTAGATATATTGAATATAAAGCTATATTATATTACATTCTAATACATTAAGTTACATTTTAATATATAAACAATATTAAAAATTATTGTTATTTAATTATCATATGTACATATATGATATAAAACATATTTAAATATATATCTCTATACTTGTTACATTTATTGAAAATAAAAATTTAAATACATTTCAAAATATGAGTAACATTAAATTAAATTTTATTTATTTATTAGAGATGTAGTTTGTTTTTTAATCAAATATATAATTATGTATTATTTTAATTTATTCAAACCAATTGAATATAAAAATAAAAAAATATAATTATATTATAGTATATAATAAATATTAAATTAATTTAATTCAAATATAAATTATCATAAAATCAAAAATATTTAAATATATTTATATATATCATAATTATATTTGGATATATCACAGATATATCTCACTATTTTCGAATATATCACAAAAATATTTATTTTATTTCTTATAATTATTTTTGATGGACACACGAATATATTCATGATTGTCAATATATCTATAATATATCATAAATTTTTAATAATAATTATAAATAATGAATATTTATATATCTTCTATTATGTCGGTAGGCGGATATATAGGATATATTCTAGATATGTTGAGAATATATTCAAATATTTTCATCATTACTTCTAGTTACTAAAGAATAACATCAACTTATATTTAAGATTAACTCAAATTTATGAATAATCACATTAAAAAAAATTAGATATCTATAAAATTAGAAATCTAGTTGCTAAAAAATAACATTCAAGATTTTCTTTTTGATAGAAATAAGTCACAATCAACAAGTTACTTGATCCATTAGAAAATAAATATCATGAATTTATTATTTAGTCAAACATATTTTTAAATTCCAATGATACCACTAAATAAAATTTTCAACAAAAAAATAATATTTAATTTTAAAGAGCATTGTGTCATATAAAAATAATATTTATATTTTTTTAAAAATTCAAAACTGAGATCATAAAAATTAATTTTAAAAATTTTCAAAACTTTTTAAATTTTTTTTTGAATTTTTAAATTTTTTTCATGAAAGCATTATTGTATTAGTTTGGATATATTATTACACTATTTCATTAATTTTGTATTATTTGCATAAAATAATTTTGTATATAAATTCATATAGTAATGATTTTGCATTAAAACAAACACATTGCATGCATCAAAAATTTTTAAAACAAAGGGTTAAAATTCTAATTTTTATAGTACCTATTTCATATTAGTTACCAACATAAGATTAAAAAATCTTGAAATCACAATTGAAACAGTTAATAACTTTGTTGTCATAAATTATAATTCACTATATAATTTTGAACGTATCAAACTATTTAACTTAATATATACTATTAAGATTTAGTATTATTTATTAGTTTATCTATTTATTTTCTATTTTAGTTTGTATATGAGCATCGGACATATAGATTATTCCTACTGAATATGTATATTTTATTATCTCTGACTTTTAGAAATCAAAGAAAACATAGTATCCTTTTTCCTCCATCTTCTCTCCTCCCCCTTTCTCCTCCATTTTTTTCGCAAAATCATTAAGGTGCCCAATTCAAACATGGTGTCAAAGGTGTTCGTGTGTCAGCAACAATGTGAGCGGCATTTGGTGTCGATAATAGTGGCATTGTAGTTCTATGGAGGAACAATGAGTTTTCACCGATTTATATTAGATATACATAATTACTTATTGCTAAATAAATATTTTTAATTTTATCTACTTTTATAAAATTTTATAAAAAGATGAAAATAAAATTCAATAGTGACATTAAAATATTAAAAAATAATAATATTTGACAATATATTTCTTATTATTTTTTTTATTTCTTTGAGAAGCATAAGATAATTCACCTGACATTCTATATAACATTCATGCACAAAAGAAAAATTCAAAAACAAAGAACTGGTGCTTAATTAAAATGACTAACATACTTTTATTACATAAAAACATTCTTAGATATTCTAGAAAAAAATAGCATTAATCACAATTTATTAATCAACTGAATGTGTTAAATCATATCGTATATTAGTTTTTATATTCACGAGATATTTTTCATAATTCACCCAAGATCATGGGTGTACTTATTTTGTTCATTTTCTTCTCTCTAGATAGAGAGAAGATCGCTTGTGCCATCAATTACACCTTCTGTGAGTACACTAATACTCAAAAGAATAGTTGTGTTGCTCACCAAAAGTAATGAACATTAATATGATGATGAATATTACGTTTTTTGAGAAGTCCTTTTTAAAGGACTTTTTCTTATAGAAAAAATACCTTATAAATCATACATCTTAATGATAGAATCATCCCATTGTCCTATTGTTATTCCTCGCACAATTAGAGATGACTCAATTCCTATACTTGATACTACTAGCACATTTGATTTAGAGGATAATAATGAAATATCACAAAGAGACGTGCTAGGAAGATAAATATTGAGTCTTGTCACTAATGAAAGATAAATATTGAGACTTTATAATCCCAACGGCCCAACCAAAAAGGAGTAAACTAGACAAATATTTCCATAATTTTCCCAATGTAATTCCCTGACCACATCAAGTGATCGAGATCGAAGTATTGCCTTTGAATTGTTATACCCAACATTCATTGTCATGTGCCTTTTTATTCTCATTTTAATACAATATATTTTAAATTTTTATTCTCTATTAATAGCCATAAGATCTCTGATACTCTTATTAAAATATTTAGTTATCCATGACGTCGACAAATTATATTAGATGAATTGAGCATAATCATTATCAATTCTAGATAATATTTTGTTCTGAAACCTTAATAAATGATTGTAATGAGATACAAGTAGATGACACGATAAAGACTAGAATTGAATTTGAAGACTGATCAATTTAAAATTAGGTAAGAAGTCAAAAAATTATACAAACTTAGATATAAATTATTTAGAAAATTTTTTCTTAAATGTCAGAATGATCATTATTAGGTTATTATTTTTTGTTACTACTATTTCACAAATGAATTGCATATCAGTTGAATGTATTTCTTCATGTTTATCATAAATAGAAAGTACTTATTCAAAATCCATCAAATTTTATAGTTCCAAATACTATAGGTATTATGTGTAGACTGTAAGGGACTCCTTATGGCTTGAATAATCTCAAAGGGTGTCAGTTCAATAGGTTTTATTCAACACTCATTACTTTTAATCTTGAGAAATATGTATTATATTATTCTTGTTTCTACCAAATTGAATCAGAAAGATAATATATATTATTAGTAATATATATTATATTTTGATTATATAAGATGATCAATTTTGATATATTACTACTAAAATTATTCTTACATACTAAGCTTCAGAAAAAAAAGTTTAAATGTCTTACATATCTTTGAGTCAATGAAATTGTATGCTCAAAAACTACATAATTTTTTTTCAAGAGTTATATTTTAGATATTTTAGCTGATCTTAACATGATAGAATGCACATTGTTAACTCACCACTTAATCTAAGGATTAATTTATCTATGGCTAGCACCTCTTCTGTCTTCAATTGACTACTCTAGAATCATAAGAAAATTAAACTAAATAATAATGACCAAATCATATATTACTTACACTCATAGTTATTAAATCGAGATTTGAATCGAGAATCAAAAAACTTGATTAGTAAATCAAGAATCGTGAATTAAATCTAAGCATAAATCAAATTATTTGTAATTTTTTTCCACGTTAATTAATTTTATTTCTTATAGTTAATTTTTTTTGTATTTTAGTTTTTATTTTTATAACTTTTTGGTATTTTTTGATTTTTCACGTAAAATTCGTAATACCAAGAGTTAACATTTTTTTTTTCAAGTTAATTAATTCCTATAGTTGACAATTTTTTTTGATATTTTAATTTTTAATTTTATAATTTTTTTAGGATCTTGATCCATTTAGAATCGTTATTAAATCGATTTATGTGAATTGAATCATGAGTCAATGATTCAGTCTTTAATTCGTACATATTTTTAATTTTTTTTTAAATTAGATTATTTACCCCATGAATCATGCATTAAATCATAAAATAAATCATGAATCATATGATTTTGATAATAATACATACACTATTAATATAGTTAGTCATTTTCAAAATTTTCTCAAACATATTCATATGAACGCAATTCTCAAATTTTTTTGATATGTGAAAAGGATTCCACTAAGTAAGCCTTTTCATGGATATAAGAAATAGCGAAGTAAACAAATACTCAAATTTTAGCTAGGCTTTAATAATTGCCGTGACGAGATTCATAATTAAATTTTATTTTTTTCTTAGAGACAATCTTTATCTTGAAAAAGTAAGATACTAATCATTATTTCCAGATCCAATTCAAGTATTAGGCCATGACGTTTATTGTTTGTAACTCTAATGGATCAATCACTTCTCTTAGAAGTATAGTCTATTAGTTCAGCAACTTGTGATATTTTACTATAATAATCAGAGAACTCAACATATTACTGTCATTTTAATATTTCATGAGCAAAAAAATTATTTTAAGATTTATTATTATTTTATATAAAAAAAGATCCATAAGAGTTCAATAGATAGAACTCATATGCCTACCGGATAGCAAATTACATAAGCCACTTAAAAGACCATGTGTCTTTCATCTATTCTAAATTGAGTATTTGTATTATATACACATCTTTAAGGGAGCTATTAAGGTTTAGTATTATTTATTAATTTAAAATTATTCATTTTTTTATTGTTATAAAAGAACCCAATATATGAAAAGTCAAAACTTGAGTATGAATATATTGTTATTTCTAATTTTTAGAAATAAAAAAAAACAAAGTATTTTTTTTCTTTCTCCCTTCTCTCCTCCTCCTACTCTCTCTCTTTTCTCCAAACCCTAGAGAGTCAAAATTGAACATATATAATAAATAAAACAACACAAGTAATGTTTCATAAAATGCATAAATAAAATAATAATCAAATAAAAATGACATTTTCAACTAGACACATATTGAGTTTATAGTTCAAGTTCAAATATCAATTTTAGGTCAAATACATAATCAACACCACAAACAAAGAAAACAATGAATTCTATATTTTTTTCTCAATCTTAAAGTTCATAATGAAAATTTCAACATTTTATCTAGTAAAATCTAAGTCAGCTAAAATTTTTTATTTTATCATATTTTACATGAGAATTGATAGTGGTTGTTATACCGACTACTTCACCAAAATTTGTATTTAAATTTTAACATGAAAAAGAGAATAACTTAACAAGTAAAAGTTATCATTAATAAGTTAGATGATCAAGATTTTTTTCATATCTTGAATATTGAAAAATTATTGTCACGTGAACATCATATATTATACATGATGAACTAAAAAACTATTTCATAACCTAGTCGAATTCTTAACTCATCTCTTATAAGAAAATATCATAACAATATATAAGCAAAGTAATTCTATCAAATTGGCTCCTAAAAAAGATAGAAAACTAAAAGTACACACTAATAATCCAATAGAAGTAAGAATTCAAAAAAAATAGTCAAAAAAAAAAATTTAAATTATTACTTAATTCATATAGATCTTTCCACCATCTACACATTTTTAAAGAAAGAAAAAAAATAGACAACGGCTTCATAAATGTGCACTCCTCCAAATCATTATGAGTATATGTATTTTTCACATCAACTAACAAGGAGAGCACAAGAGATATCTAAACACAAAAAAAGATAACAAAGTTCATCTTAGTCATCAATATGAAAGTGTAAATGTACTTTATTCTATATATTTACAACAAAATATTTTGCAGCCAACACCTAATAATACGTTTATCGGAAAGATGGAGTATTAGCTGTCAAAAACTTGAGTATACTGATACTATCAAGTAGAGATATCAAATGAGTGCGCGTCCTGGCTAGGCACACAACTAAACCCATAAAAAGAGAGTCTGATTAGATGTGTCAAATGCATCGTGTCAGCCCAACTATGGAACTAGGGCGAGCATAACCGTGTTGGGTATGTGTTGGATCTGAGTCAAAACTTGGCACAACCCCACGAAAAACCTAGGATAGCGTGGGTTAGCCACTCGACGCCAAGGCCATGCCCACAGGCCTAAACTGATCCTGGTTTGTGCTATTGTGCTTGCAGCTAGCCTAGCCAATTTGCCATAGGCTAGGGACAAGGGTATGGCCTCTGGCGGCCGTCCCTATCTAGAGAGCATGACACATAAATCTAAAAATTTTTAAAAATTCCAATTATTTTTTAAATTTAAATTACAAATTTAATATATTTTAATATTAATGTAAAAAATAAATTAACAAATCACTCATATCTGAAAATTGAGATCTAAAATCTAAAATATATATTAAAAAACTATAAAATAAAATGTACCCCAATGCAAATATAATAACATAAATTGATAAATATAAACAATATAACTCCAAGTCTAAATATAAAATATATTTAAAAACTATAAAATAATATAAAATTGAATAAGAATGTGTTGGGTCTTATTCGAATTATCACATCTCCAAGTCTAAATATTCTCTTTTTTGTGAATGTCAACATCTACTCACATCTCTTTAATTTTATCTTGAAAAATATTTTAGATATCATCTCAATCTTTTAAGCATAATAAAATTTTAATAATATCTAGTAATAATATGTTTCTCCCATCTGAAATCATATTTATAATCACATAAATAATATACTTTGATATTACACTAAATATTAGATCAATAACTCACGTATTATTTTAGACAAAATATAAAAAATAAATTTATATAATTTTTACAAATTCAATATGTCAAAATTTTTTGACATTATGAGACAAGACTAAATAATAAGTAATATCTAAATATCTCGATAGTTCACTTTTATTCAATTAATCTCCCAAATATTTTCCTCTAGCTAACTAAATAAAAAAAATTATCTCCAAATATAATATCGATCTACACACTCAAAGGCTCACTAAAACTATTATACTTATTTTCAAAATATGTAAATATATTATCTGATTATTTATAAATCTTAACATATAATTCTTGTGATTAGTTCATACAAATTGATATAAATTTGATAATTATTTTTGCTCATTCTGTCTTAAATTTAGGATCCATACAGACAATTAAGTAATAAAGACAAGATAAATAATCAATATTATTAATATTTTATTTTCATCTCAATAATCATCAAATCAAAATATGAGTGTTCTCCATATTGATTAAAGATACTATTAACATTACATAAGCATATCAATACAATATGTATCATAAAAATATATATATATATACAAACACATATTCATTATATTATATAATATTTTTAAAAATTTTAAAAATAAAAACTATGTCTCAATCAAATTTATTAATTAATATTTTATCAATTTTACTATCAATGTAATCAGATATTACAAATTTGTGACTAGCACTTCAATCCAACATCAACTATGTTGAATTCTAATTGTGTCTGATATTTAGTTAAAATTTAATCTTATATTTAGCATAAAAATCTCATTGTTTACTATATATTTTAATATATTTTAATACATTATATATTTGTTTTATTGAATAAGAAATAATTTTTAAGTCAACTTTAACTATTAAATTTATTATGTGATATACATCTAAAATAAAAATATTTAACTAAAAGATCATCTCTAATGATTCTTAAAAATATATTTATTATTACATTATTAATTAAATTATTATCAAATATTATATTATATATTTTATTTTATATCTCATATTTCTTAAAGATCATCAACAAACACAAATATATATATATATATATATATATATATATATCAAAATCAACATAAGTATGAACGATCTTACATAATCTTAATATTATTTTATTTAATTTCTAATCATAATCAACAAAAAAGAAGATGTATATAAATATTTTATTATCATGACTAATTCAAATATCAGACACCATCAAAAGTACTTCACTTTGTATTCTAAGTTTGTTAATTAATAATTATTTTTTCATTTTAAAATATTTTATAATATCATTCTTACAAATTATCCTAGAAATATTATGATACATAAGTTAGAAATAATTTTACATTAAAAAACTAGTCTAAGAAATTTTGAAAACCTATCCTGAAAGAATCAAGCTAGTAATGAACTTAATCATCCATCCTCATGCAAATTAATGATAATAAATAATTAGAATTATTGAACTTGAAGTATATCCAAATTCAATGACCCCTTTATTTTAGTTTAAATGAGATCCAATATATCATATTTTCTAATGTAATATTTGTCGTATCTCCTAAGATATTAAGTCACACCAATACTCTTATAAGGATATATTTTTTATATTATATACATTTTGCCTAATCCTCTTAAACGTCTCTATTATATTCATTTTTAATTATCTAAAAATAAGTTCATAGTAAAGATATTTGTTTATTCTTAAATTTTTTATGTACTAAGATTGAGTGTGACATGTGACAAAAAAATAACTTAATATTAAACCTTTCAATTGGATTGTTGCTATCAAACTCCATATCTACATAATTTCCATAGTATTAATTATTTTTATTTTTTATATTTTAGAAAGTTTTAAAAAATGAGAGAGATTTGTCTATTGACTTCAACAATTATCTACAAAGAAAATATTTATAAAAAATATCATATGTACTTTATAAAAATTCAAATTTCAAACCAAATCTAAAATCAAGAAATCACAAGTTAGCAACCACGATTCTCATTCACTAATATTAATTAATATAATTATATTTTATATAATATTATAATAAAATTATAAAAAATATAATTAACAATATCAATATTTAGAGATGTTAAGAAAATTGAGAATTAAATAAGAAACTAAGTATTAGATAGAAAACAAATTATACCCATTCACTTTCTATTTTTAAAATAAAATATTAAATTTTTAAAATTTTTTTGGACAAAATTCCACTATATGTTGGATTTCTTCCCACATCCGTTGGACAAAAATCCAACAAGTGATATACACATTCACCTAAAAAAATTTTTTAAAAACCTTTTTTTTATTTTTGTTATGACAATTAAAATTAAACATTATCCAACAAAAAGACAATGTTTTTAAAAAGAAAAGTATGAAGTGCAGGCACCCTTTACAAAGTAACATATTAAGAAATGAGGCGTGGACTTCAAACACCTTTTTTTTAATATATCCAACAAAGACATGCACCTCATGCCCACTTTCCATGCATAGTCATGCTAGTTGCATCTAAGGCAATAGATCATGTCGTTCTTTGACATGCAGCCATATTGCCCAACCCAAATGGCACAAACCATACCACAGACCAGACACATGCTAGTGACATGTCATGCATGCACAACTTTTTTGGGTCAACCCGTGCTCAAGTGTGTTTGGCACTTCTAGAATGCCACCCAAATAAGCTCACACATCACCCATGAGTTCCTACAGAAGATCTATGCCCAAGCACAACCCAAACCAGGGCACGAACATCAGTCGAGCATGGGTAATTTTGACTAACACATTCCTGACACATCGAATAGAAATATCTAGTATGGTTTTCTAATACGTCTCACTGTCAATAAAGGTCACACTCTTCATGCTTGGCTTATCTAATATTTAGCTTATCTAATAGCTAATTTTAAAGTTATGAATAAATAACAAATAGATGAATAAAAACCAAACATGTAGATGAGATTTTGAGGATTAAAAAAAATATGTATAATAGATATTGCTCAGTCCCTAAAAAATCATTTAGATGATTCATCAATCGTGCACAAAAATATTAAGAAAATAAATAATATTATATTTTTGTGGTTTAACAAAATAACTAGTTGACTATAAATTATAACAAAAAATTAAATACTAAAAAACTCATGTCAAAATAACAAATACAACATTGAAGTTGTCATGATCATTGACTCATATAATAGTGTCATTAGTCAAAGAAAAATCAAAAATTATTCACAAAACAAAAAATTAAACTTGACTATATGTAGCATGAAAGTTGACTAACATGTTTATGATCCAAGAATCAAAATAAGTCTAAATACACTTATTGAGTAATTATAAAAAGACAACTAGCCACACACATGAAAAATCTAACTTGAGTACATCCAATAGTCTATTATAGAACCTCTGAACTCCAAAATATCCTCTATAAGATATAATGCAAAATCAAATACCTCTCATAAGTATGATCTGATCTTCCACAAAAAGAATGAATCATAGTTAATTTCTTCCCACTAAAAGCAGCCTTTTTGGATCTCTCATTGCAACCATGTAGATAAAAATCAATAGTAATAAAACTAATTATCCCAACTCAGCTAGATTTTGATACAGATGTAAATGTCTATATTACCCTCTAGCAAATCGCTAAAAAAACCTACATATACCCTCTCATTGAGGATATGTATCTGCAAAATAGTATCTCGCTCTCTCAAATAAATACAATTACAAAACATTACGAACATGAACACGAAATCTCCTAAGCACAATCAAATTCATCAAAATAAGTATCACCTCTTCAATCCCTTCACTCAATTGTGTCAAACATGTGTAATAAATAGTTTCATTTTAAGAAGTAAATTTATATGGGAATAATTGAGTAATATTATTATATAAATAAAAAATCCTAGAAAAATACATTGAGAGCATTACATATCAAGTTTTCTTACATACCTAAGAAAAACTAAAAAATTTGGTAAGACTCAAAGTAATCAACAACCAAAAATAAACAAGTAAATATGCAACGATCACCACTTACTCATTTAAATCCATCTCAAATAAATCATTTAGCAAATATTTCACATTTCCTTATCCAAAAATCAAATCATCACAAAAATGGCTCATAGTCATAGCCTAAGAAGCACGGACACGAACACGGGGATACGACACGGCAGGATACGGGAACACGACAAATTCTAAAAAAATAAGATAGAGATACGGCTAAGATACGACATGATAAAAAAATAAAAATAAAAATAAAAATTATTAATTATAAATATTAGATATTTTATAAAATTTATTAAATTAAATTAAATTAAAATATTTTATTATATATAATAAATATATATTATTTATTTTATAAAATAAAAATATTTTATTTTATAAAATAATATTTTATAATTATATTATATAAAAATATATATATTTTATTTTATTTTATAAAAATATTTTATTTTATGCCCCTACCTTCCCCTCAAGCACGCCCGCCTGCCCCTGCCTCTCTCCTCAATCATGCCCGCCCCTGCCTCTCCCCTCAATCACGCCCGCCCGCCCCTGCCTCTCCCCTCAAATCGCGCCCGCTCCTACCTCTCCCTCAAATCGTGCCTGCCCCCTGCCAGTGGCCAAAGTTGGCCACCGACATCGTCGGACGTAGGGCACTATAGACGTGAATACGACTGCCGTCACAACCATCCGATACGCCACGTGGCGTATCGGATACGGATTGTGCACCGATACGCCACGTGGCATATCAAACACGTATCCGTGCCGTATCCGTGTCGTGTCCACATGTCTAGGTGTCGGACACGTGACTACGGATGTAGGAAGCCGTGACTTCCTTGGTCATAGCAAAAAAGTATATATGTTCAATCTCCAATGAGTTATTCCCTTTGGTGATACATTGATAGTCATCATTTAAACAACTTTGCCTAAAAAAATATAACCATAACTTTTATATGCATCCAAATGCTTCCCAAAGATTTCTACCAAAAAACATCACATATTGCATGCACCCTTCTATTTAAGGTTTGCATGTGTCTCAATATGACAAATCCACTGCACTCACCTCCATGGAAAACTCTCTAACACAGGCACCTCCATTATGTGTGTGCATGTCCATTGTGAACATTCCACCATGTGCACCTTATTGTTTAGAGTTTGTGCACCTCACCATACATGCCTTCGATACCAAGAAAATATTAAAAAATAAAAATAAAAATAATTCATCACACGATAAAAAACCACATGTGTGTGTGTGTGTGGCTAGTGTTAGGTCATCATAGATATTGGATGCTCTCATCCAAGTAAAGAAAATAATTGCCAATAAATTAAAATAAAACTAATAGATCCCAACAACCATCATATAATAAAAAAATAATTATTAAGTTTGACACGGACTCCCATAGGAGCTCAAGAAGTACATATTTCTATTTCCTTTGTAACAACCATGATGTGTCGGGCCGATCGACTATTTCTCGTGCCATGCTTACGATGTTGCGTCCATCACGACACGGTGGCAAGGCCGTGTCAACACAACACGACTCATTTAATAACTTTACCCATCATCACCAGCAATATGCTTCACAATGCTCATTATATTTTTATTGTGATGGGTGCTAACATGGAAAGCACCAAGCTACAAATGTTGCTTTTCATGTCACTGAAAAAAAAATTTAATATATATTAATTTGTAGTCATGAAATTTCATTTCAATGACTACAAAAAAAAATCTGATAACTATCATATTTCTATCCTTTTATAAGTAAAAAAAATTAAAAATATAAAAACACATTTTTTTAATATAAAACAAATTATAAATAAAGAAAAAATATTTCTTGAATTCCATTTTCTCTTCCTCCCCTCATATTCTCTTTTACTCCTCTCTATCTCTTTTCTCCTCTTCTAAGTTTTGTATCGTGATACTTTGTACAATGCTCAATTTTATTATTTTTTATTAGCTATTGCTTGACAAGTTCAGAAAAAAAAAAGAGAAAAATAAACTACAACTATGAATTATGCTCAAATAAATTTGAGTAGTTATTGTACACAATTTTTTATTTATTAATTTGTTACATATATTAGATTTTTTTATAATTAGAAAGATATATAAAAAATATGACAGATAATAATTTTAATAATAATGAATTTGACATACATATAAGTAATAATGACAATTTGATCAAAAAGTCAAATGCCAAAACTAAATTCTCTACAATGGACTCGACCTATTTGCCTAAAAAATCTAACATTATACAAACTTCAAGAGTATCGACTTATTTAAATATAATAAAAAATAAAAATTCTGAAAATAAAAAAAATCAATATAATATATATATTATAAAAAAATATATGCATATAGATGTACATGTGACACTAGTCATCTTAAGAGACATGTCAATCAATATAACAAAAAATATAATATAATAAATTACGAACAAAGCTAACTAAGTTGGCTGCTATTTAACGGTCTACCTCTACGTTTCCCCTCACTAACTAAATAGAAAAATTCTTCGTATATGATATTCATTTTCATATTCGGAGCCTGACTACAATTACTATCATACCTAATATCATATGTAAATAATTCAGTCAATTTATCATGAATGAATCTTTCAAATTGATATTCATGATCCATGCACGAGTATATATATGACAGAATATTTTTTATTCATTTCATTTTAACCCTAGAATTAATATAAGCAACTAAACAATAAAGAGATAAAATGATGAACTAGTACTTAAGTATTTGGTTTTCATCTGAATATTTATGTTACTAAATATCAAATTATTCTAAACTTCCTAAACATATCACAACTATTACATATACACCAAAGTACAATATAAATGATGAGAATATAAACTGACGAACATATATTCATCATATCATAAAAAATATTCAAGAATTTCATAAATAAAATTCTCACATCTATTTGAAATTTTATCAATAATAAGTTTGTTACTCTTACTATTGATATAATCAGATGTCACGTGTTCGTATCAAACACATTACTCCAATATTAAATATATATAATTCCAATAATGACTCACATCCATTTAAAATTTTTCTTCTTTAGACCAGCAGACAAATAGAAACATCCAATTCTTGTTGTATGGTAGGTGTCCAGAGATATTTTAGTGAATTACATATTTTTTCTAAAATGAGAAAATAACCTTCATCCATACTTGTACTATCATGTTAATGATATGTATATACATCTAACGTGAAAATTTTTTCATAATAGCTAATCTCTAATGATTCTAACAAACATTTAAAAGACTACTTCATTATTGGATACGTTATCAAATATTAAATTATATATTTTATTTTAAATATTGTATTCTCTAAAAATTCTTATCATGCACTAATATATAACTAGGTCATCAAGAAAATAGATAATCTATAAAAATCTTAATGTTTTTTATTTAATATCCATTTAAAATCTATATAATTGGCAATGAGACATACAAAAGATACATTATCACGACTAACTATCCTTGCATATTATAATAGATATCATGAACACCACACTAATATATTTTTTAAATTCATTAGTTATTACTTATTTTTTTAATTTATAATATTTTAATAAATTATTTTTACATGTAGACCTAAAAATCCTGTAATATGCAAGCTAAAAATAAGCCTACATAATATTAATTACCCTTGAATACTCTAAAAATCTAATCATAAAACCAATCATGATGATCAATTGGTCATGTCTTCTCTCCCTAACTCATTGTGGTATATGAATGAGACAAATATAGAAACTGAACTAAATCTAACCTCAAAGACCCTACCACCAGTTGATTTACATAGGATCTAATATACTGCATTTTTTGGTACAATATTCGACGTGTCTCTATAAGTGTTCAATCTAGCACAGACTCCTACAAGTAAATATTTTTTTATAATACTTGCATTATGTCAATTCTATATAACTCTCCTAGCATTTTTATTTTTTACTATATTAAAATGATTCCAAACTATATTTATTCATCTAGTTTTTTATTTTTTAAATATGAGTTTGAGTCGAAACTATAAGAAAAATATGATTTTGGCAGCCACAAACCATTTCATAGAGATTATCATTATTACTATTATCTATGTATATATTAATATTAATCTCATTATTATTAAATTTATTGTTTATCTTTTTTTTATTTTTTTAGTTTATTAATTATATTCTAATTTATAAAATTAAAATTTCTTGATATTAATAAAAAAAATTAAATAAAATTTAAAAACAAATACACGTTTATTAATATGATAGAAAAAACCAAAGGCCACACCCGTACTACACCGCATTCCACTATCCTCACACAAGATCAAGAGCAAAGCCAAATAAAGAGAAGAGAGAATGAGAGCTAGACAAAATCATGAGATGAGGGAGAGAGAATAAAGATAGAGATGAGAGTGAGACTATAAGTAAGATATGAGAATGAGATTGAGTTAAGAGAGAGGACAATAAAACATCATATAAATAAAAATATTTAAAAAAATATTATTTTTTGAAATTTTTTAAATAATTAAACAATACATAAACTCGACAGATAGAGATGTCAAATAGGTCATGGCGGCTTAGAGGTGTCAAACGAAATGTGTCGGGCCGGCACATACCATTTTTTGCCGGCCCAACCGTGCTTTAGTGCCGAGCCAGGCACGATTCTGCGGAGGTTAGCCCGGCACGAGCATGCGACATGAATCCGCCGGGATCGGCCCGGTCTGGCTGAGCTCCTGATATAAAAAAACTAGAAGTTCGACTACGCACCACCATGAGCCGAACCCCTAATTTAAAAAAATTAGGGTTTCGGCACGCCCAAAACCCTAATTTTAAAAAAATAAGATTTTAGTGCCCCCGAAATCCTAATTATAAAAAAAATTCAGTTTCTGGGATCATGCCGAGGTACCGTGCCAACGGGCAACGGGACCATGCCGGGCCAGGCACGGCACAAGGCCCAGTTAGCCTCGACATAGCACGACACGATTGGAGCAGTGGTCGGCCACGACACAAGCCTGGTCACGAAAAATTTCCATGCCTGGCTAGCCCAAGCACTGCCGAATCTTGCCGTGCCTCGTGCTGAACCGGGCCGGGCCGGCCCGATTGACACCTCTAGGCCGGCTAGGGCCCATCCTAGGCCAAACACGGTTCGGCCATGCCCAAGCCCGTGCCGAGCACACCCTCGGCACTAGTCAAACCATGTCATGCCAAGGGATTTCGGCCCATGTGTCATGCTAGACACGGCACAAGTGCTTGGCAATTGAGCATGACACGAGTGACCACGTACCGAATATGATCACAAAGGAGGAATCCCCGACGAGCGAGGCCTAGGGAACCGTGCAGTACTAGGCATGGCAAGACACACCATCCCAGTTGGGCCCGAAAAAACGAAGTTAGGCCAGCCCAGCCTAGCTCGTTGACACCTCTACCAACAGCCATCGAATCTTTTGCCCTAGCCCTAGCCCTAGCCTAGCCCTAGCCATTGAAATTGCATCCAACGGCTTGGATATATTCTATTTTTTTTTTATTTTGGACCATTAGCCAAAGCAGAATGCCAATCCCAGAAGCTTTGGCTCAGACGTTAATATAGGATCAATTGGCAATTCAGCCTTGGGGTGGAAGGGGAAGCACGCATCACGCGTGGCGCATCTACGAGCGCTTAGACCATACCATGCAGATGCCCTCAGCCAACCACGTGGCAGGTTTATTAAAAAGCCCACCATGTGTAGAAGGCACGAGCTCGACACATGCTGGCAAGGCACGGCAAGAGCCGTGCCTCAATCCAGCATAGCTCGAATCAAGGCACGATTCTGGACCATGTCATATCAGGCTAGACACAACTCAATCAGTCCATGTCTAGGCTGCTCGGCCCACTTGTCACCTCTAGAGAAGACATGGTCAAATTAATTATTATCATAAATCTTCCGATTGAATTTTTGAAAAATCATAAAGTTGTCAATACTATGTATATATACTTTCAACTTGTTTATCATTGAATTCATATATCAACTAGTAGGAATAACATAATAAAATATTATAAATTTAAAAATAATTAATAATTAATAAATTTTAGAAAAATGATAATGTAATATATGTGATATTAGATATCAAGACTAATCACGATAATGCACCATTAGTATATTTTATTGTCAACTACATAAATTTAAAATAAAAACTTAATAAAAAAATTTTAATATTTTTTAAGATTATCAATCCTCATGATGAATATGTCATATATAAGTGTATGATAAGATTCTTTATGAAATATGAAATTTATAATAAAATTTTTAGTATTATATTTGATTATATATTCTACAACAAAATCATCATTAATATGTTTGTCAAAATCACTAAAGATATGTTTTTAAGTAAAATTTTTTATATTAGATGTGTGTATTATATAATTAACCTAATAATATAAAGAATAATGAAAATCATTTTTCCTAAATTAAAAAAAATAAAAAATTTACTAAAATACTTTTTGTTAATCTATATTAATATATATTATTAAATGAGTTTAGTGATCTATATTAATCAGCAAGTATAAAATAAAATTTCAGACGGATATAAATATTATTAAAATTATACCTAACTAAAATTTAAATTATATGTTGACTACCAATAGGTGGCATCCGACTAAATTAATAATAAAAATAATAAATTTATTATTGATAATTCACACTATGATATATAAAATTTTTTTATAAAATTTTTAAAAATTTTTTAAGACATGATAAACATATATTTATCTGTGTACACTCACACAACTTGTATTGCACTTAGATGTATACGCAAATTAATAACATATTCAATAAATACAAAAAATATCTTAAATTTAATATGGTTATTAAAATAAAAATTAAAAATTTAAATACTAGTCATCTATTTCAACTTTGTATTATTTAAATATCTATATGAATATTAGGATTAAGATGAAAGAAATAAAGAATATATTAGATACATATTCGCATGCATTAACCAAGTAAACAAGCCTAAAAATTTTATTGATAAAATATTAACTAACATATTTATATATTATGATACTATGTATATTAGTCATAATGAAACTTCAAATACAAACATAGATATCATATTCACAAATAATAATTTTTTCATTCATTTAGCTAGAAACAAATGATGGGTTAATTTATTAAATATGAATCAACTGTCTTGATATTTAGATTCTGATTATTACTTCAACTTATCATATTTTGATAATAAAAATTTAAATATTTTAAATTAATAAAAATCATATAAATCAATATATGTCATGTTACCTAAGATGATTTGTGATCTGCTGACTCCACTGATATCTAACATAATATCAAATTATACTTTTTCTGTGGCATCTAATATTAATTCAAAAAAAAAATCCAAACTATGATCATATATCATAAAGCTATTTACATACTTAAAGGATTAAAAAAATTTATTATTAAATAATAAAGATAAAACAAAAAAGTTACTGATAAATGATGAGTCATATGAAATCAAAGTCATAATATTGAATATAGCACTAATGGTATCTTCATAAACATGCATGACGATGATGATCTACATCAACACAACTAGACTACAGACACAAATTGATGACTAATGCAATTTTAGATTTTTTTTTCAAAATATATTTTGGTTGTTTTTGAATTGCTATCAACTATGCTTTATCTTATTTTATATACATATTATGAATTATTTTATTCATAAAATATTTTTATTTTTGAGTAGAACCAACTGAATTTGAATCAATTTTTTTAATTATTTATTTGATTTTAATTCATTTTGATTTCTAATATAATATAAATATGTAATATATTTTTTAATTATAATAATTTTTATATGAAAATATAATATTTTAATTATATTAAAAATTAAAATTTTAAAAAAATTTAATTGGGCACATCCAGGCTACTCTACTCATAACCAGCCCGATCCAACATGACCATATAAAACCCAAAATCGAGCCGACACAATAGTAGCTGATTGCAAGCCAAACTGAACATGCCAAGCAGACTGATTTGGATATCATGACGTGCTTGGCGAGGCATAATAGCCCGATTAGGCCATAACAAAATAGGTCATTCCAGCATAATACTGCCAATTTGACACATCTAATCATGTATCGTAAGATGTATTTTAAGATAAGAAACAAATTATAATACATATTAATTTTTATAAAAAAATATATCATATCATCGTATAATATCATGTATCATAAGTTTTTAATTATTATATATGTCATAATTCTAATTCAGAACCATTACTTGATAAGCACATACCTGGTATTGTTCACTTTGCAATGGATATTGAGGGGCAACAAATGTCCCCTCCTGAATAGACATTGCCGAAGATTGTTGTGATTGAGTTGCATCAAAGTTTGAAATGCCTCCTACCTGTCCACCATTGTGAGGGGGACGTGCTTGATGACTACCTGCCCCATTGCACCATGATGCATATTGTCCTGTTGGGGAGGGAAAAGATGGATTCTGCCTCTCATTTTCATCATATCCAGAGTGATGCTGATGTTCCATTTGATAAGATCCTGATGGCTGATGCATTGAAGCAGGACTCATTCCAGAATGTTGTTGTCCATCAACAGGAGGGTGCCATGGCTGCCATCTTTCTCCCATTGGAGATGCCAATTGATGATTTTCTGTGGGTTGATATCCCTCTATATCATAGCTTCCTTGTGGCTGCCATCCAGTCGTTTGAGATGCTGCTGGAGGCAGTTGAATGCTACCTTGATGTCTAATCGAGTCATGGGTTTGCATTTGATAATTATACGTTTGTGGCTTCCATAAGCCAGGATATAACCCTTGTGGCTGCTGCTCTCTTGGCATTTGTGAAGGCCCTGTCTGTGCTTTTGATTCCCTTGGAAAATAAGTAGGTCTTGATGTGCTCCACCACAATTTCTCACTCAAAAATCTCTCAATCTCTCCACCCCGTCCAATATTTTGGAAAACTTCATTTATGAATGTCTTCAATGTAGGAGGAATTCCAATACCATATCTCATCATTTGGTCAAGTATTTCCTTTGCCATATCAAATGAACTTGCACCGCATAGACCCCTAACAACCACATCATATATAGCAGCATCTGGTTTTGGGTCCTTCTCTCCCATTTTAGTCAAAATATTGGCAGACTCCACTGCCTGGCATTTGTCGATGAACTCGCGAAACACCCTTGTCCCAAAACTTTGCACCACTCTCAAGCCAGCATCTACCATCCTATTGAACAATGCTAAAGCAGCATCTATCCTCTCGATTTTCAAATATGCATCAATTAGGGTTCTAAAACTAGTAACATCTGGGCTTAATGACTTAGATAAGATTTCTTCAAAAAACTTTTCAGCATCCCCTACCATTCCATTCTCACAGAACCTGCAAATGATGTTATTGTAACCAGCAACATCCATGGAAAATGGCTTCGAAGCTGCCCGTGTTCCTGCCTTCCTGAATGTATTGACTGCCTCCTCAAACTTTTCTTCCTTGAAGCATTCATTCACCATTGTATTGAATGTGTCTGAATTCACTGCTTGAAAATTTGGTGGGGTATGGTTATCCAGCATCTGCTCAAACAAAGCCCAAGCTATTTCCTTCTTTCCATGTTTAAGCAAGACCTCCAAAAGAACATTACATGTTGCAGGTACCATCCTGAATTTCTTGTCCATCAATGATTTATAGCTATTCATGGCCTCAGTCTCCTTCCCCTGCTTGAACCACCAATCCATGAATGTTGCATTGACTATCCCATCATACACCAAACACCTCTCCTTCAACTCTTCGAAAAATTCATTGGCTTTCTCCAAATTACCCATCGCCAAAAACCCCTTGATCAAATTATTGTAGACTAAAGAATCTGCACCATGCCCTCTGTTCAGCATCTCTCTCAACAAATCAATTGCATCCTCTATTCTCCCAGAATCAATCAACCCCTTAGTCAAATGCCTGTATGTCACTGGTGATGGGCTAAAAGGAGCAGTTGCAATTATATGCCTGTAAATCTCAATTCCAACATCAATTCTCCCCTCATCACAATGTGCATTGATCAAATTGTTATACGAAACAACATTGGGAACAATATCATGCTGTTGAAAAAAGAATTTGAACAACGCAACTGCATCACTATGCCTGCAAATTAACCAAGTATTACTTACAAATATTCAAAAAAAGTTGCGGAGAGGCCTATTTTAAGAATAATATCATTCGGGTACCGTTTATCACGATACATAGAAGCAATAATTGCATTACAGGTGAACACTGTAGGGCGGGTTCTACTGTATACAGCATTTCTGGCCAAGAGAGATGCAGCATCAAGATCAAAAGCACGGATGAGAGATTGAACTCTGTTGTGAAGGTTCAGGCGTGGGCCGGTTAATGCGGAAGTCGTATCAGGAAGACGAGGCGCATTGGGGTCTCGTGGAATGGGATTTGGGTTGCTCCTGAGTGCATGGAGAGGGGGTTCTATTCGCAGGCGCCGCTTGCGTCTTCGACGCTCAGCTGCTGCTTCTTCTGCTGATGAAAAGGCGTACGAACGAACAGAGACAAAGGAACAAGGATTGCGAGGACGTACAGTTGTGTTGCGGATTCCGAATTTCTCATCTGCTGTGATGATAGAAACATTCAAATAGCGGAGAGACCCAGTTAGAAGCTTAGAAGTTGCGGCATTGGTAACGGTGGTGGTAGTGGTGGCGGCTGGGGTTCGAAAAGAGTAGAGAAGATGGAGAAGGTACATGTTCTTTGGTCGTTACGAATCTGCAAGGAACGCCGGTCGCCGAGGGGACGGTTAATTAATTTCGACAAAATAACGAAATAGAGTCGTGAAACCAAACCCTAATTTTATTTCTTAAGTTAAAATTTAAATCATTTCTAGCAACAATTTTTATAAAAAAAAAATTCATCTAAACTATTTTTTGTTTAAAATATAGATTCATATAATTTATTTTTCATCTAAAATATTTTTCATCTACAATATTTTTATTTTTCGTCTAAAATATTTTTCTCTGAAATATTTTTTATTTATAATATTTCTAGTAGGAACTGCAAGCAACGCCCCACACCCACCCTCTCTTCAACATCCTAATTTGTGTGCTTGAATGTCATTTTCAATCTTATTGATGTATTTTAAACTTTAAAAAATGATTAATACATTTTTATTTTTATTTCATCAAAATTTTGTGTCCCTCTGATTTTTAGAGTTTAATTGGAAAAACAAGCATCAATAATAAGCTTTTGAATTTTTCATGACACATCAAAATGAAAAATAAATTTGGAAAAAAAATATTGATAAATCAAGAACATTTTTTTTCCCAAATTATTAGTTTTTTTCTTTTTTTTTTTCATGTTTTTTTTTTGCAAATGCGAAACGATAAATCAAGAACATTGGATAATTTCTAACATTCTAAATTTTAAAAAAATAAAATTTATCATTTTTCTTTAATATGTCGGTGGTACCTATTGGATGGTGGAATGCACCCATCCAAGTTTGTTTTAAATGAAAAAAATATAAATTAAGTATGTTTTTTTTTTATTTGACCCATTGGTGTATTCATACTTAGAGCAACTCCAATGGTAGTTGCTAAAAATGGGATAACAAATAATATTTTGTAATCCTGGATAGTATTTTAGCATCCTTGAATAGTGTATTTGTTCCAGTGATAATTTTTAAAATGAGATGTCATTTTAATAATTTAATATTTTTTATTAAGAAATATAATTAAAACTTGATGGCATTAAGAGTTATTGAGATAAACAATAGCCAATCACTATTTTGCATCCTCTCATGTATCTCTCCTAAATTTTCAAATAAAGCACCCCAAGACCTTGGATGATATTTTTTCATCTCTGATGTCATCTCTATTGGAGCATGATTTTTTATTGTTTAGGTGTTATTTTAGCAGTTATGGAAATAGCATCCCTTATAGCAACTCCTATTGAAGTTACTCTTAAGTAAATGCTATGTTTCTCCCTATCTATCTATCTATCTATCTATCCATTTATGTGTTAAGTTGTATAATTTTCTTTTTACAAAACTAATGGGGCTACTCTCATTTTAAAAAGATAACGTTTATAGTTTTTCTTCTTGACAAAAAGAATGAGCATCAAAATAAAAAAAAAAAGTCTTCTTTCATCATTTTCACAAAAAGGTAAAAAAGATCAACCGCTTCGTTTTGTCTAGAAAGTCATCTATGTCTAGAAACTTACTTCAAGAGTTGTGATAAATTATTTATTAGTCAATTAAAGTTGATGAACTAACAAATTAAATTAACATGAGAAATATCATAAAATAATTTCCAAAGCATTTTTTTCCAAAAAATCTCAAATTTATGTTATTTTAAATTTCTAATTTATGGTTTTGATATTTTAAAAAATTAATTTTATTTCAAGATTTTATTTTAGGCATTTATGTTTTATAAAATTTAATTCATATGAAGAAATCTTTAGCACATGTTATTCATAATAATAATGTATATTGGAATTTGAACATCGACAGTAATGTGCAAATTAGATTTTATGTAATATTTTGAAATATAAAGTGGGTTTGAATTTTTGTGTTTATAAAATTAAGAATTAAAATCAAATGGCTTTAATTAGAATAAATTTTTAAGATAGATTTTATTTTATTAAAAACATTTCAATTTTTTAAAATAAAAAATTATATATCAATTGGATTTTGAATTTCATTAAAAGTTTCATTTGTGCCAAATAAAACTAGTTCTTGATATTTTTAGTAGTTTCAAATTAACCATTGACTAACTAGCTTTTGCAACAACTAGTATCATAGTTAATTCTTGATGCCATCTAAAAGTGATATTACAACTAATATCACCCACTAATACCAACATGACATCTAGTATATTTATTATCATTAACTTAGTATCTAATTATTTTAATACCAATACAGAGATATTCTACATTATTTGGATATTTTTGTTTGTGTGACCTATTTATGATTGATGTTGACTTTTTGTTACAATGAAATACTAATAAATGATAATAAAGTTAATTGATATTAGCTATTCTATTTGGAAATTTGAATAAATAACTACTTTACAGATAAACAAAAGTACGATCTTGTGAAGAGAAAGATAAATTTTGAAAAATTGAGTAAAGAATAATTGAAAGATTTGAACATTAGGGTTGCATTCACCATTCACGGTGGATAAATAGTGATGCTTTTAAAATTGTGGATAAATACCATACGATATATAACAAAAAACAAGAATCTATGTTTGAAAAGAATATGCTTAGAAATAAAAAATTGATCATCATACATCTAGTTTACTTGAAATTAATACGTGAAAATATAATATCAATATACATTAATCTATTCCAAGGGCTAATTAACCAACGTGCATTCATGAAGATCCTTTTAGAAGATAAATTGCTTGCTTGCTTAATATCAATCTCACTTCCAGATAGTTTGAACAACTTTGTAATGTTTCCGAGGATATACCTACAAAGAGGTATTGTATTTATGCATATCGTCATGGAAAACTCATTAACTAAAGAAACAAGGAAAAAAGATAAACAAGAAGATTCACGTGGTATCTTAATTCTGAAAGACATGGTACAAGCACTTCTAGGCACACACAAAATGAAGAACACATATTTTCATCTAAAGATAGGTCACAAAATAAAAAAGTTATCAAGTGTTACCATTATAACAAGATGAGACAAGAAAAAAAAACTATTATTCTTAGAATAGACTATAACAACAACATATGAAAGAATATAAACTTGAGAGATAGACTAACATCATCCTATAAGGTGGTTTGATGAGAGTTAGCAATGATAATTTTGCTAGTCTAGTATCTCATGAAAGTTATTGACTTATTAACTCAAAAGTTTCATTTCACATCACTATATATATTGACTTCATTATTGCATACACTTGTTGATTATGACATAGTTAATATGGATAATAATGAGATAACATATAATTTAGGTGAGAAAGATGTATGACTATAAATATAGGTAGGATATCAATTAATATGAAAACATATTCAATATATATCAGACATGTTAGATGGCATGAGATATATGAGTCATCTTGGTAATTGCTGGTAGAAACTAAATAATGACTTATTAGTCACTATGAGATACAGAAAGTTGAGTATTTTGTATGTTACTGATAATGAATACCTAGATATCATGTAAGTGATATTTATCATAAGAGTGACATTGGTCTTTGGTACATGAGAATTGATCATGTGAATGAGAAGTGCATTAATCTTCTAGTTAGAAGAAATATCCAACCATATGACCATGAATCCTATCTTGGTGGGCGTGTGAACTATATGACTGAAAAAAATTATAGAGCACATTTTCACTCTCTTCCACTTTCAAGGTGATTGAATATTATTGATCTTATTCATGTTGATGTTTTTTCTATGCATAGAAAAATACTCAGTAGGGTTCTTTACTTTATCATATTTATTAGCGATCACTCTATGAATATATGGGAATTTATATTAAAGAAAATAATGTCTCTCTCATCTTTAAAGATTTCTACACTATAGTTGATAGACAAGTTGATATACGTACATTATGATAATAAATGAGAATATACAAGTAAGTTTGAAAAGTAAATTGTATTATATGGGATTTGACATGAAAAGATATTAGCCATGATAACTCAATAATGACATAGCTGAGAGGAAGAAGCAAACTATTGAGGAGAGATAAATGTGCATGTTTTACCATATGTATTTTTCCAACCAATTTTGGGAAATGATATGTCTCGGGCATAGATTTATAATACAATGACATAGCTCACATGGTCCCCTATCAACAAAACATTATGGGTTCAACTTTCTCGTAATATCAATTATTAAATGTAAGTTGAACTATTTTCACCCTCTCATCAACTCATCAAAAGAATGGATTCATATCCCGACTAGTCTATGTAAAGTTAACCAAAACCCTTTTTCATTTTTAACTCTTCAGCTTGCAATAAGCTCCCAATGCTCAATTGGGTTGGTATACCTAAACTCTTGAAGTATCATATTAATTCATCCTACAACCCCCTCTGAGCTCCCCTCATCTTTTATGCTTTAACTATTCAATATATTAATCATCACAAGTATATTTGCACTGAGTCACAGATACTAAAATTATGAATCTGTGAAAATTTTTCAAACTTAATCTATTTCACACCCTCGTGAAAATTGTCAACAAGATTTATATAAATAAAACCATCAACTAGCACTTGCTCTTTACAGTATATTTATGCTCCAAAGTCCACGTGGAGTCGTAATGAGCCAAAGGAATGTCCACCCTAGGATGTCACTTTAGTTATCATGATCCTTAATAGTATCCCAAAAGCCTACTCTACAAACTTCAACTCATAGTAGACAATGTCCTCTTGCACTACTAAAATTGCAAATGGTATCATTCGATCTGAAAGAACCTATAATCACTTGTAGGCCTTTAGGCCATAATGTTGATCAATAAGACAATGACTATATTTGAACAACTACCACCAAAGCTTCATTAGCTATTATTAGGAGAGATTTCCATTTAGCCACCAATATCATGTGAAGAGTCTTTACATTCAATTCGACACTTTTAATCACATATGATACTACTTGTCATAGGCCAAATTTTTCAGGGTAATGACATAGTTTGTGCAATATTCCATCAACAAATTATTAGAGTTTCAACATTTGTCCAATGACACCCATTGGTACATGTTGAACTAGTTTTAACCTACCAATTGGCTCATTGGGGAAAAAGAATTTATATCATGATCAATTTGTATATGGTTTGTCAAAACCCTTATTCATTATTAAGTCAATAATAATATCAATTCATCACACACAATCCTCTAGAGATTTTCATATATTTTATTATTTAATCAATTAACATATTAATCATCATAAGTATATTTGCTTTCATTTCATCAACATTATATTTATGAGTCTATAACATATGCATATGATTATTGATGAAACTAACAAGTGTCATATCATTGCTCTTGCTATGGGTATAAACTATGGGAGTAGAAAAAATATTTTATATGTTGAGAGTATTTAACTTCAAAGATATTCATTCGTATTTCAAAAAATAAATAATCAAAATTTGATTATAGCATATATCTATGCATCTTCATGAGTTAAAGCCACTTGGAGTTTTGGTACAAACTACTGTACCTAATACTAGTCATCCAAATAAAGAGGAAAGTGAACTTGTAGATATTATATATATATATATATATAATACTTTATGTAATATGATATACATTATCTAATGTTTATATAATATGATATACAATTATCATATTATATAACATATATATATATATATATATATATTATCTGATATACTTTTTGTGGGCATTGTTGTTTATATTTGTAGTGTATATCATGTTTATATAATATGATATACATTATCTAAAGTTATATAAATATATCAACATATATAAATGATATATATATTTATATATATTGTTATTTATATAACATGCTATAAGCACATTTATATAATATACATAACACACACACACACACACATATATATAATCTATATAAATGTTATACATATATATTACTACAAGATAAAATGGAATTAGAAACATCCAAATTTGATTCTAATTCTGTCACATTGTTGAATTAGCAACCTCAATAGAATCAAAAATATTTTCTTTCTAAGATGTTCTTTTTAAAATTTTAAAAATAGAAAGTGCCTAGGCATTTCTACAATGTGCAAAGAAAATATTTCATTTTTGATTTTGGCAAAGGAAAAGTGATCTCAGATTTCATTTCTATTTTGAAACTAAAATTGTGTTAGAATAGAATAGAAATGCATGATCACTTTCTAAATTAGAAATGGATTTTGAAATGCAAATTTTCTTTTCTATTTTATGTAATAAGAACATATCATAATTGTTGTAGTTTCTGTATGATGTATACAAAATACATATACATAAAGAAACCATATAGCCTACAATCTTGTAAGTACATGCATGAAAGATCTCTCAATCAATCACAAAAAAATCAAATCTCTCTCTCTCCAAGAATTCTTCCTCCCTCTCTCCTCATAAAATCCACCTTATCTCTCCTCAATCCTATCGTGACTTTCTACTCTGGCAAAATCTGATCGAGTATGGAGTTAGATGAAAGAAGTTTCTGGATCTAGAAACTTAAACTTCATGCTTTTTTTGGCTATATAATGAAATCTACGGAATCAATAGACCATTATAAACCTAACTTATCTCGTGAAAACCTAAGAGCAATTGAAAGGCCTCCCAATTCTCAGCCAAAGGTCATGCAACCACATAACAAAAATGATTCACCTCTGAAGCTGCACCAAAGTAGAAGGTTGATTATATGCTCAAAAGAAGATTCAGAAGCATCAAAATTCATAGTCGACGATGGTGATTCACAAAAAACCTTATTCAATAAGATTTCTCTTGCTACAAAAGAATTTCTACCCAAAAATAATCTTAAAAATGAAAATCAATTTGACATTGATGGATGATTACATATAATTAATGATAAACAACAAGTTATTTCTACTCTAAATGTTAAAATTCATGGAGGCTGTCAAGATGAAGTTTCTATTGATATTGTTTATTGAGTAATCTGGCTATGATAATCATTCGACTATGAATTTTGTGGATGATGGTGTTTGATAATTGCATGAATTCACACTCGGATCCTATTATTGATGGGTCTAAAATGATATCAGTTGATGAACATTTTTTCAAAATGCATTCTGTGGAGAATAATAACATGGCGGTTGAATCATACTCTCCTTAAGTCTGATAAAATCTCAAACAACAATGGCACAGAAACAATAACTCGAAGACTAACAATCCCCATTCTTGTTGAAAATAATAGTAGGGTAGAAACTAAACCCTCACATCCTAAAACATATGAGAAGAATAAAGTCCTTTGGAGTAGCATATTCTCTAAAAATAGGACATTGTCAAATATCTCTAACACCTCTCTCAAAACAACCAAGTCATGTTTTCTTAAAAAATGATGACCTATATCATGGCATGAAGTTTTGGAAACACTACCTTGTGGGTTATTTTATCACAAGAAATCTCAACTAGCTTCTCTTGAAATGATTCATGGATGAGCAATGAAAAATAAATGCTCAAGCCATTCAACACCCAAGTGGGTATTTTTTCTTTAAATTTAAAAGTGTTGAAGATATGAAGAATATTCTAAAATATGGACCCTACCTTATATTTAATAGCTTTATATGTTAAGCCACTCCCCATATGATTTCATTATAGGCTAAAATAAATGGCAAAAATACTAATTTGGGTGAAATTTTTAAGCTTCCCAATACATCTCTAGAACTCAATAGGCTTAAGTAAAAATGCTAGTTGAATTGGACAACCCTTCCACATGGATAAACTAACCTCGAATACATCCAAAATTATATATGCTAAAGTGTTAGTAAAGATAGATTTATATGAAGACTTACTAAAGAAAATTATCCAAAACTTTTAGGATGGCTCAAAAATTTGTCAACCTTTAATATATAAAAACTTGCCCATGTATTATAAGTTCTACTTAATGTCCAGGCTTTTGGTAAGAAATTACAGAAAAAATGACAAGATGGTAGAGGAAAATAAAGAGGACAATAAAGAGGAAGAAGTACCACAAGATTTAAGATACATTGCATAGGGATACTTCCCTATATGACTCCTATTAGATGGTTCTTAAGAGTTCTCATCTTCTTAAAAACTAAGATTTCTAGGCATGTGTTCTATTTTATTTGGAGATTCTATTTTATTTGGAGGTACTATTGCTGGAGTTTTGGAGGTACTATTGCCGGAGTTTTGGATGATGGGATATAGAGATTTTTTCTCCACTATTAATGGGGTTTTATGAAAGAGGTAGGGGTACTTATTGTTATGGTTTCCTTATGGATGGATCTATATGAACTAAAATTAGTATGTATATGGCATATAAATGAAAGCAAAGTTGCTCCCAAGAAAAAAGCTAAGCTTCGTTGGGCTTACCTCATAAAATGGGCATTCATAAGCCATAAGGCTGGAATAATATATGAATGTGTGATGGACCTGCTCAATGGGCTTCTTGGTTCATCAACATACATGGAGGAGTCATATGTCATGATTAATTATGTAATTTGTTGGAGAATATTTTTTTTAATGTACAAAGCATGCATATATATGTATTTAGCATGCATGAAACTAGAAGCCCATATCAGATTAATGTTGTATCTTTATGTAAATTTTTGACATGGCTATGACTCCCTCAAATATGTGTGGTAATGTTTGTTATGCTCATGGGTGAGATGTTAAATTAACCACAAAATCAAAAGAGCTCTCAGTCAAAAAATTAGTTACTAGGAGGCGCCAAAAATTGTCGACAAGCTAAGAAGCTCATGTGTTGTACTCCATTCCCTGCAAACCCATGAATAGAGTAGGAATTATCTAAAGCATGCAATTTTTCTGGATTGGATATGTTTAAAAATAGCATGCATGCTGAATATAATGGAGGGTTGTGATGGTGAATCTTATCATATGGAAATATGATGCTTATTGCATAAAATGCATGAATGTATGATGGGCTTTTTGGGTCATATGAGCAAAGTATGGTGACTTATCATGTAATGGGAGTGGAGGTAATGATGTGGGGGTTTATGTATGTAAGGGTGGCATATGTAGCTTTGGGGCAAAGATGAATTAGATTGCTTTGTAATTATGCATCTGGAAGTGGTACATAGTAAGGGTGGCATATATGTATCTTTGGGGCAGGCTATGTATTGTAAGGGTGGCATATATTTAACACTAGGATAGAGGCATGTTCATGGAAGAGATCACTGGGCATGAGATAGGACCTTCTAGTGTATGAATGCTATTGCAAGTGCTATGATATGCATGGAAATAATAAAAGCATATGGATTTCTAGTGATAAAAGAAGTAAAGGTAAATATGAAACCACAAACATAAATAATTATGTACCCAAAGAAAAGAAAGATGTAAGAAGGGAGTTAGGGTGAAATTGATATGAAAATAGCTAGTTGGAATATAGGGGGTTTTAAATGCCTTTTTAAGTAAAATGAGATTTAAAAGCTATTCAAAGCCAACCAAATCAATACATCCATCACCATGGAGGTGAAACTCAATCTGGAGAAACTATTTTGGTTAATGAAAATGAAGTTCAAAGAGTTTGACTCTCTAAACAACTTCTCCACTCATCAGAACAGCAGAACAATGGTGATGTGGGATAAGGTGATGACTGAAATTAACTCTTTTTTCTATATCTATGCAATATAAGAATTTGTGGGTATTTAATAAAGTGAGGAGAGTCAGTTTCAAACTATCTTTAGTATATGGGCTAAACTCTATTGTTAGTAGGAGACCCTTATGGAAGAATCTAATCATAGAAGGCCAATCTAAATCCTCACCACGGGCAGTTATAGAATTTTTTTCAACTCTCCACTATATGGGCTAGATAAGATGGGTGGAAGAATCGTCATGAATTATGAATATCATAATTTTCTAATATGTTGCTCTACCCTTAGCCTTGAAGATCTCTCTTCTTCGGGTAGCTATTTTACTTGGAGCAATGATTAATCACGAATGGTCAAGCTTATGTCAGGATAGTCATGTCCACTTCATGCCACTAGAAATCTTTTCTGATCATTGCTTAATGATTATGACCACAAACACAAGAAATCATGATAGAAGAGTGTCATTTAAGTTTTATAACATGTGGTTGACACATCCAGATTTCATCCCAACATTAGCAGAATGTGGGATGAAAAAATTATCAAGTCAAAGATATTTCAATTAGTAAAAAAATTGAAAATTATGAAAGATCCATTAAAGAAGCTGATCAATAAGCACTCTTGACACATTAGTGTAGGGTATCTATGGCTAGGAACTCTTTTATCTCTATACAAAATAGGATATTTCAGGCCCATATCCTAGTGTTAAAATAAGGAGAAAATGAGCTTATAGTAAAATTGATAAAATTGCAAGAATACCAATTATCTTTCATTGGACAAAAGAAAAAGATAAGGTACATTAAGCAATGAGATAGGTGTACTAAATTATTTTATGTGCTAACTAATACAAAATTACATAGGAGTAAGATTATAACAGTGTCAAAAAAAGATAACAGCTTCACCAACTCACATGGAGAGGTTACTGAATTCTTTGTTGAATATTATAAAAACCTCTTAGGCATTATAAGAGAGAGAAGTAGAATATGGAATGAATACGTAGAGAGAGGCAAAATATTAAGCAAAGATGACCATGCCTTACTATCTCTAAACTTTTTAGTCAAAGAGATCAAGGTAGCCCTTTTTAGAATGAAAGGATCTAAATTGCCTGGATCGAATGAATATACTATAGAATTCTTCAAGAGTTCATGGAGTATGATTGGAAAAGATATCATAGAAGTTATAAGTAGATTTTTCCTTTTTGGAAGGATGCTAAAAAAAATCAACCATGCCTATATATCACTAGTGCCGAAGTCCTCTCATGCCTCTTTTGTGAAGGACTATAGGCTAATTACTTGTTGCAATGTGATATATAAATTGATCTCTAAATTAATTACTTCAAGTTTGAAAAACATGCTGAGTTGTATTTGTAAATCCTGCTCGACGTTCATATATTAAGGGATATTTCATTTCAAATAATTTTTTTATTGCCCAAAGCTTAATAAGGAGGTATGTGAGGAAGAGAATCTTTTCAAGATACTTTCTAAAGATTCACCTATAAAAAGCCTTTGAAATAGCTGATTGGGATTTTTTGAATGAAGTCTTGAATACTCTAAATTGTTCTCAAAAATTCATTGAAATTATTAATGAATGTGCCTCAACAACCTCCTTTTCAAAAACCATTAATGGTCAATTACATGGCTTTTTAAAAGAGAAAATAGGCTTGAGATAAGAAGACACATTATCTCTTTATTTATTTGTATTATGTATTGAATAACTATCTAGACAATTAACTATTACAATAGAATCAAAGCATTTCTCATTCCATCCAAGTTGTGCTGATCTAAAAATATTGCATCTTATTTACACCAATGATATCATTATATTCTCAAAAGGGGATCTCTCATCTAGGTGGAAATTATTGTGAGAGTATTGAATGATTTCACAACTGCATCTAGTTTAAATATCAACTTCTCCAAATCAAATATCTTCTTTGGAGGAGTCAGACCTATATGTAAGGAATACATATTAAAGAATACCAAATTCGTTGAGGGATCCTTTCCATTTGTTTTTTTGGGAGTCTCACTATTAGCTTCTCGACTTATAACCTCATAATATCCTATCCTATTGAAAAAAATAAAGTTGGCTATTCACTAATGGGCAAGTAAAATCCTTTCTATTTTGGGTAGGCTATAAATCATATGCACACTTATCTAGGACAAGTAAAATCTTTTTTATTGAGGGTTAATGGTTTTCAATTTTTCTTTTAACTTCATCCATTATGAATATAATCGAAAGTACTTGTCGGAGATTTTTATAGCGAGGTCTCAAAACTGGAAGATTCAGGCAAAAAGCCTATTGAGAAAATGTATGCATACCTACCTCTCATGGTGGACTGGGTATCATAAACTTTTTTTTTGAATAAAGTTTTTTTTTATTAAATCATTATGAAGAATTAATGTGGAGGACTCCCGTTGGATCAAATGGGTTTACAATTTCTATTTCAACTCCCAAAACATTTGGGAAGTTCAAATATATAAAGGGACTCCCTCTTCTGAAAATCATTACTATCTATTAGGGATTTTCTAGTAGATAAAGCTAGACATATAGATAAAGTTAAAGAAGTAATTTAAAATTGGGCTAAAATGGAAGTTATATCAAATGCATATTATTTCCTAGCTAGAAATAGTACAAGGAAGAAAACGGAATGGGCCTCATGCAATTGGTTTCCAAACCATATCTCCAAGTATGTTGTCTCTTTGTGGATTGCCAAATGGGGGAAAATATAGAACCAATGATAATTTTTTTGTAACTTCTAGAAATATAATTTGTGAATTATTTTAAAGCACAAAATCCCTCAAGCACATTTTTTTCAAATGTAAAATTTCAAAGGAAATATGGAATAACTTGAAAAGTTTGATCAAAATATGGAATAACTTGAAATTCCTCAAGCACAAGAATCAATTCCTGCAAGATCTAGAAGCATGAAGCTTCACTATGCAACCAACACCCCTTAGAATAGAATATGGAAGATTATCTTCATTGCTGCCATATATTACATATGGAGAAAAAGAAATAAAATATGGCATGAAGGAAAAGCACAAAGCATGGATATCATACTCCGAAATATCAAAACAAAAATTTATATTGAATTTAGTGCAAAATATAATAGTTTAGAACTCTAGATTGTATAGATTTTTGATTTTAATATTTAATACTTATCAAAAAAATAGTAAGTACATACACATAGTATTCATCCAATTATATTCACATAATATTCACTATAGTGTAACATATCAATTAACAAATATTAAATTTCATCAATTCCTGTACACATCAATAAAATCAAAAAAGAATAACACAAAAACCAAAAGTTCTCCCCAAAATTTTTTATTGCAAAAAAATAATAACACATCATAAATAACTAAGTCTTTGTCGATATGAGTATTGTCCTATGAAGATCTGGATGATCTTCTTCATAATGATGAAAAAGAGATGAAACCTCTATCAATTTGCATATTATTTTCTCTATCTTAAAAATCTTCTGTTATATTTCTTCTTTTCTTTTTATTCTTTCCAGCTTTCTTTTCATTTAATTTTTTTTTATTTTTTCATTTCTTTAATTTATTTTTGCATCACTTCATCTTTTGTCACATTTCCTCATTTTTTTCTTTGTAAAATATCCTAAATTTTCTACATCTTCTCGTGCAAGCTCTTAATTAAAAAATTATTATAATTGAAAGATGATGATGAAGAGCTCCAAACTAAACATGGATAAAATGAAGATGCATGGGTACTAAGACCATACACTCACTATTTTTTGGCTTCACTATAATAGCCTGAAGGTAAATAATGACAACATCAATCTCAGGTATCTCTATAGAAGGATCTGTTAATTATAAAGTAATGGAAACCATATTCTCTGTAACTTCTTATAATTTTTACAATACAACATTTCTCATTATTAACATATTTAGATAAAATTTATGCCAACACATGAAACTATCAACACCCTACTAAAAATGAAGTTAGTCATTTAATATAAGGAGTCCATATATAATAATTCATTAGTTACGATAAAAAAATGCTTGAGTTTGCATATTAATTCCTGTGAATGCCAAAAATTATTTTTTTTAAATTTTTTCTTTCATAGATTTCAATTTACATAAGACACTATATGTACAGATTGAGAAACTCACATTATTATCATTTTACTGCTTGTTCATAAATAATTCATTATTCTTCTTATGTATTTGCTTAAGCATCACAGATGTTGTTGGTGGATGTCCCAACTCAATCTCTTGAAAATAAATAATAGTTACTAATGAGGCATATGATGCATTGTCATAAATTTATTATCATATGTATTCACAAAGTTCAAACCATAATAAATTAGGAAAGACAATTTAACCAAATATATTAAATGATCTTTCACCTATTTTCTTTGATCGATGATTGGGTAATTTTATATGGGACAAGGCTTTGAACTCCTCACTATTCTTGTATTCCCATTATTTGATCAAAACATTAAGTAGAATATTATTTGGCTTTGTATCTTATGATACTTTTTTCTCTATTTTCTAAGCTTGCCATTGTATCCGATAATAGCCATGTGTTTCCATGTATTTTTCAATGAGATTGGAAAAATAGTATTCCATTTATATTTTTTCTACAAAAAATAAAGAAAACAACAATATATTGTAATGTAATTATTTTCATAGTATTTTATAAAAAATCAAATTGAAAAACTTGTAAATGCATCAAAATTATTCTTCAAATTCTTCCCAATAAATTCTTCCATATTTGGAGGCACTTTACTATATTTTATACTCTCCCCAACTAGTTTATCCTTAAATATCTTTATAATTGTATGAAACGTAGAAGAAATAAATCTGTAAGTAATTTAACATCATTACACACATATACATAAAAACAAAATATACTCATATTATTGCTACTAAGTTAATATTTTATTTATTATCCAAAATTTCATAATGTAAATATTATTTTAATTTTGAATGATAATATTCAATAAGTAACAACATCATAGTTTATTATTAATTATGATAACCATATTTTAACTTTAATCATTTACTTATATTTTCATTCACAATTATTATTTAAATTTTTTACTAACAAAAATAATGAAAAATAATAATGCATACATGTAATAAATTTCTAAAAGCTACATACTATTTATTGTTAATTGTGAGCCAAATGAAGAGTTTTTCATAACATGATATGCAAACTATGGATTATGAATATTGAGTTGTTATTGATACTATAGTACCAATGTATGAGCCTCCTAAGATAGATGAGACATATCTAACAATACCTTCTAGTACAAAATGAGATAAATATGGAATATCAGTGACAATCAATCCGTGTGTCTCATGATGAGGTGATGCTAGCGTATCCTCTATGCATGTAGAAGAATACGAAGATATATTTGTAATATTGTCGTCATAAAATAAATATTGAATTTATCCTCCAAAAACTATTAGTTGACTTCTTCTACTCCCTCCCCATGGATTAAGATCATTGGTCACTTGAATTATAATCTCTAATACTTAATTCGAGTTATAAAAACATCAAGTGAAATTCTTAAAAAATGTTTATTTTATTCAATGCTTTCCAAATATTTTCTAGAAGTAATTCACAGAATGCTATGAATATTAGCCTCTGCATGAACACATGACATATATAAATTTTAATCCCAAATAACATATACTTTTTAATATAAACACATCTTCCCATATTAGATGCATAATCCATTAGGTAACTCGAGCTTCATTATGCATTTACACAAAACTTCTTATGCATCATTGTCAAGACTATAGCAAGCCCTAGGAAATTTATTCGTTGATTCATTCCTATGAAACCTTAAACATGAATAAAACTTTTTCAAATCATCTCTTGATTCAACATTTCCATTTATTTTTTTTTCCATATTCATGATAGTATTAACCATATTATCAAAAAAGTTTTTAATGTATATCTCATCTAAGTTGCACTTAATTTGATTAGTTTTTCAATAAGGCAAAACCCAAAAGATACTTTGTTTCTTCCAACCATAGTAATTATTTTTTAAAATTTGTGCATTAATGTAATCTACATCAACACCTATACAATTTTTGAATCCATATCTTTTAAATTATATCTAATATTTCAGTACTTGACCTTAAAGGTGTTGCACCTTTTATAACTAAATGGCCTTTCATATATGTATCAATATTCATATAAAATGGATATTTCATATGTAAGAACTTACGGAGGTTATCAAAACAAAATTCTTTCCTCTTTTGCATATTGAAAATGCATTAGAGTCCTCCATACAATAAGGACAAGCTAATTTATCTATAGTATTTCATCCTAATAATATTGAATATGCAAAAAATCACTTATAACCCACATAAGTACAGCTAATGTTTAGAAAATCTACTTTCTAAATATATCATATGTTTCCACATCATGCTCCCACAAATTTTTAGCTTTGAAACTAGGAGTGGCAAAAAATATCCAACTTTTCTTTTGAGTTTCTCGAACCAAGCATGAGAAAACACAAAAATATATAGTTATCTCACATATATATCCATGGCTGTAAATTATATAGTATAACAACCACCAACCATGAAGAATATTTTTGTCATGTTTGTCTAAATGACTAATATATATATATGCACAATCCTAATCTAATATTTTGATTTTTATCTACAAAAGATGGATGACTATCATTAAAATTTTTTCAAGATAGAGAATCTGAGCAATGTCGCATCACGCCTTCTTCAAAAATTTGTTCTTTGTGCCAACTTATGTTTTTAGCAATTGCTTTAGATGCAAATAATCTTTACAAATGATGAGTCAATAAAAATAATATATCTTCTTATGATGAATATTTATTTTATATCTTTTACATAAAATATGTCTTTTGTATCGAGGATAGTTACAAAAATTATAAAAAATTGCTTCACTATCTCTATCCTAATATATCATGCAACCATTAATGTAGTAATGTATTTTTTCTAAAGATAAACTAAAATCTATTATTAACTTTTTTGTACTGTAAAAGCTATCTTTCATTATTTTTTGGTAATAATTTAGATAAAAACTCACACTTTTCATCAAAATATCTTTTTGTAAAATGATGTTTTGTCTTTGAATTCAAGAATCTGGCCACCATAGATAACCTTAAGTGGTCATGCAAATTACTTGGCCAAATCTCTTCTTCTGATACTTTGAGCATTTCATAAAATTATTTTACTAATAATTTTGAGATTTAATCAGCAACATATGAATTGAAGAAATGACTAATAACATTTTATAACACTGCTTTACAAGTATCATTGGGATTGACATATTCAATTATGATATATGAATCAAAACTTTTATGTACATAATACTTTGTTTTTTGTGGCACAACTATTTATCTATATTTATACCAAAGATAATAATCTCCAATAAATCTATTTTTTTGCAAGATAGAAAATCTTAGGAGACCCTATGCATTGGTACTACAACATCGATACTGTCTAGATATTCATAATTCAAAGTTTGCATTTTAAATTATGATAAAATCTTTATTTGGCCAATAATTGATAATAAACAATACATAATTTTCTTAATTTTATTACATGCTTGCATTATTATTTTTCATTATTTTCATTTTAAAAAAATATAATTAATAACTATGAATGAAATTATAAGTAAATAATTATGGCTAAAATATAATAATTTTAATTAATAATAATGTATGATTTTGCTACTTATCAAACATTATCATTTAAAATTAAAATAATATATGTGTTATGAATTTTTGGATAATAAATAAAAATGAATTAAATATTAACTTAATAGCATAAAAATTGGTGTATTTTGTTTGTATGTATAAGCATGTGTTAATATTAAATTACTTGCAATTTTATTCATTCTGCTTCTCATATATATCAAGAAGATATTTAAGGAGAAACTAATTGTGTAGGGTATAAAGTGAAGTAAAATATCCCCAAATATGAAAGAATTTTATTGGGAAGACGACAGATATTATGGAATAATTTTCATGCATTTACTTGTTTTCTAATTTGGTCTAATATGAAATACTCTTAAAATTAATATATTATATTGTATTATTTTTTTATTTGGTTTTTACCGAAAGAATATAAATGGAATAATGCTTTGGTGGTTTTGATGAATGATCTATGAAAACATGTGGCTAGTGTGAGATTCAATGATAGGCATAACAAATAAAGTAAAAAAAAATATGGTAAAGATATAAAGCCTAATAGTATCTCCATTAATATTTGACTTAAGTGGTGAGAATGCTCGAATAGTAAGGAATTAACTATATTGTATCATATGATCTCACATAATCATTGATCAGAGAAAGTATGTAAAGGATTAGGACCTTCGAAACATATTGGAGGTTCAAAGCATCCTACCAATATTCAATTATTTTGGTAAAATTGCCTTTCATTAATTATTAGTATTTGAATATTTTTAATGCAAACAATAATATATGTGTGACAATGTATCAAGTACCTCAATTGTAACTATTATTTTTTTAGGAGGATAAGTTGTGATATCCACCAATACTATTTGAGGTGTTTAAGCCAATGCACAAGAAGATTGATAAATCTTTTGTGGACAAGTAGCCAAATGATATTAATGTGAGTTTCTCAATTTGTACTCGTAGTATCACATGTAATTTGTAATTAATGAATTATAACAACGTAAAAAAATTATTTTTTGGCATTCATTGAAATTAATATGTAAAGTCAAGTAATTATTTTACCGTATCTTTTGAGTTATTATATATAGACTCATAAAATATAATAACAACCTTCATTTGTATATTATTTTTTAGTTGGGAGATGATAGTTTCATGTGTTGATATATATTTTATCTGAATATAGTAATACTGTTATGTTGTATTTTAATAATTATAGAAAGAAATAGATAATATTATTGCCATTGTTTCATAATTTATAGATTATTCTGCAGAGGTGCTAGAGATTGTTTTCGTGCATATTTACCTTTAGGCTATCAGAGTGGAATCAAAAAAATGGCGAGTGTACTGTCTTGGTACCCATGCATCTACATTTTATCTAGGTTTTGTCTGAAGTTCTCCATTATCTTTTTCTAATTACAATAACACAATTGATGAAAGTTACGCAAGGAGTTACAAGAAATTTAATATATATTTGCAAAGGAAAAATGAGGAGATAGAATAAAAGAATAAAGAGATGTAACAAAAAAAAAAGAGAGATGAAAAAAAAATTGAAAAAACGAAAATAAGAGAGTTTAAAAGAATGAAAAGAGGAATAAATGCAATAGAATATTTTGAAGATAGAAAAAATAATATGCGAGTTGGTAGAAGCATCATATATTTTTCATCATTATGAAGAAGAGTTATCTAAGTTTCCGAAAGACAATGCTCATCTCGATAAGTACTCATAGTTATTCGTAATGTTGTGTTATTAATTTTTTTTAACTAAAGTTTTTGTGTTATTATTATTTTAATTAAGTTATGAATGTGTATTATAATTGATAGACTTTTATATTTGTTACTTGACATGTAACTCTGTAGTTAATGTTATGTGAATGTCATTTGATGAATAATATGTATATGTACTTGATTGCATGTTATATTATTTCTGTATGTATTTATATGTTATATAAAGCATACAGAAATTGCAGAAATAGAATATGTTTCTGTTACAAAAAATAGAACATAAAATGATATTTCAAAATCCATTTCTAATTTAGAAATAAATTTTATATTTTTATTTTATTTCGTCGCTAATTTTGCAATGGAATTTGAGATCACAAATCCGTCGCTAATTTTGCTACATAAGCTGAGATCACGTTTTTATCACTAATTTTGTAATGGAATCTAAAATCTCATTTTTTGTCGCTACTCAGCAACAGAAAAGTTCCATTGCTAAAATTAGTTATTGAAAAATTCCATGACACATATTATAAAAACTCGAGAGTTATCCATTTCTAAAATTTTAAAAATGAACACTTTCAGAATTAATTATTTTGATTTCTAATTACGTCGCTATATTAACATTGCTATGGAATTATAAACGAAATTGGACAAATCTAATTGCATCTTTTCTTGTAGTATATATATACACACATATACAAATTTCATATATATATATATATATATTTATATGTAAATATTTATATATGTGTAAAAAAATCCCCAGAGCCACTTTTCAAAAATGAAAATCAGTTTTAGAAGCAAAAACTGATTTTCATTTTCAGAAAATCAAAAAAAAAAAGTAAAAAAAAAAAAGATTTTCCAATCTTTCCAAATCTCGTAGATGCATACAACAAAATTCTATACAAATCAATCATCTCAATAGTAAATATGATTTATCACATTTTCTAACTTTGAAATTCCTATGAGATCTAGTTCATTAGTAATAATTTAAACACATCTAATAAAAAAAAATAATTTTATTAAAATCATATTTTTTTAAAAACCATTGAATATATATATATATATATATATATAAAACTAGAAAACAAAAACAAAAAATATATTTTAAAAACAAAAACTGATTTGGGATGTTTAAAAAAACATTGCCCAAAATCAAAAAAACTGACAAATTTAAAATTTTGGGACTTAAAATATAAATATTTTATGTTTTTAGTATGTGTTATACAAAATTTAAATAAAGTCTCAAAAATAAAAAATGTAATATATTTTTCGTTTTTGGGATACTAAACATAATTTTCCCAGCATCACCTCCCGACAGGCGACAACCATTCCTGAGGTTGGGGATGAGGACTTGGACGCTCCGGTCGATCCGGGTCGATCGTGGCCGCTCTATCTAAATGAATCAGGCGACATCGACAGTACTGCAGGAAGCACGGAATCCTAGTCTTCTCTCCGTGTAATATGTGCCGCGTGTTTTCGTGACGCGGCAATCATCGTTTCGGGAACATGTTGGTTTGAGGTTGACACTTGATCGCGACCATCAAACATAGTTTTGACTTTTGATTTTGTAACTTGTACTTGAAAAACAGTTGGATTTCTTCTCTTTTATATCGTCGATTTCGTCTCCTTCAATTTCATATGCCTGTTGTTTCTTCTGTACATGACTTGCGCTGGAAGATTTCGGGTCTGCATGTTGCTTTTTCGGTTAATATGCGATGAACGAGTTGCACCAGTCCTGAGTATCGATGGGGATTATGCGGAGTAGACATCAGGTCCTATTTCGTGTTGTTTAAAATAGAGACAGATATGACAAGAGCCAGAGGAGACAAAGAAGACGCACCAGACAGACATGCGGCTGCGGGTGCTTTCAAACTCCTGCAAGTCCTCTCATTCTTAGTTATTTTTGTTTCGGGGATAATTCTAGGTTTAGCAACCAGTTTTCATATCAATCGGTACATTGCTCTGCAAGCCCAACAATTATACGCTGACAGCATTACATCAACAATGTTATTCGGCGAGAACAGTACGTCTGAGCCACAATGCTATGCGGAGAGTTGCTTAAGCATGGAAGCATTTATTCGACCTAACAATCTGAATCATAGCATGACAGATGATGCCATTTTTTGGAGGGCATCTTTGATGCCATACAAGGAGGAGTATCCTTTCGATAGAGTGCCCAAAGTGGCTTTCATGTTCTTGACTAGGGGGCCATTGCCTATGCTGCCTTTGTGGGAAAGATTGTTCAGAGGTCATGAGAAGTATTTCTCCATCTATGTCCATGGGCCTCCGGATTACGTGCTGAATGCTTCTTCTGGCTCTCCTTTCCATGGACGGCAGATCCCAAGCAAGGTAGTCTCAAGCCAGAAGCATTTTTTTTCATAACTCAAGGGCATTTGTCTAGTAAATTCTTGTTTATCTGAGTTGGATTGGCTGATCCATGTCAATGTTTAAGTTAACTCCACCATTGCTACTTATATATCTACCAGCGAGCAGATTGACAGTTTTTCATTAGATGAGACATGAACAAACTGCTGCTATGTGATCCTCAAATTTTGAGATGGAATCATTGTTTCATCCACATGATCTTTCTTCTTAAATCTATTTCGTATCATCTCTCTGCCTGTATATGAACCTTGGGGCCTCAGGATCAGAGCAAGTGAGACCTACATGCTATGAACATGATGAGTCTAACTATCAAATGTTCTTGAGATTATTTGTCAAATCTTAAATCTTAATCAAATCAGTGGGTGGATCAGAGTTAAATTTCGTTGGATTCTAGAGGTGTCTGGATTATGTTCTCTGAATTTATATGGCGCATGTTTGTTTTCCTCAGGATGTTGAATGGGGCACGCTTTCTCTTCTCGACGCAGAGAGGCGGCTTCTAGCAAATGCTCTGCTGGACTTCTCGAACGAACGGTTTGTTCTTCTTTCTGAGAGCTGCATCCCAATTTTCAATTTCCCAACCATCTACAAACATCTCATTCATTCCGAGCATAGCTTTGTTGAATCGTATGATGATCCATCCCGTTATGGTCGGGGACGGTACAACAGAAAAATGCTTCCCGATATCCAGCTGTATCAATGGCGGAAGGGATCTCAGTGGTTCGAGATGCACCGTTCTCTCGCAATCTACGTTGTGTCTGACACCAAGTTCTATGCCGTTTTCAAGAAATACTGCAAGCCTGCGTGCTACCCAGATGAGCACTACATCCCCACTTATTTAAACATGTTTCACGGATCGCTGAACGCAAATCGGACCGTCACCTGGGTTGACTGGTCCATGGGTGGCCCCCACCCGGCGAGCTACGTGGGCGTCAACATCACGGAGAGTTTCCTACAGTCGATTAGGAACAACGGCACACTGTGTCCGTACAATATGGAGATGACCTCTGTTTGCCATCTCTTCGCCCGCAAGTTTTCTGCGAGTGCCTTGGCCCCGGTGCTGAATCTCACCTCCACTGTGATGGAGTTTTAGTTAGGTAGTCCTGGTGACGACGGGTTGAATTGGGCTAGGGGACTCCTGCTGGTCGCCTGCTTCATTGATTATTCATTTGTAATCTTAAAATTTTTGTAATTTGATCTTTTTTTTCGGTTCGCTAGTTAAATATTCTTGTTTTCATTTTTGTTTGATCAGATTGTTGAGAATGTAATACTAGGTTTGAGTTATCCATATTATGTTTATATTCTTGATTTAAAGATGTTATAAGATATGGTTTTGTTTGATGTTTCATGGTAGTTGTGGCAAATGAAAACCAATGAGGTTTTTAGCAAACATATACATTTAAGACACCCATATAGTACACATACAATATATATATATATATATATATATATCGCATATACACATGGTGTAGGTATATACAACTCATATTGCATATATATTATAAGAGTGTATTACACACACACACACATTGTGTATATACAATATATATTATATATAGACACAAACATAATATATATTGTATGTGTGTGTGTGTGTAATACACTCTTATAGTATATATGCAATATGAGTTGTATATACCTACACCTTGTGTATATACAATACATATTATATATAGGCACAAACATAATACACACACACACACACACACACACACACACACACACAAAATATTATACATATAGATGATTTTTATAATTATGTGTATTTATAATGTGTATATGTTTATGTGTATATGTATATATATGAATAGATACAGATATGATATATATAATATATATGTATAGATATATTTGTTGTTTTGATGTCATTCTAAATTGTAAAAATTAGAGATTTTTTCTTAATTATTTATTAATTGTGCCACATTTGCAAAATTTCCCAATTTATTTCTCAATTTTTATTCAATTTTATTAATTTTATATATTTATTTCAATCTTACTTCTTATATATACCACAAACTTATCATAGAAAATATAAATTGGAAAAATACAATATTTATTTGAAGCACGTTTTTTTTTTAATTAAAAAAAAGAAATTTATGTTTTGGTACACTAATTAAAAAATATTAATAAAAAAAGGAATGTATATTTCATATTTAATAAAAAAAATATAAAAAGCATAAAATTTTTATGTTTTAGTAAATTATAAATTTTAATTTCAAAAAAAATTGAAAATATTTTATATTGTTATAAATACTTTTTAATGAATGATATTATTATGAAAGTTATTTGACTTTCAAATTGACATAATAGGTCATTTTTGACATTTGCTTAGTCTCTTACTCTGCTCTAGGTTCGAACCATTTACCATTATTGTACTATTGTTCAAATTCTACCACTATGTTAGTTTCTTATTATGTTTTTATTTTATTATTCTATATTTTTATGGGATTAAATCTAGAAATAATTGATACAATTTTCAATTTCATATTAATTTTTAAAGAAGTGACTATAGTACAAGATTCCACCATTTGAATTCCCAATGACTTCCTATTGTAATAATTCTTGACAATTTTTTTACAATCCCTTTGAATTCTATCATAATTCCAAATGTTTTTTTTTTGCCACATACATTTACTTCATAATGAATTTTTACACTATTATAATTTTAAGGTACTAGTATTATTTCTCTTTGCTTCTAGTAGAATCTATATTTATTTATTCTTATTGTAATTTGAGCATTTTTTTTTATATTTTTCTCTATTATATTATTTCTTAACTTATTATTCAAATTATTTTCATTATATGTCTAATCTTGAAAAATTAGAATTCGTTACCCTTAATATTTTGGGAAACAATTATTTATCTTGGATTTTTGGATTCTGAAATATACTTGGATGCTTCGAACTTGGGAGACACCATCGAGGAAAATAATAGTACATCCCTGCAAGATTGTGCTAAAGCCTTAATTTTCCTTCGTCATCATCTTGATGAGAGTCTCGAGGATGGATACCTTAATATAAAAGACCCATTGGTCCTCTGACAGAGTTTAAGAGATTGATATGACCACCAAAAAATAGTGATACTCCTTAAGATAAGATATGATTGGCTGTACGTGTGACTTCAAGTCTATTAGCAAATACAACTCATTTTTATTTAAGATTAGTTTGTAGTTAATATTTTCTAGAGTGTTCTATCATTGATGAGGATATGCTCGAAAAATTTTTATTATTTTTCATGCTTCTAATGTGCTCATGCGGCAGTAATATAGAGAGCATCAGTTTCCTAAATATTCTGATCTAATTGCATGTCTCCTTGTGGCTGAAAAGAATAATGAGCTTTTGCTTCACAATCATTAATTTTGTCCTATGGGATCTAAAGCATTTCATGAAGTAAATATTACTTTTACCTCCTCCTATCGCCATAGACAAAGCCACAGGAATGCGCCGAATAAGGAGAAGGACAAGGACGTGGTGGTGATTATAGGCATGGCCGTCATGATAATTCTAGACGTTGTATCACCTATCCTTTCAACAATAACAAAGGCAATTTCAATAAAAGGAAGCTACCCAATTCACATGCAATTTCAACAATAACACCAACAATCAAATGTCTGCCATATATGTGACATGATGGATCATTGGATACGTACATGTTGTACAACCAAACATTTTGTTGAAAATACCAAGTATCAATCAAAGGCCGCATGAGTTTTGAAGTCAATTTTCTTGATGGTGATGGTGATGTGAATCTGCCTATTTTGATATTTCTGATTTCTTTAAGGATCATTATAGAAATATTTTTTATGTAATTGGTGATTGACATGCCAATTCTTATTAGTTATTTAGTCTAGTAGTTCCATCACCTGAAAATGTTAAGCATATTGGATATAGATAGGTTTTTGTATGAAAAAAAAAATAGAATAATGAAATTATACGATATAAAGCTCGGCTTGTTGCATAAGATTTTTCACAAAGATCTGATATTGACTACTGAGGAGACATATTCACCAGTAATGAATACAATTACATTTAGATATTTAATATATTTGCCAGTCTTGGAAGGACTAGAACTACATTTGATGGATCTTATCACAACTTATTTGTATCGATCAATTGATAGTGGTATTTACATAAAAAACCCTAATAGATTTATGTTGGCCGAAGCAAAATTTTCAAAACCACATGGAACGTATGCAATCTAGTTGAATGTAGTATAATCGTTTGACGACATAATTATTGAGAAAAGGATATATAAATAATTCAATCTACCACTATGTATTTATCAAGAAAATAGAAATTAATTTGATAATTATAGTAGTTTATGTCGATAATTTGAATCTAATAGGGGCTTTTGAATGGCTTTTGGATACACTTGATTATTTAATGAAAAAATTTGAGATGAAAGATCTAGGTAAGACAAAATGTTGCTTCAGCTTGCAAATCAGTATTTTTTAAATAACATTTTTGTCCATCATTCAACCTACACTGAAAAAATATTGAAGCACTTTTACATGGACAAAGCTCATCCTCTTAACTCCTCTATGTTTATAAGATCACTTGAAGCAGATAAAAAAGATCTATTTCATCCTAAAGAAGAGAATGAGAAACTCATTGATCCAGAATTATCATACTTAAGTGCAATTGAAACACTAATATATTTTAAAAATTATACAAGTCCAGTCATAGCCTTTTAAGTGAACTTACTTGCAAGATATAGTTCAGTTTCTATTCTTAGACATTAGAACGAGGTACAAATATTTGTTGAGTTATCTTCGTGGGACAAGTGATATAAGACTCTTTAATTCCAAAGTATCAAAACCATAGCTTTTTGGTTATACTGATGATAGATACCTTTCATGTCCCCATAATGCATGATGACAAATAGGATATGTATTGTTTTTGTAGCAATACTAATATCTCTTGGAGATTTGTTAAGCAAACCATGGAGGTAAACTCTTATAATTATTTTAAGCTATTAGCTATACATGAGGTAAGTAGGAAGTGTATGTGATTAAGATCCATGATTCAACATATTTGCGATTCTACTAGCTTCCTCCTATTTCAAATACCACAATAACATTATATGTAAATAATGCCACTGCCCACTTGTAATACACAACTTTAAGCCAGATACATCAAAGGAGATCGAACTGAACATATTTCTTAAAAATTATTTCAGACCAATGAACTTCAAAATAATGATGAGATTGATATACAACAAATTAGGTCTAGTGATAATATTGCATATTTATTCACTAAAGGTTTATCTACTACATCCTTTGAGAAATTTGTACTCCAAATTAAAATGAGGAGGTTTTAAGATCTCCAAACCAAGATATTAAGACAAATGGGAGTCTTGAATACTCATGGTAAACTATATTTTTTTTCCTTCATCAAGTTTTTAATTTATTGGGTTTTCCTAGTAAGGTTTTAATGAGACAATTGTACTTTCAAAGTATATGTACTATTTTCTTTCACTAGGTTTTTGTCTTACTTAGCTTTTCCTAGTAAAGTTTTAACGAGACATATTATTTGATGTTATGGTCATTCAAGGAGAAATGTTATAAATACTTTGTAATTAATGACCATTAATTATAAATACTTTTACTCCAAGAAAAGATGAAACCAGAAACATCCTATTTTATTTCTAATTTTGTCGTTATGGTCAAATAGTGACGTAATTAGAAATGAAAAGGATTCGTTTCTAAAATCCTTCTCTCTAAATTTTAGAAACAAAAAATGCATTGGCAATCCTATAAATATTCCGTTGCTAAAAGTTGTGACGACAAAGGAATTTTGGATTTTGTTGCTAATTTTGTAACAGAAAAAATAGAAACATATTATCCGTGTCTAAGTGAGCGATGAATTAACACAGAAATATATGATCCATTTCTTTTTAGAAATAGATTTAGAAATACCATTTTTTATTTCTATCATTTGCAACATGAACATATCCCTTTTGTGCTTTTTTATATGTTGTATACAATATAGAAATATATACAAAAATTATATGACATGCAACCAAATAAGCACCTTCATATCGTATTCATCAACTGCCATTCATATAACTGCCACTATAGAATAAAATGTCAGATAACAAACATAAATGTCCATAAATTTCAATACATAATTCATAACCTAACTAAAAAAATACGAACACAAAAACCATAAGTTCACATCAAAAATATTTGTTGCATTAAATTAATAATATATCACAAACAACTATGAGTCATTTTCCTAATGAGTATTGTCCTCTAGAGATTTGTATGGATCCTCTATAGAATAATGAAAAATTAATGATGCCACTGTCAACTTGCATATTATTTTCTCCATCTTCAAAATCTTCTATTATATTTAATCCTCTTTTTTCATTCTTTCCTCCTCTCTTTTCAATATTTCAACCACTTTTTTTATTTCTTCAATTTCTTTTTGTATTTCTTTATTCTTTTTTTATTTTTCTTTATTTTTTTGTTGCACCTCCTCAATTTTTTTTTTGCAATGTATCTTGAATTTCCTATACCTCCTCATACAACCTCTCATCAAGCATGTTATTATAATTAAAAGATGATAATGAATTACAAATAAAACTTGGATATAATGTAGATGCATTGGTACCTAGACCGCATACTCACTATTTTTTAGATCTACTCTGACAGCCTGAAGATAAATATGCATAATATTAATTTATTACTTCTCTGTAGAAGAATCTATTAATTTTAGAATTTCAATTAGTCGATCATGAAAATCAATAGTAGATGCAATATAGTTAAACCATTTGATAATGTATGAGATATGAAATTTATATCAATTTACATAATATATGAGATATATCTCTAAACTTTATAATGATTCTTTTGTAAGATTCTCCATCTGTCTATTACATATATTTAATGAAGGAAATTGTAACTATAAAATGATAAATTCATACATATATAATGTTGCACGTAACTGTTTAGAACCAATAATTAAATGTTTTTTATTGATAAAATTTTCAAACTAATTTGTGAAATCATTTTCAAGCTATTCATCATTTAAATAATCATCAATATGAGATTCTCGTTGCCATAATTCCTTAGCATATATTTATCAAAAACAAAATTGAAGTTATTTTGAATTATTAAAATGTTATATCGCATACAATGAAAAATAAATAAGAATATGAAATTATTATAAATCTTACTTAATATAAGGTGTAACTTTCTTATAGTTCAACAAAATATATGTGTGTGCAGCATGATACTATAGGCCATTCTAAAAATATCTTGATGTTGCTCTACCATATGATTGACCATGTCTAGAAATAGAAATCATGTTATTTTCTTCTAATTCATCCTTCATGCCTTATACATTATTTGGTGACAAATTGTTATGCTGATTATATAATTATGACTGAAAGTAGTGCACACAAAATACAGAAGCCTCTTCAACCAAGTAGGCATTGCATATCGATCATTCGACTTTGGCTTTATTTTGAATATTATTTTTTAATTTTCTAAGATATCTAAAATAGATATATTTTAGAACAAAAAATATTCATTGGATGCATTAAAATTTTTAGATTAACAAATAAAAAATATATAACCTCTCAAATGGCTCAAATGGATACATTTATCTGTATTTCACAAGACCTTTCAGCATGGATTCATAAGACAAGTGGACTGAAAGATATTCCATGGAGTTGAATAAGCTTTAGGAAAAATATGCTCAAGTCTGAATAAAATAATGAGGATGTAATTTGGTAATTTCCATTTCTTCCTTTCTTATGCTATTAGAAGTGAGATTTTTTTTTTAAAAAAAATATTTATTTTAGTCATTGCTTCCCAAATATTTCATGGAAGTAATTCACATAATGCTATGGGTATTAGCCTCTACATGAATATATGACAGTCATGACTTTTCATCCCAAATAATTTATGCTACTTTATATCAATATATCTCTCTATGTTAGATACATATCCATTAGGGAACCTGAGCTCCATCAACTATTTACACAAAACTTCATTTAAATCATTTTCAAAATTATAACAAGTATTAGGGAATTTATTCATTTATTTTCCCTATATAACTTTAGACGTGAACATAATCTTGCATATCCTTTCTTGATTTTGCATTATCTTTTGTTTTTCCTTCTACATTTATTATAGTATTAAAATATTTCAAAAAAATTATTCTCAATGTGCATCACATCTAAGTTGTGTCTAATTAGTTTGGTTTTTCAATAAGGCAAATCTCAAAAGAAACTTCATTTCTTCTAATCATAGTGATAATTTTTTGAAATTTTCGTATTAATTCAATATGCATCAACATTAATATTATTTTTGAACCCATATCATTCAATTATATCTAATATTTTGTTACCTGACCTCAAAGGTGGTGCACCTTTAACGACTTTATGGTCTTTCCTAATGTGTCAATATTCATCTGCAATGAATGTTTCACATGTAAGAACTGATTGTGGTTATCAAACCAATTAGTCTTTCCTCCTTTGCTCAGATAAAATACATCTAAGTCTGAGTCTTCTATGTAATAAGGATAATCTAATTTTCTTGTATTATTTCATTCTAACAATATTGAATGTGCAGAAAAGTCACTTATAGTTCATATAAGTGCTACTTACATTTTGAGCAGTACTTATATGCATGAAAGTCATTTCTAAATATATCATATGTTTTGATATTATCCTCCCACAAAATTTTGAGCTATGCTATAAGATGTTCCATAAAAATATCTAATTTGTTTTTTGGATTTCTCAAACCAGGAATGATAACGCACAAAAATATATACTTATTTTTGATGTACATCCATGATAGTAAAATATAAGGTGTAACAATAATTGGCTATGAAGCATATTATTGTCATGTTTGTCCAAATGGCTTAAATTCATCTATGCATAATCCTAATCTAATTATTTTGACTTTTATCTACAAAAGATAGATGATGATCATCAAGATATTTGTTGTAAAAAAGGAGTCGATGGAAAATAATACATTTTCATTGTGAGTAATATTTGTTTTCTACCTTTACATGCTGTATTTCTTTTGTACCAAGGATAATTACAGAAATTATATGTAATTATTTCACTGTCTATGTCCCAATATATCATGCAGTCATTAATACAATAATATATTTTTTTTACCGACAAACCCGAACCTCATTGTAACTTCTTTGTGGTATAAAAATTATCTGTCATGATATCATTCTTTGGGAACAATTTTGATAATAACTAGCATATTTTAGCATAACACATTTCTAAAAAATGATATTTTGCCTTTAAACTTAAGGGTCGGACCATTGTAGATAACTTTGAGTGGCCATATGAATTACCTGGCCAAACCTTTTCTTCTGAAGCTTTCAGTATTTCATAAATATATTTTGCTAATGATATTAAAATATTGTTAGTGACATCCGGATTTAATGAATGACCAATGACATTCTTCAAAATTGCTTCACATATATCATTGTGATTAATAAATTTCATTGCAAATTTTGGATCAATACTTTTATGTACATAATGCTTAGTTATTTATGACACAACTAATTCCTTATATTTATACCAAATATCAAAGTCTCTAATAAATTCATTTTTTACAAAATGATATTGCACTCTGTCTACATCATGAAAACACTGATTTTGACATTTACGGGTATAACGTGGACATCTTATTTTTATTTCATCCATAAATTCAGGTAATTTTTCAGCAAAGCCAATAAACTCTTCAATCTCATCTACAAACTCATTTGTCAAAAATATATCTATGTCTTATAATAATTTATTGCGGATTAGGTCATATAATGTTTTGCATTCATGTAACATATAACATAAATATTTTTTGAATTATAATAATATAGACAGAGATATATCTGTAATAAAGATGTAACATTTTTACGACATTACATAAATCTAATAAATAATTTGTAGTAAAATTATTATTAGATACTTTTGGATAAAAAAGAGATAAGTCGGGTTGTTCTGAAGTCTTAGATTTTTATCAAGACATAAAATGTATTTTTGTCATTTAAATAAAATAAAATATTTGATATTTATCTATATTGGATGAAATTGTATTAATATAGAAAAAAAGGAAAATGTGCCATGTTATAATTCTTTATATCTAAATTAATAATGAGTACTAGATAATTAGACAACACATTATATATAATAGAAATAATAAATAAATTATCAATGTCAATGTGTTAAATTTTGTCAAAGAAAAACCAAAAAAAAAAAAATCAACAATTTATGAAGAACATTAATAAATTAGTACAAAAATCTTCTAATCTATGTGAAACATGTAGTATACATAGTCATATATCATATTTGACATGTAATATGATTTTTATAATATTAAATAAAGAGAGTTGTTATTTATTTTATTACTATAACTATATAAAATTATAATTGAGCTTATAATGTTTTTTAGTTTTATAATCATTCGTAAGGGTTCATCTTTCCAATTACATACAATTATAATTATAAATTAATTATTATTAATGCTGCACCATTATTATGAGTTATTCTTTTAAAAATTATTAAATTTCATGCAATCCTAGTAATAAACAAAATGCAAATTAATTATAATAATCATAATTATAGGTTAATAATAAAATGCACAAAAAAATCATAAATCAATTAGGTAACGCAAAAATTTAACAAATCCAAGTATAATAAAAAAAAAAAAGTAAAACACACAATTTATCAAATAGAATTATAATCATTCAACAAAACAATAAGAGAAAACTCAATATGAATGTTAAAAATAAAAACAAAGTAAACGTAACATTAAAACATACAAATATACTTATTCCCGATTACAATACATAAGTGAAAAACTGAAATTCATAATTTCACACCTCAATTATAGATGAAATGGAAGTGTATCAATATATGGAGTATAGGCAATCCACAAATAATTCGGACGAAATCAGAATAAAAATGAACAATTCTCAAAACCCTAATTATGCTTGAAGTTTCGAAATGTTCTTCAATAAATTAATTATCATAATTTAGCAATGAAAATTCTTTCTGTTTCTATTATAGCGACGGGAATAAATATCCTTTGCTATTATTTATGCACATATATAAACTTATATAAACATGTATAAAAGTATATAAACATATATAAATATTCATATATATGTTTATATACTTTTATACATCAATATATTTTTATATGTATATATATATATATATATGTGTGTGTGTGTGTGTTTATATATATGAGTTATATGTATATATTATATATTGGTTTACAAATATAAATATAAATATATATATTTTGGAAAAACCATGTAAAGAGTGCCGGGGGATCCGGATCCGGATCCAGACCATACATCATGGCTCCCGTGCCTTCGTTTGTCCGAGAAAAAAATTATGGAATAATGAGGGCAACTACTCTGGTTGCAGATGCGGTCTGGAACGCCATATCCTCAACTAGGTCAGGTAAGCTGTCATCTACACAATTGATAAAAATCATCCTTATTTCGAAAGTGACGTTAAAACGGTTGTTCAGTGACCGAGGATCATCTCTCCACGTGAGTTTTTCTGATGGAATTTTGCAGCGGTTCATATCGGTTCTTAGTTTTCCTCAAATTTCTCTTTATTTTTTCTGTGGGACACTAATTACAGTTTGAACTTCCTGTATGGTAAAAATTTGGAACGGGCTACGAGGATAGTTGATCAAAGAGGCGTTAAGATGATCTCTGGTCAGCCCAGCGGCCGTTTCATCTTTCAGGTTCTGTCATCTCTGCCATGAAATGCGATTCTGTTTCTTCATTAATCGAAATCTGAAACTTATAACTTGCTCAGAGAGGGATATAAATACAACACAATAAATACAACACTATAAAGAGACACCCAAACAAACCCCTCGCCTTTACACAATTTGTTACCAAATCCTATCAATATGTAACAATAGTGATTGGGAAAGTCGCATGTTGCCTGCTCCCTACAAGTTGTATACAAGCTGTATAAACCATCCCTAAGCAGTAGTAATGGTTTTTTTTTTTTTGAATTTTCCTCACAAACACTAATTAGTCAAACTCTATATGTTTCATCTATTTGTGGAATATTGAACTGAGATTATTTGACTTGTTGTATAAGTATCATACTAGAGGATTAAAAAAAAAACTAAAAATGTAATTTTTTTAAATAAATATACGAGCAAAATAATTTTATAGTTATTTATGATTATTACCATGTACTCTGTCTTTGAATTAAATTTTAATTTTATTGTCAGCTTCTTAATTTTTCAAGATATAATATTAACTCAAAAAATTATAATATATATTAGATCTACTGTATGCACAAGCTAGTATTAAATTAAAATTAAAACATATGGCTAGCTAGAGATGTTAATGATCTTTGAGTGAGATATTAATCTTACAAATTAAAATATATTAGGATTAGTTTGTTATAGAAAATTCATGAAAGAGTAATTATGTTGATTGTTTGATGATAGTAACATAGTTAATATCTTTATAATTCTATAGCATCTAGCCAAGTTAATAGATATATGTAGGGGTGTCAAACGGGTTAAATGTGTATGGGTTAAACGGGTGACGGCTGAAAACCATATAAATCTGTATATGATATGTTTAATGAATCATTTAAAAATCAAAATACAAACACGAATCGTTTAATAAATGAGTAATTCATTTATAACATCTTTAACACATCTAATTTTAACGGGTTGGGTTGGGTTGGGCCGGGTTAACACGATAAATCACTCATTTGACCCATTTACCTGTTTATCACATGTTTGACCCATTTAACACGATAAACCACCTGTTTAATTATTTACTTATTTATTTAAATGGGAAAATAGGTAAGCATGTCTCACCCGAACATGACCCATTTATTAAACGTGTTAAACGGGTTGACTCATTTATCACCCGAACTCGTTTAGGTCTACCCAACCCAGTTTAATCAGTGATTAATCATGTCGGTTAATCGTGTCGTGTTGAATTTTGATTGGCTTAGATGTATGTGTAATAAATCAATAAAAATGGTTTATTCCCATGCTCAATACTAGTATATGGTAGAGCACTCAACATGTAGGCTGTCGACCTGCTACCCCAATCAAAACCATAATTATTTATTCATGTCATATATTTATGTTATCTATTAAGTTCTTTATGAGAGTTTTTGAGATTTTATTGGTTTATTTCATATATGGCAAGGCCGCACCTTAGGTAGACGAGATAAATCTTAGGGTTTCCTAGAATGAGAGAGGGAGGGAGGCATGTATTGTAACAATACAACGTAGGCGCACAAAACAAAACTAGTTGCACAAACATGCACCTCCGTCACACATCCACCATGTGTGTTAGACATCAACTCTCACTCATTGGTGCATTGCACACCATGCACTTTCTAGAGAGAGTGAGCCATGTGTGTGTGGTAGGAGGTAGGTGTAGCTTATGTGAACCCTAGTATAGTAATTGTGCACACTGAGGGTGCACAGAGGGTGCAATGTTGGTATGCAATGTACGTAGTATTGGCATAATGTGTGAACCAAATTTGTATAGCGTACATAATGGCTTGTTATGTTGTATATTTGCATGTGAAGGAGATTGAAATTTTTGTAATTATTTTATAGAGGCTCTGCCATAAGAATTATTTGCAGTGGGCTGCAAGAGTTCATGTATAATTATTTACTCAAAAAATGATGAATCACCTGACAAATGAATCACCTAGCGATGATAAGAAAAAAAAATAATTATAAATTAATTCTCATATTTAATCATCAAATGACAATCTAATTTGTTAAAATTATTGTATATTTTCTTTTTTTTTTTGTATTTTATATAAGATCTTTTTTACGTTTTAGCAACATCTTTGTATTCATTGTAGATGATACAAATATATGGTATAACTCTAAAACTTATTTGTTTGAAATTAGGGGAGTCTAATTTGCTTGAGCAAGGTACTACTCGCTACTAGATAGTTTTTTAAGATTCTGGAGCTATCTTAGGTGATTGAAAGTTTCTTACTGGACTGAGATCTATTTGAGAGACATCTTATTTGACTTGTGCTATAAGCGTTGGAGTATCAGTCATAATTAAGGAAGTTGCAGGGGGGCCTCAATTTCATGCTCACTACATGAGGATGAGTCTTGTTAGAAAGAATTGTTGGGATTTATTTTCAGAGTGCAGACCGAGAGTACTACACACAATTGAGGGGAATATGTTAATTCCTAGAGACATCCATAGGTTTTCATAGAGTTCTTTCATCGTGATCATTATAATAGTCATAACACGTATAATTATTTTTTGTTAATAAAAAAAAGTAATTTTTTTCATATTTTTTTAATATTATAATACTAATAGTTAATAAAAAATTATCTATTTTTTTGGTTATTATAATATTCAATTTGATATTTTTTCTTTTTTATCTATTTTTTTATTCTTTAGTTCATATTAGCAAGGAAGCACGGACACGGCTCCCTACAGTCGTGTCCACGTGTCCGACACTCGGACACGTGAACACGACACGGACACGGCACGAATACGTGTTCGATACGCCACGTGGCATATCATTGCACAATCCGTATCCGATACGCCACGTGGCGTATCGGATGGTTGCGTCGGCGCCGTATCCACGTCTATAGTGCCTGATGTCCTACGACGTCGGTGGCCAGCATTGGCCACTGGCAGGGGGTGGGCGTGATTTGAGGGAGAGGCAGGAGCGGGAGCGATTTGAGGGGAGAGGAAGGAGCGGGCGCGATTTGAGGGAAGAGGAAGGGGCGGCACGATTTGTGGGGAGAGGCAGGGGCGGCGCGATTTGAGGGGAGAGGCAGGGGCGAGCGGGTGTGTTCGAGGGGAGAGGCAGGGGCGGGCGTGATTGAGGGGAGAGGCAGGGGTGGGCGTGATTGAGGGGAGAGGCATGGGCATAAAATAAAATATTTTTATAAAATAAAATAAAAAATATATATTTTTATATAATATAATTATAAAATATTATTTTATAAAATAAAATAAATATAAATATTTTTATTTTATAAAATAAATAATATATATTTATTATATATAATAAAATATTTTAATTTTATTTAATTTAATAAATTTTATAAAATACCTAATATTTATAATTAATAATTTTTATTTTTATTTTTTTATTATGTCGTATTCTACTCGTATCCGTATCCTAATTTTTTAGAATTTACCGTGTTCCCGTATCCTGCCGTGTCGTATCCCTGTGTCCGTGTCCGTGTTTCTTAGCATATTAGTATTTTATATGTGCGCTATCTTTCTAGATAATTTAATTTTGATATTATTTTTTTCATTGATACTATTTTATGAAATCATAAGGTTTTGAGGATTTTTTTTTTGAGATCGAGTATAATATATTATTTAATTTGTTTTTATGATTATATATAATAATAGATGTTTGAGTATTATTGATTTATTATTTTTTTATTTTTGGCTCTTTAATTAGGAAAATAATATAGTGACTTAATAGAGTCGAGACTCAAGATAAATTATGATATTTTGTTATATTTATTGATGATTATATATTTTTTGCTTAATTATTTTTTTTTGTTTTGGATATTACATATTTTTTTTGATTTTGTAGTTACGCTTAATAAAAGGAATAAAAAATAATTTGATAAAAATATAAAAATTATTAAGATTGACAATGTATTAAAATATATATATATATATATGTAACAAATACTTATTATACTGATTAATAGATTATACATCAAATATCTTTTACTGACAATGTCTTAAATTATTTGTTTTATATGTTTCCTAAGTATATTTGAAAAATATTATTTTAATCGTGAACTATTTCATTAATTAAATTTTTTTATCATTTAATTTATAATTTCTACAAAACGAGTAGAGCATTTGACAAAAATACCCTTGTGGCACATATTCGGGTTGTGCGGTATTGCCCCTTTGCTAATCGGACCACTATACTATTGGTTATTAAAAATAATTTAATATTCAAGTGAAAAAAATGATACAGGAATTAAAAAAAAAAAATTCTAGAAAATGGGTTTCGTGAGATTTTTATTAAAAAATATGTAGTTATTTATGTATTTATTTATTTATTTATTTTATGTTCTTTGACTTCTGTCTAGGTGTAGGTGGTGGGAGAATGTCAAAGAAAGGAGGAGTACTGGTGCTTTGCAGAACACTACTGTGGGTGTTATTCTTTTTTCTATGACGTCATCAATCGAGGAGAACAACTCTGCGTAGGGGAGGGAGGGTCTTCCCCTCCTTTTTTTTCTCTCTTTTTTCTTTTTTCTTTTTTTTTGGTATTATTAGGTTGTTGGTTTATTTGGTATTATTGTATCTGCAGTGTAAGCATCAGCTAGCTGCCAGGCTTGCTTGGGCGCTGGGAGCTTGTGTGGAGGAAAAAGTGTCAGACGAGCAACTGGCCCTGATGCTGATAAAGCTCTAGCCCTAGTTTTGAAACTTCCTTTTGACTTCGCAGAAACATAAAATCCTAATCTTCCCTCCCATTTCCAGTTCAGAATTATGTTTTGTACACTCCCGCCCGCGCACACACACACACACACACACACATGTATGTGTGTGTGTGTGTGTGTGCCCACGTGTGTGTAAATATACATAAAACTTAGTATGTTAGCATCACTTCGGGATGAAATTTTGAAGTGATAAATACTCTGATAAGTATGAATATTATTATTCTTAATTTTGAAATAATTAATCAATGTGTACTTGTTAATAATTATTTTGATTCATATAAAATTATATCTATAAATAAATTAATAAGCTAAGGTAAGTGAAAGATATTAAGGAAAATCAAAAGATGTTTATTAAATAAAATTATTAATAATTTAATTTAATAAATGTGTATTTATTTGCTTAAATAAATAAACATAAGTATCAATAATTTATTTAATTGTTAGTTTAAATAAATAAATAAATATATATATATTTTAATATTTGGAGCATTATTGAAGATAATAATACTAAATATTTTATTTTTAATGATATAATCTCTAAAAATACTTGTTAAAGAATGACATGTCAAAAACTTATCATGTTGATTAAATATTTGGTAAAATTACAATATTTTCTTTTATAATATTTGATCTAGAGGTGTCAAACGGGCCGGCCCAGCACGGCACGGCCCGTTTTTCACGTGCCCAGCCGTGCTACCGTGCCGTGCCGGGCACGGCACGGTTTTTTAAATTCGGGCACGGGCGCACGGCAAGGCAGGGCAGGCGGGGCGGGTCTGTTTGGACCCGACCCGCGGTCTTTTTACCGGGGGCGGGGCCCGGTTGGGTCACGAGTCATGACTCAGGCACGCGTGCCGGGCCAGGCACGGCACGGCTCGTGCCTGGCACGGCCCGGCACGTGGTTTGTTCACCCGGGCACGGCACGGGCCCGGGCACGTTTTTTTATCGTGCCGGGCCGGCCCAGGCACGGCCGAACCGTGCCGTGCCTCGTGCTGGGCTGGGCCGGCCCGGCCCGTTTGACACCTCTAATTTGATCTCAATAATTATAATGGACAACTATGCATTTGCAAAACTATCTAGATATCTTCAGTCAGAATACTAGACCACCATGATCTTTAAAATTTTCAATTATTAAATATTTTTTTATTTTTTATAATATTTTATTTGATCATTACGATAAGTTATCCTTGGAATTCTATGATGAGAGGATTTAATATATATTTGAATGAAATATACAAATATATGATATTAATTTATAAATTATTGTTAAAATATAAAGAAGATCAATTAAGATAAACTGGATTGAAATTTAGTTACAATAAGTTAAATTAAATAATAAAATTTTAGTGATTATGTTTCATTTTCAATTAAAAAATTTCTATATTTATTTAATTAAATAATAATATATTAATAAATTAACCCTGTGATAATGCCCATTTTAGCGCCACTATTTACTATGTCATTACATTTTGACAACCATTTTAATAAAATGGATGAGTCACTGATGGTTGATCACAACCCCATTGGGGCCTTTACTTCATGCATGATCTAATGGACACCTCTACTCTTGGTGAGTGTCTTATAAGAAAAAAATATATCAAATTTAATCACACATTGAGTACAAGATTAGGGATCATATAATATTCATCTCTTTGTGCAATATGACATCTCAAACAAGGACTGTGAATATTTATCTTAAATATATTTTAAGTTCTTACACTGTGGATTTGCTTTGTTACATAAATGGTATAGGTTCACCAAAACTATGTGATATCAATTGCTTACAAATTAAAAAAAAAAAATGTTTGATTGTTAAATGATTTTCATAAAGTATAGTTATGTTATCTAATGTATATTATCCTGCCAAATCATTAATTTCGCTTCATTTATACAAAATAGTATCATGTTTTAATTTTTTTATGATATTTGGATTATAAAGAAATAATGAACTGCATATAAAATTTAGTAAATATTATATAAAATATATTTCATTATTTTGAATTTATATTAGATCCTAAAATGAAATCTCAATTTATTAAAAATAATCTCTTTAAACTTGACAAATACACTTGATCTTATAAGAACTCCAAAGTTAAATAATCACTAATACACTGGATCTCATAAGAACTCCAAAGTTAAACGTGTTTGGTCGCGATCACTACTGAGATGATTGACCAGTATAGAAATTTATCATATGCATATGCCATGTGGTTGGTAAGAGAGGAGTGGGGGGATGGTGAAAAAAAAAATAAAAAAAAATCTCTATAAACTTGACATATTAGTTGCTATAAATTATAAATCACAAAATAATTATACATGAATAAATTTATTTGATTTATTGGTCATTATATAAAAATAAATTAGGGTATATAATTACACAAATACTAACAATATTAGATCTCACAAGAATTTTAAAGTTAATTATATTTGATTAAGAATAATATTAATATAACTAATTATCGAGAAGGTTTTTATGTTATATGCATCATTTGGATGTAATGTATTTGTAGGATAATAAATATATCTGTTCAAGGTTTTTATGTTATGATAACTAAGTCTCGGATTCGAGACTCATTAGATGCAACCTTTCTGAATTTTGAGGGTAAAAATATCAAGTTATAAGCTTCTCCTACACTTCACACTATGGCGAGAGTCTTGTTCACTGAGTATGAATCAAAAATTCAAACTAACAATGATCGACAAATAAGAATATTTGAGATTTTATGAATACACAAACTTTTCATTTGAATGTTGACTCTAAATCAATTACTTACACCAAATATTTCAAAAATAACTTATTAAGTAATACACGAAGTTAAAATACCTCTTGGTGTGCCACAAGAAATTAGCTTTGGTGTGTCTTCCACAATCCCATTCTTCTAATTTTTTTTTAATCTTTTTTAACAAGTTAAAGAATTTAAACCACCCAATATTTAAAAAAAATTAAAAACCAAATAAATAATACAAATAACTCATAAGTTATGTTTTTTTTTTTGAAAAAAAAAATCTTGATTAATTAGTGCACAACAAAATCAAGAATGAGAAAATGTCTTATAAGATTAATATTATCACAAAATAGAATCATTATATCATGTATAAAATTTGATCATTGATATACAAGCACAAGTTCATACTAAAATCACAATGAGGTAACTCTTGATATTCTAAATTCTATGGTTCAAAAGAACTTTGGATTTAATAGTGCTGAGCTTGGACAAGTCCATGTATGAGTTCCATCTATGAATTCTCTCAGACATAGCTACTAAAATACAAAATCACGAAGCTTTTGGAGGGCAACATGGACAATTTGGCATGTGATTTGATGGGATCACTACATATAAAAATACTTTTTGACATGGACAACATGACATATCATCATTAATTACATGCCAGTGTAGGTGCCGTGTGAGTTGTGCTATTTGGTTGAAAATTTAGGCCCATGAAAGATTGCATTGGAGTGGAGCATGTAGAAACTAATGTCTATGTGAGGCCCATCTTGTGATCTTGGTGGCCAGAGAATCTTGTTTTATACTTGTTAGGTTCTAGCCAACCTTAAGCTAGTTATTATTTTGTGAGTTGAAGTTGCATCTATAATGGATTGTTGTTTTTTGCTAGATTGATGGGGTGCTACTTGCTTTTCTAGCAGTGTGTGTTTTTTAGGGAGCTATTCACTATTGGGTTATCATGTTGATAGATAAGCCTCACATCCCAAGTTAGCGGACACCCCTTTGGCCTTGTAAGTGTAAAGACAAACCCTAGTGTCAAATGACTCATGGTGAGTAAGTAAGCAGTTAAGGGTTACATTTGGGGGAAGATGAAACCTTACTTGAGGACATGCAACAAATTAGGTGGGAAAGAATTATTACATACTAAATAATTAATATTTTCCAGCAGTATGGTAGTTTAATTTGCAAAGGATAAAGATCACCTAACCTTGAAGGACTTGAGTTTGATCCCTACATATGCCGGATACATGTCCTAAGATGTCTTTATCAAACCCACTACTCATACTGCAAGGACATAGGCCTTACTTGCTTCGACCCTGGGCCCTAAGGCCCATATATGAGGGATAGAGATATAATAGAAGATAAAAAAAATATATACATAACTTACACAATATGAAGTATCGTAGTGAAGTTTTAAAAAGCATTGAGATGTATTAAAAGTAATTCATTTGGTTGGAGACAAATTTCAACACTAAAAGAACAAATTGTGGTTACTAGATGAGTTCTCGCATCAACATTGGTTTCTTAGTTCTCTTTTATTTCAATGAGACTTTTTTTTTTCCAAAAATGGTAGAATTTTTATTAGAACAATGTTCATACTTAGTAGATAATTAATCTTTTTAGGACCTAACACTTTTTAACTTATTGTAAAATAATGCACTATAAAATAAATGATTGATGTAAAAAAAAAAAAACTAAAATCTAACAAAAAAATGGTTGATCAATCCATTTTTAGATGATCTAGAGATAGTTAAAACTAACAAAAAAATGGTTGATCAATAATATTTCAAAAGTTAAGATAAATCCCATTTTTAAACAAAATTGGTATCTCTTACATCTATCTGCTAGTCAATGCTTATGCTCCATATCTTGTATTTTCTTTTATAAAAATTATTTAGTTTTTTTTTTTCCTTTCAATCAAGTCTAAATTACAACTTAAAGTTGATAAAGAAAAAATAATTCATCAAGGCTGTCTATTTTGACCACATTTCCTATCTCCTCATATCATGCTTTACTAGCTCCTCAATTGCTAGTTCCACGTATCTTTTTTTGTCGCATGTTTTTATTTATTACTAATCACCCAATCTTCATAACCACATTTCCTAATCATTCTAAATTTCCTAATAAGGCATTATGTGTATTTGTGTGCGTGCATGTGTTTGTATGTTTTTGTGTATATATGCATGTGATGTGTGTGTATGTATGTGTGTGTATACATGTGTGTCTACACAAACACACACACGTGTGTGTGTGTGTGTTGGTAAATTCCCACAAAAAAAATTAAAAATAATTGTTATCATTTGAGACTTCTAACTCATTCCCAACTAACATGAGACATTATTGTCCTTTTCTTTGTGAAAGAGAGATGACAAATAAACAAAAGAAAAATAAATATAAATACAAGAATAAGATACTTAACAAGTAATTCTTGGTATTGTAATGCATGAAAATTAATGTTGTTGCCATGATTTTGAAGATTAGGTTAAAAAATAAAAAGTGTAGCCCTTGTTAGTTGCCTATGCTATTGTTCTTAGGAAATCAGAATTATAATTTGTGTCGATATTATTTCAAAGTTTTATTTTAAGGTTTCAAATGCCTTTATTATGGGTGTACATGAGTTGGGTTGGTCGGGTTAAAGGGAAAGTAATAATTGGCTCGAGCCCATTGCAACCAAACCCATTAATAATTAGGTTGGCTTAGATAATTCGGAAAGGGCATCAAATTGAGCTTAAATTCATCTATTAACTTAATAAATTGGTCCTCAAGTTGGAGTTATGCCCATATGTTAATTTTGGTTTTTTAAAACATAAATTCATACAATGCCCAATTATTAATTTTAAACTCCTTAAAAAAATTAAATTACTTTAAAGAACATAACACATATTAAATCTAAAGTAATAAAAATTAAATCCAAACTTAATTAATCAAATTACAAGTTATAAACTCAATAAATTATTTTAATTTAATATAAACAATGCTTCGATTCCAGACATTTCTCTTTCAAAGCTAGCTTAAATTCTTCATCATTTTAAAATTTCAATCTACAACACACATTTATCAATATAACACCACATATAATCATATATATATATATATATATATATGTGTGTGTGTGTGTGTGTGTGTGTGTGTGTGTAATTAAGACATACATGTATGACTTGGGTTGAGTTTTTATGGGTTTTAAATTTATAACCCGAAACCCAATCCAATGGATTTGGTTTGGAAAAAATCAACCCACTACCCACTCACTAAATCATTTTTTTCTATTTTAGGGTTGGATTGGGTCGGGTCAATTGGGTTTACAGGATTGTTGAACACATCTGACAACCCTAAACATACCTATAACACGAGAATTCATTAACATAAGTTCAAAATAGAAAAGTCATCATACTAACCATATAGTAGTCTGATGGGCAAAAGAGAATGAAAGCTCTAATCCTAAGGACATGAGTTCAAATTACAGGAATGCTAGTTATGCTTCGCTAATGAATTTTTGTTAGATCACCTATCATGTGATGAGGACGACATTCTAGTAAAAAAATATATAAGGGATGCTAGTAAATGTAAAGAACATAGTTTTGCTTCTAAACATAATAGAATATATGATAAAGTATGATCTAAAAAAAAGAAAAAAAAAAGCAAGTAACATTCGTATTTATTGTGAGAACTCTAATTATTTCTATGAAATATCTAATTTTTCTTTCCGCAATCTAATTTCATCAAACACAAAATATTTGTTCAAATCTTGTACTTATAAAATTAAATAAACAAAAAATTATCCAGTAGTGAAGATGATGATGATCACTAGCAATGACAAAAAAAAAAAAATAGCAATGAACTTCTATATTTAGTGTTGTGATATCATGACAATAATAATAAAGTATGAAGAAGGGAATAAAATACATTAATCACAATATTTCATGATTAATCATCAAGCATGGATAGTATTTACACGAATCACAATGTGTGGTTATAATTTTTATTCTTTTATCCCTCCCCCGAACTCAACCCATACTATCCCTCATCTCATATATAACCCTTGAAACCTTAGGATCAGAGCATCTAAGATCTCAATCCCAACATCATGATAGAGCAAATTATAACCATGATGAGCATATTTGGCATTCCTAGAGATAAAATTCGTGCTCTTACTTATGTGCCTAAGTGTGACTAAGTGTGTGTGAGCAAGTGTGCATGACTATGATTGTGTGTTTGTGTGTGTGTGCATGTGAATGTGTGTGCATGCATGTGTGTGTCCGCCCTCATGTGTGTATGAAGTGTGTGGGTGTGCGTATGGGTGTGTGTGTGTATGTGTGTTTCTAGATGTGTGTGAGCATGTGTGCATTGTCTATGTATGTGTGTGTGTGTGTGCGCGCGTGCGTGTGTATGTGAATGTGTATGCATGTGAATGTGTGTATGTATGTGTGTATATGTGAATGTGTGTATGCATGTGCACCCTTGTGTGTATGAATGTGGGTGTGTGAATGGGCGTGCGCGCGCATGTGTTTCTACGTGTGTGAGCACCTGTGCATGTCTATGTATGTGTTTGTGTGTGTGTGTATGTGAACGTGTGTATGTGTGTGGGTGTGCATGTGTGTGTGTGTGTGTATAGTAGCAATCCATGTGGTACATTTTGTTTTGTCCACAGTGTTTTAACTTCTTTTCATTGATATGCTGGAATCAATTTGGAGAAGAGGCATCAGCAGCACGATAACAAATTTCACCATGTCCATCAAAATGGATCATGGGCTTTACTACTTTCCAATGGTTTTCAAAATTGTCATCTCATGAACTGCTTTGGCGGAAAAAAAAAAAGGATATTTTTTCGCATTTATTTTCATCATGTTAGTTTTGTTTCTGGAAAAAAAAAAATCGTGTTAGGGTGTATCAGATAAAGTTGTCCCGTTGCTACCAACAGGCATGATCTGGAGCAATCTCGTTGTTACAATATGTATCAGGTGCATGAAGGCTACAGCATGTCTGAGTAATCTCCCTTGCCTTTGCGCTTCTTGATCTTGGGGTTGGCATTTGGGTAGAGTGCAAGTACATGCTGAGGCATGAAATCATGCCTAGTCAGGATTCCAACAATTGGAGGTTTCTGCACAAAAAAGGACATACAAATGCTCAGCAACCTTTATAACAATACAATATCCCACCACGGATTTATGTCATCTCTCTCTCTCTCTCTCTCTACCTCTTTTCTCTTTCTAACTTCTCTAACATCTCCCCCCACCCACCTCTCTCTTTCTCTCACTAGCATCTCTCTCACCTCACTCACTCTCTCTCTCTGGCCTCTATCCCACCTATCTCTCTCTTTACCTCTCACCTCTTTCTAACCTCTCTCTAACATCTTTCCCCCATATCTCTCTATCTAGCCTCTCCCATCTCTCTCTCTCTCTCACTATGTCGAAAAGCATGATACATCATCATGGGCGGGGGGTGGTGCGTCTTGTGATCAGCAGGAAGTGTGCTATGGGTAAACATCCCAGGTGCGGTGTGCTGGGTGCCGTGGTTCAGTGAGGGTGAACTGTGGGTGAATTAAGGGTCCACCGCGGGTGCAACTTTATCTGAACCACGGTGCACCCTCATAGCACCCATGGTGGACCAAGAGTATTACAAACTATTGAGAAGGAAAGGCCCACTATTTATTAGAGTCGTCCATGGATTCCTCATGTGACCCTTAGTTGAGAGCAATAAACAACTGCTTCCGAGCCTTCGGGCACCACAAATTTTATGGCTTATCTCCTTACTACAGACTCTCACATTATCAACTCATGAATCAACAATCATATTATAAATAATCACAATTTTCTCTCTATTTTTCTCTTGTTTATTTAATATCAATTATCAAATATTTTTAATTATGAAAATATTTAAATTTACTTTATTTTTTTCATATATTATTTTGTAATATAATCTCAATAAAAATAAGTTATACTCAATATCATATTTCACATATATTATCATACTCATGCATTTATTATTCTTTTACTTCTTTTACTATTTCTTTTGATGGTACTAAGATATTCAAATCTAAACATGAAATATCATCTCACTCGTGATAATATCATATAATATTGAAAAATATTAATATCCTCAACTCCATTATGACTAGAGAACTAGAGGTGTCAAACGGGCCATGTCAGGCCGGCCCTGCATGGTTACTGTACCGTGTCGTGCCTGGCATGATTCTATGAGGTCAGGCCTAGCACGGGTCAGCGGCCTAAAATCCGCCGGATTTATCCCAGTTCGGGTAGAGCCAAACCCCTAATTTTTTTAAAAAATTAGGGTTTTGGAGCGTGCCTCTGGGCCGCGTCGCCCTTTCCGGGCTCGACTAGCGTCGCTCGTCCGGTGTCGGCTTGCCATGACCACGCTCGGTGCGTGGTCACGGGTGCGTGCCCTCGTGCCAGGCACTCTTGCCGTGCTAGGCACGGCACGTGAGCCAAATTCCCTCAGCCCGGCACAGTACTTCAGGTGCCAAGGGTGCGCTCGGTATGGGCACAAGCACGGCACTGTAACGTGCCATACCGAGCTAGGCAAAGCCGAATTGTGCAGTACCTTGTGCATGCCGGCCCGGCCCAGCCAGGCCCAGCCAGGCCCGCCCATTTGACACCTATATAAAGAACTACTAATTCAGTATTTGTGAGGATATATTTTTTGTCATAGATAAGTGTTTACTGAGAAGACTAGTAAAATGAGAACGTAAATTACCTTAAAAGAAGATTCATTATAAGATATTTTACATAGACATTTGGATTATATTACTAGAATATTTTAGTTTTATTGGACAAAATAACAACTATATGAATTCTTATTTCATCGACACAACTCTTAGATAAGTACTATAATAGTTAGCTATGAATATTTTTTTTTTCTGAAGATCTTAAGATGAAGGTATAAATATGAAACAATCAACTGAGTTTTGAGCAGTCTGATTAGACTCATTTTAAACATTATGAAAGGAACAACATAACTTGAAACAAGCACCGAGAACTTAATTTATAAAGTTTTCATTGACACTCACACTTTTATGTTTACACTAGCACATAACATATTTTTAAAATTTTTTTTTTTGAAAAGCTCAGATGGTAAGTTATTTCAACTTATTATATAAGTAGATGATATTTTTATTATATGAGATTATAAATTATGCCACTGTTATCAAAATTATATGACCTATGATTTGATTCATGATTCAGGAGATAAACGATCCGATTCTTTAAAAAAATCAAAATTATGCACGAATTGAAGACTAAATTATTGAATCACGAATCAATTCATATTAATCGATTTAATACCAATTCTCAATGGACCAAGATCTTAAAAAATTCATTGAAATAAAAATTATAATACCAAAAAAAAATTAACTGCAAAAATTAATTAATATGAAAAAAAAAATAACATTTAGAATTACGAATATAATGTGAAAAAACGATAAAATACAAAAAAAATCTCAAAAATAAATACTAAAATACTAAAAAAAAGTATCAACTGAAGGAAATAAGAATTAATTAACATAAAAAAAATTATAAAAAATTTAATCTATGATTCAATTCAATTCTCAATTTACTAATCAAACATTCTGATTCTCAATTAGATTTAATAAATATGATTATGAATCATCAAAATCAAAGAGTGCATTCAAACATAATCTTTAAAAAAAATTTAAAGATTCAAATATTTTATTTAGATATAGATTATTTATTCCAAGAGACAAATTATGCTAACACAAACAAGATAAGTGATTAAAGATTTAAAAAATCTTTTCTTTTGGGCAATGCTCGAGTGAATACATCAATTGAGTTATGAATTGATTTCTTATCTAATATAACTCTCTATTGATTCTTCTAAGTATATAAAAATTATATGGAAGATAATATATCCAAACAACCACCAGACTAAATATAACTCATGCAGTCAGGATAAATAATAATTTTTCAAAATTTTCATGATAAATTCACTCGGACACAACTCTTCGGACACAAAGTATTGAAAAAAAATCTCTAAGCCTTGGGATTTCTTTCTACTATCATGAATATTTATAGATAGCCTGGTATTCAAGTTTGAGTTGGGTATAATCTTACATTGAGAGGAGAAAAACAATAAGCTTTTATACATTTATTTAAGATAAATAAGAGATACACAACTATTTCTAAATTTAATAAAAAGATCAAATTCAAAATGATGACCACCATCACATGGAATACACTTTGGATCATATATCACACACATTTTCACTTTATTCTTACACAACTCTCTATTGTGATAATAATGTAATGAAATATATAACCTATAATCTAGTATTTTATGAAAAGAAAAAAATATATAAAAATAAATTATTTCTATTTAAGGATAAGATCCAAAATGAGATTATTATTACCGTACAACTTAAGTTATTACTATAAATCAACAAGCAAATATATTCACAAAAATCATAAAAAAACCTTAGCCCAATTTTCAGTCAGTTGATCCTCTAAGTTTGGTGTCTTGGATATATACTTAATTAGCTTGAATGGGGCATAACAATTTACATTTGTGGTTCTTTTATTTTCAATTTTTGTATTATGTTTTACATATGAGAAAACTCAACATATGAGTCGTCTCGATCCAAACCACAGCTACATATACTTCCATTATATATTGATTAATTCATTGAATAATTTTCTATTGATATTTGGTAATTAATTATGACTTGAGTTTTTACGTATATTATCAAAATAAAATAACTGATTCAATTCATGCATATTCTCTTCATTCAAAATTATAATGATATATATATATATATATATATATATATATATATTATATTTGTCACTAAATTATTAATTTAGATATTTTTTAATTAATATTAATCTACTTTATTTATCTATAAATATTCAACCATACATGAGATATTTCACTCTAATATTATACTTTACAAGTGTAATACATTAATTATTTTAATTTTGTCACACTAATATTATTCTTACTAATTTTTCTATATAATTATCATATAACAATTAAATTTTCCAAAACATATGTGACTAATCTAATAATTATTTTATAATATTTAATTTTTAACAAAGCAAATATCATTCATCTATCACATACAGTTTAAAACATTATCCTCTATTTCACCCAATCCACATTAATATTATGATCCATATTTTTAAAATTTCCTAATTCTTTTGTAATATATATACTATATATTAAAAATAATCACAATTTAAGATTTTTATGATATCAATTTCAATTAAATAATCATTTTCTTCTCTCTATTTAATAATGAAAATGAAATCACTATATATATATATATATATATATATATATATAGATAGATAGTAGGCACACATGCATTCACATGACACAACAGAAAGCATCAAGAAAACCTTACCCCTGGTGTCTTGGGGACAACGCACAAATGCCTCAGGCCAAGCTCACGAAAGAGAATAGCAGCTTTAGCAAGAGACATGGTCTCAACAACTGTGTACGGGGAAGTATTGGTGATGGGGTGGAGGTCAACGTTCATCTCCATCTCATCGTCGGAGAGATTCAAGTCCTCCAATTTCACCCCCTTTCCGGATCCTGCCTTGGCAAAATCATGCGCCCTGAAAGTCCTCATAATATCTGATCCAGTCATCATCCTCTGCTTCGCAAATACGCCTCGGAGCAACACGAGAAGATGGGATCTCAGAACAACTCCACACAGCTGGGGCGCACTGGAAAATGGTGGCTCGTCGATCACGGGAAACCCATTATGCCCGGTGACTTTCAGAGTATGCATTATGTTTCCGACTTTTTCAATCCCGGCGAAGGTCATCAGCGGGCCAGAAATAACGTCGGCAGCAATCAATTGCCTCATGTAGGGCTCCGCGTGTGCTTCCATGTACGGCAATCCTTTTGCTTTCACCATCTGGATGTAAACGCCCTTGTTGAAACAATCTGCCACGGTCTTGGAGATGAGGAGGACGAGCATCACGAGGGGCAGCATCAATAGATCATTGGTGAGTTCGAGGAGGATGACGCACAGAGAAACCGTCATCCTCATGGTTCCTCCGAGGAACGAGGCAGCTCCGAGAAGGGCAACGAGCCCCGTGTCGAGCTCCGAGACGGAATCGAGAACCGTCCCGACGAGCCTGCCGTACGAAGCCCCGGCAAGAATCACGGGGATGAAGAGCCCGGAAGGAACTGCGATGCCATAAGTTATTATCCCGAGGAAATATATAGAGGTGAAGAACACCAGGAGGGTGGAGATGTGAAATTTCTTTTCGATCCCAGAAGTCAGCAGATTGCGAATGGCATCGTCGTTGGTGCTGAAGAACAGGGAGGCGAGGTCGTTGTACTGTTTGGGCGGGCACTGAAAATTCTTGTAGTTCCCGGAGCGGCCCGCAGTGGGGCATTGCTCTCCCAGGTAAGAAGGGCAAGGCGTGCAATGCGAAAGCCACGGGAGGCCATAAGAGCAGAAAGATGTCAAGAGAGAGATGACCACGACAAGCAGTATCTTAAAAAGAGGACCCCTCTCGTTGATCATGCTGTAAGCACGGAGAACCTTGTCGACGCAGTAATTATACAAACTTCCGAAAATACCGCCGAACACGCCGATGAGGGCAACCGCGAGGAGATCAGGGGAGCTGTAAATGGCCTTGGAGGAGTTTACGTCGAACATAATTAGACCTCCTTGCCCAAATAACCCGCATTTTCCGGTCCGGCAGAACTCTATGAAGCCTCTCAGCACTACGGCAACCACGGCTGTGGTAAAGAAGGTTCGCCACAGAAGCGCACTCCTCCACCATGAAGCAGCCTCCTCCAGGGCGAAGAGAACCCCACCAACCGGAGCACGGAAAGCAGCTGCCACGCCTGCAGCAGCACCACAGGTAACCAGGTCTCGTCGGTCTCGATCATTTTTGAAATATCGCAGCCACCTCCAAGTCAGATGATACTTGCGGGAACCACCCTGACCAAGCAAGGAGGCTATGCATGCGCCCGTGTGCACCATCGGCCCTTCCTTCCCCACAACAAACCCAGCAGCCACTCCAAAAATAGATCCAAAGATCTGTTCAAAGAAGGATTAACAATGTCAAAAAAAACGAACACCCAGGCTACTTTCTCTGCGCAACACGAACCCATGAAAGAACCAAGCCATTTTTGATCTCTCTCAACACATTAAACAATTTCAGGTGCCGACTGAACTGAAGTGACTGTGTGAGATTCAGTTTGGAAGAACACTACAAGGGACACAAAATGAGTCCCGTGTGTAGAACAGAGGTCAGTAAATATTAATTCACGAGATACCTTGACAAAGAGTGTGCTGGGAGCTAAAATAGAAGGAGCGTCCACCCCGTTGAGGTATGCCTTAACCTCTGGAATGCCGGATCCTGCTGCAGCAGGAGCAACATAAGCACAGAGGGATGCAGCAGCAATGGCCAAAACCACATTGCAACTGGCGTAGAAAACAAATGCCTGATAATACCTGCAATAGCATTATATTATGTAATTATTTTCCTGAAGGACATTGTGGCATCCTGATTTCCCTGAGATGTGTCTAACCTTAAATTAGGGTATATTTGTGTTTTGGTGCACCAAACTTTTCAAAATTAAAAAAAAAATATATATATACCGAACTCTAAAATAATTAAGTTTCAGTGTACAAAAATTAATAAATCCGATCTTACCCACCAAAATTTAGAAAATCAAATTAATTTAACTAATTTAAAAATATTTATTGCAAACTGAGAAACCACATTTCTAAATTCAAAAATCATAATTTTAGAAACTCAAAAGTCAATTTTAAAATTATATGATTATTACTCTGTGTGTGCGCGCGCGCGCGCGCGTATGTATTGAAATTCTACATATGTGATGTTAAATTTATATATTGATTATCAATATATAATTTTCAAATATAATAATAATAAAATTAGTAAACTAATATATAAGTATTTTTAACCAATATAAATAATATTTTTATATTGGTACATAAGTAAGATAAATAGTATTTTTAACCAATATAAAAGAATATTTATTTTTGGAAACATGACTATTGAGATAAAAAGAGAATATTTAAAAATATTTATATTTTACTCAATATAAGAATGCAAAGTATAAGATCGAAGATGTGAAAATAATTATTAAATTAAGAATAATTAGATAATTTATTTAAATATCATAAAAAAATATATATGATAATTTTGGCGAGCCTTTGAGATACTTGGACACTTAAAATAATTTTTTTATTCAGTTAGTGAGAATCAAATGATGAGAAAAAAAATCAAATATGAGTGAGTTATTGAGATACTTAAATACTAATCTCCCCTAATTTATATGATTTGCCTGTGGCGGTGCTGCCCACAAAACCAGCACGATCCGGCACGACCCGGCACGTAAGGCATGGGTCTGCCCGGAATCGTGCCCGCAATGCCCAGCCGGGCAGACTATAAAATGTAGCTATGCAACGACATTAGAGCGAGCTTAGATGGTGGAAACTGTAGGAGAGGACTTACATGTCTCTGAGCATGAGACTGTTGGTCCACAGAAGCTTGAAGCCGGCTATGTTTTCGACTGCTAGGTTATTGAAAAACCCAACCAGGCCTGTTGCCAAGCCAATGAGGAGAGCGAGTGTCCACTTGAGCACCACATACTGAAATATCTCAATCTTCTTTCTAGACCTCCAGTCTTGTTTAAAGAGTTCGTTCTCAACAATCCTACATAATGGAAACACATAATGCGCATATATTTTTTTTTTTACATTTCACTGCAAACACACAAGGGGGTAAACACATGCATAATGTAAGCATATGAATATATTTAATAATTTTTTAAATATATACATAATGCACATATATATCTTAATAATTTTTTATTTATCATTAACATATGCATAACGTGAATTTATAAAAAAATGAACCATATGCCAATTCAACCAAATACATAATTAAGAAATAAAAGTAAAATATGAAAAAATAACGAAATATCCAATATTATAAAAATAAGATAAATAAAAATAATGAAAGATAAAAATAAACAATTAAGAAAAATATATTATAGTAATATAAAATATATTACATAAATATAATCATAAAATATTATTCTAGCATTATAAATTATCTTGTCAATTTACAATCTTGAACATATTTTTTGAATACATAAATATAATCAAAAAAATTGTATCATGTGAAGATCGTTTATGGAGTGGAGGTCGTACGCAGCTCACAAAATTCCCACTTATTGTGGACTATGGAGCCAGATAAATTTTAGCCGAGCTAATTCATGCCGGGTCGTAACGGATCGTGCCCAAATGAAACTATAATAAAATTTTAATTTTGTAATTTTGCACAGAATTAAAACATACTGATTTTTTTTTTATTTTATATTTATACAAAATAAAAATAAAAATCACTCAAATAAAAAAAAATAATCAATGAGCACAATATCAGTATGATAAATAATATAAAGCATAATCAAGAAAATCAAAAAACTAACAAAATATAAAATCATATGAAAAAAAATAATCCAAAATAATCAATAAGCATAATAGCACGAGTTATCATCATCAATCGATGTCTGTAGTATGATCGTGCGGATACATATGCATATCATCATTATCATGTATGCATAAGAAAGTATCGCTAGTGGTAGATGTGTCGACCGTGCCGAACCATGGCAAGACTCATGTCATGCTGAGCTTAAGCGAGTAGTTCCTCATGCTGGGCGGGTGCGAGCAGTGCCTCGTACTGAGCTAGGCACAACCCATGTATTTGACCCGATGGCATGGTCCACCAAACCGGGGACTCAGGACCGATTACTATTGGATCAAAGGTGACAGGCCAAGTCTCATCGGGTGACCATACGATGGGATGAGTTTTTTTTTAAATTGGCCATGCAAGCCAAAAATTACTTACATGGCCGTTTGTAATTGGTCAGCAATGCATCCCCTGTCAGCCATTGTATTTTCACGCGATGGGCTCTGACAAAGACATAGATGTGTCAAACGAGTCGTGTTGTTCATGCAAGACTCATTTTTTGGTGGCCCAGTCAGACCATCATGCTGTGTCGGGCACGACCCAATAAGGCAACCACGTCGTGCTAGGCAAGGCATTACACGGCTTGTCCGATTCTAGGCAAATTTAGGCCAGGTCATGCCGGAGAAAAATCAATAATTAATGCCTAACAATATTCCTGTTGGCCCATATAATAAAAAAATAAAAAATAAAAAATAAAAATTTAATGTCATTTTTATAATAACCATCAAATTGATTTCAACAACTATAATGACTAAAATCCGATAATTGTCATGATTTTGATCATTTTTTAAATTAAAATCAATTCATCTATTTATAAATAAAAATACTTTTTAAAGAAATTTATTTTTTTATTTTCTTTATAAATAGAGAATGAATAATTTAGATATTCGTTCTTAATTTTTCTCATCTCTTTGACTCTCAGTCTCTCACAATTTTAACTCTCTATTCTCTCTTTTGCAATATAAATATTATATGTACTATTTTTTTTAATTTATATTTACGATTTATATTTGTGTATAGAAGATAAAAGATAGATAATAATGTGATTGTACTTGTGTAACACTGCAACTTACTTGACTCAAAATTAAAGATTACTACAAAGTGATGTGATATAGTACTAATTTTTTTTAACAAAACTAGTTTGTAATTTATTTCTTCCTTTAATTTCATAATTTATTTAACAAATATAAATAAATAAATAAAATATTACATAGTGAATTTAATGATAATAAGTATGATATTAATGTAGATATGAATAACAATGATAACTTTACCAAAATGTTCGAAAGCAAAATTATGTTTTCTTCAATAATCTCAACAAAAACTTATTTGTCACATAAACATTATATATATATATATATACATATAAGAGTCCGTGTGTGACTGAGCACCTAATGAGGCATGTCAATAAATATACAAAAAAATACAATACATTAAATCTAAGACAAATCCAACTTAGAGGTGTGATCTTTCAAACTAAATTTAGTTCAACTTCGTTGACCTACCTAATATACTATCATGATTTTGGGAGAAATGCATGGTCAGACTTATTACAATCATGTAACTTCTAATTAAATTTTTAAAAAATTCTAGGATACTGAGTATTATGCAGACTTGCTGCAAACTTGGTTATAGTAAGATTTATAAATTCACATATAAGAATGACATAATAAAACATTATAAATTAATAAAATAATTAATAAATTTAAAAAATATAATAGAGTTGTATACATGATATCTAATATATGAACTAATCACAATGATACATCATTTGTATTATTCACCACACACTATGTAAACTCTAAATAAAAATTTAATAAAAATATTTGAATTTTCTAAGATTCTTCAATCTCATAATTGACCTGTCATTAATTGAATATATGATGTAGATCTTTAAGAAATATAAAATTTAAAACAAAATATTTAGTATAATTTTTGATAATGCTTTAATTAATTGAAAAGATATTAGTATATTTATTAATACTATTAGAGATTAGACATTAGGTAATATATTTCATGTTAGAATTTAGATGCATATATCACATGAATAATCTCATAGTACATGCAGAAATTAAAATTATCTCACACTAAAAAAAATAAGAAATTTTTAAAATACATTAATATACCTAGTAGACAATAAAAATTTATATAAGCCTATATTTGTCTATGGGTCTAAAAAAAATTTCAAACGAACATAAAATACCATTAGAATTACAAATATCTTATGTTGAAATCTTGTGTTGGTTATCAACACGTGATATTCAACTAAGTCAATAATAAAAGTGATAAGCCTATTATTGACGATTCATACTAATATATAAATATTTTAATTATGATATTCTTAAAATATTTTTATGAGATGACAAATATGTATCCGACTGTGTATACTCCTACCACTTGCATTGCACTTAGATGCATATGCAACATTAATAACATAGTTAGCAAGTATAAAGATCACCCTCCATTCAGTGTCATGGATATTAATATGAAAGCCAAATATTTGAAATAATGATCTTTCATTCTAACTCTATATTGTTTGGCTACCTACATGAATCCTAGGAATAAAATAAAAGAAGTAAAAATATTTTGATATATATATATCTACGTACATAAATCAGGTATACCAACCTGAAGAGTTTATTTTCAAAAAATTAACTAACTTGTTTTCACATGGACACCATATTCAAGATGTTAACTTCTTCATTTAATTATTTAGGATCAAACGATGAGATAGTCAAATAAATAGGAATAAACTATCTTTGTACTTAGATATTAATTACTAATTCATTCTATCAAATGATAATAATATAAATTTTAACATTTTGATATTATAAAAATCATATGAAATCACATATCTCATGCTATCTTATATGGCATGTGATCTGTTAACCATTTAAATGTTTAGTATAGTATTAAAGTTTATTTTTTCTATAACTTCTAATATTATTTTAGATAATATATCAAGATAAAAATTAAATATCATAGAATTACTTGCATGCATGAAAAATTAATAATTTGATATCAAGCATTCAAGATAAAACATAAGAGATAATGATAGATGATAATTCATGGGATATTGAAATAACTAGCATTGTCTTCAAATGCATCATGATGATGACGGTGATAATCTACATCTCCATATACAAGATATACACTGACTGATCATTAAATGATTCTTAATTTATATAATACTTATATTGTATTACAATACTTGTGTTTTTTTGCTGTTTTTTTTTCATTTTGATTTATGTAATAGTGTATATTATTGTATGCAATATGTATTATATTAGATATTAGATTAGATTGTATTTTGTAGCTTTTATTATTTTACATTTTGATATTTTTTTTAATTTAATTTACGCATTAATGTTTTAATCTAAATAAAATTAAATAATCATAAGTCATAATAGAACAAAAAAAAAAAGTTCATGCTAGCCTCAACCAACCCAATTTGAAAGAAACCAGCACGACCCACTCCATGCACAACATAGCCCTGCACGATGCGAGATACCATGCAGTGCAGGATCGATCGACTTGTTCCCATGCTTTTCCATGCATGACACACGAATCATACCATGCCATGTTCAAAAAGACATGGAGGCACGGTCGTGCCACACTCAAATGGGTCATTTCAACACGATATTTCCCACTTAATATCTCTAGCTAGTGGTAACCTCAATATCTTCAATCTCAATATCTCGTAAGTCATCATCTGCTAGCAACATTTTTGATTTATCATGAATACCCAATCCCAAACTCAAATCTTCCTAGACTTTCATGCATATAATTGCAAGTATTATAATATCTGATCACAATTTTTGAATCTCTTATTTAAAATAATATTAGTTACACTAGAAAAAATAGATTATGATTTTATACTAATCACCAGAGTGATTAATTAATCATGTATCAACTTAGATAACACAAAATAGCTAAATTCATATTATTTTCACAAATTCAAAATACTCAAATTATTATTATCATCATATGAAATAACTATAAATATGATATTCATATCCTTACTCCAGGCATAACGAGGAAGGGCGAGGCCAAGGTGATCCTCCTTGTGCCCCACCTCGACAAGGATTTTCTGACCCATGCCTAGCTCCATTCCCAATTTTTGGTGGGGTTGTTATGTCATAGGGTGGGGCGATGCAATGCATTCCCCACTGTGTTGCCTTGTCTGTCTGGCTCCACAACTCTAGAAGATAGACGAGGCATGAAGCTCAAGGATCTTATTCCCTAAACAGCCCTAACCTTGTGCTTGGATCCTAACATGGCGTAGAAGGGGCGGGCATCATAATCCCCGACCCTACCTTGACCATGCCATGGGGCAATATTTTTTTGCCTCATTCCCTCCCTGTCAACCCAATTTTGTGAGGAATTCCAGCCACATTCAAGGCATAGCGGGAAGAGGATGAGGAGGGGTAGAGATGAGGCAAATTATCATCCTTATCTTAATCAAAACTTAACTATAATTATTATACCTAATATCGTAAAATATTAATATACAACATAATTTTTTATGAAAAAAACTTTCAAGTTCATCTATTTAGTTCATACAAATAGATATATATCTTAATATATTTCTATCTCTGCAACCTTAACCCTTGATCCATACAAATAATTAAGCAATACAAAGTTGAATGGAAGCTAATATTTTAAATAATTAGTTTTCATCTCAATAGTCATTATACTACATATAAGGTGTTTTGGTATATATTTGCTAAACATACTACCGACTTTGTATATAGACTCAAACACAATGCAAGGTGAGGATATGCACGGATGAACACATATTGTGTTATAAAAAATATTCAAGAATTTTATAAATAAAATTTTTCTATTATAATCTGAATCATAAATAATAAGTTCATGAATCTTACTATTGATATAATCTGATATCACGTATTAATAACCAATAGATAACTTTAATATAAGATAAGTATTATTTTAACGATATCTCATATTTATTTAGAATTTTTTATCAAGTCTCACTGACAAACATAGACTAAAAAATATTTGTTGTCTGCTAGGCACCTTAAAATATGTTAGTGACAAATTTTATCTTAATGTCTATAATGTTATTAAAAATATTATTCAAAATTATATTAAATATTTTTTTCTAAATATCATATTCATTAAAAGTTTCCATCTTATACTTATATATAACATGATCATCATGAAAATAAAAAATCTTAAGAAATCTTAAATTTTTTTTATTAAGTTTTTATTTTAAATCTATATAATAAACAATAAGACATATGAATGATACATTATCACGATTAGTTCAGATATCAAATATTACTGACACTACTCCACTATATTTTTTAAATTTATTAATTATTAATTAATTTTTTAACTTATAATATTTTATTATGTCGTTCTTATATGTTAACCTAGAAATTATACAATATGCAAACTAGAAATAGATCTATATAATATTAATTATTTTGTGATCCTCCAAATGTTTAATCAAAAAACTAATAATCACAATCAATTTAGTTGTGTTCCCTCCCAAATAATTAGGATATATGAAGGAAGTCAATAAAATTGAACTTGCTCCAACTTCAAAGAGTCTGCTGCTTAGTTAATTTTATCTAATATTATAATACACCACTTTTTTTGTGAATTGATCGGCAAGCCACTTAAAATGGCTAATACCGTATGCACTCTTACATGTATATATTTTTTTACAATATATATATTAAGTTGATTTTTTTTTCAAAATTCAAAAAAAAATTATGTATTATTATATTAAAATGAGTCTATACACATAAGTTTGTTTAATTTTAGATTTTTTAGGCAAATGAGTTTAATTCAAGATAATTAAAAAAAAAACTTAATTTTGACCTTAAATATTTCAGTCAGGGTATTGTTATTATCTAAATTTATATAAAATTTATTATTATTAAATTATTTATTTATCATTTATTTATTAGTATCTTAAAGTAAATCTATACTAATGACGTTCACCTAGCTATAAGCTTTTTAGGCAAATAAATTTAATTTAGAGATCAATGGATAGAACCTAATTTTTAACTCAAATATTTCAATTAAGTAGTCATTATTATCTCAATTTAAATTATATTTTTTATCATTAAATTCACTATTTATTATTCATTTATGTATAATTAGAATTTTATATTGACATCTATAATATCAAAAATTTTAAAACTATATATATATATATATATATATCAAAATTGCAACTGAACCACATTAATATATTTGAGTAGAAACTCATGTCCAACAGTTGTATTAGATTTTCTACCATACCACCACCACCACCTTCGATAACCTCATGAATCATAATAAGACAAAAAATTAAGAAAGAACAAAAAAAGCGGAGAAATAAAAAATAGCAGTGCAAAAGATAATAAATAATTAGAATTTTCTATTCTATATTATAAAATTTTTTTATATTTAAATAATATATATATTTCAAATTTTTTTTTAATTAAATGGCAAAAATTTGATAGCCATCAAATTTTTATAGTAGCTATCAACTACTGATTATCAAATTTTAAAAATAAATTTTTTTTTTTGCCAACAAATGTGTCAAATGGGCCAGAAAGCCAAGGCACAGCCCAAGGCCAGGCACAACCCATATGCTTGGCCAGACGGCATGGTAAAATGGCAGGACCCATATGCCTATCACTTTTTATGTTGAGGCCCGCTAAGTGAAATGGTAAAGAGCATGGCCATGAAACAGGCACATCGTTAATCTTAAAAAATATTTGGCCAAAACCATTTAACCATGACCCAAGTCAAGTTTCGAGTCACAAGTCAGTGCCTTTGGTACATCCCTACATAACCAAAAACAAGTAGATAATGCCTAGCCCGACACACAAGTCATGCATGGATCAACATGAGGCACGACTACCCACGGCCTAACACTACATGAGCCGTACATAAGGCCAACATGACAAAGAACTAGGCATGATTAATTTGGGCCATGGCTTGGGTCATGCCCAAGCCCCCCGGTTGGCTTGACACCTCTATCTGTGAGTTGTGACCCTAAATCAGGCTCAATCACGAGTGATGATATAATGGGTCTGACCCTATTTTTTTTAAAGGGCACGTGTGAACTATCGCATTCAGTGAAGCAAAAAAATAATGTTTTTAAAAATATACAACAATCTATAGCAGTCAAATTTGTTTAAAATGGCTACTGCAAAAATTCTAAAAATAAATATATAATAAAAAATAAATAGATAATAAAAATTTTTAGAATTTCATTCTTTCCTCACCGCTCCTATTTTTTTTATTTCTCTCTCCTCTCTACTCTCCATACACCTAGTACTATTGTGCTTACTGAAATTTTGGTAAATGGTGGAAAGTGGTGGCATGGTAAAAAATTGAATAACTATGAGGTACAAGATACTACTAAAATAAATTAACACGATGTGACTACGGTTACAGTAAGCAATTTATTTAAGTTTTTAAAATTTTATTACTACATAAGTGATAATATAAAAAAATAAATATAAATTAAAAAAACAAATAATAAATTTAATAATAATGAATTTATCATAATTTTAAATAATAACCCTACTTAAATATCCAAGATAGAAACTAAGTTCTCTTCAATAATCTCAATACATTTACCTAAAAAACTTAAAACTAAATAAATTTTAATATTATAAACTTACTTTAATATAATAAAAAATAAAAGGCCTAGATATGTTAAACAAGAATTGACACAATCTATATATTATAATATATATATATATATATATATATATATATATATATATATATATAAAATGCATGTGGTACTAACCAACTTAAAAGACATCAATCAATATGCTAAAAAATAAGATATATTAAATCCTAGACAAGCCTAAATGAGCAATCGAATCTTTAAAGTTTGATCAAATTCAAATAAATTGACCCCTTACATATATCATAATGACTTTGTGAGTAAAGACATTGTCAAACTGATTATGATCATTAATCTTTTGATTAGCTTTTTGAAAGATCATAAGGTAGTCAATATAATACAAACCTATTTCGAAGTTCATACTTACAAGCTACATATCATAAAATTCATGATTTAACTAATAAGAATTACATAATAAAATAATAACAATTAGAAAAAAAATTAATAATTAATAAATTTAAGAAATATAATTAAATAAAATTTATGATATCTAAAATCTGGACTAATCATGATAATTCATTATTTACATATCTCACCGCCCAATATGTAGATTCAAAATAGAAAATATAATAAAAAAATTTTAGAATTTTCTAAGATTTTCTATTTTCATGATGTTCCTACCATACAAAAGAGTATAATGAATATTTTTAATAAATATGATATTCAAAATAAAATATTTAATAAAACTTTTAGTAGTACTTCTAATAACAAAATAATCATTAGTATGTTTTTTAAAATCATTTAAGATGAATTATTAGATACAATTTTTCAAGCTAGGCACATTTAATAATTTTTCATATAATTAACCTAATAGCACAGACAATAATAAAAATTATTTCTACTATTTAAAAAAATTTACTAATAATCTTGAGACACCTAGTAGACAAGAAGAGTTCAACAGTCTATATTTATCAATGAAACTTTAAAAAATTTCATATGAATATAAGATACTATTGAAATTATAATTACCTTAAGTTAGAGTCACATGTTGACTACTAATACATAATATCCGACTATGTAAATAATAAGAATAAAAATTATTATTGACAATTTAGACTAGAATATAAATTTTTTTTTTATAAAATTCTTAAAATTTTCTAACAACGTTAATAGCATGTTTAGCAAGGATAAAAAACACTCTATGTTTAGTATCATGACTATTAAGATAAAAATTAAGTATTTAAAATATTTATTTTCCAATCTAATTGTGTATTAGTTGATTGTCTATATAGATTATACGATTAAGATGGAATGAATAAAAAATATATTAACATATATATCCATTAGCAAAAAGCAAGTAGACGAACCTCAACATTTTATTCATGAAAAATTAAATAATATATTTACATATTATAACACTAGATGATTGTATTCGTGAAAAATTATAGAGAGCTCTAAGTATGAACATGGACATTGTATTCAAAGGTAATTTTTTTTTTCATTCATCTAGCTATTGGCAAATAATGAGGTAATTAATCAAATAAAAGCAGAATATCCTAATACTTAGGACATGATATAAATATAAAATTAAAATTTCATATATATATATATTTGCATAATAAAAAATATTATATAATATTTTAACTAAGCACAAATATAAAATTAAAATTTTATTATATTTTATTTGGACATGACACTGACCAACATGATTCAGCGTGATTGTGAGCCAAAAGGGCTATGTCAAACCAATTAAAATTGAAATCATGTATGCTGATATGACATGATAACTCTACTAAGCCATTCAAAAAAAAATCATGTTGACAAGTCACAACCTATTTGAGACCTCTAATAACAGAGTATACACTAATAAAATCCATAAGAAAATCCAAATGATAAGATAGATTAAAGTTTAAATTACAACTCTTTTAAAATTTTTGGAATATTCTTTTCAAATAATAATATCCAAGTGTTTCAATCATATATTTATTCTTTCTTGTATAGAGATGGCAAATGAGCAGGGCAGCATGGACCAGCATCACATAGTTTAGAATCGTTCCTAGACCAAGATCGTGCCGACCTGAGGCATAGCTCATGTCGTGTTGAGCAAGGCAGTGCAAGGCCAATTGTCAGGCCAGGCTCAACCTGAGTGCTTGGCCCGTAGGCACAATCCAGTAGCATGAGTATTGTGCCCCAGAATTAGAGGTATTAACCGGGACGGGCTGGCCCGGCCCGGCATAACACGATTCAGTCGTGCCTGGGCCGGGCCGGCACGAAAATTTCTCGTGCCTGAGCTCTTACCGTGCACGATAATGGCACAATCATGTCGTGCTTGGGCCGGCATGGTAAGGTGGCCAGTTTACACGGTATCATGCCGAAACCAAAATTTTTTTTAAAATTAAGATTACGAGGGTGCAGAAACCCTAATTTTTTTTTAAATTAAGGTTTCGGGAGCGCCGAAATTCTAATTTTTTTAAAATTAGGATTTCATACGTACTGAAATCCTAATTTTTTTTTAATTTAGAATTCAGCCCGACCAGGCCGAACCCGACGGATCGTGCCGCAGGCTCGTGCCAAGCTGAACTCCACAAAACCGTGCCGAGCCAGGCACTGCACGGTACAGTAACCGTGCCTGGCCAGACACGAAAGCACGGTTGAGCCTGAAAAAAACAGGCCAAGCCGGCCCGGCACATCCCGTTTGACACCTCTACCCAGAATTCGAACTGAGTATCAGGCAAATCCAATTAGATCTCACTCGGCATACTCAACTTATATGTTGATCCCCTTCAGGCTTCATATACCATAATAAGTTAGTAAGAAAAATCATGACCAAACTGATCATCACAATGAGTTAGAGGTGTCAAATGGGCTGGGCCGCCCGGCCCTTTTTTAGAGCACGGCTGTGATTTCGTGCTTGGCCCAACACGATTTATCAAAGCCCAACCCTGCTCGGCCAGCCGGCACGATGGGCCAGCCCCGACCATGCCAAACTAGGCCAGTACAGGCCAAGTTCAAATTTTTTTTTAAAAAAAAATTTTTAAAGTTTTATATTTTTGTTTAAATAAAATATATATTATATTATATATAGATAATGTATAATATATTAATTTTATATAAAGAAAATTATTAAAAATTTAATAAATTACAAAGTTTTAATTTTTTTATTAAAAATATAATATAAATAAATTATTAAGTTTAATATTTAAATTGGTAAATTGCTAATTATTAAAAATTTGTAACTTGAAAATATTAATAGAGTTTACAATTTTTTTTATAATTTAAAATAAATTTAGATTATAATTTATAAGAATTAAAATATTAAATTATAGAGTTTTAATTTTTAAATGAAAATTTTAAACAAAAAAATAAATTAAACAAAAAATTTCGTTAAAAAAAATTACAAAGTCAAAAAAAGAAAAGTAAACCAAATAAAAAATGACCAATTAACCAATAGATACCAAACCAAACAAATACAAGTTTCAAATTTCAACGTAACATAAAAATAAAGCGTACAATTAATAAAAAACAAAACATCAAAATCAAAAAGCAGTGAATCATTATCCATCGTCAATCGGCATATCATGAGCATCATTAACCACAACATCAAGATCTCTATCATATGGATTATCATCATCAGCAATCAACTCATCCGCTTTCACAGTGGATGCGGATGCAGTCCTTGTCTCAGCTTCAGCACGATCATGGATGCTAAACCTCGAATACTCTCAATCCTCCAAACAGGCCAAAACCTCAACAATATCTGGACGTAATCTCAATCTCCTATCCAAAATCACGTTCACTACAACAGAAAAAGTAGATTTCGATACTAAGCTCAACACCGGAGGAGTCAGTAGATCCCATGTCGTCCTAAATAGCACAGAAAAGGTGGACTCATGTGATTTCCACCACTGTAATATATCAAGATTCTTAGTATTTGAATATGATAGGATTAAGCAGTAATCATTATTTAAGTATCAAGAAAGCTCGCTCCTTTATGATAGTCCACCCCAATATTTTCCATTCGCTAACTGAATAGAAAAATCATCAACTCCGAATAAGATATCCATGTCAGTAATCACAGTCTCACTACTACTACTACCACCACCATACCTAGTATCATAGTATGTTAACAGGTCAATCAACTTCTTGTGATAAACCCTTCAGGTGAGTCTTCCAGATTCATGCACGAGAAAATATAAGTCAAGATATTTTTTATCCCTTCCACCTTAACCATAGGGTCCATGCATGCAGCGAGACAATAAAGAGTTGGAATAGTAGACCAATACTTTAAGTACTTGGTTTCCATCTCTGCAACCATAAAGCTAAGTGTTGGGTCAAATAGATACTTCTTAAACATGCTACTAATGTTGCATATATACCTGAGTGCAATACAAGTCGTGAGAGTATAAATTGACGAATATATGTTCGTCGTGTCATAAAAAATCTTCAGGAATTTCATAAATGAAATTCCTGAAGCCCAGTGTGTATCGTCAATATTAAGTTTGTCACTCTTATTATTGTCATAGTCAAATATCATGTGTTTGTATCCAAGACATGACTCCAACATCAGATACGTGTAATTCCAATGGTATCTCATATTCGATTGAAATTTCTTCTTAAGATTCAAAGACAAACAAAAACTATCTAACTCTTGTTGTCTGCGAGGAGTACGAATATATTTTAGTACATTACGTATAGTATCCAATGCGGGAGAACATACTTTCATACTCACTTGAACAATCAGGTTAATCACGTAACACATGCATTTAACATGAAAAATCTTTCATAATGGTGCGTCTCTAATATTCCTAACAAACATGTTAATCGCTACTCCATTATTAGATGCGTTATCGAATGTGATACTAAAAAATTTATTTTGAATTTTATATTCCCTAAAGATTTTTATCATACACTCAAAATTGACCGGGTCATCATGAGGATGAAGAATCTCAGAGAATCCTAAAATTTTTGTATTCATTGTCGAGTTAGAATCTACATAGTGGTTGTTGATACATGCATGAGATGATTTATCATGACTTGTCCAGATATCGGACGTCACGGACACCACCTCACTATATGTCATAAATTCATTAATTATTTTTTTTTCTAACTCATACAATTTTAGTATGTCATTCCTAGATATAGACCTAGGAATCCTACGATAAGCATGCTTAAAATATGTCTGCATGATGCGCACTATCCTTAAATCTTCTGAAAATCTGATCGAAAGACCCATCAATGTGATAAGTCTGGTCATGTCGCCCCTATCCAACTCGTTGGAGTATATGAAAGGAGTAAACTTTGAGATTGTACTAGATCCAGTCTCAAAAAATGCAGTGCCAAGTTGGGTTTGCCTAGGATCTAATGGACCATGTTTTTTGGTGCATAATTCGACATGCCTCTTAAGGTGCCCAGTCACAAACAAACTCTTACAAGTTAAATTTCTTATACAATATTTGCACTGTCATTTCTTCTTCCTCACCCATAATATTTTTTTTGTTTTATTATATTAAAATGAGTCCAAACTACAAAAGTCCAATTTTTTTGTTTTTTAGATGTTTAGGTTGAGACGACTGGAGAAACCAAAGTTTCAGCAGTCTCAAACTTCTGTGTAATATTTTTATTTTCTAAATTTAAATATGTTTTATTAGTATTTATCATTTTTTAGGATTTGTGTTAAACAATACAATTATATAGAGACTAGATGATAGATTTTAGATTTAACTATTTTAGGACTAGAGAGAGACTGAGAGAGAAAAAAAGTAAAAAAAAAACTTAGAATAAAATACCCGGTAAAGCAGTGAGATCGATCACGTGCACGGTGCACCACAATCTAGCTCAAAATTCTAAACCCGAGTTGAGATTCCCAAAAAACTAAGTCAAATGACGAAATCTCGAGTCCCGAGAGAGATGAGCAAGAGTTTTGGGAGAGTGAAAATATGAGATTTGAGTGAATAATTATTTATGAAAAACATAAATATTATAGAGAGGTGGAAAAGATTTTATAGATCAAAAAAAATAAATGTTTTTAAAAAAAGAATTTTTAAAAAAAAAAATTTTTTTGTTTTTTTTTTAATTTTTTTTAATATTTTAGGGGGCAGAATCATGGGCCGTCAAATTCTGCCCCCTAGAAGTTGGAGGCGAGGGGGCAGAATCCGTGTGACCCCGACTGGCACGTGATTCTCCCCCCTAACTCGTGACTCGTGAGGGTGCGGGAAGCAGGGAGCCCAGGACTCCGGGTGCAGGTCAAGCACGACACGAGGCCCGATTGGCCTCAGCCCGACACGGCATGAATTGTGCCTTGCCCTTGCACGGCACTGGCCCAATCACGAAAAAATCCCATGTCGGGCCGGCCCAGGCATGGCCGAACCATGGCATGCCTTGTGCCTGGCCGGCCCAGCACGGTTGACACTTATATAATGAGCCTTTTGATTAAATTTTCAGATAATCCTAATGTAATCAATATCATATATATCTATTTTCAGTCTACACATCATAAGATTTCTAGGTTCACATGTAAGAACAACATACTAAAATATTATAAATTAGAAAAACTAAAAATAACTAATAAATTTATGCAATATAGTGATATAGTGTCTATAACGTCCGATATCTGGATTAGTCGTGATGATGCAACTTTTTCATATCTCACCTCTCACTATGTAAATTTTAAATAAACAATTAATAATTTTTTTTTAATTTTTAGAGATTCTACATCCTAATGATCGTCCTGACATATATGAATAAATGATAAAATTATTTAAGGATTATAATATTCAAAATAAAATATTTTATATCATATTAAATAACATATCTAACAATAAAATAGGCATTAACAAGTTTGTTAAGATCATTAGAGATGAACTATTAATAAAAAATTTCATGTTAGATGCATATATCACATCAACCTGATAATATAAATAGGGATAAAAACCATTTCTCCCACTTTAAAATAATACATAACTTACTAAAATATTTTTAGATATCTAACAGACAACAAGAGTTTAATAGTCTAAATTTGTATGCGAGTCTAAAAAAAAATTCCAAACAGATGTGAGACATCATTGAAATTATACTTACTTAATGATAAAGTTATATGTTAGATACAAAGAAGTGATATCTAACCACGTCAATAGTAAAAATAACAAATTTATTATTGATGACCGAGACTAAGATACAAAAATTTAATTTATGAAACTCCTGAAAATTTTTTATGAGACGAAAAACATGTATTCATCTGTTTATACTTCAACCACTTACATTGCACTTGAGTGCATATGCAATATTAGTGACATGTTTAAAAAGTTTAGAGATGATCCGATATTTAATGACATGATTGTTGAAATAAAAACCAAATACTTAAAGTACCGATCTATAATTCTATCTCTTTATTATCTAACTAATTGCATTGATCACATAGTTAATGTAAAAGTAAAAAAAAATTAACATACATATCTAAGTACATGAACCAAAAAGGCATGAACACCAACTTGAAGGATTCAATCATGAAAAGTTGACTAAATTATTTACATGCTACGAAACTAAGTATAATAGTAGTTGTAGTCAGACTTTGAGTACGGACATAAACACCATATTCAGAGACGATGACTAATCCATTTAGCAAGTGAGGAAGAAACAATGAGATAGACCATCGGATAAGAGCAAGCTATCTCATATTTAAATACTAATTACTTCTCACTACAATTATATAACGATAATAAGAACATTACTATTTTATAATAATAAAAATCATGAGTCCACCTCTCTCGTACTGTCTAAGATGACATAGGATCTACTGACTCCTCCAATATCGAGCGTAGCATCGATATTTATTTTTTCTATTGCAATAAATATCATTTTAGATGAGAGATCGATATTGCAGTTATATATCATGGAGACAATAGCATACATAAAAAATTGAGAAAATTCAAGGTTGGGCATTCATTATTGTACTAGAATAAGAGCGAAGAAGTTGCTGGATATTGAGCTCACCGCTAACACTAATGATATCATCAAACACTTGGTGATGATGATCAATTACATTCTTACATAGATTAGCATTGGGATTGAGCTTGCATGTTTATGAATCATGATTTTTATTTTATGATGTTACATGTTATTTTATTTTTTTTCTGGATTGGATGATGATTGATGGATGCATCTTTTTAATATTTTTGATTATTAAACTTTATCATTTGAGCTAATAATTTTTTTTTTTATAATTTATATGAAATAAATAAATAATATAATGTCATAACTCATAATTTAGCTAAAGGACAACTTATAATTTTAATTTTGTAAAAATAACATTTAAAAACATAAACCACAACAGGTGACTAGTCGACTAGAGTGACAGACTCCAGGAACAACCCAGCCATACTCGACATGGACAAGCACAACTCTACCCAGACTTGGGTCGAACAGGCCATCCCAAGCTAGCCATATTCAAGTCATGACGTGTAAGGCATAGCACGATAGCCCAACCGAGCTACCAAAAAATGGATCATGCTGACACAGAACGGTCTATTTGACACCTCTATCCTTATAGTAACCTTATTCTATTAGAATATACCAACATAATAAGTCTAGTATATAATTTTACGATTCATATTATAAAAAATAAATTGATCTGATATATATTCTAAAACATTATCATTTTTCAAATTTTGAAATATTTTAATCAAAATTTTTTTAATATTTTAATTAAATTATTTTTTATAATTTTATAAAATATATAAAAAATAGAAGAAAAAAACTTATAATACATCTAAAAAGAGATATATACATATATATCTCAAACAATGGTCAATAAAAGTGTTAAATAACCAAATTTCTCTTTGTTCACATCTATACTAGATTCTTATATATCTAAATATAGCATATCAAATGAATCTTTAGTCAAACTAGATTGTATGTAGAATAGAAAGTTCAAGTAAGCTTTTCTAATTAATGTCACATATTTTAAGATCAATATTCCCTTGAAGATAGGACAAAATATTCTCAACTTGGATAATAATTGATGACAATATATATCAAATGAGAAGGGTGGCCCAAAGCATGGGCAAGGCCCACAGCAAAAGCCAAAATAGCCCACAATAACCATCCCGCGACAAGGCCCAACACAACTAGAACCATGCATGGAATAGGCACGAACCATCCTATGACATGACATTGAGTAATGCTGGTCTAGAGTTTCTAGCTTGTATGATGCAAAAGACCTAGCACGACACAGCCCTACATGGCGGCTCATGCAAGCTAGTTTCAACTCAACTAACGAACCTAAGCTAGACTAGAACAAACACGAACCACGCTTACCTAGAACTAACCATGCTTGACTGGACATGATCATGCTAGCTTGGACTTCACCCATTCTAGCATGGAACGAATCCATTATAGCCTAGGTTTGAGTCATGCATAGTGCCCAACCATGATGAGTTTAGCATGGCCCAACTTTGCATGGCAGAACTCAGCATGACCCATGCAACCGATAGGCTAATGGTTGTTGGGCCTAAAAAAAGGATCATGTTGGAGCGGCACACCCAAGTCAACATCTCTATTGCTGACCAAATTAAGAATACATACTTAAAAAATTCAATACACTTAAACAATTTAAATAAAATTTATCATCAAAGAAAACATACAAACCATTATATTCAATGTTAAATAAAAATCTTTCTTAGAATCTTTCTCAAAAATATTCTTATCTAACATACTAACATTATAAAAAAATATAAAAAAATTAAAATTAAATTATCTGAAAAGATAATTCACATAAAATTAAATAATAGGATAATAAAAAATAAAAAAGACAAAAAAATAACAAAAATCTAAATTGGATATTATCATATCAAATAACTTTTAAATACTCATCATTCATTATAATAATATTTTCAAAAAATAAAAAAAATATTATTAATAAAATATGTTTATCTTATAGTATGAATGATAGTTAATAAGTTGACACATATGTATCCAAGCTATCTCATTTAAATGTTTATTCTTTCTTTCATTAATCTCATTTTATTATGATATACCAAAATAATATATATTCTAATATATTATTATTTTTTTTATTTTTAAATATTTTATAAAATTAATTTTTTATCATTTTATGAAAGATTTAAAAAATAAAAAAAATATGATTTATCTAAAAGAGATATATCTATGTATCTATATATATATATATATATACACACACACACACACAAACAGACATATATCTTAAGAATTCATCACAAAAAATAATCAATTATTTAAATCTCTTTTTAGTCAATCTCTATTAAGTCCTCATATATTTTATCATATCTAATTGAATAAGTCTTAACTTATACCAAACTGGCAGATAGGATATGAAGCTTTCATGCATTTTCCTAATTGATATGTGTCACACTTTAAGGTCAAAAACTTCTAAAGACAAACAAAATATTTTTAATATAGCTAGTTATGAATGACCAACCTAAGAATACACATATAAATAATCTTAACATACTCAAATATCTAAAAAGAGATTTTATCATCAAAGAGTAAACATATGATCCACCATGTTCAATCCCAAATAATCTTTCTCAAAGTATTTCTATCCAACAAATAAATATCAAAAAATAAATTCAATTTGTCTTTAAACTAACAAAATGATTAGAAAAAGATAATATACAGAAAATAAACAAACTTAAGCTAAATACTATCACATTAAATATCTTTCAAATATTTATCATTGATTATAATAATATTTATAAAATATAAAAAAATAAATAAATAAGATATGATAACCTATAATATAGGTATTAGATCATGTGTCAAAAATTAATCATCCTAGAGTAAGTATACAAGTGAAATAATCAATAATATCTAAAAAAGAACATATTACTACTTCAAAAGAATTTTTTATACTCCCTCTAATAAATGTAAATATCACAGCAAATTAACTCTTTGATGACTCTTAAATGGCTCTAATAATTAGTTTGTCTTTCTTAATATTGTATAAAACTTTCAGTCTTTTCTTTGAATATAATATCTAATAATTATTTGTGATATGACTCATTCTCCTACAGTTAATATACTAAATTGAGGTACTTCTTTATATATCTCTACTTTGATAATTTCTCTCCATCATATACCACAAAATTATTGTTTCTTAAAACAAAAAAACTACCCCAAATTATAATTTTTTGCAATGCTTATTTTTTATTTTTTTTTTATAATTCTACTAAAACCCTAGTTACAACTACCCAAAACACCTATGCATATTGTTCACCATCACATACCACAACCATGCACATTAGGATCTATGCCCAAATCATCATCATGTATCATCAAGCACCATCACGTGCCGCCGGAAGCAGCAAGCCACCAAGAACCACCACCAGGTGCTAACTATTGTTTACTTCAATTATGCCTCAACCTCCCATGCTTGCTCTCATCACCATGCTCAACTTTGTTGCCGCTACTGTGCATGTGTGCTGTCACCACTACCCATGCATCTGCTGCCACCACACACACACACAATACACACTGCCAATTTACAAGCAAACACTTCTAAACACAAACATAAGATTGAATTTTCTTAAATTAGTTTTGATGTGATATTACAAATCAATACTTAAAACAAATATAAATGATACTCTAATAAAAATTTATACATTATCCTTATATAATATACAAAATAGATTATGATAACACGCATGTCGGATATTCCCATTAAAAATATGAAAAAAAATAATAATAATAAAATTACAACACTTTTCAACTTTTTGCCTCATGTCTATTTTCCCAATTAGAATTGACATGTGTGATCATGTCATGTACTTGTTAGTTATACATGCCATTAAAAATGATTACTACAACACATGTCAACAATTTTCGTTGGGGCAAATAAAGTATCATTTATACCCGACATGTGCAATTGACATGACAACACACATGTTAGGTTTCCAACCACACACACACACAACACACACTACCAATTTACTCATGTATTACAACCAAACTAGCATATGAAAAATGATCATAGGTTACATCTCACTAGCCAAAATAACAATATGCCAAGAATAACATCTTATCATTTCGAGCAACCTTTATTAGAGATATATGTAGTCATTAAAAGTAATAACTCTCGTTAGTATCTTCGTAAAGTTAAAAAAAAATTATTATCCTTAAGTTAAATCAAGATAATGCACATTATGGAATCCAAAAATATGTAATAATTTATTTGTCAACAATCTCCTTAAATAAAATGATTTGTATTACATAGTAAAAAAATATTTTAAATGATAAAATTAAATAATTTTTTTATAAACATGTATTTATAAAAAGTTAAGACTATATTTGTTGTCACATTGTTTGAATGATTGTTTATATTCACGTGAATTATGTTCACCTCACTAATTTTCTCTATATACTCATTAGACAATTCATATTTTTTCGTGTCATTAATCATTGAAGAAATAACAATAAAATACATAAATAATATACTTAAATAATTCTAAAAAATTCACTAAAAATTGGTCTATCATATCAAGTCATCCAATAAACATAATCAAACATATATTTTTTCTATAATAAATTAAATGATCATTTCATTATTTATCATTAATTATTTATATAAGTTCAAGACTATAATTTCATGTATGGTAAGATCCTTCATCTCAATCTCATACTATCTAATAATATTAATCTTAAGCTAAAAATTAAGATATGCAACTGTGTTAAAATAAATCCATACTCATATATTCTCATTCAAATTAATGCATGTGTATTATCTCTAATTTATTTTTTATTTGCATCATTTATGATTATTTATTTGGATTTAGTATACAAAATCATCTCTTAAATAGACATAAAAATAATAATTTACATATCACCTATATTTAGAACTCTTTAAATGAACAATAATCTAGCAAATATCAAATAGAATATTATGGTATTCAATAAAATAAAATTAAAGTTGTGAGCATCATATTATTCTCCTTCAACTCTTTTGCCTCTGAACTATATGCTCAAAAAAAGTGTTAATAAACATGTTTCTCATGTTATGATTTTCTCATGTGAGCAACCTAACATAATGAAAATGAACGCAAGCCATACCTTCACCATTCAAAGTAACTTTTTATGCTCAATATAATACCTAATCATTTGAGGATCCATAAATAATCACATTATAATACCTAATACCTAATCAAGTAACCAATAAAAGTAATATATCTTTTTAGTATCTCCTTAATATTAGAAATATTTATAATTTCTTCTCACATTAAATAAATATGATATGCATTGTATATAGTCCAAAAGATATGTATTGTAAAAGGCTATAGCAATAAAGTGCCTCAAACAAGAAACATGGTGGATCATTTCATTCTCTAGGCAATAAAATTAAACTTGTCAGAAGTACACTTTAAATTAGATTTTTATTATTTTATAAAAAACAAAAAAGATGCAATGGGCAAGGAAGAATCATATTTATAAAAAACAGAAAAAATATTTTATGTTTTTTAAAAAATAATTATATAAATCACAAATGTTGAAATAACAAACAATAAACTCATTATATATAATAAATTAATATATTAACATTCATGATATCAAATGAACTTCTAGCATATAAATACATAAAAAATTTTATAAGAGCACCCTGTATTCTTGATGCTCCCATCAAAAAGAAATAAAAAATAAAGCTAAAATAAATTTACAATATTCATCTCAAGCTAGTACACATATATCTAGAATATAAAACTATACAAAAATAAAAACAAATTGATATCTACTCTTGTTCTTTTGCGATATATCTGTAAGTTGATATATTGTATAAACATAAATTATGACTATAATATTATTATAAATTTTCTTCAGAAAAAAATAATTTATCTTTATATACTTCATGTATCATGATACATTGAATTTGAGATTATATAACTCATTATATAAAAATCAAAAAAAAATTAAATAAAATGAATGAATCATGATACATTGAATTTGAGATTATATAACTCATTATATAAAAATCAAAAAAAAAATAAATAAAATGAATTAAAATCTAATTTTCTCAAGTAAATACCTAGAGGTGGCAAACTGATCAGAATGGTCCAACGAGGACCATCATACGGCCATAAATACAAACCCAACAAGGTCATGAAAACCCAAGCTTGGAATCTGCATGGGTCATTCCAGGGATAGAGGCTAGGTCATGAGTTGCTTGAGCTAGGGGAATAGCACAACCCATCATGCCGACCCATCCAGGTTGAATTTGATCCAAGCCCCCAATACATGCAGGTTATGCTCACGTCATGCCTCAAGGCATCATAAACCCAACGCAGATGTATGACGCATGAGATTTAAGTAATATTTTTTAAAGATAACTATAGGTAGTCTTGGGTCTAAACCAGTATGTTGGGTCTAAACAAGCATGTTGATTGGACTAGTAGCTCTCCCGGGTCTAGGATACCTTGGCACAACCCAGCCCATCATGACCTGAGTTGCCCAATGTGTCAGGTGTTATGACAAGTTCCCTATAATTTTAGTTGTGTTGGCCCAACACAACTCATCTTTGAGGCCAAAACATGTTAAGCCAAGAGGTGTTAATTGGGTCGAGCGTTACGGGCATTACCGAAGGCATGACAAGACTAAATCATATTTGGCTCTGCATGGCATGATAAAGAACTGTGCATAAACCTGGGTCATGCAGCCCAACTCCCAGGGCACTGCTCATACCATGCTAGGCCAAAGGCTATCATGTCTCGTGTCAAGTCGGGCACAACCCAAGTGCATGGACACATGGCACATTCTACCTGTATGGTGACTGTGACACAGGATTGGATAACATATCATCGTAAATCAGAACCACACCCGGACATTGGAGGCCCAGACCCGTTTATGAAAAACCAAATATTTTTTTAAATGGGCACAAACCCGATTGCCCATATTGACATGAAGGATCGACCCATTGGGACAGATACAGAAGTCCTAATGACAGTGTTGTGCCTTGCCTAGCACGGCACGGTCCAGAACCATGCATGGGCCCACAACCCGGCTGCTTGGCCCGATGGAACGATCCAGCGGCAAGGTCGGGTACCGTGCCCTGAAACTCAGCCGAGTATCGGCCATGGTCCGATTGGACTGAACTGACCAGTCAGCACCCTTTTTTTAAAAATAATTTTTTATTAAAAAAAATCATTACCCGTGACCCCGGATATCACGCCGCCCCACCCACTTGCTCGAGGCCGAGGCCCGATCCCAAACCCCCTGGAATCAAAGGTACGATCCAGCACAAACTTACCATAGCCCTGAACGAACCGACACAATATCGACAAACTCAGGCCTGACGGGCCGTGCCATGCTAGCCTTTTTTGAGTCGTGTTATGCCTAGAATGACAAGGTGGCCCAGCTGGGCCACCAAAAACCAGGCAGTGCCGGCAAAATCACACCATGCTTCACACCTCTAGTTTACCTCTTTCAATCTCTCTCATTCTCGGTTTTAAGTTGGAAACTAAAACAAAAAGGTGACTGACCTTCAGTTGTAGTTGCGCTATCACCTAACAGTCTCTCATTCAAGGTATTTTTTTGTTAATTATATAAATTAGACTTAATTATTTTTAAATATAAACAAAAAAATAACAAATAAATAATAGTAAGTGTAATGATAATGACATTAATATTGATTTTAAATATGAATAATAATAATAATAACCATACATAAATATTCAATGTTGAAACCATGTTTTTCTCATGGTCTCGACTCAGATTTAAATGCTTAAAAAATAAAAAACTAAAAAAAATATCATTTATTTAGACTCATTTTGAGATAATAAAAAATCAAATTTTGTGGATATCGATGAATAATCAATACGAAGTATATATTATCAAAAAATAAATATATCTAGGAGTATAAGTGGCACAGGCCACATAAAAAAACATGTTAATCAATACACAAAAAAATATGATACATTAGATCCAAAGTGACAAAAACCACATGACTTCATATATACTTCATTCTCAAAGTCGTCATGAAAAAAAATATTTTTAACATCTGAGTTCCGACAGTAAATCATCAAATTGTAAGTAGTTACAAAAAAAAAATAAGTACATCTCAAAAAACAGATGTATGACGCATGAGATTCACAAACCATTTTTTTTAAAAATGACCATGGGTTGGCTTAAGCTTAGACCAAATTGTCAATTGTGCCAATCTTCAACCCAACCTAACCCACCATAACTAGCAGTTAGACAAATCTAAGCTAATCTAGAATGAACCCAACCTAGCTACATCGAACCTAGGCTAACCTGGCATGAACCCAACATAGCCTACATCAAACCTAGGATAGTATGGATTTGAACTATGTAAAGCTTGACACGAACCAAACCAAGGGTCCAAATCATATTGGGTTCTCTGTTTGCTCAACCCAACCATGTTTGCCTATTGTGCCATGTGTCTTGTCAGGCTAGCTATAATTTTAGTCATGTCAAACCAACACAACCCAGCTTCCACACAGATATAGATTTCTTATTTTTTTATAAAACAACATTAACTCTAATAAAAATAAGGTAATGTGTGTTAGATCTCTTCTTTAAGCAAATAGATATCCAACTAAGATTTGAATTAGAGGCATCAAACAAGCCGGGTCAGGTTTAGGTGGCCCAACTAAGCCATTGAGCCGTGGTTAGCCCAGCACATATTCTTTAGGCCAGGCCCAGCATGGCTTGTCGGCCCAACAGATTACGAAATAATGCCGGGTCAAGCCCGTACGGGCCAGTTCTGGCCTGAATAGGCTGATTTTTAATTTTTAATAATTCTTTTTTTTAGATTAGTTTATGATTATATGTTTTTAATACTTTAAAATTTGTTTTATTATTGTAAGTAATTAGTTAATATTAATTGTTAACTATAAATAAATAATTAAATTTAAAATTTTTTTTATTAAATTTAATAAAATATTAAATTGATTTATTATAATAAACAACATATATTTTAAAACTAAATATGTATCAGTGTAAATATATAAATTAATAAAATATTAAAACTTAAATATGAATAAAAATTAAAAATCAATACAAAATAAAAATTCATAAAAAATTAATATTTAAGTTTTAAGCATTAAATGCATCAATCCACAAAGGCACAAACTAAAGGTTCAAAATAATATCATAAACAAAATCAAACAAATACAAATATCATATAAATGAGCAGATCAAAATCAAATAACAGACATAAATATCACAGTCCAATAATCATTAACCATCAACATCATTACTCATCAATCATCATTAATATCAATATCATGTGAATCATCATCAGTAATTAACTCTTCCATTTTTGGTGTAATCCCAGCATAATCCTGGATGCCCAAGCTCAAATCCTCTCAATCCTTCAAGTATGCTAAAGCCTTAATAATATCTGAACATAATCTCAACCTTCAATCTAAAATCACATTTACTATAACAGAAAAATAAACTCCGATGCTACGCTCGATACTAGTTGAGTCGGTAAATCCTGTGTCATCTTAGATAACACAAGAAGGGTTAACTTTTATAATTTTTACCACTGTAATATATCAAAATTCTTAGTATCAGAATATGATATGATTGAACAATAATTAATATCTAAGTACTGAAATAATTCAATCCTATTTGATGGTCCACCTCATCGTTTCCACCTCGCTAACTGAATAAAAATCAGCATCTCTAAATATAATATTCATATCTGGACATAATCTCAATCATAATACGAGGAACCTCACTACTTCTATCATAATACCTAGTATCGTAGTATGTAAGGAACTCGGTCAACTTATCATGAATAAATCCTTCATGTGAGTCTTTCAAGTTCATACACAAGAAAATATAAGTCGAAATATTCTCTATTCATTCCACATTAACCATAGGGTTCATGCAGACAGCGAGATAATAAAGAGATGTAATGATAGATCAATACTTTAAGTACTTGATTTTCATCTTTACACCCATATCGGTAAGTATCAGATCATCTCGATACTTCCTAAACATGTTACTAATATTACTTATGCATCTAAGTACAATACAAGTCATATGAGTATAAACTGAAGAACAAACACCCGTCGTATCATAAAAAATTTTTAGGAATTTCATAAATATAATTTCTGCAGCCCAATCAATATCATTAATAATAAATTTGTCACTTTTACTATTGATGTAGTCGGATATCACATATTAGTATCCAACACATGACTCTAATATCAGGTAAGTTTAATTCCAACTATGTCTCACATCCGATTGAAATTTCTTCTTAAGATTCACAGACAAATAAAGACTGCCGAACTCTTATTGTCTATGAGACGTACGAATATATTTTAGTGTGTTACGTATTTTCTTAAAGCAAGAGAACAAAACTTCATCCCCGCTTGTACAAACAGGTTAATCACATGATATATGCATCTAAAGTAAAAAAATATATCCTAATGATTCATCTAATATTCCTAACAAACATGTTAATTGTTACTCCATTATTAGATGTATTATCGAATGTGATACTAAAAATATTATTTTTAATTTTATATTATATAAGAATTTTCATCATGTACTTATAAATGGCCGGACCATCATGAGGATGAAGAATCTCAGAAAATCCTAAAATTTTTTTATTTAGTATCCATTTAGAATTACATAGTGAGCGGTGATGTATGCATAATATACATAATCGTCACTAATCCAGATATCAGATGTTACGGACAGTGCTCCACTTTATTCTCTAAATTTATAATTTATTATTTTTTTTCTAACTTATAATATTTTAATATATCATTCTTATATGTAGACCTATGAATCCTATGATATGCAGATTAAATATATCTACATAATACTAACTATCCTTGGATCATCTAAATATCTAATCAGAAGACTCATCGTGATCATCAATTTCACTATGTCTTCCATCTTCAATTTGTTATGGTATATGAAGGAGGTAAACTTTGAATTTGAACTGGATCCAGCTTCAAAAAATTTACCACTAAGTTGAGTTTGTCTAGGATCTAATACATCATATTTTTTGGTGCATAATTAAGCAGGCCTCTTAAAGTATCCAATCCCACACGAACTCTTACAATTTAATATTTTTGTACAATATTTACACTATGCTGATTCTTCTTCATCACCCCTATAATTTTTTGTTTTATTATATTAAAAGGAGTTCAAACTACTGAAGTCCTAATTTTTTATTTTTTAGATGTTTGGGTTGAGGAGACCGGAGAAACCAAAATTTCGACATCTTTGGACCTTTCAGTTGGATTTTCATTTTTTAAATTAAAATTCATTTTATTTTCGTTATTTAAATTACTATTTATCATTTTTTTTAATTTTTTTAGACGAGAGAGTAGAGAGAGAGACTAGACTAGAAAAGAATTTTTTAAATTTAAAACTTTAATCTTAAAAAACTAATTAATAAAAAAAATAATCATAAACCAAAATGCATAAAGTTAAGCCTTTTTATATTTGCACCGCACGCGCATCAAAATCCACACCAAATGCCAAAGCCAAGTCTCGAAGGCCAAAATGTGAAATATCAAAATTCCGATAGAGAGAAAATTAGAGAGAGAAGAGACAAGAAATAGCTAATAAATTTATGTTTTAAAAAAATATAAATCTTAGAATGAGGATGAAAGATTTTATAAATTTGTAAAAGAATTTATTTTTAAAAAAATATATATTTTTTAGATATTTTTAATCTTTAATAATTTTAAAATGGGCAGAATCCTTAAATCATCGGATTCTGCAACATAGCCGTTAGAAACGAAATCCAACAGCTTAGATTAATTTTTTTTAATAGTTGGGTTAGTTCGACCGTTGAACCGATTCGAACGATTCACATTCCAAGAGCTTCAACTTCTGGAATGGAATGAAAATAAAGAATCAGGTCTCGAACTTGGGTCTAAAAGACCGTGGGTCAAGTTCTAGCCCAACAAAACATTCGGATTCATTAGGCTCGAGCCTCACTTAGTCAAGTTCGGGCCAGGGTGTCAAGCTAGGTGGGTAGGGCTTGAGACTTATCTCAGTTCATGCCGAGATACCGAGCTTATGGGCCTTGGTATTGAGCCATGCCTAGCCTGGCACATGGCCCGATTGGCCTTGGCACGACATGGCATGAGTTGTGCTGCGAATAGGCCCGGCACGATCAAATCATGTCGTGTCTCGAGTCGGGCTGATTTGACACCTTTAGTTTGAATATCCAACTAAATGAAGTTGTCTATGATCATCAATTCTAAAGTCCTAGAGATTTCTTTATATGCTAGAGTATATGAAGAAGTGTCTCACAATCAATTTGTCATGAATAATTTAGAAATTAATTAATTATATTGAATGTATAAATTAGATTTAATTTGATAATAATAAATAATTAATTTTTTTCTATAAATATTTTATATGTAGTTAAATTAACTAAAAGACTATCATTAGATAAAAATCTTTATCTAGCTCTATAGACATACCTATATGAAAGAATCCCAAAGGGTCAACTTCTAAAGAAGCACCTAAGGTTAATATCCTCTACGCTAATACACTATCTCAAAGTCATTCGTCTGAAACTATAATTAAATATACTTATTGAATTGAGTAATTTCCAATTCATCATTTCAAATAATCAAAATTCCATCCACATTTACAATCGATAAAATAAATTTATCATCTAAAATCACACACACACACACACATATATATATATATAACTCATATGTACAATTCAAACAATATAATCAAAATAAAAAATTTATAAATCAAACTCATGAAAATTTTAGATAATGTATCTTCTATAATCTATAAACTAGATATTAACATTCTAACTGAGTTTGAAAACCATGTGGCTTCTACATACAAATCTCATTCTAAAGGATCATTATGAAAAAAAATATTTATAATGTCTGACTAATAATGTCATCTAATTGTAACAAGTTACACAAAAAATAAGTAATATGAACTAATATTATTTTGACCACTAGAAAATAAGTATCATAATAATTAACTCAAAATTTGAATGAACTCTTTTACAACAAATCCCACCCTCTAGCAATCTATCTTCTCATCATCATCATAATGTATATTCATCTACAACTAATAACATACCTTCCTAAAAGTTAAGAAATGAGTTCCTAGATACTATTAGAGTGGAAACTATTTATTGCTTTTATCATCATCCAAAATTAGATATAAATATCATAGTATTATCAATAAAAATAATAAATAACTCAAAAGAATTAAGAATACATAAATACAATAATATGTATGAAATAAAATAGAGTAAACTATTATATTTCTTCTAAAGATCAATCCAAATATCAAGATCAAAAAAGCCAACTATAATTTCTTTTAATTTCTCGATAGACATCTTCATTTTAAATAAGCTATGCACATTCTCTTCTCCTTGAATAAACACGAAGACATTAATAATCAAGTCTCTCATATCTCATCTCATTTAGAGTTGTAACTAGAATAAACGTGGAAACTATTATCTCATATGAACAAAAAGATATTTTTTTTAATAAAAGCTCATTCTTCACAATTTATATATTTTTCATTTATTGGTACATATGATAATTATACAAGAAAATCACAATGTGATCCAACAAACTTTAACATAGTAGCGAGGTGCTACTCTCCTCTGGTTAAAATCTAAAATGAATCCCTATTTATTCTAAACTCCTTAAATAACAAGTCCTCAAAAAAATATATCTTCATTTATTGAAATTCTATCAATCTCAGAAATAAGAACAGATGCCTTTCAACACTTAAGTAGCCAAAAAAAAAATTCATTTGATGACCGTAGACATCATCTAATCATATCGTCAAAAAAATCCTAAACAAAAAATATGCTCCCAAAAACCCTGAGAAGTAAGTTGAATAAATTCTCTTTAGGATACAAAATCTAAAAATGTACAATAAAAAAGAATAAAAAAATATATTTGATTAATTAGATAATTTATAATTAAAATTATCTCTCCATCATCACTTTTAAAAACTTATATAATAAAAAATTTCATAATCATCTCAAGTAACATTTATTCCTTGTTTCTAGAATCTTGCTTGTAGGGTATGCTAGTAATAATAAGTTTAATGAACATTATATGATCAGTATAATAAATTTTGAGGTTATCATACATGCATTTTAGAATATTATTACTACTAATAATTTTTATAATTTTTTTTAATTTTTAATGAATTAATAAAAAATCAATACAATTATCAATGATTATGATAGAATACCTTAAGTCATTTTGAATTTACAGTCTATTAAATCTCTAAATATCTAAGTGAATCAAATTATATATATCCTTAATCACATAGATACGAAGGGAAAAATATGAAATAATAATATGAACTAAAGAATATTCCAATAATAAAATAACCTCACTCTCCACAATTAACTTACATTTCACTTATTAGTATATATGATAATTATATAACAAAATCATAATGTGATCCAACAGACTCTGAAGTAGCAGTGAGGTGATACTTTCTCCTGATTAAAATCCAATTAAGAAGCTTAGATGAGAAATACAAAGTAAAAGTTTTAAATGTCTCGATTCAATCTCTACATAATCTATGCTTCTTAAATAAATGAATCCTACTCAAAAAAATATTTCCTACTAGAACTCCATTGACGTCAAACAATTATTTAGTTGATGGACAAATGCATCATCTTATTATATCTTGAGAGAGGCCTTGAATAAAGGATATGCTCCCAAGGGTTTTGAGAGGTAAGTTGATTACTCACTCTCCATGATACAAGATCTAAAATACATAAAATAAAAAAAATAAAAAAATACATTTAATTTATCAAATAAATTATTATTGAAATCATCTCTCCAAAATTATTTTGAAATACTTTTATTTTAGAGAATTATCATGGTAGTATCAGATATTTATTCTAAAGGTGTCAAATGGGCCGGGCCGGCCTGGTCCAACACGAGGCACGGCACAATTCGGCCATGCCTGGGCCAGCCTGGCACGGGAATTTCTCATGCCCTGGCTCGTGCCATGACTGACCATGGCACCAATCGTGCCGTGTCGAAGCCAACCGAGCCTTGTGCCATGCCTAGCCCGTGTCACGAACCGAGAAACTTAAAGTTATATTAAAATTAGGGTTTCAGATGGTGCAGTGGCGCGATGGCGCATACCAAAACCCTAATTTTTTTAATTAGAAGTTCAGTGGCGCGACGGCATGCTGAAACCCTAATTTTTTTTAAATTAGGGGTTCGGCGGCACGATGGCATACAGAGAACCCCTAAATTTTTTTTAAATTAGAGGTTCGGCCCTACTAGGCCGAACCCGACGGATTCATGCCGGGGCCCGTGTTAGGCTGACCTCCACAGAACCGTGCTTGGTCAGGCACGAAAGCATAGTCGGGTCGGCTAAAAATGGGGCGAGCCAGCCCGGCACGCCTAGTTTGACACCTCTAATTTATTCCTTAATTTATAAATCTCATTTTGTGGGATGTGTTAAAATAACAAGTTTGATACACAATCACATAATCAGTATAATAAATATGAAAAATATCAAGCAAAAATTTGAAAATATTATCACTAATAATAACTTATATATTTTTATGACATTAATTTTAAATTTTGAAATGAAATAACTAAAAATATATAAAAATTTGTGATAATTTTGAAAAAAAACAATTGATTAAAATCAATATAATCATCAAAGTACCTTAGGTTATCTTGAATCTCAAATTTGCTAGATCCCCAAACATCTGAGTGAATCATATAAAATACATCACTAATCATAACATATCTGAGTGAATCATATCAAATTTACTAGATGACATACAAGATATAAAGCTATTATATATTTTGATATTTGACATGTCTAATAATCTAACATAATAACATATCTAATACTTGTATCCAAAATTTTCAATTTAGTCAAAAATATTTAATCAAGTCATCTGAAATCTTATATCTACTAGTTCCCTAAACCATTTGAATATAATAGATAAAATTGATCATTGATAATATTACAAATTAATGTAGAAATTAAAAATATAATAATACCTGATAATATAGATATATATATATATATATATATATATCAAATATTCAAATACCATTATATAATCTATAAAAAAAATGAAGACACCTCACATGTCATGCACTATCATCAAAAGCATAAAAAAACTATAACACTTTCAATCAAGTTGGTGTATACAAGTCCAAAATATTAAACTTGAAAAGAAATATAAATTAAAACCTCTTCAATGCTATTGTAAAGCTATTTGCTAATAATTATATTATCTGAATATATATTATAATAATGATATCCTCCTGAATCTTCTCTTTAAAAAAATAATCATAAAAAGATAATTTATTTGTCATGTCAAAATATTAAAATATACTAATCTTTTAAAGTGTACATATTAATTTTCTTATATCTTTGATTAGTATTAGATGATTTACCATACTTCCTCTACTAACACTCCTAGGTAAAATAGAATAATTAAAAGAAAAAATAAATATATTTAATTAAAATAACTAAAGAGCATCTACTACACAAAAGTATTCTTAAACTGAGTATCTTTTTTGTCCTTTCAAATCATATGTCATATCAACTTATGTATCCAACTTCATATTCAATTGGATATATCTTAAGTAAAAATATTCTTTCAAACAAAATTTAAGACAGATTTTCAGACAAAAAATTTAAAATGTCTCATGTATTTTCTGAGTGTTAAGATTAATAAATCATAAAAATTTTTTTCTGATAAGAGATACACTTTAGGTATTTTATCTAATCTTGAATGATGAAATATGTACCAGTCAACTTACCTCTTTACTTGAATGTAATCTTATCCACAAATATTAGAACATCAATCAATTCATCTAAATATAGCAGAATCATAAAAAAATATAATTACATAATAATTATTAAATTGATATCACTTATTTTTTTTGGCATAATTAATTATTTTTTAAATTCTTAAAGTCACATAGATTCATAAAAACTCAATTATTCAATTTTTCATATATGAAAAAAAAACACCAAAATGTGAGGTTTCTTTCAAGAACAATGGAAATTGAGTATATATTTACTTAGATTCTAACTTAGCTCCCACTATAATTAAAAAAATCATCATCGAGTATTATATTTTTTAGATATAATCCAGTCTCATAAAAAAATTAGAGAGATATAACTTGTAATTATTATTTTTAGATCAAGTACATAAACATATTATAGAGTTATGATAGTTATTTGCAAGTTTCAATAATCAATCAATTTTTAGAGTTTGATATATCAATTCAAATATAAATAATATTTTACTGTAATTGTCAAAAAACTTAACTCATTTCAATTCAACAACTATCACTTAATGAACTAACAAATTAAATTTAGATTGATCATGATTTTATATGAGAGAATATCCATGATAGTTCTACAGGTATCACTTACGTGCCTACTATAAGTAGATTAGAAACACTTTTACAAAGATGCTTAGATAATTACATACATATTTCTTTTCCTTCAAATTGAATATTTATGATATATGCACATCAACTTAAAAGGGATTTTAAGGTTTTGTTTCATTTCTATTGTGTTTCTCTTTTTATCTTTGTATGGGATAACCATGCATGTGGACTACCCTAGTCTTAATACACATGTGTTACTTTCTATTTTTAAAGTTAATGAAAACATATTACATTTTCTTTCACTCATCTCTCTCCTCCAAAAAGCACAAAATCATAACTACTACTAATATCACATGTGTTACTAATATCACATATCTCTTAAAATTAATAATGGTAAGTCATAAGAAAAACAATTGAATCACACTTCAATAGATTATTTATATCATTACCAGTTTTTTATTATTAAAATAAGAAATGATTAATGATTATAAAAAAAGTCTTATGTAGTCTGCACATCTATTCCTACACTTCCTAGAATAGTAAAACATGAATACATTATAAATATCTTATCCTCATAATCAGCATTAAAAAATAAATCTCTCACATCTAATTAATATATAATTAACATGTGAAAGCAATGATAAAAAATAATAATTTAATAATTCTCATCCTATCCCCACAAAGAAAAGTATCCAAAAATCCATGTAAGTCTAGGAAAATCCCAACTCTACTAACTAATCACCCTCTCATTCAAGTCCAGTACCATACACACTCACTTGCATCTCATGACATAAATACTAGAAACTTTTAAATAAAATTTCATGTATTAAAGGAAGTGGTCATACTTAATTTATCAAACATAACATGTCATTATCCGGAATAATTATATCTCAAAAATTATTTGTGATCCATTTACTATCAAGATACAAAAAGTCAATATATAATATCAAAATGAAATAAAAATATTTATGAAAATGAATATTTGATAGAACACATAATTGATTTCTTTCATAATATAATTATAATATTTAAATTGACACTGTAAACTAGATTAATTAATGTAATTGATAACTCGATTAGGAGAGATTGAGAACAAATTCATATAGTATACACTTTTTGGTTGGGACCATCAAGTTTTTCAACCATTATTTCATCCTCTCTAAGAGACTCACACCTCATATCATTTGGAGCTCTCACATTAAAATCCTCCTCCTGACTCACACAACCTGAGACCCTCAATAGAAATATGATTTGATGAGATACCAAGAGATGTCCTACTACTCTTCTCATGACCAACTTTGTTGGTAGTACCAAGTAAATAAATAAGTACAATTGTTACTCAAAAAAAGGTAGGAAGTAGAGAAGGAAACAATTTAATCACTATAATATCTAAATGTGCAACTTCTTGAATTGAGTATTTGAAAAACAGTATATCATTAAAGATTATCTTATTCACACAAGTAATGATCCTTTTGGCCTCTAGCAAAAAATATTTACTCTTTTTAAATAGTAAAATACCCAAGGAATGAGCACATTATGATGAGTAGCTATCTACTTTCTATTAAAAGAATGATACAAAATAAAACAAAAATACTCACGCTGATATGAAATACAACCTAAAATGACAAAAAATAATATTTAATTAATTATAAAGTTATATTTATTATTAATTTTTTACAAAAATATCTTAATCATTGTAACTAAATATATGTTTTTCTTTCAATTTTGTCATTTTATGCATAAATGCATTAAATAATATCCATTATAATTATCTTATTCTACTCAAAAAAATAAAAAATTAATATAAAGTATATTCTAAAATATTATTACTTGTTAATATTTTAATACATTTAAATTATATTTTTATCATTTGATACAATTTTACAAAAATAGATAAAATTTGAAATATTTCATTAAAAATAAACAGATATGTATATTTAAAATAATTATCACAAAAAATAATAAAATACTCTAAATTATCATATATAATAGTCTTATATTATCAGAATGTATATAATAAAATAAGTCACTACTGACATCTTTCTAATGTATCCCATAGAAAACTCAAGTATTAGTTTCTAATGGACATAAAGGTGTCAGACAAGCCGAACGGCCCAGGCCCGACACGAAGCCCGGCACGATTCATGCATGCCTGGCCCTGCACGATCCAGAACCATGCCCGAGCCCATGTCAAGGGTCTTCCGCCCGCATACCATGCCAGGCATGACCCGGTTGCTTGGCACGTGGGCAATACAAGGGCGACAATGTGCCGAGCGATGCACAACAAGCAAAGGCTAGGCACCCCCAACAAGCGATGGCGGCGTGGCGGTGCCAACCCTATTTTTATCATAACCTATAACAAGCCCGACCCAATCCAAACCAGGCCAAACCCAGACTAATTTCGAACCATGGACTATGAAGGGCCTGCAAACTTGTATGGGCTTGAAAAAAATGGATCATGCCATGAAGGCCCAACACGACCCATTTGACATATAAATTGATATCTTACATTAATAAAAATCTTCTTTATGCTTGATTCCATAATATTTAGGTTATCCAATAATGAATATTCTAATTGAGAGTATGCAAATATTTCAATAATAATCAAACATCTAAATAAATTCCTGGGGATGAAAAAAAAAGAATGATTTTTTTCAATCAATCCCTAGATAAATCATGTGTATGTCCATCAATTATGTACAAAATTATCATAAGAAAATATAATATTACAGTCTAGTTAATTAATAAACCAATAAAGTGAAATTAAGTTATAATTAAGTTCAAATACAAAAAAAATATATATATATGGTTAGAATATTAACCTAACATTGATATTGTCAAGCCTCATGATCCATACAACATAATTGGTTACACCAATATTAAAGACTTTGTACTTAACAAAAAAAAAAGAAAAGTAAAGTATGATCATAATATAAAGAGTATTAGCTTATAAATCTATGACTCAAGTATCAAAACTAAGATGACAAAAAAAAAACAATCAAGATATAAGTATCTATGTTGAAACTAACAGCAGTTTGCTTCTAAGAAAAAAATTTAAAATATTCTTCCTAAATAAGTGTAACCATACTAGTAGGAGTACAAGAGAAAGGTCTTGCCTTAATAAATCCTATAATTTATTATATCATCTCAAAATTTTAAAACATTCTATGTATATCAAGATGCAAAGTCTCACACTTATTTGAATGAGTCTCAATCTCTCACAAAAAAGTAAGCTATAATATTCTTTCCACTAGATTCTAGAAGCACCAATCTTGACTCTTCCACTACAATCATATGAGAAAGACAATGTAATAGTCTAATTAGTTGTTCCACCGATGCTAGAACTAAGTGTGTAGTTGTAGATAATTAAATCATCCCTTAGTAAATCTTTGAAAAAATTAGGTACATCCTCTCACTAAGAATTTACGTTTGCAAAATAGTGTAACTAACCCAATAAATATAAATACAATATATTATGAATGTCATTACTCAATCTTCTTAGTACAATCAAATCCATCAAGATATGTATCATATCTTTAAATCTTCTCAAATAATTAAGCTAATTTACAAAATGAATAATCTCATTATGATCATACAATTTATTTATCAACAACAAAATAATAATATTGTACAAGTAAAATGCCCTAAAAAAATACATTAAAACAATAAATCTCAAATTTTTTTGCATATCTTAGCAAGAATCAAATATACTATTCATATTGATATCAATCAATTATCACAAATGAATCATTAAGTATGCATCAATCATCAATCACTTATTGAATCAATCTAGGGTATATTATCTAATGAGCATCTCACATAACATTTACTCAAGAATCAAATAATCACTAAAATGACTCATAGTAAATAAATATCCATATCCAACTTTTAATGAATTTATCCTTATGGCTCTGCACTAATTATCATTATTTCTCCTTAACAAAAAAATAGAGAAAACACACAAAAAGAAAAATGCAACAACTCCATAGAACATGCAGCCCGCTACACCACACCTACTACTACACCATGCAACCCACCATGCACATTGTTAAATACCGATGCTATGTTGAATTAATTTAATCCCACCATAAGCTCCACATCAGAACATCTCTAGATCACAATCAATTTGTGTACGATTGACCAACAACCTTCCTTATTGTTTTTGTTGTCAAATTCATTTGTGTTGTATTAAACTTCATCGAATGACATCAAAAATATTCAAATTTTATAAAATAATTATTTATGTGACTCAAAAAATAGTAATAATACCATTGAATATTATTGAAATACAACACCAAATCATCAGTAAAATTTTTAATATCAAATATATTAATGTCTCATTAAATTATATCACAAATTATTTAATTATATCAAGACTTTTGCCATATTCAAAAAAAAAAAATAAAAGTTATATCATCAAACAATGTCATTGAATAATATTAAAACACATCAAATACAATCAAGTATCATCGTATGAATTAAAATACATCAAAATGAGCTAATAGTATTTATTACATTTAACATATTTAAAAATCACTAAATAATAACAAATAGCATTAAACCTCATCAAGCATAATTTGATCAATCACAAGGTCATTGAAAAAAATCCAAAACTCTTGAATATTGTCAACATTTTAAATTACATATTAGCATCCAATTCAATTGAAACTCACTTGATACTGTAAACAATCTAGCAGTCATTAAAAGCAAAAACTTTGAATAAAAATTAAACATCAATAAAATATTACTATACTTGCATATCTTGATGTTGACTTTAAAAATGCAGCTTGGTTTTTTGTTAAATAATACATGTGCTAAAGAAAAAGTCAATGTAATCTCATGGTTGATATCTAAACAACTTAAATAAAATTCCAATAGATTGTAGATCATGATTTCCCATTAAACTATCAATTATTTATTTTAGTGTGACTATGTTTCATCCCCAACTCCTCATTATCATCATTATCATTTATCTCAATTCACATAAAAAATACCATATGCCCAAGGTAGGAGTGCTTTATACAATAGTTCATTCCAATTTTTTTCTTTTGTTTATCTTTTCACCACATTGTGTTTCTGGATCAGGTTATCCTTTGGTTCTTACATTTAACTATTCACATCCAATACGCTTATCATTAACGAATGCAGTAGTCATGTAACCCGCCTGTTTATCATGAGTTAAAGCAATAAAAACTAATGTTATGTAACCCAGTAGTTATTTGTCTTGATGAACTCCACTTGTGTATCATTAGAAACATAAACACAAAAGATTGATATGAACAGACGCTTACAATTGATAATATGCATAAAATTCAGCTGAGACACTTTGGATTAACACACGATGTGCATGCAGATGCAACAATGTTTCTGAAGAACTTCAAGAGCTTATACTGGAACTTATCAACCAAGATAAGTGACATGCATGTATGTATTCTTAATTTAATGATGCATACTATAATGGAAAAAACCTCAGAATCGAAAGCCAGAATTTGAAACATTATAACACTTTGTCTTTCAAAAAGATCAGCAAAAATGTAGCATTTAAATTTGAACATCAAAATATTAGCTTGTAAATTATGGAAGGATATCCACATTAATAACTTACCCTGAGAATTCCAACTAAAACCATTGCTGTCAATTATATTACAAGAACATATACATTATGATGACGATGAGGAAAGCAATTCTTATTACTTTCTGAAACAACAAGTAATTTATTATCAGATTGACTTATGCAGCTCAGAATTCCAGTGGACATTAAAACGATAGCCCAATGATTATTCTCAGTTTGGTAAATTTGGAATGTGGACCAAGTTCCCTCCTCGATAACATATGCTGCCTTGTATAAAATGAAGACGATATTGATAACACAATTGGCAATGCATGCAAAACACAAAAAAATAAATAAGCGGCGAATGAAGAGTTGAATCTTAAAAAAGAATAACAGACACGGAGACGGGGAAACGAAGAAGAAGAAGAAGAAGAATGAAAATAAATACTCATAATCAAGGCTCTCGATGGGGCAGACATTGGCACCAACAACTGCAATTTGTGACGTATTATTCATCCTGTTCATTCCAAGTAGCGGCTGTCTTATATTTCCCATCACATCCTTTTCCTCTGCAACTGCTCCCAGTCCCAGACCGTCTGCCTCAAAATCATTTTCCTCTCCGTGATAACCCATCTCTCTCCCCATCTCTCTCTCTAAATGTGAGTGTCCCAATCCCAACAACCTTCACCCATCCTCCTCACACGCTTGTTTATTTAAAGCTGCGCCTTTCGCTAATTATCTCTTGAATTTTTGTCCTCAATTCCCATCAACCAAACGTAGCGTTGATGTTGGATGACGTTTCGCAGAAGCAAGCAAAATAATCTTAGAATAACTAATAAGTGTTCGAAAAGTATGATAAGCAGTAAGCTTGATACATTTTCGTTGACTTTTTTCAAACAATAAAAATAGACAAAATAGAATAAATAGAAAAAAAAATAAAAAAATTAATATTATTATAATTCTTGAAAATGAATATTATTATAATGACTTTAATTTCCGTTGAAATGCATGTTTGATCTGACACTAACTACTGCCCGAAGTTCACCCGAGTTCAGGCTGAACGAGTCGTTTGGGCTTTTTTTTAGAAAATTGGGGTTTCAGGCAACATGCTACCGTTGCCCATCAAGCGTCTCCGTGTCGTCCCCCCGTCGAGCATCACTCGGTGCATGGTCGCCCTTATCATGCTCACATGCCAGGCACTCATGTGGTGCCTGGCACGTCACGCAGGCCGAATACCCTCGGCACGGCATGATTCATGCCGAGGGTCCGCCCGACACAAGCTTGGGCACGGTACAATAGCATGTCATGCTGGGTCAGGCACGCCTAATATGTGATGGGCTACGAGCCATGTCTGAGCCGCCCGTTTGACACATATAATTCTTGTAAGATTATAAATAGGTCAGATCATAATCAAATATAAGCATCTTTATTTTTATTTTTATTTTATTTTTTTTTTTTTGATTTCTTACTCTTTCTTTATAACACGTTATCAACTTGAGTTTGCTTCAAATAAGGAAAAATTATATTATCATTATTTTTTTCTCCTCATATATTACTAAATTTTTAAAATGTCAAATCTCACAAAACATGAGTTTAAGACACTTAATATTTTTAGTAAAAATTATTTATCATGAATTATTGATGATGAAATACATTTGACATCAATGAATCTTGGAAAAACTATAAAAGAAAGAAATGTAGCTCTCGATGGGATTGCATAAAAGTACTAATTTTCCTTAGGCACCATCTATGTGAAGATCTAAAAAATAAATATCTCACTATAAATATTATTTCACCTTATGGAATGACTTGAATTATAGATTTGATCATCAAAAGACTACAACCTTGCCTAAAGCTTACTATGATTAGATGCACCTGAGGTGGCAAATTTTAAAAACGATCAATGAGTATGATTTTGCTCTATTTAAAAAAAGCTCTGGATCAAAGCTATGTAGGGAAAAAAATCACAGATAAAGACATGCTAGAAAAAACATTCCAAACACCCCACACCACTAATAAGGTCCTGTAGCAGCAATATACAAAGCATACATTTACTAAATATTCAGAGTTAATATCATGTTATCTAATAGTTAAATAAAATAATGAGCTACTAATGAAAAATCATAATTCTCATCCAACTAAATCTGAACCATTTCAATTTCATCCCACAATTGTGGGCGTGGACGTGGTCATAGTCATGGTCGTGGTCAATGGTAGAATTCTCGACACTATAATAATCATAATTCTAACTCTTTGAAAAGGAAAGACTCATTTCACCGCAAAAAATGGAATAATGGTGAAATAAAACAAGAAAATGAAGAAAGTGTACATAAAAACCTTTCAACCCCTAAAGAGGTTTGCTACAAATGCAGAATAGAAGGACACTAGTCTCATAGCTATCATACAGCCAAATATTTGGTAGATCTATATCAAGCATCATTAAAGGATAAATGAAAAGGGTAGAAACTAATTTTGTTGATAGAAATGGGTTGGACCTATCTTATTTTGATATGAATTTTTTGAAGATCCTAATCATAATTTCAATTATTTAGTAGAAGATGAAAATATAAATATTAAATAATTATATGTAATTTATTTTGAGTTGATAAGAACATCATCCATATTATTTGTATTTTTATATTTATCTGAATTTATGTATTATTAAATTTCAAAATGAATGATAATAATGCTTTGTTGATTGCACGACCACATATACAATCCTTCAAAAAAACATATTTTTAAATTTAATAGCAATAAAGATTTGTGTAAGTACCATCTCTGATACATCAGATTTAATTGAAGCCTCCAGAAGAGCAAATATAACACTGCCAAATGGAATTAGATTTCATATTAATTATGCATTATATTCTAACAAATCAACAAGAAATTTGTTTTGTTTTAAAGATATCCACAAGAAATAGATATAATATTGAAACTATGAATGAAGGTAAAAAAGAATATTTATATATTATCTCTATAATTTATAAGAAATGATTATAGTGGAAAAGCTCCTCACATTCTATTCTAGGTTGTATCATATGACTATAAAGTCAATCGAGTCATATGCTTTAATGAACTAGAAGTTTAATGACCCAAAAAATTTTACTCTTTGGTATAATAGGCTAGGTCATCTTGGATCTTCAATGATGCGGCGAATCATAGAACAATCACATAGCCACCCATCAAAGAACCAAAAGATTATTTTGCCTAATGAATTTTTTTATGATCCTTATTCACAAGGTAAGTTAATAGTTAAACCATCATTAAATAAAATTAAATCTAAATCACCAGTCTTTTTAGAAAGAATACATAGGAACATGTAGCCTATTCATCCACCATGCAGACCTTTTCATTATTTTATGGTCTTTATATATGCATCCACTAGATGATAATATTTCTATTTTTTTTTCACAAGAAATATTGTTTTTGCTAGGCTCCTAGTACAAATAATAAAATCAAGATCATAATTCCTTGTTTATCTAATCAAGACAATAAGACTTGATAATGGAGGTAAATTTATTTCAAAAATTCTCAATGATTATTGTATGTCAATTAGGATAGATATTGAGCATCCTAATGCTCATGTTCATACCCAACATGGTTTAGCAAAGTCCTTGATCAAACACCTTCAATTAATAGCTAGACCATTGCTAATGTAAATCAAATTATAAGCAGCTTCATAGGGACATGTTGTTATGCATGATGCAAGTGTAATAAGGATTACACTAACATATTATAGTGAATACTCTTCTACATAACTTGTACTTTGTAAACAATCGAATAATTCCCACTTATGAGTGTTTGGTTGCATAGTCCATGTACCATAATGGACCCTTGATTCGTCATCTATCATATAATTGAGATTTATGTAGATTTATGTATGTTTTGATTATTGTGGAGGGTCATAATGGACCCTCTACAACATACCAAAATGGGTCCACAACATATAATTGAGATTTATGTAGGTTTTGATTCATCATCTATCATAAGATATTTGGAACCCTTGATAGGAGACATTTTAAAGTCACATATCCCATCTATGAATGCTCCAATGTAGATTTAGATCCCCAAAGAATAAAATTAAATAAATCTAAAACACACTTGAAGTGTTGGAGACCAATTGGATCAAAATATGTAGCTCCTCGAAATAGGAGAACAAAAGTAAAGAAAATTATCCTTGCAGAAGCACATATTGAACAACAAACCTTTGAGATGTGTAAAATGAACAAATATCTCTAAAAGAGGCAAAGGTACATACATGTGAGATTTCAATAAATTATGTACGCAAATATGAAAAGTGGGATCAGAATCATATGTTGTGGATAACATCTTTGCTTTTAAAATGGGCTTAGACATCATACAAAATGATGATGATATCGAACAACAAAATATAGATGAATATAGATAAAAAAAATGATTGGCCAAAATAAAAAGAGACTATACATATAGTATTACATTTATTAATAAAATGAGAAGTGTTTGGACATGTAGTTCAAATATTACAAGTATAAAGCATGTTGGGCATGATTGGATCTTTGTACAAAAGTAAAATGAAAATAATAATAATATCATAAGATATAATGCACAATTAGTAGCCCAATATTTCTCACAAAGATATTGTAGATTTTTACATTCTTCTTTACTCATTTTTTGAGATTTTACCATTTATCACACAGTGGCCCTCCATAATAAAGAAAGTCAACATCATCCATAATTTAATCACAGAAACAAAAATATCCCAAAGTGTGTATGATATTACTATTTTGGTATCAAAATAATCACATACTAATATAATGAAAACTAATAAACTAGATACCATATCAATATCAATGAATGTCCTCATCAACAAAAATTCATGTACCACTGTTTTAAGTGTTATTATGAACCAAGGCTTTTGATGCTATGCATTGGAAGAGATCAGTCAAACATTGGTTAATTTAAAACTACAAAATACACAAATAAAATGATTATATGGTTATGCAACAAAAAACATTAAAATTAAAACCTAAAATGAGTTAAATTTTTAGTTGTGGAAATGTCACATTATTAATTAAATAAATTTAGTTCAGAATTTATTTAAATAAACACCAAAAAATTTGGAATATGAAATTTCAAAAAATGCAATTAAAAATTTTATGCTAGAAACTTATTCATGTACATTGAATATCCATAAAACATATAATACCCAAAATCTATATTTTGGACCAAGATAACTTTTGTAGAATATAAAACTATAGAAATTTTAATCTCGGAATAAAAACATAAACCTTAGATTTTATGGTGGATATTCAGGTTGTCATTTCATGCTATTCTTAAGGTGATTGTGTAAGTTCGTTGACTTTGGTGGCTCAAAAATCTATCTCTACAATTGTGATGGATTATAAATAGAAAAGGAGTTTCTACCTGGAATATCTTTTTAGCAAGCAAGCACACCACACCACTTAGCTTCGCACAACAACTCATCACCTCAACAGAAAGTAGCTGAGCACCTCAACATTGTAGTTCAGTACCTCAACTTAGTAACTACAACACTTCTAGAAAAAATGAAAGAGGAAGAGCAACAAAAACACACACAAAAAACTCTAAATTTTTTTTGTTTCTCTATAAAGTAAGAGACATAAATATGGTCTATCAAAAATGAAAAGTAAAACATGAAAGAAAGAAGGAGTTATCAATCTTCCTCAATTAAAAAAACACAACCTAGACCAAAAACAAAGCCAAGAGAAATATATTTGTTATGGATGAAAAAAGGTTTTTGGATGAAAAGATTATTAAAGACCGAGATGGAGCTTAGAAATTATGAATGATCACAAAACATTTTCTCAATCCAATAATATTTATTAATTTGGCATTACGCTTTAAATTTTTAATTATTGTCTTTTTAAAACATTACCAAAAATACATGAGATCAAATAGTTTTTCTAATTTTTCAAATATTTTTTGTTAGAAATATATTTATATTTCCACCAAAGCAAAATATATATGTATATACATGAACATTTCATATTTATGCAATATATATATATATATATATATATATATATATATATATATATATATTTAAAATTACAACCACATGCACATACCAATTATATTTAGCCCAAAACTAGAAGAATATAAATACACACAAATGAATATTCAATCCCAAAATGATAGAATATTCAAAGATATTAAATCAAAAATTATAAATGTCCAATGTTCATAGTAACACTTACAAAATAAATTTGAATTATAAAATGATTTAAAAACATTTTAATAATAATTTGAGGTTTGATTTCTAAGATATGATGCTCTTCTAAAGAATTTGAGAGCATCCAAGAGCACAACATGAATTGTCTCCTCCACATGATCACAATATAAATAGTCTTTCCTACATGAGCACAACTTGAATATTAAGAAGTCTCTCATGTACAAAAGAGAAATTAAAAGAAAATTATCTTTCTTTTAATGTATATTGTAACATAAGTAAAATTATACAAAATCATAAATAATCTTACACAAGAGAAAGAAAGTGGAAGGATTCCATTTATCTTCCTTACATCACATACCTAGAAAAAGTAATGCAAGCACGCATGAGTTTTTTGAAAAACAACTCTCACACTTTTTTTTTGATACAACATTTATATGAAAAAGAAATTAAAGTTAAAATATTTTTAATATTAATTCCGCACTTATTTAATGAGAGCATCCATGTTCTCATCAAACTAAATTAACATTATGTAAAGATTAAATTCAAAACAAACCTAAAAAATAACAAGTAGTCTGCTAAAACCTGAGAAGATCCAATAATTTCTCCTTCTGCCATGTTTGGGTACACCGAGATAGGTCATTGGTTTAAATTTAAAAATGTCCTTGTTATTAGAAATCCAATTTCTATCATAAACTATAAAAATAGCTTTTTATTTCTTATATGAAAATTTTTTTTTCAAAAATTAAATGTACATAGACAACAACTCAATACTTCTACTTTTACATTTGAGCAATAAGCTCTCCATTGATCTAACTAATCCTTGTGAGCATCCATCTTCAGGAGCAGTTGGAATAGAAGTCTTATCATAAGGGATTCCTTTGATAATCATGTTTTTCTATAAACAAGTACTTATAAAATTTATATCTATCATTCTCAATCTCTACAAAGGAGGGGACAAAATTATTATAGTCGTATGCCTTTTCATAGTCATACAGCTCTTCATAATCATACTAACTATCCCTTTATCATTAATTAACTTTCATATTATTAGTGTGGACACCTTTCATAGTAAAAAAAATCATCCACAGTAACTTATCTAGGTTTATGTAGCTAGGAATCAATGATTATAATTTCACACCAAGCACTTACCTAATCCTATCTAATCTCTCAATATTTAATTTGAATATATGGGATATAAAATTCATCATTGAGAAATAATATGCATCATATGTTTGTCTATAGACAAATATCTCTAATGCATAATATTCTATATGTCCTTTCATCATCATTCTTGACTAATTCATAGTCATCAGGCATATATGTGGAAAACTAATGAGAAGTTAGATTGATGTGCATGGTGACTACTGAATTTGCCACCAAGTTACTATCCTGACTGACTTTGTCATATAGTTCAATACTACTTAAAAAAACATATATCACCCTTTATGCTGAAAGTGCCATCTTTTTTCCCAACGTCATCTCTCCTCTTTGCTCATCAACAAACATCATTTTTATTAATATTAGCTAGTTAACCAGTGCTTATAAATTGCTTGAGTGAGTAGCCATGTTAGATTCATCCCTGCGCTTTGTTTTAACCAAGTATAAGATTAGTAAACCTTATTTCTAAATATAATTTTTCTATATTTCAATTCTAACTTTTTTTACATCTCATCTATCTTTGTGATAGCATAGATGTAATGGAAATTAATATTTATAACCTACTAATACATTAAGGTTTGATGCCTTGTAGTATAGATGTATCCACTATTAGTAACTTTTTAGTTTTGAATCATTTAGAGACTATTCCAGTAGGTACCTCATCAATAAAAGACTCATCATCTTTATTTTCACATTGAAAAGTTAGATGGTTCCAATTTAATCAATAAAAGATTCATCACTTTTTACATCTCTTATATCTATCTATCTATCCATCTATCAACCTATCCATCTATCTATTTATAAATCTATTTTTATATCTAACTATCTATTTGTCTATCTATCTTTCTATATATCTATATATCTAATTTATCTATCTAATCTATTTATCTACCTACCTATTTCTCTATCTATCAATATATTTATTTATCTATCTATAAATCAATCAATCAATCTAACTATTTATTTATCTATCTATCAATCAAATCTATCTATTTATCTATCTTTTTCGGTATCTATCTATTTATCTATCTTTTTCAGTATCTATCTATTTATCTATCTATCAAATCTACTTATCTATCTATCTAACAAAAAAAATAATTAATCTATATATCTATCTATCTAACAATTAATTAATATATTTATCTATCTATCTAATAACCAATCTATCTATCAATTTATCTAACAATCTATCTATCTATCTATCAGTCTATCTAATAATCTATCTATCTATTTATATATATTTCTATATTTCAATCATTTCTATGTATTTATTTATTTATCTATCTATCTAAATGATCTATTTATATTTCTATCTATATATTAATCTATCTATCTTTCGATCAATCTATCTATCTATATCAATCTATTTTTATCTCTATTGATCTATCTATCTATCTATCGATTTATCTATTGATCTATTTATCTATTTATTAAGCTATCTATCTATCTATCTATCTATTTGTCTATCTATCTAGTTATCTATCAATTTATCTATCTATTTATTTATCTGTCTATCTGTCTATTTATCTATCTATCGATCTATCTATCTATCTATCTATTTATATATTGATCTATCTATCTTTCTATATGTTTCTCTATTTATCTTTCTATCTATCTTTATATCTATTTATCATTCAATATATTTATCTATATGTCTATTTATCTATCTTTATTTCTGGTACTTTACATACCAACATTATAGGTGGTCAATCTATCTATATATCTACATGTAGTCACTATTTGGTACATTAATGCCAACTTTTTAGGTTGTTTGGTATTGATTTTTTATTGTATTTATACAAATTTAAGGTTTAAATAAATATATTTTATTAAATTATGGATTTGATAAAATTAGAAAAATAATAGTAATATCAAATGTAATTTGAGTAAATTTAGTGAACTTGATGAAGTAATGACTTATAGAGTAAAAAGATAATGAAAAATCATCATATTTTTCATATCATGACTTAGTTACACAATTAACAAACATATTAAAAAGTCATGCAAGCCCTTATTAGAGATGATTCTACAAAAATATGTTATACTATTCTTTGTATACCATAATTCTACCATTGAGTTATCACAATATTTTTATTATGAAGAAGCCAAGATATTTTTAAATATAATGACTTAATCAATATAGAGCCAAACTTTGCATAAAAAGTTTATTTTAGTTATAACAATCTTTTCTACTAAGACTTTGTGTTTTAGAGAATATTTTTCTTTGTCGTGATATTCTTGTTGTCATAACTTTGTATTCCAAAAAGATGTATCAATCATACTGTATATGTAATTTGTTTTTATTTAATAATCTGTTTGTATAACAAAATGTTTTTCTGTTTTAATATTTTCATGTAAGTGCAGAAAAGGAAATATTAAAAGGCCGGGGATGCAGTAGTAGCACAATAATAGAGGTCCCGCTGTCTGATCAGTGGGCCAAAATTTTTGGAGCAGAGCCTAACCCGTTCCATGATCCGACCCACTGCGGTTAAATGATCCGAGATGTTTTTTTAAATATAAAATGATTTGTAATTTTATTTTTTGGGTGACTATTTTTGACCCATGGAATTGTTCATCGTCTCTTTCTTCTCTCTGCGTGATTTTTCGCGACTGCTCTGTGTGCTGCATACTGTAAGACGTTTCTGTTTTGGTTTTAATCTGTAACACGTAAGCATTTTCTTGTGGATGTAGCTAGTCGTACTGAGCAACTAGTGAACCACGTTATTATCAGTGTTGATTTCTCATTTTTTTGATTCTATCATGGATGCTTGCTGGATTGGGATATATATTACTTGTTTTCTCTGTTTCTATTGTTTCTGTTGTTTCTGTTTCTTAATCTCACTACCGTGGAAGCGTAATTACCCAACAAATCATTAACATATTTTATGTCATGAATTTCTATTCTAAAGAATATTTATCTTAGTCACAATATTATTTGCCTTCGTGACTATTTTCTAGAGACTATTTATCTTAATTTTGACATACTAGCAATTATAACTTTATACTACATAGAGTAGTTGTTTCAGTCATGATATTCCTTTTCATTGTGAATTTTATACTCCATAAATGATTTAAAGATATAATAAATTTGCAACCTCAACTCAGCATTGTGACTTCCAACTTGAAGATTTGCATGTAACTCCAATGTATAAATGGAAGACTTGGAGTTTTTCAAGAAAAAAAAAGAGAAGGAATTAGATTTTAAATCTGAAAGCACACAAAAACCAAGGTGGCATGAATTCCAACATAAAATTTAGAGTAATTCCTAGGTAAACACAAGCAAGAATTGATTTGGATTAAAGTTTGAGACTTGATTCTTATAATGATTATCATTAGGAACACTCAATTTTACGAGATGTCATTCAAAATATTTTATGTGAATTCTTCTATAATGTCAATATAAATTATGATCTATGATTGGTTTATTATATTTCTATTTTGATGAAGTGATTGTATAATACTTATTTGTAATAATATTGGGATCTGAATATCAATTAATGTAGATGTTATTTAGAACTCAAATTTAGGGTTTTCACTTTATTATAAATTTATGCATGTTGGCAATGAGGAATGTTTATAGGTAAGTCAATGGGACATCTTAATGAGACATGATATGAATGAAATGACAACTCTTCTAATATTATCGCATGAAATAAACTTATGTATGAAAACTTGAGATTGTATAAGTTTAAATTTTGCAAGTATGGTACTCATGAAGCCAATTTCACAAATATGTTTATGACCAATTCATTATGCATAATCTAGCACAAATGACATTCAAATGATATTAGAGTTATAAAGAATATATAACTTATGGAGTTTCACCATAGTATGAGAGTCATCTGTTAGCAATGATGAACCTTGAATGGTGATATGTAAGTCAAGGACACACACAAATGGAAGTGTTTTATTTGAAGGTGAGAACTCTATGAGTCATTTCCTCTTTTATAATTGTTATAGGTAAGATTCATGGGAAAATAAATATTAATTGATGTGAGTATAGGGATTATGAATTTGAAAGCATAAACACAATTATTACCATGTTTTTTCTCATGTATTTATGATATTAGAGGTTAAAGAATAAAAATACATACTCGAATTAGTCATCAAAAATAGTTAATGTATTACTTAAAATGAGTAGAGTTGTGAAATATCAATGATCAGAATAAGTGTAGTTTTAATGGTTAAATACCAAAGAGGCAACAACAAGGGGATGATACTTAGTAGTGATAGTCTAAGGATGATACCACCATGTATGCCAAAGGGGTAATAGGCCATTTCCACATCAATCTACCCTTCGTATGATAATGGAGCATAACATTACTTAAATACTAAATAAATCTCATCATACATAAGGAAATGATTCAATGCTAACTTCTACCCTTAGAGTCTTAGTATCTTTCTAAAACTCAAGTCTATCTACTCAAATAAAGCAATAATTAGTTTAATGTTGATTAGTCTAACTACCAACTACTGTGACTTAGTTATGCTAACTAATTTTATAACTTAGATAGTATCTCAAAAGTTCATTAGAGAGGATATCTTGTTAATAAGGATATGCAAGTATATGGGTCATATAAGTAGCAAATAAAATTTTTATCCAGATATTAATCCCACAATAATTATATTAGTATTTGATCAACTAATAATGAAACAACATAATTCCAGTAAAAAAAAATATTTAGTAATTTTGGTGTAACTCTTAGATCATAAAATTTATATACTAAATTTATGTAATGCATGTTCAAATAATTCAAATTATATTGAGTTTGAATAGATAATTAAGGTTGATTTATTGTTCAATGACTCACTACCATAACATCTTACAAGGTGTTTATCACCATTGATTTTTTTTTGATAAGTAATAACATTATAATCAAAATTCTGTACAATCTAGAGTTCTAAACTATTACATTCAGTTTTGAATATAATGTAAATTTTTGATTTGATCTTTTGGATTATAGCAGCTGAGTTTTGTGTTTTCCTTTCGTGTCATCTTCTATTTCTTTTTCTATATATAATATAAGACTTGTGTAAAAGTAGCTTTCCATATTCTATTTAGTGGCAAATTGGCAGCATATGGGACTTTATCATTTTGAATCTTGCCCGAATATACTTTATATCTTCCAAAATTATTGGCCAGCTTTTCAGGGTTGCCCAAATCTCATTGGAGAATTTTTATTTGAAAGAAAAATGTGTTTGAAAGATTCTATGCTTATGCATAATTAACATTTCAGATTCTTGGGAGCTGCAAACAATCTATCTTTGGTTATGAACTTTCCCCATTTGGCTATCCATAACGATACTGCATGCTAGCTAGAGAATGTGGTTTGGAAACCAAATGCTCGAGGTCTATTTCTTTTTCTTTATTGTATTATTTCTAGCAAAGAAATAATAGGCATTCGACACTATTCTTCTATCTTCGACCCAATTAGTGATTGCTTCTTTAGCTTTATTTATATTTTTAAATTTTTTCCCCAAGAATATTTCGGATATTTAATTAGGATTTCCAAAAAGAATGATCCTTTTTGGCTATTTAAACTTCCCAAATATTTTGGGAGTTTAAATAATAATAGTGAACTCATTTGATCCAAAAAAGTCATTTTTCTTGTAAATTCTCCATAAGGTTTTTACAAAAAAAGACATTATTCCAAAAATTTAAGTTTAGGATACCAAGCCCACCATAAGAGGTTGTCGTGCATACATCACTCCATGAAACTTTTGGCCAAAACCTTCAGATTTGGGGACCTCCCCATAGAAATCTTCTGCAAGTGCTCTCAATAGCATGTATAATAGATAGTAGCAAAAGGAAAACTCAAAACCAGTAGCCTTCAATACCATGAATTATTGTGCACAGTAGTTACAATCTTCCTTCAATAGATAAATGTTTACTTGCCCATTGGTGAATGACCAAATTTATTTTCCTCGCAAGATAGAGAATTATGGGGTGAGATACTGGGAAGCTGACAATGGAATTCCTAAAAATACAAAGGGGAGGGAATCCTTTGCAAATTTGGTGTGTTCTAGTATTTATTCTTTGTGTTTAGGAGCAACTCCTCCAAAGAAGAAGCTCGATTTAGAGGAGTTGATATTTAAGCCTAATATTGTCATATATTCTTTAAGCACATTCATAATAATCTTTATAGATGGTAAATTCCCTTATGAAAATATGAAAAGATTATCAGTATACATAAGATGTGAGATTTTCAATATTGGACATCCAGGATGATAGGAGAAATGCTCCAATTCCATACATAGGATAAATGCCTAGATAGATATTCTATGCACAATACAAATAGATAAGGAAATAGGGGGTCTCCTTGTCTCAACCCTTTTTTACCCTTAAAGTAGCTATGTAATTGGCCATTAATGGTAATTGAGAAGGAAGTGGAAATGCATTCATGGATTATTTCCATGAATTTCGAAGGGAAGTTTAGGGCTTTCATGACTTCATATAGGAAATCCCAATTTATAGTGTCAAAAGTTTTTTTAAGATTGATTTTAAGAAAGCATCTTGAGGATATTCTCTTCCTCACATATCTTCTTATTAAGCTTTTGGCTAAGCGATCAATTTATAGATCACGTTACAACAAGAAATTGATCTATAATTTTTCACTGAAGAGGCATGAGAGGACTTTGGCACCAATGTTATGCAAGCATGATTTATTTTTTTAGCATTATCCCAAAATGAAAGAAGCTATGGATAACCTTTATAATATCTTTTACTATAATATTCCATGATCTTTTAATTATAACTCTTCAGTATATCCTTCAAGCTCAGGTGATTTGGAACTACCCATGCTAAAAAGAGCAAATTTATTACTTTGAAAGTGAAGTTTAGAGATAGTAAGGTGTGATATTCCTTATTTAAAATTCTTCCCCTTGTAATGTATTTATTGCAAATTCTGGTTCTCTCTTTTGGAGCACCCAAGAGATACTTATGATACTTGACAAAGATATCAGCGACTTCTCCATGCGAGGTGGTGAAGCTTTCATCTTCTTTTGCCATAGTTATTATATTGCTCCTTTGTAATTTTTCACTAGTTAACGCGTGAAAAAATTTTGTGGACCTATTCCCCTATTTAAGATATCTTATCTTTGCCTTCTGTCGAAAAAAATATAATTCATACTTTTGTAATTTACTTAATTTGACCCTAAGATCAGACTCTTCATCTTTTAATGTTTAGGTAGGATCCAATAGATTTTTTTTAATAAAGCATTGAGAGAATTCTTAGTCATACGGACTCTAGCTTCCATGTTCCTCATCACCATGATTTTGCCATCATGGTGAGTAGAGAAATTATTTAAAGAGTCATACTCTTTGAACTTCATTTTCATTATCCATGTTGGCTTATCTAAACTGAGTTTAGCCTTAATGATGGCAAAAATATCAATTTGATAAGCTTTGAAAAGCCTGAGAACTTCATTTTGTTTAAAGGAACAATTAATTCCCCTTATATTCCAGCTAGCTATTTTTATTGAGATATTTGATCTATGCCATCACTTTAACTACAATCTCCCTCTATTTCTTATCGCATTTGTTTCTATATGTTGGAGAAGCCCTATTGTTTTTGCTTTTTTTACATTTTCCATACATATTCTCCTACATATATGAACATTATTCAGATAGAAAACACCATCTCGTGTCCTAGTGCCCATTTACATTCATGATAGTGCCTCCAATGGATCATAACATGCCCAATATCAGTTCGATGTTTTTGTGTTACAGATGTGTCACCCTTATGAATCTTCATAATATAACCCATGATTACATTTTTATGCCACCTTTACATTCATAATAAAGCCAAGAATTTCATGCATCCATATACGTATCCCCTTTACATAATTTGTTTCTATATATGCCACCCCTACATGCCCATGAGATCCAAATGTCATCACACATTCATGCATTTCGTGAGAAAGGTAGTAATATTGCATTTTGTTCATGAGATCTCTTAAAAGATATTCCAAAACTAACTTCTTGCTCCACCCCTGGCCATTCAGGGGGAGGAGTCCAATATTAGAGTCGGTCAGCACATATGCTAAAGTTAGGGCCTACAAGTGTTAAATTGTGATCAACCAGTAATACACATATACACCAAGGCTATCCAAGGCATACATGGATAGATCATTAGGCTAGTGGCATACAAAGATTCTTACAAGAGCATCCTTCTTCACACATGCTATATACATAACAAAATTATGCATGTGTGCAATGTACATTGAAAAATACTTTCCAAATAGATTACATGCCCGACCTTAGCCTTAGGATATGATCTCTCCATATATAGCTACATAAGCATAGTAGTAATCATGCATATATATATATATAATTCCAGTATTCTTCCAGAATATAAGATTAGGATAAGGCTAGTGTAGAGCTTGCCTTAACCGATCCTTAATGACATCATTGAAATGATGCATACATGCCATTTGCAATCCAAAAACAACCAAGAACACTAGGCCAATCACCAAACAACACATACTTAGAGGTGCTCCCACCTCTCCCCAAAAAGTCATTAGATATGGAGATAACATTTCCTTTGCCCATCCTCCAAAACTCCAACTATAGTGCCACCAAATGATAAAAAAACATAATAAATCTAAGTTTTAGAGGAGTTGAGCTATCCTATAACCCTTCTACAAATTAAGGGCCATGTGGGGAAGTACCCCTCAAAGAAGTATCTTTTATCGTACCTTTGTTTCTAAGGTTAAAAGATGGCCATTCTCTTGGTGCACCCAAATATTTTTTTTTTCGTTGGTCTAACCATTATAAAGCATTCTTTTTCACCTTCAGACTATTGAGCATCGTATTCCCTTTCTTCTTGTAAGGGGATTTAAAAACTTTCACCTTTTGAGGATTCTACATCTCCTTGATACTCTAGAAGCTAGCATTTCTCTATAGGTGAGTTCATCTCCAAATCCTTGTCAAAATAGTGGCCTTTAGCTTAAGTAACATGGCCCCGAGGGGTTTCTTTATCTTTAATTTCCACTTCTAACTTTTTTTTTCCTACATGTGCTTAGCAAGTGTACGAATATCAAGCATAACTTGCAATATATGGGCAGATTCTTATATACAATTGGTTGACAAATATTTGAACCATCAAAAAAATTTAGAATTATTTTTTTGAGAGGTTTTCATTTAAATATACTTTAACTAACTAGAGGTGTCAAATTAGACATGTCGGGCCGGCCTGACCCATTTTTTATGAGCATGACTGTGCTTTCATGTCGGGCCAGGCACGGTACGGTTACCGTACCGTGCCGTGCCTGGCCCGACACTATTTATTCAAGCTAGGCTTAGCATGGCCCGCTAGCCTGGTGGTAATTTTTTTTTTAAATATTTAAATTTTTGTATAAAAGTATTTATAAAATATATATTATATATAGATAATGTTTAAAATTTTTAAATTTACAACTTGAAAAATGTTGAATATACAATATTAATAAAGTTAAATTTTTTTATTATTTTTTAAAAATTAGATTATAATTTATTAGAATTAAAATATAGAGTTTTTAATAAAAAATTTAAACACAAAAATAAATTAAACAAAAAATTTCGTTAAAAAAATTACAAAGTCACAAAAACAAAAGCAAACCAAATGTCTAATCGACCAATAGATACCGAACCAAAGTAAATACAACGTAATGTAAATAAAAAAGCATACAATCAATACAAAACAAAACATCAAAATCAAAAATCAAAATCAATAATAACATAAATCATCAAATGTGTCGTGACCGTGTGGCATCAAAAATCAAAATCAAGTGGCAATGACAAATAGCATGTGGTGTGGCATGGCAATGAAAACTGACATTTGGCAACAGACAAGGGCAACCGGCAACCATATCAATCGTCAATCGGCATATCATCATCATCATCAACAGCAACATCAAAATCACTATCAAATGGATCATCATTATCAGCAATCAACTCCTCCGCTTTCACAGTGGAAGTAGTCCATGTACTAGCTCTAGCACGATTCTGGATGCTAAACCTTGAATCCTCCAATCCTTCAAATAGTCCAATGCATCAACAATATCTAAACCTAATCTCGATCTCCTATCCGAAATCATGTTCACTGTAATAGAAAAAGTAGACTCCGATGCTACGCTCGACACCGGAGGAGTCAGTAGATCCCATGCCATCCTAGATAGCATGGAAAAGGTGGACTCATATGATTTCCACCATTGTAATATATCAAGATTATTAGTATCGGAATATGATATAGTTGTGCAGTAATTAGTATCTAAGTACAGAGAAAGCTCGCTCCCATGTGATGGTCAACCTCATCATTTCCCCCTCACTAACTGAATGAAAAAAATCATCATCTCCGAATAAGGTATCCATGTCCGTAATCACAATCTCACTACTACCACCACCATACCTAGTATCACAGTATGTAAATAGGTCAGTCAACTTCTCGTGAATGAACCCTTCAGGTGGGTCTTCCAAGTTAATGCAAGAGGAAATATAAGTCACGGTGTTATCTGCCCCTTCCACCTTAACCCTAGGGTCCATGCATGCAGTGAGACAACAAAGAGATGGAATGGTAGACAATTACTTTAAGTACTTGGTTTCCATCTCTTCAACCATATGGCTAAGTGCCGGGTCAGCTCGATACTTTTTAAACATGCTACTAATGTTGCATATGTACCTGAGTGCAATGCAAGTCTTGAGAGTATAAACCGACGAACACATTTTTGTCGTGTCATAAAAAATCTTTAAAAATTTCATAAATGAAATTCTTGAAGCCCTATCAGTATCATCAATAATAAGTTCGTCACTCTTACTATTGGCATAGTCGGATATCACATGTTCGTATCCAACACATGACTCCAACATCAGGTACGTGTAATTCCAACGATGTCTCACATCCGATTGGAATTTCTTCTTCTTAAGATTCACAGACAAATAGAGACTACCAAACTCCTATTGTCTGTGAGGAATACGAATAAATTTTAGTGCATTATGTATATTATCCAACGCGGGGGAACACACCTTCATACCCGCTTGTACAATCAGGTTAATCAAGTGACACATGAATCTGACATGAAAAATCTATTCTAATGGTACTTCTTTAATATTTCTAACAAACATGTTAATCACTGCTCCATTATTAGATGATTTATCGAATGTGATACTAAAAATTTTATTTTGAATTTTATATTCTCTACAGATTTTCAACATACACTCAAAAATGGATTTGCCATCATGAGGATGGGGAATCTCAGAGAATCCTAAAATTTTTTTATTCATTGTCCATTTAGAATCTACATAGTGGCCGGTGAGACATGCATAAGAAGATTCATCATGACTTGTCCAGATATCAGACGTCACGGACACCACTCCACTATATGCCATAAATTCATTAATTATTTTTTATTTTTCTAACTTATAAAATTTTAGTATGTCATTCTTAGATGTGAACTTATGAATTATATGATAAGCAGACTAAAAATATGTTTGCATGATGCTCACTACCCTTGGATCTTCTGAAAATCTGATCGGAAGACCCATCAATGTGATAAGTTTGGTCATGCCATCCTTACCCAACTCGTTGTGGTATATGAATGGAGTAAACTTTGAGACTGTACTCGATCCAGTCTCAAAAAATATAGTGGTAAGTTGGGTTTGCCTAGGATCTAATGAACCATGTATTTTGGTATATAATTCGGCATGCCTTTTAAAGTGTCAAGTCTCAAATGAACTTTTATATGTTAAATTTCTCATACAATATTTGCATTGTACCATGTCTCCTTTCTCATCCCTTATATTTTTTTGTTTTATTATATTAAAATGAGTCCAAACTATAGAATTCCTCCTTGTTTTTTGTTTTTTAGATGTTTGGGTTGAGACAACTGGAGAAACCAAAGTTTCAATAGCCTCAGACCTCTGTGTAAGATTTTTATTTTCTAAATTTAAATATGTTTCATTAGTATTAGTCATTATTTTGGATTTTTGTTAAACAGGAGGTAGAGCCTAGATGAAAGATTTTGGATATTCTGATTAGAGAGAGAGACTAGAGGAAGAGAGAGAGAGAGAGAAAGTAAACAAAAATACTTAATTTTTTTATATAATAAATTTTTAAAGTTAAAAGTTATAGTTCAATACAAAACAAAAATTAAAATACTCATAAAGCAATGAGGTAGATCATGTGCACGGTGCACCTTAATCCAGTTTAAACTTACAAAACTGAATTGTGAGTCCCGAAAAGCCGAGCCGAATGACGAAATACTGAGTCTCGAGAGAGATAAGAGCAAAAGCTTGGAGAGAAATTTGAGAGAGTGAGAAATAAATATTTATGAAAAATATAAAATTTATAGAGAGGTGGGGGGGGTGGTTTATAGATTAAAGGAAATTTTTTTTTTGTTTTTATAAATGTTTTATTGATATTTAGGGGGCTGAATCATGAGGGCCATCGGATTATGTCCCCTAGTCGTAGTAGTCGAAATCTAATGGCTAATATTCAATATTTATTTTTTTTAATCGTTGGGGGGGGGGGGGGGGTTAGGGTCGTGCAAGACCGTGGGTCAGGTCGAAGTGGATTCGGACCTGTGCCCGCATGTTTTTCCGATCCGTATGGTGCTAGCGGTGGGGTGCGGTAGGTCTCGGTGTATCGTGCTAGCGAGCCATGCCACGGACCATGGAACCATGCCGGGTCAAGCACGGCACGAGGCCCAGTTGGCCTCTACACGACACGACATGATTGGTGCTGTGGTAGGGCATGGCACAGGCCCGAGCATGAAAAATTTTCATGCCGAGCCGGCCCAGGCATGGTCGACTCATGTACAACTAACACTCTAGCATATGCAATTTTGGATATGTTGAGGTAAGTTTATCCAAATGCAATAGTTTCTCAATGCAACTCATAGTTTTAATTAGGCCAATAGTATTCCATAATTGTATTGGGAAGTTTGGGAATTTCACACAAATTGATATTTTTACCTTTTCTTTCAACCCATTTTGAAATCATACGGGTAGAGCCTTTGCATAGAGTGGTCTGCCAAAAACCAGATAAGGCCCCAATTTTTAAACTTCCTTCATATTTTGAGGGTTATTAAATTTAAAGAATATCCAGCGACTTGGGTGTTGGATGACCTAGACACTTGTTTTCCATTGTTTATCAATGAACTTTTTCAGAATGAGCTACCTAGGATTTCTTGTCACAAAATAACCTACTAGGCAGTATTTCCAGAGCTCTATGCCATGGTGTAGGTCATCATTTTCAAAAAACACATGGCTTAGTTGACTAGAGGGAAGATAAGTAAGTTTGAAAGTATTAGTTATGGTTCTGTTTCTAGAAAATAGACTATTACATGGCACTTTATTCTTCCGAAACATTTTTGAGTGAATATTATCAACCTCAACAGCCTCTCTTCCATTTATGTGATTCAGAATGGAAGGATTTATCTTTTTATGTTTATCATTTAAAGTTTCAGTAGAGTTTTCAGATAGATAGGGATTTGATTTTGCATCTTTTTCATTTAACTCCAAAGAGGATAGATTTTGGATGTTTGTCTCATCGATATTTGGCATTGCTATGCATCTGTTGCGATGAAAAACCTCAAAACACTGCATGACTTGATGTTTACCATGATTATTAGCATTCAGAGTAGTTGCGACAAGTGATTAAGTAATATATGGAGCATAATAAACTACATTTACAAACCAATAAAGAACACAACATAATGATGCTGATAAATAGATAGACTAGTGCATGCAACACCAACTATCATTTGTTAGAAATTTCACACAATGCGATAATCATGAGCTTATTTTTAAATTATTGAATCAAAATTTCTTCAAGATTTTTAGTGAACTGCCCAGCTTCACACATATTCTTCTATGTTGCCCAGCTTCACGCATCAGTCCATGGTTAATTATAAGATATTTAGAAAGTGCCAAACAAAAGGGAAATGGAAGTTGAAATGACAACAAGCTGCATGGTATTGAATTTTTGCACACATGTAGGTTCATATAGGAATCTATTGAAGTAAGGAAACTTGAAAGAAACCAAAGAAAAAAATGAGAAAAAAATACAATGCATATGAAAAGAACACAAGGCAGCTCACCTTTGTATTCCATTCCCCACTTGAGTTTTAAAATGGCCATCTTCTCAGTCAAGTTGTTAAGAAAAGGATTGAGATTAATGGGGATGGTTTGCAATATTCAGCAATAAAAAAACTAATGAACAGTGCTATCATGTACGTATGCATCAGATATTTCTCTACATTTACTTAAAAATGCATAGGCATGTATATATACAATATACATGCATACAACACAAATATAATATTACTAGATGTGTCCAAACACACGCACACACACGCACGCATACACTATTTTCCTATCTTCTCATATTTCTTTATCTTATCCATATATTGCATCTTTCTAGTTCAACTGAACCATTGATGCATGGAAATGATCATTACCAAAAATCAATTTTTTTTTCTAATCTACATATCCCACATGATCTAAAATTAATTATTAAGTATTTTGCTTGAGAAAAGTATAAGAAAACTTTTTTTAAGAAAAATAAATGACCATTTGAAAGAATATCTGATGGTTGTGAGCATGAATAGTTAATTTTGTTTCGATGCACGAGATACTAAAGCTAGTATTAATATCATTCATGAAAGCAAAAAATCTATGAATATCTCATTACACAAAAAATTATATCAAACGAGAAAACTTGATTACTACTTCATACAAATTTTCTTCTAGCCTCTCATTTTCATCATCAACGAAATCTTATCTCAACACTATTGTGAACAAACATTACTCTAACCATAAGAACATGAGTTACAATCAACAAAAATACCACATATACTTCATCAGGATGCTTTTCAAATCACCTATCATGATGTTCGAGTAGATGTCTTACCTGCACTCCATTGCCATTATAATAGCCCATACAGCTTCTCTGCACAACTTCATAGTTTCAATACATGTAGTTTGTCACTGATGTAATCTAGTTCGCCATAATAAGAAGGGTCTATGCCCTATCCAAGCAAGCAAATCAAATTAAAAACAAAAAAAAACAAAAACTTTCATAGCTCAATGCTATGCCAAGCCAATTATGAGCTCACAGAGAAATCAACATCTTGCCTCTTGCTTGTATTTGAGCTCGTATAGCATCTGATTCAGCTCATAAAACTCAGATTCAGCAACATCCACCCCTATGGGTCGCATATAGCATTGATATAGTTGGAATCGAGGCATAAGCCTTGTGAGTAATGATTTTAATAACACACAATGGGAGTGCGATGGTTTCGATAACATATAGTGAGCGTGCAAAGATTTTCATAGAACATAATGCATGGGTAATGGTGGTAGCTAGTGCATAGTGGATGCACTCCTTCTAGGGGTTTACAGCTCTTTTCGACACACCCCCCAAGAGTTTAGCTTTCCTTGGGGTCACTTTTTATACCATGTAAAATATTAAACCATACAACATAAAATAAATATAATACACTTGATGAATAGCATCATACAAATAATGCCCTTATATATCATGTTATTTTTATTAAGGCAACTCACATGATGATTAACCTCTATATCACTCTCAAAGTGTACCTGTGTGTGCCATTCATGCCTCAATGTGCAAGAAATACTAATGCTTCCTCCAAAAAGCTATCAAAAGAACAACATATCAATTTCACAAACATTGTGCTCATCAATAAGATAGTTATATATAGTATATATGTATATAATATAATACTATAGTGTATATGTACATATATATTGTAGTATATATGTACATATAACTATAGTATATATACATATACAATATAGTATATATGTATGTCTTTTAGATATAGAATAGTATATATATATATATATATATATATATATATATATATATAGCAGGTAAAGTATTATCCCATTTATACTTCACAGAGAAGGCACAAAACATCACTATCAATATTAATAAGAAATACGAATATTATTTAAATTTTCAAAAATATATCTAAAAACTCTTAGAGGAAAACTTGTAAGACAAGCCACGAGCCAAGCTTGGCACATCAAAGTTCGTACCCCTATCTTCTAGCAACTAGAACTCTATCTCTCGGTCCCAAGGCCTATAAGAGGTTTGCTCTGCCACTCCCCCCTCCCATAGCAGCATGCTCTCGTGTGGCTTTCTTAGAATATTTCTTTCCCTCTCTATGTGCTTGCACCAATGATTTTGATTGCTTAGCTTCATTGTATTAATCCATCAACCTTGTAGCTTCTGCTGCCATATGGTTCATCTATTGGTTCGAAGCAATGACTATCACTTCGTTGTATGCATCAACATAACTATAGAATAATTCAATATGCACTCCATAAAAACAATACACATTCAAAGAAAAAAAGAGGAACAAAACTTCAAAAATTAGATGTTTTGTCTTCCAGATATAATAAAAAGCAAATGGCTACAAATTTTATAAACTTCATATAGCAAGGCATCATGACTCATCTTTCTCCCAGCTATTATCACTCCTCTACTTTTCATCTCATCGGTAGGGGATACATCGATGTGCTAGTTGTGCAACATGTAGATTTGCACCCGCCACAACCCCATCAATAGCACTGTTGAGACTTGCATGTGCAAGTGCTGACTGGTATGGGAATACCAAAGATATCTATGTCATTGCTATTGATGACCACGTCCAAGCATTTCTTTGGAGCTTTCAAACGTGAAACTGGAATGAAGTTTGGATTCTTTGGTTTTCTTAGTTTCTCTAGTTTTGATTTTCTTGGCGGGTCCCCACTTTGCTTTATCTTGGATTGGCTACTTTGTTCGTCAAGGCTTGGTTGATTGATCTTACAAATCCATTCATCTTGCAAAGTATTATGTGGGTGTAGAATTTGCAATGGTTGAGCTCCAGAAGTTTATGTGAGAATAGGATAAGAAGCATTTGGAGGTAACATGTTCAAAAACTTATTTCTCTGGTTTATCTAGTCATCTCTCATGTATTGCAATGCAAGAGAAGTGTTGGAGACAACATATTCGCATGGATGAAATGGATTGTTGACATTAACATTAAAGTTGTTAAGATCATGTCCTAGTAAGAAAGGCTTCGTGTCGTGGTCTTTCATGCTAGGTATCAGTTGTAGACCAAGATGCCCCTTGAAAGATGGCTCTTAATAGCCCCAGTTTCTCATGTTCATCCCGTCATCATCCATGTCTGAACATGCAAGAGAAGGAGAACAAGCAAAATGAAAACATTTAATTGAATTTCATTAGCAATCATTGTGGCAATTAACAATTCAACAGTTTAATTCCACCGAAGAACAATAAAAAGTAGACGCAGATCTAATCAATAACAATGCAGATCTGCATGAAATAATAGTGTCAAGAACAAACCTAGAAACACATTATTTTAATATATTTAATATAAATTCAAGTGATTGTGATAATTTAATAAAAAATATTTGTTATATAATAGCTAATAAAGAGAGCACATATTAATGTTGAGGTCTTTTTCAACTTAACTAGATTAATGACCACAAAAACTTCAACAAATATCTAAAAGAAGGCTAGCAATGATGTTTAGAGAGGGAAAGAGAAGTCAAAAATAAAATATTTTAGAATGCATAAAGATAATAGAAGCTCATCATTTTTTTGATCCAATAGAGAATGGTAAAGATGTAATTCATCCATAGGAAGGACTGTGGCAATGTCTGATGGCTTTGAATCAGAAAATGAGGTTGCGTCTACGTGGGACCAGAATTTATTTGTGCGTCTCATAACTTCAGAAGCTAACGTGCTCTTCACATCACTAGAAGGACTAGCCAAGCCTTTTGTTGGATCTAATGGTAATCAAAAGAGTTTAATCTTATCATTTGAAAAATATCATAAGGTAATCTATTATTAAATTAGTTGGAAAACTACAAATTAAAATTTTGATGGTATTATGTTCATAGTTATTAATGGATTCAATCTATTGCTAAAATTTGTTTGGCAAAATATTTTTTTTATTAATATTAGTTAAACACATAGTTATATATAGTCATCATACACTATTATACATATAGTTATAAATATAGTTATATATAATTATATACACAATAATATATCATTATATATATAGTTTTAAAAAGTTATATATAGTTATATGTTGTTATCCATATATTTATAAAAATAGTTAGAAATGTAAAACATATAGTTATATATATTAATTGTGCATATAATTATATATAAAGTTTTTATAGTTGTACACATAATAAAATACATATACATAGTATATGTTATTATACTTATAATATATATAGTTATAAATAGTTATATATCATTAAACTTATAGTTATATATGGTTATATTCATACAAGTAGTTATAAGTAGTTATACACAAATATATACAAAGTTATAAATAAATATATAGATTTACATATATGTATACATATATATACACATAGTTACAAATATAGTTATATTTAATTATATAGAGTTTTATATAGTTATAAAAATAGTTATAAATAGTTATATACACATATAGTCAAACATAATGTTGTATGTTGTTTTACATGTAATTAAATTATAGTTACATGTGGTTATACATATAGTTACACAGATAATTATACTTATATTTATACATGTAGTTATATATATATTTTTCATTTAATTTTATATATTTATACATATAGTTATGTATAGGTATAGATATGGTTAAATACATTTTTATATACTAATATATAAAAATGTATATTAAATATATGTTGTAAATTATTTATTTAAATATAGTTATGTATAATATTTTTATAGTTATACATATAGTAAAAGACAATTATTTATAGTTATATGTTCTTATACATATAGTATATTTAGTTATAAATAGAGTTATATATAATTATATTTAATTATACGTATAATTATAAATATGTATGTAGTTAAAGATATAGTTATATATAACATTTTTATAGTCATACATATAGTAAATTACAATTATATATAGTTATATATTATTATACATATAGTTTATTTTGTTAGAAATATAGTTATATAGAATTATACATATTGTTATAAATTATTATATAGTTAAAAAAATAGTTATATTTAGTTATAAATATAGTTATAAATATAGTTAAATATAGTTATTAAGAGTTTTATATAGTTATACAAATATTTAAAAATAGCGATACATATATAGCTAAACATATAGTTATATATATGTTGTTATAAGTTTTAGTTATAATTATAGTTACATGTGTAATTGCACACATAGTTATCCATTTTTATTAATTTTTTTTGCAATAATATCAATGACACAATTAGTTTCTTTTCAAATATAAACCATCAAAATTAAACAAACAATCAAAACAAAATTAAATATTACAAGTTCATTTATCCAATGGTTACCTAGATTTAGTTCCATTCCAAAAAACATCGATATATTGGATTATTTAGACAGATTCTTATGCATCTTCATATTTAACATGTATTTTGTATGATCATTACATATAAGAAATGCATATTATATAAGAGTGCTATAATATAATAGATTTTGAACTATATATTATATGTCGAGCTTGATAAATATTATTGTGATTTTATTTGGTATTTGATTGAATTATGGTTTTATTTAATTTGATTTAACACAAGAATTTTAAAAAAGAAAGCCTCTTTTTAATATAATTATTTTTGGCTCTCTTTTAAATGAGTTTATTTTACAACTAATTTGTCATCTTATGATTTGTATTTATATGAGGAAAATGAAATTCATTACACTTTCTAAACATGCTTGTTCATTTTTTTTTAATTCTTGATCAACATTTTTCATTTTTCACTTTAAAGACATCAAGAAGTTATGATTAAATTGTTATTTTACCAAATGAAAATATTGAGAATGTATTCAATCAAGGATGACTAGGATGACGTGCTAACATACATCAAACTTAGTCACGTGTATAAATTGGATGTATAATGAAGATACATAACTTATAAAGAAATGAATATTATTTTTAACCTAGAATTACTAACAAATGATTCAATACAATGCAATGAATCGACAAAATTTCAATCATAATCATGATTCATTGAATTCAACATGTAAAATACTTAAATAGAAATAATGAATATTCAAATTGGTGGTAAGAATTCAAGTTCCACGTGTAAAATCACTTGGCTACTCAATGGATATTTTTCATGTAGATATCAAGTGAATAAGCAAAGCACAAACTAGAAGATAAACAATATTAAATAGAAATGCATAATAGTCTATAGAAGTTCATAAATCAGCCATGAAAGAAACATAATAGGGAACCTAATATGATTACAAGTTTCAAATTTTATGAACAATTTTTCAGCGTTCATTAGTTTTATTAGGAAAAAGAAAGCAATACATGATAGCTATCATCCAAATCATACATGATTTCTAAGGTTGGTTTGCATTGATCCATTGCTCCAATACCTCATTTAAGGCAGCAGCAAACTCATGAGATTTGTATGATTTCATTACCAACTCATGTAGCTTTCCCCGAGTGTACCCAATGAACTAGGGGTGTGAACTGTTAAACAAATTGGAGCTTATATTACTCTCATTACTATAGGAACATTGTGATTTTAATGTTTCTTGAATATCAGCATCAGATACAGCATTCCCCTCTTGATCATTGACAAGTGGTACCCTATCTTGCTTAGCAGATGTTAATGGAACCCATAGAGAATCATGTTTTCTAAAAACACTGCTATATCTCAGTATATACCCTTGATTTGCAAAGTACTGATCTAAAAACAAGAATGGACCTTGTTCACACCCAGCACCATCAATATAGCACCACTCCTCTACGTGCAACCAGCACAATCTATAGTTGGAAGATGAGAAATATAAACCAACCTTATAGCTTATACTCATTCATGAATGATGGCAGATGAAGATGATGGACAATAATGGCTGTGATGATGGCGAAGAATGACGAATGATGGTGAATTTTCCCTACACTATTATTGTAATTGTAAGAGAGACCAAAGGATAGGAAAGAAGTATAAGCATCAATATACACTCTTTCACACTTCTTAATTGCTTCTAAGCCTCTAATAGTGATATCCTTCTCGTCTCCCAAACCCAAGTCAATTATAAACAACATCTGTATCCCTACAAATAATGACGCATTATCAGTTCAATTGCATTTAAACTTAAAAGCCCTAACATCCGTAATGATATATAAATGCTACATTCAAAATACCAAGTTAAATAAAATAATGAAATACGAAGAGCTAATCAAATAATGCGTTTGTGATGAATAATCATCAGAACAATTCGATTCTATTCCGCACTCATAGTATGGATCATACGAGCGAAGGCTATTGCGATAACACTGATTTATCTTTGTCATCCTCGGTGTTTAGAAAAACTAGCATGATGCAAATTACTTCCAGTCCTTAGAGATCAGATTTTTTTCATAAGTATGCCATGACTATGACAATGCATCGGTACCGTGTAGCGTCCGTGTTTCCAGAACCATAGCCATATGTTTCTATGGATATTTGCAACTTATGTTTGCGCATGATGTACGAAATCACTTAAGTTTATTATGTTTATTAATTTTTATTAGGTTTATTAAGTTAGAGACTTAGAGACTTAGAGTTGTATCTAACTATTAAGTTTATTAAGTTTTAATAGGTTTTAAAATTCCATTAATTTTTTAATTTTAAATTATCAAAATATTTAATATACAATAAATATATATAAAACACAAAGACTCATCTTTTTTTTTACTTAATAAATTAATTTCAACAAGTTAATGTGTGTATAGCAAGACACACATGATAAACAAACACCTTTCAATTTTTAATTATCAAATTATTTAAACAATAAATATATAAACAATTTAAAAAAAAATAGATGTTTGGCCTTCCAAATAGAAAAACAAATCAAATGGCTACAAAATTTGTAAACTTAATATAACACAACACACATGAAAAGATTATTGGTCTTCAAGCCACTTTCCTAAAAATTTATAAATATTCTTTATGTTAAAAAATATATAAATATATATTTATATATATTTTAAGTTTATATATTTTTATGAAGATAATAAGAATTTATTTTAAAGGCATAAAATTTCATATTATTTGATATAATTTATAATTTATAAAATTATAAAAAATACTTAAAGTGAGAAGATTATTAATAAAAATGTATATTTATTAAATTTAATAAAGATGGAATATTAAAAGCTAAAAGTATAAATTTAACTCAATTATTTAGTTCTTATAAATTTCAATAGGGGCAAACAACTCTGTATTTATCTTTAAATATCAATTTATTTTCATTTAAATATTTTGAAAAATTAATTTTTTTTATAACTAAAAAATTTCATATTTTTTAGTAATTATTTTTTAAAAATTTTTTTAGGCATAAAACAAATTTTTATACTTAAAATAATATTAATATTTACTAGTTTTATTTGTTATTTATGATATTTTTGTAAATAAATTATATTTTATCATACAATGAATTATTTAATCTTTTTATTTGTAGAAATTTTAATGTATGTTCATTTATTTTTTAAAATATCTTTAAAAATTTTAATAATTATAGAAATAATTATTTAATGTTATTGTAGTCTTTATCAATAGTTATTGTAGTCTTTATTAATTGTTTTTTTAGTCATTATTAATATTAAAATTTTTTTTATTTATATATTTTTATAATTATTTATTTATAATATCCTATTTTTATAAGTATACGAAGAGAATGTATCTTTCCAGGATCGCTCATCTGTAGACTATGCCATACGTACCTTTAATATACAAAATTAAATAAAATATTAAAATAAAGAATATATAAAAAAATTTAAATCATTAAAGATTAGTGATGAAAATTATCCCAAACTCAAATAGCTATGGAAAAATCTCTAGCTAAATATATATATTTTGTGAAAATAAAATTTATGGAATAATCACTTGCAATAAAATATATAAAAGTAAAAAAAATCTAGATAATGATTTAGCGATGGATTTTGTCTTTATCTAATTAAATAGGAAAAATCTGTTGCTAATCAGTCACTAATTCATCATAAATATTTAATCTAATATAAAATCAAAAATCTATTACTATTCCCTAGCTAATCCCTCACTAATTAGCTAAATCGACATTATATCATAGTGATATTTTCATTGATTCGTTCATCATTTTCGCATAAATCCACATTTTGAGCACATTTTTAGGTAAAAATTCATTTGGATCAAAGGAGAACTTATCGAAGAATATTTTTTGAGAATTACCATCAACGATTAGGTATTTTGAAACTTCTAAGTCATCATCTTAGCAAATTACCAGTCTTCATCTCTTATTTGGCCTCGGGGATCGAATGTTTTTGCTTCAAGAATCCATAGCACTCGGTTGAACATCGATGAACTCCTCTGTTGTTTTTAGGTTTTCATGAGAGCTTGGAGTATTTATACCGGGTAGTCTTTTAGAAATGTCCACCTCATAAGTTAAGTGAATTAGGAAGATTAGTTTCTAAGTCCAGAAACTTCTTTCTCCATAATCTATATTAGCTTCAAATATTCAAGGCCATAAATCCAAAACCAAGATGAGGATTTGGGAAGGGAAAAGAAAATCATGAAGGAGAGAGGGAGGAGGATTTAAGGAGAGAGAGGAGGATTGATAATTGAGAGCTCTTTTGAGATGGGGTTCTTCTATAATCTAGATCATGTAGGTCATGTGCATTTAATGTTTATCACCATTGAGCTCATACTAATGATGGTCCTCTCATAGTCATCCCTTCAGTACTTTAACATAGAGATAATAATTCATCTTTTTCTCAAGAGTCATTGACAAATCATACCTTTTAGAAAACTAGTCAAGTGTACTTGAAAATTAATTCATATGTATTTTCTTTTTCTCTAGCCTTATATATTATAAATATGAAGAATTGATATGATTTATAAGCATTTATAATTTTAGGTTTGTAAGCACCATACTCTCATGATTAATATATGCTTTCCTTAAGTTTCATTAGAAAGAACCATATGAATAAAAGTAACTTAAAAAACTATCACCACCTTGTGAGTCATAATACACTCACACATGCCATGTAGATTACTAGTAATTATCCTGGATAGTAATAATGTGACTCATACACTAAAAGAGAAACCCTCAAAAAATATTCTATATAAGATTCACCTCAATTGAGAATAAGTTATTAAAAGACATATATAATGGATTAGTTTATAAAAACAGTCATGTTTTTTTCTTCATAAACATCATATTTATAATGATTAACATGCATAAATTTCAAGTTTAAATATATAGGTTTGTCTTGTAAATCTTGGTCGGATGTCTGAAGCAATGTCACTTTCTTGTTATCATATGCAAGAGTGAGCCTCTTGATTTACCTGTCATCATCTTCCATGAAAATAAACACATACTTATGATTAGTTTATTTAATCAAATCCATAATTCAAGTTTTGTTTAATCATCTCATTCATCAATTTCTATTTCACAATATAAATCAAACATATTTATTAATATTAAAAATCATATATACATCACATATATAGAATTACATAAACTTTAATATTAGATATAGCCTAACATTGGAAAGAGATTCATAAGATTTAAGAAAAGAAGTCTCGCGAACACAAATTTCTAATAACCATCAAAAGAATCTAGGACACAAATTCTAATCTTATGTAATTTTAATTGATTTTCTTAATTCTACATAGGGGGGGTTTGAGAGTTGTGCTCTTCAACTCTGGTGTTTAGCTTGTCTTACATCCCTTGCTTTCCTATGATTTTTTTGGGGAGTATGAAAATAGCCCTAGGGTTAGTTATTTCATTTTGATTATTGATTGCTACACATTGAAGAAGGTTGAAATTTTCTTTACTTTTTTCAGTTATACTTCATTATTTATATATATTTTTGAGTAGAAGATCATAGCTCTTGGAAGATGTCATAATTTTGGCTTTCACCTCTTGAGCTCGAGGTTATAACTCTGGAAAGTGGTTGTAGCTTTGGAATGTCTCATTTATATGATACTATCATTGATCTTTCTTGTGCATGATATGGATGTGATAATGAGAATGGACTTGATACAAAAAATTTTATCTCTTGTGCATCAAATGATTATGGTGTTGGGTATGACTATGAATTTAGTCTTGACCTTTCTCATATATCATATGGTCATAGTATTGCAAAAGGGCTACAACATTGTAAAGTAGTCATGACACTTGCAATTAGCGCAAACATAAAAATCATGACTTTACTTTTTATTGAGGACAATAGTCATGAAGTTGAAAAATAGTCATACTCTAGTAAATACATTATACAATATTTTGTGTCCAAAATTCATAGTATGAGATAATTATCATAGTTTTATCTTGAGTAGTTTTGATTTTATAATGTTCTAAAATTTAAAATATTATAGCATTATGAAAAGGTTGCATCTCTAACTTGAGACTATAAAATATTGTCAAATATAAAGTCGCAACAATAACAAGTAGTTATGACTTTTAATATTAGTGTGGTATTTCATTAGTATGACATGAAATAAATATCACTACAATTTAATTATCATGAGAAAAGTAGGGTAGCAATTATGTGATAATATCATAGCCACAAAGAATGTATTGCATAATTAAATAATAATGCTAATAATGTGATAGAGTCATAGCATATAAATATTACAATGAGTAATTAGTAAATTTTTGGTTAAAAATGATGTCAAAACTTCTTGATAATTTATAAATTACTAAGTCACCAAATATCTCCAAAAATATATCAATTTCATGACTATTCATTAAAATCTACAAAAATTCCAGAGTCATGAAATCAATTTAATTAAGTCAAATTTCAATACTTATAATTCAACTAATAGTACTAAGATTCGCAAGAATATTTGGTAATTTAAATACTAAATACTTACAAAATCACATTTTGATCGATATCTACACTTATGTCACTCTTACTACTTAAATGACTCATTTTATTGTAGAACTTTATTGGAAAAAAGATATTATCCATTGAGCTTTTGAGATCATGTCTCAAATACAAAAAAGTAACTAGTACGTTGATATCACATTGATTATTGGGGATGATTGAGATGGAGACCAAAAACCAAAAATAGTTACTAATTAATTTCTCGATCCAACTATATTAATTAATTTGACATTTTGATTTAAATCTTTAATTATTCTCCTTTTATATATTTACAAAAAGTACTATATATTTCACAAATTTTTTAACCCAAATTTGTTTATATATATATATATCAAACTATTAGAAATATATATGTAAACAGTTATGATCTATCCAAATATATATATTCACAAACACACACACACGCACACATATATATATTAGACTCTAAAATTATAACCATGTGCACACACCAATTATATTCTTCCTAAAACTAACAGAATATAACTGTATATACAAAATATTGTGCCTCAAAAAAGTAGAATATGCAAAAAAAAATCACAAATTATAAATATCAACAATCCATAAAAATGCTCACAACAAAGTCAATTTATAAAATGAATTGAAAACACTTTAATATTAACTTTTGGTTTTATTTCCATGCTAATGCTCTTCCAATGGATGTTCAAGCATCCATGAGCACACCATGGATCATCTCCTCAGCACGAGCACAACATGAACAATCTTATTTTCACTAGCACAACATGAACAGTTGCAAGCCCTTTGTGTATATAAAAAAATTAGAAAAAATATACCTCCCATTTTTTTTGTTACAGAAGTGAAAGTAAGTTTACAGAAAACCTTTGTAACCTTACCCAAAAGAAATAAAATAAAAGGGTTCTATTTATCCCCCTTTACAAATATGTTGCACATACTTAAAATGGATATCTCCACTTGCATGATTGTTTGGCACTCAAAGTACGAATTATTTTAGATTAATTTGTATTAAATTTACAATGTATTTGTATGTAATATGGACTTATAATCAAAAAAAATCACTAAATCATGATATTTATGGACTAAGATGAATAATTGTAAAATTAGATGTAACTTAAGTTGAATTAAAGAACCCATTGGAAAACTAAATTGGAGGGGAGAATGACAAAGGAAAAGTCATGACATTTCTATTTTCATCACTTAGTTGCACTAGTAGATGCTTATTGAATATTTTTGATAGTATTTCTTAGTCACAACTCTACAAAACAAGTCATTACAATCTTTACACATCGTGATTCTCTCACTGAGTTATCAAAATCTTTTTATTGTATAATATTTTTTTTGTTGCAAAGATATTATATTGTGACGCATAGTGCATTAATACCAATATATCATTTTTTGATGACCTTATTTTCATGACACATCAACCAAGTGTCATATTATTACAAAAGTCATGGTATATTCTAGTATAAAAATATTTTCATTACATCGTCAAAATTAGATAATACCAAATTATCTTTAGTTATGACAAACTTTTCCCACCATGAATTTTACTCTAGAAAGGAACATCCTCAATCATTACATTTTTATCTATATGACTTTGTGTTACAAAGAGGGAATACTTCAATTATAGGCATCCTTGCTACCATGACTTTGAGTTCCAGAGAAGAAATTTCTCAGTCATGACATTCTCTCTACCATGACTTTGAGTTCTTGAGAAGAATTATCTCAGTCACAATATTTCTTTGCTATTGTAACTTTTATGCTCCAAACAAGATTCAAAATGATGAAAAAGTCAATGGAAAATCAGCACAACATTTCAATGGGAACTCAATGGTTTAAAAGAAGGACATAAAGATTTTGCCAAAAAAAGGTGATTCAGATTTCAAGCTCAATAGCATACAAACCTCTAGGCGACATAAATTTCAATCACAAATTAGAGTCAAATTAAAGGTATTTTGATTGAAAAAATAATTTGAGACATAAACCTCATGTCGATTGTCATTTGAAAACCCTCGAATTAGCGAGATGAACCATGAAACATATCATGTGAATTATTCTCCATTATTAGGCTTATTAAAGATCTAGGGTTGGTTTATATGTGTGTGTTTGATGACTAAGTTTGTATAATATTTAATTATAGTAATGTTATGTTTGAAATATTGATGGATGTTAATATTATTTAAAATAGAGATTAAGGGTTCCACTCTAATTTATATTTATACATGTTAGTAGTGTTGGATAGTGATAGATAAGTCATGTGACATACTCATAAGATTTGTAATAGCCCTCTACGCTTATCCCATGAGATAAACATATGCATGGAAATTCAATGTTTAAGTAAGTTTAATCGATATAAGTAGGATGCTCACAAAGTCAAAAAAAATATTTGTATTTATAATCATTCCACTATACATATTCTAGAACAACTAACTTTAAGATGATATAGGTATTATATAAAATATTTGACCTTGGGATTTCACCATAATGTGAGATATTTTGGTTGTGATGGATGATAATAGTTAAGTTATAAGACACATGCATGTAGATGTCATAACTATGAATCACTTTCTCTTGTATGATTTCCATGAGTAAAATCAATATGAAGAAATATGTTAATTGATGTGAGTTTGATACTCAAGAAGCCAAAAGTATAAATGTAATTAATATCATATTACTTCGTGTCTTTTATGATCTTGGAGGTTAGAGAATATAAATACATCCTCATGAAAGTTATCAAGAGAAATTGACATATTACCTAAATGGAATAGATATGTGTGGATGACTCATGATTGGAACAAGTGTAATTTTGATGTTAAAATACCAAAGGCACAACTAAGAGGGAATAATCTTTAGTAGTGATAGTCGAAGGTTCATAACCATACTATATGATAATAGAGCACTAGGTTAATTCAACAATTATATATATATATATATATATATATATATATATCATTCATCCAATAATCAAACATATATTTTTCTAATTATATAGAAATCTCATTATATATAAGGATGTAAGTCAAATCCAAAAGTATAAATATCTTTTCTAAACTCAAACATATGTTTTCAACTAGAGTAGCAAGTAGTTCATTATTAGATGATTAAATTACTCACATAATTTATATGAGATCGATATATTGACTTACGTCCACTTTTACTATTTGCATGACTCATATACTTGTAGATATTTATTGAACAAAATTAATAACCAATGAGCTTTTGGGACAGTGTCACAAACAAAAAATTTTGGCAACATAACAAAGTTGCAACTTCTAACTAACAAAATTTAATGGCTTTGTTAGCATTTTCAGAAAAGTCACTAAAAATACATTGCATGCATGAGTTTTCTGATAAACAACTCTCACACTTTGTTTTTTTTCAAAACAACATTTATTTGAAAAGAAAAATTAATGGTAAAGATTTCTAAAGTTAATTCCATGATTATCTAATGAGAGTACTCATGGTCTCATTTAATTAAATTAATATTAAAAAACAATAAATTCAAACCAACCCTAAAAATAAAAACTAGTTTGTCCAAACATGGGGAGACCCAACAAAGGTTTGTGGATGACCTTTTCATTATAACTACTAATACTTGTAAAGAAATAATTTGGATGAAATTTTTTTTTTGTAGACTTGCATATATGATAGGATACATATACTATATGATGCAACAGTTAAAATATTATATATCTTTCTAAAAAATAAATCTTCTATAATCAGTTAAAATATATTAATATACTATAACATTATACATGAAATATATTAGATAAAAAGTTAGTAGTTCATAATAAATTACACAAAGATAAAAATATAATTGATATCTTTACCAAATCATTATTCTCAACAAAATTTAATTTATTTAAGTTATGTGTTGACATGTATCTATCAACCAATTTTTCAATTTCAAAATAATAATATATAATTGTTATTTTAAGTATGCTTATTTTATTTTAAGTGAAACAAAAACATGAGATAATTTCTCACATTCCAAAATTTAAATAAATTAAAAAAAAAGAACATTTTCATTTTTTACTTGAGGCAAGCTTGGTGCTTCTTGGATGGAGGAAGTTCCTCCATTGGGACCATTTTAAAACAAAAAAAAAACATTTCTTTTGTTTTTTTTTTCTTGTCCATGCTATATTTTTTTAATCGAAGAAGAGTGGCAACTCCATCTTTCTCTAGCATTTTTTTTCTGGACAAAACATAGTTTTCTCTTTCACTTTGTCTTTCTATCTCTCTCTCTCTCTCTCAATTTAAAACAAAGTTTTTTGTGTGTGTGCTAGCAGTGCTTCCTCTTTCTTTTTTCTAGAAGCTATAATGTAGTTGTTGTGTTAAGGTGTTGAGTTGTAGTGTTGAGGTGTTGAGATACTATTTGAAGTTGAGTTGTAGTATTGAGTTGTTATAAATATATATAATGTTATATGCACATTCACACACTCACAAGTAGTTATATTAAAATATGTAGTTTTTAGAGATGTTATTGAATAATAACATCACTATATTTTAGTAGGTTCTAAAATAATTTCCATATACACACATGCTTACCCACACAACATGATTAATTTCTATAAGATAAACATCTTTATGGGTTGAATTTATACCTATAAATCTCCTTGATACCTATTATATATCTATCCATATTGATGAAGCATTATTCTAGATTAGGAAAATACATGCAAAAGGTCATATCTCACAGATGAATTCGAAAATCATCCAACAAAAAAAAATTTAAAACTTTTGATATATATATATATATCTTTTAATTTTAAAAAAATCAAACCCCTTTTTCAAAATTGAAAAGACATTTCACAATTGTTGGGTGCTTTTCAAATTTGAAAATCACGCATGAACCAAATCATAAATATTTTCAATATTGAGCTTCGATACATAAAATTTCCATAAAAAACATATCATGTATAAAGTTACTAGAAATGAAGTAGAGAGAAGTTTGTTTTGGTATATAATTCATAAAAAATTGAAAAAAAAACTCAAGTTTTAATATTTAAAAAATTGTACACAAAACTATTAAGTAATTAAGTTATGGTGCACTCATTTATAGTGATATGAAATTATCTTTAATTTAAACAAAGGAATCTAAATACAAATTGCCCTTTCATAAACTCATCGAGCTTAACGAGCTACTGGAAGCTCTTTAAGCTCATCCAGCTTAATGATCTTCCAGAAGCTCATTAATTTCATCTAGATTCACGAGCTCCTGGAAGCTTGTTAAGATCATCAACCTTTATGAGCTCTTGGAAACTCCTACGAGCTCGTTATGAACTAGACGAGTTCATGGAACCTCTGCACATGCTTCCAAAAGTTTGTGGAGCTTCCATGAGCTCCATTGAGCTCATTAATGAAGCTTCTAGGAATTACATCGAGTGAGCTAATTATGAGCTCCAGCAAGCTCGATTAACTTTATTAAGCTGAACAAGCTCCTAGAAGATTGTTAAACTCATCAAGCTTCTTGAGCTCATGGTAGCTCATCAATCTTCATAAACTTGCTGGAGCTCATCCATTTCATTACAAGATGGATGACCTCGTGGAAGCTTTGGACAAGCTTTCTGGAGTTTGTGGAGCTTCTAGGAGCTCCATTAAGCTACATGAGCTCATAGTGCTTATTAACTTCCTTTCCAGCTTCCAGGAGCTCCATCAAGCTCTAGGAACTCCTGAAAACTCCTAGAGCTCCATCAAGAACTTTGAGCATGTGGCTGCGTGGAGTTCTAACATAGCACATAAGAAGTTAGGTTTTTTGTTTAAAAAAGGGTATTTTTATATTAACAATATTTAGTGCAATAAATAATTATTAGTTGAGAGTCTGGCACTAAATTATTAAATTATTAAAACTTATGTTCTATTTTGTAATTATTTTAATGATAATGCACCAAAACATATTTTTCCCAGTGAAGTATTTAGTTTTATATAACCAAAAATATAAATATTATCTTATTTAACGATGAGTATGACAATATTTACATCCTTAAAAAATCATCATGTTTACCTTTGCATGAGGTGTGCCACAAACATCGATTACTCACCTCCATTCATCATCCAATAAGCATCGAGATATATTGCACATTCTATCAATTGTATTATAAGGGTTGTAGTACTTGGCCTTCATTTAGTTATATAACTTCTAAACATATTTCAACAATATTGAAGATTCTAGGTTTTGCATGCTTCGTCTAATTTATATTTTTCCTATATTTGATTGAAATAAATGTCTTTGTTAAACAATAAAATTAAAATTTTGATGAATAATAATTGATGTACCGATACTTAGGCACACATATTTTCCTTTATATGTTCACTAACATGATTCCAATATTTTTCTAAATATGTTCGTATTTGGTGTACATTACATTGAGATCGTACCAAAGGTGCTTTCTTTCCTCGCTTCCCTTCCCCTATTTTTACCTACTCATCTCCCATCTATATTATTCAAAAGTCATGTAACACATGCCTTATTACACATAAAAAGCCTAATAATGTGTTTTTATGTGTTTATGCATAATGTTTATCAATATATTTGATGTGAAGTGTGTGTTTACATGTTTAGGATGGAAATACGTAAGAATCTTGTGCGACATTTGATGAAGTCTTGGTGATTAAATTTTAAACACCAAAATTTTCTTCCATCAAATTTATATAAAATAAGGGTTTCAAATAAATCAATGATTAAAATACCTTTGATAAAAATCTTTTTGTGATGGTTGAAAAAATCAATGTGTCTAAATTGTAGTTCTAAAATTCTTCTCTATTTGAATTTGTATATAATTATATGGTTTCAAAAAAATAAGTAACAAAATTTTTCATTTTGTATGATTTTTTTTCTACCTCTTTTATTTTGCCTAAATAGTGATTGGGTGATCATGTTTCGATGAGTATTTTTGAATGCATGCTCCAATACCTAAATTTTTAAAATTTTTAGATGTCTAAGAAAACACATAATAAATTTCAATCCTAAACAACTCCCAAAGAGATGGAGATGTTAAAAACAAGATCTTGAGATATGATTTTATATTCTTCCTCATATAAAAAAATTGCCAAGAACATTGTACTTTCCACCATAGTTTGGTCCCCATCACTTAAATACAATTCACGTCGAATACATCATGGATCAATTAAGGTGTGTGTCTCAAACACAAATAAGTTTAAAATTAATTAATGTGACGATGACAACTTTAATTATACATAGTTTTATGATTGCCAACATTTTATTCTAATAAGTTTTTTAACAATATTTATTAGAAAAATAATAAAATTATATTAAAATAGTACTTATTTCTTACTTAATATTCATGTTTTATAACAACCATCAATTAGCAATTACAAATACTTACCTATATTTTTTAAAATCCTACTTTTTTATTATAAAAATTATTGTAATAATTGTTGCAAAATAAATTGTATATTAAAGGCTTGAAAATCAAATGGAGAAAACAATCATGCAATTCAAATTAAACAATAAAAGTAGGTCACACAAAATTAGCCTATGAGTCTTCCTCCAATGTGAACCTACTACCATTTTAATATTTCTCCTACATCTAAAAAAAATGTATGTCCAATCTAGCACCCCAAACACATTCAATATGCATGTGTTGTAATAGTACAATTAATGATTGAATGGAAGTAAATGACATTTGAAAAATTAAGATAGATGCAATAAAAATTAATTGGTATTTGGCCTTATCTACCATAAAGATAAATGGCTATTAATTTTTGCAACTCTTATACATTATAATTAAATAAAATATCACAATTTATCTGGAGGTTATACCCAATCCACTAGTCTTCCTCTGAGATTATAGTATTAATTTAAAAAATTAAAGAGACTCGTTTGATGAGTCTTGAATACAAGACTATAGTTAGTAGATCAAAACACTTGTCATTGTATCTAGGCATTAACATCCAATATAAATATGAGTTACGTGAACTATCTTAGTGATCAAATATCCTAGTAATATTCTTACATAAATATTATAAATTTTAGAGTTATAATAAAATATTTGTGTTAGTGTTTGGTATAAAGGTAGTAAGTCTCAAGTTCGAGACTCATTAAATGTAGTTTCCATGATTTTTAAAGATAAAATTATTTAGAAATCAACCCTTCAAAATCTTATGTGAATCAGAAGTATTATGCATTTGGTATGGCCAATTTCACTATTTAGTTATTTTATAAAAATTAAGCTATTTTAATCAATAATCAAAATTTTGATATTAAAATTAAAATTAAAATCTTAATTAAAATTATATTAAAATAAAATACTTAAAGTTGTATCCTTCTTATTAATTATAACCAATAAAATATTAAAATGTATAATTTTTTATAGTTTATTATGATTTTAAATATTTCAAAATAAATTAATAATTTTACGAGTGTTTGAATTAACAAATTGTAAAAATTAACATTTTTTTTATTTTATAATTTTATTAATTTTATAATTTTGAATATTGTAATTTTAGTATTATTATAATTTAATAATTTTTAAATTTTGAGTTTTATTTTGATAATTTTTTCATGACTATAATTTTATAATATAATAACTTTAATATTTTATAATAACCATAATTTTATGCTTAATAAAATTTAAAATTTTCAATGTATATGATAATTCAATTGTATAAATAATAAATTTTTTTAAATGCTATCTATTTAAACTGTTATATTTTTTTTAAGTTTTAAATTTTTATAAATTTTATGATTTTTTATGATTTTTGTATATTATATAATTTTTATAATTGTGAGGATCTTTATAATTTATATGATCTGAAAATTTTTATATAATATTATATAAAAATTATAAAAAACAATAATTTTTTTAAATTATTAAATTAAATTTTGTATAATTTTCATAGTTACAAAATAAATTGACTTTTATAAAAATTATAAATTTATTAGTATAAATGTTAATTTGTTTAATTATAAAAACTAAAAATTTAAAAATTTAAAAATTATGAAATTATAAAATTTTTCTATTTAATGATTCTAATATATTTTAGTTGATATATTTTGTAAATGTTTAGCACTTTTTTTATCATTAAAAACTTTGTGAATATATTTATTTAGTGCACTTGAAATGTTTAATTTAGAACTCAATTCATATTTAACTTTTCTATTTTGAAAAGTACAAGTTATAATTAAATAAAATTGAGTCCATAAATTTTATTTAAACTAAATGAATAAATTGCATTCGAAATTTAAACATACAGTTCACAAATCAAAAATTTATAAAAAATTCAATATGCACAATAATAATTAAAGACCGATATATTTTGCCAAAACAAATAACATGTGCTAAATACCCATTCACACGTACTAAATTATGTAAAACAAACAATGGCAAAAAATTTTATTTTAAATCAAAATTAATTTTCTATAATATAAAACCTTATAATTTGAAAATTTAGAATAAAAATGTAAAAACGAGATTTTGGGGAAAATTCGCCATAAATTTTTATGTGTTACTATTTTGGTCAAATGTTTAAATCAACAACTTTAATTGGCTGGGAAATTAGTCAAGTCAACTCTTCAATAAAGTTTATGGATAGAAAGGACTCTATGTCTAGAAACACTTCAAACAATTTTCTATAACTACTAGAAAAATAGAACCATGTCCAACTTGTAGAAAAAGAAAATACATAATATTGCAACTTTATTTTAGTGTAAAAACTTATTATTTGTGACATAGTCCTAAATACTAAATGGGTGATTGATTTTGTCAAATAGAGATTCACAAGTATATAGTTTGTATATATAATAAATATTGATATAAGTCTAGAGAATAATACCATAATTTTATGCGAGCAGTTTGATCAATAAATGATAAACTAATTACTACTCAAATAAAGTAGATAAACTTTAATTTTGGAAACATACTTAGACTTCTAGATTGACTCACCATCATGTGTATGAGATTTTTTTAGTACAAGTATATTATTATACTAGATTGTTAGATAAATAGTAGATTGATGTGAATTACATTTTGCTCACTTATCATATATATTGGTATTACCCTTGGACTATCACTACTATGGATAATTCACTTATAATTGTACCTTATATATTTAATCACCAAAATCATACTTGTTCTGCTCTTGGGTCATTTATATATCTACTCCTTTTAGATAATACATCAACTACCATTGATGACTATTTCAAATATGTATGTCAATTCTTTGACTTCTTAAGTCATGACTGATGTGAAATGATGCGATAATAATTATATTTGTGCTTTCAACTTCATAAGCATCATAATTCTATCAATTAACATATATTTTCTTATAAATTTCACCTATAAAAATCATACAAGAAAATTTGTTTCCCATGATTGACACCATTTTAGGAAATGCTTCAGCTTGTGTGTCTTGTGACTTGCATATCATCATTTATCACAGTCAACATATGGCTTTCATATTATGGTTAAACCTTTATGTAAGATGATCTTTATATTGCTCATATTATTTAAAGATTTGTTCTTATAAAATATACATAATGGAATGGTCATAAATTTATTTGTCATCAACTTCATAATTATTATACTCACATCAATTAAACTTACCTAAATTTATGATTTCTAAGTATAGATTCATCTCATGGGATAAGATTAGAATGGAATATCACTTTATTCATTTTAAATCTCGTGAGTGTATCCCATGTATTACATGTCACTATTAGCCATGACCAAAATACATAAATATATGTTAGAATGAAACTCTAAATCTTTGTTCTAAATAACATATATTTCCATAAATAATCAAATCTTAATATTACAACAAATAAATATTATACAATCACAATCAACATATGAAAATACAATAAACTAATGCTAGATCTCTATGTTGCATGATAGTAGGAAAGAATTTGCAAGATATATTTTGAGATTCATATCATCAAATCAATAATTTTTAATGATAGCTGGTGTGATGATCTAAGTCTTAATTCCTATTATCAATCAATCATTACATGCACTTGCTTTGAATTTGAATTTAAGGAGGGGTTGGAATTCATATCGCCTAGTATTTTGAATGCTCTTGCCCTTGATAACCAAATCCCTTTCTTTACTTTTGGAAAAATTCCCAAGTCAGCTTTTATACCATTGGGGTCCCATCTAGTTGCTTTGCAGCATTTCAAGTTGGAAGTCATGACTTTAGGTTAAGGTCATGGCTTTATCATTACTTTGAATTGCATATGGCAATAAGAATACCACAGCTAATAAATTCATTCTCTAAAATACATAGTCATGGCAGCAAAGCAAAAAAAAAAGAGAGAATTAATCTCTAGACCAAATAGTTATGATGGAAATAATTGTATGAAAGATAAATTTTTTCTCTGAAACATAAAGTGGTGGTAACAAAAAAATCATGATTAAAGATGTTCTTCTCTGGACTGGAGTAAAAATATTATAGCAAAAAAAAAATGTCTACAACTAAAGATTACTCAGTGTTATATAATTTTAGCTATGTAATGAATATATTGTGGTATTAGAAAATGTTAGGACTTTCTTGTATCAGTGTGAGACTTGATTACCATGATGTGAAAATAAAATTATGACCAAATTTGTATTTTAGTACTAATATGCTCACTCCAAAATAATGTTGTGACTACAAAAAAGTGTTTGCAATAAAAAGACTATGATAATTAGGTGATAAAGTTGCAATACGGAAAGATTATCACAACTCATTTTGTAGAGCCATGATCAAGAAAAACTATAATGACTACTCAATAAGCTTGTGATTGTCAAGTCATAACATTAGAAATATCATGACTTTTCATTACATTCTTGCCCTCAAATTTAACATCATGAATTTCATTAATTCTAGTCAAATTACATCCAATTTCACTACTATTTATTTAATTCCATAAAATTTATAATAAAGTGAAATCTCACTTTACTTTCAAATCCATTACAAACACTTTATGAAATAACCCAAAAATATTTGATATATTGAGTATCGAATGAACTCACACATTAAAAATATTGCTCATCTTCAAGCAAAAAGTCTCTATCTCTCTTAAAATATTTTAGAATAACAAACAATAAATAAGAAATATAACACAAACAAAAGGCTTTTCTATGACTAGGTTTGTAAGCTATGACATCTTCCATTGGGTAAGGATTCTCAAATCTATAAATTTTTAATTTGTGCATAAATCAATAAAATACATTGAGTTTAATTTTCTTTCATCAAAACTAAAAATAATTACTTGGGTTGGCATTCAAGAAGTGCTAGCCTAGTTCAATATCAAGAGCTAGCCTAGTTTTTTGGCTTACACTCCACTCTTATTGGATTTTTATGAATATGTCATGGTACTAAATAGTCATGATTCTGATTGTTCAACTATCTCAAATTCAAGTTGTTGTTCTCATTTGCAATACTTTAGTTACTACCCATTCACAATAAAGTATGTTCCATTTTACAATTTCAGCAAAATTATTTCATATAGCATTACTGTTGTGCCTAAAAAAAATGATACCACCAAGACTTCAACTTTCATACAAATAACTTAAGAAGTAAGTTTAATATCAACACTTTTTCTCCTATTTTGAATTCATTTCTTTATTGATTCTTGCCATGTTATTTTTCATATTGTTTTTATAAATTTGAGTTATTTCATAAGCGATATTTCATATATTTTCACCTAATAATTTATTTATTTTATTGCCTACCATGCTTGATATTTAAATTTGACTAGTAAATGACTAATAACCATGCTTGGTATTTTTGAGTAGAGTTCACATATAATTATAACAAGAACAACATACCTCCACTTTACTAGAGCTGGAAGAGTCTTCTCCTATTTGTCCTTCATTTCAGAATGCCATGAGGAAGACGACTGTGCTATAGTGTCTAGCATCATCCTAACATTTGATTTAAATAAAAATAAAATATATGAAATACATGACATTAGATGTGATGTTTTATAATTCATTATTTTAATATTTAATACAAAAACTATTTTTAAAGAATCTTATTATGCGCGTGCGTGCGTGTATATATATATATTAACAAAATTAATTTAATATGAATTAGTTAATTTGATTTAATAAAATCAAATAATTCAACTCTAATTTATTATTTTAATTATATACACATACATATTTTAAATAAATAAATAATTTTAAAATATTTCTTACGGCTCAAATAAAGGCTATGGAAGGGATGTTGGACTAAATAAGATATCAGGCTCACAATGCAAATTATTTTATACTATAATTTATATTAATTATAATTCATACTATTATAAAATTATAATTGTACTCATTCACTTATTTAAAATAATTTATGTCATTTATTACTTAACACTTATTAAACTACTCTTGTTAAGATTATAGATACCAATTGATTGAATTAGATCACTAATAATCTAATTCAATCAATCCTTAATTATTTCTTTGAGATTTTTGACTTAACTCATTTAAAATGCCAAATCAAAATGTACCTGTAGGATTTGGCAATATCAAAATAATAAGATTCCTCAAAGGGACATCATCATTCATTCTAATAGGACATGGACTCCATTAGCAATCAATATTTATCATGTATTTGATAAAGTTATCTAAGTGATATAGTTTTTTAATATATTTATAAACCTTACTCTTTATGAATCAAAATGACTATTAATAAGTACACATAAATATTAATTACTTTAAGAATAAAAATAACAGTATTCATAATAACAATGATATATTTTATTTTATAAGTCATTACATAATGATCGCACTATAGTGGTCTCATTTAATATACTCGATTGTACTAGTATTAGAAGTTAGAACTTTACCATTTACTAAAGTCAAGATAGACCTGCTAAAATATAACACTACAATCTTACAGATAAATAATCTAACTTTATATAGATTATGAATAATAAACTTATATTTTATGAGAATTAATGATTTGGTATTCTATTTGCAAGCCATATTCTAGCCACCAAATTATTTATAGTGAAGAATAAAGGATATATGTATTTCCATAAATCAAGCAATTGTAAAATCTTTTATAAAATAAGAAAAAGATGTAAATCAAAAAAATAAAAAAATAATCAAAAATAGCTTTTAGTTTAAATAAGTTACAACTATGACAAGCTTTTACAAAAACTAGTATATGGGGAGATATATGTAGGTTAGTTTTGAATGTTATTCGATATGTCCATAATGCTTTTTCTAACCATTAAGACCAATCCTTTTTTTATGGATTGATTATCTTTTCTAATATGTTATTGATCAACTTGTTTGAGATTTCTATTTTCTCAAATGTTTATAAATAACTGAAGTCTCTTCTTATGATCCGTGTCATGCTTAACCAATTACTAAGTAACTTATACAAAAATGACTTTATCACTTATGATTATATTGTGACGTGCCAAAGCAAGTGAAAATATTATTAGATAAAAAACTCACCACTATCTTGGCATCTTTCTTTTGTGTCTCTATTGCCTCAACCCATTTAGACTCATAATCCTATTTTAACAACATGTATTCTTTTCCAAAAAAATGAAAGAATAGCACCGTAAAGTTTATCCCGCATATATTAAAAATTTCCACTTCAATAATATTATTGAGTGATATTTTGTCATGCCTAGATATGCTACCCATTTTTTGATATCTATCACATTTTCACACAATATCCTAGCAATCCATGAATAATTATGGCACAAAAAAATTCATATTGCAATAATTTTTGGATAATTTTGTTACCTTCAAAAAATATCTCCGTAAGGGTAAGAATAGTATTTGAACATAATCTTCGTATGTTCATCTTTTATTACACATCTCTTAAAGATGGTGTATGTTCATACACCATCTTATAGCATTATAAGTAAATCATTTAATGTGTAGTTTCTTATGTCAAAAAAAACACTTCTTTTCTATTGAAAAGTTATAGAAGGAGGAAGGGCATCGCATGCCAAATAATTAACAAAATTGACAAAATTGGGTAATTGAGTTTTCAACATACAAAGTTGTTCATTTGAAAAGTTCTCCAAAATTTCAGCTTCTCCTTCATGATTTATTTTGTATTCTAAGCAAGACAAACAATCGGATATCACATTGTTGTTCTCCTTCTTATATTTTATCTTTTATATCAAATCCTTAAAGAAAAATTGTCAATCTTATCAGTCTTATCTTAGTTTCTTTCTTTTTCATTAGTTACTGCATGTTTACCTTCTTTGATTTCTATCCTAGTTTAGCTTCAAGTGTGCATGTACTTGTATTGCATGTAATCATAAATGGCGCCCCCAATACGATATTGTTAAAATCTAGCTTTGTATCAAATTCATCTTTAGCTCTCAATTTTTGGGTCCAAAAGTATTGGATCAGTCTTATCTCTGATTCATACAAGTATGGTGACTACAAAAAATACAAAACAAAAGAAAAACAAAATCAAAACAAAAAACAAAACAAAAAACAAAATAAAAAACAAAACAAAACAAAAAACAAACCAAAAATACAAATAAAATGTAGAACAAAAACTATGCAAAAATTATTATCAGAAAAATTAGAAATATAAATATTCATTTGTAAAGATAGTTGCGTTAATTCATGTTGAACAATCAAACTAAAATAATTCTTGGCAATCATACCAAACACTTTTTGGGATTTTATTATAGTGTCAATACTTATCATATATGATATGGTCGCAAAATATCACTAAATAATTGATTTTATCCCATGGAAATTCACAAGTATAAGGATCATATAAGTAGTAAAGATAAATATAATTTTAGATATCAATCCCATAAAAATTTTGTAAGCAATTTTATTAACTAATAGTGAACTAACTACTACTTAAGTTGAGCAAGTAGACTTGGATATAAAAAAGATACCTCAACTCTAAAACTGATATTTTTCTATATGTATGATAAGATTTTTATAATATTAGAATAATATTATGCTGGGTTGTCAATTAAATGGTAGATTGACATGAATTGCTCATTTTCCTTTTAGCATATAAAATGGTTATCACCCTTAGACTATCTTCAGCAATTTTGGTTCTCTCATAGTTGTACCTTCGGCATTTGACCACTAAATTCATATTTATTATGTTCACATATCATTCATGTATCTACTCAATTTAGACACTACATTAATAGCCCTTGATGACTTCTTTGAATATATTTTTTTATATTCCGACCTTTGAAGTAATGAAAGATAGGGAATAATATGTTAATAATTTTCCAACCTCTAAGCACCATAATCATGTTAATTAACATACAACTTCATACATATTTCATGTATAGAAATCATATACGAGAAAATGATTTGAATGGTTATTACCACATAATGGAATACCTTTGCTTAAAATTATCTCATGACTTACATGTCATCGTTTACCATAGTTGGCACATGACGCTCACAATTTAATGAAACTACTGGATTAGATGTTCTATGTAATTGCCAAATTATTTGAATGTCTATTGATTAAACTTTATTTATGTTATCGTTTTCATGAGCACCATATTCACATCAATTAAACTTAGATAAATTTAGAGTTTTTATGTATAGATTCATCACATGAGATAAGTTTAGAAGGGCCATCACTTTAGTTGGATCAAATCTTCTGAGTAGGTCTCAAGACCTACCTGTCATCATCTATCAGGGCCAATTCACATAAATTTATGTTAGAATAAACTCTAAATCTCTATTCTAAATAATATCAATTTTCATCAATGATCAAACCATAACATCACAACAAATAAACATTAGACAACCATAATCACCATAAACAAATATAATAAATCAGCCCAAAATCTTTATTTAGCATGACATTTGGTAATAATTCATGCATGATATTTTGTAGTTCATCTCATCAAATTGACGTTTTTCAATGATAACTAACATGAAGATCTAAGTATCAAATCCTTTTATCAATCAAGTATTATTTGCATTCACTAAAAATTTGACCCAAGTAAAGATTGGAATTCACACTACCTAGTAATTCTATGCTCTTGGAATTGAAATCCATATCCCCATCTTTTCTTATGGAAAAATATTTTAGTACCCCTTTTATACCAACAAAGTCCCACCTAGTTTCTCTAGGCATTTCTTGCAAGAAGTCAAGATATTAGGTTGAGGCTATGATTTTATTATTACTTTGAATCTCTTATAGTGTTCTGAAATCATGATGGCAAAGGAATATCATGACTGAAATAATTCTTTTATTGAACTCAATGTCATGGAAGCAAGAATGACATGGCTAATAAACTTATTTCTATGACACTAAGTCATGGAATCAAAAATGATACAATCGAGGCAATTACACTCGGGAACAAATATTCATAATGGAAAGAATACAATAGCTAAGAAATTTCCTCTCTGAAATACAGTCATGGTGGTAAAAATGCCATGATAGAGGATGTTTCTCTATGGAGTAATAATGTAGAAAAAAAATATTATGACTAAATATTATTTAGTGTCATGTGATTTTATCTATGTAATGAACATGTCATGACAATATAAAATATCACAACATCTTGAACTAGGATAGTAGTTTAATATGTCTTGTTTTGTAGAGTCGTAACCAATAAAAATTACTATGACAACTCAACAAGTTTGTTATTGTGTAACTGAGTCATGATATTGGAATTATCATGTTTTTCTATTATATATATATATATATATATATATATAATCAAAATCCTTTCATTTTACTCCAAAATTTAGTAGAAACACATAATTAGAATACCATGAAATAGCCTAAAAAAGTTAGTGCCAAAGACACGGCCCCTTTCTAAAAATGAGAACAAATATCTTCGGTCCAAAAGAATAAAAAATGCTTTTATTCTCCAAAATTTAAATTATACTTATGGAGAAAAAAAATTTTGAATCTTATGAAAGTTTTTCAAAAATGCTTTTGTATCTTTTTTCTCTAAAATACATGCCAAACCAACTATTGCAATGTTTTAAAAAAATCCATAAAAAACATTTTATGCCCAAAATGATTTTGTTTCTTTAGTGGAGCTTGATAGGAGCATTCCCTCATCCAAGAGGTACCAATGCACCCTAAGTCCCTCTTGAGAAAAACACTATCTCATTTTTTATTTTCAAAGTTTATATTTTTTAGAGTTTTTGAATGCGAGAAATTATCTCATGTTTTTTTTCTACCATGCTTCAAACTTGCAAAAAAAAACAAAACAAAACTATCAGTAACTAAAAAAATGTGTATGCTTAAAATAATAATTAGATATTTTTAATTTAAAGTTAAAATGACAAAAGAAACACAAATAAAATAAAACCCAGTGCACCTAACTCGGCCATACCTAATACATCTCCTCATTTGCTCCATATGGAGAGATAGATACCAATACTAAAGAAATTAGATTTAGTTGATGATAATAATTTAATAAATATATCAACAATATTTTTGTTTGTGTATACACTTTTAAGTACTACTAACTTTTCATTTAATACATATCATATATAATAATATTTTATATTAATATGCTTCTACCAATTTTGGAAATTCAAATTTTAATAAGATATACAATACTCTGGCTATCACACCATAGAATGTATGGATTCGATCACACATCCAAGCCTATAAAGTTAAGTAGCACTAGATAACAAAGCACAAAACTTTTTTAATTAAAAAGTTTTTCTGAAAGTTTCTATAGTTATAATAAACTCAGTCTCAGTAATGGATGGGGCTATGCACTTCTACAATTTGAATTGCCAAAATACTGCTCTTCCTCCACATGTTATTACATAATTGAATGTAGATCTATGCAACTCTAAATCACAAACCATATCAAAATTAATGTATCTGAGAAATATAGGTTTGAACCCACTCATACACAAAAATACTTGAAAAGTCTTTTGTAGATACCGCGAGATAAATTTTACAATAGTATAATGATATCTACTTGGATTCAAGAAAGATTGATTAAGAATATTAATAATGTGTGTTGTATATAGTCTAATCTATATCATAGCATACATAAGATTATCAATAATTGAGACAAAGGGAACCTGATTCATGCATCTCATTATTAGTCTTGGGACTATGCTCAATAATTAACTTAAAATATTTGGCTAACGAAGTTGAGACCATATTAGCCTCTTTCATTAAAATCTCTAAAAAATTTTACTGATGTAATATTCTTGAGATAACTATATATGCCTAGATGACATATCTTAGATGAAATGCATCCCTAAAATATGCCTAATTGAGTTTAAATCTTTTATAAAAAAGCTTTTTCTAACTCTCACTCAAGCTTGTTAACTTGTGTTATGGGCCAATTATCAACATGTCATCAATATATATTAAAAGTATAAGTCAATCTCACCCACCAACACTTATAAAAAAAGATTCAATCAACATTTAACTAAAGATTGATAAACATACAACAATTACAATAAGTGTGTTAAAATTCATGGGACTCCATAAAAATATAAAATTTCTTGTACCACTTCCTAGGAACTTGTTTAAGACTATACAACCACATTCATTTTGTCTACAAATTTTTCTTCTTCTTTCTACTATGAATCCTTTAGGTTGATTTATATAAATAGTTTTGTGAGAATCACCATAAAAAAATAATATCTTCACATGAAGTTGATCAATTTCTAAATCTAAATAGGTTTTCATACTTAAACATACTTGAATATAAGATATCTTTACTACATAAGAAAATATCTCATCAAAATTGATTTTTTTATTTTATAAAAACCTCTTGATTAGTAATCAAGTCTTGCATCTTAGTTGAAAGTCGTAATCTATGGGTTTTAGTGTGAAACGTTTCTTTTTTAGAGCTATTTTTTTAGGATAGGATACCATATCACATGTATGGTTGATATAAGGAAACTCATTCCTTTTCTACATAGCCTGAAGTTATTCCTTGTTATTCTCAATAGCTAAAGCCTCTTGATAGGTATAAAGTTCATCTACATCCATGAGTAAAATAGCTCACCTACATTATGGGGGTTTGAAACATTAAATGTATATTATAGCTCGAAATCATAAGGCAATTGCTCAATTTCTCCCTCTTGTTTGATTGAACCGTATACCAAATCTATTTAAATAAATCTTTTTGAGATCACTCTCCTCTCTAGTTGGATGACTACCATCCACTAATTAGTCCTCCAAAAAACTTATATCAAATCCTGGACGAGATTTATATGATTGGGCCCCATAATTTGTATCCAAACTTCTATTGGCCATTGCTAATGAAGAGGCACAAGCATGCAATATCATAGAGTTTTGATCATTCTTCTTTTGGGATATAAATAAAGGATTTGAGAAGATGCTTGTAAAAAAGTATACACTATACTATCTCATCAATAGTATCTTTCATCTTTTCAGTGATACTATTTAATAAAGGAATTTTGTTTGACATTTTTTTTATGTCTAATACCATAGAATACATATAGCTCTTAAATTTAATTTAGTTATTTTACCTATTATTAGAATCTATAGAAAGTAGTTTTCTACCATTTCTATCTTAACTATAGTAAAAAAATTCTTAAAGATAAAAAATACCTAATATTTTGTTTTTAATGTAAATACTTACTCTCTCTTAGAGTGATTGTTAGTGAAAATGACATAGTAAAGGGTCATAGAGATTATTTTCCTTTACATAAAGAAGAATTGGTATAAATAAGATTAAGAATATTTGATCTTCTATTGAGTTGAAGAGAGTAAAAAGGCAGTTTATGAATTTTTTTTATCCATACACTCCATACATTCATTAAGAGATGATCCATAGTCAAATTATATTATATTTTTTTCTAACTAGAAGTTGAATGTCTGCTCACTCATGTGACCAAGTTTCATGTGCTAAAGACCAATATAATTTTTTGATGAACAATATTTAACAGTTTACCTGGCACTTTTGGTTCAGTGGCATACAAAGTACTCTTATTTTACTCTTATAATAAATCATGAGCCATTGGCCAGTTTCCATTAGTTATCATCAAAATAACTAATCTATTTTATATCATCTAGGATACCAATAATATCAAGTTCATATGAATGTCTGGTACTTATCGGACATATTTTAGTATCAACTAATATCTTATCTACATTTGTAGACAAAATATCTTCCATGCTCAAAATATATGATATATTATTATTACTCATTTTTATTATGCTATAATCACCATATATATATGCAATAAATAAGTCAATGTATGGGGTGATGTGAAATGGGGCATTTGAGGTAACAAGCCAATCACCCCCATGAGATATTCAATTAAAAAAATTATCGTTGTTAATTAGTATCAAGTTGTTGGGCAAATTTGCTTCCATGTTTGTGATTCATAAAAGGAGAAAAACAAAGAACAACAAATGATATATCTACAACCATAATCCAAGCACGACATAATCAAAAACAAAACAGAAATCACAACAGAAACACACGAAATAACGTGGTTTACTAGTCGTTCAACATGACTAGCCACATCCACCAGAAAAATGCTTGTGCATTTACATATTATAACCAAAACAAAAGTCCTAAATGTCCTACAGTTTATGTGCATAAAATAGTCGGTGATAAAAATCACACAGAGAAAAGAAAAAAAAATAGCAGAGATGAATAGTTCCACACACTAAAAAATAACAGCCTGAAAACATAAAATAAAAATAATTTATATTAATACAATTTATTAGTTTAATTAACCGGATTGGGTTAGTAGGACCTCCATTATTGTGCTATTGCTGTATTTCCGGCCTCTTAATATTTTCTTTCCTGTACTTACATGAAAATATTAAAACAAAAATAATTTAGTTATACAAAACAGATAATCAAAATAAATTATATATAACACAAGTCACTATCTAATGTGATATTGATCTTTCTCTTAGGTCTATCTCTACTTGTATGTTATTGCTAAAGTCTTCCAAGAATAATAGTCTTCTTTTTAGATATCTTATCTTGTTATAATGGTACTATTTAACTTTTTTTTGTACCATGACTTGCCTTTGGAAGAGTGTGATCTTTCATTATTCTGTGTGTACCTATTGGTGATCCTCCTATGTTTTTTAGGAATAAGGATATCATGATAATCTCTTTTTTTCTCTTTGATTTTTTAGACAATAGGTTTTTAGTGACAATATGCATTGAAATGATATCTAATGGTGGCAATATGCTTAGAGAAACTATGATGTTATCATATCTATCCAAAAGTTAGATAAGCATTAGGAAAATGTTAAGTATTCAAATTACTAAACATTCTTATGTATTTTAGTGATAATATATGATACTTATGGATTGAATTCATGACTTTAGAATTTTGTCATATTTTAATAAATAATCATTAAATTAATAAAATTTTGAGATATTTGTCTGAGAGGTAGAGCATGGAGTCTTGTATAATTTTGATATTTATTATTGGATAATACTCTACCTAATTGTTCATGACTTTTTTTATACACCATGATTCTACTAGCTTATTAGTATAATCCTTCTTTTATATGACATATTCTGCATGGATGTAATATGATCATAAAGTCAGAGACATACTTATCTTATAAAATTTGAATGGCTATAATATTAATTTTATTTTTCAGCAACTATGTATCACACAAGTGCTAAACTCATGTCATATCCCAGCACTATAACTTTATATTTTATATGACTCAATAGTCTTATGTTAGAGTTATTATTATATTTTAAAGCTTTGACTTTTGAGCAATGGAAAGTTATAAATGCCAAATTACAATAGCTAAAGTCGTGGTAATAATTCAATATTGTGAATTTTTTGGATACAATAATATTTAAAAAAGTATTATCTGAATATGACCATTTCCCAAGTCCATGATTCTTATCCTCAATGAAAGTTAAAACCATAAATTTCATATTTGTGCTAATTGTCAGTGCACGTCATAATTGTAGTACCATAGTGATATAATATATGAGAGAAGTAAAGTCCAATGTCATGATCACTCATAGTGTGGAAAATAATTGAGAAATGAAGAGCTAATTTTTGTGTCATTACTATTTCTTAGTATCACAATGATATAATGCACACGAGAATCATTCTCAGTGATGCGACCATTTCTAAACATCATGACTATATAATGATCAAGAGAGACTAATACAAATACCATGGCCATCACCTAGAACCATAACTATATTACTATATGATAGGCCCTTCACAATGTTATTATCTTTCCTAGTACCATGACTCTTTATGAAGAATTAGAAAGACAAACACATAAAGCCATTACCACTTTGTAGTGTTTAACCTTTATGTTACATAAATATTAGGGCCAAGTCAGGGTTATTTCCTAGTTTCGTGATTTTGTGTTATATAAATATTGAGATAAAATTAAAGTCATGATTATTCTCTAGAGTCATGAAATTTTTTCAAAAGTCATGACTTTCTATTTAAAGTAATACAAAATTACTTGAATATAAAAGAGGAAGAGAGAGAAACTCTAGATATCTTTATATTTATTCTTCTCTCTATGCAACAAGTTAAACTTCAATATAACTTCTAAACCCTATGAGCAAATTTTGGCCTCTCTAGGAAATCCAAAAGCATGCAAGAAAAATAATACATAATAATAATTTCTAGGGTTGGAAGGTATGACTGTCAAACCCCTTTTCTCTATGGTAGATTCAAAAATTTTTATGATTTATAACATATATAGTCTAAGGTTTTTGTAACATATTTTATGTAATGTGATAATGGTTTTACATTAATAGATACATCTGATTTATGTTGTGTTAAAGATATTAATGGACGAGTCATTGAATATAACTTAAACTATGGTTTTAATTATTAGTAAGTTTGTGTGAGATTGTCTTAGTAGATAATGATAGATAAGCCACGAGGCTCACTAATACATATGATAGGAAGAAAGTAATGGTCATTCCAACTATGATGCTTAAGATAAATCTATAAGCTAAAACCAAAAATTTAGGTATATTAGTCATTGCAAGTATGATGTTTTTGAAACTGAAAGTATTAATACTTTTATATTACAATCTATTATACACATCTTAGAATAACTTATTCTCTATTAGGATGAATATTATATAAACTATTCTCCTAAGGGTATTACCCTTAGTATGAGTGTCCTATCATCAATAAGGATGATGATGATAAGTAATCATTTAGATATATGTGAGTATATTGTAACTCATAAGATGGTGATAGCCCATATAATTAAGTTACTTTCACTTGTATGATTTCAACTGATAAAATTTAAAGGAAATATATGTTAATTGTGTGGGCATACATTTACAAAGCATAAAGTGAAAATACTTATAAATCAAACATATTATTGTTTTTTATGATATATGATACTAGAGAATATAAGTGTGCATACGAAGTACCAATCAAGGATAATTAATGAGTTGCATGAAATCCTCTCATTCTTTTTACTTAATTTTTTAGGTTTTATCTCTCTTTTCTAGGTCATACTATTGTTTGATTGCAAGAAAGTCGTGTATCCAATTTTTTTAAATTGAATAGTTACTACACGTTAACTTTATCTTCATATAACAGTCCTCCATAATAACAAAACATAATGTCAACTACATGTAAACTACACAACAAAAAATATCTCAAAGCATATATGATATCACTTTTTTTGGATATGAATAATAAATCACCAATATAATGATAATGAATATGCTATATACCATAAATAATCTATTTTATTTGGTCAACAAAAAAAATTAAATAAAAACCCCAATAAAGATTTAAATTTTCTTGTTTGAAAAGTACTTAATTGTAATTAAATACAATTATGTCTATACATTTTAATTAAACTAAATATTAATTTAAATTCACAATTCAAAAATAAAAAAAAAAATCCAAAATACACAATTATATACAAAGTCTAACATAGAGTATCAAAACAAATAACACGTGCTAAATATTTATTCACATGTACTTTTCATGTTTCGAACCAACATTAATTTTCTAAAATATAAAATCTTGAAATTCAAAAATTTAAATAATAACATATACATAAAATTTTGGGAATAATGCCTTAAAAATCTTTTCATGATATTAGAGTATCTCCAACCACACTTAACAAAATATATTTAAATATTAAATTCACTAATTTAGCTATCAAGTTTTTAGAATACATTCAAACCACACTCTTTATTTGATACATAACTTTCAATAATTTTTAAAAAGTCAAACATATTTAGAGAGAAATATAGAAAAAAAAAGGGAGAGAGAAAATTTAGAGAGCTCAAATGGGTATCTATATTTGTTTGAGACATTTGAGTAAACTATAAAATAAAGAGTAGAATATAGAGTGGGTTGGAGATGCTCTTATAATCTATGTTAGATATTTAATCATGAACTTTTAGTTGATTAAAAAATCAATCACATTTACTCTACCCAAAATGACTTTTTTACCTTTTGATAAAAAAGGAATATCCTTTTTTTTTGTTTTTAAATTTCACACACACACACACATATATTTTTATTTATATACATATATATTAAATTTTGGAATATATCTTACTTTATAGCTTCATCATGATGATTCATGTTAAAAAAAAAACAAAAAATAGTATTGATTAAAAAAATAAAATATAAACATTTTAAATAATAATTATATTCTATTATTTTAAAGTTAAAATAATAAAATAAGAATACAAACCAAATAAAATTTGGGGTATCCAAAAGGCATAATATTTTTTATTGTTACATAATTAAATTTATTTTTTTGTAAAGAATATACATTTTTTGACAATTTTTATAATTTGATGGTTTTTGAATTTTATAGGGTTGATAATGTTTTATATTAATATTTGTTGTATAATATATATCTTTAAAAAGTTTAAAGTTATCTGATATATTAAAATTTAGAAATTAAAAAATCATGATATATAATTATATATTTTTTATATTTTGTTATTCAAATTATTTGTAATATTTAAATATCTTAATTTTATAAAAATTTGTAATTATTATTAAAATTGAAATTTCATAATTTTGACGATTTCTATAGATTTTCTAAATTTTTGTAAATATTAAATTATGTACTATTTTCTAAAATGGTAGGTACGGCCATACCCCTATGAGCTGGTCCCATGGAATTCTTATTTATATTACGACATTTTTATAAAATTATTATTATTTTTATGAATTTTATTGTTTAATTGTGTTTTACAGTTGTAGTACCAAATGGTCTTTCGTCAATGCGACCCACCGCCAATTTCCCCGTCGTTCCAGAGACCAATAGTTCGTCTGTTCGTCGTCACAGTTTTGGAAAAAAAAAAAAGGCTTCATAATTGCTCCCACCTTAGCTGTTCCCCAACGTGTCGCGCGGGATTGACAAATGCATTCACATGCACTACCCCTCAAGAGGGCCCCCACTGAAAGCGTCCATCGCACCCGAAAGCGCCGTGGCAACTCTCTGGCACTGGCACCTAACGCGCTCACTCATCTTTACAAAAGCCGCTCCTTCCTCGTCGGTGCTCCTATTTATCTCACTAAATTGCTATTCTGCTACTGGTAGCGATCTCGAAAATGGAGTCTTGCGGTCGCGCTACTTTGTTCATGATCGTTGCCTGTGTCACCGTCGCAGTCGTCGGCGGTCAGTCTCCCGCTTCTTCTCCGAAATCCGTTTCTATTCCCCCAACATCCTCACCGACTGTCAGATCTCCTCTCCCCGCAACCGTTTCCCCGCCGACTGCTTCTTCAACTCACTCTCCTGTCGTGCCGCCTGTTTTAGCCCCTAGATCTACTTCTCTCCCCCCTATCACATCTCCTGCTTCGTCTGCTCCTTCTCCAGCAGCCGCAACTACTATTGCTCCTCGAGCTTCCGCTCCTACTCCTCCAGTTTCAACTCCTCCTGCTAATCCTTCCCCTACTCCTCTTACAGCTGTTACTCCTGCTGCAACTCCAGCTGCTGTTCCGCCATCGCCGACTTTTACGCCTCCCACTCCTGCTTCCTCTCCTCCAGCATCTACTCCGACGACGCTTTCTGCTCCGCCAATTGTTGCTGCTACCCCGGATCTGGTCCCATCTCGCGAGCCGAGCCCTCCTTCACCTACTATTTCTGCGCCATCTCCTAGTGTTGGTGCTTTTTCACCAGGTCCATCCGTCGCTGATCAGGTTAGTCTTATAATTTCTGAATACACTTGATTCTTATTCCTATATTTTCATGCAATAGACGTCGGTTTTTTGTAGATTTACATTCTGCATATAATAGCATGTTCTTAGTACTTTTTCTCCTCGCTAACCTTTGGTCAGACATTAATGACTAATCTATGTGTGTTGTGTTCTCTTTCTCATTTTAACTGCATACGTATTAAATTAAGATTTTGCAGACTTTTCTTTGGATTTAATCTCGGAAACAATTGATTTCTTTTTCTTCTTTGCATCAAATCCAATCGTTACATGTTTTCTTTACTCGTTTCACTAGACAATATTCTTTCACTTTTAAATCATCTTCCTTCATGTTAACTTGGTTTTCTGCTTCTGTCATTTCTTGATTGTTTTACGTTATCTTAAGCTCCATTTTTTGGTTTTTTTAGAGTGGTGCAGTGGAAAATTGGCTCGCTTGTTCCACCTCCGTCCAAGTCGTGGTTGCTATAGGCGCATTGTTGGTGTTACATTAATTTCTTTCCATCCCTCTGGCGCTCTGCAGATGCTTTTCTAATATAATCAAGACCTCGTTGCTTCTTTCTACATTATTTCTTCTGCCATTTTATTTCCGTGTGGGAGATGGACCTGAGTTTTTGCTCTTCGTTCTAATACCTATGTGGACTCAGATTCTTTTATGATTTGTGAGTTGTGATTTTCTTCGTTAATACTGTATTCGTGATTTCTGCTGGCTTGTTTCTCTTTTTATTTGTTTCTATTTTCATTTTCTTTTACATATTTATCACCACTTTAGCCAAGCAGATTTGCCCTTTTTTACTACACCATCTCTGGCAATTTTCTTGCTTAATGATCTCATGCCAACAATGTGCTGTCCACCAAAACAAGGATTTTCTTCGTTTAGCGATCCGCAAAAACACTTTTAACTGTAATCTACATATTTTAAAGATAAACATACGAGTTTAGACCAAATTATCTCTGTGCCTTGTCGAGTTCTGATGTTAGTGCCTTCGATAAACAAGAGATGACATCGATGGTACGGTCACACCTTTATGTGGTCCGTTTACGCCTTAATGCTGCCATACTGCATAGGGCATTGCCTGGCTTCTTTTGGTAGTCTGTTGGTCTGCCCCGTAAATCATGGCATAATTAATATGATTCTTGACTGACTTTTCCTTTTATCTGCTGGGCCATCTTGGGTCTTGTTGAATAATGTCAGTCTTGTATAGTTGTATGCAGCACCATTACAGGCCTGGCCCTTTATTCCTTTACTGCCACTGCCAGTACAGTGCTGCTACCGAAAATTGGTTACTTATTTTTGATCTTGGGTCACGTCCTACACCTTTGGACAGTGCCATTGGGCAATGCACTTGCCCATCATTGCACAAGTTTTTGTGCTGGTATGATTTGGTTCTAGTCATGGTTCTGGATGATTGCATCTTGTTGTGCCAGTCCTGACATGGTCAGGCTGTTTCTACCTCATTTTCTGCCCAGCTCACTCCTATTTGACACCTCTGGGATCAAATCTATGTATATTTTAGTTAGAAATTCATTTAAATCACTTTGGAAAATATTGAAGAGATCTTTGTTTTCGCTCATTACTCATCGTTAAGTGTGGATGATTTAATTTCATGGAACGAAAGGTAAAGAGTATCTGAAATTTTATCAAATTTGATTTGGGGGTGCCTTATCTTTTTTAGAAGAATGATGCCAACAAATACAATCAATTCAAAATTGCAATGTGTGGAAAGATTATGTTTTTAAAATTTTAAGTAAAACCCAACTTTTTTCAATGAATAAACCTTTACATACACTACAAGATTCAAAGAAAAGGTTTGTCATGCCATTAACTCAATCGCCAAACAAATTTAATGAGTTTACTTCAAGTCCTAATGATTCTTAAATGATGTTCCTAGCTCATGCCAACACTATTTTTATTTATTCCTAATTTGTTAAGCCATTAAATACATCATGGGCTCCTATCCATTACAATCAACATGCACCATCATCTGCCTTCTATTTGCTTCAATGTGTATGTTGCTATCTTGATGCAATTTTCACAAAAAATTAAAAAAGGCCTCTATATACTAGATGCTTCAATACTCAAGTTGTGTGATGATAATATGCATCCTATTCCTATTTTTCTTTTTTATTTTTTTTTCTACCTTCCCTTGTTTCTTCCCTTGCTCGTTTTAGAGTAGATGCATATGATAAACTTTCATACTCATCAATTGTCATTTGTGGTTATTTTGACTAATCACATATTTGTAGAATTTTTAAAAGCATTAGTGATTATTTTGATATCTTAATATGCATTCCATTATTTTCTTCTCACCGTGTAATTATATCTAGTTATGTATTTGTATTTGTCAATGCTTTATGTAGAGTACTAGGAATAGATAGTGGATAATTGTGTCACAACAAATGAATATAACCTAGATAAATGATTGAAATAGAGTTAATAGGATACTTGTTAATGTTCTTATTGTTTTTTTTTACAATTCCTCTATTGCTCCTAATTATCTAGATTGAACAATAGACGGGTAATTGGTGGTCTAGTTTGGAAAGTTATCCAATCTTGATTTTCATCTTTATTGTAGCAAATCAATCTATGTGGAAAGTGGGTAAAACAATGACTTAATTATATTTTAATTTGCATATTTTATATTTGTTTGTGAGTTAATTTCATTCGACAATTCATTATTTAATAACCCATCAAGAATTTGATTTTAATGGTTTCGAAGATTCTGATTACAATTTTTTTGACTTGAGAAACTTAGCATTGACACTTTTTTAAAATCTACATATCCATTAAAGGTGTACCATACAACAAGAGGAACTAATTTTCAAAAGACTTTGAGATGGACACATGCAGTGCAACCAAATATTCTTGTCTAAAGATTAGGAAGATTTGGCAATGTTACATGTTCTTGGAAACTTTGAAATAGTATTTGAAAATCAAAATAGCAAGATGAAGTATGATTGATAAGATATGCAACCGACCGAAAGTTCTCGCCCCAATACTCACTGGGTACTTGCATTCCAAACAAAGAAAGCTAGAACAACTTTAAAGATTTGTCAATTTTATGTTTCACCAAGCCATTCTATTGAGGCATACCTAATTTTGAAGTTTGATTGTGAATGCCTTTCTCCTTACAAAACAAGAAAGGTTGGAATTGAATTATTCTTCTCCATTATCAGATTGAAGGACTAGAGTTTGTAAGTGACCATGTGGAAAATTTCCTCACTGACCACAACAGATATCTAAGTCATGCTAGTACATCAATGAATGTTTCAAAATATTGAGCACCAAATAAACTAGCAGTTTGAGCTGATCCACTCACATCAGAGAAAATCACAAAAGGATAACTTTTCTTATAATCGGTCAAATATGAAATTCTATGGCTTCGAGCCAGTTCAAATATATCTCATTTTAATTCTAATTCATTAGCCTAGAAAAATAAATTTGAATTTAACTTGAGAAGTTAACTAAATGAGAAATGATCAAGATGACAATCCATTTTATACCATAGCCAATAATTTGTTCTCTCATGATACCTGGAAATAAATTATAATTAGATCAAAATTTAATAATGTAATTCATTATTTTAGTTTTTTTTTTATTTTTTTTTACCCTCCATCCCTGCCTACCAACTCATGGTAGATACATATGATAAACTTTCACACTGGTTAATCATATCAGTAGTACTCGTGATCAAGCATTTTTAACTTTAAAATTCTTATGAGATTCAATGCATTAGTATTGATTTAAATGTATATTTCATTAATTTAGTTGTATGTCTAACATATAAAAAATTAGAAGAGAGAAGAAACAACTAACATTATATCAAAAGTAATAGAGCTAGAAACATGCATGCATGATCCTTCCTAGGTTGAGTTGAAGGTTGAACTTATGAAAGGTGGTTGGAATCATTTGTCATATGGTTGGTCCCACTTGTATTATTAACTTATATATTGGGTTTGACATACCAAACTTGTCTGTAATGACAGCTTGAGCTATAATCGTGATTGAAGGAAGTGCTTCATTGATTTTTGACGTAGCAATGGTGGCTTGTCCAATTTTTTTAAGAGGTCTCCTTGTGAAATCTCAACATTTATGGTACCCAATGATTTCATAGCAATGTTGTTTTGAATGTCCATCTTCACCACAATGAGTACATGTGAAGTTATTTGTTTTGTTACTAGAATTCATGAAATTGAATATAATACTAAAAAAACATTTATGGAGGAGCAATTTTTTTTTCAGCAATCGCGAACAGTCAAATTTTAATATCTTAACTAGAATACTCATCATGCATATCTCAAAAAGGAGAACTAACATCAAATAATAAGTTAATAGGCAAGATAAAGAGTAACCATCTATATTATTCCCATTCATATAGACAATTTTTTTTTGGAATAGCTTATTTATAAAAACAATGTATTTAATAAAGCACCACCATGTTAATGGGAGCACTTTAGATCTATAAGCAAGTGATTCTAATGGATGTATTCCAAAAATCAACATAATATATTCCAACAAGTTGTGGAATTTATAAAAAAATGTTTTAAATCTAAAATAATTAAATTAATAAAAATTATGAAAATATAGATCGACAGACATAACAAATTTAATTTTCATAAAATTTTTAAATAAACAATTTGAATTTTTAGAAAATATCAAGTTCAATTAAAATAAAATAGATTTTTAAGTAGAAAACTTGCCCCATAGCAACAGATAGAGAGAACCTGCCCCATAGCAACATGTAGAGAGAAACTTAATAATACCAAGTTTACCTAGGATTTCAAGTGTGCTACATCTTAATAAACTAAAATAAAGTTGTTATTGAAAATGTTGTGTGAGGTAGAAAAATATACTAAAGTTTTCTAATTAGCATGATGGTATTGTTGATTTCTAAAAAAAATAAAATATGTTATAGGTGATCATGATCATTGAAAGATATATTAAGCTTCAAGATTTATTTACATAATTAAATATGTGAAAAGTTGTATCCACATGAGCATATCATGAATTATATGTGAAATAATTAACTATAAGGCACATATAATAAAAAACAATCAGAATTTTGATAGAATAGGAATATTTGCTAGATCATAACCTCAAAGGTTAATCTATGTGAATATAAACTACATATCTTTCATGTAACAATATAATGCTTTTTCTTTCATAAATCATATATATCTCCAAAAAAATACATAAATATTACAAAGGAGCAAATGTGAGTAAGATTAGACATGTGAAATATGGTGCTGAGTATGCTTATTTCATTTTTTTTCAAGAGTGTAATAGTATGATTAAGAATAGTAGAGTTAGATTATTTGACTTGTTAAAAAATTTTCCTCTGTTCTTAATTAGATATAAATATTTCCTTTTCCTAGAACAAACTTGAAGTCTAGAGTGATCAAGTTACTATGCTTCCAATTTACTTAGAGTTGCAATATCCATTGTTGTGGGATTTGTCAACTTGATTGGAGTTGAGGTAGATTTCTTTTTTCAAGGAAATCTCACTCTATAATCAATACATTTTGTACATAAGATGACTCGAAAGTATAATTAGTATAATGTACATATAACATAATTACATATCACATGACTCCATTTAAATACACATGATACAATTTTAACATGGCTCCATTTAAATACAAATGATACAATTTTAACATGGCTCCATTTAAATGCAAATGACATTAGGATTACAAATCACTTGCAACATAGAAATTGAACATCACATAATGTAACATTCAAAGTAATGACAATGTGATAATTATAATAAAAGATGTGTTACATCTCTTTTGCTGGTCTAAGAATCCAAAATCATATTGATCTGCCCTTATTACCAATGAAAAAGATAACAATGTTCAAATATTTAAACAAATTGTGTGAGCAAGTGAGAAGGATCTACACACACACACATTTATTTATATACTATTGCACACACACACACACACACACACACACAAAGATAGCATATATATTGATACACACACACACACGCATGCATATATACATGATTTTCTAGATATACTATATATGTAGATGTCTATATATAAACATATATATATAGACATACACACTACAAGAAAAGACAAAATAAAAAATGCTCAATTCTGTTTATAATTCTATCCAATATACAAATAGTGACATAATTAGAAATAGAAAGAAAAGTTTTGAATAGAACTAATTCATTTATAATAAAAAATTTAAAAATTAAGTTGGGCTTCATAAATACGTCCAACCTAGTGCATCTGGAAACAACATGGAAAAGTCATCGTTATGAACGGTGGCCATTGTCACGCTATTAATTTTTTTAAAATCATATGCCGGCATTATGAATACCGCCTATTGAAACTATTGTAGGGATCTCATTACACCCCTCGCACCATGCCACTCGTCCCTCGCCCCTTGCCCCTACCCCTCGCCCACACCCCTAGCCCCTCACCCCACACCCCTCGCCCCACACCCCTCGCCCCTCGCTCCTCACTCCTTGGTGGAGCTCACTAGAGCTTCGTCGAGCACCACGATGGAGCTCCTTCGTGGAGTTTGATGTGGAGCTTGATGGAGCTCCAGTGAGTTCCACGAAGGAGCGAGGGGCGTAATGAGATCCCTATAATATTTTCAATAGTCGACATTTACAATGCCAGCCTTTTATTTTAAAAAATTAACAGCGTGGCAATGGCTGCCGTTCACAATGACTGCTTTGCCTCATTGTTTCCAGACACACTGGTTTGGGTATATTTTTGAAACCCGACTTATTTTTTAAAATTTTTTATTTTAAATGAATTAATTCCGTACAAAATTCTAGAAAGAATTTATTTATAAAGTTCTTTCTAAATTTTAGAAATAGATAATGCCCAGACATTTCTAAAATGTGCGATGTAATTTTTCCATCGCTCATTTTAGTGATGAAAATGAGATATCAGATTCCATCGCTAAATTAGGGATGGAATAAAATAGAAATGTAAAATCTGTTTATAAATTAAAAATATATTTTGAAATGTCATTTTCCATTTCTAATTTTTACAACAGAAACATGTCTCATTTATTGTAGTTTCTGTATGCCGTATATAATATACAAATACATACAAAAATCATATAACTTGTAATCATAAAAGTATATACACATATTCATCATGTGATGCTAATATAACAACCACAACAGAGTAACACGTCAAATAATAAACATAAAAGTCTATAAAGTATAGTATACATTCATAACTTAATTAAAAAAAATATAGCACAAATTAAAATTTCACAACAAAATTTTTTGTTGCAAAAATTTTTAACACAATATTACAAACAACTACAAGTCCTTGTAGAGATGAGTATTGTACTTTGAAGATATGGATCGATGATGGATCCTTTTCGGAATGATGAAAAAGAGATGACATCTCTGCCAACTTACACATTATTTACTCAATCTTTAAAATCTTTTGTTATATTTCTTCCACCTTTTTTATTCTTTTCTCATCTTTTTTCATTATTTTATTCTCTTTTTATTCTTTCATCCTTTCCTTTCATTCTTTCATCATCATTTTTTTTATTTCTTTAATTTTGTTTTTGCATCTCTTCATTTTTTTTGTTGTATTTATTTATTTATTCATTTGTTGTATCTTCTCATTATTTATTTGCAATATATTCACAATTTGTTGGATCTCCCCACACAACTTGTGAAATCCCGAAAAAAAAGATAAATAACAAATATAATTTGATTTCTGGAAAAAAAGGGGGCAAAATGATAATTTTGCAATAAGAGAAAATAACTTGAAAATTTTAGGACTATATTGATAAAATGGATGTCGTTATTGAATTCGTCTTGGAAAATATAACTACGATATCAAATTTCGTTAAGTTTCGAGAAAGTCAGAATTTAGTTATTTTTTTATTTATTTAATAATTATTAGAATATTTATTTAAAAAAAATTTCCCATAACCGAAAGACCGTGCCACGTCATCCACACATGGCAATGCCTGCACGGGCAGTCCGCCTGCCGTGCAGGTGTCAAAAAAAAATAAAATAAAAAAAATTAATTATATTATTAATTAATGATAATAAATAAATAAAAAATGAAAAATATCAGGAATCTAAAAAAACAGGTGAATCTGGAAAAATTTGGAGCCAGAGGCAGAGAGAGAGACGGTAGTACGGTACAAAGAAAAAAAAATCCGTTAACTTTCAATCAATCATAATAGATTATTTTGGAATCGGAATAAAATAGTCCAAGAACTAAAGTTACTCTACACGACAAGATCTTCACACTGATATCAAATTTAAAGAATTTCGGTGAAATTTTCTAGAAGGTAGCAGTTTTCTCTTATCAAAATTTCTTTATATTTAATGGCCTGAAATGATCATGTTTTATATTTCAAGTCGAATTGTTTGAAAATTTATTGGAAGTAATTAATTGGTGAAAAGTTTTGGTATTCCGTTAGAAATTGTTAGTGCAAGACGAATTGGATTTGGATTGTTATTATTGTGTCTGAAACATGGGTTAAATTAGAAATGACATAATTGCATTTCATATGTACGGGAACATTCCATATACATGGGTGGGTGCATGATATATATATCTCTATAAATATATAAAGGTATATGGATGGTATTTAGCGAACTCAAATTGGGACAACGTCCAGACTGAATTTCGTGGGATTTTATTTGGTATATGGTTATTATGGATTGCGAATTCGAATTGGGACAACGTCTAGCAGAGTTACGGTGGTGTTTATTTCTTGGAGTAAATCTAAAAAATCATATTTTATTCTGATAAATGTCCAATATGTTTTTCGGAGGAGATCCATATTTTTCGTAATAATTCCAAGAAAATAAATATTTCTATAGATATATACATATACATACATATGCATATCCAGAGATATAATATATCACATTTAGCTTCGGCATGTGTGAGGGAGTCATTGATACTCAGGAATATGGGCATATAAATATTTTATTCATAATTACATTCATATAAATATTGTACTTGAATGGGCATTGATGTATATTAATTAAGTTTTACGTGCACTTAGGTAGGGAGTAACTCTGAAGGAGTTTACCCTACTGAGCTTTACTATCTATTGTGGGACTCCTTTTCAGGTACGGGTCCAGGACAGATGACAGATCCACATATGAGATCGTATATGTGAAGTAAAGCCGGTTGTGACTTAAATAATATGTTGTGTGTTTTCTTTTTTCTGCTGAGCAAATAAAATGTAAAAGGAAAAAAAATGTATTGTATATTTGAGAAATTTTTATTTTATTGCACAATATATTGTGTGATGAAATGAATGGGACCCCCGGGAAAATGGGGTGTCACAGCTTGGTATCAGAGATTATGTATACGGTTACCTATAACCCAAAAATTGGTACAAGTTTCATCATGTGGTAGGAACGTTTAGATATATAAATATCTAATACTCGGGGGAAAAAAACATTAGGGTAAAGAAACATAACCTTAATAGTTTAGAAAATGAAATAATATTCTCGAAATAAAAAGACTATTATTAGTGGCATGTGCACTAATAATAGGAAATAAATGTGATTCTTATATTATTATTTGACTTAAGTTGATGATAAGTAGAGAACGAGGACTCCGGGGACATCCATGAAATGAGGATCAATCCACAGCCTTCTTTGAGCAGCAGGCTCTGATAGAGGCCTTGGGTGTTGCTGTTGCAAAGGTTCCACAAACTTGTACAACTGGAGGTCAAGAAGGATCAAGTAACCTCCAAAAGTTCAAGGCACATCATCCTCCAATATTTATGGGGGGAGGAGATCCAATGGTGGCAGATCATTAGTTTCGATAAGTGGATAAATTCTTGGATTCAATGGAAATCACTTTCAATGCTACCAAGATCCGGCTAGCAGCATTTCAGCTAGATGGTGAGTCGCAAATTTGGTGAGATTGGATCAATGTCTCAAAGAATATAGAGGCAAGATATGGGAAGAATTCAAATAATTATTTATGGAAAAATATTTTCCGATTTCAGCTAGACATGCTAAGACACGAGAATTCTTTGAACTTAGACAAAGAAATATGACGTTGTTGGACTATGTGGTCAAATTAACCGAGTTGACACATTTTGGGAATGATTATGTGGCTACTAATATGGCTAAGGTTCGAAAATTTGAAGATGGATTAAAATTGTCCATCCGAGGCAAGATCGTGGGATTTCTTATCCAAGATGTGGATTCGATGGTTAAAAGCTATCTTTAGCCATCGAGTGGGAGGTTGAGGATGCACGAAATATCCGGGAAATGAGTGGAAGTGCTAGTAGAAAAAGAAAAGAGAATCAACATTTTCCTTTAAAGCAATAGAGACCATTTATCTCACGAAGATTTTATGGACAATGTCGTGATTATCAAGACCAAAGCCATACTAGGAATTCTAGCCAAATTGGACAGAAAACTTATTTTTTATGTCATCAGCCTGGACATTGGAAATGAGAATGTCTACGGAAGCAGGAATTTCAAGATTATGAGACATCACAATCCCAGACATCTGTGGGAAATACGCAAACATGGTTTATTCCTCCTTTCTCTAGTACGAGTCCAAGGAATTGGCTGCAATCTCGGGGTACTCAATAAATATCTCATAATTCACAAGCATATCATGGAGGCAAAGGAATGGGTCGAGGTCGAGGCGAGAGCTCACAGACTGGGACTTTAAGGACCCAAGGGCGTGTCTATGCAATTACACCACGGATGAAAATGATAAATTAGTCAGTAGTACAATGTACTTTCTTGCTTTTTCATTTATGGGCAAGAGTTCTATTTGATTCTGGTGCATTACATTCATTTATTTCTACATCATATATGAAAGAATTGGGATTAAGAGTTAAAAACTTGGATAAATTATTGCATGTGATTTCTCCTTTGTGGTCTAGGGTGCAAATTAGTCAGATATGTCGAGATTGTGAGTTAGAAATCTCAGTGATTATATTCATGACAGATCTTAGAGTCATGGACATGTCATATTTTGATGTAATTCTTGGCATGGAATGGTTAACAGCACATCAGGTCATTATTGATTGTGATCGTAGAAGAATTATTATCCACACACCCGATGATATATGTGTTATATTTCAGGTGGGATAAGCTTGATACTTTACCTCATATTACGTATGATTCTAAATGGCATGGACAACTTATGGGTTGATTGGCATGTCTCACCGTAGAAAAAGAAGGAACATTGAATATGAATCTTCCTCGGATAGTTTGTGAATATGAGGTTGTTTTTCTTGATAAATTACCAGGACTACCCTCGCACAGAAATGTGAATTTTTATATTGAGTTACATCCTAGTACATCACTCATTTCTATGACTCCACATAGGATGACACTGATTGAATTACAAGAACTCAAGGTCCAGATATAAGATTTGTTGGACAAGGGTTTTATTAGACCCATCACTTCACCTTGGGGTGCTCCAGTTTTATTTGCAAAGAAAAAGGATAAAACTTTTCGACTGTGCATTGATTATCGATAGTTGAATAGGGTTACGATAAAGAATCAATATCCATTACCAAGGATTGATGATTTATTTGACCAGTTAAAAGGGGCACATGTCTTTTCCAAAATAGATATTCGTACTAGATATCATCAGTTGCAAATTAGGGAGGCCGACATCCCTAATACAATATTTAGAACACGGTATGGGAAATTTGAGTTTACCGTAATACCTTTCGGATTAACGAATGCGCCAACATCATTTATGAATCTTATGCATAGAATATTTCAGCCCTATTTAGATTATTTTTTTTGTGATTTTTGTGGATGATATTTAGATTTTTTCTCAGTCCAAAAGAGAGCATGAGAATCATTTACATATTATTCTTCAAACATTGAGAGAACATAAGTTGTATGCCAAGTTTGGTAAATGTGACTTTTGGTTGACAGAAGTAAAATTTTTGGGACATGTAGTATCAGCTACAGGTGTCTCAGTGGACCCAGAAAAAGTCAGGGCAGTCATGAATTGGGAAAGGCCAAAGTCAGTTTTTGAAATATGTAATTTTTTGGGATTGGCTGGGTATTACAGAAGGTTTATTGAGAATTTTTCACGATTAGCTGCTCCAATGACTAGATTGACCAAGAAAGAAGTCAAGTATGAGTGGACTGATTCATGTGAAAAGGTATTCCATGAATTAAAAAGGAAGCTTACTTCAGTGTCTATTCTGATAATTCCGGATAGGGGGCCGAAATATAAAGTGTATTGTGATGCCTCAAAAGATGGATTGGGATGTGTTCTGATACAATCTGGGAGAGTGGTAGCTTATGGTTCAAGATAGTTAAAGAATCATGAGAGAAATTATCTCACACATGATATAGAATTGGCGGCTATAGTCATTGCTTTAAAAATATGGTGCCACTATTTGTATGGAGAGCAATTTGAGGTATATTTAGATCATAAAAGTCTGAAATATATCTTTACACAAAGAGATCTAAACATGAGACAATGTCGATGGATGGAGTATTTGAAAGATTATGATTTTACTTTGCATTACCATCTAGGTAAGGCAAATGTGGTGGCTGATACTCTTAGTCGAAAGCCACGATGTGTACTAGCTAGTAAAGCTTCACGGGATGATTCAACTTACAATATAGTAATTGAAATCATAGTGTTATCGAACGTTTAGTAGCTATACATTCGCTATTAAATAAGGTAATTGAGATGCAGAAACAAGATGCAGAAATATTATTTATAAAGAATCGAGTAGAGACTGATACGTGTGATGAAGGTTGGGCTATTCATATGGATGGTAGTCTTCAATTTAGGGGACAGATTGTAGTTCCCCATATAGTGAAATTGAGAGAGGTGATTCTTAAGAAATTTCACTGTTCTCATTTTACAGTACATCCAGGTGGCACAAAAATGTATAATGATCTTCGTCGCCAATATTACTAGAATAGGATGAAGAGACTTATTGGGGAATTTGTTCGACGATGCATCACGTGTCAGCAGATAAAGGCTGAGCATCAGAGGCCAGCAAGATTACTCCAGCCTTAGGAGGTAGTAGAGTGGAAATGGGAATATATCACAATGGATTTTTGACTCACTTGCTACGGACATCACGAAAACATGATGCTGTATGGGTAATTGTGGACCGGCTTACAAAGTCCGCATATTTTCTAGCAATGCGAATGACCTTCACCCGCGAGGAATTGTGTAGATTATACATACGAGAAATTATCCGATTATATGGAGTGCTAGTATCTATTGTATCGGATAGAGATCCATGATTTACGGCTCATTTTTGGAAGAGTTTTCAGAAAACAATGGGAACATAGTTGATAATGAGCACTGCTTTCCATACACAAACTGACGGTCAGTCAGAAAGAACCATACAAGTTTTGGAAGATATGTTGCGAGCATGTTATCTAGATTTCAAGGGTAGCTGGGAAGAACATCTGCCTTTGGTCGAGTTTGCCAATAACAATAGTTATTAGGTAATTATCCAAATGACACCATATGAAGTATTGTATGGAAGGTCATGTCGATCTCCAGTTTGTTGGGCTGAGGTGGGAGACCGATCCATCACGGGTCTAGATGTGATTAGAGATACCTCAGAGAAAGTAGTTTTAATACGACAACGTCTTCTTACAGCACAAAGTCGACAGAAAAGTTATGTTGATAAACGAAGATGATCCCTAAAATTTGAAGCTGGAGATTATGTTTTCTTGAAAGTGATGTCAAAATGGGGAGTAATTAGATTTGACAAGCATGAAAAGTTATCACCAAGATATATTGGGCCTTTCAAAATACTCGATAAGGTTGGGTTTGTTGCTTATCAATTGACATTACCGCCACATTTATCTGGTGTCCCCGAGATATTTCACGTCTCTATGCATAGAAAATATATTCATGATCCAACTCATATAATGGATTGGGGCGAACTAGTTATTGACGCAGATGGAACATTTAAAGAAATGCTAATGCGAATCATTGATAGTCGAGATCAAGTTTTGCGACGCAAAACTACGAGACTAGTAAAAGTAATATGACAGCATCAAGGAATAGAAGAAGCAACATGGGAACATGAAGACACGATGCGTGTTGCTTATCTTTTTTTATTTGAAAATTAAGGTATGTAATTTAGCAATTAAAAAAAAATTATTTTACTTTACAATATGTTTATAAGTGTAAAGGTGTAATTGTGGGAATTTCGGGACTCTATTCTTTAAGGAAGATAGAAAGTGAAATTCCGAAAAAAAATGATAAATAACTAACATAATTTGATTTCGGGAAAAAAGGGGCAAAATGGTACTTTTGCAATAAGAGAAATTACCCTGAAAATTTTAGGGCTATACTAATAAAATAGATGTCATTATTGAATACGTCTTGGAAAATTTAGCTAAGGTGTCAAATTTTGTTATGTTCTGAGAAAGTCAGAATTTGGTTATATTTTTATTTATTTAATAATTATTAGAATATTTATTAAAAAAAAATTTCTCGTAACCGAAAGACCACGCCACGTCATCCACACGTGGAAGTGCCTACGCAGGCTGTCCGCCGGCTGTGCAGGTGTCAAAAAAATAAAATAAAATAAATTAATTATATTATTAATTAATGATAATTAATAAATAAAAGGAAAAACATTAGGAATCCAAAAAAATGGGAGAACCTGGAAAAATTTGGAGCCGGAGGGAGAAAGAGACAGTACAGAGAAAAAAAAATCTATTAACTTTCAATCAATCATAACGGATTATTTTGGAATCGGAATAAAATAGTCCAAGAACTAAAGTTACTCTACATGACGAGGTCTTCACTGATATCAAATTTAAAAAGTTTCGGTGAAATTTTCTGGAAGGTAGTAGTTTTCTCTTATCAGAAATTCTTTTTATTTAATGGCCTGAAATGATCATGTTTTATATTTCAAGTCGAATTGTTGGAAAATTTATTGGAAGTAATTAATTGGTGAAAAGTTTCAGTATTTCGTTAGAAATTATTAGTGTATGACGAATTGGATTTGCATTGTTATAATTTTGTCTGAAACATGGGTTGAATTGGAAATAACATAATTATATTTCATATGCACCGGAACATTCCATATACATAGGTGGGTACATGATATATGCATATAAAGGTATATGGATGGTATTTAGCAAACTCGAATTGGGACAACGTCTTGACTGAGTTGCGCGGAATTTTATTTGGTAGATGGTTATTATGGATTATGAACTCGAATGGGGACAACGTCCAGTAGAATTAGAGGTGTCAAATGGGCCGGGCCGGGTCGGCCGGCCTGAATTTTTTGAGCACGAGCGTGCCACCGTGTCGGGCCAGGCACGACACTGTTACTGTACCGTGTCGTGCATGGCCCGACAAGGTTTAAAATAACCGGGCCCGGCACGGCCCGTAGGCACGGCGGGCCGTGCCTTGCCTGGCCCTCTTGGGCTTGCATGTCCGTATGGGTTGGGATTCGGGGGGACCGCGGGTCGGGTCGAATCAGACCCAACCCGCGGTCTTTTTTGCGGGAGGGGCCATCGTGGGGTCGGGCTCACGGGACACTCGGCACGAGACAAACCCATGCTGGTGTGCCGTACCATGGGCCAAACCATGCCGGGTCAGGCACGGCACGGCACGGCTCGTGCCTAACCCGGGCACGGAATTTTTCCATGCCGGGCCGGCCCGATGACACCTCTAAGTAGAAATACAGTTGTGTTTATTTCTTGGAGTAAATCCAAGAAAATTATATTTTATTCGGATAAATATCCAATATGTTTTTCGGATGATGTCCATATTTTTCGGAATAATTCCAAGAAAATAAATATTTCTATAGATATATATACATATATACATATGCATATCCTGAGATATAATATATCACACTTGGCTTCGACATATGTGAGGGAATCGTTGAGACTCAGGAATATGGGCATATAAAAATTTTATCTATAATTGCATTCATATAAAAATTATACTTGAATGGGTATTGATGTATATTCATGATGTTTTACGTGCACATAGGTAGGGAGTAACTCTGAAGGAGTTTACCCTACTGAGCTTTGCTCACTCCGTTGTGGGACCCCTTTTTAGGTACGGGTCCAGGACAGATGACAGATCCACATACGGGATCGCACATGTGAAGGAAAGCCAATTATGGCTTAAATAATATGTTGTGTGTTTTCTTTCTTCCGCTAAGCAAATAAAATGTAAAAGGAAAAAAATGTATTGTACATTTGAGAAATTTTAATTTTATTGCACAATATATTATGTGATGGAATGAATGAGACCCCCGGGGAAATGGGGTGTCACACAATTTCTCATCAAACAAATTATTGTAATTGGAATATGATCATGAAGAACTTCAAACATAACCTAGATAAACTGTAGATGCATAGGTACCAAAATCATACACTCATCATTTATTCGGTTGCACTCCGACAGCCTGAAGGTAAAAATGCATAATATCAATTTCTGACACATCTCTAAAAGAATTTGTCAATTATGAAGTAATGATAATTATATTCTCAATAGCTTCCGTATAATTATTAAAATACAACATAATGTATCATTACTATATTCGGCTAAAATTTATACTAGTCATGAAATTATCATCGCCCTACTAAAAAATAACATTAAAAAAGAAATTGTTTATTATATTTAATGAATCCATATATAATAATTAATGATTTATGAAAAATAATACTTTGAGTTTGCATATTGAGAAACCCACATTAATATAATTTGACTATTTGTTTACAAATAATCCATTCTTCTTCGTGTGTATATGATATATTTGTATATTTGTTTACAAATATACTTTGAGTTTCCTGAAAAAAAAAATAGTTACTATTGAGGTACATGATATATTGTCACACATATATTTTCATTTGCATTCAAAAAATTTAAATAATAATTATTTATTAAGGATAATTATACCAATTCTACTGAATATTGGTAGGTCGCTGTTGAACATCCAATATGTTTCTAAGGTCATGATCTTTCACCTATTTTCTCTGATCATTTATTGTGTGAGGACATATGGGACAAGGCCTTAAACTTCTCACTATTTAAGTATTCTCATCGCTTAAACCAAATATTAAGGAGGACACTATTAGGCTATGCCTCTTTACCATTTTTTTCTCAATTTATCAAGCTTGTCATTATAATTCATATTTGTCACATGTTTCAGTGTATTATTCTCTAAAATTACCAAAGCATTATTCTATTTGTAGTTTTTCTACAAAAATAAAATAAAACAATAATACATTGTAATACATTTATTTTTAGAGTATTTTATATTAAACAAAATTGAAAAACAAGTAAATACATGAAAATTATAACTAAATTTCTTCTCAAATTTTTTTTTTGTATTTGGGGACACCCTATTCCACTTTTTATCCTTTGTAACAAGTTTCTTCTTAAATATTTTCTCAATTGTATGAGAATAAAAAAAAAAACAATTCTATAAGTAATTTAACTTCTGCATGTATATATACATATAAACAAAATGTACCTATTATTCTACTACTAAGTTAATATTTAATTCATTTTTATTTCTTATCCCAAACTTCGTAAGGCAAATATTATTTTAATTTTAAATGGTAATGTTTAATAAGTTGCAAAATCATTGTTTGTTATTAATTAAAATTACCATATTTTAACCTTTATCATTTACTTATAATTTTATTCACAATGGTTAATTAAAATGTTTAGAAATGAAAAAAATGAAAAATTATAACCAAGCATATAGTAAATTAAAGAAAGCTACATACTTTTTATTATAAATTATGGGCCGAATAAAGATTTTTTTATAACTTTGCATACAAACTATGAATTATGAATATTGAGACATTGTCATCATTGTAGTACCAACACATGAGCTTCATAGGATATGGGGAACAAATCTAATAATGCATTATGCGATGCAAAATGAGATGAAGATGAAATATTAATGATAGTGATTCTATGTGTATCATGATGAGGCTTTGCAATGTATCCTTTGTACATGTAGGAAAATGTGGAAAAATATTTGTAACCTTGTCATCACTAAATAAATGAAGATTTCATTCTCCATTTAACTATTAGTTAACTTTTTCTTCTTCTACCCACATTTTGAGATCCTCCACAACTTGAATGATTTTCTCTCATACCTATATCAAGTTATATAAATATCAAAAAAATATAAAGAAAATAAAAATATGTCATGAAAATGTCATAATAAAAAAACATACTGATAAACAGATCAAAATTTACAAAAGTAGTTTTTTTTTTCATTTTACATTCAAATTGTAACAATTACAAAATTATCAAGACAAGATTACATGAAAGCTAATAAATATCTATTCATTATCGGAAAATTCTAACAAATTATCTCTATCTATACATTCATCATCATCTAATAATTATAATGAATTCATCTTAATTATCTTCTTCAACATGGTCATTATTAATGTTCAAATAGTTTCCATCTTTATCAAGTAATATTTGAAGCTCATCATCTGCCCCATAAATTATTAGATGAAGTTTCATATTATTCTCTTGAAATGCAGGTACATGCGATGGAGTGACAATAAAATCCTTTTCAACAACTTCCACATCTGATATAGGTTTTATTTTACATACCTTCAAATTGCATACCATCAAATTTTTTTATAGTATTCATTGTTATTACATTACAACTTTTAATATTTGTTAAAATATTTATAAAATTTTCATTGTTAAAAGTTGCACCTTTAGTATATATTGTTCATTTATAAATTATTACATTTCAACAAATCCTAGAGCAAACTAAGTTCACATTAATTAGCATGATCAAAACTATAAGTAAATAACAAAATACACAAAAATTTCATATCTCAATTAGGTAGCCCAAAAATTTAACAAATCATAGTATGTGCAACAAATATCAAATTTTAAAATTTATCAATTAGATTGATATAAATTCAAGAAAATAAGAAGAGAGAATCCCATGAGAATGCTAAACATAATACATATAGAAAAATTGTACAAAAATTGTAATTCTCGAATATAATACATATAGAAAAATTTGAAATACTAAATTGAAAACCTCAATTATGAATCATTAGCACGAGAAATACTAATTGGAGAAAAGTAATTTCATAAATAAATTGGACGAAGTTAGAATCGAAATTAAAAATCCTCAAACCCTAATTTTTTTCAAAGTTTCAAAGTATTCTTAAATAAAATAATTATTGTAATTGAGCGACGAAATATTTTTCCGTCTCTGAATTTTTTAAAATCCAATAGCAATAGATTATCAAGATGTTTCATATTTAGTGACAAGAATAACTTCCGTCGCTAAATCTAGAAATAAATAAGGATTTTATTTTTAAAAAAAATATAGAAACATAAATTTCAATCACTAAATAACATGCAATTGAGCCTTTTTAAAATATCGAAATAAATAATTTTGCATGACAGCGTGTCACAATTAGCGACGGAATGAAAAATCATTTTAAAATCCGTTGTTAATTTGCGACATATTTATTTTTCTATTTCTAATATTCTTAAAAAATATCATTTCTATTTCTAATGCATTTTAATTTTGTTCCTAATTTTAGAAATGGAATTGAGCCTTTCTAATTTCTATTTCTAAAATTGGCTTATTTCTTGTAGTGACATATAAAAATAGTATATACATATACTACCATATACATATAGAATAGTATATATATATATATATATGTGTGTGTGTGTGTGTGTGTGTGTTTATATATATACATATATATATATATTGCTACATATAAACATGTATATATACACATCTATCTAGATACACTATATATGCTAAAATTATTTATTTTTGTTACAAGATGTAACCCCCAACTCAATTAGGTCATGGTACAACTACTTGGACCCTGGGATAGGGCATGGCAACCCTTTCTCAGTCAAAGAGGTTAGCTAGTAGACTTCAAATTCACTACCCAAAGGTTATAAGTTACACATCCAGCAAACTCAACTACTATATGATTGAGATATATGCAATATATATGTATAATATATATGCTTGCATGCCTTGACATGTATGTATTCATGTGTGTAAACATGAAATCGATTATATACTATATACAAAACACACAAACATATCTAAATATGTCAATAACAAGTAGTATATAAATGCATATAGATAATGTATGTATAGATTGCATATATAAAAATAGTGTGCATAAACAAAATGTGGTAGTATATATAAAAATAGTGTGCATAAACAAAATGTTGTAGTATATATATAAATAGCATTTACATATATACTAATATTTAAACTGTGTGTGCATGTATGTGTTTAAATAATTATACATGGCAGAATATTATAGTATATACAACACATGTATCACACACAAACGAACAATCATAAAAATGTATTCATTGAAATGAATTAAATAATAAGATATATTAGTTAAAACTTGAGTATGTATATATATATACATGTTAAAATGTATCAACTCTAAACCATGTGTATATATATACAATAATAAATATGCCTATATACAAAGGAAGTTAATGTTGAATGATTGTAGATCTTTGATATATATGCTATTCAATAATATATATGCCTATACAATAATAAATATGTATTATACAACACATGCTTATCTTCCAAATCTTTGAGCTTTCTCAAAAGTTTACTTTGAATGTTCATGCTACACTTTTAGTCACGATATCCTTTATAAATTTTATATAGTTGGGCATTCGAGATAAGACTTTAGTGAAGGATATGTTGATTTCAAATTTTTTAAATACATTGAAAATTTTCTTAAAATTGTTCTTGTAACTTTTTTCCTAAACTACTATAGAAAAAGAAGACTAATTCGAAGAGTTTATTTAATACTTTCCCTAAGACATTAGAGATTGTATTATAGTAGTGCATACTCGAAATAATCATCAAAGGTAGTTAATACATTGTCTAAAAGAATTAAACATATGAATGACCTACAAATAAAACAACGTGCAGTTTTGGCGGTTAAATACCATCAGCACAACTATGAGCGAATCATCCTAGATAATAGCAATCCGAGGATGATAGTCACCTTGTATGCTAAAATAATATTGAGATTTTTTCACACCAATATATCATTCATTTGAAAATCAAACATAACATTGCCCAATGATTATACAAACATCATGCACAAGGAAGTGGGGCAATACTAGAGTTAAATTATTTTTCTGAAAACCTAGATATATCTACTCAATTTATGTAGTAGTTAGTTCACTATTTGTTAATCAATCTACCTATATAATTTCTTCTTAATGAACTAGACCCATATATATTTGGAAAATCATCAATGAATGAAATATAATATAATGATCTCCTAAGTGATACCTCATGTATTTTTTCGAATATTTCTTGTGAATCAAATATAATACTATCATTGATTTAATGGTAGTAGATTTGAACTTCATTCAATTTTGCTTTTTATACAAATATTTCTCATAAAACATGCAAATTTCTATATAATCTTGTCATCCTTGCACCATTCTCATCTAAGATATAGTTTTTAGGCTATCCTCATTGATCTACACAAGTCTTTGATGCTACAATATGGTTTCATATTATGACATCATATTTTTATGTCTCAACTTCAGACAAAATCATGACCTAATGTTTTTATGTCATGCTGGTGAACTCGATCCCAATATCATATTTCCATGTGGCAACTAGGGGCTATTTTTCCATGATTCCTTCTTAGAAACAAAAGACTAAATCTCAGCCTTGATAGTGCTTCCTAGTTACTTGTGCAAGTTTCTATATCTTGCTCCTCAAGCAATTATCATTGTTCTTCATGTCATCTTGTAAGAATTATCATCACAATTATACTTTATACCAACACACATCATCACATTGATATAAACTAGATTTCTACTCTATTTTGGAATATGCATCTCTTGAAAATAATTTGATAGTTCCATTATACATCATCATCTTTAGTTTCTCATGATTAAATATCTTAACTTAGAACTACTTCTCATAGACATATCTCATCCAACATGATGATTTGATGAACGTCCGATATCATAGTTTTTTTTAATCTTAATATGAATTAAAACTACATAATTATTATATCTAGTTTCATTATGCTCACCATTATTTGGAGGTGAGAGGGGTGTAACCGAGTCGAGCTGAATTGAGTATTAAGCAGGCTTGGCTCATGTTGGTTTTTATGAGTAGGCTCAAGCTCAACTGAAGCTCATTCATGAGTTGATCGAGTTTAGCTCGAGCTTGCTCAGCAAATGCTTATTTGTACTAAGCTCGAGCTTGCTCGCTTGGTTAGCTCATGAGCTCAAGAAAGTGTTTGTTTAAAGTTCGACAAAGAGCTCATTTGCTTAAATAGCTTGTTTAAGGCTCATTTAGAGATCATTTAGATAGCTCGATTAGAGTTGTTTAAGGCACGTTTAGAGCTCATTTAATACTCATTTAAAGCTCATTTAGAACTTATCTAGAGCTAATATGAAAATGTTCAAAATAAACCTTAAAAATACAAAATTCAATATTACATAGCCAAACATATTTAATGAAAATGTTCATCTAAAGTATCCAACATACAACTAAATAAAAAAGATAAGACACTCAAAGTTTAATTAATTTCATGGAAGTTCAAGAGTTAAAATATACGTCATGTTTATTTATTGGAAAAATTTGTTATACATCAAGTCTTCTTCATGATATCCACCTGCTCAAAAATAATATTAACTATACAACATATCATATTTTTAAATGATGTTTTTACTACTAAATTTTATTTCTCTCATTCATATGAATATTGGTATGTTCGCAAAAAAATAATTTTATAGAACATAGTAAAAGAAAATAAAGAGGGAAGATATAGGAGAAAGATTATTATCACCATATACAAATATCACTTTGTTAGGAATTAGGATCAAACCAATCCAAAACTAAAGCTGCACCTACCAAATTTTTAGTTAAGTTAATGTTAAATTTCAAAATTGATGATCACATAAACACATAGATAATACCTTTGCATAATCAACTTCAAGTGAGAGGTATTTAAACCTCCTTAATGTCCTCTTGATCCTAAAATAAAGTGCAACAAGTATAAAAAAAATTCAGTAAATGAAATACCAAAAAATTAAAATTAAATATAAAATACAAAGTATTAGATATTACCTTTCTTTTTCTCTTTTTCGCATAATAGGAATGTAACCTATCTTCATTGCATAATAAAACTTCAATAGTGTTTGTTCATAAAGATTTACAATTTACAAAACTGACAATCAGATATGAAACCTTTTGATTAGTTCATTTTCATATATCGGTAGTTACACTTACTTTATTTGTAGATTTCAATAAGGTATAATCTTTCTTCTCCACTTTATAAGTAGCAAAATAATTTTTTCTTATGATTGTATGACTAACTGATTGTTAATGAGGAGTTACATTATTCATCAACAAATTAAATATTTCATACTCCACAAATGAAAATGGTAACTCATGAACTATAGTTATATGAGATAATACCTATCTAATCTTAGATTGGTCATATTTAAATTATTTTAACATTCGCGATCATTTCAGACTCCAAAAAAGAGATTTTTATTGTTAGCTTCTTTTTCCCAAATAGACACTTGTAGATGCTGCAATTTTCTTATTTAAATTAATACGTGTTGCATCAACAACTACAAAAATGTCCATTATAAGACTTGTTTTCAAATTTTGTGGGAATAATAGATTTGGAGAAGGATGGTTTCACATTCTCTTAATAAGAATCAACACTTACATATCACCCCTACACATTACAACAACAACAATAATTTGGTTTCCAATATTTATAAGAAATAATTGTGAATATAGAAAATAATTTTTTTTTGTATTATGCACAAATGTAAGACAACTGTATTATCCTTTGTGCAATTGTGAATATCAACAAATGCACAAATGTATTATCCTTCTTTTTTTTTTCTTGTATTCTCAGCAGCACTTGATGTTAGTCTAGCACATAACAAACCTAATGAATATGATTCAATCTAAATTATAAAATTATGACTGAGTTGTAAAAGTTTTCTACTATTTTTAACAAGTAGGAATAGAGTAGGTTAGAAGGGTTTTTATCCAAATAATAAAGGTGTCCTAAAATTGTAGAACAACTTGAGCAATTGATAGCATACATGCAATACTTTGATAACAAGATTGCTATAAAGAGCACTTCTCAGTCATACATCTCCTTCCTCAGCCATCAACCCATTTTTAACCTCAATACTCTATGTCTTTACAACTAGAGGCTACCTTCTTACCATATAGACTCCAATCAATAGAAAAAACTTTTATAGAATAAGAAAATAAGGAGAACAGTAAGTATAGACTAGGTCAATGTCAAAGAAGAATACTAACTAGGAAGAACATACCTTACCTTCATGGGTATCCCAGACCTATATGATAAATAATATTAAATAAAATTATGTATTTTTTTTACTATAAATAAGGAAGCCACCTTTGTAGAATAGTAGCAATCAAATTATAAGTCACAAGAAAATATTTTCAAAAGTTGGAAATGATTTTCTTGGTTTCCAAGCATAACAAAATCAAAATTGAATAAACATGGAAAAAAATAAAATGAAAAAGTAATCACATAAGAAGAATGCCATAGCATAGAAAAAACACTATTTTTCTCAGATACCAAACAAGTTAGATCCTAAGATACACAACTTTCCCGAGAAAATTAAAGAAAACAAAGAAGAGATGGAAGAATAGTTACTAAATTAACAATTTCATTCGTAATTTCTTCAAGAGCCTACTTTCATGAAGGCATGAGTGATGCAACTTCACCAGGGAGTGAGTGAAGTTGGAGAGAGAGGAAAGAGAATTTTGAGTTTTGGAGACTTGAGACGACAAACGAGGAATATGAAGTTGACGAGGAAGACATGTTTTGGTCATTTTGGAGATGAGACTATGCCTATGTAATGGGAACGGCAAATAACCAAAGTAGTGGCTGCCATTGTTAGTGGGTTTGGGGTTTCTTTTATTTACATGAAAAGGAAATGAATAAAAACTGATTTGTTTATGAGCTATATTCACGACCATGGTTCACGAGCTTGTCATGAGCCACATTCACATGTCTGTTCATGAGCTTACGAGCTGAGCTTGAGGGTGATTTGGCTCGATTTGTTTAACATACGAGCCTCAAATGATATTAAAGCTCGGCTTGTTTAAATTAATAAATGAATTCGAGCAAGCTTCTAATTAGTCACATGCCGAGCATCTCACGAGCAGCTCGGCTCGGTTACATCCCTATAGATGACTATTATATGTGAATATATTAAAATTTAAAATATTAATAAAAGGTAACATTTTCCGCATTCAAAAAAATATATTAAAATATAAAATATTTATGCTTTGGTATATCCAAAAATAAAAACTCAAAATTATCTTTACTATGTCACTTCAATATTAAATAAATCAAAAAAAAAAAAAAAGTAAACTTAATATTTTCTATAATAGAATGTGACTCATATTTTTTTCGTAAATAATATGTTCGTCATGCACAATATTTATGCATAAATCATAATGCATTATAAATACATATAAATACATACATATACATATTAATACATACATATAGATATAAATATAAATATGTGTTCACACACACACACACATATACATACATATACGTACATACATGCATATACAATTACCCACACACACACACACACACACACACACATGCATAATGCATAATGTTATGCATATATACATGTTTATGCATAATGTTTTATGTTTTTGCATAGTGTTATGCAAATATAAATATTATATGCATAATCATGGATAACTTATGCATATATAAACTTGTAATATTGTATGTTTGTATAAACATGTAAAAGTATATACTTCATATATGAACTCGTACATGTTTATATGATTATATATACTCATAGATAATATTATATGTATAGATGTTTAAACTCACAAACTTATATAAATGAGAATACATGTAACATATTATATATATAACGTACTAAACTTATTGTATATAAAACATAGTAAACATATAAATATATTATACATATACAACATATTATACATATAACGTGTTAAAATAATAAACTTATAAATTTGTAAATGCTTATTCGATTATACACATACTTAAACTAATAAAATGATATAAATTTTTATAAATGTTTTTATATAAACGTATTAATATTTATAAGCTTATTGATACCATGGATATATAAGTTTATACACTTATTTTATAGCCTAAAGTCATATACAAGTATGTGACTTTAGTACGTTATATTAGTATCGAACAAAAAAGTGTATTTGAAAATGTTGTTTTGATTATGAACTTGTTTTTTATTAGTTTATAAAATTCTGTCCTTGAACCATCAACCCTATCGCCGTTCTCAGTACTTCTCGTCTTCCTCTGCCACCAACTAGATCAAAATCGGCTGGGACCGGAAATTGGGAAAAACGTGAGTGCAGTGTTCTTCGGCTGTGGATTCTTGTTGTCCTCTCTGTAAACCCTATACCCCCGCTCCTTCTACTCTTCTCCCCCCCCAACACGCACAAAATCGGCTGGACGAGGTGAATAATCACCAGAAATTGGGAAAAATTTCTTGGATTCTCCAAAAATCTTGGTGGCTGTTACGGATTTGTGACATTTTGTTGTTCTAATGGAGTGTGTGTGTGTGTATTTATATATCATGCAATATATATACGAGCCTTCTTCAACCCACAATGTCGTTGCAATATTTTTGACCTTTTTTGCATGTGTACATAACTAGCGTATACATATATGTATTTGTCTAGATATACGTTTATATGCATGTAGATAGACATATATAGTATTTGGATACGTATATATGACACACACACACACACATATGTATGTATGTATAGCAGCATCCACACACATACACTTATGTCTTTAGCAGCTCACATAGGCATACAATACTATTGTAATGTAAACAGTAAATATAAACATATAATTAAAATTTAGTTATGTATAACAGTAAATATATGCACATTATATGTGTGTTAACATAAAATGCCAGTGCATTGAAAGACTTGGCTAACGGGATGTTCATGAGAGCTTGTGCTACCAAATACTCTGTCACAGTCGGTGCTATTGTCAACTAGAAAAAGAACAAGGTGGAGATCATGACATCTATATCTCAGCTCCATGTCTCTTAGAAAAGGCCTTCCAATGGTTGTCAAGTCAGTGGCAATCCCAAACTTATTATTAAGCACGTTTACAAGTGATTTGTCAATGCTTGCTCTTGAAATATTTTTGTTTCTGGCCTGATCTTAAAAGAGAAGGATTTAGAGGTGTCTGCCATTGTTAGGTTGAGTGATTTCAAGGCATCCAATGGTTGGATTCAGGTATTTTACCAGCGTCATTACATCCAATTTCATCAGATATCAAGAGAGAAAGTAGCCAAGGATGAGCGAGTTGGCAATAATTGGAAGCAACACTTGTCCAACATCATCTAGGGCGATGACAAGTAGGACATTCTGAACATATATGAATGTGACCTCTTCTGGAAAGGTGTGCCTACAGCAACTTGGTGTCCCAAAGAGAAAAATGCAAAGGATGCAAGCTTGCCCAAGAAAATGATTACTATTGTTTTTATCTGTTTGGCAGTTGGTTAAAAGTTCAAGTCTTTGATGATTAGTAAATCCCAGACGTCAAGAGCTTTCAACAAACAGCTTTCTTGATGAGTTATGGTTGGAAAGGCCCAATTCCAAGGTTTGGATGCTGGAGTGATCTTTCTAAAGTATCTTTAGCTGTTTGACTTTAAGATTCAGTTTGAGAATTGAAATTCTCTTCTTTTTCTCGACAATGCCCCATGCTATCCAGAGATGGTGTTCTCCAACATTAAGTTTGTTTTCCTTCCACCAAACATGACAACAGGAACCCAGTTTCTGGACAGTTGTATCATCCGAAACTTCAAGGGATACTATCGTAAGATGCTTCTTGAGTTTATTTTCTTCCATGAAGATGTGACTGCCTTGGATGCCACTTTAAAAAAGATAATGTTGGTTGTCATTTGACTGAATTTCTCAAAGCTGGAATGAAGTTGTTTTTACCATCAAAAATTATTTCTATAAAGCTGGACTGAAAAAAGAGGCAACTGAAATCAAGCAAGTTGAGTTGAATCCTAGATCGAGAAGCAATGATCCTTCTTGTTTGAGAAGCAAGAATTGAAATGCTTGAGCCTATGATGTGGTACATCTCAGCATTCAATACTTTGGAGGATGCTTGAGAAGATAGCATCTTGTTTGCACCATAGATGAAAATTGTGCTTGAAGTGGAAGAGCTGGAGGTTAGATGTGTGAAATGGGGTGTGCCGTGCCGGCATGACTTATTTTTTGGTGACTTCTCAGGCATGGCCTGGTGCAATAGTCATGTCATGCTTGGCATGACCTGGTATAATAGTCATGTCATACTTGGCATGGACTATTACAATAGTCATGTCATGCTTGACATAACACGACTTGAATATGGCATGCTTGATACTGCCTGGTCGGCCTGAGTCTAGGTAGAGTTGGGCTAGGTTGTGCTTGGCGGTGCTGAGCCTTGATGGGTTGGGTCGGGTCGTGTTCGAAGGTTGCTAGCCTGGTCTACTAGTTAGCAGCATTATTAGTTAAATTTTAAGTTAATCATTGGTGGTATTATCAGTTATGATATTATATTATTTATTTATTTCACATAAATTATAAAAAAATAAAATAGTTAATACATTAAAATTTAATAAAAAAACAAAAAAACTATATATATTAATCATTATTCAATCCAAAAATAAAATAAAATAATACATCACAACAATAATATAAAAGGAAAATTATTAGTCATAATTATGTTAGCTTAATCCCAATGTTAATCAAGGTAAATATATGATTGTTTATTATTGCATAAGTGTTTGATAGTATCACTAGAGTAGACTTAATATTCTTAAATTTCTGAGTTATTATTTATCAGCAATCCACATGCTATTGTTTTAGCTTGATCTTGGATATCTAACCTTAAATTATTCTAATCTTTTATGCATTCTAATATTTTAATGATATTTGAACATATTTTTGATCTTTTATTTAAAATAATATTAATATAATAAAAATATAAATTCTAATACTATGCTTGATATTGAATCTGTTAGTAGATCTTGTACCATTTTAGACATGATAGGATAAATGTACTCATAATTTTTATCATTATAAATTAATATTATTATTATTATTATTGTGATAGGATTGAGTAATAATTAATATAAGGGAATAAAATTTTTGATATTTTGGCTGAAATATAGGCAAATATTGGTTATCGGTGGAGATTGATAAGATATCTCTAACTAAATTTTATTTTTTTGATATTTTTGATTTTTTTTTTGATTTTTTTTTGATTTTTTCTGATATTTTTTGATGCTTTCTGGTATTTTTAACTTTTTTGATACATCCCCAAAATTTTTAATTTTTCCTTATTTTGTACTTTTATTCTTTGGCTCCATAAATCTCAAATAAATACTTCCGGAGGGATTTAAACCCACCAAAATGCATAGAAGTGGCATCCTCCAACCACCAAACCATTGATTGCAACCAATTTTTTTTATATTTCCTTATTATTTATTTGTTAATAAAAACTATCATCATATGATTATAATATTTATTTTTATTTTTATTTTATATTATGACTTATAATATTTTTAAATTAAATATTAATTTGAAAAGAAAAATAAGTAAAATAATATCATTTTACAATTAAAAATTATAATATATAATATTTTGAATCTTTTCATTTTCTACATAATATTTATAATAATAATAATAATAAATAAATAATCTCTTTAATATAATAATATATGAACAATATATTAATATAATATATTTAATTTAATAATTACTAATTCATTTGATTTAAATCTACCTTAATTAAAATATGAATTATTTCTCATTATCTATATAATTAAAATATAAAAAATTTTAATTGAACTGATATTTTTGTAAAAATATCCATCGATATTTCACTAATATCTTTGATATTTTCATAAAATTTAATTATCAATATATTTGTGTTTACTGATATTTTGATCCTTGATTGATATAAAAATATTGAGAAAGTTTGCTCATATCCAATAGTCCATTCTCTTGTTTTTTTTTTTGCAAATTTAATAGAGAAGTTATTATTTTTGAATTTGGTATTCATGCTCATACTCAGAGCCTAGATACTATTACTATTATACTTAGTATCATAGTATGTAAATAATTTAAATAATTTTTCATAAATGAATCTTTCAAGTTATTTTTTGGTCCATGCACGTTAATACATATATTAAAATATTTTTAGCATTTTTATTTTAATCTTAGGATTTATATAGGTATCCAGACAAAGAAGAGATGAAATGATAAATTAGAATTTAAGTACTTAATTTTTATCTTAATAACTATGTCATTAAATATTTAGTTATTTCTAAATTTCTTAAATATGTCACTAATATTATATATGAACTTGAGTACAATGTAACTGATGAGAGTATAAATAAATAATTATATGTTCGTTGTGTCATAAAAAATATTTAGAATTTTATAAATGAAATTAACTATATCAATAATAAATTATTCACTATAATTATTAATGTAGTTAGATATTAAGTATTCATATCTAATAAATAACTCTAATATTAGGTAAGTGTAATACCAAGGGTATCTTACATATGTTTGGAATTTTTTTTAGATCCGGAAACAAATAAAGACTATAAATTTTTATTAGCTGTTAGGCATCATAAGATATTTAAATAAGTTACATATTTTTTTTAAAGTAGAAAAAATAATTTTTAATTCTGCTTATATTGTTATGTTAATGATGTGATACATGTATTTAACATAAAAAATCTTTACTAATGGTCATTCTCAAATTATTTTAACAAATATATTAATTATTAATTTATTATTAGATGTGATGTCAAATATGATACCAAATATATTATTTTGAATATTATAATCTTTAAAAATTTTTATCATGTACTCATATAATCCATAAAGATTTTTATCATGTACTCTTATATGGCAGAGTCATCACGAGGATGAAGAATTTTTTAAAATTATAATTTTTTTATGGATGATTATAATGGATGCTTCGTTTTTAATTTTAGATAGCAACATAATGGATGATGAGTTATGTAAAAGATGCATCATTATGATTATTTTAAATATCAGATATCATTGATATCAAGTCAATATATTATCTAAATTTATTAGTTATTATTTATTTTTTTAATTTATAATATTTTAATATGTTGTTCTTATTGGTGGACCTAAGAATTATATAATATGCATGTTGAAAATATGCTTGCTTGATACTGACTATTCTAGGATTCTCAGTAAATATAATTGGAAGACATATCATGGTGATTAGCTTGACTATGCATTCTATCTTTAATTTGTTGTGGTATATGAAGAGGATCAACATAGAAGCTGAACTAGATTTAATCTTAAAGATTATACTGCTTAGTTGAATGTCTAGGATCTAATGCACTATATTTTTTGACGTAATGATTAGCATGCTTTTTTAGATGATTAATCTTATATACACTTTTATATGTATATATATTTTTGTAATACGTGTATTATGTTGATTTTTTATTTATACTCTTAGTATTTTTATTTTATATTATGTTAATATGAGTTTTAATTATATATATATTTTTAGTTTTTTATTTTTTAGATGTTTGAGTTTAAGTTGAGATTATAGGAGAAAATATAATATTGGCCTTGGATTTTTTGTAGGGGTGTCATTACTAATACTATCTATGTCTATGTTGTAAAAAAATTAATTTTGTAATTATTAAATTTATTATTAGTCATTTATAAATTTTATTAGTTTATGAATTATATTTTAAATTAACAATTAAATATTATTAAAAAAATTTAAAAATTAATTAAAAATTAAAAAATAATATTTAATTAAGTTTATGGAGAGGAGATAAAATGACATAGTCCGAACCCAAATTTTTTGTTCTCTACGTCTATATTTTTAAAGCTTTATAAAAATATTTTAAAGTTAATTATAAATTTTAGTTTTAGAGAGAGAAAATCAAGACTGAGAGAAGAGAGAGAGGAGAGTGATAGATGAGTTGAGAGATTTAAATAAAAAAATTAAAATCTTTAATTTAATTTATATAAAATTTTTTATTAAAAATATTTATTATGTAATTTTTTATTGTTTTCTTTATTTGTTGTTTACCGTTAGCTATCCGTTAGCACCAGAAGTCGATGCTTCTGGATGGTCCAGAAGCTTGGGCTTGGGATTGGGGCTCAGCCTTTGCCTTGGCGTGGAGCCATGGACTCGGTCAGGCTGAGGGGCAGGGCGCATCCACGTGTGGCTGGGTCATGCCACATGGACTCTTTTAGCTATTTACGTAGTAAGTTAATTAAAAAAATCTGCCCTGTAAATTAGGTGGGGCTGGTGGATTTTTACGAATATAATAATTTTTTTTAAGATATTGGGTCTGAGATTTGGGGCACGCTACACATCCCCTTGGTTGTTCCTGGCCCGGCACACGGGTTGTGCTTGGACTGGCACTGCCCGGTCCACCAAAACATATGCCGTGCTTCAGGTCGGCATGACCTGGGTTTAGACATTGTTCTGGACCCTGTCATGTTAGGCTAGGCATGACTCAGTCGGGTTGTGTCTGGCCCATCTGACCCACTTGCCACTTCTATTAGAGATTTTAAATGCGTCATGATGTGCTGGAATGACTCATTTTAGTGCGACATTGTTGTGCTGTACACGGCACGGGAACCAATAGGTTGGCTCAGTCTGGCAAGGTTGGCGTATAGTGTAGGGCCATGCTGTATTGTGCTGGTCATCCTTATTTTAAACCTGTTGTGTGAAAATGTAATGGGTTGTTGATTTATATGTCCAGCCAATTACTATCGGCCATGTAAGTAGATCTGGTTTATGTGGTCACAATTTTCCTAAATAATTCTCTTTGTTGGGCTGTTATTCGGCAAAACTTGACTTGTGACCCATAGCAGGTCTTGGGCTCTTGTGCCGATGGACTGTGCCTCTGGGTCAGGCATGAGCTATGCCATGGGGCAACATGTTTTTTGACCAGGCATTGTTCTGGGCCATACCGTGCTCGGCCAGTCACGACTGAACCATACTATTTTGTGGGTCATAATCTACCCGCCCGTCCTGGTTGACACTTCTAGAAAGAGCCAAAAGTTAAGTTGTCCAATCCAACAATTTCTTAAGCTTTTAAGGGTTTTAAATTCTGATAGATTTTACTGCAGCTAATCACTTGGATGATTTCGCTTCATTAATTGATCTAATCTTGCAAGCAATTCAGTAAACATTGAATTTAGATTGCAGAAGTCAAAGTAGGTGATGCTTCATCAATTCCTCCAAAATAAACCATAAAATGATTGTTCATTAGTTCCTCTTAGATTAAATACTTGCTTACATTGAACACTATGATCCGTATATATGGGCGTTCAATGTAGGCATGTTTAATTGTATGCATATGTATAGAAGCTTATAGACACTAATGTACGAGTATATATGTAGACATGTACAGCTTCAATATATGTCTATATATGTTCTGATATATAATTATATACATTAGTATATATTAATATATATTGATTGAAGCAGTATGTGTATAGGTAACTTGTATGTCTATATATTACATATATATTGGAGCACTATATATATGTATGTACCATTGTATGTAGTGTGTGAATATGTGTATAGATAGAAATACAATTGTGAGAGAGAGAGAGAGAGTGTGTGCGTATATATATACTCTTGTATATAGATGTTATTTTTAATACAAATCCATCTAAGTGTTCATTTTTCAGGCGTACATATATCTATATATATATATATTGCTTGAATATATATATATATGAATTGTTTTTAATACAAAAAATTTCTTATTATTGCAAAAACCCTAATAATACATATAATATTGTTTCTCACAAGTGACTTGTCATTCACCATTTGCTTCTGTTTGTGCCGGTGACACTCTTTTCACTAGATTGTGCATTCCAATTCTTCCTCTGAGAAACACAAGTTGTAATTACAAGTTTGATGGCGAATTGATTATATTTAATCCAACACTGATTTCTGCGACAGGTGAGAGATGGTGAAGCACAACAATGCAGTGGCAACTTCCCATTTCAAGAAGAAATGGGCAGATCGTGTTAAGACGTGGTTCGATCAACCTGCTCGTGCAAAAAGAAGACATCTTGGTTAGTACATTGAAATGATGGTTGCCTTTAAAATGGATTCGATTTCATTCTGCTTATCACAAGCAGAACACATTTTTTTTTCTTCCTCTCGCGCTCTCTGCTCTCTAATAATGAAATTTGCGAAGCTCGCCGGAAGAAAGCTGCAAAAATTTTTCCGCGACCAACAGCTGGGCTTCTTCGTCCCATTGTTCGTGGGCAGACTGCTAGGTACAACATGAAGTTGAGATCTGGCAAAGGGTTTACTTTCGAAGAGCTCAAGGTTCGTCGATCATTTCATTTTAGCTGTTCAATTGATTTTTGCTGAAATGTCACTTTTGCCACCAGCAACAACTCTTCTTCATCATAATTCTTTTCTTTTGGGTTGTTTTTGTTTATGAATCAACATTCTGAATGGTACAAAATCAGTGAAAAATGGATCAGTAAAGTTATTTTTTGTTGGATTTAGAAGAAGAATGCACTAAAGTGGATGATAGCAGAATTGCATGCTTTCTTAACTGTGATCTTTCTTATCAATCGTAGCATGGGTTGCTTGTGAATCAGGGTGACATATGTTATTTTATTTTATTTTTAATCTTCTTTCTCACATGATGATTTGAAGAACCTCCGATATCATGGTTTTTAATCTTAATATGAATTAATACTACATAATTAGCATATGTAGTTTCATTGTGCTTACAATTATTTGGAGGTGTCAATTGTCAAGTCTTTTTTCACTAATAGTCTTTTTATCATAATGCACATTTTATGGGAAAATTATGCTTTGTTACTTTGCTTTGAAAATTATTTAAAAAATAAAAAAGTACTCTCTTTTTCCATTCAAAAAAAGTATACTAAAATAAAAAATATTTATGTTTTAGAATTTATGGTACCCAAAAATGAAAACTCATAATTATTCTTACCATGTCACTTCAACATTAAAAAATAAAAAAAATAAATTAAACTTAATATTTTCTAAGGTAGTATTTGACTCTGGTATATTATTTTTATAAATAGTAAATTTGTTATGCATAATACTTATGCATAATGTGTGTTGTGTCATATAAATACACACACACACACACACACACACACACACACATATATATAGATATATATACACGCATCTATAATCATATAGACACATACATATATACATATATATATATATATTGCATAATGTTCTGCATATATATGTTAATGCATAATGATTTATTTTTTTGCATAATGCTATGCAAATATAAATTGATAAGTTTATAAGCATAGTATGTTGTATGTATAATCATGGATGACTTATAGATTATGTTTTATATAAACTTATAATAAGTTTATACGTATAAGATGTTATATGTATAATCATTTATATAAAATCTAAGTTTAAAGGTTTATACATATATTATATATTGTTATACATTTCTATAAATGTGTAAAATCTTATACTTAATATATAAATTAGTACATGTTTACATGTTCTTGCATAATGTGTTATACATGTAAATACATATATACACACACTCATAATAATATACACATCTACACTCACACACACACAAACATATATATATATATATATATATAATGCATAATGTTTGCATATATGTGTTTGTGCATAATGTTTTATGTTTTGCATAATCAAATGCAAATATAAATTGATAAATTTGTAAGTATAGTATGTTGTATGTATAATCTTGGATCACTTATGCATAACTTATATAAACTTTGTATAATTTTATACATTTCTAGAAATGTGTAAAATTATATGCTTTGTGTAAACTTGTATATACTATTATGTGTATAATCATATAAATGGTTAAACTTATAAACTAATATAGATGAGTATACATGTAACGTATTATATATATATAACTTATTTAAATTATTATATATAAAACATAATATACATATAAATGTATTTATCATATGACTTATTATACATGTGGTGTATTACGCTTATAGACTTATAGATTTAGAATTGATTATATGATTATACATATTATGTATTTTATGTTATATATAAACTTATAAATATTTAAACTTGTAAATTTATATAAATTTTTACAAATGCTTGTGTGTGGGTATGGGTGTATAAATGTTTAGAAGCTTATTGATAATGTGTTTATATAAGTTTTAAACTTATTTTATAGGCGAGAGAGTCTTGTAATTTGTAAACTTATCCAACAAAAAAGTATTTTTGAAATTTTTGTTTTGATTATGCAACCCACACAAAACATGTGCGTTGTAAAGGATTATTGTGGTATGATATATGAGTGCATCAAAATATAAATATTGTACATATTATTATGCTTTTTTTATTTGAAAAGTATGATTTATTTTTTTTTATATTTTCAAAATAGACTACTAAAACATAATTTTCCTTCTTTTATTAAAGAAGAATATGTAATAAATCTAGCAAAAATAAAATTGAAAATTGAAGTATTAATTAATATAATAATTTATTAATAAAATTAATAAATTATTTGAGATAATAAATTATGTGGTTGTTTTTCAAAGGATAATTAATTATGAAATAAAAAAAAAGAATTATTACAAGTTGGCTGAATGTTGTAAGGAAATACATGTGGTAGTTAAATTTATTTGAGATATTTTAAAAAAATAATATCAGTCAGAGAACAAAAATTTATATGATTATTTTTGATTTAATGTTTATTATTTGTTTTATTGAAGACTATTCAAGAATTTTAATAGAGACTAAAATTAGATAAAGATTTTATCTGATTTGTGTAATTAAATGGAAAATTCTACATTAATAAAATGAAATAGGTATTTTATTTTATTAATAAAATACCTATTTTATTAATAAGAAATAAATTATATAATAATAAATAAATCATAATATAATAAGTAATAAATAATTTAAAAAAATTAAATGAAATGATTATATAATAAATATCATATCCAGTGCACAAGATTCTTGCTTAGTGCAAAGGTTGTGAGTGGTTAATATTTTGGTTTGTCATGATATAAGTTGATGATTATGTAGAGGTGTCAAGAGGGCCGGGCTGGCCCGGGCCCACCACGAGGCACGGCACGGTTTCCCCATGCCTGGGCCTGCCCTGCACGGGAAAATCTCGTGTCCGGGCATGTGCCTGGCCCGGCATGGTTTGGTGCCCGTGGAACGGCACACCGGCACGGGTTCGTCCCGTGTTTCCCTCGCTTCGCCCCTCCCGCAAAAAAGACCGTGGGTCGGGTCTGATTGGACCCGACCAGCGGTCCTGGTTTGGCCCGTAAGGCCAGGCCAGGCCAGGCCCGAGCGGCCTGGCACGGCACGACCCGCCATGCCAAAGGGCCGTGTCGGACCCGGCTTTTTTAAACTGTGTCGGGCCAGACACGAAAGCATGCCCGTGCTCAAAAAAAATGGCCGGCCCGGCCCGGCCCTTTTGACAACTCTATGATTATGCTGGTTTTTTTTTTATGTTTTACTGAACGTTGCTGATGGGTTCCAACCCAATGCCATCTTCAATCGTGCAGGTTGCTGGTATTCCAAAGAAAGTTGCCCCTACGATTGGAATTGCGGTTGATCATCGCCGTAGGAATCGCTCCGAGGAGAGTCTTCGACTCAATGTTGATCGTCTCAAAACTTACATGTCCAAATTAATCGTGTTCCCACGCAGAACCAAGAGGTTTAAGGTACACAATGCATATCTACATGCCTATGACCATCAAGAAAAATATATATATATATATATATGTGTGTGTGTGTGTGTGTGTGTGTGTTTATGTGTGTATGCACACTTCTATATCTAACTTCAAGAATTAATCACCAATATATATATGTGCGTGTGCGTGTGCGTGCCTGCGTTATTGTCTGTGGGTGTGGATGCAAGTTTGCATAACTTTGGGCATTAGGACTAGTATACAACCATCATTTTCTAAGAGATTCAAGAAATAAATGTCAATGTGTATGTGTGTGTGTGGGTACACTTCTATATCTAACTAAATGAAATAGTTTCTAATAATATATATGTGTATATGTTTGTGTGTGTGTGTGTATATATATATATATATATTCTTGTGTGTGTGCATGCTTGTATAACTTTGGGCATCAAGATTAGTATACAACTGTCAATGTCTAAAGTTGCAAAAAATAATTATCAATATATATATATATATATATGTATGTATGTATGTATGTATGTGTAACCCACTTCTATATCTAGCTCCATGAATTAAGTGCCAATATATATATATATATATATATATATGTGTGTGTGTGTGTGTGTGTGTGTGTAATGTGTAATTTGTGTAATGTGTGTGTAGTGTGTGTGTGTGTAGTGTGTGTGTGTGTAATGTGTGTTGGTGCATATTTCCATAACCTTGGGCATTAAGACTAGTGTCTAGCATACAACCATTTATGTCCAATATCATCAAGAAATTAATGTAAATATGTATATGTGTGTGTGCGTGTGTCTACACTTATATCTAACTAAGAAATAAATGCCAATATATATATATATATATATATATATATTTGTTTGTGTAAAACTTATATATCATACTGATAGAAATAATTGTGGGTGTGTGCGCATATCTGAATAACCTTGGGCATCATTACTAGTATGCAACTAGCTGTGTAAGAGTTACAAGAAATAATTATCAATATAAAAATAAATAAAATAAATAAATAAGTGTGTGTGTGTGTGTGTGTGTAGATGTATGTATTGTATGTGAGTATATGTGCATAACTTGGTTAAGTTTCAATTTAGTTTTTGTTTCTCTCGGTTCAGTCTGGTGATTCAGCTCCTGAAGAGTTGGCGCTTGCAACCCAAGTGAAAGGTGACTACATGCCTATTGTTTACGAGAAGCCATTGGTGGAGTTTGTTAAAGTCACAGAGGAGATGAGAGCGTTTGATGCATTTAAAAAACTCAGAACAGAGAAGAGGGCGGCCCGAAACATTGGTGCCAAACTGAAGAAAGCTGCTGAAGCAGAGAGGGACGGTAAGAAATAGCCTTCGCTTCCCTGGGAACTCTGTTGTCTGCTACAATCTTTTCTCTTTTATGTTTGTGCCCCCTGGTGCCGTCAGAATCTGCTCCTCTGTCCTTTATTTCAGCTCTAATCTGTTATGGTTTATGAATTTCTTTCTCCTTGCTGTGAAGATAAAAACTTCTTGCCACAGGCATATATTAACGTAAAAGTTGTGTTTTTCCCATACAAATCCGTCTCAAAACATTTTCTTTGAAGCAAATGTCAGCTTTATGCTAAATTGTAACACCTAAATCATCTTACAGCATTGGGATAAGGCAGAAATTGTCACTAGTAGCCTTGTTAAAATTGCCAATTTCTCCCCCGGTGGGTTTTTTAGGGTTTATGGCCATGGGGTGGAAACTAGAGGGTGTGTGCTGAAAGAAACTTCGAGGGAAAAAGGCAACAATCTTGAAGGTCAACAGAAGCACGACGCAAGATCAGAACAAGCCATTCTGGAGCAAGGAAACTTGACCACTAATGGGTGCCCCTGGGAGGCTGTTTAAGTGGAAGCTTAAGTGATTCTGTTGAATTATGAAATCCCTGGAGACGGGTAAAGCTCACCCCCCCACCCAAACCCATTTAAGGATACTCTTACCAGCAAAAATTGCAGTTGCAAATTGAGCAGTTAATATTGCCAGTGACTTGAAAATTGAGCAGGATTTGCTTTTGCTACCTGCACAATAACATGTATAATTTAGCCTGAGTGACAAAGAAGAAAAATTATTCAATCATGGGGGATTGAGTACATGAGTTTGATCCCCAAGACTGATGGATATGTGTCCTAGTGCATCTTTATCAAATATTTTTTCATATTGCTAAGAGAGGGATCTCGCTCTTACTAACCTTCATGCTCCAACCTCGGATCCCAAAGGCTCATATATTAGGAGTTGAGGGGTAATATTAATAGGGGATAAAAAATATTTTTATAATATCGAGGTCATGACTTGATATGATGTCAAATATTTTTATTCAAGAATAATAAATCTAGAATTTGAACATAATCAGATACAATCTATCCGATTTTGAGAATATAAAACTATTGAGATAATAATCTATTTTAAACTCTACACCAAGTGAGAGCATTGCACAATAAAAAATGACTTCTGTGTCATTAGTTTCCTGAGATTTATAATGACATATAATTTATGATTAATAATTTTTTTTAATATTAAAGGCTGTGTCTAGTGCATAAGACTCCCACACGAGGCTTGAGAAAAAGTAACATCTTAATAAATTTAGTACCAAAAATTAAAGAAACTATGTCTGATTAGTATCAAATCAGAGACCTAATGATTATTCGTGGGGACAAATGTACTTGCGCTCATACCAAAGCACAACCTCATAAATTTAAAGCTTTATAATATTAGCAGAGAATTAAAGTAATCACCTCAGGAAGCTTGCAGTCATGATTTGAGTAACATAACATCAAGCATTTCAATTATGAGCCTTTGATATAAATTTTGAACTTTATAATACAAGTTTCATGATCAAATATTCAAATCAAAGATATTAATTATATATTTTTATTTTTTGTTAAAACAATAATCATTATAGTCATAATAGGCAATGTGCTTTCCAATATCAATCTTATTACTGTTTCATGCTTAATTTGTTTGAGTTTATATAATTTTTATCAGAGTCAAATTGCAGAAGTTTATATGGTTGAATTTAATAAAGAGAGAATGATTATATTAAATATTATTTGAAAAATAAAATTCAAATTTATAATATATTAATAATATAATCATCATCAACCAAACTTTATATCAGCTATAAATTGATACAATTAATTAATATTATTGTTGAGGTTTGTATAAAATGAACTATCATATATGCTACTTGTTATGAAAAAAAAACAAGATGTGGTAGTTTGAGCTCAGATTAGAACAAAACACGACTAGATCAGACATCGGTGAAAATGAGTCTTTTAGACCCAACCCAGAAATAGAAGCAAGATTAAAATGTTATGGATTGAGTCTTCTCACTAAGCTACTGTGTTCCAGTTAGACAAATCTCTCCCTGGATGTTGCTAAGTCAGCTTCCAACTCGCCTGAAAAGTTATACTTGGCTTCAACTCATGCCTAGGAAATAAAGAGAATTTTAGAAAAAAACTTAAAAGAAAGAATATACTCTTTATTGAAGAAATAAGAATCTTTCAACTTGATTTGTCTTCATTTGATCACTAGAGGATCTCTATATGAGTAAGCATGTGACATTCTCCCACACCAAAGTCGTATACATCCTCATTGATCTTTCTACTTGAAACTGCTTAATTTGTTATTGGAGTTACCATAAAGTCATTATTGGCTCCCTGGCTAGCTTCACATTTGGGTAACTCTTTCTATTTCACTAAGTAATCATTGTATGACTGCAAGTTATTTTTCCTCAAGACTCAACTTGTCCCCATATAGTCACCCTCCTTGTCATAGGATGACACCACTACTATGGGTGTCCTCTTAGAAATTTCTTGGTTTTAAATTGCTAACCTAGAAGACATGATGAATCATTAGTCTTGGTGGTTGCTCAGTCTTGTAGAATACCCTACCAACCTATCCCAGTATGGGTTCATACTTCCTCACAAGTCCTTTGTATACATTTCGAAAGGATTTGAAATGTTGTGGTAATAGCTTGACAAGTGCTAAGTGTCACAGGTCCTACTTATGCCTAAGTCCATGACATAAGTCTCTGACCTATAACTCCATGTGTCTTTTATTTTTTATCTGCCTACTTCTTCATCTTTCTAGTAGCTTTTTCTAAGTATGAGTGTGCTATGTCAATCTACTCGTGCTATCCCTTATAAAATTTAGGCTACTGACTTTTTCTCATATATCTTCTAGCTAGGATGTGAGGAGTTATCAGGTGTTATGTTGTGACTATCTTGAATGAGTTTTTACTTAATCAGTTAGTTTGATTAGCACTTACAAAATACCTTAAATATATCTTTCATAGAACATTCATTCATTTTGTCTACTCATCAATATTGGGATGAAAGCTAATAGAGATGTGAAACTCTATATCCATGAGCTTGAAGAGCTCCATCCAAAATTGTTCTGTAAAACATGAGTTATGATCACTAATGATAAATTTTGATAACTCCCAATATTTTATCATGTTCATGAGAAATAGCCTAGCAGTTTTCTATGATGTGCTATGAACATGACATATTTTAAAAAACCGGTCCACCACCACTATGATAGAACCATATCCCTCGGACATGGGTAAGTTGATGATGGAGTTCATGCTGATGTTCTCTCAACACTACATTGCTATAAGTAGTGGCTCCAATAATTCTCTAAGCCAATATTGCTCTGCTTTATTCTATTGGCATACAAGATAAGTCCCCACATAAAGCTTTACATCATCTTGTATCAATGGTCAGTAGTAGATAGATTCAAGTAGTGCACCTGTGCAATATTTTCTTAGGTAACTAGCCCATTTGAAGTCATGCCACTCATTAATGAGTTTCCTTCTAATGATTCCCTACTTAAGGCACATATAGTCACTTCCTCTTTGTGTAGTGTAGACCATCCTGTAGCCACAAATACCTTGTCTTTCTCTTGTGAGCCAAGGAGATGAGACTCTTAGTTATTAGATCATGCTATGACCCATTCTTTAAGGTCGATCACATATCCGTTGGGCTAGCTAGTCATGGATGCTAGATTTATCTTATGGCTTAAAGCATTTTCCATGTGATTATCTTTGCATGTTTATGCTCCAACATGCAGTCAAATTCAGTTAAGAAGTCTTGTCATCTTACATGCTTGGGGCTTAATTTCTTCTAGTTCTGATAGCAGCTAGTAGCAACATCATCTATAAAATATGACCCCAACAAATAATATCTCCAAGTTCACAAGTAGTGGATGATTATTCTCATTATTTATGTGAAATCTAGTTCTATTTAGTAACATTGCTCTTTTGGAGCCTTCAATTATTTTTGATGTAATAGATATGATATTTGCACTAGTATTTATTGTTGTCAAATTATAAAAATATCATTTATCTCGAATGATTGTGTGTGTAGTTGCACAATTAGCAAGACATACATCATCATCATTCATCTTAAAAATAAAAAAAAATTAGATAGAGAAAAAAAAAATTTATAAAGAACAAAAATTTAATTTTAGTAATTCAAAAGAAAGTTTATAAATTTATTCGATATTAGCATTATTATCATTTATCAAGCAATTAAAATTATCACTAGAGCCTACAAGAATTTCATCTTCAAAATAAAGTAGGTATAGCCTGATAAAATTCATTTCTATATTTTTACCTTTTTCCTTTAATGATGCTTGCCATAGATCCACTCGATATTTTTCAGTATGACAGGTACGTGCCCAATGTCCTTCCATTCCACATATGTAACAAGTCACTTCAAGGGCCCAGTGGGGTTTTTTCTATATATTTTCCCACTTTCTTATTTTGCCTCTCCATTATTCCACTTCTAGTTGTCATATGGATTTTTTCACTTTTAGGAATATTGAGGACAATTTTTATAATGCTTGTAGTTTCTTCAAATACCACGTTCTCGTTCACCATGACCACATACTTGTCTATGTATATAATTTTGGGACGGTGTTACATTCTCTTCTAAAAATACTTCAGATCCAATGAAATGGGACTTGAGATTTTTTATTAGTAAATGATTTATTGTTCTACTAGTAGGAGACATGAAAGTAATTCTGAATATTTAATAAAATTACTTTCTCTATATTATTGCTGCAGAAGCACATTAGAGGAGTTAAATGTTGAACATGATTTTCCTACCATGTATCCTTCTGTAATTTTTTATCTGCAAAACTTCAAATGGAGCTTATTTTAAATAATGCGGGATTATACTCACTGACTAATTTAAAATCTTGCAACCTCAAGTGTATCCAATTACTACGAGCTTATTTTATAGTAAGTTATTCATTTTTTAGATCCTCATGGATATGGTGTCTAAAAAAAATAAGTACTTTTGCATGGTTCTGTAGGGACATTGTATTTCCTTCTATGATAATATCTCTAATAAATGAGGCAATTAGATGCAACTCAACATTTAGGATCCAAAATAAATATCATGTAATGAAATATTGATATATGAAAGTTTTGCCATTTTTGTAAAATCTTTTACAAAAATATAACCTTTTACAAACAAAAATAATTTTATCTTATTCGGAGCAAGCTCGTGCTCATAACATATTGTAAAATACTTGTAGAAGTTGAGAGTAGAGAGAAAAGTAAAGAAAATTTTCTTACTCAAAAAAAATATATCTCATACATAAGATAAAATTTCTTTTATAGAAGATGCTTAGTGAATATACTATGTATTCATATTTATTTTCAACATCATTCACATTTTTCAACATCACATTATCAACATCATTCACATGTTTCGACATCATATTTTCAACAGCATTCACATTTTTCAACATTATATTTAACATCATTCATATTTTTCAACATTATATTTTCAACAATTACAAAATATATAAAACTATTATTTTGAATCAAGATATTTATATACATTATTTTTTGTGTTAGTTGTTATTCAATTCATAGGTAATTAGTACAATGTAATTAGTACAAAATACATATTCAACAATAATTACACAAGGAATTGATTAGTACAAAACCCTGCTAGGATGTCTAAAGAAAAGCAACAATTCTAAAACTCGAGTGTTTTTGTTTTCTCTGAAGTATGAAAAGTTTGGTTCTTGGATTTTTTTTTCTTTTTGTATTGGAATTCTCTTCTCTCTCTCTCTCTCTCTCTCTCTCTCTTTTGTAGAGCTTGTGAAGAACACTTTTCTAAAAAGTGTATCCTAGAACTCTCCCCCAAAAATCTTAGTCTACCATGCACTATTTACCAACAAGAAAAATAAAAAAAAAATTAAAATAAACAAATAACAATGAATAAGTGTAACTCGATAAAAAGAAATTTACAAATTAAAAATAATAATTTGGTATTTCCATTCAAAATTAAAAACAAACCAAACCAAAAGCATAAAACAAACCCAATACAATCTGCCCAAATCTGGAAAACAAATGTAGATGTATACTTGGTTTATTTCTCTTTTTATGGCAATCCTTGAATTTAATCTTTGTTACCTGCTGATGTTTTGATCATTTTAATGGAGAATACTTCCACATAGCCATAGATTGGTACTTATAATATAAATACTTTTTAATTGCTATCATGTTACATCACTATGGTAACCTTATTTGACCATCATAAAAAAGTAGGTTTTGGACTTTATCTTAAAGTAGAACATTGAAACATTGGTCTTGATTAAAAGTAGACATCATTGATTGAAAATAAAATTGAAAAACATACCAAACGAATGGGAACTAATAACAATTTGGAATGTTGTAGAAAAATTGAATTTTTTATATTGTCCATAGTATTATTAGACACCGTATTGTCATACATATGCTACAAAATAATGCACTTATACAACATATGAAAAGAATTATGCAAGAAAGAACAAGGTACATGTCTAATTCCAATTGATCAAGTATGCCTACAAATTATGATGTTTTTATTATATTTGAAAATTTTTTAGCTGAGGGGGTCGACATTGACTCAACTCATTCATAAAAAAATATTTTTTATGAACCTTCTCCAAATAACATTATTGATAGAACCATATATGCTTTGAAGGTCTATCTCAGATGTAACTCATTATTAGTATTCATTCATGGAGTCTCATGACTTCCAAAACACATCTTGTGATAATTGTGTATTTATCAGTCATTAGTTGGGAGATGAAAGACTTCTACTTTTATTGTATCTTGACAATATGTTGATTATTGGATGTAATATAATACTAATTGATAAGCTTAAAGAAAAGTTGGAAAAAATATATTCTATGAAAGACTTAAGCATAGTCAGACATATTTTAAGGATGAGTATCATTTGAGATAGGCCTTCTAGGCACTTTTAGTTATCTCAAGAATGATACATTAGTAAAGTTCTTGAAAGAATTTTCCTGAATGAGACTAAGTCAACCTCAACTCCCTTAGCTAAATATTTTAAGCTGAGTACTGAGCATAGTCCCAAAACTAATAAGGAAATTAAAGATATGAGTTGTATCCCTTATGCTTTAGAATTTTGTAGTCTTATGTATGCCATGGTCCGCACTAGACTAGATATAGCATATGTTGTCAATATTATTAGTCAATTTCTCTTGAACCCAATAAGATATCACTAGAGTATTATAAAATCTATACAGAGGTACTCATGAGGGACTTCTCAATCATTCTTGTGCTTCCGCATGTTAAAACTTGTGCTTCTTGGATATATTGATTCTGAAATAATGAGTATTTTAGATTAAATAGATCTACCTCAAGTTATCTTATATCCTTTGGAGAGGGAGTTGTATCTTAACAATCCAAGCTATAAAAGTTCATAACACTGTCCAACATAGAGGCTGAGTTCATTACAACTACTAAAGCTTGTAAATAAACTTATGGATGAAAAAGTTTCTTACAGACTTAGATGTACAATAAAACACACATATTGTAGGGTTAACTTTGCAATAGTCAGAGTGCAATACATCTCTCGAAAAATTAGACCTTCCACATTAAGTTAAAGTACATTGATGTACGATATCACAGGATATGAGATGTATTAGTTAAAAAGTCAGTTGTGCATGAAAAAGTACATATGGATATAAATGTCACTAATATCTTTATGAAATCATTATCATCTACAAAGTTTATTTTTTTTAAGTTATGAGATGGTATTTGTCTCTCCACCTAGGATAGAGGGGGAGATTTGTTGGGTCTACTTAAGTTTGGTAGATCAATTTTTTTTTTTGTTAATTTTATTCTTTTTAAATGCATATGGCATGCTAGACTAAGTACATGGGATAAAATCTCATGTTCTATTTTTAGAAAAATAAAATAGAAGTTTTTAAGATTTTTTGAAAATGGCAACATTCCTATTTTTTGTAAATAGGACATGCATGGTGCCCAATTGGATGGAAGGGTGCCCCCATTCGGTCCATAAAAAAAAGAGAAAACAGATGTTCAATATACATGATATGTCATGTGTGTGAAAACTATGTGCATTTTTACATAGAATGGGACTGAATTTGCATAAAGATTGACTTACATACAAGATCGAATCATCAGTTCTTGTAAAAATATAAGTTTGTTATTGATAATCTAGATAGAATTGGACAACATATTGATACGATTGTAATACTATATTTCAGTAGGTCTATCTTGACTACTGTAAATGGTAAAGTTATAACTTCTATTGCTAGTACACTTGAGTGTATTGAATGATCCAACATTGTATAATAATCTGTACTGATTTGTAAAATAAAATATATCATAGTTATTATAAATAAATATTGTTACTCTTATTCTTGAAGTAATTGTTATTTACATGTGGTTGTTAATAGTAATTTTAATTTATATAAAATTGAGTCTATAAATAGAATTGAGAACTCTATGAATTAGATAACTTTATCAAGCATATCATGTATTTTTTGATAGAATATATATCCTACCAAAAGAAATGATGATACTCTATTGAGAAATCTTATATGTTTTGATATTATCAAACAATGTAGGTAGATTTTAATCTAACAATTCAAATAAGTTAAGTAAAAAATATCAATGAAATAATTAGAGATTAATTGAATTAGATTATCATTAATTTTATTATATTAATGGGAATCTATAATCTTAACATGAAGAGTTAGTTAGTGTTAAGTAATAAAATATATACAATATTTGAATAAGTGAGAAAGTATAATTATAACTATGTGGTGGTATGAATTTTAATTAATATAAATTATTGTGTGAAATAATGTGCATTGGAAGCCCGAGTTCTTATTGAGGCTAGGGTCTTTTCCATATCCTTATCTAGATGACATAAAAGTATTAACGTTATTTATTTATTTAGTATATATGTGAATATATATAATCACAATAATTAGTTTAATTAAACTCAAATAATTTGATTTTGCACATATATATATATATATGTGTGTGTGTGTGTGTGTGTGTAATAATTATATAAAATCTTTAATAAGATATTTAGTTTAATACTTAACTAAAATGCACGATTTTAATAATGCATTAATGAATCAATTTTTTTATTTTAAATATACATGTAGCTTGGCAATGGTACACCACTGTAGCATCACCATCTTTGCAATAGATGGCTAATGGAGTTATTATAAAAGATAATCAAAGCCATCTATATACACCAACAACTAGGTATTTTCTAACTTAATTTTTGTGAAACATCAAATTATTTGGTTTTCAGTTTCTCTAACAAAAGGATTGCATATAAGGCTAGGGAATTGTCTAATAAATCATTGAAATCAATTATTTTCTTATTGATCTATAATGTAATGAGAGTTTAATTTATGAGGATACAAACCAAATTATTATTGAAAATTGTAATATAGTAGATTACACTTCCTAATGCTTTGTTAATTGGTTTGTTTTTATTGGAACTATATATAAATATAATACAAATGATGTTAACATCCTAATACAAATGATGTTAACATCATTCATATTTTCAACTCACATTTTTAATATTAATCATATTTTTCAACATCACATTTTCAATATTACAACCTGAATGACCATCATAAAATTTGCCAAAAATTGTTAATATTAGGACTGTTTCGTTAAAAACCTTGCCAGTAAAACCCAGTGAGACAAAACTTGGACGAAAAAAAAAGTACAAAGCACAAATGCCAAATCATACCCCCTCTTATGTTAACATCATTTGGTTGATACATTTCAATATTATATACCAGCTTCTTGAATAATAATGGTGGTAATGACTTTGCAAATAGGTCTGGAAGATTATCACTTGAGCGTATTTGATGCACATCAATTTCATCACTCTTCTAAAGTTCATGAGTATAAAAGAATTTTGGTAAAATTTGTTTAGTTCTATCTCCTTTGATATAACCTCCATTGCTTTGTGCAAAGCATGCAAAATTATCTTCAAATATCATTGTTGGTTTATTTTTGATTGAGGATAGCTCACGTGATTCTCGAATATGTCGGGTCATTGATCTACGTCATATAAATTCTTGACTTGCTTCATGAATTGTAATAATTTCATAATGAATCGATGATGTGGCTACCATTGTTTATTTCATTGATCTCCATGAAATGATAGTTCCATTATAATTAAAAACATACCTAGTTTGTGATCTAGCTTTATATGGATCTAAAGATAGCCTGTATCTGTATATCCAATTAATTGTGACTTTGACTCCTTTGAGTAAAATAAACTCATATCAATGGTTCCTTGAAGATAGCAAAACATATGCTTTATTCCATTCTAATGTCTTCTTGTTTTAGCAGAACTGTATCTGGCTAATAGATTGGTAGAACAGGCAATATCTAGATGGGTACAATTAGCTTGATATATAAGGGCGCTAATAGCACTTAGATATGGTTCTTCAGGACCAAGTAATTCTTCACCATTTTTATGAGGTCGAAATGAGTCATTGTTCACATTAAGTAAATGAAATACATGTGGATAATTTAAAGGCTGTGTTTTATCCATATAAAAGTGCTTTAAGATTTTTTTAACACATGTTAATTTTTGAACGAACACTCCACATAAAAAATGCTTGATTTCTAGGCTGAAACAAAATTTAATTTTTTCAAGATCTTTTATTTCAAATTCCCTTTTGAAATATTCTACTATTTGTGTGAACTCTTCAGGAGTTCCTACTAGATTTAAATCATCAACATAAACTACAATGATTACAAATTCAATTTATGATTTCTTAATAAAAATGCACGAACATAAATGATTATTTATATATCTTACTCTTATCAAAATTTCACTAACGCGATTATACCACATTCACTTAGATTACATAATCCATACAAGGGGATCTTTGCAACTTAATTAAGAAGTTTTGTACTTGTTCCTTTGGGCAGTTTAAATCCTTTAGAGATTTTCATATATATATCATTATTTATAGATCCATATGATAATATCCATAAGATGCATATTCAATCCTTTAGAGACTGCTAGACTTATTATAAAATGAAAAGTGATAGCATCCATAAATAGAAGAATATGTTTCCTCATAGTTAATGCTAGGTCTCTATGAGAAAACATGAGCTACTATTCGCACTTTATATCTTATGACATCATTATTTTCATTACATTTTCGTATAATTACCCATTTGTACCCAACATTATACTTATAGGCATTTGGACTACTAGTTCAAAAACTTTTCTTTTCATTAATGAGGATAACTTTGCTTGCATAGCCTCTTTTTATTTTGGCCAATCATATCTTTTTTTACATTTATTAATATTTTATGGTTTTGGATCATCATCATTTTGTATGATGTTGATGGTCACTTGGAAAGTAAAAACATTATTAATAATAAAATTATTTCTATCCCATTTATCTCATTTGTGCACATAACTTATTGAGATCTCATGATTTTTAGGTACATGTGCCTCTACAAAGACTTTTTGTTCAACATGTGTCTCTACAAGGGCTCTTTGTTCATCATGTACCTCTTCGGGAGCTATTTGTTTATTTTGTGCTTCTTTAGTGATGTTTGGTTTTCCTTTTATTATTATTTTCCAGGGATTTATATTTTTGACTCAATAGGTCTTCCATGCTTCAATCATATTTTTGATTCATTAGATTTATATCCTTCGGGGACATCAACTCATACTGGATCATTCGTAGCTGAGATGTGTGATCTTGTCACTTTTTTAGTGTCAAAAAATATATCTAGTAATTAATTTGTAAGAATTTGTAAATAAATGTTCCTTTGAACTTCTAGTTCACATTGATTTGTATGAGAATCACAATGTGATAATGTTATTGTATTCCAAGAAATTTCTTATCATTCTATAGGAACAGGCCTTTTTATCCCTAGTAAAGGGAATATAGTTTCATTAAAATGATAATCTACAAATCTTGCTCTAAAAACATCGCCTATTATGGGTTCAAGATATCTTATGATTGACGTCAAATCAAAACTTACATAAATCCTAAGTCTACGTTGAGGACCCATTTTGGTACGTTGTATAGGTGTAATTGGTACATGGACTGCACAACCAAATATTTTTAACTGAGAAATATTTAGTTGTTTACCTAACACAAGTTACAAAATGGAGTACTCATGGTAAGATATTTGTCTCATTCTAATAAGATTTACAACATCATAATAGCATGTCTAAATGTAGAAGTTGGTAATCTAGTTTTTATCAATAATGGGCTAGCTATTAATTGGAGATGTTTAATAAGTGATTCTGCTAAATTATTTTGTGTGTGAACATGAGTAATAGGGCGTTCAATATTTATCATAATTGACATGCAATAGTCATTAGAAGCTTTTGATGTAAAGTCACAATTATTATCAACTCTAATAGTTTTGATAGGGTAATTAAGAAATTATGCTTCTAATTTAATAAATTGAGAAAGTAGTCTAGGAAAAAGCAATATTCTTGTGGAAAGAAGAGAAACAAGTGACCATCTAGTGGAGACATCTATTAGAACAATAAAGTAATGAAATAGTCTACTTGGTGGATGGATAGATCCACATATATCCTCATGTATTCTTTCTAAAGATATTGGTGACTCCAACAAAATTTTACTAAAAGATGGTTTAACTATTAACTTGCCTTTTGAACAAACATCATAAGAAAGTTCATTGGGAAAAAGAATATTTTAGTTCTTTAATTGATGCCCATGTGATTATTCTATGATTCACAGTTACATTGAAGGTCAAGGATGACATAGCCTGTCATGCCAAAGATAAAAAATCTATGGGTTATTAAACATCTAGTTCACAACTACAAATGATTCAATTGGCTTAATGGTCATAAGATATAACATAGCGGAAAATGCTGAGAGCTTTTTTACAACAATCTTTTTACTTGAAATTGTATATTTAAAATTAATACATTCTTTATTACCTTTATTCATAGTTTCAATATGATATCCATTTCTAGAGATATCTATATAACATAGTAAATTTATTGTGAATTTGCTAGAATATAATGCATCATTTATGTGAAATCTAGTTCCATTTGGTAACATTATATTTTCTTATCTGGAGCCTTCAATTAATGTTGATGTATCATATATGGTATTTACACTAGTATTTGTTAATGTCAAATTGAAAAAATATATTTTATCTTGAGTGACTGTGTGTGTGGTTGCACAATCAGCACGACATATATCTCCATCATTCATCTTAAAATTCAATAAAAAAAATTAGATAGAGAAAAAATATATAAAGAACAAAAATATTAATTCATTAACTCAAAATAATATTTATAGATTTATTTGATATTAGCATTATCATCATTTATCAAGCAATTGAAAGTATCGCTAAGGCCTACATGAAAATCATCTTCAAAATGAGGTAGGTCCAGCCCGACGAGTTTCATTTTAAATATTTTTGTTATTTACCTTTAATGATGTTTAATATAGATCCACCAGATGTTTCATAATATGATTAGTTCATGCCCAATATTCTTCCATTCCACATTGGTAACAAGTCACTTCAGGAGTTTTGTGGGATTTTATCTATATATTTTCCACACTTTCTTATTTTGCCCCTCCATTATTCCACATTTGGTGTTAATATAAAGTTTTTCTCTTCTGGATATATTGAGGATAATTATTATAATGTTTGTAGTTTTTCCCATGACCACATCCTCGTCCACCATGACCATGTCCTCGTCCAAGCCTATAATTTTGGGATAATATTGCATTCACTTCTGGGAATGCTTCAGATCTAGTGGAATGAGACTAATGATTTTTCAATAGTAAATGATTATTTTGTTTAGCTACTAGGAGACAAAATTAATTCTGAATATTCCGTAAAAATTACACTCTCTATATTGCTGCTGTAGGAGCACATAATAGGATATAAATATTGAAAATATTTTTTCTAACATGTCTCCTTCTATGATTTTTTTTCTCCACAAATCTTCTAACAAGAGCTTATTTTAAATAATATGGAATTATACTCACTGATTGATTTAAAATCTCACAACATCAAGTGTATCCAATCACTATGAGCTTTTGGTAAAAATAGTCTTTTGGTGGTCAAATCTCAATTTTAATTCATTCCACAAAGCAAGAAGATTTTTTATAGTAAGATATTCATTTTGTAGATCCTCATGGATATGGTGTTTAAGAAAAATAAGTACTTTTGCCCACGTCATATTGGTACATGGTATTTACTTCTATGATTTTATCTCCAAGATTTGAGGTAGTTAGATGCAACTCAAAATATATAATCCAAGATAAATAATTTATGAGCTTTTAGTAAAAAATAGTTTTTTGCTGGTCAAATCTCAATTTTAATTTATTACACAAAGTAAAAAAATCTTTTATAGTAAGATATTCATTTTGTAGATCCTCGTGGATATGATGCATAAGAAAAATAAGTGTTTTTTCATGATCATGCAGGAACATGGTATTTCCTTCTATGATTATATCTCCAAGATTTAAGGAAGTTAGATGCAACTCAACATATGGGATCCAAGATAAATATTTTTTCCAAGAAATATCAAGCACTGAAAAAATTATATTTAAAAGTTATGTCATTTTGTATAATCTTTTACAAAAATATAACCTTTTACAAACTAAAATAATATTATCTTATTTGGAGAAAATTCGTGCTGATAACGTGTAGTAAAATACTTTTAAAAGTTGAGAGTAGAGAGAAAAGTGAAGAGAAATTTTTTACTCAAAAAAAAAATATATTTCATACAAAGTATTAAACTCCTTTTATAGGAGACACATAGTAAATAGACTATTTATTCACATTTATTTTCAATATCACATTTTCAATAATAACAAAATATATAAAACTATTATCTTGGATAATGATATTTAAGTATAATCTTTTTTGAATGAGTTGTTCTTCAATTCATAGGTAATTCAAAAAGAATTCCACAAAGAATAGATTTGTACAAAATGGACAGTTTCTATCCAAGGAAAAAAGATAGGCTTATAAAAAACCCTCACTGGAATGTCTAAAGAAAAACCACAATTCTAAAACTTAAGTGTTTTTGTTTTCTATGAAGCATGAAAAAAAGTTTGGTTCTTGGAATTTTTTTTTATTTTGTATTTGAATTCCTCTCTCTCTCTCTCTCTCTCTCTCTCTCTAGAGTTCATGAAGAACACTTTACTAAAAAGTTTATCCTAAAACTCTCCTCCAAAAATATTTTGGAGCCTTACTTCTTTTTTATTTTGTGATGGAACTAGATGGGGAACCTCCCACCCTTTGGGCACAAATGTCTCCATACTTTTTTTTTTCAAACATAGGAACTTATCCCAACTTTTAGTCTACCATGCAAGTCTTACCTACAAGAAAAAAAAAATTACTATCATGCATACTCAAATAAAGAAATAACAATGAATAACTGTAACTTGATAAAAAGAAATTTACAAATTAAAAATTATAATTTGGTATTTCCATTCAAATTAAAAACAATCCAAATCAAAAGCATAAAACAAACCCAATACAATCTGCCCAAATCGGGCAAACAAATGTAGATGCATACCCAAATTTTTTTTCTTTTTATAGCAATCCTTGAAATTAATCTTTGTTACATGTTGATGTTTTGATCATTCTCATGGAGAATACTTCCATGTAGCCAAGATTGGTACTTATATTATAAATACTTCCAAATTACTATCATGTTACATCATTATGGTAACCTTATTCGACCATTATCAAAAAGTAGGTTTTGGACTTTATCTTAATGCATAAAATTGAATCATTGGTCTTGGTAAAAAGTAGACATCGAATGGGAATTAATAACAATTTGGAATATTGTAGCAAATTTGAATTTTTTTAAGGACCATGGTATTTTTAGACACCTTATTCATACATATGCTACAACATATGAAAAGAATTATACTAGAAAGAACTAGCCACATGTTTACTGTCCAATTATCAAAAGGATTTTAGGATTCACAAAATTTATTACTTGATCAAAGATATCCACCAATGGCTATAGTTCTCAAGACACTAAAAAATATATGATCAAGTATGGCTACTAATTATGAATATTTAATAATATTTGAAATTTATTTAGCCGAGGGGGTTGACATCGACTCAATCTCATTCATTAAAAAATATCTTTTATGAACCTTCTCCAAATAACATTCTTGATAGAATCATATATGCTTAGAAGGTCTATCTTAGATGTACCTCATCCCTATAATTTGCTTGATTAGGCATAAAAATTTCATAGAAATGACTTTTCTCAACTCTTTATTAAACTTATGAATATGTGTTCTATTGTGATTAATGATTAATATGTTATTAATGTATAGTAAAAATATAATTTGATAATTGCCTGACTAAAAACTAACAAATATATAGTAGTCACAAAAAGAATAGTGTAATTCATAAGATTACATAAATAATAAAATTTTTTATACCATTATGTTGCGGCTTGCTTTAGTCTATACAAATTCTTTGTTATTCTACATACTAAACATATCTTTCTATATACTTTAATTATATATTTAAAAATTGAAGTTAGAAGCTATAGTCAAAATAGTTCAAAGAGCAAACATCTTCACAACTATAAAAATTTTTAATTAAAGTCAACTACCTTTTTATGACTATATCCCATTATAACTGATCGAGTATTGTTTTAGCAAAATTTGAAAGATTATAAGTCTGATTAATATGTATTATCTCAATATCTTTTTGCATAGCCAAAAATTACTCATCTTTATAATCAAAAGAGATGACTTCATAAAATATTTCATGCTCAGTAACATCTATAAGAATTATAAAATCTAGAGGAAAATTGGTGAGACTTAGAAGATCTTTTCATTTAGGGTTGAGATGTATCATTGGGATCAAGTAGGATATTGTCTATTCCTATATGAATAATAATTCGTATCTTCCCAATTGATAAGTCACGGTGCTTAGTCTTCATCGATGACATAATTCTACCCCCTCAATATATCTGATTTATGGAAGGAAGAGAAACTAAGTATGTGTGAATAGGAATCTTCATAGGTATTGGCTTTGTATGAGTTAGGCATACAATGTTTTATTTGGCATGCCTTCATATTTTCTTAGTTTAATTTCAAAATAGTAATATATAATTATTAATTTAATTCTACATGATTTCTTTTCAATTACTAGTATTTTTGGATTTTTTTTATGTATGTCGAAAGGTGGACCAGGGATGTAAGATAAATTTTTCATGTCCTTAATTAATAAAAAAATCAAAATAAACATGCATGTGCCCAAGGATGGAGGGAGTGCACCTACCCCATCAATTGCAAAATAAAAATGTTTCTTTCCAAAAATGCTTTGGAAAGTTTTTTTTTTTGGATCTTGTTTCTTTACAAAATCATTTATCTTTATGATCAAAAAAATGACTTCCAAAAATAATTCATGTTCACTAACATAAATGAGAATTATAAAATCTAGAGGATAATTGGTGAGACTTAAAAGATCATCTCATTTAGGGTTGAAATATATCATTAGATCAACTATGATTTTCTCTGCTCCTACATGAAAAATATTTTTTAAATTTCCAAAAGGAAACTCATGGTGCTTAGTATTATCATCGATGACTCAATTCCTCTCACTCGATCCGTCTGATCTATGGAAGGAAGAGGAACTATGTATGTGCGAATAGGAATCTCCAAAAGTGTTGGTTTTTCTCGAGTTGGGTAAACAAAGTTTCATTTGGTATGTAATGATGTTAGGTTATTTTAATTTTAAAATAATAATATGTAATTATTATTTTAATTCTACATGATTTCTTTTTAGTTACTACTATTTTTAGTTTTTTATTTTTTTTTCATGTATGAAAAAAGGTGGATCTAAAACATGAGATAATTTTCCATGTTCTAAATTAAAAAAAATTAAAAGAAGCACGCATGTGCCCAAGGATGGAGGGAGCGCCCCTACCCCATAAATTGTAAAATAAATATGTTACTTAACAAAAATGCTTTGGTAAGTTTTTTTGGATCGTGCGTCCTTACAAAATCATTCAACTTTATGATCAAAATTGATGACTTTCTAAATTATTGCATGCTCACTAACATATATGAGAATTATAAAAGCTAGAGAATAATTGGGGAGACTTAGACTATCTTTTCGTTTAAGGTTGAAATGTATCATTAGGATCAACTAAGATTTTCTTTATTTCTATAATCTAGAGGATATATCTTTTCTTCCCAATTGGCAAGTCATGGTGCTTAGTCCTATCATTGATGACTCAATTCCTCTCTTTCAATCAATCTGATCTATGGAAGGAAGAGGAACTAGGTATGTGTGGATAGGAATCTGCATAGGTGTTGGTTTTGCACGAGTTGGAAAGATAGTTCTATTTGGTATCTATTCATGTTTGGTTAGTTTAATTTTAAAATAATAAAATATAATTATTATTTTAAAATATAATTATTATGTTTGGCATAAAATCCCATGTTCTATTTAAAAAAAAATATGTTATTTTAAAATTTTGCAAAAATTGGAACATTTTCTTTTTTTTTTGCAAAGAGTGCGTGGTGCCCTTAGTGAGTGGCCCCATCCGGTCTTTAAAAAAAAGAGAAAACATATGTGTGATATACATGATGTGCATGAAAACTATGTGTGTGTTTAACAAAGAAATGAGACTGTGTATTTTTAAATATAAATGGGGTTGTGTATTTTATTAAACATAGATATGGGTTGTGTGAAAAACAATGTGCTTATCTGCCAATTTTTTTTCTAGTTCTAAGTTCTTGAAGCTCTGCCACAATAGTTTCTCTCTCTCTCTCTCTCTCTCTCTCTCACTTTCTCCTCATCACATTGTTTTGAGTATTGCAATTTATTTATTTATGTGATTGTCTTTAAATTTTGAAATGTGTATTCAATATGTTCAATGAGGTGTGATTTATTTTATGTGAATTGTGTCTGTAGATTATATATATAATCACAGTTTATTTATAATTTAGTGTGTATAGTGTGGATGCTACTGGTTTTCATTTTTTATTTATGATTAGGATTGTATGTCGTAAATAAATGAAATTTGACAACTTTGAAGATTTGAAAGCTATAGATAGAATATTCTCTTTGGTCTATAAACAATGATGTCATCACATTATTGATTCTAAGTTGTAAATCTGATGAACTCACCCTATCACCAAAATAATAACATGGAAAGTGATACAAAGCATTTACTCCAAAATTCCAAATTTACATATTTGTACTGATTTTGGTTTATAGGGTTTTATATACTATAAATTATATTCTGGTCCAATACATAATTTTTAGGTATAGTGATTTTTATAGTCTTCTCGTATGTGTAAAGAAGTATTTAGCATATATCATTCGATTTGGCGTTATTATTATTTGACTTTATTTTCATTGGTTTATATTTTTTAGAATTTTTATATTAAGGTTTTCTTCATTTTGGGTTGGTTATTTTATTTTTTTTCCATTATTAATTTAATCAAACATTATTTCTTTTACTTTGAGGTTTCAAATAAATTACTTTTCAAATATTCTACAAAAACAACTAGTATCATGACAAGATGTTTAATTCCACTCAAAAAGTGGTATCTAAACTTCTATTAAAGAGGATATATATCATTAATATTATGCTGGCATTCAGTCTATTTGTTCTTATTATATTGGTATTCGATCATTCTGATATTGATACAATGATTTCAAACCCATTTTAGGATATTTTTGTATGAGTTGATTACATGTGGTTAATATTATTTTGTATTATTATAGAGGATCAATCTGTAATATTAAAGTTATTAAAGACCAATTTTTTTATTTGAAAAAATAGCATGCATGACTATCTTATAGTCAAATAGTTATATGACCTGGTGAGAAAGAAGGAAAAACCTAAAAAGCTAAGTGAAGAATAATGGAAAAACCAATATTTTAGGACTGCCTCCATAATTCGGCAAAGGATAAGTAGTGAAACATATTAACATGTTGCTAGTGAAATAAGGGCATCCTAACTTTGGGAGAAGCTAGAGTATATATTCGAAATAAACAAGTTTAGATTAGAGATGTCAAATGGAACGTGTCGGGCCAGCCCGGCCCGTTATTTTCAAGCCCGACCGTGCTTTCGTGCCGAGCCAGGCACGGTTTTGTGGGGGTTCACCTCAGCACGGGCCTGTGGCACAGTTCGCAGGGTTCGGCTCGGTCGGGCCGAACCCTAAATTAAAAAAAATTAGTTTTTCGGTGCGCGTCGTCGCGCTGAACCCTAATTTTAAAAAAAATTGGAATCGGGCGTGCCCAAAACCCTAATTTTAAAAAAAATTAGGGTTTCGGTGCCCCTGTAACCCTAATTTAAAAAAAAATTGATTTCGGCATGATACCGTTGCCTGTTGGCATGGTACTGTGTAGGGCCAGGCAAGGCACGAGGCCCGGTTGGCCTCGGCACGGCACGACATGATTGTGCCGTGGTCAGGCACAACACGCGCTCGGGCACGAGAAATTTCCGTGTCGGGCTGGCCCAGGCACGGCGGAACCATGCCGTGCCTCGTGCCGGGCCTGGCCAGCTCGGCCCGATTGACACCTCTAGTTTAGATATAAACATTATTCATTTTACTTTTAGTTTTCTTTTAGTTGAAGAATTGTAATCTCGTGTTGGTGCACAATAACTTTTGAAGGCCATGCAACCATCCCTCATTTATGAAAATGGTCATAGAAGATGATCTACTAGCTTTTCTAATATTGAGCTCACTTCTGAATAGCTGGAATAACTTTGAGTTTTCTTGAGTATGTCACCATCTAGAGGTGTTGTGTTAATGCATGTTGTCTCAAAAAATTTATTTTTCAAAGAAGCAAGATGAAATGAGAAGGGGATAGCTTCTCATGATATTCTTATTTCTAATAGACATGGTAGGAGCACTACGAGGCACACACACCTAATTGAAGAATACATTCTTCCAAAGGCAAGTCACAAAGTAGAAAAAAAAGTCAAATATTATCACCATGACAAGTTGGGACACATGTAAAAAGACTAATTTTTGAAAAAGGCTACAACAATAGCACACAAGAGAGATACTTGAATGACATGCCAATTTCTCTTCAGAAGGACTATTATATATGTTTAGATATAAAATATAGATCATTATGCATCTAGTTTTCCTAAACTTCAAAGATTGTAATCTCATGTTGGGGCAAAACAACTTTCAAGGTCCAGCCAACCAGCCCCCATTAATGAAAATGATCCTAGAAGATGAGCTATTAGCTTATCCAATGTTGAGCTCACTTGTGGATAGATGAGATTACTTTGAGATTTTCATGAGCATGTCACCATCTAGTGGTGCTGTGTCAATGTATGTTATCTCATAACATTTATTATACAAAGAAGCAAGAAGAAATGAGAAGGAGAGAGAGCTTCTCATGGTATTCTCATTTCTAAGAGGTATGGTAGGAGTACTATGAGGCACAAACAGCCTGATGAAAGAACTCATTCTTCCAAAAATAGGTCACAAAGTAGAAAAGTAGTCAAATATTAGCACCATAACAAGTTCGGACACAGGTAAAAAGGCTATTATTCTTGAAAAAAACTACAGCAATAGCACACAAGAGAGAAACTCGACGGAGAGGCCAATTTCTCCTCAGAAGGTGACTTGATATTCATTAGCAATGATAATTCTACTAATATTAAATCCTAGAAGGGTGATAAACTTGTTGACTAGGGAGCATCATTTTAGAGGTGTCAAACGGGCCGATCGCCCTGGGCTCGGCCTAAATCCCGGCACGGTACATTATAGTTTCATGCCCTTGTCCATGCTGGGCGGACCCTCAGCACGAATCGTGTCATGCCATGCTAAGGGTATTCAGCCATTGTGCCATGCCAGGTACGACAAGAGGGCCTGGCACGTGGGCACGTCATGGGTGACCATGCACAAAGCGACCCCCGAAGAGCGGATGATGCAGTAATGCCCGACGGGCGATAGTTTAGCATGCCGGATGGGCAATGGCGGTGTGACAGCATGGTGCCCGAAACCCTAGTTCCCTAAAAAAAGGCACGACCTAACCTAAATTAGCCTGAACTAGCTTGAACCTAGTTAGATTTTGAGCCACGGCCATGCCGGGCATACCCTCTAAGGAACCATGTCGTGCCAGGCATGGCATGGTATTTTAGCATGTAGTGACTGGCATGGCATGACATGTTAGCTTGGTTGGGCCTGAAAAAATGGGTCGGGCCGGCCCAACCCAGCCCATTTGACACCCGCGCATCATTTCATATCACCTCACACATTGACTATTGTACTACCAACATACATGGTGATTATGTTATAGTAAAAATGAGTGATAGTGGAACATTACAAATTTTAGGCATGGAAGAAATTTGTCTGTAGATGCAAATAATAAACCATTTGATGTTGAGAGATGTCTGATATGTTTTGGATATTCATATGAACCCAATGTCTTTTTGCATGCTAAATGACATGTGATATATTATCATTTTGGTGATGACTGGTAAAAGTTGGTCAAGGGCACATTAGTCATTGTGAGGAAAAATGGGAAGAGTAATATGTATGCTACTCAAGCAAGAGTGCATGTAGATTAGGAAAATGTTGTTCATTATAAGAGAAACATTGATCTCTAGAACAAGATATCTGATCACATGAATAAGAAGGGCCATCATTTTTTAGCTAGAAGAAATATATTATTGTTTGACCAAAGATCTTCTCTTGATAACTGTATGGACTCCATGGCTAGAAAAAAAGGCATACATCATGTTTTTATTCTCATCCATTCTTGAGAGGATCAAATATTCTAGATTTGATTTATATTGATGTTTACTCTATCCAGAGTAGAATACACGGTGTGTCCCTTTCTTCTATCACATTTATTGATGATCACTTTTGGAAGGTGTAAGTATATACAGTGAAAATGAAAAATTGAGTTTTTCTATTTTTCAAGATTTTCATACTAGAATTGAGAGAGAGACTAAGAGGAATTTGATCTTTGCATGTAATGATCATGGTAGAGAATATCGATGTTAGTTTGATAGATATCATGTATCCCATGGTATTATACATGAAAATTCACTAGCTAAGATGCTACAATTAAATTTTATTGCTACGAGGATGAACAAGACTATTAGGGAGAGAGTTCGGTTCATACTTTCTCATGCACACCTTCTCCAGAAAATTTGGAAAGAAGCTATGTGTATGGGTATTAATGTAATCAATATGTGCCATGCCGCTTCCTTTGATGAAGATGTTCTTAATAAAACCTAGATCAAGAAAGATATTTTATATGATTATTTTAAGGTTTTTGGTTGAAAATTTTTTATTCATATTCTAAAAGATGAATGATATAAACTCGATGGTACTACATGTCCATATATCTTCATTAGCTAAGGACACGAGGAGTTTTGGTATAGATTAAGGGACATAATTGTCAAGAAATTTATTTGAAGTAAGTATGTGACTTTTCTGGAGTATTACTTTATGGATGCCAGTCATTCGCTCAGAGATGACAGTGATATCATAATGATTTTTATTTCCATAGAATCAATACTGGTTCCTTTTATAAAATAGTCTAATGAAGAGGGAGGAATTGTGCAACTACCTGATATTTTTGAGCCTCAGGATGCTATCGATGTTTCTAAGTCATGTGATATGCATGATATCTTTGAGCCCCTAGATATATTTATCGAGGAGATGAGATGCCATATTCTAGTTTGAACAAGGCAGGACATAGTTGTTCATCATGATACATCACATTTTGAACTGAGAAGATTCAGTTAGGCATTGCTAAATATATTCTAGATTTCGTGATTATATAGTACTCATGGATGCAAGTGAATTCGAGAACTTTCAGGAGGCCATCTCTTTTGAGAATAAAGAATAATAGCTTTGGGCTATGCAGGAGGAGATAGAGTTTCTTCACACTAACCAGACTTAGTACCTTTACCGAAAGGAAAATGGACTAAAATAGATAGCTCTTTAGACTAAAACCCAATAATAATAAATTTTAACTAAGATACAATGATCCGTTAGTAGTCAAAGAGTTTAGTTAAACGAAAGAAATTGACTACGATGAGATATTTTCTTCGGGCATGAAAATATCTTTTATTCTAGTAGTTATAAGTCTGGCTACTAGCTTGTACTTAGAAATTTGTCAACTTGATGTGAAAATTATATATTTTCATGGTACCCTTCATGAGACTCTATACATGGATAAACCTGAGAGATTCATTATAAAAGAGAATGAATGTCTTGCTTGAAAATTCAACAAGAGCTTGTATGGTCTTAAACAAGCTCTAAGGTAGTAGTACAATATATTGTATTCATTCATGGAGTTGAATGACTTCTAGAACACATCTTATGATCATTGTGTATTTATCAGTCATCAGTTAGGAGATGATAGACTTTTACTTTTATTGTATGGTGACGACATGGTGATTATTGGCTATAAAATAATACCAATTAATAGGCTTAAGAAAAAGTTGGGAAAAACCTTTTCTATGTAAGACTTAGGCACAGTCAGACAAATTTTAGGGATGGGTATCATCTTGGATAGGCCTTCTAGGCATATTTAGTTATCTCAAGAATAATACATTAGCAAAGTTCTTGGAAGATTTTTTATGAATGAGACTAAACCAATCTCAACTCTCTTAGCTAAATACTTTAAGCTGAATACTGAGCATAGACTCAAGACTATAATGGAAAATAGAGACATGAGTTGTATCCCATATGCTTTAAAAGTTGGTAGTCTTATGTATGCTATGGTTTGTACTAGACCAAATATAGCATATGTTGTCAATGTTATTAGTCATTTTCTCTTGAATCCAATAAGATATCACTAACCTATAGTAAAATATATCTAGAGGTACTTATGGGAGACTTCTCAACTATTTTTGTGCTTTGGCATGTTAAAACTTGTGCTTTTAGATATATTGATTCTGATATAGCTAGTGATTTAGACTCATGTAGATCTCTCTTAAGTTATCTTATAACCTTTGGATAATGAGTTGTATCCTCACAATCTAAGCTATGGAATAGAAGTGCATAGTACTATCCAACACATAGGTTGAGTACATTACAGCTACTTAAGCTTGCAAAAAAATGTTGTGGATAAAAATGTTTCTTATAGACTTAGATTTGTGAAAAAACACATATATTATAGGGTTCGATAATCAAAGTGCAATACAACTCTTTAAAAAGTAGACCTTCCATAGTAGGTTAAAGTTCATTGATATACGATATCACTGGATATGAGATGTATTAGTTAAAATGATAGTTGTACTTAAAAAAGTATATACGGATAAAAATATCACCGAAATGTTCATGAAATCATTGTCATTTACAAAGTCTAATTTTTTTAAAATTATGAGCTGGTATGTATATCCCCACCTAGGGTAAATGGAGATATTTGTTAGGTCTACTCTAGTTTGCTAGGCTAATTTTGTTTCTTTGTTCATTTTATTCTTTTTAAATGCATATAACATGGTAGACCAAGTACATAAAATAAAATTTCATGTTCTAATTTAAAAAAAATAAAAAAGAAGTTTTAAGACTGTGAAAATGTGAACTTTTTTATTTTTAGCAAAGAGGGCATGTGTGGTGCCCTATTGGATGGAGGAGTGCCCCCATTTGATCTTTAAAAAAAAAGAGAAAATAATCATTCAAAATACATGGTGTATCATGTGTTTGAAAACTATGTGCTTTTTTACATAGAAATGGGGTTCTACATTTTTAGATAGAAATAGGGTTGTGCATTTTATTAGACATAGATGGGGGTGTGTGAAAAAATAGTGTGGCTTTCAACTACTTTCTATTTTTTTTAGGATTTGAGTTCCAATAGCTAATGTAAAATAATTTTTTTTTCTATCACTCTCATTCTTAAGTGTGAATATTATAATTTATGTATTTATGTGATTATATTTAAATTACAACATGTGTATTCAATCTGTATGCTAATGTGTGATTTATTTTCTGTGTATTATGTGTGCGGATTATATATAATCACAACTTATTTATAATACAATGTTTACTTTTTGATTTTTATTTTTTGTTTGTGTAGGATTGTATGCCGAAAGGAATTGAAGCTTTGACAACTTTTAAGATTTGAAAGCTACAGACAGAATCTCCTCTTTGATCTAGAAATAGTGATGCAATCATGTTGTTGATTGTAAGTCGTAAATTTGATGAATTTACCCTATCACCTAAAGAATAATGTGGAAATAGATTTAAAACATTCACCCCAAAATTCTAAGTTTTATGTATTTGTATGTGATTTTTGATTTCTAGGGTTTATATCCTAGAAAATACATTTATGTCCAAAACATAATTTTTGGGTGTTATGCGTTTTACAAACTTCTTGTACGTATAAATAAGACTTTACATATATTGTTTGATTTGTCATTATTGTTACTTGAACTTTTTATTTTTATTTAATTGTATTTTTTTCAAAATTTTTATGTTTAGGTTTTTCTTTATTCTAAGTTGTTGATTTTATTTGCTTCAATTATTTAATTAATCAACCACTATTCCCATATTTTTGTAGTTTCAAATAAACTATGGTTCAAACGTTTTATCCCAAAAAAATAGTGAACCAAAAATATAAGATAATTTTTTAAATTCTAAATTAAAATAAAATCAAAAGAAGCATATGTGTGCCCAATGATGGAGGTAGTTCCCCTGTCCCATCAATTTCAAAATAATAATGTTTCTTCACAAAAATTCTTTGAAAAGTTTTTTTTGATCTTGTTTTTGCAGAAAAAAGTTTGATAGGAGCCCAAAATACATAAAAAGAGGAAAATGTTATCCAAGCAAGTGTATGTGAGTTTTTTTCTCTTACATAACCCAGAATCCATAAGAGAAATAACTCTACAATCTCTCTCTCTCTCTCTCTCTCATTTTTCATAATTGTGTAACCCTACACACACTCTCTCTCTAACACACATGGATCTATGGAACTGTAGTATGGTAAGAAGATTTAAAGAGTTTCTAGATTGAAATTCCTATTTGTCTAGAAATTTAATTGATTTTCAATTCCTTGTATATGGAAGTCAATGAATCGAATAATTAATTAGTAGAATAACATGGAATAATATACAGCCCATTCTAGCTAAGAATTCAATGTATAGGTTGTTATTCTAAATTTATGATTTTTAAAAGTTTATATCCTAGAGAAATTATCCTAATTCAAAACATAATTGTTGGATATTTTATATTTTATGAATTTTAGTAATTATGAATAAATATTTTGTACATATTATTTACAAGTGTATTGGAAAAATTAGACTGTGAGCATTTTTAGAATCGTTGAATGTATTGATGTATTATTTATTTATGTCTACTTGATTGTTTATGAAAATTTAGAATTATAATTTAAAAAATTTTATAAAAAAATAAAAATTTATATTATGTTATAAAATACTTGTAGAAGTTGCGAGTAGATAGAAAAGTAAAAAGAATTTTCTTCCTCAATAAATTCATATCTCATACAAAGGATTAAGCTTCTTTTATAGGAGATACATAGTGAATACACCATGCATTCATATTTATTTTCTATATCATTCCTATTTTTTAACATCATATTTTCAACATTCCCATTTGAATGACCATTATAAAATTTGATGAAAATTGTTAAGATTAGGAATGTCTCGTTAAAAGCTTTGCAAGTAAAACACAGTGAGGCAAAACCTAGATGAAGAAAAAAAAGTATAGTATGCTACTGCCAAATCATACTTCCTCTCATGTCAACATCCTTTGGTTAACGCATTGTAATATCCACATACTAGCTTCTTTATTGTTGATGGTGGTAATGACTTTGTAAATAGGTTATCAAGATTGTCACTTGAACGTATTTGCTGGAAATTAATTTTATCACTCTTATGAAGTTCTTGAGTATAAATAATTTTGACAAAATATGTTTGGTTCATCTCATTTGATATAATATTCTTTGATTTGTGCAATGCATGCAACATTATCTTCAAATATTATTATTAGTTTATCTTTGATTGAGGATAACTCACATTATTCTCAAATATATTAGGTCATTGATCTAAGCCATATAAATTCTTGATTTGCTTCATAAATTGTAATAATTTCATAATGTTTTAATGATGTGGCCACCATTGTCTATTTCATAGATCTCCTAAAAAATGATAGTTCCATTATAATTAAAAAAAAATACTCATTTTGTGATCTAGCTTTATGTGGATCTGAAAGATAGTATGCATTTTCTTATTTGAGTAATTGTGACTTTGACTCCTTAGAGTAAAATAAACCCATATCAATGATTCCTTGGAGAAAGCATAAAACATCTTTTATTCCATTCCAAAGTCTACTTGTTGGATTAGAACTATATCTAGTTAATAGATTGACAAAAAAAAGCAATATTTGGATGGATGTAATTAGCCAGATACATAAGTGCGCTGATAGCACTAAGATATGACAATTCAGGGCCAAATAATTCTTCATTCTTTTCACAAGATCAAAATGAGTCATTGTTCATATTCAGGGAATAGACTACCATTGGATAATTTAAAGGGTGTGCTTTATACTTATAAAATCACTTTAAGATTTTCTTAGCATATGTTGATTGGTGAACCAATACTACACTTGAAAAATGCTCGATTTGCAGGCTGAAACAAAAATTTATTTTTCTAAGATCTTTCATTTCAAATTCTTTTTTTCAAATATTCTGTTGATTACGTAAACTCTTTTGGAGTTCCAACCAGATTTAAATCTTCAACATAAACTGCAATGATTGCAAATCTAGTTTTTAATTTCTTAATAAAAATGCATCGACATAAAGGATTATTTACATATTCCTCTCTTATCAAATATTCATTGAAGTGATTATACCACATTCTTCCAAATTGCTTTAATCCATACAAGGATTTTTGTAACTTAATTGAAACATGTTATGAGATTTTGTACTTATTTCTTAAGACTGTTTAATTCTTCCGGGATTTTCATGTATTTTTCCAATCCTTCAGAGACTTATAGACTTATAATAATATGAAAAGTGATAGTGTCCATAATAGGAGAATATGTTTTTTTCTTAGTCAATGCAATGTCTCTACTAGAAATCTTGAGCTACTAATCACGCTTTATATCTTATGATATCATTATTTTCATTATGTTTTCATACAAATACCCATTTATACCCAATAGGCTTTATACTTGTAGGTGTTTGGATTAAAGGTCCAAAATCTTCTCTTTTCATTAATGAGGATAACTCTGCCTATATAGCCTCTTTATATTTTGGTCAATCATATCTTTTCATACATTCATTCATATTTTGTGGTTTTGGATCATCATCATTTTGCATGATGTCGATGGCCACTTGGAAAAAAAAATATTATTAACAATAAAATTATGTCGATCCCATTTGTCTCCTTTGTCCTTATAACTTATTGAGATCTCATATTTTTTAGGTACATGTGCCTCTACAAGGACTCCTTGTTCATCATGTACCACCTATCCAGGAGTTATTTGTTCATTTTGTGCCTCTCTAGTGACATTTTGTTTTCCTTTTGTTATCCTCTTACAAGGATTTATATCTTTCGACCTAATAGGTCTTCCATGCTTCAAGCATATTTTTGATTCATTAGATTTATGTCATTCAGAAATATCAACTCGTAAAGGATCATTTACAGTTGGGATGTGTGACCTTGTCACTTTTTGTGCATCAACAAATGCACCTGGTAATTGATTTGCAAGATTTTGCAAAAGAATGATCTTTTGAACTTCTAGTTCATATAGATTTGTATGAGGATTAAAATGGAATAATATTATTGCATTCTAGGAAATTTCTTATCATTATGAACAGACCTTTCTCCCCCTAATAAAAGGAACACAAATTTATTAAAATGATAATCTGTAAATCTTGGTCTAAAAGTAACTCCTATTATGGGTTTAAGATATATTATGATTGACGTCGAATTAGAACCTACATAAATCCCAAGTCTACACTGGGGACCCATTTTGGTACATTGTGTAGGTGTAATTGGTACATGGATGGCACAATGAAATATTCTTAAGTGAGAAATATTTGATTGTTTACCTAATACAAAATGTGAGTGGGAATATTCATGGTAATATGTTAGTCTAATTCTAATAAGACTTGCAGCATGTATAATAGTATATCCCCATGTAGAAGTTGGTAATCTAGTTTTTATCAATAATGGCCTATCTATTAATTGGAGATGTTTAATGAGTGATTCTGCTAAATCTTTTTGTGTGTGAACATAAGCAACATTGTATTCAATATTTATCACAATTGACATGCAATTGTCATTAAAAGCTTGTGATGTAAATTCACTAGCATTATCAATTCTGATGGTTTTAATTGGGTAATCAAGCAATTGTACTTTTAATTTAATCAATTAGGAAATTCGTCTAGCAAAAGCAATATATTTTGTGGAAAGAAGACAAATAAGTGACCATCTAGTAGAGGCATCTAATAGAACCATAAAGTAATGAAATGGTGCACATGGTGAATGGATAGGTCCACATATATTTCTATATGTTTTTTCTAAAATTACTAGTGACTCCGACAAAATTTTACTAAAAGATGGTCTAACTATTAACTTGCCTTGTGAACAAGCATCACAAGAATGTTCATTGGGCAAAGAATCTTCTAGTTTTTTAATGGATGCCCATGTGATTGTTCAATGATTCGCCACATCATTGAAGATCTAGGATAATCTAGCCTGTCATACCAAAGATTAAAAATCTATGAGTTGTTGAACTTCTGTTTCACAACTACATATGATTCAATAGGCTTAATGGTCATATGATATAACCCAGAGGACAATACTGGGAGCTTTTCTACAATAATCCTTTTGCCAAAAATTATATATCTAATATAAATGTATTTTTTATTATATTTATTCATAGTTTAAATATGATATCCATTTCTGTGGATATTTTTAATACTTAAGAAATTTATTGTGGTTTTGCTAGAATGTAATGTATCATTTATGTGAAATTTAATTCCATTTGATAACATTATCTTTGCTCTTTATTACCTTTATTCATAGCTTCAATATGATATCTATTTCTGTGGATATTTTTAAAACTTTGGAAATTTATTGTGAATTTGATAAAATGCACTGCATCATTTATGTGAAATCTAATTCTATTTGGTGACATTATCTTTGCTTAGAGGTATCAACCGGGCCGGTCCAGCCCTGCTCGGCCTAGTTTTAGGCTGCCCAACCGAGCTACTATGCCTGGCCTGGCATGGGCTCTTGGCTTGAAAACCATCGGGCCAGCCCAGTTTGGGTCGGACGAAACTCTTATTTTATAAAAAGTAGGGTTTTGGCAGTGCACACCGTGCTGCCTTGCGTCATCGTCCTTTCGGGGCTTTGCGGTTTTAGGGTATATATATATATATATATCCACACATACATGCACACACACATATAAACATATATATATATATATATCCACACATACATGCACACACACATATAAACATATATATATATATATATCCACACATACATGCACACACACATATAAACATATATATATATATATATATATATGGTTCTATAAATAAATAAATAAAATATTAACATATACATATACATATATGTGTGTGTGTTTGTGTAAATATAACTATATAAATATGTTTATATATCTATCTATATGGTTCTATAAATAAATAAATAAAATATTAACATATACATATACATATATGTGTGTGTGTTTGTGTAAATATAACTATATAAATATGTTTATATATCTATCTATATCTAAGTATCTATATAGATTTATTTAAATAAACACACACACACACACATATTATGTAGTTATATACATATATATATATATATACATATATATATATAATTATATTAATGTATATATAATTATATTAATGTATATATGTACATATTTATTTATCCGTGTTCGAATGGTAGCATACATGTTTTCATTTTGAATAATATGAGTTTGAATCTCAATCTCTCCAAGGTAAGTTAAATAAAATGATTTTTAAATTTGAAAATTAGTTTATTAAAATTTAAATAGTGGTTCTCTCTCCATTCTTACTTCTATCGTAGGTAATTATCCATACATATGATGGTTAATGATAATTTCTCCAAAAGATTTGTTTAAATAATAGAAGACTAAGAAAATATATTAAAAAAAATATATTTATGGCAAAGTCGTTTTAAGTTAATTAAGTGATATTAACCATTTATTAGACAAGTAATAATAAGGAAATGTTATGATGCAATCAGTAATTGCAATCAGTAATTGCAATCAGTAATTGCAATCAGTAATTGCAATCAATAATACAACTACGGTTAATCATTGTTGGTTCCTGGAACCTCGGTGGTTAATTTCTGGGGGGAGTGTAGGGGTGAAAAACGGTTTGACAACCCGACCACACAAGGTGTTATCGCTGCTCTCTGACCTCTGGGCAGACCTTTTTTCATTAATTTTAAACTAATCCTCCCGGCCAACTGTACGCTTGTGTTCTTTTTCAGTTGCCCTTCCACGTTTAAAAGCCGATTCACAACCCCCCTCATGACCATTACCCGGCCTGTAACGAGCACGGCCATATCTTGGTTTCACAGCCACTTTCGAAAGCTAATTTCTTGAGTTGTTTCTGAATTGCCCTCAAAAATGGAAAAGAAACAAGGTTTGTTTTCATCTATCAAACAAGAAGTAATACGTGGCCTCTCTCCTTTAAGGTACCGCCCCAAGAGCCCATCGAGAGCGGTTTCTCCGATCACCGGTCTGTTCCGTAGGAAGAGAAGTTTCGATAATAGCTACCACATGGCCCCTTCCGAGTTCTTAATTACCAGATCCGGGAGCCTGAGGCCGGTGGTCGGGAAGACTCTTACGCCGCTCATAGAAGGCCCTGACCCAGACGGAGGGGATGGAGAGTCCAAGAGGGCAGTGTCTGGAATAGGGCAATGGATGAAAGGGCAGTTATCGAGAACACCGTCAGTTGCTGGTCTGAGCTACAAAAGGTCTGATCTGAAATTGCTGCTCGGGGTCCTGGGTGCTCCTCTGGCTCCTGTTCATGTGAACGCTATCTACCCTTTGCCACATCTCAGCATCAAAGACATTCCGATTGTAAGCCATGATTCTCCTAAAAGTAAATAATGAATTCATCTGTTACAGGATTGTTTTGATTTGGAAAAATTTTACCAAAATAGTGCGCATGCAGCTTTAATGCCGGCATCTTCCTCTGCAGAATTGTTAATAAAATTTGGCATTCGTTTTTTAAAATGGAATATTTGACGATTTCTTCTTCTGGGTAGTTTTGTATTATTTGTTTTTGTTAGTATTATGACCTGTAAAGAAGAAGACGGCAGAGGTTTGAGAATTATTCTTTGAAATACCGCAGCATCCAAAAGTCGGATTTGTTAGTGCTAAATTACTAATTATGTGCTGCTTGTTTTTGTGTTGTGATTTGTGGGATGAATTATCAAAGGAAACTTTGTCCGCCCAGTACATCTTGCAACAGTATACTGCAGCATCTGGGGGGCAGAAGCTGCAGCACTCCATCAAGAATGCGTATGCAATGGGGAGGATTAAAATGGTGGCGTCTGAATTTGAGACACCTGCAAGAGTGGTGAGGAAGAACTGTGGCCGGGGCTCAGAATCTGGCCGGTTCGTTCTGTGGCAAATGAATCCCGACATGTGGTATGTCGAGCTGGCGGTCGGGGGCAGTAAGGTTCATGCAGGGTGTAATGGAAAGCTCGTGTGGAGACACACGCCGTGGCTAGGTGCGCACACTGCGAAAGGCCCAGTGAGGCCATTGCGGAGGGCTCTTCAGGGTCTTGATCCGAGAACCACCGCAAGCATGTTTGCTGGTGCGGGGTGCGTGGGAGAGAAAATGATCAACGGTGATGACTGCTTCATCCTCAAGCTCGTTGCCGATGCACAGACTCTGAAAGCTCGGAGCGAAGGTCCGGCGGAGATAATTAGACATGTTCTGTTCGGATACTTCAGTCAGAAGACTGGGCTTCTCGTTCACATGGAGGATTCTCATCTGACCCGAATCCAATGCAACGGCGGAGACGCAGTTTACTGGGAAACAACAATCCACTCGTTCCTCGAAGACTACAGATGTATCGAAGGAATCATGATTGCTCATTCGGGTCGTTCCATGGTGACTCTCTATAGGTTCGGTGAGGTTGCGATGAGCCACAGCAAGACGAAGATGGAAGAGGCCTGGTCTATCGAGGAGGTTGCTTTCAATGTTCCGGGTCTTTCCGTTGACTGTTTTATTCCTCCCGGAGACCTGAGATCCGATTCCATCAGCGAAGACGCCGAGCTTCCTCCTGATGAATCTGGGGGTAGGTACACATTGCCGACCGGGGCAAATCTGTCCAAAGTTTCTGCGCCATGGAAACCTCATGATGACATTGCTTGGAAGATGGAGGTATAGCCGTATAGTTGATGGTAGGACCAATCGAGGGCTGTTGGAATAACACGTTTACCGGCTATTTTATTAAGCTGTAAATACTTGCCTGATGTTTGGCTGCTCACTGTTGCTTTCCTGCAGAATCCACATGATTTTTAATGTTAGGGATCGAGGAGATGGAAGTTAAGTTTTTTTTAAGTACTTCCATTCTAGGCCTAGTGACGAAGAAGATGATGAAGATCAAAGATGGTAGAATCGTGAACAACAAATTGATATGTAGTTTTACTGTTTTGATTTCTGACTAGTTTATTCGGTTGTTTCGTAATCGTATGCGTGAAAATCAGACCCATGTTTCGATCATGGATGCCGCCATAAATGAGCTATGCGGGCACCTCGGTAATGAGCTTTTTGATACTTCGAATCTTTCTGTTCAACTTGTTCGCTGGCTCTGGTTTTTGCTTTCTCTGAAATGCTTAGTTTTTTTTTCTGTATTAACTCGCTTGTCGTATTCTTGTTTTGCTTTCGAATAGCCGGTACTTATTTTTTTTATTTCCGTAGAAATGCCATATCGCCCATATATCATTTTAAATGGCGAGATTTGTGTTTTTGTACGCAAACACAAAATATTTGTGTTTAGTGCACTAATTTTTTTATAATTAAAAAAAAGTGAACTAAACACAACACACACATCTGTGTGTGTGAGTCTATGTATATGTTTGTGTGTGTGAGTCTATGTATATGTTTGTGTGTGTGAATCTATGTATATGTTTGTGTGTGTGAGTCTATGTATATGTTTGTGTGTGTGTGAGTCTATGTATATGTTTGTGTGTGTGAGTCTATGTATAGGTTTGTGTGTGTGTGTCTATGTATATGTTTGTGTGTGTGTGTGTGTGTCTATGTATATGTTTGTGTGTGTGTGTGTGTGTGTGTGTCTATGTATATGTTTGTGTGTGTGTGTGTCTATGTATATGTTTGTGTGTGTGTGTGTGTGTATTTGTTGATATATATATATATATATATAAGTATTTTGATTTGTCATTAAATTGATATTTGCATTGTGACATGTGTGGTTTGTTGTCATGGGCATAAACATTAATTTTTTTTTCCAAATTTTTGAGGGTAAAATCATATTGATCAATTTTAGTGTTTAAAAATTTAATTATTTTAGGATTTGGTTTTTTTTTTATGAAATTGTATAGTGCACTAAAATATAAATATTTTGTGTTTGTAAATAATATAAATATTTTATGTTTGCTGCCCCTTATACAATTCTTCCTTTTAAATATGTAATTCTTAATCTAATATTATTTATAAGCAAAATTATATTTAGTGAAAAATATACAAAAATACAAATTATTTATGTTGTTATGCACACAAAAAATTAAACTAAAAATGCTCTCACATCACTACTTGGAAAAAAAAATTAAAACGAAAATTTTAGTTTTATAATCATTATTTTTGAAGTCGTGTGTATATGTTCATATGAATAAACATAAACTCTACATGTTGATACATATAACCATATATAAGTATATATATATGTGTGTGTGTGTGATATATATATATATATATATATATATATATATATATATATATATGATTATATATATGATTATATATAAACTTACAAGTTATAAACTTATACATATTTGTATTTAAACTTGTATATAAACATATAAATGTATGGACACACATAGGTACACACACACACACAAACTTTTATGTTTGTAAGGTTATAACTTTTTAATTTACATAACTTAGTAATTTTATATGTAGTTTATAAATATAAATTTACATTTAAACTTATTTATATGTGAATACACACACACACACGCATGCACACACGCACACACATTCATACATACATATAAACATATATATAATATAAATGTATAGAATATATACTCTATTTGGAATTGTGTGTTCGAAATAATATTTATAAAAAATAAATAAAGTGGATATGAATTGTTGTGAGGGTACTTTTGGGTTTATGTTTTTAAAATTAAGAAAACATAAATATTTTAGGTTTTGAGTTGATTTTTTATGGAAAAATTACATTATATGTTACATTATGAAAATTTTTAATAAATATTTGTTATTTTTCTTACTAAAATATAAAAATTTCGGATCTTTAATAAAAAAATTAACCAAGTTCCCTTAAGTCGTTAATGTGTACCCCATCCACATGCTGCAAGGTGATTTTTCTGCACCGTCGAGACGCCTACTATTTTTTTTTCTGCCCTAGGGATTCGGGATTACAGTTCTCATGTAAGGGAAAAAAGGAGCTGCACATGACGATTCCTGGACCGCAGCTAGTTTCATTACATGGTGTGGGAAAGTTCAATGCCAATATTGCTTTCGGTTTGTTCTTTCCTTCACTGTTGTCACATGCCCGCGTGGCCTGATGTGATGCGGGAGAATGGTGGGGTCCTGCTTTCTTAACGGTTGGCGATTTTTGGCTGATTTGGATTCTCGGGTGGGCAAGGGGCCAAGGTGGGGTGAGTGAGCCCTGTCACCCAGGAAAACCCTTGGCCGGTGCACCTAAGTTCTGCTTCATCATGCCTCCGCCACCCAGACACACAGCTCTGCACGGTTAACAAATTATCACGTGAGCCTTGCTCCTCATTTCCCACATCCTTAAATGCTCATGGCGGTTAACTGTTAACACGAAATCAATGTTGCAGTACTGTTGATGCGCTGCTGTTATCCACATTGCTGTTGCAGAACCCACTACAGTGAAGAAAACATTCCTATCATTGCTAGGGCGGCTCGTCATGGAATTAATATTTCTGCTAATCTTTGTATATTATTAATACTCAACCTCAACGAATAATTTTGGAAGGCAAAACATAGTATTCAAAAAAAAAAAGTTTATTACTTGATCATTTACAAATGATACCACATACTCTTTTATAGAAATCAATGAAATTGTCTAGAATCTTAAAAAATTCTAGATAATTTAATCTTCTATAATCTTCTACATTTTAATTGGAAATAAATTTCATTTTATATTTTTAGAAACTTTTTACCTTATTATTGAAATCCCATAAGGGTAAGTGTTATTTGCATTCATTTAATGGAGAGAGCGGACCTACATAAGTATTGGTATAACATTATCTTCCTCCAATAATATATATATCCCCATTGATCCTCCTTCCTAAAACTGTTCGACATGTTCTTGGAATTATCATAATGTTGTTGTTGGCTCTTAATTAGCTTCAATTTTTGATAATTTCTTTTATTTCATTAAGTATTTTTTGTAAGATTTGAAGTTATTATTTCTAATTTTTTGATCTGATTCGATGTAATTCACCTCCTTGTCATAATGTGTCACTACTATTGTTGGTGTCCTCTTATAAATTTCACTGCCTGGTTTTCCTTATCTTTACAATAGGACTTGATATTAATGATATGATGATAAAATAAATCTTTAGCCTTAGTGGTAGCTTAATCTTATATGACATCTTACCAACTTATTTTATAGTATAGGAAATGGACATTCATACTTCTTTACAAAGCCTTTATACACATTTTTAAATGACTTAAATTATTGTAGTATGAGCTTAATAAAACTAAGTGCTCGACTTGGAATTCAATATGCTTTATCATTTTGTTAGTTATTTTTTTTCAATTTTTTAGTAGTCGTCACTATGTATGAGCATGCTATGAAAGTCTGCTAATGCCAACTCTTAGTAAGCTACTAGAATTTTCCCTATGTATCATTCGATTAAGGTGTAAGGAAATCATTGGTTATTATTTCATGATTATCTCAAATGAATTTTTCTCTATTACTTCACTCATTTGTAGGTTGTAAGATAACTAAACCACATCAAATAGTTTTTTCCAATTGATCTGATTAAAACTCACAAAATATCTCAAATATAATTCTAATAATATATTTATCTATCCGGTATACTCATTAGTAAAACTCATTAGTATAATTCTAATAATATAACTCACAAAATATCACAAAATATCTATCCAGTATACTGATTAAAACTAGTAGAGAAGTGAAGTAATATACCCATGAGCTTGAAAGCTCTATTCAAAATTTTCTGGTGAAGTGTAGATCATGCCTACTAACAATAAATTTTGGTAGCCCTCAATATTCACTATGGTCTTGAGGAATAGCTTGGTTGTCTCCTCTATAATGTAATTTTTAGTGGTTGCTATAAAAATAGTATATTTTTAGAAATAATCTGCCATTACTATGATTGACTCGTGTTCCTCAGTCTTGGGTAAGCTAGTTATAAAGTTCATGGTGATGCCTTCCCAAGGCTGCTCTGCCATAGATAGTAGCTCCAACAATTCTATGAGCTGGTATTGTTTCACTTTTTTTTGTTGGTACACAAGACGAGTTTTCATATAAGTTTCAATTTTGTCTCATATTTTGGTTAATAGTAGACAAATGCTAATTAGGTTCTCATGTTTATATACCTTGGGTGACCAGGCTATTTGAAGTTGTGACACTCTTTAATGTGATTCTTCCTGATACTTCTCACTATAAAATCATTTTCTCTTTGTGTACAATAGACCATTCTCAATTCAAAATCATAATGTCTCTTTCTCATGAGCTAGGGGTAAATGAGACCCTTTGCTATTATATCATATTACAATTTCTCTTTTATGAGATCCATCATCCCTCCCTAGGATTAGCTAGCCATGAATGCAAACTTTGCTTTGTGACTTGAGATATCGGCCACATGATTAATGATACTTGGTTTGTAATTCAATGTGTAGTCAAACTCAGCTAGAAAGTTTTTCACCTTGCTTGCTTGGGGCTTAACTTCTTTTGGGTATGGAAGTAATTAGTAACAAAGTTATTCATCTTTACTATGAATTGGGCCCCTAGTAGATAGTGTCTCTATGTTCACAAGTAATGGATAGTAGTAATGGATGATCTATGCCATCTTCTTTTGGACCTTGTATCGTATCTATGTATCATTAAGTTTGTGGCTTTCAAAAACTATGAAGTATTTTTCCTGTATAAGAATCACTCCAATATCAAAATTAAAGGCATTAATATGTACCTCGAAAACTTTAGTGAGGTCAAATAATGCCAACATCAGCTCCTCCATTGTAGTCTTTTTCAAGTTTTCAAAGGTTTTCTAGTACTTTTTATCCCATGTTTATGCATTACTTTTGTTGAGAAGATCCTTCAATGTAACTTTTCTTGCTGAATATCTTTTGATGAATCAATAGTAGTAGTTAACTAGGCCTATGAAGAACCTTAATTATGACACCTTAGTCTTGGTCTCATTCCGGAATAGTCTCGATTTTATTCTCATCGATCTTGAGTTTTCATTTTTAATGCGATGCTCTAGAAAACTTACTTTTTCAAGTGCAAAAGAATATTTCTCCCTATTCACGTATAATTTAGTCGACCTTAATAGGTGAAATATGTTTTTTAGATGATCAACATACTCTTCCAATATGTTACTATGTATAATAATATTATCTAGATTTACCACCAAAACCTTATCTAGGGATGATTAAAATATTTTATCCATCAAAGTATAGAATATAGCAGATATATTAGTAAGAGCAAAGGCCATCACTAGGAACTCATAGGAGTCATACATTGTAATGTACATTATTTTCAATCATTCCCTTTAGGTGTCCTTACTTTATAATACCTTGATCACAAGTCAAACTTAGTAAAATTATTACTCTACCAATTTGGTCAAATAGATCAGCAATAAGAAGAATGTGATACTTATTCTTTAGCATTACTTTTTTGAGCATCTGATAGTCTACACATCCGTAAATACCCATTAGAATGGTTTACCATTTGGAGCTTTAGATGATCAAATGAATCTAACATCCAAAAACTTCTTTATTTGGATGGTTAATTCCTCCTATTCTAGGCGAGCCAACATGTAGGGCACCATAGCTAGAAGTTTGGCTTTCAATTTCAACTCAATCTTGTAATCTTTTTTTTATTTTTGGTGAGAGGTTTTGGGAGAGCTTTAATGACATTAAACATGCCCTTGACCTTCTCAACTTTGATGGGCATAAAATTTTTCGTAGGATCAATCATGTCTTCCTTGAGAACTTCCAAGTAAGTCATTTCATTCCTTACAACCCTTTCTTTAATTTCATAGTTGATAGTATGTGAACCTTAGCTTTGCCTTCGATGATTGTGAGAAACATACATGATATCTCCATTTCCAAAATCACCATTGAGTATAGAAATGGTAAAAGAATAACTCTTATTTGCCATAGAAAATTCATCCCGATCACTATCTTGTAGTCATTCATAGTTGTGATTGTGAAATCAACATTGCCTTCTCAACATAATCTTCATCATTATCCCAAAAGCTACTCATGATAGTTTGGCAATAGAATTGATTACATTGAGCCAACCTACCTCCTTGGATTTCTGAAGCTTGAGTCTCTTTGTCTCTTTCTCTAAGACAAAGTTATGTGTGCCACCAATATCTATCATGACTTTGGTGAATATCCTGTTTATATTGGCATCCACATACATGAGTCATCTACTTTGAGGTTGCTCCTTGGCTAATTTAACTTTCAGGGCATTAAATATCTATATTGATCCAATATGTGCATCAACACCCTCCTATTTGGTCTCCCTCTCAATCATAACTTTAAGAGCATTTATTTTGGGACATTCACAAGCTTAATGTGCTCTATTACATAGAAAATTTTTGTTAATTGGCTTGAAACTTGTGTGCTTATCTTGATACATATTCTTTTTGCTAGTAGAAGCCATACTTGATCATCTTTAGTATTATTATTCTCAAGGCGCTTTACTTCATCCACCTTTAGTATAATTACCTTTGAATGATGAGTTGGATTGAGATGAATCACCCTTTCAAAAATTCATGAGTGACCCTGCTACTGCAATAGGACGTGGCTAAGTCTTAGACACCTTATATTTTTCAACTCTTGCTCTAGCTAATCATGCAAGTTGTCCATAAAAATGAAGAGTAGTTCTGCATCCCTCATATTAGGAGCCTCAAGCATTATGGAAAAGAACTTTTTGATAGATATATTCATGAAGTGATTATATATAATTTAGATGCTTCATTCTTTATGTGCCATATATGTCATATCTTCTAGGTAGAATTGCCCCCTGATCTCTTTCTTGTAGTTAGCCCAAATATCTATTGTGCACATCCCATTTTTATTTTCATAAATTTTCTACGTCATCATAGCATTGCATTATATGTGAGATGAATGGTAGTGGTGCTACCTTTGTTGCCACACCAATTAGTATAATTTTCTCAAAATATCTTTCCATGTGTCATAATTAATTATCTAACTCCTTGGCATCTCATTGCTCCCTAAAGCTGCGAGGTTTTGACACCTCCACCATCGATGTATCATGGGTGGTCATCACCCGAGCTAACAATGCAGCCTTATAAATTGCAATATCTTATCTTAGGTCATTTTCATGCTTGGTCAGAACTTCCACCCTGGTCTTCTAGCTAATTAGCATGTCCAGGACCCTCATAAACTCATCATATGATACTATAGGAACTATTGAGATTTGCATTCCCTCTTGAATATCTATGGATTGATACTTTGAGATCCTCCACAATCTTTTCCATGCATTACTCCATGAGATGCATTCCCTTTTTGGTGTATTCTATGACAATCTCTAACTTAGTCACCTGACAATCCACGCTTGTAAGAGAATCACATGACATATCATTTCTCCTAACATTGAATGCTTCCTCCACATAAGAACTTACCATTCTTTCTTTTAGTTACTCCACACTTATAGCTTTGATTTTGATACCAACTATCATAGACTTAGTATTCCTACTAAGCTTCCATGCAGCACTTAGGTGACTCCTCCTTGGATATTGCTAAGTTAGCCTCTTGTTTTGTTTGTAAGTGATACTCAACTTCTACCAATAATTTAATAGCAAGGGAACCCCCGGGGTAAACTAGAAAGAAAAAGACTTAGTATTCAAGAAAGAAGTTTACAACTTGATCATTTGTAAATGACACCGCCTCCTTTTTATATATATCAATGGAAGTGTCTAGAACTTTGGAAGGTTCTATACACTTAACAATATTCTAGAACCTTGAAAGATTCTAGATATTTTAATCCTTTAGAACTTTCCGCACTTTGTTTGGAAAGAAAGGTCGCTCCATGTTTCTAAAAGATTGTCACTCCCTATAGAAATCCCTTAAGAGTTATTTGCCTCCATAAGTACTATTGTTCTTCATTGTGGACTCCCACTATTTATTGTTGTTGTTGTGTATCCCTTGGGGATGTAATGAATTATGATTGATGTTTTCTAATTATATTTTCCATTCATATGGAAACCAATTTTATGTCTATGGTATGGATTAATTTATCCAATGATATTGTTGTTGAAACTATATTTATACTTAAAGTCATTTGATTGTAATGAATATGTATTAAATATATTTTGTTGTTTCATTTCAATGAGAAATTATGCTGAGTTGATTGAGCATTTAAATATATTGCATCAATATATTTTATTTGGTACATTGAGTTTGGCTTATACTTGAAAGATTAAATCATCAATTCTTTTGAAATATAATATTTATATTCACAATCTCTATGAAATTGAATATATCAATGAAAAAATTGTATTAGAAGATGTTAGTATATTAGTTTTGATTATGATAAATGATAAAATTCTAACTTCTTTACTAGTACATTAGAATATATTGAATATTTCAAGTTGGGATAATTATTTTTATACTGACACATAAAATAATTTACATTCATGATCATTTTGAATACTATTGCTCTTTATCATGAAGTAATTAATAATGTATACTTGATAATAGTTATTTTGATTCATAAAGAGTAAGATCTATCAATAGATTTAAGAATTTTTTGAATTTGATAAATATATAATTTGTATGGTGAATAATAATTATTAATAAAATCTATGTCATATTAAAAGGATTGATGATACTCTATTGAGAATACTTATAAGCTTTGATAATGTCAAACTATGTCGATATATTTTTATCTAACACATCAAATAAGTTAAATAAAATGGCTCAAAAAAATAGTAAGATATTGATTAAATCAAATTATTAGTATTTTAATTTAAATAATAGGTATCTATAATCTTAATATGGATATATTAAATGAAAAATAGCTCGAATTAACTTTTAAATAAATGAGAGAGTATAATTATCATTTTATAGTAGAAATAATTATAATTAATGTAAATGGAATTATTTAATTTATATTGCAAGGCTAAATTTTTATTAAGCTTTAGGTTCCTTCCATAGTCTTAACCAATACTATCATTGATGATTTCATAAATTAAGACAAAAGGTTTTGTATATTTTCTTTTGTGTGTGTGTGTGTAATCATTTTGAATAATTTTTTTATTATATATAATATATATATAATTTATTTTTTGAATTTTTAAATGAAGAATGGCCACATCACTAAAAGTGATGTGGCATGTGCTATTTTGTTATAAAAAAATTGAGAAGGAATAATACTCACTTTTTATTCTTCCTCGTGTAGAACTTGGAAGCTAGATACATGAAGAAGACTTCAATGGAGTTATATAAGGCATGTCTTCTACTTTAACATCACAAAAAATCACCCCAAAAGATAATAAATTAATTCTTGTGCATTATCATAAGTTATGGTTAAAACCAAACAATTGTGCTTTGAAATGTTAGAAAATATGAGCTTAACAACAACAAAAAGTATATGCATAACATATTTGACTTTATTATAGATAAAGAATTTTCAAAGAACCAAATGAGAAGAAGATGAATAGAGCAGAAAGTTCTAGAAATGCCAAAGAGAAGTTTATATTATTATCTACCATATATACAAAGTAAAAAAAAATAGTTTTAAAAGTAGTAAATAAAAAAAATAGTGTTCTATTGAGTATAATTGGCAATAAATAAATAAACAATTTCTTTAAATTTTAATGCTCCCCCTTGATGAAATGATTTTGAGTCTAAGTAAGTTTCTGAAATGTTGATGCTTTTTTTTTGCTTGATAGTGACATTGTTAGAATATCAGATGGTTGATCTTATATGTTGAATAGACTAATTCAACTTCTTTGCTCTTTATTTTCTTTTATGAAATGATTTTTCAAGGTCATATGTTTGGTATGGTTGTTAAAGACAAACATCTTTTGCTATCACAATGGTGGAATTGTTGTCACAAGAGATTAGGGTCTTGCTTCCATTTTTTGGGTTACATAGGAGGGGTGGTATGAGAGAGATTTTTATCTAACTTTGAGTTTTGGCATGTTTAAATGTTTATTTAAAACTAAGTTTGGTAGTGAGGTTCATTAAATGTTTTTAATCATTATCTTTATTAAAGAATACATCTCTACTAATCTGAATGTATTATTTTCTAATATATACAACTTGTAACCTTTGGAGTATAAGTTGTATCATACAATGATAAATCTTTGATTGGTAATGTTCAATTTTTGTCTATTCTTTTTTGATACTTGTGAATAACAAAGACTGCTAAACATTCTCAAATGATGTAGTGATAATTTTTTTTTCAGTCCAAACTTGAATGAAAGTGATAATTTTTAGGACAGATGTAGAAAATCTATTGAGTAATATATGTAGCCGTGTTCACTACTTTTGCCCAAAAATATTTAGATACATTTTTCTCACTCAACATAGTTACAATCATCTCTACCACTATTCTATTTCTTCTCCAAACATACCATTATATTATAGTGTGTTAGAAATAGCTAGTTGTCTAGACCTTTGCTTTCACAATAATTTGTGAATTTCTTAAAAAGGAATATACTATCTCAGTTGCTTTTAATATTTTTTAGTAAGATTCTAGATTGTCTTTCAATTGTAATTTGGAATTTTGCAAAAACCTTAAAAGCTTCAAATTTATATTTAAGTAAATAAATCTTTATCATTCTTGTACAATAAAAATCTGCAAGAAACATGAAGTATCTATTGCTTTAAAGAGATGATATTGACATTAGTCCACTTATATCCATGTGTACCAAGTCAAAAGGATGCAGAGCTTTCGATACAATATCATTAGGAAATGGCTGCCTAGAGTGTTTTTCAATAGTATATTTGTCACACATAGATTATGATACTTCAATTTTAGAAAGTAAACCACTAGCCATATTTTTATGTGCTAAGAGTTGCAGACTATTATAGTTCACATGTCCCAACATTCTGTGCCATAGGTTGGAGAGTTGTGATGATTATATTTTTAATGCAATTTAAGGACATTGTGTAATATTAAGAGAACGATATAGATGCTTTCTGGAGTTTTTTTATTTTTGAATATGATATAATGATTTCCTTCAATAATAAGTTTATACCCATTCTGGATCAATTGATCTATACTTAACAAATTTTAATCTAGAACAAGAACATGATAGACATCTTCAATAACTTTTTTTCCTTTTGGATTGATTATTTTAATATTTTCATTTCCATTTATAGAGATAAGATCACAATTACTTATTTTTACTTGTTAACTTATAGTTGTGTAAATCCACTAATAAATACTTATTTATAGACATGTGGTTTGTACAACCACTATACATAAACCAATTATTAGATAATTTTTCAGAAGGGGATGTAATAAAGAAAAGACTTTATCTAAGAGTTTTTTTTTAGCACAAGTAGCTTGTTGAAGACCCATGAGTTGTCAATAAGCTATTTTGTAGAAGTGGCTTCCATTTGTGTCAATAGTCCTTTTTTGTGTGACTACTCTTCTTTCATATGTTGTGAGAGTGGAAGAGTGGTCCCTAATATTCATAGGGTTTCTAGGGGCAGAAATCATACCTTTGCCTTTTTGTTTTGCATGATATTTATCTTTTGCATTTCTCCAATGATTTCTTTGAGTTTTGTTTGATTGTGAATCATTGTTTGTTTTTAATTGTAAGGCTACTAATCTCGAGGCTTCAACATGTCTATGAAACTTTTGTTTAAAGGATTTCATAGAATTAATTAAGAGTTCTTGCAAACTAAGTTGTGCAAGATTCTTAGTCTCTTTAAACATAGTAATAATGGGATTAAACTTATTTGTTACACTAATAAGAAGATTTACAATTAATCTCTTCTCAAAAATTTTTCTCTATTTAGTTTTAATTGATTTGTTATATTTAATAAACTTCATGGAGAAAGAAGAAAGTAACCCTGTTTGTTTCATTTTCAAGTATGAAAATCTTTTCTAAGAGACTAGAGCTTGATTGCTCTAGCTCTCGTATCCCCTTGTAATTCTTATTGGGGAATATCCGAAGCCTCCTTACATGTTTCAAACCCCATTATTTTTTGGAAAATAATGTTACTTACCCCCTGTTGGATAAACATCAAGGCGTTCTCATCTAATTTGTGTGCTCTTTGAGTGAAAACTTACTAGCTTCATTGAATCATTAGATATGTAGGATTAGCAAAGTCATCTTTTACCAAATCCCTAACATCTTATAACTTAAGTAGTATTTTAATTTTAATATTCCATAAATAATAATTTTTTTCTTCAAATAAGAAAATATAGATAGATTCAGATGTTAGGGCCATTTCTTATTTCAATAAATCTCAAGATCAATATATTTACCAAGATCTAAGTTTATGAATAAACTTAGATTCTGATATTTACTAGATTTAATTATAATCTTTCAGATTTAATACTTTTTAATCAAGATCTAAGTAATAACACTTAGATCGGAGCTATGAAGATTGGAGCTAGTTTCTTTAGGATTAGAAGAGATTTTTATTGAGGAAGAAGAGAACTCAAAAAAAACTCTATAAGAAAGAGGCATTTTAGTGGCTCTGATAATAGATGTTAGAAAATATGGGGTTATCAACAATAGAAAACATATGCACAAAAGATTGACTTCATGATAAATGAGGGATTTCTATAGAACCAGATGAGAAGAAGATTAATATAGGAGAGAGAGCAAAAAGTTCTTAAAATACCAAAGAGAAGAAAATAATTATCCACCTTTTGTATTTCTAGAATATTCACACTTATATAAAAAGTAAAACAAATGGTTTAAAATAGTAGTAAATAATAAAAAATAGTCTGTGTGTGATTGAGCGCACAAACCAATAAATGAATAAATCATTTCATTTAATTTTAACATGAAATCATTATAATAATGATGCATGATATTTTTCAATGAATATTAATGTTTTATATGCTGATTTATCATTTAAAATTAATATACTCTAAGTTTTGAAATTTAATTTCAAGTTTTAAAAAGTGAAATAAAAATAATTGGCTACACAATTTGATTTTGCTGAATTCAAACTTATTTCTCTAAAATGTGACATCATAGCACTAGATACTAACATGATAATATCTTAGATTTGAAATTATGTATTTGAAAATACATAGGCAACTTTAGATGGTTAAATTAGTCCTAATCAATTACACTATTTAGAAGAGGATCATTAGAGATTTTATTTAAGTTAAAGATTAGTATAACCTTGTCATTAGTAGTCCAAAACCAGAAAATATGAGTGTCTTAAACCATGACATCATGCATTTCAGAGTCTCTATCACTATTAAGTAGTGATTTGTTGTTGATAATTTCATCACTTCTTCAAGGAGATCATAACAAATGAATTGGGAACTAAAATTAAATTATGAAAAGAACATATATGAGATGGAGAAGGGATAAATACAAAAAATATTTTCATGGAAGGTAATATCATGTTGGTTCGTGATGCAGTTTTGTCAACTCCTTGAGGCAAGTCTTGAGGATAAGAAACTACTTGATTTAGCAACTTCTATTTATGTTACTTCTCATATTTACAATTTTTTAGGGGTAGACTTGAGGACTATGGTATAATTTAGATGGTAATAGTGATACCTCTAAAATTATGGGCATATGAGAGATATTTATGATGATACATATCATATATTAGTTGCAACTAAAAGATATTTTTTATGTTTTGAATATTCATTTGAATTTCATCTCCAAAACCATGCTAGATGGCATGACATATGAGAGTCATTTCATTAGTTGTATGTGTCAATTATCAATTGATCTGTTATTTTTTGTCATTGTGAGGTATATAAAAGAGATTTCTCTTTATGTTACTCGGATACTAATTTTAGAGATCAAGTGGGTAATATTGATCTATGATATATGAGACTTGGATATGTGAGTGAAAATCACCTTCAATTATTAGCTAAAAGATAAATTTTACATATTTGAGTGAAAATGACCTTTAATTATTAACTAAAATCATTTGTTGACAAGTATATTGATTGCATAGTTGCAAAGAGTGTAATGTTTCTTTTCAATCTTATTTTTCTTCAATAAGATTGAATATTATCAATCTCACGTACTCTAATATCTGCTCTATGCATTGAAGAAGAATCAACTATGACATCATTCTTGTGCTTTTTATTGATAATCACTTGAATATATGAGCCACTAAATATCAATGACGAGTTCTTTTAGGTCTTTTGAGAATTTCATGCCAAAGTTGAGATAAAGACTATCATAAAGCTAATCTTTGTATGATCTTATAAATAAAAGAATATAAATATTTGTTTGATAGCTACTACATATCCAATTGGATTTAACCTAAAGATCCTTTCCAAAACACCTTAGTTGAATGACATAGTTGAAAGGATGAATCAAATAATTGAAGAATAAGTTAAATGCATGTTTTCTCACACATAGCTTCCCAAAAAGTTCTAGGGAAAATTTGTGTATCATTATTGATTTGATTGACATGTGTCACTCTATCACCTTAGAGGCTTAGATTATAATACTCCCAACAAGGTTTAGGCTAGGAAGGATAATTCCTATGATCATTTGATAGTATTTTGGTACAAGGCTTTTTTTGGATACAATCATGAGAAATTCTAATACAAATTATGATACTAGATAGCCATGAAAATTATTCAGAGTACATATATTATTTTTTATTTATTGGGACCTAGTTTATGGATATTAGTTAGCTAATTAGTAATAAGCGAGGTCCTAAGAAATATTAATTCATATAGATTGTTGCCCCTTCCTTCTATAGATCAGCTAGATCATAGAAAAGAATTAAACAATGCAATAATGAGATTGAGCCTATGAGTTTCCAATTGAGGTGGTGGAGGGAATTTTTTCAATAGGAATAGGGCAGAACCTAATTGTTTGCCATTGTTCATCATTCATAGTTGAGAAAACATTTCAAGTCTCATTAGCTTTCCTTGATATATCTCAAGAGAGATTATGTATTATTCAAGGATGTTGATGAGCTCAAATCTTTGTAGAAAGCCATCACTCATGAATATATGTGGAAAATGAGTAGGGAAACCTAGTTCTGGCCCAAGGTACAATTTGATTTCATCGGCCCATGCATGACATGACACTATGCTGGGTAGTTGCACATGTTAATCCTAGACAACAAGCCCATGTACTAAATTTTATCCGACATGATATGACCCAACATGATAGCCTAAGATGGTCATACCCGCCCAGTTACAATTTATTGCATGTATCTCACTCACCTCATAAGTCATGGAGGATGGTGACATGTAAGCCATAAGACTCATTAATGTATATGGTTGGAAGGAAATGCTATACTTATCGACTATGATGCACAACATAAACTTATAAGTTGAAACCTAAAGTTTGGTTATATTAATCATTAAGAGTATGATGTTTATGAAGTTGAAAGTATGAATACTTTTAAATATCATTCTATTGTATACATCTTAAAATTACTATTTCTCAATTAGGATAGATACTATATAGAACAATCTTCCAATGGGTTCATCTTTAATATGAGCCACATCATCACTTAGAAGGAAAGTGATATAAAACACATGGGATATGTATGAGTCTAGCAATGTGGTGATAGCTTTTATGAGTTACTTTCACTTGTGTGATTCATATCAATAAAACTTGAAGGAAGATTATATTAATTATGTGATGAGCATGATACTAACAAAGCTGAAAATATAAATACTTACAAACTATAGCAATCTTTGTTCTTTATGATGTTTGAAACTAAAGATTAAAAGTGTGCATATGAAGTAACCATCTAGGAGAATTGATGAAGTTGCCTAAAGGGTATGAGATTGTGAATGATTCTTGAGCATATATGAATTATTGTCTCGATGATAATATATCAAGGGAAAAATTATGAGGAAACCACTATTAGGACGGACTAAATAGTGATAACCACCTTATATGCCATTAGGGCTAGGAATCATTGTATAACACCCCAACCATTATTCTATGTCAAATATAATATAAGTCAAGAATTTTAAACATCATCATATAGATTAAATGAATAAATCATGAACCTAGAATTATCTAACAATCTGAGTATCCATATGAGTTGTCTCATTCTTAAATAATTAAATTGCCAATATGCTCCCTATGAGATTAATATCTAAATAAATATCTATTTTATAACTTGTATGACTTATTTACTTGTAAATCTTATTTAATGAGAAACTTTCGTTAATGAGTTTTTGAGATATTGTCTTACTAATATAATTATATGGTATAACAAAGTCATAATAGTTTACGTGCATTCTAATCACCTTCTGGGGGCAAATCAATGTTAATTTTAAGAAGTTTTGAGGGATTTAGGTTTTGAAGCCTAGATTCTTATGAAGACTAAAAATTGGGCACTCATATTTATATGAGATTAATTATACATTTTTCATATGTTAATCTTCCTAATTTTTGTCTAAAAAAATAATCTAGAGATTATATAATATATTTATAATGATGGATACAATATTCATAATTATTATATAATTATGAATAGTTTTGTAATTAAATAGAATTGAATTTATGGTTTTGTTTGTTGGTGAGGTTGTTCATTATTAGAGTGGTGAACGATAATAGATTACGAAACATACTCATGGGTGTGCTAAAAAGATAGTGACGGCCCTTTCAACCATAATATTGAAGACAAACTCAAATGACAAAACCTAAAATTGAGATATGTTTAATCATTATGAGTATAATGTTTATGAATTCGAAAGAATGAATACTTTTGTATCCTATTCCATTATGCATGTCTTACAAGAATTGACCATCAATTAATATTAGATAAAAAATAAATTATTCTCTTAATGATTTCACCTATTGTGTGAGAGTCAGTTGGCATAGTGGGGGATGGTGATGGGTAAGCCCCACTTGAAATGCATGAGTGGATGTGATTAATTTAGTGCTTATAGTCATATGAGTTATATTTGGTCATATGAATATCATAAGAAAAACTCAAGGGAAAGCATACGTTAATTGTGTGAGTATGATGCTAATGAATCCAAATGTGCGAATATTTTTATTATTATATCAATTCTTTTCAAGAATGATACTAGAGGCTGGAGAATAATAATGTAAATTTAAAGTAAACATTACGAGCAATTAATGAGTTGTCTAAAAGGTGAGGACTTGACAATAATCTCTAAGCAGAGATGGTATATTGTCATAGTTTAAAGTACTGAGGAGAAATTATCTATGATGGAATCATCATTAGGAAGGGATTAATAGTTAATAACTATCTTATATGCTAGTAGAGAAAGTTGTCATTCCATAAATATCTAACTTTCATTTTATGATCGAACATAATCACAACAAAGCTATTTATTAATTCCATCACAAATAAAAATAATAAAGAATTGTCCATAGAATCTAGGATTAATGACTTGAATCATATTTTATCATGCTTACTAGGGCTGATATTAATTATAGTTGACTAATCTAACATGCATGTTTAATTACTATGGGATCAATATCTAGACTAAAAATCTACTTTATTACTTGTACGGCCCATATACTTGTGAAATAACATTGAATCAGAGAATCTCACCAACCTAACTAGCTTTTGAGATGCACCTAACCATAAAATTTAGTATTGTAACATAGTTACAACAAATATAAAAGACAAAAATGAGGGGAAAAGAAATATCATTTTTGAGGGTGGGAGAAATTGATAAAAAACTAGAGTTTGTAGAGCACAAATTCACTGAAATATAGGGGAGATCCACAAGCAAAGAGGTGATACAAGACATAAACATAAACCCATATGAATGAGAGGAATGACTTTCAACTTCTACCTAGGGGAAAATTTGATGTGTATGAATGAGAATAATAGGTTTAGAGTTTGATTCCTAGACGCCCCTGAGAGCTTATTATTGAGAAACCAAAATTCAATGAGTTGTATTTTGAATTATATCATTTAAATTCTCTCTAATTTTAGACTAAATTTAGGTTTTGAGTTGGTATATTTTATTTAATATGATAAATTCATAATTAATAAATTTTATATTTGAATTGTATTGTAGTTTGGTTGATGATATATGTAGAATTTATTTTGATCTAAAATTGGGATTTTACTATTAGTAGGATTGTATATGTTGTCATGAAAAATGGTGGTATGTGAGCCATGAATCACATTCATATGTAATCATAGGAAAGAAGTAAGGGTCATTCTAATTATGATATGAGAGATAAACCAAATATTGAGGTGAGTTTAATCCTATACGTATAACACTTACAAAGTAGAAAGTATGAATATTTTTGTAAGTCAATTTGTTATGTGTGTCTTAAATGAACAAACTCTTAATTTATGTGGAAGTTGTATAGAACATTATCCAAAGAGTTTTAACTTTTATTGTAAGAATTGCATGTAGTTGTATATTGTGATATATAAGCTATGAGACACATGCGAGTATAGGTGACTGCTAAGATGGTAACAATCTTGTAAGTTATTTTCTATCATATAATACCTATCATTGATTTTAGATAAAACATATTTTAATTATATACATATGATACTTTTTAGTTGAAAGTGCAAACACATTTAATACATCAGTTTGTGTCTTTAAGACTCATGAGATCGGAGAACAATAATGCATATACAAAGCAACTATCAAGAAAAGTTGACAAGTTACCTAAAAAGTATGGAATTGTGAATGACCCTCTAAAAATGATGATTTTTCATTTCACTAATAAAGTTTTGATGAGATAGCTTTGAAGAGAGAATCATTGAGGAGAGCCCTATAGATGATAACCATTTTATGTGCTAGTAGGGCACCATGATATTTTTATAATATTCAAATATTTGTTTTATAACTAAGTATAATAACAACTACCAATTTAGATAGGTCTTCATGCATAATAAAATAGTCTAACCCTATAATCTAAAAGTTTTTGAAAAATCTAATTTTATCCTTTTTACTAGAGCAACAAGCAACTCATCGTTGGTTAATTGAAAATATCTTTTTTTTTTTGTCAGTTCTTGATGAGCTCCTTCGTGGAGCTCCTCGAGCAGCTCATTGGAGCTCACTTGAGCTCCAAGAGCTCCAGGAGGTCCATCGTGGAGCTCGACGGGGCTCCACTAAGGAGCTCCTGGAGACAAGAGGGGGGAAAGGGGTGGGAAGAGAGGGGCGAGTGGTGAGGGCAGGCGGGCAAGGAGAGATGGGCGAGGGTAGAAAGGTGAGGGGCAAGGGGCGAGGGGCGAGGTGCGAAGGGCAAGGAACGTAATGAGATATTTATAATGTTTTCAATAACCACCGTTCACAACGATTATCATTGTCATGCTGTTTTCAGACGCACTAATTTGGGCATATTTTTGAAACTAGTATTTTTTTTAATTGTTTATTTTAAATGTATTATTACCATATAAAACTCCACATTTGAGGCATGAAATATTTTAAATGTATTTTCAAATATGTCGTTTTCAATGACTTTTTCTCCACATAATTTTAATTATGAACAAAAAATTAAATAAAATTCAGTTGTAATCATTAATAAACTTGACATCATATAATCTCATGTGCATCCAATTCCAATCATAGTATCAATAATATAAATTCACATACATATATACACAAACATGCTTCAATTCATAAATGGGCGTGCTTATGTATGCAATGCACTACCTTGCATGAATACTTAAGCATGTGACAACATATTCGTTTCAATTTTTGAAAATAGATAAGTATACACACATATGTACATCAATATGTGAATTTCCATTCTTATGTACACGTGACTTTTTTATTAAAATAATTGCATATACATGTATGTATCCATATCAATTCCATATATATATATCTGTGACACAACATGCATGATTATCCAAACACACAATATTCACTATTGTTTACTATTAATTATTAAAAAACAACCATGTATGTGAAATATCAAATGCATGGTCATAGATAAATTTGAATTTTTGTATTTGTTTACAAGTTAGATAATATATACTTGGTGTCACATTATTAATACATACATACATATATATATATATATATATATATATATATATATATATATATATATATATTTGGGAGAATTATGTTTTAGTTTACAAGTCAGATAATATTTAAAAAAAATTCAAATTTTTAATATTTAAAAAAAACACAAAAACATAAAAAGTTTTGATTTTGGTCTTCAAAGGAAACTAAGCTTTTATATGTTTTTTTTTATCAAACAATATTAAGAAATTATATCTATAACCATCCGACTAAAAACATTCTATCATTTAACACATGAAAATGAAATACACACATATACACATGTTTGCATATATATAAACACATGTGTATATATATAAACATACACACATACACACACTCACACACTCACACACACACACACACACACACACACACACATATATATATATATATAATGTTGTTTTGTATCAAATAATAGACCTATTTAGCTAGATGGTTGGATGCACAATTACATATCATATAATGTCATGGATTCAAAATCAAAAATGTATATTTATTTTTTCTATTATATATATATATATATATATATTATTTTATTTATTTATTTATTTATCAAAAACGTTGAGAGCAGAATCAGATTGTGTTATATGCTCTATTTCAATTTTTGTTAATGAATTTTTTTAAAATTCACTGACATGTTATATTGAGAATAAAATAATGTTTCTGATTTTTAGTGTATCAAAATATAAATATTTAATGTTTTATTTCATTTTTTTAAAATATTAAGAGTTTGTTGACTTTTATTTTTAAATATGTTATAACCATAATATAATTCTTTTTTTTTTCTAAATGTGAGCTCATCAACATTTTGGTGCTCTAAAGTTATTTTTCTAAAGTTATATTTAATATTTTTCTTAACAAGATAGTGATGTCATTCGTCCTTGAAATTGTGTTTTATCTTTTCATTGCAAGTTGTATAAATTCCTCGCCCATGCCCTCTCACTCGTCCCTCGCCCTCGCCCTCACACTTGCCCCTCGCGCCCTCTCCAAAGCTCTCACCCACGCCCTCACCCACGCCCTCGCCCGTCTTCCCTCACCTCTCACCCCCCCTCTCTCCCACCCCTCCACCCGCCCGCCTTTTTGAGCTCCTTTGTGGAATCATCGTCGAGCTCGAAGGAGATCGATGCCGAGCTCCTGGATACGTCAAGCTTCTAGAGCTAGAAAGAGCTCGCTGCCGAGCTCCTAGAGCTCGACTGAGAGCTCCATCGAGCTCGTCTTCAAGCTCCAGGAGCTCGATGAAGCTATTGTTCGAACTCCAGGAGCTTGACGTCGAGCTTGTCGTCGAGCTCCAGGGGCTCGACGTTGATCTTAGTCGAGCTTTTATAGCTCGAAGGAGTTCGACACCGAGCTCCTAGAGTTCGAATGAGAGCTCCATAGAGCTCTACGTTGGTTTTAGTCGAGCTCCTGGAGCTCGAAGGCGAGAGCTCCTTCGAGCTCGTCGTCGAAGGAGCTCGAAGGCGAGAGCTCCTTCGAGCTCGTCGTCGAAGGAGCTCGACCGAGTGCTCCATCGATCTTGTCATCTAACTCTATGAGCTCGGTGTTGCTCTCGGTCGAGCGCCTGGAGCTCGAATGAGCTCGACATAGAGCTCCATCGAGCTCGTCGTTCGAGCTCCAAGGGCTCGATGTTGATCTCGGTCAAGCTCTAAGAGCTCGATGGATTATGATGCCTAACTCCTTGAGCTCCTGGTCAAGAGCTCCAGGAGCACTACCACGAGCTCTAGGAGATCGATGAAGCTCGTGGTTGAGCTCCATTGAGCTCAATGGGAAGGATGAGCACTAATGTGAGAGGGCGTGGGTAGTTTAGTATAAGATTAATAGAATGCACTAAATTTAAATATTTTAATGTTTTGGTGATTTTTTTAAAACTTAAAAATATAAGTTTCGAATTATTAAATTTTTATGAGTGAGCACCCCAAAACATTATTTCCCTTTAATTATTTGCTAATGTTTTTGGCCCTTATTTAAACGCTGTAATTTTTTCCTCTAGTTAAAAATATTTTGCTTTATACTTTTCTCCCACGGTGAAATGCCTTGTTAAATTAATGTTTTTGACCCCAAAACAATATTTTGGCCCAAATAACTCTTTTAGGCTGTTCATAAGCAATAGTAAAATCATTTTCTGCCAAGAGAGAGATGACTATACTTTTTATATAACTTATATTTTCGTGTCTAACTTTAAAGGAAAGCATTGCTAACAAAAAGTCTTCCACCAACTTTAATTTTTTAAAGTAACAAGAACTTAAGATAGTAACTTGATAAAATAAATTGTACTTGGCTCTTCCATGTCTGCCATTTTTTATGACAAGCACTCTCTTTCCCTGTTCATTTAAACCGACATCAATTTTCTTTCATTTGCTATGTACTCATATAAGATTCCAACGAGAAAATAGTTTGAGCTGTTCAGGAGTGGGGAGCTTCTTTTGGGTTTTTAGGTGTTTTAGGGTTTTTAGTGTTTTTTTATTTATTAGTTTTTAAAACAAGTTAGCTGGTTTTTTTTAGATTTTTTATTTTTATTTTTACCCCCCCTCAATCCCCCCTTACCAACCCAGAATATATACATACAAAAAAAAAATTCTATCACTAGTTAATTGTCTAAGTAGTTACCGTGACTAAATATATTTAATTTTGGAGTTATTGTGAGATCTAATATATTATTGATTGTTTAAACATGTTAGGTTAGTTAAAAAAAGGCTATTTTGAATTAATATAAATTAATGTATGAAAAGTTAATTAATAGTTTAGTGTACTTGTTTTTAAATATTAAAACTTAGTTTTTTCTTTTAAATTTTTTTATCATTTGTGCACCAAAACATAATTCTTTATTTATTTGATGTCAATCTTACATTCAAGTATGCTTATGATCATAATATGCTTTTGTAACAACAACACATTGACATGTATGAAAGTATTTAATAGTCACATACAAAACTTCATTGATGATAATTAGCATACTTTGGAAACCAGATGCAAAGAAATACTTCTTGCATGCCTCAATGACAAACTACTAAACTATAAAAAAAAAAAAATGTAGATCATAGTTTATCTTTGTGTCTCTTGTACATGTAAATATATCTTTAATCACCCAAAATGGATATCAACATATTAACGATAAAAAATAAAAGATGCTGGTCATTGTTGAAAATGAATACTCTAGCAAACTCAACTTTGAACAATGACTTTCCTTTGCATTAAATAGGCTGAATAATATAGATGGCATTGGATCATTAAATATTTTAGAAACTACAACCATGCAAATAGATTGATACAATGTATCTTATGCTATATTTAAGGTCCATATTACTTATATTGTTGTGTTCTTGGTGCTTTTTCTACTTGTTCTGGCAAATTTATATTTATGTAATGTTTTTATTTTTGTTTTTTTTCCTATTTATGTTCATTTTCTTTTGAAACTAAAGTAACATGATCCAAACCAAACTTAATATTGCTCACCTGTGTAAGAAAATATACCAAACATTGGGGTTGTCAATTTTCTTTTTGCCAAAGATTGTGTGTGTAGGATTTCTATTTTTTTTACCACTCTATAAATTCATCATCATTATATTTGTTTTGCAAGCATGAAATACTTGCATGTATTCCTCTTGCAATCATGTATTTTTTTCCTCCACTTTTTTATTGGCATATCTGCTCTGTGAATCAATTTTCTTATCAAGAGAAAGCACAAGGATAGTCATTTCAAATAAGCTGGTGGTAGAACAATTCTTTCTTCTAAAATTATTCACGTATTTAATATATGTTATTTTGATGCATAATGGTTGGAATATTATTTTAATTCAAACAATTGGTTGTCATTTACATGTTTCTTTGGAAACTCATAAACAATAAAATGTTCTTAAAATAATAATATACACAACAACCAACATATTTGATTGTGTTGTCTTAGTTATTTTTCATTTTATGTTAGGTTGTCTACTAAAAAACATGAGGTTCTGATAATGTTAGCTTCTTATTGCATTTTCATTGCAACTTTAATTTTAGATAGAGGCCTTAGAAAAGAAATACTAAAAGAAATAAAAGAAGAATGAAGATGTAGCTTCAAGATTAACCATTGAATAAGCTACTTTTTATGATATCCATGTGCTTATATTTTATGAATTCATAGAATGTTAGATAAACCTTGATTTTTTTTTAACATGTTAATAGTTCACCTTAGTTTGTTTTTAAAAGAAGAAAAAAAAAAGGAAATATACTAAGAATTATTAGATTGGAAGATTGAGGTTCTACTAATGTTCTCAAGGTGTATTATACCACGTCACAACTAGGGAAAACATAGAACAAAAACTTGTTTGTTTTCTACATGCTTTAATTCTTAGGCAGGAACATGTTCAACACATCTAATCAAGTCGTATTGATCTAACTAATTGTATAAATCAATGTTTCAAACAATATCGATTCTGTGCAAAGCCTACTTTATTGATTGAGCTTCCATTTGATATTTTGAATTCTTAAGATTTTTTATCCAATTATTTTTTTAAAAAATTGTTGATTCACTCTTGTTGTCAACATTGTAAACTAATTTTTTCAAGTGGGAGCACCATTTTATTTTCTTTTGTATCAAAACTTTTTGGTATTCCATTTCTAGTAATTTTTACTTGCTAGAAAGACCATTAACCAGGAATGAGAAAAGTGATATCTATCGTATTTTATGAATCAATTATAATATTGTATTTTTTGTTTTAGAATAACTTTGGAATGTGTTATTTTTGATATTAGGTAACATACAATAAGAGAACACAAAAAAGTTTCTTTTGCTAAGTTTATTATTGATGAATAGTTGGATATTGTTATTTTTTTTATTTAAGATTTGAATGACATAGCCGACATTATAGTTATCAACCGGGCCGAGTGACCCGAGTCCAACACAAAGCCCGATCTGGTTCAGCTATTCTAGGCCCAACACGGCATGGCCCAGGCTTGTGCCGGATGCACTCTCTGTACGGCTCGTGTCGTGCCGTGACAAGGTAATCACCTCACGTGCCATGCTAGGCATGACTCGGGTGCCTAGCATGTGGGCATGACACACGGTAACGAGTGACAGGCAAGGTGACGAGCCGAGTGGGATAGCAGGAGTGCCCGCTCGGGTTTGGGAGTGCTCATATCCCCAAATCCTGGCACGAACCTGCCCAAAAAATGTGCTAAATTTGGATGGAGGGCTGTGTCAAGCCTACCCTCAAGTAAACTGTGTCGTTCCAAGCATGGCATGCAGGCCCTTTTGGGCCTGAAAAAAGGGTTGTGCTGGCACGACACGAGCCGTTTGACACCTTTAGCTAACATTTGAATGCATAGGAAATTTGAGAAGAACTACCACTACAAGAATAAAATATTTAAGTATCAATGTATTAGATGAGTTGGAATCCACAAATCAATGTTCATTACATGGGTCATGGCTATCCATATTTCTCATTTGAAAGCTTTATGAAATATTTTAAAGCTCTCACATGTTAACATGTAAACTTCATTTTTAATGTAGATTTCCTTGATCAGGTGATCTATATGGCTAAATTGGATCCATATAACATGTAAACTTCATGAAATAATTATAGTGTTATACCATCCTCATTGTTTCGTAACATGACCCATGAGAGAAAAGAATGTCAATGTCATGGCCACCCATCGTGACATAGACAATTGAATGATAAAAAGGAAAAATAGTGAATCATATCCATTTCCAAGTGTTTTGACCATGACCAAAAAAGCAAATGCTTTCTAATTCCATGACTATTTCTTAGCAGCATGACCAAATAAAACTCAAAAAAAAGATCATTTCCAATGTTGTGGCTTCTACACACACTGTAACTAAATAACAAAATAAGAAGTCATTCACTATTCCATGACTACTTCTTTGCGATGTAACCTTTTGTGGATGAGAAGTAGACAAGGGCATGAAAGCATGGTCTTCATTTCATAGTACAACAACTTTGTATTAAAGAAATCTTCATCTAGACTATATCTCCAAACACTTTTTTTTATTGATGAATATAATTGTACTTGCATTGTCTTTTTTCATCTTGGATAAATTTTTATTTGTTTATATTTATTCACATTTTGTGGTCCGAGATCTTCATCAATATTTTTTATGTTAAGGCCATTTGTAAAGCAAAATTATTATTGATAAAAATTTTATTTTGATCACATTTTTTCTATTGTGATCTCATAATTTTTAGTACATGTACCTCTTCAATGGTTATTTATTTATTTCAAACCGCCTCAAGAGTCTTTTGTTCAATGTATGCCTTCATAAGGTCCTCTTGTTCACTAAACATCATTTCAGAGGTGTCTGTTTATCACATTCCTCTACAAGGACTATGTTTCATCATGTACATCTTCAGGACTATCAATTCTCATTTGTATTATCCTTTTTTGAGAAATTATAAACCATAAAACTTATATGTTTGTTAGGCCTCAAACATATTTTAAACTTATTTTCTAATTGTTCTTCAGATATATTAATCTTTACTAAAGTAGTTGTAGTTGAGATATGTGACCCTGTTAGTTTCTTTATATCAATAAAAGCATCTAGTATTTTTCTACCATATATCTTCAAGGATAAATAAAGAAAAAATTTTAATAAGAAATATCCATCAAAATCATTTTATAACTAACTATAATTTTAGCTTTTCACTTTGGTCCTCAAAAAAGTTTTAAATATCTAAATGGGTTAAGTCCACCAAGTAATCATTATAAATGAAATTAATTTTGACATTCTCTCATTTTTTTTTTTGTAATTCAAGGTTGATACAAGTCTACCAAATATTTTGATGTATGATATATAAGTAACCAATGTCCTTCTATATCATACCAATAACATCCACTCTCATGAGTTATGAGTATGCATGCGTTGTGGTTTCACACTTTTTTCAGGTTGTGCTTCTGAATTATTTTACTTCTTGTAGTATTGTATTATGCTTTATACTCTAAAAAATATGTCTACTATGATCAAGTCCATGACCACATCCACAATCTTGGTCTTATCTATGTCATTATCATTGTCCATGTCCAAAAGTTTAAATAAATATGACATTATCATTCAAAATAGAAATTTACGTTGTATTATGCAAAGAATGTAATAGCTTGAGTCTTCCTCAGGTTGTACAAATTTTGATATTAAAGTTTCTGCTTATCAAAAAATAAATAAATATGGCATTGACTTTAGGCAATGAGATATATCCAATAATATGTGATTGATGGTTTTTCATTAGAAGCTCATTATTCTGTTTAGTCACAAGAATACATGAAATTAATTCTAAATATTTGGTGAAATGATGCTTTAAATATTGTTGTTGTAGAAGCACATTTGAGGCATGAGATGTTATCAATGTATTTTCAAGTATGTCTGCTTCAATGACTTCTTCATTTTCTCCACATAATTTTAATTATGAACTAATTTAAAATAAAGGTGAGTTGTAATCATTAATATAACTTGATATCATGTAATCTCAAGGGCATTCAATCATAATATTAATAATATAAAATACACATGCACACACACACACATATATATATATATATATATCAATTCCTAAACAGACGTGCTCATGTGTGCAATGCACTACCTTGCATGAATACTCAAGCATGTGTCAGCATTTTTGCTTCAGTTTTTGAAAATAGATAAATACGCACACATATACATCATTTTGTAAATTTCCATTTTTATGTACATGTGCCTTATTTTCTTAAATTACTTGCATATACATATATGTATCCATATCAATTATAAAATACATACATGTTTGTCACATGCATGATTATTCAAATACACAATGTTGATTATTCAAATACACAATTAATTATTACAAAACAACTATGTTTGTGAAATATCAAATGCGTAGTTACAAATAAATTTGGTGATTTGGTGTTCCATATTTAATACATTTATTTTTGTCAAAATTATATTTTGATGCACTAGTCTGATAATATTTTAAAAAAAGTCATCAAATTTTAATTAAAAAAAAACATAAAATAATTACATTGCGGTGTATTGAAAATCAAAAATCTAATTTTGCCTCAAGTGTAACTCATTGACAGATTTAAAAACTAAAAGTTAATAAAGAGTTTTAGTTTTCATCATTAAAGGAAATTAAGCTCTCAAAGGATATTCTAATCCACAACCTAATATTAAGAGATTACATCTATCATCATCCAACTAAAAACATTTTATCATTTAACACAAGAATATTAAATATATATATATATATATATATATATTAAACATTAGATCTAGATGGTTGGGTGCACAATTACATATCATATAATGTGATGACTTCTAAATCAAATCTTTTTATGATTTTTTTATAATATATATATGTATGTATGTATGTATATATGTACACCACATAGAGAGAAAATTGTGTTTTATGCTCTAATTCAAAACTTATTTTCAATTTTTATTTATTTTTTAAATTCAATGACGTGTTATATTGAGGATAAAATTAGTTTTTGATTTTTGATGTATCAAAATATAAATATTTTATATTTTATTTAATTAAAAAAAAATAAAGATTTTGGTGAATTTTATTTAAATATTTTATATCCATTATATAACTCTCCTTTTTTTTTCCTCAAAGTGTGCCCATCAACATTTTGGTGCTCTAATGTTCTTTTTCCATATAAAAGAATATTTATGGAGGCATTTTAGTATATGATATGACTTATAATGTTTTTATTAATAATGAGTGATGTTATTCATCCCTGACATTATTTTTTGGCCTTTCATTGCAAGTTTTATAAAAGATTTTCAATTATTAGTTTGTTTTTCAACCTTATTTTAACACGTTTAAACTTCCTTTTGTTAACAAATTATCTTGCGTTTACTTGATTCTGCCAAAATCTACTGTCAAGTGTCTTGTGAAATTAAAACTGTCTATACTTTTTCCCTTTTCATAAATCTTAATTGATGCTCATTTCATCTTCTTGCTTCACCATTCTGGTTTGCAATCATTTCTTGAATATAATGTTTTTAAAGAAAATTTCCAATGTTTCACCGTTATATATATATTTATGTATGTAATAATAATAATTATATATTGCTCCATCTTAGTGATATTCTTTGTGCATGTTCAAGTTAGGTTTTTATGGATATATAGTATTCTAACATGCACTATACCATCTATTTGTTTTATCTAGATAACCATTAGATCTAATAATTTCAGCTTAATGGATGATCTACTTTTAAAACATAGATTGCCATTATATAATTTTTCTATTTCCATAATTTAAGGTGCATCTAACCAAATTTTGTTTCATTAGATAGCATATCCTAAGCATTAATGCACGGTTAGGTTTGAGATTATTTTTGAAAATGTTGAATATATATTAAATTTGATTTAATAAAGACTACAATGCATTAAAGATTGATCGGAGGCATGGGAAATGACTTGTTTCTCTCATTGGTCTGGAGATTGTGCTTGATACTTCCAAGCATAAGTAGGCAGGTAGTACTAGTTTATCCTCTTACAAAAAGAACCAAACTTTTCGAGTTTAGTATTTCTTTAATGTATCAGATATGACTAGAAGATAATTTATGGATGACCCATCCCTAAAATTTCATTGATCAGACCTAATTTTTTTTATAACTTTTATTAGCTATAAAGCTAGTCAAATTGTTACCTATAATGACTAATGATTAACATGTTGCAACTTATAATAAAAATATTTTAGCTATCACCCAAATTATGATTTACTATCATTTTTTGTCACTTTCTAAAAGGTTGCCAAAGTTCATATAAATTTATATTTAGTTTGTGTATGAGATTCATCACCTTCCACTATGAATTCCTTGGGTTGATCTATTGAAAAGGTCTCTTAAAGTTCATGAAAATATGCAATCTTTGCATTAATTTGATTGAATTCTAAATATTCCTCTTGGATATTAAATGTGCACAAGCTAATCAACGAAGAGGATAAATCAAATGCCACCAAAAATGTTATAAAAATTCAACTTGTTCAATGTTGCACAAGTAAATCAACATGGGAATCATCTTTTCCCCGTGAGTTACTATTCCCCTTAGTTACCATTCATCATTTGAGGAAGTAACAACCATGTGAGAAGGTTAATCTAAAGTTAAACATATATACAAAGATAATTCTTTATATACTTTTTAGATATTTTTGTGCTTCACTTCCAAGTGCTTGAAATAGTGTTCTATATTTTACCAACTCTATGCCTTTTAAGTAACAAGAAAATTGGAAATAGTAACTTGCAAAACTATATTTTAGTTAATAAGTTGCAAAAACATTGACTTGGATATTTTAAACCATTACTTATGTATTGGAACTTTGTTGATAGATCAATGTGAAAATTTGTTGTATTCATCTACCCTAGGATTGGTAGGGGGGGGGGGGGGGATTAAAGGATGGGTGAAAAAAAAGTTTAAAAAATAGGAACATTGACTTCACCAACTTTTATAACATCTACACAGATGAAGTTATTTAACCATAACATAAGAAACCCCGTCATTTATAATAACTAGTCTTTGGAAACTCAAAGCAATGAAATCTTTGTTGAATGCCCCAATCACAAACTACAAGATTAAAAAAATATTGAAAAAATTATAGCGTAGTTAATCTTTGTCTTTAGTATGTGCAGATATATCTTCAATCACCTAAAATGGCTATCGACATATTGACTAGAGAAATAATGGATGCTAGTTGTTGTTGAAACTGAAAACTCTAGCAAACTCAACTTAGAACGATGACTTTCCTTTACTTTAAATAAGCTGAATAGTCTAGATTGCATGTTATCATTAAACATTTATAACTTCAACCAAGCAAATAGATTGATACAAAGCATCATATGCTATATTTAAGGTTCATATTACTTGTATTGTTATGGTGTTATTCTTTTCTGCTTCTTTTGGCAATTATATATTTATGTAGTGTTTTTGTTTTTTTTTTTTTCCTTTTAATGTTCATTTTCTCCCAAACCAAAGTAACACGATACAAAGCATCATGTGTAAGCAAATGTACCAAACATTATAAGATACTTGGATTTGTCAATATTCTTTTTGCCAAAGATTATTTGTGAAGAATTTCTTTTTTCTTTTACCACTCTATAAATTCATTATCATTATATTTAATTTGCAAGCTTGAAATACTCATGTATTTTTCTTACAGTCATGTATTTTTTTCTCCATTTTTTTATTGGTATATCTATTTGTGAGTCAATTTTGTTAACAAAAGAAAGCTCATGGATAGACATTTCAAATAAGCTAGTGGTAATCGCATCCACTCTTCTAAATATATTCACATATTTAATATTTTTTATTTTGATGCACAATGGTCGGAATATTATTTTAATTCAAACAATTGGTTGTCATTTACATGTTTCTTTGGAAACTCAAAAACATGAAAATGTTCTTAGAATAATATTATATACAACAATCAATGAGATGATTGTGTTATTTTAGTTATTTTTAATTTTATGTAAGGTGGTCTTCTGAAAAACATGAAGTTTTGATGATGTGAGCTTCATATTGCACAATCATAGTAACTTTAATTTTAGATAGAGGCCTTAACAAAGAAATATGAATAGAAATATAAGAAGGCCGGAGATGTGGCTTCAAGATTAATCATGGAAGAAGCAAGTTTTTATGATATTCAGGTGATTATGTTTTATGAATTCACAGAATGTTAGATATACACTGCTTTTTGTGAACATGTTAATATTCGACCTCAATTTGTTGGTAATAGGAGAAAAACTGGAAATATACTGTGAATTATTGGATTGGAAGATGGAGGTTCTATTGATGTTCTCAAGGTGTATTGTATCAAATCACAACTAGAAAAAACACAAAACAAAAACTTGTTTGTTTTCTCATATTTTAATTCTTGGGCAGGCACATATTCAATACACCTAATCAAGTCTCGTTGATCTAACTAATTGTATGAATCAACATTACAAACAATATCAATTCTGTGCTAAGACTACTTAATTGATCCGGCTTCAATTTAATATTTTGCATTCTTATTGATTTTTTATCCACTTATTTTTTAAAAAAACTTGTTGATTTTCTTGATTCACTCATGTTGTCAACATTATTGACTTATTTTTTCAAGTGAGAGTACTATTTTATTTATTTTTTGTATCAAAACTTTTTGCTATGCCATTGCTAGTAACTTTTACATGCTATAAGACCATTAACTAGAAATAAGAATTGTGGCATCTATCATATTTAATGAATCAATTATAATGTTGCATTCTTTGTTTTAGAATAACTTTGGAATATGATATTTTTGATATTGGGCAGCACACTATAAGACAACACAAATAAGTTTATTCCTGCTATATTTTTGATTGATGAATAGTCGTATATTGCTATTTTTTTATTTAAGATTTGAATGACATAGCTGATTTGAATGGGCAGTGAATTAGAGAATAACTAGCTCTACAAGAATAAAATTTTGAAATATCAATGTCTACAATGAGTTGGAATCCATAAATCAATGTTCATTACATGGGTCATGTCTATCCTTATAATTCATTTGGAAGCTTCATGGAATATTTTAAAGGTCTCACCTGTTAACAAGCAAACTTTATTTTTAATGTAGATTGTCATGATCAGGTAGCCTATATAGCTGAATTGGGTGTATTAAGCAACATATTTTGAGCGAAGTTTCAATAATAATAAGTTTATATTAGTCGTTTATTGTAAGTGTTATGTATCGTGGTGATTGATATATGCATGTGTATGTTTCACTTCTAAAGTTATTGTTTTATTGTATATGTAGGATTACTCCTTCCATGCATTGAAAAAAAAGTTTTACAAGGTTGTATATCCCAGCCTAGGCATGCTCCATGTTGCAATAATGCCCATGGGTATTTCTCTAATGTTAAGTATTACGACAGGGTGGTGATCATATCATTTCTATTGAGTATTCTATTTTATAGTATTTTCTGAAAAAGCCTTCGAGAGAGCAGAAGGAGAAAACACAACCTAGGCACACTTTTTAATCATGATTCTAAATAATATCATTTAATGATTGCTATTGTATTTTCCAATTGGATAATCAAATTCTTAAACTTAGTATCTCATGTTTGTCTTTATTGTTTATAATTATCTTCCATGTTTTTATGCTTCATTGAATCAAGATGTGTTAATTAATATCTCAATTATACCTTTTTTTTTTTGTTTAGGCCTCCGAAGGCAACAACTTGGTCAGGATTATCAAGTACTTGTTTTTTTTTTTTTTTTGTGTTAAAAACTATTTTAAATTTGCAAATGCATATTACATATTACAAATATTTATAATACATCAACATGAATGTACACTAGCCAATAAACTACTTTTATCTTGGTAACTTGTATAATTGTCATAATTCTATTTAGCATTTTTATTTTCATACACCCCATCTTTATAGCTTATGTTTCATGGCATTAACATAAAAAACATCATTAATATCATTTTTTCTAGTTGCACATGCATTCTTTCTTAACATTTATAGTGAGGAAATAGATGTGTGTGTGTGTGTTTCCTCCATGTGATATCATTTGTTTTTTAAATAATCTTTTATGAATCATTAATTGAGATTGATAACCGTGATGATTACCCAATAAAGTTGTCCCTAATTGGACAATGTGTCTTAGGTTTTAAACATGTTATGTTTCTAAGTTGATGTAATATTCTATATTGAAATAGTTTGATTTGAACTATAATTAACATTGATATTGTAATTAACTTGCTCACTAATCACAAGGAGCACCCATTTCTTTTTGCTTTTTATGTTTGTTAGTTCATGTTGAGATTGAAAGATTAATTATCTAAAGTATATTTATATTTACATATAAGATATATAGAAAGATGGGAGTGGGTAATTGCTTCCTTTATGAATTGGGCATTCATAATTCATTTTTGATAATATGTTTTTTTAATTTAAATTTGCAGGCATATTTGCTCAGATGTTAGAATGTTGAGACAAACAAAAATGTGAGATGGTTGTTATAAAAATTGTTATAGGCATTAAGATGTGTCTTGAGGTAGTAGTGAGATGTTTGTTATAAAAATTTAAATTTGTATGGTTACGTTGGTTGTTATTAAAATTGTTAACTTGGTAAACATGATACAAATGACAAATGGTAGGTGTCAATTACAAGATTCTTTAAATTGATGCAATGCATATTAGTTAAATGATGAAATTGATATTGCAATTGAGCATGAGCCTCATATCTCGAGTAACTACTAGCTAGTAAGTGTTATTAAATAATAAGATTGTTAAGTTGATAAATTATTTATTGTTGTTAAGTTGTTAAATTGTTTATTATTGTTAAATCATTAAATCATTAAATCATTACATCATTAAATCGTTAAATCGTTAAATCGTTAAATCATTAAATTTTTAAATCATTGAATTATGAAATTGTTGAATTGTTAAATAATTAAATTGTCAAATTGTTAAATTATTAAATTAACAATACTATACAACATTTATACAAGGCTATGTTACTATTAAATTATTAATATTATTAATAGTCTTGTTAACTTATATTGCTATTATCATTTATTATTCATATTGATTTTCATTAATTGTTATTAATTATCTTTATTCATTTAAATTAATTGTTAATTATTAATATTTGTAATTTTGTATTCAATTGAGACAATGTTACTGATTATTCATATGCATGCATCCAGACATCATCATGTCAAGGCTCAAAATAAAAATGATAGGTTAGTATTAAGTATTTATAAGTTTATTTGATATTGTAATTTAATAGAAAATTAGTTTGTTAATTTTATTTATTTATGTTTTCATTATTTTTCTCTTATTGAGGTTATTTTGACTTTATGTTTTATTCTTTAAAGTTTTAAAGTCTGATTCGTATAATTTGTTTCATAGACTCTTTGCATTTAATTATTTTTCAGATTTAAGTAAAGTCTTAATATGCTTCAATTCTCCACCTTAAGTTTAAAGTGTCCATGATAATATAATTCTAAAAAATTATCAACTCTGGTAAATTCAAACTAAACTCTTTCTTATATAGATTAGTGTGTTGAAAAAACAAATTAACTTTTTTAGTGTAAAACAACTATAAGAAATATATGATTGAGTTTGACGAGATAGACAAGGCTATTTGTAATTATTATGGGAAAAAATTATGTAGTCAAAGTTAGAATGGGACAAAATATCTACATGATTATTTTAATAAATATCAATTTTGAAACCAAAAGGATATTAAACAAGCACCTTTTATTCCTATAAAGAAAAATAGTGGAAAGCTGTCACTTGGTATGTATTCTTTTGATCAAGAAAATGCTAAGAATATTCTTGCAAGTATGATTAATTTATATGAATATCATCTTTTGATGGTTTACCATGTTAGATTTAAAAAATATTCTAATACCCTTCAATCATTATTTAAAATAATTAATGGATATACTATCAAAAATAATATATTGAAAATTTATGATTATAAAAAATCAAAAAAAATGAAATTGTTGGGAGATAATAGATGTAGAGTTATAATCACCACTAACATGTGGACTTCTAATCAAAAGAAAGGCTTCATAGTGGTTACAGTGCATTTCTTTGATGATTCTTGGATACTTCAAAGCCAAGTAATGTGGTATATTTTAAATTAAGTGAATTTTATTTACTTTTATATTTTATTATAATTTATATTATTATAATAAGTTTATTTTGTTTCAATGGAAGGTTTATATATGTGCCTTGCCCACATATATTTGAGATAATCAGTAAGGTTTTGATGGATTATTTATTTGATTGGAATGTGGGTCGCAAGTTGTCTTCATTAACTATCTATAATTTCACAACTAGTAATGCTTTGATCAATATTGTTTTTGGTAAGCTTTCTAGTAGCTCACTTATATTAAATGGGAATTTTTTTTTCACATGCATTATTGTGCACAAATATTGATTTTGAGAGTGATAGAAAGATTGGAAATAATTAAGGAGAGTATTGATATAATTCAAGAGAGTGTTGTTTTGTGGACATCTACACCTAAGAGATTAGAAAAGTTTATTAAAATTACTTGTCAATTGAATATTTCTTGTAACAAAAATTAGTATTTCATTGCAAGACTAGAAGGAATTCAATATTTTTGATACTTAGCACTGCCATTGATTATAAGGATATCTTTCTTCATCTAAAGGTATTGAGAACCTCAATATAAATACTAATTCTTTAGGTTGTAATTTGGCCAAAGAGATTTGTAAAAGGGTGGAGTTGTTTTATGAAGTTACTAATATTTTTTTTGGGACTAAGTATCAAACATTCTTTTTGTATTTTCCAAATATTTGTGAAATAAAGTTGTTAATGTGTTATTGGATTGGATCTCTTTATGTTGAGATTAGATTGATGACCGAAAATATAATTGAAAATTTCAATAAATATTAGAGTGAAATATAATTGTCTGTATTAACTATGTTGGATCCAAGATTCAAGATTAATTTGGTTGAGTTTTTATTTTTTTAAATTTTTTGGAAATGAAGATTCAATGCATGAAATTGAAGAAGTTTAACAAATTTATGATGAGTTAGTTGATAAATATAAGAAAAAATAGCATTCAGATAGGAATGTTAACTAATCTTCAACTTCATCTTTCTAATTTGAGATGACTATTGGTGTTGGAAAAAAAATTGGAGGCTAAAGATCATTTAGCAAGTTTTGATATATTTGTTGGTAGTACTACTATTGTTGATGCTAGGAGATTAAAGATTGTTACTTTGGAAGAGTTTATCTTGCCTAGATCAATTGATATTTTAGTCACTTTGATCCAATGCCAAATTCAAGATTTTTTAGTCATTCCTATATCTATAATAATATTAGAGTCTATATTCAGTACTACTGGTAGATTTATTAGTCCACATAGAAGTAGACTTTATTTAAATGACTTTGGAGGCAATGATTTGTACTCGTGATTCTTTGTGGGATGAAATGCATAGAATAAAAAAATATTTACTTATCTATCATATTTATTAATTTTTATAATTTATTTTTTGTTTTAACTATTTTTATTTTGTTGGCAGATTCGAATTCATTTTATTGAGTTTTACCATACAATAAATGCGTAAATTTTGTGGAGGATGAGGATGATGATGATGTGCAATATTTGTCTTGTATTTGAAGATATATAATATATTATAATTTTGAATTTGGTTTGGTTTGGATGATGTACAACTTTATATTTTGCTTAAGATAATAATTTTACTATTTTGATATACAATATTTATCATTTTTTTATTTTAATTAGGAACAATATTAGTAATTATAATATATATGCAATATGTTACAAAATATAAATATTTTTTCATTTTGGTTTTGGAAAGAAATTTTTTAATATTTTTCATAAAAAACAATATTAAAAAAATAAGTTTCAAATATCATATATGTGTGTGTGTGTGTGTGTTAAATTTTTTATATGTTAATGATGTAAATTCATTAAAAAATGAATTTAATGATGTGCAAGATTGTTTAATATTTTTCATAAAATATTTAAACTAATATATGCATATATTAAAAATTTAAAATTAAAAAAAAATGAAGTAATTTGCAACGGTGCAATGGGGCCATGATTGCATAGACTTGCCCTATTTACAAAAATTCCCACCTCACCCTATCCCACGCTAAAGGAGGTGTTGAGGTGGGGTTCCAAAGTCCTCGATGGGGCAGGGCATGGGGAGGGACACCTCGAACCCATCTCACACCATTGTCATGCTTTTTATCATGTCACTTATCTATCATCATCAATCATAATAATATGCAACTCTCACACTAAATATGATATCCTTAAAAATATATTGTATAAAACTCACACAACAATTGAGTTTTAGTTTGTCTAAAATATGTATAATGGATAAACTTATAAAATTATTCTTTCTTTCGGCTTCATAATTAATATACTCGCAGGATTAAACATGCTTCAATGTCAAATTTTTACGTATAGATTTGTCTTGCAAATCACTTTCAAAAGGGCAATCACTTCTTTTCTACCATTATTTGACATTATACTTTATGACGTATTTGTCAGCAACCATAATGATAACACATACAAATCTAATAATATTAAAATCTTAATGTTCATTTTAATTATAATACATTTATCAGTAACTAAACTACAATACAAACTAAACATAAAATCCATCAATTATATATCCATCACATAAAATAAAGCATAACAACTCTTTATCTTAATTTACCCTAATATTTAGGATGAATTCAAATGAGATAATTTAAAAATAAATCTCATGAAATTTTGGTTCCTAGTGGTAGCCTTCAAGAATTTATGTTTGTGCCTTGCGTCATCTCATTGCTCATGTATCTTTCCTAGGGTTTGGTGAATTTTTATACCAAAACCCCTTTTTTTCACCTTTTTTTACGCCCTAACTCTCTACTATCTTCTTTTTCTTTAAATTTTACATTTATACTTGAATGACTTGTTGCATTTTTAAGTTGGAAGTCGTGACACTAGGGAGTGACTACTACTTTAGCTTTGCCTCTGTAAAATAAAGTTTTGGTGATGCGAAAGGTCATTACATTGGTCTCTTTCTTATATTAAGATTATCGTGGTACTAGGAATAACCATGACTCATATGTTTTCTCTTTGTAACACAAAGTCAAGGTACTAGGAATAACCACGACTCATACATTTTCTCTCCATAACCCAAAGCCATAGTGTTGGGAACATGCACGATTTTAGTCTTTTCTCTAAAGTAAAAAATCATTGTACTTAAAATTTTAATGACTAAAGTTAATGTTCTTGGAACTTTTTGTAGCCAAAAGTTGTGATAGCAAAGAAAAGTCATTACTTTTCCTTAATATTTATGGCTATGTAATAAGAAAGTTGATGTGTTAGAGGATAATGTAGCTTTTAGCTCTAGTGGGGTACTTGACTATTACATTATATTAATATCATAATCATAAAAATATTACTGACCTTGTATGGCTATGACTCTATGAAAGTTACATAGCCAAAAATAATGTATTGCATATTGAAATAATTATGGTAATAATGTAGTATAGTCATAGCATACAAAAATTATCATGACTATTTGTGTTGAGTTTTGATCAAAAATAAATGCTAAAACTATCACATACGCTCATGGAGGTTTAACAAAGTATAACATAAGGAATACTGTGACTTTATATGACTTTTTATTTTTCTCCTACTCAATAATTCTACAAAATCTTATATTTTATTTAAAAACTAATTTTACTACTATTCATACTAACATGTTAAAACTATTATTTTATCTCAAGCTCTTTTTTATACTAATACACCATGTATAATTACCAAAACTAGAATTATTCAGTATTTAGCATACCAAACAAACTCACATACCAGAGTGGTGGTCATCTTTGAGCAATTAATCTCTCTCTAAAAAAATACAATTTTTCATTTATCCTTTATAATTTTTTGCTATGACTATGTTTGAATTTCATAGTGTATCTATATAATGGGGATATATTTTTTTGTGGATATGTAAATAATTTATAGTGGGGTTGAGTTCTAAGACTAAATTTGTAGGTGCATAAAATGTACATAATAATTTATATGAATAAATACATAATCATTTATTTTATCATTCCATACAAAAAAAATATTTGGTTTCCTATTAAGTAGTATTATATTTAACATTCATATTTATACCATCAAATAGATGTTACCTTTCTTGGTGATCTTAGTTATCTAGGCTAACTTTGTAATATAGTATTTCATTTCTTCTCTTCTTGTTGAATTTTATTTTAAATCTGGGTCATATTATGTACTTTCTTTTTTTGAGATTTCTTCTTTTAATTCTTTTCCTTACGATGTCATAACTTTTTGGATCACCACAAAATTTGGCTTCATTCTCCCTAAATGCTACAATCTTTTGGATCATTGCGGCTTCTATATCTCCAAAGTCATGATGTTGGTCAAAGTTATGACTTTCATTGATGCCTTTGTTTCTTTCTCCTTCATCCAGATCCTCTAGAATTATTGTTAAAACCATATATTTCTCTATTATTTCATCAGCTACTAGTTGAATTCTACCTCTATGTTCATTACTTATACATTCTACCAATCATCTACATCATTTTTTCGATGCAATTATGAAAAGAAGTTAAACATTTACTTTCATTTTCTACCTCACTAGACTACTCTTCTTTGGAGTCTTTTGTAGTCACAATATTGAAGATTGTCATGACCCTATAGGATTCATCCTCCTCAATCTAAGCTTAACTTTCAAAGCACTATTTTTTCATTTTTTGTCATCTTCTCTATCTTCATCAGACCATCAGTTTTTTACAAAATCTTTACATCTAAAGTCCATGTTTTATTGCCTCAATGTGTGGAAGAGTATATATATCCTCAAATAATTTTTCTCATCATTGTCTGGACACTGCAAGCCTTTGTAAAATTTGAAGTTTACCTACTCTTTGCCTATGCAAAAAGTGAACTCTTTCTGTTTGATATCAATGAGGATCTATCTAGTGGTTAAAAATAGTAAACCCAAGATCAATCGAACATAGTGGTATTCCTCCATATCTAACACTACAAAATTTGTTGGAAAAAGAAATACACCAATATTAATGAATACATCTTTGATAATACTCATTGAGTACTTGGTTAATCGATCTATCATTTATAGTGAGAGAGAGGCTGAAATGATATCATTGAGAGTTAGTCTTCATATAATTGATAATGAAATTAAGTTCACACTCAATCCCAAATCAAATAGTCCCTTCTAGAATATATGCCTACCAATTATGGTATCATAAAAATTCTCAAATCCTTCAACATCCTCATGAGTTTCATTGAATAATTTCACTATATTTATCCATTATATTTATAATTTTATATATCTCTAACTCTATTTTACTACTCATAATATTATTCATGAATTATAGTTTAGTTGTTTAGCATTTGAGACAGTGTTTTGGAAAATATAATATTTATTTCCAACTTATAAAAAATATTGAGAAACTTCTCAAATTATTCATCCAACTTTTTATTTCTAAAATATTTTAGAAAAGAAAAATTTAAAGGAAAATTACCTTAGTAGTATTCTCTATTACATTTAAATTTATAGTACTTTGTATAATCTTTAAACACTCCTTCACTACTCTTTTTTTTGTCTATCACAACTGGGAGTGTTAGATGTTCATTCTATTCATTAGGCACATTGCTTTGGAAAATGCCATGGCATTAGGGGGCATAGCTTTTGAAAATGCCTTGATGAGAATGGTGACTTATTAAAAGGCATAATGTTATCAATTCTAACTTTATCTCTTTTATCTTCTTCCATTTATTATTCCTCAAGCTCCTTGCCACTTCTAAGTATAATTAATAAGTAATTCTTTATACTACATATTGTGTATTCATGCATTCTAATTTCATATCAAACCTCTTAATTTAGTCCTCTTGAAAATTATTATTTATTTTTGTCTTGTTCAGTAATACTATTAATTTATCATTGATGGAAGGCTTTTATTCACTCTTTGAATATTAATAATTCGAGCTCAATCATCCTTGAATTTTTTAAAGACTACTTTTTGTCTTGTTTTTTTTGTCTTTCGCTACTCATTTTCATAGCATACTTAAAAAATTTTTTCTAGACTTTGCACTTTTAGATGGTTGTGTGTGGGGAAATTTATATTTCTTGCAACTACAAAATTATGATTTCTTCAATTACTTTTCAATTTTGCTTTTGAGTTTGCAACTTTTTAAGAAATACTTTCAACTTTACTTTTATTGTAATAAATCTATCTTAATCTAGCATTCTAACTTATTTTCTTTCAAAGATATTATCATTAAGTATTTTATAGTTATTATTTACTAACTCATAAAATAATTAATGTGCTTTCCCAGATAACTTATTCATAATCAACTCACTTGATGTAGTATCAATGATATTTCTCATCATATAATATTGCCCATTGTAGAAGATTTAAGATTGAAATCACAACTCTCAATCAAATATTGAGATAAGTACTGGACAAAACTATATTTCTTATATCTCAAAAAAAAAGGAAGAGACATAACCGAGTAGCATCTAGACTAACTATTGTTATAACTATATTACCCAAGTCCATAATATTATGACATGCCCATTCAAATCCTTTGATATCGTTTCATTATACTAAAATCAAACTCATCTTTCACTCAAAATAATTAGCTTCAATTAGTTGTATCTGAATAATAGAGTATTTCTCCATCATAATAAGCTGTCAATAGTCTTCTAAGGTGTGGTAATGGTTGGACTCGTACACATCTTGTCCATCACCTCATTATACTTCTCTATTATTGTCAATTCTTTCTATCTTCTCTATCTAAGCTTCCTATCTCAAAATTACTCTTCAAGTTCTTTCGATCTCTAGGTTCATAGGTATTAGCTCAGTCTTAGATTTTCTGCTCATAAAGCTGATAACTACAAAAAAAACAAACACAACCAAAAAATATAAAAAAAAGTAATACAAGTTAAGCAATGCAAATCAAAGCATAAAAATAATATATCATTATCCAAACTACTAAAAATAAAACTATTATTTTTGAGGGATAATTATATCATCTAAAGTTGACAAGTCAAACTAAATAATTATTTACAATGACACTGAAAACTTATTATGATACCTAATTTTTAGGATTAGACAATATCACAAAAATTTGTTGGGTGAGAGTTTCTAATCCAATATAGTTTTGTAAGTATCCATGTAATGCAAGTAATAAAGTAGACTTTCATTTAGGTATTGATCTCATAAGGATTTGCGGACAGTTTGATCAACTAATATAATTAAGTTTTTTTGTTAATTTCTTACATTATAGGATTGATTTATTTCATTATGCATAATGGTCTATTTAAATTACTTGGTTTATTTATGTTTGAGTATAGAATAAAAATTGGATTATTATTAAAATATCTTAGTGGCCTACTAGCATACAATTTGATTTTTACCTATTGGGCTTTCCTTTATGATGGATTTCCCATAGTTGTCCTCTTAGTAATTTATCACTAAAATAAAAAATAATTTCTACTCGAAGGTCAGTCATAAGTCCACTCTATTTAAGCAAATCATTAGCAACCATTGATTATTACTTTGTGTATATAAAAAATTTTTTTCTCTAATTGTATGTGTCATTAAATATAAACTAATATGGTTTCAAAAATATTTATATTTTTAGCTTCATAAGTATCATACACATGATACTTAACATATGTCTTTCCTCAAATCACACCAGTATAAGTCATATGATAGAAAGTAACTCATGATATTATTATCATCTTATGAAACACCTCTACTCGTGCATGTCATATAGCTTACCTATAATCATCCATTATGATGACATATAACTCTCATATTAAATATGAAATCCTTAAAAAAAACATTCTATAAATCCCTCACATTAATTAAGAGTCGGTTCATTTAAGATATATGTAATTAATTGGATTATAAAATTGATTATTCTTTGGATATGTAAACACCACATTCACACAATTAAATTTACCTCAATATTGGGTATCGATATATAAATTTGTCTCACATATCATTAATGAAAGTATTGTCAGTTCCTTCATATCATTATGCATGAGTATGTTTCATGGCTTACTTGGCATCCATCATGATAATACATACAAATCTACTAATAGTAAAACACTAATTTTAGTTTTAATTAAACACATCTATTAGTAAACAAACAACAACAACAAAACTAAATATAAAATCTTTTAATTATATATCTAACACACAAAATCAAGTACATTAATCCTGGATCTTAATTAGTTTGACATTGGGGATGAAGTCATATGCGATAATTCAAAATATATCACATAAAAATTTTGGTTCCCAATGACAACCCTCAAGAGTGTCTTAGAATGAAAATCTTAAACAAACAAATCTCATTCATCTATTTTAGATTTACCCCTAGTTGAAAGGCATAATTCACTTTCCCCCTTGGTGCTCAATCTTATGCCTTGCATCACTTCTTATGAGTTTCACTTTCATGCCAAAACCCTAGCCCTTCTCACCTCTCTTTCATGCCCTAGCATTATACTATCTTTTTTTTTATAAGTTGCACTTTTATATTTAAATGACTTAGTGCATTTTTTAAGTTGAAAGTTTTGGCATTGAAGAATGACCATAATTTTTGATTTGTCTTTTTCTGAAAAAAGTCCTAACAAAAAGAATGTTTATGGCTTTGATCTCTTTCTTGTATTAAACTATCGTGTATCTGTAGATATCAACAGCCAGTAAATTTTATTTCTATAATACAAACTCATTGTGCCATAATTGTCTGTGGCTCATGCATTTTCTTTATGTAACCTAAAGTCACATTGCTGAAAATGGTCACAATTTCGGTCTTTTCTCAGGAGAAAAAAATCATGGCACTTGAAATGATCATGAATTAATTAAATGCTCTCTTGAACTCTATGTAGCTAAAAGTCAAGATGATGGAGAAAAGTTGTGGCTTTTTTTCTTGGTATTTTTGTGGCTTTGTAATGAAAAAGTCATAAAATTTGAGGATGCCATAACTTTTTGTAATAGTGGAGTATTTGGCTACTACATTATAAAATTAAAAGTAGCATCCATGAATATATTACAAAGCTAATGTGGTTGTGATTTCAAAAAAGTTTTATAACTAAAAAAATATATTATACTTGAAATAATTATATCAATGAGGTGGTAAAATTGTTATATATAAAGATTGACAAGATTATTAGTGTAGAGCTTCAAGCAAAAATCAATACGAAGACTACCCTATATGCTTAATGATGTGTAACAAAGTTATAACAGAAGGAATGCTAAGATTTTACTTTACATGACTTTTCATTTATCTCATTCCGTATAATTCAGCTAAATCTTAAACTTCACAAATATCAATCAATTTTACTACTATCATAATCCATCAAAACTATATTTTTGTGAAATGAATATATTTGAATTTTTTTTATGCAAACACATTATACACAATCACCAAAAACTAGTATTATTTTATATTTGACATGCCAAGTTGCATCCCTAGCCCATTTCGAACAATAAAAAACCCCGACCTTAACTTTAGAGTTTATCAAGTTGGTTTTGAGTTACTTGGACTGACCTAACCCAAGTTGAATCCTCATTACTAAATGAATTCATAAGGTATTCATGATGTTTGAGTTTGACACATGTATCATTATCCACGTGGGGTTCATTTTATAATTAATATCACAATTAATTGTTACAAAACAACCACATAAGTGAAGTATCAATTAACAAATGCATGGTCTCAAAAAACATAATATATTTACAAAACAATTATGTGGTGGGGCAAGAGGAAAGATGCAACAATTGATATTCGAAAAATTATGGCATAGTGTTGGTCCATGATTAATAAATTTGTTTTTTCTCAATATGCATTCCCATTAATATTTTAGTGTTCTAACAAATTCTATTTTTTTATAAAATAATATTTTGGAAAGTAAAAACTAATTGAATGAAAAATTATGTACAATATTTGAATCATACTCTTTTTCTAATTTTAGCAACATTATTATGAAATGGATTTTTTTTTATATATTCATTGATGAGCTAGTGTCTATTTAGAAAATAATTCATTGTGGGCTGTCTATAAATCTTGTCCATAATTTTTTTGTCTTTAATTTCAATTATGTGTCTCTTAGAATTTATTTTTTTTAATATTTCACCTTTTCAACTGACTTTTAGTCAATATGTACCTATATCGACTTTTGTTCACAAGTTATTGAAAAATATTTGTGAAAAGTCATGTTTTTCTATAATTGAGACTTAATAGAAATGAAATAAATATTTTTAACTAAGTGGATGTTTGATAAAGCACTTAAAATATTCAAATCATTGAAAATTAAAATTTTTTATGGTTTGAAAATTTAAGTGAATAAACATTGAACATATTAAGTAGATAAAGACCTACTTAATGTGAAGGCTAAAAATTTTCAATAATTTTTCTTTTCAAATTACCATTTTGTCTTATTTTTTTCTTTATTTTTTATTTTCTAATTCACGTTACAATTCAGTTTGTGAACATGTCTTCTCCTCCTCATTTCTCCGCTACCACAAATCCTAACCTAACTTTCTTTCATGATTAATTTGAGAGATGAAATAACAAATTAACTAGTTGTTCATTAATTTTTGTTTTTATATTAATATTTTGTATAGTTTTAAAGAGTTTAGATTTAATTGGTTTTTTTTAATATTTTTATTTATTTTTTTGATTTATGATTTATTTATGAAAATATTTTTAGAGATTTTTTTTTAATAATAAATAATTGTAGTGAAAAAAAATTTATTAGAAATTCTATGTATGTTGGATATTATGTAATATAATGATGATAAGGATAAATATGTAAAATATATTAATTTTAGCATTCAGCATTTACAGTTATCAAATAATATATTTAGCTTCATTATTCAATTAACAGTAAATAGAAGATGAAATTAATTTTGAATATTTAGTAAAATGGATATTCTTTATATTCTTACCCTTGGAGTACATTTGAGGCATGAAATATTATATATATATTTAGTTACATTTTCTCCACTTAATTTTAATAATGAACTAATCTTAAACAAAAAATGTAATCACTAATGAACTTATCATCTTGTAATTAGAAGTACATTCAATCATAGTATTGATGATAGAAATACACATGCATAATATATACACAAACATGCTTCAGTTTCTAAATGGATATGCTTGTGTTTGCAATGCACTACCTAGCATGAATGCTCATGCGTGTGTCATCATATTCACTATAGTTTTTGAAAATAGATAAATGTTCACTCATATATACACCATTTTTGAATTTTCAAGCATACACACACACACATCATTACACAACATGCTTGATAAATTGGGTCAAGGGTCCACTATGGTTCACAATTAATTATTGTGAACCTTCATTACACAACGTGCATGATATGCCACCGCAGAAACACATGGTCACATATAACTTAAATATAGTTACAAAAGCAAGACAATTATGTGGCAGGGTAGGAGAAATGAGTTTTGTATAGAAATAGAATGTTTGAAAATAAAAAAGATAAAATCAATTCATTGGAGAAAGTATTGACCAAAGTAGTTTGTATTGCTGGCAACGGGGACGACGACATTTGAATTAAATCAAATGTAGTCGTCCACAATGTCGGCATTTTAATTAATTCAAATGCCATTGTCTACAATGGTGGTATTTGGATGAATTAAATTTGTGTGCTGGGATTTTTCTTTCCCTATTTTTCTCTTAGCATTGTCCTAAAATCAACAAAATTGATACTAATAGTTAGAGGCCTCTTTTTATTTTATTTTATTAATGATTACTTAAAATGACACCATATTAGCTAGGTTTGTGAAGAGATTCTTTAAAAAAATGTGTTCACTTCTCAGGTAGTTTTAGATGTGTCAAACGGGTCGAGCGACCCTAACATGAGGAATGGCCCACACTCGACTGTGTCTGGCCCAACACTACATGATACATACTCGTGCCCTTGTCGTGCCTAGGTCAACCTGGCCATGTGTTGGGGAAGGTACGGCCCGGTATGAGGCCCCATGGGCACAAAAAAATTAGCACAAACTAAATTGTGCCTAGACCCAGCCCCACCTTGAAGCCTGACGCCCCGATGCCTGAGGCCTGACCCCTAGCCCAACTGATCTGAAATTTCATCGGGCCTATAACCTAACCGACCTGACCCACAGTCATTTTTCTCCTGCCCTCCTGGCCCGGGCCAGATTGTTCCTGAAGCCAAAGCTTCTGGAACCAATGACAATTTAGGTCGATTCGATAGTTGAACCAACCCAACAGTCTAAAAAAAAATCAAATCTAAGTCGTTATATTTTGACTCCAATAGCTATTAGACAGAATCTGACAGCCCTCAGAATTATGCCTGATTTTTTATTTTAAAATATTAAAAAAGATCCAAAAAATAAATTTTTTAAAAAATATTTTTCTAAATCTATAAAACTCCCCCTCCCCTCATTCAAATATTTATGTTTTCAAAACATAAATCTCTCTCTCTCTTTTTCTCTCTCTTCGACTCTTGCTTTTGGTTTCATATTTCAGGACTCGGGTATTGTGGTGCACGTGCGGTGCGAACATTAAAATGCTAAAGTTTATGCATAATGATTTACACGTATTTTTTTTATTTATTAGTTTTGACATTTTATATTTTAAAATCTAAAATCTATTTTATCTAGTGCTAACTTCTAAGTCCAATCTAAAATAAAAAATAAAAAAATAACAAATAATAATTTTATTTACGAAAACAAAATTAATTATAATTTAAATAACGGAAACCCTATGGAAAGCTCCAAGGCTACCGAAACTTTGATTTCTTCGGTCGTCTCGACCCAAACATCTAAAAAATAAAAAACTAGAATAACATCAGTAGTTTGGACTCACTTAAATATAATAAAACAAAAAAATCTTAGGGGTACAAAAGAAGAATCGGCACAGTGTAAATATTATAAAAAAATTTTAAGCTGTAAGAGTTCGTGTGAAACTAGAAACCTTAAGAGACATGTAGAAGTATGTACCAAAAAATATGATGCATTAGATCATAGGAAAATCTAACTCATTGGTTGGTTTTTTGAGTCTGGATCCAGCTCAGTCTCAATGTTGACCCCATTCATATACTGCATCAAGTTAAGGTAGGAAGACATGGCCAAACTGATCACTACAATCGGTCTTCCGATAAGGTTTTTGGAGGATCTAAGAGTAGTCAGTATCATGCAAACATATTTTTAGCTTGCATATCATAGGATTCTTAGGTCCACATCTAGGAATGACATATTAAAATTTTATAAATTAGAAAAAATAATAATAATTAATGAATTTATAGATTATAGTGGAGTGGTATCCGATATCTGGACTAGTCACGATGATGCATCTTATACATGCCTCATCGCCCACTGTGTAGATTCTAAATAGATACTAAATAAAAAAAATATTAGGATTCTCTAAGATTCTCCAACCTCATGATGGCCCGATAATTTTTGAGTGCATGATAAAAATTTTTAGATAATATAAAATTCAAAATAAAATATTTAGTATCACATTCGATAATGGATCTAATAATGGAGTAGCGATTAATATATTTGTTAAGTGTATTAGAGATGAATCATTATGAGAGATTTTTCATGTTAGATGTATGTGTCACTCTATTAACATGATATTACAAGTGAGGATAAAGGTGTATCCCCTCACTTTAGAAAATATATGTAACTCACTAAAATATCTTCACACGCCACACAGACATATGAGTTAGGTAGTCTTCATTTGTTTGTGGATCTAAAGAAGAAGAAATTCCAATCGGATGTGAGACACCATTAAAATAACACATACCTTATGCTGGAGTCATGTGTTAGATACGAACACGTGATATCCGACTATGTCAATAGTAAGAGTGACAAACTTATTATTGATGAAACTAACTAGGCTATAAGAATTTCATTTATGAAATTTCTAAATATTATTTGACACCACGAACATGTGTTTGTCAGTTTATACTCCTACCACTTCTATTTCACTAAGGTACATATGCAATATTAGTAGTTTGTTTAGGAAGTTTCGAGATGACCCGACACTTAGAAATATGATCCGAGATATGAAAACTAAGTACTTAAAGTACTGGTCTACCATTCCATCTCTTTATTGTCTGGCTGCCTGCATGGACCATATGAATAAGGTAAAAGAGGTAAATAATGTTTTAACATACATATCCTCGTGCATAAATCAGTTTGATCCACCTAAAAGGTTCATTCATTAAAAGTTGACTGAGCTCTTTACATACTACGATACTAGGTATGGTGGTAATAGTAGTGAGGCTATGAGTATGAACATGGATACGATTTTTGGAGATGATTTTTCTATTTAGGTAGTGAGGGGGAAATGATGTGCTGGACCATCGAATAGGAATGAGCTGTCTCGGTACATTGATACCGATTACTACTCAATCCTATCATATTTCAATAATAATAATTTTGATATTTTATAGTGATGAAAATCATATGAGTCCACCTATCCCGTGCTATCTAAGATAATATGTGATCTACTAACTCTTTTGGTGTCGAGCATTACATCTAAGTCTACTTTTTTTATTGTAGTGAATGTGATTTTGGATAGGAGATCCAGATTATGACCATATATTATTGAAGTATTAGCATGAATGGAGGATTGAGAACATTCGAGCTTGGGCTTCCAGGATCATCCTGGGACTACAACAAAAGTAGAGTTGGTTGTTGATAATTATCCGTGTGATATTGTTATTGATGATAATTTGGTAATTGATGATGATTGATGGATTGAGACACTAATACTTATATCATCATTTATCATATGTTGTAATACTGTCTATTAATGATATTTTTTATTTTCATTACTTTTTGGATTTACATTGTTTTTATTTATTTTTTTTATCATATTACATTGAGTTTGAGGCTTGATTCTTGAATATAATTTTTTTGTGATTTATATTGGTTTATATTAATATTTAAGTTTTATTAATTCAGACACTCTTTGTTTTTAAATTTTAGTTGTTTATTATACTAAACTTAATAATTTATTTAATTTAATAAAATAAAAATTTAAAAATAATTATTTATTTTAATTTAACAATTAGCCTATTAACTGATAAGTATTTACGTAATTAAGTATAATAATTAAAATTTACATTTTATAATCTTTTTAATATTCTGGATTAAAATCTTTAAGAATTTTCAAATTAGCTTGAACTAGGCCCAAACCTAGCCCAAATGGCAAAACCCAGCCTTCTACCTGGCCCGAACAAGCTAGAATTGGCCTGCACGAGCATCACCTGGCATTGGTTCATTACAACCGAGCCAATGAGCCATACTGGGCAAGTCGTGTTGGGCTAGGCACGGCATTGTGGCCTGGTTGGGCCACTTAAAACAAGGTCGGCCAGTCCGGCACAGCCTGTCCGAAACAACTAGGTAGTTTTCTACTTAATTTAATATCAAATTAATTTTATCACAAAAAAAATAATCAGTGTCCTTAATTACAATTATTGTATCATTTCGTCTTATTTTAGTTATTCATATTTATATTTCTGCATATTTTTTTTTTCTATTATTTAAGTACGTTCTTCATTTTTTAATTCCATAAATAATAATCAAATTACAACCAATTTATTAGAGTTAGAGATTTTAAAAAATTTTATAATTTAATATAGTATTTGAGTTTAGTTTATAACTAGATGCATTGAATTCGAGCCATTAATTTGCAAGCCATCTTAAGGGTATAGGCTTTGTAGCCCATGAAGCAAATATAATGACATTAAGAAGCCATGATATGCTATATCAATTGCTTTATCACTCAAAAAATTTCAACTTATGTATCACTTATTATAGTCGATCTTTTTTTCATGGCATGATGAGACATTAACAAACAAATTCAAAGTTAATCCCATAAAGAGTCTAAAAATGTCTACATTCCAAAACCCATTAAGTGTTAAAAAAACCATAATAATAATAATATCACAATTGATTATTTAATTAATTGCTTCTTATCTTATCTTCTCTAATGATAACATTTTTTAATTTTGATCCTCAAAGAAGTGCATTTTATATATAGGATTTGATGTACTACTCCATAAAGATAATGACTTTAAAAATTCTAGGACCATATCTCAATAATGGTTGTAGCTATTCTATTTATTATTTTATTTCTCTTTACTTGTATTTCAATCTATTTATTTGAGAATATTCATTGTAAATAAGTTAAAATACATGGATCTGTACATTTTCATAAAAACTAATTGTCTAAGTATGGCAACGTCTATTAAAATAATATTTAATTACTATCATACCTTAAACACAATTATTTATTTTTATAATTTTTTTTAATTAAGTATTTTGTATATATTTTTTGTTTGTTAAAATCAATTACACTAGGAAACATAAATACGAATTGAGAAAAAAAAGTATAAAATCAAACATCACAAACTTTACCGATCTTCATTAAGCAGAAAAGTTCATAACACGAAAACCAAAATAGTAACAGAAAAATAAATAAATCAACTCCTAACATCATTAAATTCAACCACCATTGCAAACAAACACATGAAAATAATTAAATACAGAACATGTCATTATTTGTTAGTTCCTTATTATTTCCATTTCTTTATTCACAAAGAGCTTAACTAACATGTGTTAACTAAGTTATTCTTTTGAAGTAAAAGAATGAAAGCTAAGTATTATATCATTGTAAGGACTCCATTTATAAAAATACTTAGCAGTCCAACTTATTGTAATGAAGTGCATAATGAATTAAGTGGAAAACTACTTGAAAAGTGAACATATTTTTTCAAGAATCTCTTCACATGCCTAACTAACACGGTGCCATTTTTTATAATAATTAATAGAATAAAAAAAAGAGGCATCTTATTGAGTTTTGTACGAAATAATACATTTAAAATAAAAAATCCAAAATTTAAGGTTGGTTTCAAAAATATATCTAAACGAGTGCATCTGGAAACAACATGACAATGCCCATCATTATGAACGGCAACAATTGCTACACTGTTGAATTTTTAAAATCAGAGGTCAGCATTGTGAATGATGACTATTGAAAACATTGTGGAGATCAATTATCAATATCTCAGCTCGCCCCTTGCCTATTTCCCCTCGCCCATCTACCCTCACCTCTCGTCCCTCTCTTCCCCCCCCCCCTCCCCACTCTCCTCCCGCTCATCTCTAGGATCTCCTTCATGGAGCTCCAATGAGCTCGAAGTGGAGCTCCCTCGTGGAGCTCTAGTGAGCTCCACGATCGAGCTCACTATAGCTCCTTTGTTAAGCTAGACGAGCTTCATCGTTGAGCTCCACTTCGAGCTCGAGTGAGCTCCACTTCGAGCTCGAGTGAGCTCCACTTCGAGCTCGAGTGAGCTCCACTTCGAGCTCGAGTGAGCTCCACTTCGAGCTCAATCGAGCTCCACTTCAAGCTCATTGGAGCTCGACAGAGCTCCACGATGGAGCTCAATGGAGTTTCACATCAAGCTCGCTGGAGCTAAATGGAACTCCATGAAGGAGCTCCTGGAGATGGGTAGGGGAGACGGGTGGGAAGAGAGGGGCAAGAGGTGAGGGCATACAGAAGAGGAAAGACAGGTGAGGGTAGAGGGGCAAGGGGTGAGGGGTGAGGGGCGAGTCTCTAATTTTAAAAAATCAACAGCGTGGCAACAGCCGCCGTTCACAATGATGGGCATTACCACACTATTTCCAGATGTACTAGTTTGGGCATATTTTTTAAACTAGTCTTAAATTTTGGATTTTTTATTTTAAATACATTATTTCTATACAAAACTCCTTCTAAGTCCTAGTATCCCTTTTATTGCCTTTACGAACATGCTAAGAGGAAAAAGAGGAAAGAAAAATTCTAACGCACAAATTTAATTCAGCCAAATACTACAATTGTGGACGATGGCATTTGAATGATTTTAAATGCCACCTTCCTTTTTATCGGCATTGCGCACTGCTTTGGTCAAAATTTTTTTCTGGGAACTGATTCTATTTTATTTTTATTTTCAAATACTCTATTTTCGTACAAAACTTGGAGAAAAGTGGTGGTGCTTTGATGTCTCATTATTGATAAATATATTTTTGAGAGATTTATGTTTCGGTGAACTAGTGATATAACATTTAGAAAAAAAAACAAAATTTTAAAATTTTAAAAATACATGAAAATATCAAATATTTATATTTTGGTATACTAAAAATAAGAAATCCATTTTTACCTCCTATGTGAAACATTGTCAAATTTAAAAAAAATAATAGTTATAAAAAGTTTCATTGTTTGTCTTAAATGTAATTAATCTTTTGAAGGATAGACACAAGCTGTTATGTTCCTTTGCTAAGGTCCATGAGTGTTTTCTTTCAATTCAAACGAACTCTTCCTTCTATTTTCAAATCAATTAGTTGGAGATGGGAGAGATAGTTGTTCTTGAGCCCGAAAAGATGTCATCGATACTTTGAGCGGTCTTGGAATAAGAGGAAGATGAGTAAGCAATCCCGAACGGCTAGGACTTGTAGAAAGGTCTCGCTGCTTGAGCAACACAAAATGAGGGTCCCGCTCGTGGCTAGAAAATGATGGCTTTAACTTGCCTTTTTTGAAGATGACTTCAAAAGCTTTTTATTCTCCTATGATGGTGATGGCACTCCAAAATAGGGTTCTTTTGAACCTTGAGACCTTCTTTATGCTTTAACTATGGGATAGACTAGTAGAATCAATGTCACACCCATATGGAAATAACCTCATGGTCGTAAACCTTTGTTGTCTTGTGTTGTATGAGTCTTCCTTAAATGAGTAAAATACTATTGCAAGCAATGAAGCAGCCATGTAATAGGCGATCATTTCGTGCCGTTCGAGGAGGCACTTGAGTAAGCTGCCGGTGCCCGTCTGCATCTTGATCCCTATCCCCCTTTTGGGCCAATTCCCCCTTCGCACTACCAAAAAAGGAGATTCTTGCCGAATCCAAGTTTGATGCTCCAACCATTACCAAACTCATACCTATTCCATTTAGTACTTTAGGTGCATCCAATTAAATGCTGTTTATGAAATTGATGTATCTTCCGTAGACTATGGAAGTCACCTGCAAGTTCGGCTAGTCCATGATGTGACGTCTAGTGGCAGTGAAAGAATTGGAGAATGACATTGGTGGCAAAGCCTTTTGTTTTCCGACCACACCGATGAACATGCCCACTTCCTGTAGCATCGCCGCCATTTCGATGGGCGACGGTGCTTCATCCATCCCCCATACCCAATGCCCTAATTGTAGGTGATATGGTTTCCCGGCCTCACCCAAACCATGTCCACCAAGTGCCGGACTTATTCCTCTTCATAGGTCTTGACTCTTGAGGGAACAAAATAGGGGGGATTGAATCCTTATTCCTCTTCATTCACCAGGCTGTCACGCACCCTTTCTCTTGATTGATCTTGACATTTCTTCCCCCGTACCATAACCTAATATTTAGAGCTTACATCTCCAACCATCCAACTAAAATTATTCTATTATTTAATACAAAAATATGAATCTCTTTAGCTATGTTAATCAATATAATATCTTTAGCTAGATAATTGGAGGCGTAATTGTGAATCATTATTCATATTATGTAATGTTGTGGGTTCTAAATCAAAACTCATTATTATTATTATTATTTTATATATATCCCTTAATTTGAAAGCAATATGTGTTTGACGGTCTAAATCAAAACTTTTTATTGATTTTTGTTAATCTTAAAATCCACTTATGTCATATGTGTTATATTTGCCACAAGATTGAATTTTTGATTTATTACTTTTGTCACATCAAAACATAAATATTATATGTTTATGAAATTATAATACTTATAATTTCCATTTTTTGGCACATCAAAACACAAAACCCTAAATATAATGTGCCCATCAATATTTATAATAATTATATATCCATTTATTTGTTATTTTTGACATCCTAAGAGCATCTCCAGCCATACTCAACAAAATAACTAGTAAAAAAATATTTAAATAATCAATTCAATATTTTAGCTAGCAAATCTTCAAAATTTACTCCAACCATGCTCAGCAAAATAGCTTAATATTTTAACTAACTTTAACTAATTTTCAAAAATATAATTAAAAAATATCATAATTTAAAACAGTAAAATTATCTTAATGAATATGTGTTGTGCAATATCATAAAATTTAAAACAGTGAAATAAAAAAAAATAAATCCAAACATTCATTCATAAATTTAATCAATATTATAACACAAGTTGCAAGTCGGTGAATACGAAAAAACTATATTTTTTTTGCAATGATTTCCATCTGGAGGCGCTTAAAATATTCAGCTTGAATCGGAGGAAGGACACTCATATCGATACACAATATTTTTTGTTTCTCCTTCATTTTCTCGAGTTGTACCTTCTCTTGTTCAATAACTAACTTTTCTTGTTCGATAATCACCATTTTTTCCATAAAAGTTATTTTCTTCTCTGTCATCTTCTTTTTCACTTCCTTCCTTTCTTCAAATAATTTAATAAAATAAGATGAACTTGAATTATTATCTTCAGATAGTTTGCTTTTTTATTTTTTTACCCACTTTTTTGCAGCCTTACTTCCAATTGTCCTCTCCAAGCCCGCACTGTCATCTTCTATGTTTACCGATTCTAGTGTTGAAGGATTAGAGCTGCTAGGAGTTGCACCACTTTTTATTTTTTGTTTCTTTGAGTGAGAATCATCCATCCATTTTGGGGTATACTGCAACTCATTCCAATAATGTTCAAAAGAAAAAGATGATTTATAAAGTTCCTTGTACACTTTCTTTGCATCACGGACCTGAAATTTATACATTATGGTACATATCTAAAATAAAAATTGTACAATTATATTATGCATCATAATAATATTATCACACTTGTAATTAGAATACTTTCATACCTTATATTTCTCAGTCAGTCCACTTTGATTCAACCTTTCAATTTGGTCAAAACAACCACAAAATTTATTAGTGGCTAGTTGAATTGAAGACCAACGATTCATCAAAAAAACTTGATTTCGATTACAATCTGACTCATGTTTATATTTGTTGAAGTACTCCCAAACCCTTTGCCAATACCATTTAGATTTTTGCTCATTCCCATTCATGACATCCACACTAGTATTCAACCAGCCCGAGATTAAAACTAAGTCATCCTCAATTGAAAAGTTGCCATCTTGATACTTTTTGGTGGTTGATTCTTTTTGAGGTGATATTGGTGAAGACTGATTTATTTGTTCTACAGATTGAGTGTTAAACTCACATTCGTTTGTTGCCTCATTCAATATATTGGTAAAGTAATATCCATGTTCAACCATCAAAGCACCTCCATTGTTGAAGAACAAAGATGAATTGAGGTTAACCACATAAAAACAATATTTATTTATATGAATAGAAAGAATTAACATCAAATCCAACAATGAGGCTTAAAATAATAAACTTGAATTTATCAAACAAAAAACATAATTTATCAAAATATTTAATCAACTTTGAATCTGAGAATTCAGTATCCATTATTCTAAATATCCAAGAACAACAAAAACATAGAATTTATCAAAACAGAATATATCAATAAATCATTTCTATGCACAATTCTGAATCTAAGAACTTAAAATGCATATTTATCATATTACATGTAATCTAATCATCATCTACCAAGAAGTTTATGCAACTAGTTACTTGATAATTTTCAACTAGTTTTAGCATTAAAAACATAAATTATCAACTTGTATTTGTAAAAAAATTGGATTAAGATTTTGTAAACATTCTGTAATGGAGAAGAATGAAGCCGAAAAATTGAAAATCACGATTCTGACACGATTCTGTAGAGAAGAATGATGATTGGTTCAACGGAGGCTTTCCTCCATTTTTTTATAGAATGAGGATTGGTTAGGCATAATTCTGTAATTGTTCAACGTCAAAGAATTGTCAACTAGTTTTACCAAGAAGTTTATGTAAACATTCTGTAAATATTTTTATAGAATCAAACATGATTCTGTAATGGAGAAGAATAACGCCAAAGAATTGAAAATCAAGACACGATTCTGTAAATATTTTTACAAAATCAAGACACGATTTTGTAGAAACAACAGCTCCTGCAACAATGAAGATGTTGATTGATGCCAATGAACCAGCTTCTACTACTGACGCTAATTCGGAGGCTGTTCTTCCCTAATAGTTCACGTAAACGCAATTGAAATTCAATATAATTGACGTCGAAGAAGGGAGGTGAAGTTTGGTGAAGTTTTCGAACGTTTAACGAACATTTTCGATAAAGGAGCTGAAGTTTGTTGAAGTTTTCGAGAAGTGGATGCGGCAAAATTTTGTAGCTGATGAAGGGAGCTGAAGTTTTCAATAAACGTTTATCGAAGTGGTAAGCCGAAGGGAGCTGAAGTTTTCAAACGTTTATCGAATATTCGGCAATTTTTTGCAGCTGATGAATAGTATTAGTGAGCGATAAACGCTCGCTATATTATTTGTTGAGCAAGAAGTGGGTGGGGCAAAAACGCGAGCGGAATAGCTATCGCTTGGAGCCCTATTTTTGTAAGGGCACTCAATAAAATATAGATATTCACGTCTTTAGCCAGCTAGTTGGAGATGATCTAAACACTAATTAAATTTTTTTTTAAATATTTTATAACCATAATATAATTAATTTCCCTTTATTTTTTTATGTTTCTCAAAGTGTGCCCATCAACATTTTCGTGCTCTAAAATTCTTTTTTCTTATAAAAGAATATCTAGGAAGCATTTGAAATGCAATAGTTTTAGCCTCCAACTAGTGATAATATTTATTCCTGATTTTGTTTTTTGGCAGTTCATTGTAAGTTGTTTACAAATGGATTTTCATTTATTTTCTCTTGTTTTGTTATCATTCAATTAAAACGCTGCAAATTTAAAATTTCTTTATTTTTTATCCATGTTCCCTCGTCTTTACTTTACGTACAAACTGCGGAGCTCATGCAGCAAAAATGCAGAACCCAAGTTAACGACACAACACTTTTCTTACCAAGACGGACGAGAAACGTCTTTGTAAAATTAGTGTCTTGCTTTCCCCCTTAAATCGTAATCTTTCTTTAAGAGTTTACCGCTAAATACGGTATACATAGCATGAATCTAAATGTTTTTTTCATAATCACCATTTGTAGAAAATTCATCTGGGAATTAAATTTTATAAATTCTTTGTTGATTTTTATGACATGTACGTGCTCCATGTGTACGTACACATACATCCACCAATCTTTTCATCTTTTGGATGATTATTACAGATCTATTTCTAGGTATAAGCTTGGTTTGCTGGATTTATGAATTAACAGTAATGTGATTATTACTAATAAAAAATAAAACACATACCAATGCATATAGTGAACATTATAATTTATACACTGCATATAAATAAATTGTAATATACGAATTTACGAAAAGAGAATAAAGAGAAGCTGTTGTGCCTTTGTTTATGAGACTGTTAGGAACCATGCAAGAGGTACGTCCAAATATTGTATCGTGCATATCCCCATGTCTTAAAAGGGTCCTTTCCGTAAAACCCGTCTGAAAAAAATCACTTTTTAAAAAGGCAGAATGGGAGGCGCTCCCAATGGCCTTCTGTGTGAATACGAGATTGTTCTCGTTTTTTATATTTAGAAAAATATAACATATGCTATATCCAGTATTGTGTAGATCATAGCATACATAAGATTGCCAATTGATCAGTCATGAGTGACATGGCTCATGTCTCTCATTTCTTCAACTTAAAATATTTAATTAAGTGATTTGAGATTGTATTAGACTCATTCATGAAAAATCTCTTGATAATTTTATTGATATATCATTCTTTAGATAAATAGATATTCCTAGGTGTATCATGATTGATACTTATCCTTAAAATTTGTCTGACTAAACCTAAGTATTTCTTAGAAAAAACTTTTTGTAGATCCCTCTCATCTCCCAACTAATATCTAACAAATACACAGTGATCCCAAGATGTGTGCTGAAAGTCATGAGACTTTATGAATGTATGAAATTTTTTGTACCACTACCTATAAGCTTGTTTGAAACCATATAAATTCTAGTTCAATTTTCAAATGAGACATTCCTTTGCTTCTACACTGAATCACTCATGTTGATCCATATAGAGTCTCATGAAGGTCACCATGAAGAAATATAATCTTCACATTGAGTCAATCAATTTCTAAGTTCAATTTAGCAGCCAAACTTAAAACTGCTTGATGATAAAACAGCTTCACTACTAGAAAAAATATATCATTAAAATTGATTTATTTCTTTTGATTAAATCCTTTGACTACTAACTAAGCCTTGTACCTTGATTAAGACTTGAGAATCATCATCATCATCAGGTTTTAGTTTTAAAAGCTATCTAATTTTCAAAACTCACCTCACTTTCACTAAGGGTACCAGACCAAAAGTCTTTTTGACTTGAAGAAACTTTATCTCTTCATGCATAGCTAGAAGCCAATCCTGTTTATTCTCAAAAAAATGATTTAATGAAAGGTTAAGGGTTCGCTTGTATATGTGAATAATATATAATCATGAAATCTAGAGGGTATATAGCAAGGCCTATATGATCTTTTCTATTCAGATTGAGATGTATTATGATGAACAACTAGGTCTCGCTCAGTTTCAACTAGAATATTGTCTCGAAAATATTGGTAGTATCTTGAGGCTTCGAAATATTAAGTGGCTACTCAATTTCTCCTCCTTGATTAGACTGATCTTTAGAAGGAACAAACACTAATTTTATGCAAATAGGAATTTATATGATATCACTCTCATCTCAACTCAAATGACTATTACTCATAAATTGGTCATCCAAAAAAATTACATCTCTGTTATAAATAATCTTCTTGACAATTAGGTCCCACAATTTGTACCCAAACTCTTATGTCTATAGCCAATGAAAAAAAAATGGACTTGCTGTATCATTGAGTTTAGATACTTCATCTTTTAGAATATGAACCAAGACTTTGATGTTAAAAACTTGCATGTAATCATATGAGATATCTTCTTCAGTCTAGATTATATTGGTAACATCTCCATCCAAGGCATTGGCAGAACATGCGTGTTGATTACATCAACATCCATATGCATTGTTTCTCCCTAAAATTCTTTGGAAAATATGCATCAAAAGGTATACACCTAACTCTCACATTAATAGTCTAATTCATCCATTTAGCAACACCATTTATTTGTGGCATCTTGGCTGATAACTTTCAAGTATAATACCATGGGATATATAATAGTTGTCAAATTGACCTCGATATCCTCCTTTGTTATCAGAACATATAGAGATTAATTTTCTGCTAGTTTCTCTCTCATCTCTAGCATGAAAATTTTGAAAGATGGGAAAATTTAATATTTCATTTTCAGTTTATTTTCTCATACCTTCCTAAAGTGACTGTCAATGAATATAACAAAATAAAGGTGCACATCAAGTATTATGCTCTACATAGAGTAAACATTTGTATAAATCAGATTGAGGATATTACATCTCCTCGAGAATGGATGAGAATTAAAAGATGATCATTGACTTTTCTAGCCATGTAGTCTAGATACTTATCAAGAAATAATTTCTAGTCTAATAGTAAGATATTCCATCTAGCTAGAAGCTGAAGGCCATTCTCATTTAGGTGACCAAGTTTTCTGTGTGAGAGATTAACATTGCTCTTACAATAAATAACATTTGCTTTATCTTTTGGCACTCTTGCTTGAGTGGCATACAAATCCTTTTCTTCTTACCCCTCACAATGAATAATACACTATTGACCTACTTCTATTGGTCATCACCAAAATGACTAATATATCTCATGTCATCTAGTATGCAAGTATATATCCTATTCATATGAATATCCAGCACATATTAGACATCTCTCAGCATCAGCTAATATTCTATTTATGTCTATTGATAAATATCTCTCATGCCTAAAATATGTGATGTCCCACTACTACCCATATTTACTATGCTATAATCACCATATGTATAGATAATAAAGAAATTGATGTGTGAGGTGATATGAAATATTGTTCTTGAGTCATTAAGCCAACACTCTCCTAAGATATAATATTAGTAGAATTATCATTGATACTCAGCATCAAGTCACCTTCTAAGGTGACATTGGTCTTTCCCTCCAGTTTCTCTTCTCTCGTGCACTATTGTTATTGTTCTTTCCAAGAATAACCATCTTTTCATATTACCCAACCTGTTATAATGGCAACATTTGATTGCTTTTCTACTTTATGATATACATTTGGAAGAATGAGTTCTTTCGTCATGATGTGTGTGCCTCGTAGTGCTCTTACCATGTCTCTCAGAAATGAGAATACAATGAAAGTTTCACCCATCTTATTTCTCCTTACTTCTTAGAAAAATAAATTTCTAAGATAATGTGCATGGACATAACGCCTCCAGGTGGTGACATGCTCAGAAAAAGCATGAAGTTATCTTAGCTATCTAGGAAGTGAGCTCAACAATGGACAAGTTAATAGCTCATTTTCATGTTTCATTTTCATGGATGAAAACTGATTCACCACCCCTTGAAAGATGTTGATGTATGCTAATATTAGACTATCATCCATGAACTTCAGGTTGACTAGACGTCTAATGATCAATATTTTATTTCTAAATATATTCATTTCAAATATAAACTCTAGCTTCTCCCATAGCTTGTCTGCCCTCATTTCATCAGTATTATGTTGATAAGTATCACTACTTATCCATTGCAGAATTGTGAAGGTTGCCCTAAAATATAAGTCTTCATATTCTTATTCACTCGACTTTTTTTAATTTTTATTTATTCCTCACTTGGTCATACAACTATGTGACTACATGGTTGTCACACATTCTATTTTTCCAAATAGAATAATTGGTTTTAATTAACTTTATAATTATAAAGTGATCCTTAATAATAATAATAAATATTATTGACCATGAGCAATCAACCCAAAGAAAAATATTCTAAAGTGTATCCGAAATCACTGTATTGATATCAGAATAATCGAATACCAATATAATGATAACAAATAGACAAGATATCATCGCAATTTCAATGATATTCTCCTCAATAAAAGTTTGGATATCATTTTTAGGTGAAATCAGAACCTCGCTTTGATACTATTTATTGGATAGAATGTTTAGACCACTATTTATTCAAAACCACAAAGTAATGGGAATAATGATTGACTAATTAAATAATGGAAGCAAATAAAATCAACAACCAAAAATGATGAAAAACTTCAATATAAAAATTTAGAAATATATAATCTAATGAAAATTAAGTTTAAGTATCAATAATGTCAAATCAAATAATATATTATGGACTTCTTCACACATATAAAAAGTATGTAAAGCACATTATGCTCAAAAATAATATTTTAGACTAAAATGTAGTTTATATAATATAAAACCATAAAAATTCAGTATAAATATGTAAACCTGAGATTTTTGGGTGAATGGTTTGGATCTCTTTTTATGTTATTCTTCAGGTGATAGGGTCAGTTTATCAGATTTATGGCTCAGAATAAACAGTGTGATTGCATCATTATTTCTAGACTGAAGAGGAGATTCGATCCATATCTTTTAAATATTCAGAGTTGTCCAAGTTCCAATTCCTTAAGGCGTACATTCTTGGAAACAAATAAATAACAACAACCAATAATATCCACACTAAACGCACTAAATGATAAATAAGTAGTGATTATATATATAATCTGCACATATAAAATACAGAAAATAAATCACACATCAATGCACATATTGAATACACATAATGTAATTTAAGCACAATCTCATTAATAAATTATAATATTCAAAATAGTGTGAGGATGAGAGAGAGAAAAATTGTTATGCCTTTGCTTCTAAAACTCAAAACTAAAAAAAAAGGCAAAATTGTGTAAAAAATGCACACCCTATTTCTTATGTTTCAAAATAATGGACAACATGGTATCCATTTTTTTTAAGTCTGGATGGGGGCACTCCCCCATTTTATTTTTGTATTTTTTTAAGTACAAATAATTTTTTAATAATAAATCTCTTATCAAATGATATCACACATCATTGTGAATCGATTAATTATTGAAGGTTAGTTTTTTAGAGAGATATATAATATTTTAATTATTGCATCATATAGTATATGTATCTCATTGCATAATCAAGTATGCAAGTAAGATTCTTTGCATGTTGTAGTAGTTATAATGAACTAAGCCTCGATATTAGATTATGTTATGTACTTCTAAAACTTGGATTACCATGATACTACTTCCTTTCAAAATATTATTATATAAATTGAGGTGGATCTATGTGAATTTATATCATTGATTATATTAGAATTAGTATATTTGAGAAGTGTAGTTTAACTTGCTCGCAGATAAAAATAGCTAAGAAGGTTCATCATATATAGCTCATGAAAGATTTTACTTCAAACCAGTGATACCTACATATGAGAGAAAATGATTGACAACACGGATGATGTATTCTATATCTAATTTAGTACAAACAATAACAAATATAAGATTGCCAATAGTTGAATCATATGAAATATGACTCTTGTATCACTGTTCCCCATTAGTCTTAAAAATATGCTCGGTAATCAACTTGAAATATTTGGCTGAGGGGTTGAGACTGACTTAGTCTTTTTATAAAAAATCTCTCCGAGTTTTTATCAATATAATCTTTTTGAGATAATTAGATATGCATAGAAGGCACATCCTAGATGATGCTTATCGCTAAAATATATATGGGTCTAAGTTTTTCATAGAAAAGAATTTTCCCATATCCTTCTTAACATTATCAATTTATGCTCAATTATGTCCAACAAGTAGTACGACATCAATGTACAAAAAAATTATAAGCCAGTCATCATCCAATTGATGATTAACTGATACATAGTTGTTATAATAGGTATGCTAAAATTTGTGAGAAACTATAAACTAATAATGTTTTTTATATCATTGTCTAGGAGTTTGCTTAAGTCCATATAAGTTCCTTTTCAATTTATTTGTGAGACATTCTTTTCCTTTCACTTTGAATCTCTCAGGTTAATCCATTGAAAAGGTCTTATGAAATTGCCATGAAGGGGTACTATTTTTGCATTGAGTTGAACAATATTTAAATCTAAGTTGGCAACCAGACCAACAACTACTTGAATAGAAAACATCTCACCGTGAAATAAAATATCCAGATAAAATTGATCTTTTTTCTTTTAACTAAATCCTTTGACCACTATTTGAGATTTGTATCTCAATTGAGAATCATCATTTTTAGGTCTTCGTCTCAAGAATTATTTGTTTTTGAAGGTTGCTTCTTTTTAGGCCAAGGTACCATATTATAAGTCTAGTTGATACAAAAAGATTCAATATTAGTGTACTTAGCTTGAATCTATTCTAAAAGAGCCAAATGGGTCATGACGTATCGGCAAGGGCCCTTTTTGCTAGGTACGATTGTGCCAACATGTCATGCCAAACACAAAATGATATAATTCACATGTCATGCCAGTCACTACTAGAGGTGTCAAATGAGCTATGTTGGGTCAGGCCAATAGGGCTACCGTGCACCGTCAGACACAACATGGCTATAGCAAAGCTAGCCTAGCATTGCCTACCAGCCTGATTGTAATTGGTTCGGGGTGGGTCGTGGTCAGACTTTTCAAGTCGAGCTGGGTTTAGGCCAAGTTTGGGTTGGGTTCAAGCTGGTTTAGTCTGGTTATAAAATAAATTAATTATAAATTCAGCTCACTAGCAGTAAATAATAAATTTTTATTATTAATAAATATTGGTCATCCCAAACTTCAAAATTATTATAAATTATAAATTTCAATACTAAAACTAAATTAATTAATTTAATATATTAATAAAATAACTAACAACTAAAAACTAATAACTCACAGCTCACAACTAAAAACATGTAAAAATAATAAAATAACAATTAATAAAGCAAGACTAATATTAAATAATCAAAAGATAAAAAATAATACACCAAAGATAAACTCATAAATATAAAAGATGAATCTAATCTCATAAGATAGTGTTTGAATATAAAAAGAACATAATAATAAAAAGCAGCAAGCTCAAATCTCAAAGTTAAATAACAAAAATAAATAAACAAAGTTACAAAGATAATCCAAAAATAATAAATGAAATTGATAAATCTCATCAGCATATGATCAATTATGGTATCAGTATCACTAGCAGTAGACCATAGGTAATAAAGTATTATACACATGATAATCAATATATGTCCTCCCTCAAATCTCACTAGTAAGAATCATATAACAGAAAGTAATTAGCGAGACTATGATCATCTTATGAGACACCTCTACTCATGCATGTCATATAGCTTACATATCATTATCCATTATAATGACATGTGACTCTCATATTAAAAGTAAAATCCTTAAAAAAATATTCTATAAATCTCTCACATTAATTTGAGAGTACTCAATTCATTTAAGATATTTATAATTAATTTGATTATAAAGTGTTTATTCTTTCGGATATATAAAAACCATACTCATACAATTAAACTTACCTCAATATTGAGTATTGATACATAAATTTGTCTCACACAACATTAATGAAAGTGTTATCAGTTCCATCCTATCATTATGCATGAGTATATTTTATGACTTACTTTTTATCCACCATGATTATACATACAAATCTACTAATAGTAAAACTCTAATTTTAGTTTTAACCAAACACAATATCTACTAGTAACAAAACTGTAAAACAAACTAAATATAAAATCTATCAATTATATATCCAACACACAAAATAAACTACATTAATCCTAAATCTTAATTTAGCTCAACATTGGGAATGAATTCATATGTGATAATTCAAAATATATCTCATAATAATTTGGGTTCCCAATGACTGCCCTCAAGAGTATCTTGGAATCAAAATCCTAAACACATAAATCTCATTCAACAATTTCAGATCTACCCCTAATTTAGAGGCAAAATTCACTTTCCTTCTTAGTGCTTATACTTATGGATTACATCAACTCTTTGCTCGTGGATCTCTCATGAGTTTGGTGAATTATTGCTCCAAAACCATAGCCCTTTTCACCTCTTTTTCATGCCCTAGCCTTCTACTATATTTTCTTTATTAGTTTCACTTGTATACTTAAATGGCTTAGTGCATTTTTTAAGTTTAAAGTCTTGGCACTGAAGAATGACCATAATTTTAGCTTTGCCTCTTTCTAACACAGAGTCATAACATTAAGAATATTTATGGCTTTGATCACTTTTTTGTACTAGATTATTGTGGTGCTGAGAATATCAATAGCCAATATACTTTCTTTCTATAATACAAAATCATCGTGCTAAAAATGATTGTGGCTCATGCATTTTCTTTTTTATAACCTAAAGTCATATTGTTGAAAATGGTCACAACTTTGGTCTTTTCTCAAGAGCAAAAAATCATGGTGCTTGAAATGATCATAAATTAATTAAATGCTCTCTTGAACTCTATGCAACTAAAAGTCAAGATGATGGAGAAAAGTAGTGGTTTTTTTTTGGTATTTATGCCTCCGTAATGAAAAAATCATGAAATTTGAATGAAACCATAACTTTTAGTAATTGTGAAATATTTGGCTACTACATTATAAATTTAAAAGTATCAGCCATGAACATATTCAAAGCTAATGTGGCTGTAACTTCAAGGAAATATTATAACTAAAAAAATATATTACACAATGAAATAATTATATCAATGAGGTGGTAAAATTAATATATATGAAGATTGATAAGATTATTTGTGTAGAGCTTTGACAAAAATTAATACCAAAACTATCCTATAAGTTTAATAATGCATAACAAAGTTATAAGTATAACACAAGAAATGCTAAGACTTAACATGACTTTTTATTTCTCCTTCTGTACAAGTCAGTCAAATCTAAAATTTAACACAAAAACTAATCAATTTTACTACTATTATAATCCATCAAAACTATATTTTTGTGAAATGATTCTATCTAATTTTTTTTATGCAAACACTATACATAATCACCAAAAACTAGTATTATTTAATATCTGACATGCCAAGTTGCATTCCCACCTCGTTCGAACATATAAAAACCCCAACCCTTAGATTTTATCGGGCTAGTTTGAGTTATTTGGATTGACCTAACCCAAGTTGCATCCCCATTACTAAATGAATTCATAAGGTATTCATGATTTTTGAGTTTGACACGTGTATGATCATCCATGTGGGGTTCATTATATAATTTACATCACAATTAATTGTTACAAAACAACCACATAAGTGAAATATCAAGTATCAAATGCATGGTCACAAAAAACTTTATATATTTACAAAACAATTAATAAATTTATTTTTTATCATAATTATGGCTTAGTGCTATTCCCATAATTAATAAATTTATTTTTTCTCAATATGTGTTCCCATTAATATCTTGGTGTTCTAACAAATTCTTTCTTATAAAACAATATTTTGGAACGGTGAAACTAATTGAATGAAAAATCATGTGTAACATGTGAATTGTACTCTTTATCACTCTTGTCTTAGATGGCGTTCATTGCAAGTTTTATATAGCATCTTAACTTAAAACGTCAAGCCTCCTCGATTTCCCCCCATCTTTTCCTTCTATGTTTATGTTAATTTATTTCTTTATAATGCAACAAGGTTTAGCTTTTAATTTGTACCCATGTTGTACAGTAAATTGTAATTTATTATGTCATTTAATCGTAATCAAAGCATTTTATTTCTTTTTTTAAAAACATTAATCCGTACTTATCTTTAATTTTAGCAACATTATTATTGCTTTGATTTTGTTTTTATATTCATTGATGAATTGTATAATTAAGGAACAATTGTTGAGTATAATGTTTTATATATCAAAATTTCAGTATAAATATGTATAGATCTATTATAGTTAATATTGTTTTTTTGGATTTATGAATTATGTGACATTTCTAGGCTAAAATAGATTTTATAATTAGCTTTTAAATCTTTAAAGTTATCAAAATTCAATCTTACACCATTTATATTGCACATTGAATTATAAATAACATATGATATATTAACTGTATATACAAAGAAAATAAAACACATCAATGCACATGTGGACATGTTGTAGTTTAAACAGTGCATATAAATAATTTGTAATATTCAACCCAACAATGGAATAGAGAAACTATTGTGCCATGGTTTATTCAACATAGTTACAAATAGTAGAAATTATATCCTATTTTGTATCAAGCACACCCCCATTTTTGTCAGAAAAAGTCACACATGTATGAGAAAAATGCTCAGCACGAAATCTATATTTTTTTTAAGACTAATGGAGTCACTTCATATGGTTGTGTCCTTGTGAAAATGAGACTGTTCACTTTGTTTCTATAATTTTTTATGTTTAAAGAAATATAAAATGAGATTTAAACTGGTCTACTTGGACTACTATGCTCCATGTCTTCAAAAAAAAAAAAAAAATAAAGCAAGCAAAATAAAATCAATCTATCCAAGTTGAACCAACAAATCTCTGCTTTTTGTCCTGGGCAGACACATAAGCATCTAACTTGAAAAAATTAAGTTTGACTATAATGATTTTGTAATTATATCGGTAACATTTTTATTAGTGTTTTTTCAACTATATTTAATTTTTTATATAATACATCTCATATCTAGTGACATCATTTGTTAATCTTCTTTGGCCTATTTTAAAAGGTCAAATTCTTAGAGATATATAACACCCTCAATGTCACATTATATAATATATATATTTTGTCGTACATCTAAGTTTTAAATTTTTTTTTATTCATAAAGTTTCTTTGTAAGTTTCAATAGTTGTAATGAACTTGGTCTTAATGTTGCATAGTACTATGAACTTATGCATCTTAGATTGTTAGGATACAAAATCCTTTTCAAAGGTTAAAAGACAACTTGAAGTGAATCTAAATTACCGACCATGTCAGAATCAGTATTTTGGATATCCAAAAAGCATAGGTTTTAACCCACCCAAGCACAAAGATACCTAGAAGTTCATACGTACTTTATGATAGATTTCAATATAGTCTAGTGATATCTTTCTAGGTTTGAGAAAAAATGATTGACAACACTGATATCATATGATATATCCAATTTAGTGTAGATCATAACATACATAATATTTCCAACTGAGGCATGGTGGACATAACTTATGTCTCTCATTTCTTCATCAGTCTTTGTACTATGCTTGGTACTCAAGTTAAAATATTTAGCTAAGTGAGTTAAGATTAGCTTAGTATCATTCATAAAAAATCTCTCAATAACTTTACTGATATATTATTCTTGAGATAACTAGACATGCCTAGGTCTATCCTGATTGATACTCATCCTTAAAATCTGCTTGACTAGGCTTAAGTCTTTTTTAGAAAAGACTTTTTGTAGATATTACTTAAGTCTATCAATTAGTACTCTATTACATCTAATAATTAACATCTAATCAACATATTATAAAAGTATAAGTTTCCCATCTCTCAACTAATGATCTCACATAAACAATGCAAAATGAGAAGAAAGTGAGAATAAATTGAACAATTATGTTGAATCCTAAGAGTCACAAAATCCTTTCCATTTGGTAGATTAGTTCCCCTCCCCCACAAAAACAATCTTTGATTTATGTTTAGTATTATTACATGTATCAACTATTTTATATCATTTGGTATATATTTATTGATATGTTTGTATATATTTAAGATTTTATTGGAGTTACTAAATATCTATTTTGAGAAACTTTAATGAATATTAATGAAATCAGAGTTGTTTTGGTAAAATTGATAAACTTGGTAGAGAGATAACTTGAAGGGGAGACAAGTAATAGATAGTCTTGATATTTCTCATGTCACAACTTGGATATGCCTTTCATGATCTTATTGATTATTTGCAACATCCTTTCTTGGCTGTAGATCTTTAAAATTACTCATAATAATCTTTGTACGTCATGAATCTATCACTGAGTTGATACAATCTTTTCACCATGTAACAAAATTTTCATGTCCATGATATTTTCTTAGTATAATGACCAAACTATCTCTAAAATATTATAATGACGGTGACCTCATTTTCATATTTTAGTAGCAAAGTACCCCATTAATATAAGAAGTCATGGTATTTTATAAAACTACAACTTAATTGATATAAATCCAAAATATCAAGTAAAATCAATTACAGAAATATTTTCCAATGTGACTTTATGCCCTAGAGAGCACAACTCTAGTTGCTGCATTTCTAGTACATTGAATTTTTACTCTAGTAAGAAAATACTAAAATTGTGTTGATTCCTAACATTATGACTTTGTATTCCAGAGCCATACATAAGATGTGGTCATTCTTAGTGCCACAATTTTATTTTCTAAAGAGAAATATCCTAGTCACGACCATTCCCATCACCACGATATCATGCTTTATAAAAGAATTACTTGAGGTGCAACATTCAATGCCACAATTATTTTTGTGCTTTTAGAGAAGGTCCAACAAGACTATAAAGTTGTGACCTCAAGCTAGTACTATGACTTCTAGCTTAAAGAATCACATGGCTCCCCAAAGAATAATAGTACCACTGATTTTATAAAAGAGAGAAGAGAGGGGAACTTGATTTCGTGGCAAGAGTAATAATTCTAGGCAACATATATGTGAAAATTCAATATAAAGAATTATTTGGAATTAGGCCTTGAGACTTAGATCCTCACCATGAATATCATTAAAGAATTATTCTTTAATGTCAGACTAAATCAAGGTATAATTGATTTTTATGTATTTGTATATTAATAATATAATATTATAACATATATATTTTGTGGTAATATTGTGGTTTACATATTGAAGGATATGTCTGATAATTAGAATTGAAATTAAGATTTTTATAATATCATGGATTCATGCATGTTCAATGTGATAAATGGTGACAAGTATGTCACAAGACATACTCATATAATATGATAAAAAAAATAACAACACTTCTAATCTTAAAGTGTAAGATAAACATATATGTGAAAACTCAAGATTGAGATAAGTATAATATTTGTGTGTGTGGTGATTGTGAAGACAAAAATATAAATGTAATCAAAACCAATCCAAAATGCATATTCTAGAAGAATTTACCTTCAAGTAATGTGAGAGCCAAATTGGAATATATAATATAGAGATTTCATTATAGTGTATGAGTTATTTGTCGACCATGACAAACGATGATAAATATGTCATGAGATACACATAAGTGGAGGAGTCTCATATGATAAAATGTGTGTAATTTTTTATATGTGAGATTTATAGAAAGATATATGATAATTATGAATATGACATTTTTAAGGCCGAAAACATAAATGCATTTAGTATTCTTAAGTTGAGCTTTTGTGATTTTATTTTGTGTTTATCATTTTTAGTATTACAAGATGTTTTTTTTTGAATGACAAAATGTTTTGGTGTGTAATGTAAATGTTTATGATATTGAATTAATGTATAGTTTTTGAAAAAGAATAGATTCCTTTGGTCATAGGAACTTTGAATTCTTTATTAGTTATACTTTACTTGAGATTATTTGCTCACATGAGGACTTAGCGAGCAAAGTAAAGGGACATCAAAGATGTCAGGTATAGAAGTCATATGTTTGGTTATGAACAAAAGATGTCGTCTAATTCCAACAGATATCAGACATGTCCTTGATATTTAGATAAACCTATTATTCATGGGGATATCAGATAGTGTGCACTATGTATAGAGATCTAACAAAACTATTGAAAATTGATTAATGGATCTAGTGATTGTGAGGGGGTAAACATTAATATTTCATTATTATTACCTATGCTAGAGTTTTTTTGGATTAAATTAGTGTCTTGTATAATAAAATTAGCAATGATTTCAAGCAGTATAGATATGGATATGTATATGTGGATGATCAACTTTTTATTGGAAACTAGTCTTTACATATTATTCAAATGTTATCTACCGGTAGTTGGATAACTCATATGACCATGGAAAGATATAGAATTGTATCACTTTCACCCCCTCCTTCTTGGAGATAAAAGGATGATCGATCTTGTTATCTTAAGTACTTGTTCTTAGATGAGTAAGATTCTTGGAGGTTTAATTTATTCAATTTCCATTTTTATAGTTTTACTTTAATCATTCTCTCATATCATTCATAAAACTTTTACTTTAACTACTCTTTATGATTTCAAGAGAAAAAATGATGTCTCGATGGAAATATAAATATTATAGAGTAATTTGTCAACAATGTAAAAAGTTCAAGATATAGTTTCTCAAATGAGGAGTGAGCAATATTTTGGATTCTAGAAGAGTTGTTGAAATCCCTGCTATAGGTATTTATTAAATTTAAATTATAGAAATGTTTTGATCTATCCACCTAGGATAGAGAGAAAGATTATTATGTTTTCTAATTTGGGCCAACCAAATTAGACAAACCAGTTTGGTTAAAACTGATATTGGTTTGATTTTTATTTCTTTAATTTAATCATTATATATATATTTTGCTTTTACATTTTTATTGTTAATGTGCAAGCAAGAAAAAGTGTAATAACAAAAATGGGTTTTCATTTTTTAACTTCCCATTAGATGCTACTAATAAAAAAAGGGAAAAAATGAACATGAAACGAGAAGCGAGAGAAAAGGGGACCCATGAAGAGAATGAAGATCATGTTTAGTGTGTGATGTGTGGGAAAGCGCATATGAAGCAAAAAATAGGCTATTGTTTTTGTTATTGTTTTTTGATTTGTTTATTTTACTTGTGACGTGTGGTGTGCTCAGGTGTGGAGCACAAGAAAAACATATGAGTGCTTGGGTTTTATTTGATAGAATATGTGGGGAGCATAGTATTAAATTTAGTGTCTTCATTTACAATATATGAGTGCTTGGGTTTTATTTAAATATATGAGTGCTTGGGTTTTATTTATGATAGATTTTAGATGGAAAATTACTTGAAATCGATTTGTCTTCATTTACAATTTAACATTTTACAAGTATTAAATTTAGTGTCTTTGATTTTGGATTGTGGACTATGAGTTATTTTTATTTATAGCATAGTATGTTTCATAATAGTGTCTAAATTCTACCAAATTTGTGTATTTTTTAGTACATAAATATAACTTTGATTGGTTGATCTCTCAACAATTATATTAGTTGATCTCTATATAATTTTATAAATGTAAATTTATAAATTTATGATTTAAAAAAATATAAATTACCTAGAATCTAGGTGTTTTCATTGAGGCTATAAAAATACTATAAAAATAATGTTGGTTAATCTCTTCATAATATTTACTGTATATAAATATATTCATGTGTATATGTAAATATTTACATACTTTATTTAATTCTACCACGTATTTAGTAATTTTTTGAAAAAAATAAAATTTCAAAAAAAATTAATTGGAATTGCCATATTTAAATTAACCATGATACTATGAGAACAATTTTTTTTTTGTACCAAGTTTTTAGTGTTTGAGCTATGATTTTCCCCAATATAGGTATGGACAAGGACTAGTTCCCAATTATACCTCATTTTCATGTTCTTCCTCATATATTTGTTGATACTTCCTCTTATCCTCATTTTCTATATTTGGTACTAATTATGCAACTTAGTTATACTTAACTATGTAATTAGAAGATCAAGTGAACCCCTTTCAAAAAATCGATAAGAACCGAGATAAATTTAGTAGAAAATATAAAAAGCCTTTGGTTTATTTTATACGTCGAACACTTCAAGGGAAGGTTTCACTCTAATTGAAAGTTATAATATTCATTGAGTCACATTCTAATGACTTATGATCAAAATGACTCCCATCATCTTGGTATTTAGATGATTAGAAAAACTAATTATCATTTTTTATGATTACATTTTTGTGCCAACATGGATAGACAGCCTCTAGTACCAAGTTCTAATATATAAATAAAAAAAATATTTTTAAAGATAATATGCTCAGGTCATATAAAAGATTCAAAATGATGCATTCTATTTTGATAAAAATAGCATTAAGGCGAATAAGAGAGGATGACATCTCCAAAAAAATTTTTAACTTATCACATAGAATGAGACAAAAAATATTGTAACTCTGTCAGGAACTACTTGATAAAATAAGTAGTTTAATCTTTACATCTTCTGATAGATTTAATAAGGCTATTAGAAAAATATGACTTCGAGGTATATATCCAACAACTAAGAGATCTTACCCCTAGACTGGCTTTTTCTACTCTCCTTTTTGGTACATTTGTGTTTGCTTTCTCCTAAGGCTTGGCAATATATCATCAGAAAGAGATGTTGAAACAATAAGATTTTCTCCTTATTAGAACATTGTTTTAAATTTTATCCATAATTTTTCATAGTTAAGAGTTGAATTAGTCAATGACATTCTAAAAGTCTCTCAGGAGTTAGATAGAGTGCCTAAAAGTCATAACTCATAAATCTTTTTAGCATGTTCAGACCCACAGTAGCCAATTGGTTCATCAAACCTTATAAATCATTTAAAAAATGCATCATTAGAGTATCATCTTGATATCTTAAAAACTAATCATTTCATCATGTACATTTTATTATTCATAGCCTTCTTAGCATATCATTTTTCTAGTTTGTTCCATAAAAGTCAAATATTTTTATCTCCATTCACATGGTTTAATACACGATGATCTATCCATTGTTTAATGTATCCATAGACTTGATTATGAAAAAAATTTCTCTCATTATCAGTCCCATTGATGGGTTTAACATTAACAAATATACGAAGATGATAGGCTTTCCCATTCAATAAATCATGCATTTTATTCTCCATAATGCATAAATTAAGCCATTTAAGCTCTCCATTTTGTTGGAATTATCTTCATATTTTGACACAACAATAAATTTTTTATAATTTATCACTTATTACACCTTAAAGACTCAATCTCAATGTATTATAACCATTATCAACTTCTATTGTTCAACATGAACAAACTAGTTCAACATAAACAAATAAATCAACTTTAGATATGAGCCATTTGTTTGTTGTAAAAAAACTATAAGATACATCAAATGATAAATCACATATGAATATATGTCATAATCAATCATATATGAATATATGTCATAATCAATCACACAAGAAATAGCCCAAAAAAACCCATTGATCTAAATCATCAATGCTAATAACTTAGGAAAATTATAAAGTAGTTAATAATTAATTGAATCAATTTCTAGTGATGGGTTTAGTGAAATCACATAATCAAACACAAGTCACATACAAGCATAATTTTGAAGGATTCACATAGAAATAACATAAATTAGCATTTAGATGAAGCAAATTGTGAAACATATGACACATAGAATAAATAAAACTAAATACAATTTAAGTTGAATAACTCGTCCAGAGCATCCATGTAAGTTTTGTGTATTGCATCAAAGACTAAAAATTCACCTCATTAGCCAATTGCATAAAAAAGATAGGGAAAAAATATTTTCTTGGATTGCACTATTCCATTTCCTATTAGTCAGTATTTTTTATTTTCTTTTCTTTTTTAAATAAAGCACCAATTCATACTAAACAAAAAAGCAAATAGAAATATGAAATAGCTTGATTTTATATTTGAGTAAATATTAATATGACCAAGAAACCCATGCCAACAAGGTTTAATGTGATAGGCTTTTAAAATATAATACTAAGCTAAGCTACATAAACCATCTCAAGGATTACTCTCATTTTATCAATTTAAATAAAATGATACAATATCTCATTACTATTATATATTTTTGGATAATCATGAATGTCCGAGATAACTTGTATGCACGCCAACTATTTATATTGTGAGATGAACACACCTCCAAGTATGTTCCATATCATATGATGGAACTCAAACTTATAATATAATGTTCTAAGACTATGCCCATTGCTAATTGGTGGATCATCACTATTATTATATGATTGAATAATATATATGATATACCTTGAATATATATATATCTTTAGGTATAAATATTTATAATAAAAATCTAACATCTATTAAAGGGATAAGTCATTAAAAAAGATAAATTTAAAATAAAATTTAACATCTTTCATTTTAAACCCTTTAATATTAACAAGACATGATTACCCTTCACCTCATTAATATATCTTTATGTTATGCATAGAATTGAACTTTTAGTAAATTCATTAACAAGGGTGATAGAATATGACTTTTAAAAATATCTTCCATCCCGTTAATGCCCTTCAAATTATGATTTGAGAGTGAAGTTCATCTTATGAGTTTTTTAAAATTGAAGACATTAGAATGAGGGAGGTTAAATTTGTAATTTGAGGCATTGGAATGAGTGAGGTTATATTTGTAATTTGAGACATTAGAATGAGGAATGTTAGATTTGTAATCTGAAGCATAGAAATGAGAGAGGTTAGGTTCTTAATTTTGGTGCCTTTTTAATAAAAAGATAAAAAAATAAACCAATGTTTTAATATTTAAAAAATTATGCACTAAATTCTCAAGTAATTAATTTTTGATGCATTCATTTATAATAATACGAAACTATCCTTATTTTAAAATAAAGAACCCGACTACAAATTCACATTCTTAAATTAATTGATACTAACGAGCTATTGTAACCTCATTAAGCTCGTCCAACTTAACGAGCTACTAGAACCTGTTGAGCTTATTGACCTACTGGAAGCTCGTTAATCTCGTCGAGCTTAATGTCATACTAGAAGCTTGTTAAGCTCATGAGCTCATGGAAGGAGCTTAATGAGCTCCTTGAAGCTTGTCAAGTTTGTTACAAGATCAACAAACTCATGGAGCTCCTGAAGCTTCTAGGAGCTCATTATGAGCTCCTCGAGCTCCTTGAGCCCCACAAACTTTTGGAACACATCAAGCTTCCAAGAGCTCGTGAAGCTCCACAAGCATGATGGAACTCGTAATGAGATGGATAAACTTGTGAAGCTTTTGGAATCTCCACAAGCCCGAGGAGCTCAATGAGCCAGTAACAAGCTTGTCCAACTCTTCAAACTCGTAGAGCTCTTGGGCCTGGAACCTCCATTTGTTGGTGGAGCTCATAGAAGCTTCACGAGCTAGAGGAGCTCATCGAGCTTCCATGAGCTCCACTAGCTCCTAGAGATCATCACGAGCTCCATGGAGCTTCCAAGAGCACCATGTTATTGATTGGTCTATTTGATTCTATTGGTTTGGGCTTATTGGTGAAATTACCAATATGCCCTTACTAATATTTGATAAATGGATGCGTGATATTTGCTGTAAAGTTTGATTTTACCGTTCTGTTAATTATTAATTATCAAGCCCAGTATATAAGCTATTTTTGTTTACTTTGTAAAAATACGGGACACATTTTTATTGAATTGGCTGTTTTTGTTGTTTCTTTGCTGTTGTTGCTCTCGGGATTATCTTTTATTCTTTCTCAAAGCTCTTCTTATTCTCTACTATTCTACTCTCTGAAATCCTTGCTAAACAAGGATTTGTTGTTGTAAAACAACTTTCTGGTATCAGAGCGAGGCTTCTTTTTGAGATTGAAGATTTTTTTGAACAAAATTTTCGAAAACTTCTCTAATTATAGATGATCATTTTTTGACCTAAATTTTTTTCATGATTTCCTTAGATTCAGCACAGATCTGACTTATTTATTGAGATCTGAAAGTTTTGTGTTATTTAAAATATATTTTCTACAAAATTCCCAAATTTTTGTTTGAATATTTTTACATTTTTATCTAATAAATATGTTTTCTAGAAATCAAAACTCATCAAATTAAGGGTCAATTCCCATACCCTTGTTTGATGGTGAAAATTGTGACTACTGGCTTATTAAAATATGAACACTATTTATCTCACAAGATATTTGGGAGATTGTGGTCTTTCGATATGTAGTAGCACCTAATTTCTCTACTCTGGAAGGAAAAGAATTGATAAAAGAGAGTAAGCTAAGGAAATTAAACACAAAACCATTACTATTCATCTAATAGGGAATCAATAATGCAATATTTCCTTGATTACTTGGATGTACTCAAGCTAAAAAGGCTTGGGGCCTCCTAATTGAAAAATATCAAGGGGATAAGAAGGCTCGATAAGACCTTTTACACTCCTTGATAAAAGATTTTGAGAATCTAATTATGAATAATTCACACTCTCTCACTGAGTTCTCAACTCAGTTTCTGGACATAGTTAATCAACTCAAAATACATGGTAAAAACATCTCTGAGACTCGTCTAGTTTAAAAATTATTAATATGTTTGACTGTCAAGTTCAATGCCATTGTGGTAATGATAGAAGAGACTAAAGACCTATCAAGGCTCACCATTCAACAAGTCCTGAGTTCATTGAAGTCATATGAAAGTAGATTTCTCAAAAGAGCTAAAGTTTCTAGAAAGATAACAATGCAATCGAGATTGGTGAATTAGCCAACAAAAAAAATAATCAAGCTAAAGTGACAAGAAATAGAAGACAAAACACCAGGTATGTTCCTAAAAATAAAACTAGAGACAAAAATAAAATCAGTTCTATAGTTGCCTTACCTAAGAATCCACCCATCTCTTGTAACATATCCAAGAGATCAAACCATACTGCAGATTGTTGGTTTCGAAAACAAAACCAGTGCTTAAACTGTAAAAAGTTTGGGCATATTTCGAAGGATTATAAAATAAAACTCACATAGTATGCTGGTTGTGCATAGCACGTAGTCTCTGTAGAACACTTGTTTTAAGTAAATGAAACAAGAAATCAACCATCAATCAATACATGATTTCTGGATAGTGGCTGCTCAAATCACATGTCTGGTAATAACACAATATTTGTGGATTTACATCTAGTAGTAAATTCACAGATGAAGTTAGGTAATGGAGACTTAGTTGATGCTAAAGCTAGAGGCAAAGTGCCTGTACCCACTTCCATAGGAGTCAAGCTTATAAAAGATGTACTCCTGGTTTCAGCATTGGACTATAACTTAATGAGTGTGGGATAATTAATGGAAAGATGACATAGATTAGTGTTTAAGACTAATACATGTGATATATTTGATCAAGGTTGTGATAAACCTTCATGGACAGTAAAAATATCTAGTGGAAAGAGTTTTCCACTGACATTTAATCAAATAATAGACAAGGCATTGATTATGAATGTTGAGTCTGAAGCCTCATTATGACATAAAAGGTTTGGGCACCTAAATTATTTAGCCAGAAAAATATTTTTCAAAAATAACTAGTAATTGGAATGCCCATAAACCTTGTCATTTCCACCACTGTCTATGAAGAATACACAATGTGAAAATAAACTAGACAAAGTTTTCCTAAACACTCTACTTGGAGAGCCTCTAAACCACTAGAATTGATACATGCTGACATTTGTGGACCCATGTCTATCCAATCTTTAGGCAACAGTAGCTACTTTCTACTGTTTATCGATGATTGTACAAGATATATGTGGATTTACTTCTTGAAGCACAAGTATGAAGCACTTGACTGCTTCAAGAAATTCCTATTCCTTATTGAAAGATAGTCTGGACTAAGTGTAAAGACATTTAGAATAGATAGAGGGGATGAGTTCCTCTCATAGAAATTCACTGATTTCTATGAATTAAAAGGAATAAATAGACATCTCACCACTTCTTACTCACCTCAAAAGAACGACATTGTAGAGAGAAAGAATAGAACAGTAATGGAAATGGCCCAGAGTATTCTGAATGAAAAATATCAACCTAAAGTTTATTGGGTAGAAGCAGTGAACACTTTAGTGTATATGCTCAATAGATGCCCTACAAAAGCACTAAATAATTTCACTACAGTGCAAGCTTGGAGTGGGAAAAAATGTGTGTTAAACACCTAAGAGTATTCCAAAGTGTTTGCTACTCCCACATACCGAATGCATGTAGAACCAAGTTAGACTCTAAGAGTCTAAAATGCATATTAGTATGTTACAGTCTGCAATCCAAGGGTTATAGACTGTATTTACAAAAAACCAACTCATTTCTAGTGAGTAGAGATATAATCTTTGATGAAAACAACAAGTGGAATGAAAACTTCAATAAAAATGAAGTTGCAAATAAAGAAAATTGTAGCATTAATGTTACAGCAAGCAATAATTAGAAATGCACTCCAAGGTACGAATTCTACTCCCCTTCTGAATCTGTTTCTGAATATGTTTCTGCACATGTCTCTGAATCTGCCTCTAAATATGCTTCTGAATCTTTTTCTGAATCTGTTTCTGAATCTGAATCTAAGTTTGTATTAGAGGAATCAAATGAAATAAATAACTTGTCAAATATAAAACCCTATCTGACATATACCAGAGATGTAATTACACCTCAGTTGAGTCACTCAACTATGAAGAGGCTATAAAACATTAAGTCTGGATAAATGCAATGAAGACAGAAATGTCTATCATTAAAAAGAATCAAACCTGGACTCTAGTAGGCCTGCCCCCAAATAAACACAGTATAGGAGTAAAATAAATTTTAGGATTAAAACTATACTTAATACTAATCAGCTTGTATATAAGGCTCGATTAGTGCCAAAGGCTACTCTCAAAAGCCTGAAACAGATTACCTAGACACCTTTGCTCCAGTAGCAAGGTTAGAAACAATAAGATTTTTAATAGCCTTAGTTGGACAAAAGGGTTGGAATCTATTCCAGCTGGATATAAAGTTTGCCTTCTTGAATGGAGAATTCGAGGAGGAAATTTATGTCGAACAACCCATTAGGTTTGTAAAACAAGGAAGTAAGCGATGTGTTTATAAATTAATCAAGGGTCTATATGGGTTGAAACAAGCTCCTTGTGCTTGGTATCAACAAATAAATACTTATTGAATAGAGATTCAAACGAAGTAAGAGTGAGCCTACACCTACATTTAAAATGTTAATTTTGGAATCCTAATTTTATATATATATATATATATATATATATATATATGTGGATGACATAATTTTTACTAGTAATAAAAAATAATTAATAATTGATTTTAGAAGAGAAATAGAGACCAATGATGAAATGTCAGATCTATGTAACCTGAAATATTTCTTAGGACTAGAGATATCTCAAGACACAAGTGGTGTGTTTATCTCTCAAATAGCATATATAAAATCTAAATTATAAAATTTTGGAATGAGTAATTGTAAACCTGTCTCCACCCCTATTACAGTAAACCAAAAACAAATTTCTGCCCAAGGCAGATTAGTGAATGAAAAGACATACATAAGCTTGATTGGAAGCTTGCTGTATGCATCTGCAACAAGACCATGTATAGTATATTCAATTCATTTATAATCTTGATTCATTCATGCACCTAATCACATACACCTTAGTGCTGCCAAAAGAGAATTGAGATATCTCAAAGGAACTATAGACTTAGGTCTGAAATACACTAGGACCAACTATGCTAAAATATCATAATACTGTGTTAGTGATTGGGGTGGATGTCCAGAGGATTATAAAAGTACCTCTAGATATGTATTCAATTTAGGAACGGTGGCTGTTTCTTGGCAGTCTAAAATATAATCCACGATTGTTTTGTCTACCATTGAAGCTGAATATGTTTCAGCTTCAGTAGCTACATCTCAAGCCTTATTGATGAGAAAGCTGTTGACTAATTTGGATAAACTATTAAACTGTCCAACTAATATACTCTGTGACAACCAATCGACTATATCCATTCAAATTGATATGATTATGCATAGTTGAATAAAAAACATAGGTTTTAAATATCACTTTATTAAAGATGCCATTGAGATTGATGAAATCAATTTGTTGTTTTGTATAACAGATGAACGTGTGGATGATATTTTCATAAAACCTTTATCTAGAGAGAAGCTTGTCTATTTTCGGGAAAAGCTTTAAAATACACCAACTACATCAAATGGAAAAGATTGTTGATTAGGCTCTTTAATTATGTTGGTTTGGGCTTCTTGGTGACATTACCAATATGCTCTTATTAATATTTGATAAATGGATACGTGATATTTACTGTAAAGTTTGGTTTTACCATTATGTTAATTATTAATTATCAAGCCCATTATATAAGCTATTTTTTTTTACTTTGTAAAAATATGGGACACATTTTTATTGAATTGACTATTTTTGTTTTCTCTTCACTGTTACTGCTCTCGAGCTTATCTCTTCTTCTACCTCGAAGTTTTTCTTATTCTCTACTATTCTGCTCTTTGAAATCTTTATTAAACAAGGATTTATTGTTGTAAAACAACACAGTGCTTGTGTAGCTCATAACGAATCTCATTAAACTTGTCAACCTCGTAATAAACTCAATGAGTTTCCATGAGCTTGTGAAGCTTCTTCCATGAGCTTAACGAGCTTCAGTAGGTTGTTAAGCTCGACAAGTTAACAAGCTTATAATAGCTCGTTAATGGTGATTAGTTTAAGAATCATCAATTTATAGTTAAGTTATATGTTTAAAAATAAGGATATTTTTGTATTACTATAAATAAATGTATCAAAACTTGATTAGTTAAGAGTTTGATGCATCATTTTTTAAATATAAAATTTAATTTTTTTTTTCAATTTTTTTAATAAATACTACACTAAAACATAATTCTCTCTTTAATTTATCTTTGAATTTATCACTTGATCAGGTTTATGAAAGCTAAAAATAAATTTTTAATTATTTTAATGTTTCATTTTTGCATTTATATGTATGCAACATATGAATATCATATGAATATCATAGTTCAATTTATTATTTACTCATATCTAATGTTAATTTTTTATTTACTCATATCTAATGTTAATTTATTATTTACTCATATCTAATGTTAATTTATTATTTACTCATATCTAATGTTAATTTATTATTTACTCATATCTAATGTTAATTTATTATTTAATCATATCATACTTCAATTTATTATTTACGTATATCTAACGTTAATTTATTATTTACTGATACATAATGTTAAATTTTTAAAGAGTCTCGCCAACAAAACAAGCAAACAACGTTGTCTGCTAATTCAACGAGACGCGGCGAGGTAGCGATTCCAATTTCCAACCATGGACAATCCGAAGGTTAAAGAGGTGAATTCTACTGTTTCCACCCCATTGTATCCTTTTACAGAAATCTGCAAACATTCTTATGCATCAATTTTCAACGATTCTTTTAGCAGATTTTAGAGAAGCAAGTACTAACTGTTGCAAAAGTGGTGGAGGAAAAACTTGATGATGAAATATCGGCTCTGGATGACCTCAAAATTGACGATCTAGAGATTCTCAGAGAAAGGAAATTGCAGCAGATGAAGAAAATGGACGAGACGAAGCGTCATTGGATGTCTCTAGGCCATGGGGAATACTCTGAAATACCCAGCGAGAAAGATTTCTTCTCAGTGGTCAAAGAGAGCGATCGAGTTGTTTGCCATTTCTATCGCACGAACTTACCCTGCAAGGTACTGCGTTCCTCATAATTTTTTTGATGAAGATACATAATCGATTTGGTATGTTTTTGGTCAAATTGTTCCATTTTTGGGAATTGCGTTCAGTTTCCATTAAACCTCATCATAGTTTCGTCTGCGAATCATTCAAACACTGGTTACCACTCATTTTGTTTTGTATTTTCTGTCATTATATATGACAAGTGCAGATAATATAAGGAGTTTGGTGGAGTTTGATTGGGTGGGTATAAACACTACGAGGTTTGTTGTTATTTAGTAAATTCAACGTCGATTTACAAGTTGAATCTCGTTTCTTCTCTGTGTGAATCCTCCCCAATTCCCATTTTCTTTTTGTTTTTAGTTTGTCTAAGTTTTATTTTTGAAATCCCACACCGTCTCACCAATATCATCTGGTATTAGAGATGCTGGATGACTACTCCTTTCACTACCAAGTCGAAAAGCAGTGCTAAAACACACATTTTTTTGTAACCATGATTTAGGAGGAAATGGTACGGATATCTATGAGGAATAATATTGATCCTTTAGTTGATAAAAAGAAGAGGTTAGCTGAAGGTTGAAGGTGGCTTACAGAACTCTAATTGCAAACCTACTCATTAACTCCCAATCACAGTGAAAACTCATAAACATTTGTACTTGTTCATGCTTCATTGTTGAATCTTTTTAACATTAGTATTATCATAATTTTTGGTTTTTCATTAAGATGAGTGGATAGAACGTGGATTCTTTTTTTTACACACAACAATCTATGGGCAACAATTGCATGGATTCTTTGTCATCCTTAATATTTTCCCTTTGTTTTTTTTTTTTGCTGAATCTTCCTTTCTTCTTTAGTTCTCAAGTTCCTCAACTATAATTTCTCTTCCCAAATCTTTGTTTCACCGTGTAATACTAATACCTAGTACACTTTGGTTATCATTGATTGATGTTAAAGTGAAAAGGAGATTAATTTTTTATCCTTAGTACTCTTATACACCATGCATACCATTGTAACTAAACAATACAATAATATCTTAAATATAAAGTACAAATACATAAAATAAAACATAATTCTTAATTTTCTTTCTCAAACTATTTTGTTCATGTCTTGAATACTTGTTTTGGAGGAGTGGTCTTTAGTATATATCAAAATACATATGAAAATATATATTTGTGAATTTTTGGTGCCTATATAGACAATAGTAATAGAGGTAACTTGTATATTCTTTCAAATAAAATAATAGTCCTTCAATATGTCTTTTGCTTACTCATTGAAGATTGAATTGAAATAATATGTCATATTATCTGATTGGTATAAAAGTAAGCAATATGACCTAGAATAAAATTCTAAATCTCTTTTTGAAAATGTACTCAACAAGTGTACTTAATTTAAAAATTTTATGAGATTTTTTAAGAAAAATTTCAAATGTAGTTGTCAATTTGTGTTTTGTACCTATCTAGGTCCAATTATAGTGATAATAGTTTATAATTTAAAATTATTAATGATGATGGTAAGTCATGATATATTCCTCACATGTTTGTAAATATGTAAAATAATGTTCATATACATATTTTTATAGGAAATTTTTAAAAATAATTAATTATATTAAAATTATAATAACATCATTTAAATGACAATTAGATAATTATGTCCATGCTCAGATTTGTAGGGGATAATCAACAACCTAATATATTTTAACTTTGAAAAAATCTAGTGTCAGAATTATCTTTCAATCCAAACATGTTATCCATTGTTAAAAATGATCAAATCAATTGATGTATTATGCGAGAAGTGTAGATCTCTAATATGTTGAGATAAAGTTATAAAGAAAATATTTCTTAGTGTGTATGCTGAAACCTATGACATGAGGAAGTGAACATAATAGGATATGATTCACTAATCACATAATGATGGTTTGTTCTTTAGTTTTAGTTATTAAAGAGGAAGCCTATTGGATTTTTTTTATCAGTGATGTGAAATTAAAAAGTGAGTGAGCCTTGTCTCTTTAGGGATTGCATATGTTTGAAAATTAAATCTAAAAATAATTAGATTCAGTTAAGTAATTAAAAATGTTCAATCACAATAACTAAAATAAATAATCAAGTTACAAATAAAAGATAAATTTTAGAAATTAATAAGATCATAAAGAGTTAAATGAGTAGCAAATATATAATATATTATGCTAGAATTGATGATTTCTTATATGTTATTTTTATATTATTATAGTAAATATTTTTTTAGTAGACAATGCTTTAATTTTTTTGAAAACTAGTATATTGTTATAATTTTTTTATCTGGTTTAAGTATATTATTATGTAAATCTAGGAAAAAAATGCATATTAAAATACAAGTTAATTTATGTTTTTAAAGATAAATAATATATATATTTTACTTTCAATTTGATAATCTTAATTTTTTTAGAATTAAGATTATTTTATAAATATCATCTAACTTTGATCTATTAATATTAATCTTTCTAAAATTAATAAAAGTATTGAATTTTTGCTAATGTTAGTTAAAGAAAAGTAAAAATTAAATAATAAAAATAATTGGATAAACAAGAGACTTTTTCTGAAATAACAACTTTAAAATCGAACTATCAGTCCATCACTTAAAGTTTACTAATTCTAGCATAGATATCCTCAATCTATAATTAAATTCATATTATCATAAAATATAATTATTTATAATTTAATAGAAAATAAGAAATTAAATAAAGAACAACACATAAAATATATAAAAAAATAGATGAAGAAATACTTAGTAATGTTTTTTGGTTGAATTTTTTTTAGAAACTACCAGTTCCTCCAAACTCAACACTCCCTTCCAATTTTGTGTTTCTTTATCTCTTGTATTTTATTCTCAAAAATGCTCTTGTATCATCTTGTTTGTTACTTCAAATTTATATTATCATATGTTATTATTATTTATAGTTTAACTAAAATTAAGCAAATAAATAAAGAACACAAAAATAAATAAAGGAAGAAGAATATTGGTTCTTTCAAACTTAATAGAGTTATTGGTTCATTCACTCATTTCAAACTCAACATGAAATGTGTCTTGCTTCTTGTTACCATGACTTAGGTCTAAGTATGGTTCTGGACTGTATTGTGCTAAGCTAGCCACGGCTCAATTGGGCATTGCCTCGTGCTGTGTCTGGGCTGCCCACCCCACATGACTCTTGTTGCATCATTGATTTTTTTTTAGTTTAAAATTTTAGGTAAAATTTTAATTTTTAAAAATGAAAAAAAAAATTTAAATTACACTATAAATTATAATGAATAAAATTCATAATTCATGATAAAAATATATATGTTTTGCTTTCATGCCTCATGGTATTGTATGATAAATAATAATGAATTAAAAAATTTCAAAAGTAAATAATTTTACTATATCAACAAAAGTTACATATTGCATGTTAGTTTTTAATATCTATGATCAATTTGTCTGTAGTATGATTTAGATCATCATATTTGATTCTGAAGGTAGCTGTATCCTAAATATCCTCAATATCATATGATTTTGAAGTTTTTTTTATTTTTATTTTGAACACGTATCCTTAAATTTTATCTTTTAAATATGAACAAATTTATATGATATTTAGTTGTAGATTAAATTTTTTATTTGGAATAATATTTATAATCATAAAAAAATAGATTTCAATTTTATACTAGATATCATAGATGTCTGTACATCACGTATCATTTTAGATAGTATGAGATATGTTTATTCATATAATTTTTACTAATTAAATATATTTAAAATCTTTTTATAATTATGTAATATAATAAAATAGTAATTGATATTTATGTACTGAGATAATTTTCTCATATTTGATAGGCCATCTTATTATTTTTTTAGACTCATTTAGGTCACCTTGTCATGCCTGACATAATATACTCTCTAGCATCGGCAATATTGTGCTGGAATAGTCCTAAAAATAAACAGCTCAACATAGCTCATTGGCTACTTGTTTGCTTGGGTCTTAACAAGTTAGTTCAGCTTTGGGTTGGCTAGCATTGGTTCATTCAAGTCTAGCCTAATTTGGTCACTCATGCCAAAATTGGTTTGCATTGGGTGTAAATGATGGGCCTTGTCCTGTTGCATCTCTCATAGAATGTGGACTAAAAACTTTGGCTCGACAAAATCTGAGTCATCTTTGACCGGCATGATTATGGTCTAGACATGGTTTTGTACCGTGTCGTATTGGGCTAGACAATATTTTGTGTTATGCTTTGATTTCCCTCCCTTGTTGATTCCACTAATCATATCTAAATTTTTTGTCTATGTATGTACTTAGAAAATTACTAAAATTATTATATCTAGTGTTATAATATGTAAAAAAGTATCTAATTTTTATAAATTCAATTATCTAGTTCTTTTGTTTGTTTCATATATACATATATATATATATATATATGTATTTATTTATTTATTTAATTATATATCATTAATTTTAATTCTATAATCTATACATAAAACCCAATTAATAAAAGATATAAAATATAAGATTATTATTTTAGATTCTTGATTTTTATCTCAATAGTTAAGATACTAAAATTAAGATGATCTCTATATTTATTAAATATATTATTAATATTGTTTGTGCATCTAAGTACAATGCATGTGATAGGAGTATATACAGATGAATACATATTTGTCCAATTATAATAAATTTTAGGAATTTAAAAAATAAAATTCTTATCTTAGTTTGACTTGTTAATCATAAGTTTGTTACTTTAGTACGATATAGTCGGATATTATCTGTTGGTAATTAATATATAACTCAAACATCATGTAGATATTAGGTTTAATGATATTTGACATTCATTTGGAAATTTTATTTTTTAGGATTACTGATAAACATAGAGTATGAAATTTTTATTGTCTGTTAGATATTATTAAATATTTTATGAATTATTTTATATTTTTTAATGTGAGGAAAATAATTTTTATTTTTATTTGTACTATTAGATTAATTATGAGATATATATATCTAACATAAAAATATTAGCTCTATCATATAAGATACTCATATATGATAGAGCTAATATGAGTATGAAGAATTATAAGAAATTTTAAAGTTTTTTTATTTAGTTTTTGCTTAGAATTAATAAAACGAGTAGTGAGATATGTGACTAAAATAGTATTGTGATTAGTATAGATGTTGTATGTCATCTGATATTATTATATTATATTTTATAGGTTTTTAAATTATTAATTATTTTAATAATTTAAAATATAATATTATATTATTTTTTTCTGGTGGATATAAGAATTATATGATAATCAAGTTGGAACCTGGCTTACATTATATTAAATATTTTAGGAATTATTGAAAATTTAATTAGAAGATTAATGTTAGTAAATATTTAGCCATATTTTTTCTTTAAAATTTATTGTGATAAATGAAGGTCAATAAACCTAAAATTATTTTAAATTTTAATGATTTCATTATTATGTTGAATTTGACAGAGATTTAATATATCATATTTTTTAATACATTAATTTATATATCTTTTAAGGTGATCATTGTTATTAGAATATATATATATATATATGTATATATATATATAATACATGTATATAGTGTATTGAATCAACTTTGATATTTTTAGTATTTTTTTTTAAATTATGTTAAAGTATATTAATACTATTTAAGTTTATTTATTTTGAGGTTTTTTAGAAATAATGGTGAAAATAATAAGAAAAAATATAGTTTCAGTCTTAAATATTTTGGTTGAGTTGTTGTTATTAGTTATATATAGGTCTAATTTATTTTTATTAAATTTATTATTTATTATTTTTTTTATGTATGATATTGAACTAGAAATAAAAGAAAAAGAGACATATTTTTTAATTTGTTATTAATTTTTAATTTATTTATTAATCTATTAATTACTAAATAAAAAAATTAATTCTAATATAATTTCAATATGTAACTCATTTTTATGTGTATAGTAGATATTTTGGATGTTCCATCTTATTTTTGTGCACATTGTAATTGTTGCTCTTTGCCAGACTAATATTTGTAATTCATAATATTAAAATTATAAATTATTTTAAAAAGCAAAAAAATAGTATATAATCAATTTTAGAATAAGGAGAGGAGAAGAGTTTATATTTTACTGGTAAAAAATAAAATATATTTATATATTTTTTTATTAAAAAAATATTTTTAAATTTTAAATATTATTTAGGGTAGAAATTTAATAGATGTTTGTTTTTTGCAAATGAGATGTGGTAATAATTTGACAACTCAAAAAAAAATTTAAAAATGCTTATATTTTTAAGTAAACCTGATAAGAGAGCAGCATGCATTGTCTTGTTGTTGTCATGTATGGCCGCTTGAACGACCAACTAAAAGAAGTAGTCATTTTAAAAAATGTGATTGCTTTTTTTATAATTTGGTTGTGCCATGAGCCATGGCAACATGGCTCATACAACCTTGGCCTAGCACGGAAGGAATTATGTCATGGGCTTGGCACGACTAAATTGGTTTGTGCCTCGTGCCATACTTGGGCTGCCTGACACATCTTAACATTTTTACTCAAGACTTAGAGTCTATTCTGAGAGAGAAGGGGAGGGAGGGAGGGATGGACTTGTACAACCTTCTCATTATGAAGGCAAGATTATCAAGGAACCAAATGATCTTGCAACTAGTTTTTTTTTGATTTTGGCATTTTGATCGCTCTCTAATAAGGATTTATAATTTGTACCCTACTCTCGATTTTGCAAGTTTTATTGTACTATAGTATTTATTATTATTATTATTTCTCTTGATGATACTTAAATATTATGTTGCACGGATACGGACACGGGGATACGACACGGCAAGATACGGGGACACGGCAAATTCTAAAAAACTAGGATACGTCATGATAAAAAAATAAAATTAAAAATAAAAATTATTAATTATAAATATTAGGTATTTTAAAATAATTTAAAATTCTGTATTTTAAAATAATGTAAAAAAAAATTAAACCCTCTAACACCCTCCCCCTCCCGAACCTTTCCCCCCCCCCTCCCGAAACCCCCTTCCCCCTCCCGAACCCACCCCCACCTGATTTTCGAACTCTCCCCCTTTCGATACAGATTCCAAACCCCCCCCCCCCCCCCCCCCCCCACGTGGCCTATCGGACGCGTGTCTGACCAGTGTCGCCGTATCCACGTGGACACGACAGTACTTAGGCGTATCCATGCAACACAGCTTAAATATCCAAGGTTCATTCAAAGATATTATCTTATCTAGAATAATATTAGATCATTATAGAAGACGTGTATGCTCTCTATTCTAATTAGATTTGCGAACTAATACTATGACTTTTAGGAAGGTTTATTGTTAGTTGTATGTAAGTATTTATTATGAAAGTATGTCTAAATGTGAATGTTGATCTCCTTAAAGTGAAACTTATAGCGATGTGATATACTTAGATATTTGGTATAAATTATTATGACACTTATTTTTCAGTTGATGAGATTGTTTTAGTATGTATTCTTATTTTTTTTTTGTAATATATTATAGTTGAACGATTTATTAGCTAAACATGAAAATATATTTCTTCAAGATGATTTTAAGGAGGGTAATATATGAAATAATCATTGAGGTTGCAAATATTATAATCAGGTGTTGTTTGCATATTATAGAAGTCATTGTACAGCCTGAAATAGTTACTGAGAATTTAGTTATTGAGTTTATCACAGTTGTTTATTTTATTTGGATTAATATTTGTTTGAATGAGTCTTGATGACATGATAATTTTACTAATTATTTATATTGATAATATTCTGATTATTAGAATATATCAATTGGGGATCATCAAACTTTAAAAGTATCTTCATACATAATTTCAAATGAATTTTGGAAGACTTTGATATTTTTTTGGTATTGATGTGACTTATTTTATGAGGGATATAATCTTCTCACATAGCATATATACACTTGATATTCTTGCAAAAGTTAATCTTTTGAGTTATGTTATAATAAATATTTTTATTGATCTAAATATTGATTTCATGTTTGATTCAATATTTTCAGTTTAACTCAATTACCTATATGAAAATTATAAGAAAGATTAACTAATTGATCATGACTAGATCATATATAACATTAGTAGTTAATATAGTATGTCATTTTTTAGATTCTTTTTTGTATGTTCACCTTCACATTGCCCTTTGCATGCTGAGGCCTATCAAGAAGTTTTCAAAATTTGAGATCTCTTTTAGTGATTAGAAATATTTACAATTAGTTGAGTATTTAGATTCATGACTTGAGCACCAACATGTATCGAGAAGAGATATATGGCTGGAATATATACTTTTCTTGGAGGTAATCTTGTCTTCTGAAAAAATAAAAGATATGTAATTATTTCAAGATTCAGTATAAATATAGAGTTCAAATCGATGATGATAATTATTTGTGAGAAATTTTAGATGTGTCATTTATTAAAAAAGATTGTGTTTGCAAGTTCTTTTCTTATTTATCTTTTATTGTGTTAGTCATGTAGTAAGACATATAATGTTCAATTTAGTATTTTATGAGCATGCGAAGCTCATTGAGATGGATTGTTTTTTTCTTAAGGAGAAAATTTAAGATGAGACCATTACGATAACATATATTTAAACAATAAAGTTGCTAATTGATATCTTTATAAAGATCCTAAAAGTTGTGAACTTGTATGCTTTAGTTTGATGGGGGTGTTGAGATTTTATTTAGTTTTTATATTTTTCTTTTATGTTCTAGTTGTCTTAATCAGATATTAATTCAATTTCTCAAATTTTCCATTATGTAAAGACTACTTCTTCTCATTCTTTTTAGTTGTTTCACACTAATCAAGCAGGAAAAAAAAAGTTTAAACAAATCATCATGATTTAATGCAAAATTTCTAAAAATAGAGATTTCAATTATTTTAAGACATGCACACATATATTGAAGCACTTTCGTCTTGGTGTTGTCTTGTTGATTTTCATGAGGTTTGTTGTCGAGCACTGGGGTACAATTTTGAGCCACCATAAACATGCTGTCTGAAGTTTGATGCTATTGAAACTCATCATGCCATGTTCATCAGTGGTTTCAAGAGAAGTTAGAGTTTGATGAAGTTTCTGGAAGGAGAAAAGAGATGATAAAAGGGAGAAAAAAATATAATTTAATGAATATGAAAAAATTAATTATGTAATACAACATAACTTATATATATGGTTTGGGGAAACTCACATAATAAGTACTCCCAAATAATAAAAAATAAACAAATAAAATATTAAACAAAAAATAAACTAAACCTCAATACAACAAATACTAGTTAATCATATAGTAAAACAATTTAAGAATTTTAAAAATTAAAATACTTTTCCTCAATCATATTTCATTATTAACTTGCTAATTGATATAAATTATGAAAATTTTATGGATTTCTCGACATTAATACATTTTATATAAGCTTGAATATATTATAATGATAGATAAATTACTTTAAAGTTGACTTGTATTATTAAATTTATGATATTATATATATCTTTTATAAAATATTATTGCTAGGATAATCTCTCTAATAATAATTATGAATACATTTATTATTAAATTATTATTTATATTATTTTAAAATATGATGATATATATTTTATTTTAGATTTAATGTTCCCCAAAGTTGCTAGACAATACTATATTGTATTTTCTATAATCTTGAATTATTGATTTATATTGATAATTTATTTAATTATTTATTTTAATATGAACTTGTAATTATATTGAGAGAGTGATACAACTGAGAGATTAGATTTATATGAAAATAAACAAATTTTTTTTTCTAATTATTAAAAACAAATTAGCTAATTGTTTTTTTTTATATTGTGATCATTGGATAGAATCTAGCTGTTGGATTTCTAATGATTGAATAGCAATTGATGAGATTTTCTCCAATCAATCATGTAAAGGTTACCAACACAATAACTATAATAGTTGTGCCAAAATGTGTGGGCTCGAGCAAGGGAATGCTTGACCTAGCCAACCATATGAGTGTCCGCGTCTCCAAGAGAGGTCTGAAAGGGTGATTTTGTGTTGCCTGACACAAGCAAGACTTGGCAATAGTAATGAATTGTGCTTGAGTTGGGCATGTGCAGAGTGTTCTATCACTCATTTTGTGACTTGATTTGCATGATTTTATTTTTTAAATAATCATTTCCATTTTGCCTTTATATCCCATAATATTTATTATTTATATCGTAAAATTGTCAAGCTAGTGCTAAAATCTCGACACAACCAATAATTTACTTATTTAGTTGAATTTTTTGTTATATTTGTATCCATTTATATAGATCACATATTAATTTTTTTTTGTTTTTTTATTTTTTTTATTTATTTTATTTTTGGTAATCATTGCATTTAATTGTTAGTGAAGTTGGATTTTTAACGTCCGGTTAATGATTTTAATCATCTCTATGTATATATTTTTTTTATATTGAAATTTATTGCAATGGGCTATTTTATCTTATTTATGACTTCTTAGATATATTTTATTAGTACTTTATTTTTGTCATCAATACAGTTAAATGCACTAACAAGTGAATAGGAGTGAATTTTTTAGTTATTTTGCCAAAATGACTCTTTTTCAAATAAAAGTGAATATCTTTCTCAAATTATTTTTTACTCCTGTAATAAGTTGCTAACATGATTAAGTTCATCACACACCATATTTTTATTGGCCAAAACTTTATCTACTACCTGCAAATGCATCTATCTCATTGTGGAGTAGTCTTGACTAATTATATATACAACTATTAATCACAATGACTATTTAATATTTTCTTGATAATATAAACATTTCTAATATTTACCAGTGTCAAGTCAAGTCAGCGTGCAATATAAGTAGTTGTAAGAGAAGTAATTGTTTTAATTATAATAATTTTTTCTATGAAACTGTGTATATTACATATTAGGGTTTAGGGTTTTTTTATTTTATTTATTTTATTTTGTTTTTATTTTTTATTTTATATTTTTTTATTAGGGTTTAGAGTTTAGTATCTATGGTTTAGGGTTTAGGGTTTAGGGTTTAGTGTATAGATTTGAGTGATGACTTGATTTTTACTCTTCCCAACTTATTTTACTCAATGATTAATCAACTTAAATATATTTTTTTTAATTTTTTATTTTTAAAGAGATATTAATATATTGCATAAATATTATTTCCTTGGAACATCTTACTAAAAAAAATTAATCAAGATTATATCTTTTCTATTAGTTCATTTATCAAATATCTTATAACATTTTATATATTAAATTAATATATAAAAGGTATTATTGTAATTAACTCAATTAAAGTATTGTTGTAATTACATTGGATCAACTATATGAATCATGCTCTTATTAATTCTATGAAAAATAATGTCTTTTTTTAATTTTTTTTTGTTACATTTTTGTTTATAGTTGTTACCTATTTAATAAGTAAATATTTTAGTTTTTTCCCCTTCTATTCGAGTAGACTCGAGCTTCCTAACATGTGCTTTAGAAAGCATATATTAGATATTATCAAATCATCTAAGATGATTTTTACTTATCTAATCATTTATGAGTGTTATTTAAATTCTCTTGCAAATAACTTTATTTATATTTATATGATTTTTAGTCATGCCATATGTATACATCTTGTCATTCATCGTATATATTGCTTCTTGATTGCTTAACACTCAATTTCATAATACATGATTGCTCTTATAGTTCTATTGAATTTTCTTACAATCTATTAGACATTTATTTGTCACTAAGAATATATGTGATAATTATTCATTTGGTCTATTTAAGGACCTTTCTTGTCATAGATTATCATGTCTTAACTTGATTTTATCCATCATACTTTTTTTTTTTTGATTTCTGTTTACCATTTTATATTATCTTTTTTCTTGTTTCTTTGTATTTCTTAAAGCTAGTTTGCCTTTTCTTAATGATTTTGCTTAATATCAAGTTTTTACCACTATGTTTTTTTGTGAATAAATATATTTTTTAAGGTTCACTTAGTCATCAAAAGTTATATTGGGGTGCACCTAAAAGTGTAGGCACCATGAAACATCAAAAAAATTACCTCACATGTGGCAAGGCATGATTAATTTTGAAAGGTGTTAGATGCACCAAAAAAAGGTGTCATGTGCCCAACTATGCCTTGCCTTGTTGAAGGACTTAGGTGTTCTGTTATTTGATTATATGTTATAGTAATAGTCACATCCTAAATTTATCTGCTTGTGAAATATCAAATTGAAGATTATAGGCCTTCCCTCTGCATGACTATCACAATAAATAATAATGAGAGAAGAGAGTGTATACCAAATCTTTTCGAATAGATATCATATTTAAAGTAAAGTATCTAATGTGTAATTGTTCTCATTATTCTTAATTTATTGTATATACTTGATCTCGAAATAATTATCTGACTTGTATTTTTCTAGAATACAAAGTTATTTTCAAGAAAAGTATTAAATTTTATCATAGATCTCTTCTAAGTTCATGTCAGTGCTCAACTCAAATTTAAATACTTGATTAACTGTAAGTATCTATGATTCTTGAAAGAGATTCAAAGTCCTCGAATATTTTTTGTGTGCTTTAGTATGTGAAAGTTATGTCAAGGTGAACATGTTGAAATTGATTTAAGAAATAATTATTTATACATACTATATATATATATATATATATGTGGTTTTATAATAATTTGATAATTACTGTTTTTTATGATTATTATCTAAGTTGTAGAGTTAATTGGAGGGATTGCATTAGAAGTGAAGTTAATATTTGGATTAATAGGAATATATACTAGAACTCAATTCAAAATCCAATCTCCAAAATTATCAAGTATATATTTATCTATGCTACTCGTAGAATAAGCTATCAAATTTATATTTATGATTCTTCTTTGTGATAAAATGATGTCTCTCGTAGAATAAGTAATCTCAATGATTAAAAAAATATTTATGCCTTACGAGATACATTGGCTGAAATTATGTTTAAGCTTTGAGGGTATTTCATGAGCTGGGTAATTTCAACTAGTAATCTCTCATAATTAAAATATTATTTACATAAATAATCATTAAAATTATCTTGCATTCAGACTCATCTAAAAAAATAAAAAAAAAACTAGTAATACACTTTATAATCTAAACAAGGTGATTTCATATGAAAATCTTATAAATTAGGTTTTTGGTGATTATTGTAAGTTATATAATGACTTTTGAAATTTACAAACTACACTATATTGTACTGCTAGAATTCAAGTGATTGTTTTATGTACATCTATTTCTCAATATCACTGTGAAGAAATATATTTTTCATTTCTAGCTAGTGTATCTGTATCCTTTAATTATTATGAGATATTACAAAAGAAATAAGAATATACAAGCCGACAATCTTGACTATTGGAGAGTAATTGATTTGATAGTCCATATCAAACACCTAAGTATTTTTTCTCGTTACAACTCTTGCCTCAAGGTTATATATTTTTTCAATCTGGACCTGTTTTTTAGTTAAGTCTCATCAGAGTGGATAGTATGTATATCTTTTATCATAATCTGATGACATTCTAGACGGGATAATACATCAGAAAGAAATTTGAGTATTATATACTATTAAGTAAAGTAAAAAAAAATTTTAAAAAAATAAGATCAAACTACAACAAAATTTGGGAAATTCGGCATTGTTTATTTTTTATGCTCTTTTTGGAGAGTGATTAGAAGATTAAGATTAAAATGATTAATTACAGGATCATTTGGCTCTTTAGTAGGCATATATTTAGTATGAGAAGGTTGAGTATGTTCCTCTCTTCTAGAATTAATTATAAGTCTTGGTGATTAAATCTCTTAATTATTTACTCAATATGAGTCTCTGTTGGTGAAGACTTCTGGACTACTACTTAATTTGGGTCTAAATGAGATTTCTTACTTGGAAAATTTAACTCTCTCATGACTTGACATGATCTAAATTTGTTGTAGGCATAATGATTTCATGAGAGTAACATTATACTTTGTACCAACATGTCTGGTTATAGTTGATGAATAACTCTCTACTTAATAGTGTTCCAAGCATGACTATGTAAGGAAGGAAGGAAGGTAATAGATTCATGAGAAACATTTAGATTCATTTTTACTAGGCTCGTTAAAAAAATGAGTTGGTTACAAAAATAATATCTGTACACATAAAATCATACAAGTATCTGATAAAACATAATTTTAAATGTCAATTTATTTTGTCTTAGAAAATGATCGAGAAAAAAACAAGTACATTAAAAAACTCTGAGAGATAACAAAATAATCTCTTTTTAGAATGTATGATCTGAAAGAGTATATACTAAAGTTTAAGAAATGATAGTAGAAGATAATAAAATTATCTACTCTCAAAAATATTTTAGAAATTAGAATATTTTTTTGAAGTCTGAGTATATGAGTCATCTCAATTAGATATAGAATAAGATATTTAAGAAAATTTGATATATAATCATATAATTTATTTAATAAATTTAAAATTAATTTGATATATATTATAATACAACATTATTTTTTTAATTTTTTAAATATTTTTATTGAATTTATTTTTTATAGTTTTAGAAAAGTTTGAAAAATAGAAACATAAAAAGATTCATGATCATATATTGGTATATCTCAAGTAGTTGTCAATAAAAATCATCATATATTAGTAAAAATAAATTTATTCGAGAACATATAATCTAATTTGCTCAATTCAAAATATGATCTTTCTCAAAATCTCATGATCTTCCAAATAAATATTTGTGAAAATAAAAAATAAAATTAAAATTGAATTATCTAGAAAGATAATTTATAAAGAATAAATTAACTGGACAATCAATAATAAATACAATATAAGGAATTAATAAAGATTTAATGTGAATTTTATCATATCCAATAAATTTTAAATATTTATCATTAGTTATAATAATAATTCAATCATAAAAAATTAAATATAAAGAATAAAATAATTATCAGTGATGTGAATATTATTTTATCTATTGATAATGTAAGAGTCTAATAGTGAGAGAGGAGTATAATAACTAATGATACTTGAAAGAAAAGAGATATCAAATATTAAGTATCAAGTTAGATGAACCCTATGAGGATCTTTATATGGTTTTAATATTAAATAGTTGTTTTTGGAGTGACTTGACTTGTATACATTCGGTTACTTTCTAAGCTTAAAAAAAAAGATAATTTTAATACGATGGAAAACGAAAATATCATTATAATTCTATCTATCTAATATCTAAATCTCGTATAGGATATAAAAAAAATTCTATTATATTTTAAGAAACAATAAAATTGATGAAATTTTAATTATTTAATAAATTACAAGAATTTTATATTATTTGTTAATTTCTAAGGTATTAAAAAAACGAGAAAATTTGAATATGATGTGCAACATCATAATAATTTCACCTACCTAATATTATAATCTTGTATAAGATATAAAAATAATTTGTTAGATTTTATAAACAATAAAAATGATGAAATTTTAATAATTCAATATGAGTAGGATAATTTTTTTTTTAATAAAAATTTAATGAATATATGTTATGATACTTTTACCATGTAATTTTCAATATACCATAATAGATCTTATTATTGTACTTGGAAGTATTTTCAAACTTTGGTTCTGTTTCAATAATATAGGAAACTAAGTATTTGTGGCATGTGTAAAAATAAAAATAAATAAATAAATAAATAAATATATATATATATAGAGAGAGAGAGAGAGAGAGAGAGTAGACAGTTCACTACTATATTACTTTGTTATAATGTGGATTTGACACTTCGAGTAAAAAGTATATAAAATATTAATTTTCTTAGCTAATTAAATGCTTATAATATTACTAACTCCTTAAATATAAAGAGAGAATTGTATTTTGGTGCACTAAACACAAAATATGTGTATGCTGGTATTAGATGTGTCAAATGGGCTTGGATGGGCTGGGCCAGCCCAGTTTTTTCGGGCCCAAACTGATGGGCCATGCTAGGAATGACACGGTTTGTTGGAGGTCAGGCCTGACACGGTCCGCAGCCCAAAATCAGCAACCATTCGGGCTGGTTTGGCCAAGTTTAGGTTGGGCTGAAATCTTAATTTTTTTAACAAATTTGGGTTTTTGCGCCGCACTGACGGCCTGCCTCGCCGACGTCATTCTGTCGTGGCTCGCCGAGCCTTGTTCATTGGACATCAGCTCGTCGTGACCATGCTCGGAGAGTGGTCACTCGTGCCTGGCACAGCATTCGGGCTGAAATCCCTTGGCTCGGCACGACGCGACTGGTTCCAAGGGTGAGCCGCATGGGCCCGGCTGGCCTAGTCATTTGACACCTATAATTGGTATATCAAATTTTTCATAAAAAAAAAAATATTATGTTCTAAAATAATTAAGTTTTGGTATACTAAATTATTTATAATTAAAAAAACATACTAGGATTATAAAATAATTAAGTTTTTTTTTAAAAAAAAATTTACTAACTGGATTTTGTACTTAAAAATATTGGAAAAAAAAATAAAGTTTAATTTAATTATTTGATTAACTTACATTCGAAATCATGAAACTATTTATTTAATACTATAACTAACTTGGGATTCGAACCCACTTCCTCAACTTGATAAAACCGAGTAAATCATTCGGTCACAAGCAAATTGAAATATTTATGTATAAATAAAAAATATATGAAAACACATATATAAGTATACATAAATATATATAAATCAAAAAAAATATATAAAGATCTATATATATTTTTATAATTATACATAACTATATAAATATATTTATGTATAATTACACACACACACACACACACACACATATATATATATACATATGATTAAATAGGTGTGTGTGTGTGTGTGTACATATATTTGTTGATTTATATATATTTTTACATCTATATATATTTATGTATATTTATATATTTGTTTTCATATATTTTTTATTTATATATAAACATTTCAATTTGCTTGTTACATGATAATATGCTTGTGTCCAAGTGTGTGTGTGGGTTCGAATTCCCCGTTGTCCTTGCAATAGTTTTAAATAGTTTCATGTTTTTAAATATTAGTTAATCAAATAATTAAATTAAATTTATTTTTTTTCCAAATTTTGAAGTTTAAAATTGATTTAATAAATTTTAGTATATTAAAATTTAATTATTTTTGAATCAGATGTATTTTTTTAAAAAAAATTATAAAAATCTTGATGTACCAAAGCTTAATTATTTTAGAATATGGTATGTATATATATATATTAATTATAAAAGGCTTGTTGCAGCCAAAATACATTTCTCCCAAATATAATAATTTTAGAATCTAATATTTGAATATTCATTGAGATGTGTGTATTGTGTCGAACTCTGTCCTAGATGGACGAGTTGTATTTAGGACAATAAATTTGCAGGTGATGCATGAGCACCTGGGCATACTGGCAAAGCGACACATAGAGACCAGATTCGTGAAGATTCAGGCGGAGAATAGTCCATTTTTAGCAGAGCGGCTAAAGATTAGGGTTCTTCCCACCCTCGCCCTCATAAAAGAGGCCAAAGTGGATGATTTTGTGGTAGGTCTTCTCCCCCCCGTTGTTTTTGAAGGGAGGGTTCATGATGCTGCATGTGTTCTAACTGCTGTGTGTTCAGGTGGGATTTGACGAGCTTGGTGGGAAAGATGACTTCTGCACGAGCGTATTAGAAGTGAGATTGGCGAGAGCGGGCGTCATTTTTTCAGAGGACGAAGAATCTGCAAGACGATCTAAATGTAAAGTGCAGATTAGGCGGAGCGTGCGGCAGCGACAAAGTGATGTTGGCGATGATGCATCCTCCGACTCCGAATAAAAACGATAATTTCTTTATTTTTTTTGTTTCTTTTTTTTTTTCACTCACGGTCACAACACTAGCAATCTCCAATCTGGCCTTTTTTAGCCCTTAGATTAAATATTTTCTTATTTTGTATCAGAATAGTTTCATAAAGCATTGGGTATTTTTGTATTTTTTTTATTTTGATTAAAATTAAACGTCTATTTAAATAAACTAATTAAAATATGTGATTATATAAAACATAAGTTACATAATTCTAATTGTCATTTAGCAATGTTATTTTTAGGGTATATGTTTAGTTATTGTTTTAATACGTGTTTAATTAAGTTTTATCATATTTAATTATTAATACATACCATTTTTTTTCCGTTCAACTAAATGCATGCTTAATTAATGCCAATCTTGTATTATTATTTATAAATTACAAAAATAATATAATTTAATTTTATATCTATAAGTGATGTTAAAGTGTTGCATTATTAATGGTGACCAAATTATATTTATTTATTATTAATATTTGTGACTTCATAAAATAGTAAGTTACTTCATTTATTGTCAAAATAAATTAATTGCTACGAATTGATGACATGATTTAAAAAAAAATGAAAATTTATTTATTAAGCATTTCTTTTAGAATAGAGCAATATCATAGGTTGGTGATTTACATTTTGGGCAATATCAAGTTATTTCATTTTGAAGATAATGTAATTCTATTTTGGGATAATGGGCCACATAATGTCTAGCATAGTTTGTGTTAAATATTTATTGGTTAAAAAAAAATGGTGAATTATGTTTTAGTATACTAAATATAAAATAATTGAAAAAAAGGAAACTAAATTTTAATAATTAAAAAAATAAATACCAAACTCTTAACTAATTAATTTTTAGTACACTCAATATTGATAATACGAAAATGTTCCTTTTTTAAAGTCTTTATAACTAGTTCTAGCACATTGAATCTCGTTATCTTCTTCCCCAAGAACACTTGATATTTTTATCACGGTTTGGAAGCTGGTCAAGTTCTTATGAGATCTAGTACATTAGTGATAGTTTAAATGCATCTAATAACGTGCTTGAGTTGTAGGCAAATTATCTAGTAAATGTGCATCTCAATCAGAATCACTACTCTATGTGCAATTAAAGCCTCTGCCCAAGAAGAGAAGCTAGCCCTCTGGGTAGAGAGCATACCTGATAGAGCTATTATTTTTGATGGCTTTGAGGTTGGTAACCCAAACTATCTAGAAAGTTGATCATCAAAATTTTTTATTAAAAAAAAAAAAACACTTTAATTCATCCAATTGTACAAACACAAAACACACAACACATAAGGAGGTGAATAAGTTTTAAAGGAAGACTATTTTTTTCTTCAATTTTATTCCTTCTCTAAATTGTAATATGTCATGTTGTAATTGGTGTTGTAATTAATGTTCTTCAATTTTGTTTTTGTCAAGAACACTATGTGTGTGCGTGCGCGTGCGTGCGTGTGTGTGTACGTGTGTGCTTGCACATGTGCGTGCGCATGTAAGCCTTGTCAAATCAACCCATTTGTTGACATAAAATTTCATTTGTTGGGAAAGTGCTTTGGGTGGTGGGTATTACAAAACCATTTAATAGGAAGGGTATATAATTGTTTGTGTATGATGAAAATTTTAATTTTCCAAAAATTTAAAGAGTTATTTTCAGTTTTGATATTACCCATATTTAATAAAAATAAATTTTGACAAGAACATGATTTTTATTAAATCAGATTTAATTTCTGAAGAATATAGAATTGTCTCCAATAATTCTAGCCATTATTTGATAAAATTTCATTATCAAATTTTTTACAGCCATATTTTCAATGCAACATAAGCTCAAATGTACTTTTAAAATAATAATCAAACAAATAATTTTAAAAAATTTATTTAAACTAAAAAAATACAGCCACTGATTTATATTGTACAAATATTCAGACTTATTTACACATACAAATGTACAGATATAACTTTACATTCCAAATATATTTTTTAAACCAAAAATATATATTTCTAGAATATAAATTCCTGCAAAATGCAAATTTGAGATTTTGGGTGGAAATACTGATAAATTATATGCATTATTCTTTTAGTTACAGTATTTATCTATTAGTCCACACTATCATCAATAATTTATGCAACATATTATGTTAATTTTTACTTCATGGCAACATGGTTATTGGAGAGGAGAGAGAGAGGGAGAGAGAAAGAGAGGGTAGGGAGGGGGGAGGGAGGTAGGATTTGAACCCATGTCCACTTGCAAAAACATCAAAATATTTATATTTTGATGCAAATATAAATATAAACACATACAAGTATTCATAAATATATTTAGATATATAAATATATATGTAGATATAAAAACACATATATAAATATATATGTAGATATAAAACACATATATAAATATATATGTAGATATAAAAACATATATAGAAATTGACACACACACACACACACACACACACACACACACACACATATATATATATATTGATATATAATTATATATAAAAATATTTATATAATTATTATATATATATGTTTCTATAATTATATATAAATATTTATAATTATTTATACTTATATATACTTATATATATTTATATATATTTATATTTATATAGTTATGCATAATTTTATACACAAACACACACACACACACACACACACACTTATATTTATGTATACTTATATATGTGTTATCATTTATTTTGAAAATATTTATAAGTATTCCTGTTTGTTGCTGTTTTGATAATGATTATATGATTGAGTGGTTTGTTGTTTGTTTTGTACATGTGTAGTATATTGGTTCAAATCTCATTGTGTCCTTTGTCTTCTATAGTATTATTCAGTTTCTTGCATTCTAAAAATAGTTTCCAAAATTATTAATTTTATTTTATTGTTCAAATTTTGGAGTACAAAATCGGGTTGATAAATTTCAGACATAAAATATATAATTTAGGATGTGCGTAAAATTGAAATTTTTAATTTTAAAAGAAATTATTTTGTGTATAATTGAAATTAAAATTTTTGGTTTTTAAAAATTTTAAAATACAATTCGAAATTAATTTGGACTAAAAATGAAAATAATACAATTGAAAAATTAAAATTTAATTGAAACTAAATTTTAATTTTTAAAAGGAATAAAAAAATATATCTTGGGAAACAAAAATATATAATGTGAATTTTGATGCATTTGATAATAATTTTGAAAGGTCAAATTAAAAAAATTCAACATCTAAAAAAATTAATTAACCAAAATTATGGGTATGAAAAAAAAGTTTTGAAACTAAATTTCACATCTAAGCTCCATTTTGAAACTAAAGAAGCCAGACTAGTTTTAGAGAAAAATATAAAAAAAGTGGTGAACAAGATATATTTATTGATTTATGAACAAATATTTATATAAGATAGAATATTTAAAGATAATTGTACATATTCTAAAAGTAACTTACTTGATTAACAAATTCAAGCAGAAAATTAAGGTGATGAGGTTGTAATTGTGGATCATGATGAGGAGAGATCTTCTTTTCTAAAATGCCCATGCAAGATCATGTTTCCATTAGAAACACCAATCTTGGAACGAAGAAGAGTGAACTGTGACTTGCCAAAAGCTTCTTAAGAACACTGGCAAGTTGATCATGGGAGGGAGATATGAGCAATAGTAAAAGAGCCATTAGAAACTTTATCACTCACAAAATGGTAGCCATGAGCAATATGCTTTATCCGAGAGTGTGATGGGATTGACACATAGATAAATAACACTATGATTGTTACATAGCAGCCATGGAGGCTGAGTTGAATAGACACCAAGTTCACCAAGTAGATTGGTGATTCAAGCTAGTTTGGCAGATGTGGAAGCCACAAAGTAATATTTGGCTTCAATGGAAGACCTTGCTATTATTCTCTACTTTTTGGAGCACCACGAAACAGGGTTTGACCCTAGGAAAATAGCATAAGTAGAGATTGAAGTGTAATCATCATTGCTACATGCCCAATCGGCATCAAAGTAAGCAATGAGGCAGAGATGATGTGTGCTTTAGGTAGCGGAGAAGATGCTTAGCAACAGTTCAGTATGTTTGTGTAGGGGAATGCATGAACAGAGCTAGCTTATAGATGGTGTAGGCAATGTCGAGACGAGAGAGTGAGAAATATTACATACCACCAATCAAGCTGCGATAGTTGGTGGTGTCAGCGACAGGTGTACAATTTGAAATGAGCAAGAAAATAGAAAGCTAATTGGTGTCACGAATTCCTTCATGCATTCCATGTCGAAACAAGTGAGAAGATCTTTATGCTGGGATAGAAATAATCCATGAATGTTGGGTATGACTTCAACTCCCAAAAAATAGCGAAGATAACAAAGATCATTGATGGAGAATCAATTGGAGAGATCCGCATTAATTTTTTTGGATAAAGTTTGAAGAATTCTTTGTAATTAATAAATCACCAACATAACATGAATGTATGTAGTGAGATTTTAGTTAGAATATATAATGAGGAGGTGTCGGTCATGGAGTTGGAAAACCAGGTGCGAGGTGCTTGCGAGAGACCATAAAGAAAATGATGGGGGCAGACAAACATGAATTGGGCGGGCAAGCCAAGTTGACGTTTCAAAGAGAAGCATTCATGAGCATTGTGACCTTTATGTTCACATATTGGCATATCATTGGAGAACATTTGGTGGAGGTGTTTCGATAGTGAGAGTATTTTTTTTGAGATTGATTTCTGTATAGTTGCTTGTTGAAATGAGCAGCATTAGCAATCATAACAATAGAGCTGCCTTCTTCACGCCTATGGAAGGATTCATATTCCACAAGCTTGTCATGAAACTCTTCAAAGCCCATGCTTATGATATTCTCTCATGCTTTGGTTGCATTAGTGAGTTCCTTAAATTTAAGGCAAACTCCATTCAGAAAATGAAGAATGAGAGTGGTGGTTGCTATTGGTGAGCCAGTGATAGCAAATTCATTAGCAATGTTGTGAATGAAGTCAAGATATTCAGTAATATATCTTGTTCCTCATCCTTTAGAGAGTTGAACTATGAGCCTCAATAGTAGTTTTTGATGAACTGATTATTGGTATCACTTGATCAAAGAGAGATGAGAGAATAATATGAAAAAATAGCTCGTCTTGTCTTTGCCATAGACTAAACTCTGGATTGGGAATTTGTTTTCCTTCATTTTTCAACTCATCAAGTGGAAAGGGCTTCGATCCATCAAAATATTTGAGCAGATCATAGTCAAAGAGCAATGAATCAAATTGAGCCTTCCACGAAGGATAATTCTTTGGAGTTAACTTTACATGCAATTGTATTGAGTTGAGAACAATGAGATTGCTTTAGCTAGGAGAGGAAGATTTGATTGTGCTATTTTCTACCATGATAAAAAATGGGAATTATTGAAGCAAAATATAAGTTTAGAATCATTTTAAAAGGCTCGTGGGAGCTCTTCAATTACTCTAATACCATAAAGAAGCAAGATCAGTTCAAGAGAAAAAAAAAGTGGTAAAGGTTTATTGATTTATGAACATATATTTATACAAGATAGAATAAATAAAGACAGTTGTACAAATCCTAAAAGTAAGAGATTTGTTTGACAAATTCAAGGAAAATATTAAGGTGATGAGGTTGTGATTATGGATAGTAATGAGGAGAGATCATCTTTTCTAATAGAAACCCAACATAAAATTATAATCCATTGATGAGAAAATGATGGCCTGCCATGAGACAACACACATTCAAGAAGTTAAAGAAAATAGTTCATAGTTACACTTTGAATATGGTTCTACAATAATTGTTTTCATTTTGAATATAATGGAAGAAATGAGAGTTTATGCTTGATGTGGAATTGGGAAGAAATACATTGGATAAATATAAAAATAGCAAAAAATAATACAAAGAAAAAATTATTATTCATCTAAAGAGTAATATATATATTAAGTGGAAACACAATAAAAAACAAAATTTTCACTCCTATAAAATTTTCACAATAAAAAACAAAATAATCACAAGTCACAAGTGTCTACTACCTTCAAACACTCGCCCAAATCTGAAATACACCTAAAAAATAATTTTAATAATTATTCTTCATACAAGAATAAGAACAATATCACACTCACAGTCACTTTAATCTAAGAACAAGACTTAATGTAATAGAAATAGATATTAAGCTAGAGATTATCTATCTTAGGATTCAAAAGGAAAATGAGTAAGTTCATGTTTGTTTTTTTTGGCAGAACATTGAAAACAAATTACTTTCAGCGTTAAGTCATTATGTATTTTTTTAACTGACTTATCACTTAAAATTTTTAAAAAAAATGCTAAAAGGAAAAAGCCAAAAAATTTAGTTTTTTCTATTCAGAAAAAACTTCTCCCTATTATCTCTAGATCGAAAACCTCCTCCCTCTCTTAATAGAGATAAAATATTAAAAAAATAACAACTTAATACTTTATACTATTAAATACCATTAAGCATTAATCTTAAAAAAAGTTCTGTTCAGCATTAATTAAAAAAAAATAAACACCACCTAAATCTCAAATCATAAAAAAGTCTCCCATCAGCCTCCACATATTTCCAATAAAGGAATGCAACCAAAATTAAAATGGGCTCCTTTGTTTCCACTTGATTTAATTTTAACAATTTAAAAAGGTGGCCATATGATTCTACTTGGCTTAATTTTAATTTTAATTTTTTTTTAAATTTACCTAAAAAATTAATTATATTTTTTCTTTACACTTTGATCATTGTAGTAGCTCTATTTACTATTCTTTTAATGCTAAAAAATCAATTGAAGTTGTGCACAATTTCAATTTGTCTATAGTCATTATCTTCATCATCATGTCCAACAGGTTTTGAGATCTATGAGTATTAATTCTTATGAAGTTTTAGAATTTCATCCTTTTAGAAGTAACAAAATGAAATGAGATCATACATAAATGTACTTAGTTTTGTATTGGATATACTACAACCAAATTATTTCTTTGTTGGTTTTAGTTATGATGATGTACTACACCTTATTAGTAGATAAAGCAACAATCTTTTGTAATTTAGAGATCTAACTAGTTAGTGTATTATCCAATCCGTAATTATGTTAGTAGAAATCTATGTTCTATTAATGTTTCCTGCCATGTCAATGCCTACAAAGCCTTATGGTCTATTATTTTGCTTTATGAAATGCAATACAATGTTGAGTTTGTAGTTCCTCTCAGGTATTTAAAAGTCACCTAAAAACTTTCCAATATTGTTTGTCTGTGTTACTCATGTATCTACTTGCAAATCATGTTGTTGCATTATGTGAGCTTACTCTAGCTCTCTAATTCGTGAATGTTCAATTGATAGGATGAAGTGATTGCCCAAATGGATGCTAATTTTTTATTAATCATGTTGAACCTATCTAACACTTTCTTCATGTTCTCTTCTTGTGACAACTTAAGTCTAATATGATCTTTAGGAATTCTATATCAAAGATTTATTTAAAAACACTCGAACCCTTCATTTCAGAAAGTTTTAACAACTCTATTTCTAGATCATCAATATTCTGCTTGCATTCATTTGTAATCAATATGTCATCAACATAGAGAAATAAAAAAATATAGGAGTCATCAAAATGTTTCACATAATCATAATCATGTGCATAGCATCTCAAGATACTACTATTACACTTAAAATTATTAAACTTCTTTAACTTTGTCTTGTGGCATGCTTGAGAATGTTGCTTTTTGAAGATCGCAAATTGTGTTTTCCTCTCCTTACACTTCAAAACCTCATAGCTATGCTATGAAGATTATGACATCAAGATGGCCATAACATTTCAACATAATAATAATCATGTGCACGCCCATAACTTTATGGCTATGTCATGCATGAGTTTTAAAAGGGGTCATTTCCCATTTGGCTTAATTTTCAACAATTAAAAAAAAAGCAGTCATTTTGATGTCACCTGTCTTAATTTTATTATCATTTTAAAAAGGATTATGTGAGACATGTTGACTTTAAAGACTTTAAGATGCAAGATGAACAAGTGTTATGCTTCTAAAGACTTTAAAGTGTGAGATGCTATATTTTCATCATCTCTATGTTTTTTCCCCTAACACATCTTGTTGAATATCAATTGGACAAGTAAACCATATGTCATCATTTTGGCCTAAACTATGGGTAGTTTTTACTTTTGAGCATGTCACAAACCATGTTGAGGGTAGCACATTGATTTTTTTTTTTTGCTACACAATTTTATCAGAGGATTTTTAAATTATCATTGAATGATTAATTCCATTTACTTGAAAAAAATCTTAAAACTTCTTGGATGTACATTTTACTCTTCAATTATATCTCATAATTTTAATCTTTTTTTTTTACTTTTTCTTTACTATAACTTCAAACTTCTTAAATACTTGAAAAACTTGTGTCTTATAATTCAAGAAATATACTTATTTTTTTTTTTCAAAAATTATCAAAGAAGAGATAAAAAAAATTATTGTTAGCAAAAAATCTAACTTCATTAGTTCACACATAATGTTAAGAGCATAGCAAACATTTATTAAATACTTATCCCAAATTGAAGATATTACTTTTCATATTAACATCATAATAAATAATTATCCAATAAAGTTTCCTTTCATTACTTGTAAGAATAAATGATTATTATTATTATTAATCTTTTTATGATATTTAAAATAACTTCTAGTTAACATAATTATTACAATTAAACAACAAAAGTGTGGATTGTAGAGAAAAATGTGTGGTGTGACTTTTTAATGAATTGCTAAGAATGAATAGAGAAAAATGAGATAACCCCATTTTTCATACAGTGGCATAGCTTGCATGGAAAAGAAAAAGAGAGAGGACAACCCTAAAACTTTCTCCTTATCTTACAATAGATTTTTCGAAAATCTTCTATAAGATTTTAAGAGGTTGTGTCTTGATGTGAAAAAAGTTGTCTAAGCATAATACAAGAAATCATTTTCTATACTTGAGTTTTTAGAAAAATTCTCATATTTTCAAAAATCATTTACAAGAGTATTGCATAAAGACATAAGATATTTTGTAGTATTTTTTGAGGGAACTAACTTATCAAAAAGGGGAATCTCTGTATCCCTTATAGTTTTGACAAAAGTTTTTCTCTTCCCTTATTTTTTTTATCATGTAACATTGGTTTGTCACGTAAAGGTATCAAATGGCAGTTTTGTGCCGGCACATCTCATTTTTTTGGCCAGTTCGGGCTACCATTTCGTGATTGACATGACATAGTGTTTATCATATATTTTGTCGTGCTGACATGGTTTAAAAAAGGGGTAACCTAACACGACTCGTTGGTATGACTTTAGGGCAGGGTCATGCCAAGTTGTGCCAAGTCGAGTCAAGTCTGGCCAAGTTAACTCGAGTCAGGACAGGCTAGCCTAGGTTTAGGCCAGGCTAGCTGGTTTGGTCAATCGGGCCGAGACTGGCCCGCAATGATTATCATGTTAGGTCATGCCATGTCGAGCCTTTCGTGCCAAAAATATTGGCCTGACATTGCCCGAGCCATGGGCTGCTACCCCACGGCACTTTCAGGCATGGTTTTGAATTGTGTCATACCAAGCATGATCGAACCATGTTGTGCCGTAGGCCATGTTCTGGTCGCTTGACCTAGTTGACACCTCTAGATCTGTGTGGTGTTCTTGCGAAGAACATGCAAAGGGTTATGTGGAGGTTCGTGTGATAGTTTGTGAGCTGAAAGTTGTGCTTGGGTACTTAGAAATTTAATTAATCACAAAAGGAGCACTGAATAAACTATCCAAATCAAGAAACATAAATCTCCAAGTTTAATTATAAGTCATGGTTTGTGATTATATTTTATAATTCATTGTATTTGAATGTGTTAGTGTAATGGATATTTAATTTTTTTATTAATTTGGCATATTTTATTTCAATAATTCATCACATATTCAATCAATTCTGGAGGAATAATGTCTGTGTGCGCAATAATATGTTCCACAAAGATTTGATAGAATATACAAACGACATTTTAAGAATTATGCTCAAAATAATACAAAAAATTAGTTTTTTTTTCAGATTGAAAGTATATATTTTCAGTTGATGTGAAATTAAAATTTTAATTTTAAAAGCAATTAAAATAGATAGAATTGTTTTTTTTATATTTTAAGGCTGTGAAAATTTTAAAATTTAATTTAAATTTTTTAAGTTGAGTTAAAATTAAAATTTGTCGCATTTTAATTTAACATCTCACTCAGTTGATAAACTTTTCACCATGATTGTCATTTGCATGATCAGAGTTTACTTAAATCTGTAAAATATTTACTTCGTCAGTATGGCGATTATTCAGTCACCGTTCTGAATATTGTTTTATCTAAATAACTTTGTGCATAATTTTGGTAGCATGTTGTTCTCCATTATTATGATTGAGCTGGCCTGCATCAAATTGTCTAATAATGCTTCAAACATAAATTTGCTCATGGGAATTACCTTATCAACAAGTACTCAACTCTTTTCTACAAATAGCATTGTTTTTGCCTGTCTATATAGATGTGCATTTCAAGCGGAAAGAATATATATATATATATATATATATTATGATTTAGAAAAGTTTTATATGTGACACCAATTCCATTGGGGTTTAGCTAATGTCTTCAAGAAATGGCCAACAACTCTACACCTGTACTTTATATGTGAAGTCGTATATGTCAAATATATGACATATGTATTTTTTTTGTCCCAATAAGAATGAGGTAAAATATTAGACAAGTGATATGAAACTCTTTTTCTTAAATATCAAAACTAGAGTTACTTAGTTATACTAATATTAGATATCTTTCGAATCCCAATAAGACTCGATCACATAATAGAATATGTATTTTTTTTGTGGAAACACTACTATCTCTTGGAGATCTGCTAAACAAACAATGGTGCAACCTTCTACAATCATTTAGAGCTATTAGCAATACGAGGCATGTTGAGAGTTCATGTGGTTAAGATTCATGTTTCAACATATTCGTGACTTTAGTGGTCTTGCTCTCATTTCAATCACCACATCAACATTATATAAAGATAATGTTGCTTGTATTGTACAACTCAAAGGTGGATACATGCATATGCTTCAAAACATATTTGTCCAAAGTTCTTTCACATGAAAATGCTTAAAAACAATGGTCAGATTAATATACAACAAATCATGTCTAGTGACAATCCTATAGATTTTTTCACTAAGGAATTATCTATTATGACCTTCAAGAAATTTGATTGTCAAATTGCAATGAAGAGACTTCAAGATCTCCAAACTGAGATATTAAGACATTAGTGGGAGTCTTGAATATTCATGATATATACTACTTTTTTGCCATGGGATTTTGTCCCATTGGGGTTTTTCGTAGTAAAGTTCTAATGAGGCAGTTATTTTTTTCAAAGTACACGTAGTCTTTTCTTACACTAATTTTGTGTCCTACTAGTTTTTTCCTAGTAAGTTTTTTAATGATGCATCTTCTTTGATATTATGAGCATTCAAGGGGGGAGTGTTATAAATACTTTGTAATGAATAATCATTATTTATGAAAGTCCATTGGATTTATCATTGTGACTTTTGACTTTTTCATTATAACTTTCAGCATTCTTATAAGCATTTAAATAGGCATGATCATAGTGAAATATACTAATAGCTATTTTTTTCTCTTTATTTCTTTTTATTTCTTTACTACATACTTATAATTTATATATATCATGACTTTTTTGACATACTTTTGATTTGTTGCATGTGGCTTAATGGTATTGGGTTATTTTTGATGAAAATATAATGATTTTTTATCATTGTATTTTCATAAAAAATACAGTCTTTTTCTTCCTCTTTCTCACTATAATGAATGACCATTTTTAAAACCATGGTTTTTGTCTCTCCATTTATGAAAATACTATGAATATATATATATATATATATGTATGTATGTATGTATGTATGTATATGTATGTATTCGCCATACTTTTTATTTGTTGCATGAAGCTTAATGGTATTGGGTTTTTTTGATTAAAAATGATGTGAGTTGAATCTCATTTTCACCTTTGACATTTTTTTCATGAGTTATATTATTAATAATTTTTTTCCTTCTTTTAATGGCTGACGTGTTAGTTGATGGCAAAAATGGGTTTCCAATTTTAAGTGCATCAAAACATAATTTTTATGTTTTAATCTACTTTCTTTTACTTTTTTTTAAAAAGTCATTTTATTTGATTATTTTGTGTTTGATATACCAAAACACAAATCCCCTCAATTTTTACACATATTCATTATAAGTTATATAATATTTTTTATTTTATTGTGATATTTGATGTATTAACACTTAGATCTCTCATTTTATTAATAAAATAAATCAGTCATCCTTAAATTTTACTACCTAATTCTTATTAAAAATTTAACATTCACCCCCATCTCAAGCAAAATTTTATGTATTATAAATTATAATATTTATCATATTCATAGTAATCATGGTAAATGAAAAGAAAAATAACATGTTAAATTAATATATATATTATTAACTCAAATACAATTTCTTAAATAATTATTCTCATTGTCTGACACTACTTTTTATAATTAGCGTTAATATAATATCTGAAATATTTATTGATATTATTGGGCTTTTCAAGTTTCATGTGAATATTTGATTTTCTATATTTTAAGTTTTCTTAATCTAGTGTTATTATCATTGAAGCCTCAAGGTTGTAGATTAATTATCCTCATCGTTTCACTTAGAAGAGTAACTACCGTAGTCTGAACTTATTCCCCATAAAAGTATGATTCAATCAATCTACTAATTGGATTACTCGTGTTGTGAGTTTCTTTTATTTTAACTTTATGTAAAAATTTTAATTTTTTTGTTGAAGAAAATAGTATGGAGCTCGAATACTAAACATAGTTTGGTAATATTTCTCATACTAAAAATGAAGTTAATTAATTTATTTGTGATTTAAATCTTTAAATTTTTTGTCAAACCACTACTAAACATAGCGAATCAAATGATATTTTTGGTTTTCAAAAAAATATATTTTCTATCTTTTAAGTTAATATTTTATTTTAATTTTAATTGAAAAATATGACAAAATTCAATTTGAACTCAAAATAAAATATGAATTAATTTTAAAATTTTCACAACATAAAAAATATAAAATTTCAATTTCACATGGACTGAAATTATAATTTGCAATCAGAAAAATTATATATATATATATATTAAATTCTCAAAATTAATTTCCCGAATTATTTTGAGCATTATCCTCAGAATTCTATTTGTGTATTATGTCAAATCTTTGTTAAATATATTCTTGTACACGTTGACATTATTCTGCCTAAAATTGATTGAATACTTTGAGGAAATCATGAATAAAAATATATTAAATTAAATATAAAAATAAATATCCATTACACTCACACATTCACATAAAATGAAATATAAAATATAGTCAAAAATATATGATTTGTAATTAAACTTTAAGATTTATATTTCTGGATCCGGGAAGGTTTTTCATTGTTTCTTTTATGATATGGTAAATTTCTGAACACACAAGCACAACTTCTACCACATAGACAACCACATGAATTTATGCATGATCCTCTGCACATTCTCCAAAAGAACAGCACATATACCAATGTTACGAGTTAAGAAAAATGAGTGAAGAGAAAAATCTTTGTCAAAACCATAAGGGTTACAAAGATCCTTCTCTTTCTAATAGGTTAGTTCTCCCTAGAAACACCCTTGCAGCATATGAAGATTTTATAAAAAACATTTCTTCTTTATGCAACATTCCTACAAAAGATTTTCAAAATTTTCATATTTTTAACAAAAACTCAATTATAGAGAAGGTTTTCTTGTCTCATGGGGCATACATCATTTTTTTACCACCTCTCAAAAACTTACAGAATGTTTTCGAAAAAAAACTTCTATAAGGTAAGGGAGAGAGTTTCAGGGTTGTCCTTAATCTTTTTCTTTTCTATGTAGCTAATGCCACTCTATGAGAAACAAGATAGCCTATCTTAAAAATAAGGTTATCCTATTTTTCTCTCTTATCGCACATCAATCCATTAATAAGCTACCCAACACACTTTTTTAAATTATTTCCCAATAATGTTTTTATATCTATAACATTTTACCTAAAAATTGATAATCATCCTATTTTAATGTGAGCACTCTATGATCCACATTAAAAAAGTTTGATTTTATTTAAATAAAATATACATATGCAAAACAAAAGTCACATATATGCACATTATTAAATTTAAACTAAACCAAACTAAATCAATTTTTTGAGTCGATTTAATTCTCTTGGTTTGCACATCACGTGCATACGTAACACTTTCATTGTTTGAAATAATTATGTTAACTAAAAAATCTAGATTACTTCATTTGTATGATATGTTGCATGCCAAGAACTCTGGGCGATGAGAATTCAACTCCGATTAAATGAAGATTCAAATTTCAATAGCTTCTGCAATTTGAATGTCTCTTTACTGGCTTATGTAATTGCAATATGCTCTATCTCTATGATAAAATTAGACATGATAGATTGTAGTTTTGAAACTCAACTTACAACTTCTCTAGCAAGAGTGAAAACATTGCTTACAGTAGACTTTCTATTATCAATATCACTAGCATATTCTAAATTAATATGACATCTAATAATAAGGTTCAAATCTCTATAATATAATGCAACATTTGAAGTTCATTTAATATGTTTGGGAATCCTTTTCATAGTACTTCAATAAAATCTACCAAGATTTGTCATGAATCACCTAACCACTTCAATGCTAGTGTAATGTTTGGTCATGTACAAATCATAGCGAACATCAAACTTCCCACTACTGATGCATAAAATACTTGAAATATTTCCTTCTTTTCTTTTGTGATAGGACATACTTGAGAATAACTTGAAATTAATAGGAAGTAAGATAAAAATTGGCTTATTATTTTGTATATTAAAGTTTCGTAATATCTTATTAAGATAATTTTCTCGAGAGAGCCAAAAGTTTTAGTTATTTCTATCTTGGTAAATCTGCATCCCTATAATCATATTTGTTAGTCCTAAGTCAATTATTTTGAACTTCCTAGCTAATCATGCCTTCTATTCTTGGATTTGATATCTATTGAGGTATGCAACCAACATGTATTTCATGTACAATAATAAAATAATGAAGTTATTTTCATCATCAAACCTTTTGTAGTATGTACAAAAGTATGAACTGGGTCTATCGTATTTAAGGTTAATAATGAAGAATTCAAATTTCTTATACAAACACCTTGAAGGCTATTTGGGATAGTATAGAGATTTTGTTAAACCTTCAAACTAATTTTTCCTTGCTTGTATTAGCAAAACCTTCTATCTAGAGCATATAAATTTCTTATTCAAGTTATCCATTAAGAATAATAGTTTTGATATTCAATTTCTCCAAATATAAATCAAATATAACTCATAAAGTCATCACAACTTTGATTGTTATAAGATAAATCACAAGGGAAAAAATCTCATGGAAGTTGATGCATTCTTTCTAAACATATTCTGTTTCCACCAATATTAAATGATATTATTTACCCGATCATTGCTATCCTACTTGGTCTTGTAGAATTATTTATTAACGATACCTTTCTTCAATGTGGTAATAGTATTAGCTTCCAAGTCTAGTTCTTTTATAGAGCTTTAATTTCTTTATCTATCACTATCATGCATAGAGATGCATCTGAGCTACAAGTAATTTCATGAAATATTAATGACTATTCATCCTCTATTAGAAAATAATATGAAATATTACTCTTTGTAATATACTTTGAGTACCAAGCTGGCAGTCTTCAATCAAAAGTTTGCTACTTAATGTTTAAAGTCTCATACTAGACTTGTTCTTATACCTCATATTCTGGTGCTACTTCCATTAATGCTAGAGTTTCTCGTGTGAGATTAATTTTTTCTTGTATAGTAGTAATATCTGAAACTTCTTTCAATGTACTATCATTTGTATTCATTATTTATGGTTGTGTTTTTACAAAAATTATATCTCTACTAATAATTATCTTGTGGGTAGTGGGATTACATAATTTCTAGATTTCTAATCAAGCTTTATTCTTTCTTGAGTGTTATACATTATATAAGTAGGACATTCAAAAAAGTATAAAATTAAGTAATCTTACCATTCCACATCTCAATCTACTTCTTTAAATCATTTGTAGTTGATGGTGATGAATTTATCATATAACATGTGTGGTATTGGCTATTATCACCCAAAAAGAGTTGAGTAGATTTATAGTCCTTTAATCACTCTCATCTATTCTATAAGAGTTTTATTCATTTGTTCAACCATTCTATGTGATAATGAACTGCTATTCGATACCTTTCAACTTATAAATATAAGAAACTCACTACCTCTATACTTTCTTCTATTTCTATCCTCAAACACTTATCATTTCTTAAATTCAAGTTTTATCCATGCTTTGAAGTTTTTAAAAACTAGAAATGCATCCATCTTCTTCTTGATTGTATATCAAAAGAATGGTGATGACAAAAAATTAATTATAAAATTGATATTATTTATAAGTTTTTCCAATGGTTCATTTCATATCTTTTAGTTTGATGGAGAAGTGCCACTTGAAAATTTTAGAAAACACAAAAGTTGTGACTATTTGTTAAAGAATGCAACATAGACACAGATATATATTAATAATACCTTTCGCATGCCGTGCAATGATGAGGACAAGCAGAAACACAAAATCAAATTTTGTTTCTGATGCATTTCAAAATATTCTTTTATTTAAAAAAACAGTTATTTAACACCAAAATGTTAATGTGAGTACGTTCTCATAACTAAGCAATATATTAAATTATAAATATATAATTTTTCACAAAGACATGGACCCCAACCCTAGTGGGAATAACAACTAGCCGCAACAATGCTGCTTTTTGTTGATCAATGTATAGAAACTAGTTAAATTTTTTTTAAAAAAAATTTGATTCAAAATTCAAATTAAAAAAATATATATAACAAAGGAAATATTCATTGTTGTTTAAATAAACTTGTCATCCTTAGATATTTGAAAGAAATTGGCATCAAAAATTTATCTTTTGCCCCTTAGCACCATAATTTAGTGTATCATAAATGATATGATTCATTTTCTATAATCGTGACAAATGAAAATAAAAATAACCCTTTAAACCTAAATTTATTAACACTAATATAATGTCTTTAATAATTATCTTCATTGTATTGCACTATATCTTAGAAATAACTTTAACATAATATCGGAAATATTTATTAATATTCATTTCATGTGAATATTTGTTCTTATGTATTTTAAGCTTTTTAATTCAATATTATTATCATTAAGACTTAGAGATAAGAGCGTGACTATGCTCATCACTACACTAAGAAGAATAACAGTGGGGATTGAGCATGGCTATCCCACATGGAAGCAATGATCGAACTTCTCACTGAACGAATTATTCATGTTGTGGTTGTGGGTTTCTATTATTTTAAGTTTGTGAGAATATAATGAAGTTTCTGGCAGGAGAAAATAGCATGGAGCCCAATACTAAGTACAATTTCGGAAATACTTCTCATATTGACAAATAAGTTAATTAATTTTGGAATAATTATGTTTTGTTACACTCCCTATGAAATAATAAAAAAAACATGGTTTTTAATATTTTAAAAGTGTACCAAACTATTAACTATTTGATTTTTTGTGTATTGAATATAGTAATCCAAAATATCTTGAGCTCTAATAGGAGCTCCAGATGCATAGCATGGAGCTCCTGTTCAAGCCCCATTGAGCTATAGGAGCTCGACGAGCTCCATGGAGCTCACCCAATAGCTATAAGAGATCAATCAGGCTTCAAGAACTATTGAAGCTCCCATCTATCAATTATTGTGTACAACTATTGTATAGGTGTAACACCACGTACAAAATATTTTCCACCATATTTAGAGTTTTGTAGTACAGTTGTAATATAATATTGTATTCTATATAAACCTTGTATGTGATGATGAATTCATTGAAAAAAAGAAGAATTTCCAAAATTTTCATCTTTTTTCTTATTTCATTTTAGTGTTTCCATCTTTTCTATTCTCTCATTTTAGTTAGTATTAGAGTGATTGATCCTACTTACCTACCCTCTAAATAAGCCTATTGTGTGCTCATTATTATGAACATATTGCTCCATGTATTATACGCTGTTTGATTCCTCAACATCTGAAGATCTTGTTGTTCCGTTGACAATGAGCGTGATGGTGGCATCACAACCAATGTCGATTCCGGGTGGGATCAAGTTGAAAGGCTCCAACCTTGATGTTTGGTCATAACCCGTGACTATGTTCATTATTGGCAGAGCCAGAGGCAAGAAAGGAAATCTTACCAGTACCACTCCACAACCTGATGTAGGTGCTGCAATCTACGATAAATGAGTTATGGATAATGCTTTTGTGAAAGGATAGCTTATCAATTCTATGGAAACTGATGTCATGATGTATTCATTCAACTATCGACTACAAAAGATGTTTGGGATACTGTTTCTCACACTTTCTATGAGGGTAATGATAAATCAATAATTTATGATTTATCTCGAAAGTTATGGCAACAAAACAGGTAGTAAGGCCGGTTTCAACATATTTTTCTGATCTGAAATTTATTTGACAGGAACTTGCTCATTGAAAACCCATCCCTTTTACACAGACAAAGTTATCAAGGTATGAACAATAGAGATCGAAGAAGAACATGTTTATTTATTCCTTGCTGGTCTAGATGATATATATGATTCCATTTGAGGTGAAATTCTCGCACTAATCCAATTCTTAATACCGAAAACTTTCTTTCCAATTTTTGACATGAAGAACAATGTCGAAATATTATGCTAAATCAGGAAGATATATCTCAAGTTGCTATGGCAGCTAAGAAATTTGTTCCATTTTCTTTTTCTCAACATAGTTCAATAATAGTTGGTAGATGATGTTCTCATTGCAAAAGTGATAAGCATCTTAGGATTCGTGTTTCAAGAAAAATGGGTATCCAAAATGGAGGCATGATCATAAAGAATTGTTGAGGGCCATAAGCAAAGGAAAAGTAGCTTTGTGTACATCGACACCATCCTTTATATTGGTGGCATATCTAAAAAGGCCACAAACTTTATAGTAGACTCCACTCTTCTGTAACAGTCAGGTAATAGAGGTAAAATATTAATTGCTACTGATGCAATAGGGGATCATGGATGGATTCTTGATTCCAGTGCCACAAATCATATGACTTTTGATGCATCTATTTTATGTGATCATTGTTTGCCTAAATATTCCTCTCTGGCCAATGCTAATGGTGTTTTGTATCCTATTACTAGAGCTGTAAGATTTGATCTAACTCCGTCTTTATCATTGGAACACACTTTGTTGATACCTACCCTCTTTAATAATTTATTATCTATACCACAAGTAACTTCACAAATAAATTGTCTAGCATTAATCTTTCCCAATTTCTATATTTTTTAGGATATCAGCAACAGGGAGATCATTGGGCGTGATACTAAGAGAGGGGATTTGTACTATGTTGATAATGTTTGTGCAAGTCATTTTTTATCTGAACAAGGTTCTCATATTGAAGAAGATCAAATTTGGTTATGGCATCGACGATTGAGTCATGTCTCTTTTGGGTACTTAGCGCATTTGTTTTCTGATTTATCTTATAAAGGTAAACCTTTAGATTTCCAATGTAAAACGTATATTTTGACAAAAAGTCATTTTGTTCCTTATCTGCCTAGTTCTAGCCAATAATTTTTTCCTTTCTCATTGGTTCATTCAAATGTTTGGGGACCAGCTCCAATTACAACAACTTCTAGATTTTGATTGTTTGTTATATTTGTTGGTGATTGCACCCACATGACTTGGACTTTATTTACTAAAAAAAATAAAAGTGAAGTAGTTGAACATTTTCTCACTTTTCACAATACGATGAAGACACAATTTTTGGCTACGTTACAAGTATTTTGTCCGGATAATGGTGTAGAATATGTTAACAAATATTTGCAATGATATTTTTAAAGAGCATGGAATTCTTAATGAGACAACTTGTCTTGATACCCCACAAAAAAATAGTTAGGATGAAAGGAAAAATAGATAGATAATTGAGATTACACGAGCCAGTTTGAAAGGTGCAAATATGAAACCCCATTGGTGGGAAGAAGCATTCACTATTGTTGTTTATCTCCTCAACCATGTATCGACAATTGTTATGAACTTCCAAATACCATCAGATAAACTTTCAACGTACATGGATATACCTTCTCATCTTATTATTCCTCCTAGTATTTTTGGATATGTAGCATTTGTAAATTTACAAAAATATTTGCGTATTAAGCTTGATCCATGTGCCTTGAAGTGTGACTTCATGGGTTATCATCTATTTCAAAAAAGATATCACTTGTTATCACCCTACTACCCAAAAATTTTATGTTTCCATGAATGTTACATTCTTTGAACACAAGATGTTTTATGCTTCGTCCATATTACATTCACATGTTTCTAGGGAGAGTCACGGTATTAAAGAAGTGAATTGGCATAAATTATTTCCAGATAATATGGTGGTGGTAAAGATTGATTCTACTGGTACTCTTGAAAAATTACTTGAAGTTGCTGTTGATTCTAGGGAAATCATTCCAGTAGAATCAAAATCAATACAAATTATGGAGCCTAGCTAGAATAGTGATGTTATTGGTGCTACTAATGAAGTCTATCTCTCATCATCAATAGTGCCCATGTCCAATCCTCCTCAAACTGATATTTCTGAGGTAAGTAGAAAAACTATGATAACTACTAACACTATTTCTAAGTCCAGTGATTGCAACAGATATCAGCTACCACCACGGAGTAATGGAGTGCCAGTAGAGAGATTTTCGCCTAAACCTATAAATAAACCCACATATCTATACTATACAAGTCTTATTGTCATTGACTACAAATCTTGATTGGCATTTACAATAATATGTTAAGAATACTTTTCTTCATGGAGATCTAAAAGAAAAATATGTCATTGACTCTAGGATATGATGCACCTCATACTTCGAGTAGTGTGGTGGTGTGTAGGTTGAAAAAGGCTTTATATGGCTTAAAGCAGTCTTCACATGCCTAGTTTGGTAGATTTCTATTTACAATGAAAAAGTATGGATATAAATAGAGAGATAGATATCATACTTTGTTCTTGAAGAAAGTGAGTAATAAAATCAAAATTCTTATTATATAAGTGGATAATATGATAGTGATAAGGAATGATCTCACAGAGACGAGTAATCTGAAGGAAATTCTGAGTTCGACATGAAGGATTTGGGCAGAATGAAGTACTTCTTAGCTATTGAGGTTAACCATTCCAAACAAGATATCTTTGTCACAACATAAATATGTGCTCGAATTGCTAAAACAGACATTGATGCTTGGTTTAGAGCCAATCAAGTCTTCAATTGAGCATAACCACAGCTTGTAGGAAAGCCCTAACCAAAATCCAATTAACAAATGGCAATACCAAAGGTTATTTGGATGCTTGATTTGTCTCATATTATGCTTGATATTGCATATGCTGTAAATGTGATTAGTAGATTCGTGCACAATCCAAGTAAGCAACATATGGATGAAGTTGCAAGGATATTGAGGTATTTGGGGTCAGCTCCAGGAAAGGGTCTCTTGCTTTCAAATTCAGATTGGGCTGAAAAAGGAGATAGAAGATCAACATCTGGTTATCTAACCTTTATTGGAGGTGGTAATCTTGTCACTTGTAAGAGCAAGAAATAAAAGGTTATTTTTCTCAAGCACAAAGGCAGAGTATCAAGCAATAGTGAAAGGCATTTGTGATTTACTTTGGCTGAAAAGGCATATTGGGGAGTTAGGTTTCCCTTGTGAAAAGCCAATAAAATTATTGTGATAATCAATCAGAAATTAAGATTGCTAAGAAACTAGTACAACACAAACAAGGCATGTGGAAATTTGTAGAACTATATCTATGAGAAGTTAGAGATGAATAAAATTGAAGTGACATGTTGGTGCTTGGTGGGATTCATAGTTAGTGTGGGGGCAAAAGTCAGGGCAAAGGAGAGGGTGAGTTTTTTTTATAATAAAATCAGGTTGGCCATGTTAAATTATTTTAAAGAGAAGCAAATATATTTCTCCCATTAACTCATGATTAAAATATATAATAATAAAAATTCTAGTTAATATTTTATTTTAATTAATTTTAAAATTCCATAAAAAATATAAAAAAAATCTAATTTAAGTCGTTATGAACTTTAAATTATAATTACAGATTATATATATTAAACCCAAATATATATTTATAATGAATTCTCGACTAATTTAAATAATATTTATTTTATTTTAACTATAACACTTTGCACCAATTATAATAAAACCAGGTTGCTTGTTTCAAATATTTTAAAGAATATTTTTGCAAATAAATACTCAAGCATAATATTAATTTTAATTTATATTTTATAATTGACTAAATATTGTAAGTAATTTAGTCTAAATACTGAAACAAAATCAGAGGCATAAAATATAGATAAAAATCGCTATTCTTTAGGCATAGAATTTCAACCTAATATCTATATTTATATATAGATTTCTAAATATACATTTATTTGTGCAAATCTCTTGCAAGAAATTTTAAAAGCAAATTTAGACGCATTAAAAAGTAATGTTTGTTTAAGAGATAATCGAGATGAATAAAATATAAAGTGAGAAAGCCTTTAAAACGTAAAATTTGACAAGTTAATTCTCAAGAATTGAGGAATTGTGAAGTAGATATTTATACATAAAATAAAGTTTATAACTCACAAAGAAGACATGCCATCTACATCATGGAATGGATGAAAAGGTATACATCTTAAAAATTACAAGACTTTTGTGAAGTCTACAGACATATTTAATGTGCTTTTATAAGAAAAAAAAATTTATTAAAGCACAACAATATTTACGGGAGCACAATGACATAACCTAAAACAATTTAAACTTTAAGGTATGCATCTTAATAATTATTTTGATGTAAATAACTCCCAAAATTAATATTTATCATCTTTAATACAATATCTTAAATAATCATCTCTATTTCCTAACATTGCTTTTCATTATTAACATTAATACATTGTCTGAAATATTTATTAATATTTATGCATCTTTAATGTGAATATTTGTTTTTATGATATTTTAAATTTTTTAACTCAATTTTATTTCATTGGATCTCAGCATCTCTGAGGTCGAAGTAGGGCTATCCCCGTATTTGCAATTAGAGATGTAGTTAGTTGCAATAGAGCTCATACTCCTAATAAAGTAAGATTTTTTTGGTAATAACAATTAATTTTTTGGCTTTATTGATGCTTTCTTTGAGAAAACCATTATTATATTTCTAGAAGTAGAAGATATAAGTTTTTCAAGTAGAACTCAACATGGTATAGGGCATGCTCAATAGTAAAAAGTACTCATACTTTATGCCAAAACAATGTCATATGGTTTATTTGTCCAATTGATATTCAACAAGAAATATTTGGAGGTAAACATAGAGGAAGAAAGTATGATATCTCACACTTTAGCAGCCTTTAGAAGCATATCATTTGTTCATATAATAGAAAACAAAATAAAATTAGAATTTCATTTTCATTGGTTGATACAAATTTGAACAAGCTAAACAAATAGGATAATAAATGATTATAATTAGTTGAGATGTGGTTTTTTTTTTAATTTGAAGATTAGCTAATTCAAATAGAATATTATAGAGAAATAATACAAGAGCAAGTGACTCCCCATACTTCACCAACATCAACTGGTGTGCTATCCAAAAGTTATAAGATATGAAAAAAATGAATATATCTGATATACAAAAAAATCAAGTCTATAAAGAAGAATAACACACTGAAACTTGTTTCACTTCCCAATAAATACAACATAAGGCTATATGCGAAATGTTATAGTCAAAACGTTGAAATTGACAATGATAGATATTTATTTTTGTTGCTTGATAAAAACTATAAGATTGATTATTTCTTTAATAGTTAAAAAATATGGAAGATATATTAAAAACTAACTTGTAGATATACTTAGCACAAACCACCATAATGTAATTCTATAGATTGATTAAATGAATCACTTCTCCATCTGAAGGATTCATTTGAGAATGAATTGGTTTAGAATTACATGATAATTTATACTTAGCTATAAATAATATCTTTTCTTTCTGAGTTACTATTAATAATTATAGGACTAATGACGAGTCATCAATTTAATATTGTCTAGCACACTCACTACCTAAATAGCAAGATTAGTAGGAATTGGTCTGTCTAAACAAATAGTGAGCAATGGATGTCCTTCCATCAAGGCATAATATATCGTGTGTCAGACTGATGACAAATTTGTTATAGAATTGTTTGTGGGAATCAATTATCCTAATTGAATTCATTCTAATAAAGTTCTTTATAAAAACTTTTTTAGGAAAATATCTTTCAACCTACATGTCATTATTCTCAAAAAGAATAAACTAGATTAAACCAATTACATTGATTGGAAGAGAAATCTTGATATTATCCTAATTACTTAGAACAAAAATTTTATATTGACAGATCTATGCCGAGATAAACCTCTACAAGGGTAGACTGTGACTGACAGATGAGGAAGCCAAACTTATGAGAAATGGGTAAAAGTAGATAAGATATCTAGATATTCTATATTGACTTACATGTCAAACATACTACAACATCAATAGTCCATAAAAACTATCTATGGCATAATTTCTAATATCAAAGAAATATTTAAGAATCAAACTCGTTCTACGAGGTAAAAAGCTATGGATGATCTAATGAACATTATAATTACTAAAAACACCCCTATGAGAGATCATGTTCCCAAGATGTGGTATTCTAAATGAACTAGAGATTCTTGGAGTTGAGATTGATGTTGACTCTTAGATTGATATTATTATTTAATCTCTACTTGACTCCTATAAGTAATTCTATATAAATTTCAACAAAAAGATACCTGATTGAAATTTAGCACAATTTCTTAAGAAATTAGTCTCAACTGAAAGTATTATTAGAATGGTATCTGGAGGATTTGTAGCTAAAAAGGCTTTTTATAAATCGAAAGGAAAGAAAAATAAGAAATTTTAGAGGTATGCTCAAATCATATCAACTGCTCCTAAGATTCATGTGAGAGTCAAAAAGTCGAGAAAAAATAATCGGGACACTTGAAGAAATAGTGTCTAATTTTTCTCACCAAATAAACAATTAGGGTAAGCCTCAATTATTATTTGTTGAAATATATTTAGTGGTGGTATCTATGGATACCTAGTGTGTAGACATGGTTGCCACTAATCATGTCTACAATTATTAGTAGTGATTCAGGAAAACTAGACAACTAAGTAATGACGAGATTAATCTTCACTAAAAATATACAACCAAGAGGAGTGTCTCATCATTGTAGGATAGTTATTTATCAACTGACATGGTATATACTATTGAGAGAGTCTTGTGATAGAATCCCTAATGAGCTAGATATTGATCCTAGAAACTATGATGAAACACTTCAAGATAAAGTTGTAGAATGCTAGAAAAGGGTAATGGAATCATAAATACAATAAATGCAATCTAATCATCTCTAAGATCCTGTAGAACCACTTGAGGGGAAAACCCCATAAAATAAAGGTGGATCTATAAAAAAAATAAAGGGATAGGTGGTAATGTTATCACTTCTAAGGATAGATCTATAGCTAAATGTTTTAATCAAAAAAAAAAGAATCAATTATGAGGAAATCTTTTCACCGGTAGTCATGCTGAAGTCAATCTAGATTCTTTTGTCTATAGCAACTCATTATGAATATGATTTTAGTAAATGGATCTAATGACTATATTTTTAAATGAACATCTCAAAGAATATATCTATATAATGTAGCCAACTAGTTTCATATAGGAAGTCCAAAAATGCATATTATGTAATTTGAACAAGTTTATTTATAGACTAGAATAAAAATCTATATTTTAGAATACTCATTTTGATCAAGTCATTAAGTATTATGATTTTGATAAATATCAAGATGAGTATTATGTATATATAAAAAGAGTGGATAAAAATGTGGAATTCTATTTTTTTGATAAATAATAATAAAAATGTTGCATTCTAGATATTGTACGTTGATGATATTTTGTGCAATGATAATGATTTGAGCTCTATATTTTTAATTATGGTCTAGTTATCCAATCAATCTGAATATGAAATATTTAAGAGAAACTAATAATATTCTTAGAATCAAACTTTTGTGAGATTGTAAGTGCAGAATGTTGTAATTTTTTCAAACTATTTATATTAATCAGATATTAACTAGAATAAGCATGTAAGATTCTAAGAAAGATTTTCTCCTTTTTAGACATGTAATCGCTCTATCCAAGAAATAGTGTCCCAAAACACCAAAAAAGGTTGAGAAAATAGATTCAATTATTTATGCATCTATAGTAGGAAGCCTCATGTATGCAATGTTTTGCACTATACATAATATCTTTTATGTTATTGGCATGGTAAGCAGATATCAACCTTACCCAAGACAAGAGCTTTGGAAAGCATTTAAACACGAAATCAAATACCTTAAAAGGATTAGAGATTATGTGTTAGAATACCAAGATGACAATCTTATACCTATATTGTATACCCAATTCATATGATCAACTCATCATCAATCTAATAAATAATATATTTATAAATTATCTGGTCTTTAATGACATTGCAGCTACTATCTTAGAAGAAGGAAGAAAATGCAAAAAAAAAATAGAGGATAGGCATACAAGTACACAACAAGTTGAAACTTTGTTTGTGATACGATGCAGATCAAAAGAGTTTGATCCCGATGAGAGTTAGAATTATGATAGATAAAAATCAAAAAGTAAGAAAAATATTGCATGCTACGGTTATGGTAAGAAATAATATGTTAAAAGATAATATTTGAATAAAAAAAATATTTGGGATGATGAGTGATCAAATACTTAAGCAAATATTGCAAGTATCTATAATGATGGAAACATCCTAAGCAATAAGGCAACAATAATGGTTAAACTAGAAATTAGTTTGGTAATATATAGTTATTAGACTTGGGAGCTTCATGGTACATTACATCTCAAAAAGAATGATTCCATAAATATGAACTAATCTTAATAGATTCTATACAAATGAGTGAAGATCATCTTTTAAAAATTATTAATATTGGTACTATCAAAATAAAAATATTTAATTATATGGTTTGAATCATTTAAAAGGTACGATATGAAAAGGAGTTGAAGAAAAATATATTATCATTAGTACAAGTAGATATTCTTGGATATAAGACCCATGTTGAGAATGAAATGATAAAGATTGTGAGAGGTACACTTGTGATTATGAATGAATAAAATATCATAGCAAAACTAGTCATGCTTAAAGGGAAAACAATATAAGAAGCTAATACATGTGTAGCATCAATTAACAAATAAGACGTGTCAATTTTGATGTGACATCTAAAACTAGGCCACATGTCAGAAAAAAGTTTAAAGATTCTCTCAAATGAAAAATTACTTCTAAGGCTCAAATTTGTAGATCTAGCTTTTTATGAGTATTGTGTTACAAGTAAGTGGCATAGATTAGAGTTCGGTAGATCAGTTTCTAGGAGTAATTTTATTCTAGGCATGATTTATTCTAATGAATGGGAATCACTAGAAATGGCTCACGGAGGAGCAAAATACTTTGTTTGTTTTATTGATGACCACTCGAGGAGATGTTGATTGTATCCAATGAAAAAGAAGGTGGATGCATTTTTAGTTTTTAAAGACTTCAAAACATGGATGGAACATAAATCCAAGAAAATGATTAAGTATTTGAGGATAGATAATGGAAGATAGGTATACAAATAGTGAGTTTCTTGATTTTTTGTAAGTATGAAAGTATCAAATAGCAATTCACAATCACATATATGACACAAAAAAATTAGAGTGACTAAATAAATGAACAAAATATTTTTGGAACAGATAAGAGCGATGTTTAGGACTACAAATTTTACTAAACTTTTATTTGGGCCGAAGTAGCCAATACCACATGTTATGTGATAAAGTGGTTGCCATCAATTATAATTGATTTAAAGATTTAGATTGAGATGTTGATTAGTAAGTTAGTAGATTTCTTTAATTTTACACTTTTTTGGAAGTTCTACTATTATAATATATAACACTCAAGAAAGAATAAAGTTAGATTAGAAATCCAAAAAATATATATTCTTCGGATATGCTGAAAGAGTAAAGGGGTATCACCCATGAAATCCCACTATCCACAGGGCAATTATTAGTAGAGTTGTAATCTTTATAGAAACTCAACTATAAAGAATAAATAAAAATGATAGTATGTTGAAAGAAGTTTCAGAGACTATAACTATACAAGTGAAAATTAATCTAACACAAGAAACTCTAGCATTTATGTAGGAAGCACAAGAGAACGAGGTACCAGAATAAGTCGAGGATGAGGATTCAAATGTTAGTCGGCCAACTCATGAAAGAACGCTGCTAGTTTGGCACTTTTGATATGTTAACGATGAATAATATGGTATGTTTTCTTCTAATAGAGGAAGAAGAAGCATTAACATTTTATGAAATCACTTGTAACTCAAATACATGCCTATGGATGATAGCAATGGAAAAAAAATTTAAGTTCTACATAAGAACTAGACTTGGAAGCTAGTATTATTACCACATAAAATAAAATATGTTGCTAATAAATAAGTCTACAAGATATAGTATGATAGCAATGATCAAGTAGAATGAAATCATGCAAGATTGATGATAAAAAGATATACTTATAAAGAAGACATCAACTTCAATGTGATTTTCTTCTCGGTAGTTCATCTTACAGCAATTAAAATAGTAATAACTTTTTGTAATATATTTGATTTACATTTAAAGTAGTTTAATGTCAAAACTATATTTCTTCTAGAAAACTTGATAAAAGAAATTTATATGCTCTAGTTAGAAAGTTTTACTAAAATAAGCAAGGAGAACTTGGTTTGTTGGTTGAACAAATATTTATATGATCCCAAATAGCCATCAAGGTGTTAGTATAATAGATTTGATTCCTTCATCATTAGCCTTGAATAAAATAGATTCAATTCAGACTTTTATAAATACTACAAAAGGTTTGAGGATAATAATATCTTCATCATTCTATTATTATATGTGAATTACATATTAATAGCATGCCTTAATAGATGTCAAATCCAAGAAATGAAGGCACAAATGGCTATGAAGTTTGATATGAATGACTTGGGACTAGAAAAAAATATTCTTGAGAAGCAGGTTTACCAAGATAAAAACAATAAGAAGATTTGACTCTCTCAATAAAATTATCTTAACAAGATCTTATGAAACATAAATATGCAATGTAATAAGCCAATTTTTATCTTACTGTTTATTAATTTGAAATTATCCACAAGTATGTCCTAGCAAAGAAGAAGAGAAAATGAAGATGTCTCAAGTACCATATGCATCAGTAGTGTGAAGTTTTATATTCACTATGATTTGTACAATACTAGATATTACAAAAGTTATGAGAGTGGTTAGTCAATTCATGACAAATCTTGGTATAGAGCATTGAAGTACTATAAAAAGAATTTTAATATATATATATATATATATAAGATGAGCTTCAAATGTTGCATTATGTTATAAAGGTTAGGACCTTAATGTTAGATGCTATATTAATTTAGATTATGATGGTGATATTGATAATAGCTATTGGAAGATGTGTTTCAAAACTATAATCTATTGTATCTACTTTGATGATAGACGTAGTTTACATTGAAGCTACATAAGCTAGTAAAAAGGAAAATTGGTTGTAGATGCTATTGAAAGAGCTTAGACACTAACAAAATAAAATTACTTTATTTTATAATAGTTCGAGAGCTCTACACTTAGTGAAGAATCTAGCATTTAACTCAGAAAAAGATTATCATTTTAGATTTACAATATTACTTTGTATTAGAAAAAAATAGAAGAAGGAAGTGTAAATATGCAAAAGATTCAAACTAATAAGAACCTAGTAGATATTATGACTGCCAATTAATACTAAAAATTTTGCATAGTGTAGAACATCATATGTCATATACAAAATAAAAGTAAGAAAATAGTTAGTAATTGAGGATTTAATGGGTATTTAAGTGAGGTAGATGAATAATACAATATCATTAATGAGCATTTAAGTGGGTATGTAAAATTTCAACTTGCCGACATTGGAAATCCATTTAAGATTTCTATTTTTTTTATATAAAATGAGAGCTATCACTTTATAAGTGCTATATTGCATCGTAATGACAACCCTATTGATTAACATACTCTTATTGATTAATATAGTCAAATTTTAGGATTCAAAGTTTGGGTTTATCTCATGCATCATAATCAGAAGGGCCATCATTTCCTTTTTATCGCATGCACAAGTAAGTCTCATGGTTTACATATCACCATCTATCATGATAATCTTTCATAAACCCACAATATTCAAAACTCTAATTCAAGTTCAATTAATCATCGATTAATATCCATACATAAAATAAATCAAATCATTAATGTATTTAAAATTAAAACTAATTACATCACATAATTTTAGTTACATAAACCCTAGACCATGCTAGTTTGGTAAAATTCCAAAATATATCTTTAGTGGACATGGGTTTGAGAGCCATGCTCCCCAACTATAGGTATTGGTATAAATCATGCACCCTTGCTTGCTCTTGGAATCCCAAGAGATACTTTTTGAAAATGAGAGACTTTTCTTGTTGCATGTTGGAGAAGGAAAAAAAATGAGAGGCTTTTCAAAAATTTTCTATCTTTTACTTTTATACTTAGGAAGCCTCACATTACTCTAAGTAGGAAGTCACATCTTTTAGAAAAAAAGTGGTTAGTTTGGCCATCTTCTCTTCATATTGAGGTTGTGACCTTAAAAGAAAGCAATGACTATATTCAATATTTTGATCTTTCTATAACACAAAGTCATAGTGTTGGAAATGACCACGACTTAGGCCTAATCTCTCTATAATACAAAGTAGTGGTAATATGAACAACCACAACATCATGCCTTCCTCCATTTGTAGACCATAAAAGGTTTCACATATTTGATTAATGCTCTATCCAATAATTTGCTATTATATTTAATTCTATATATCCACTAGAATATATAGATTTCCCAGAGATTGTAGAAATGATCCCATGAAGTCTATACCCCAACATCAAATAATTTTACCTCTAGTATGAAATTCAAAAACATGTCATACTATTATGATAAGTTATATACTAGTTAATACCTATCACAGGTCTAGACCAGCTCATGAGAAACCTGAGAGAGTGTTGGTCAATAATATCTCAATTACAAATCTTGATATGTTTTACATAATCCTCAAAATATCCATCATGAGATTATGAGTGACAATGTTATGTGATATTACTAATTTTATTCTCTAGAACACAATGCCTTTTGAGTCTGATATGATATCTGCTTGTAAAAAAAAGGCTCATCCCAATAGAAGAATTCTATATCATGAATACATTTTTTGTAGTTGTGATATTTAAGTCCTTCAACTTGAATTTACCATAGATTCATATACGAGAAGCTTCATGTCTTCACATAGCTTGATATTATTCTTTATAGGTTGTGGCTGAATATGCAGTAAGTTATGTAGAGGAATGTCAGTGATACTAAAAAAATGTATCCCACTTTTTATAGGATGAGATGTCTAATGGCTTCTTGATAAGTAATATTGAGAAAAACATGGTCATTTACAAGTGAGATTGATTAGAGTTGTCAATATCAATTGGTCAACCAGTCATCTTGAGAATCAAAGAATAATTAAGTTATATTATATAAAGATGATATGTTCCATGGTATATGCTTTATCATGGTATCATGTGACAAAGGATTGCTATCATACTATGATAAAGTTTTACGAGTCATTGAATTCACTTAATTTTGATAGTTATAATATCTTGTTAGAGACTAATTATAATTTGTGGTCTTAGAATATGATTTAGGTCTGGTACCGATATTAAATGAACTTATACGATAACATATAAGAATAAGTTATAATGGGACTATAAAAGTTATCTCTATAGAACATTAACTGGCATGAATGAAAGCCAATTTATAGTTTATATACATTTATTCGAATTCATTGAAACCAAAGTATGGATAGCGACTTTCTTTTAAAAAGAGAGATAGTGACTTTTAAAAAAAAGAGTAATGACTTTTTTTTAATACGAGAGAAATTAACTTTTTCTAAAGAATAGAATAATTTTCTTTAATAAAAATATTTTCTTTAATTTAAGAAAATATAGGTTCTATCTATAAATATACTTTATTAGTTTGAGACATATAATAAGAGAATTATTTGGTAAGATTTTGTGAGATTTCATAAAGATCTCAAAAAAAAGTGATCAATCCAAATAATGTGGGTAGATCTAATCATTTTTGTGTGACAAAGACTTGCTATAAGGTACTAGTACACCCATATCATTTGGAGACTATTCATGTGAATATATATAGAGGACATTTTCATCTTGCAATGTCTTGGCTTTGATCTATAAAAGATAACATTTGAAATTCATTAAAACCAGTTTCATCAAATTGCTTGGATGCTATGATTTTATCATTTAAATTTTATTTCTAATGCATCCATAAGCCCTAGAATCCAATATTTAACCGACACTTATTTTTTGGTTGCCCTATGAAAATCTCTTCCTCCATGTTAATGTGAAAAAAATATTATCTTCACATCTAGCTATTTCACCTTTAAATCATACTAGACTAATGTAGTTCATACCATTTGAATAGAAGTAATTTTGCTAAAAATAGAGAAGACTTCATCATAGTGTACCTCTTCAATCTAAGCATATTCCTTGGCCACCAATCATGCCTTCCACTGCTCAAGAGTCCCATCTGCATTAATCATCTACTCGAACACCCACTTGCACTAATATACTCTTCTCCCCAAGGATAATACAAGTCTCTAGTTGTTACTTTTTTTTAGAGACTACATCTCTTCCTCCATGGCTTGTCCCATTACTTTGATCCCCAGAGGATATGGCCTCCTCCACACTATTTAGATTATTCTCTATAACATGAAGTGCATTGTATGCACTATTTATATACCCTATTAGTGGGTTTTTGACTCTTCTAGACTTCCACAATATGGGTGGTCTTCATAGCTTCCTCATTATACTCTCCATGCACTATTATTGTACTATTTTATTTTTAATTATACTCAATATGGGTTGTGACTCAATATGTGTTTGTGAATCCTGTATACTTTCTAAATATGAATGTGGACTTCACAGCATCCTCATTAGACTCTCCATGCATAATTTTTTCACTGATGAAATTGAATCGATAGTATCCATTTCTTCTTTAGGTTTCAAAGTTGCAACCTAATAGCTTGTTGATATAATATTTTTGAGTCACGACACAATAAATTTTTTTCACAACCTCTTTTCTTTATGTTATACCTTTGAGAATAGTTGTAGCTACTAGGGTTCATGTCGCAACTTTGAAACTTATTATGATAATCTTTCTTCATGTCATCAATTTAAAATGAGTTGTGAAAACCAAGTTGCATGTCATGCCATTGAGTTGAGTTATAACAACTTGTCTTCATGTTGCCTCTTTGATAAGACTCGTGATAGCCAAGTTACATAGCATAATATTGAGTTTAATCATGATAAATTGTCTTTATGTTGGTTATTTAATAAAAGTCATGCTAACCAAGTTGCATGTCATGATATTGATTTCAGTCATAATAACTAGTCTTGAAGATGACCATTTGAGAAGATTTGTGACAACCAAACTTAATAGCATGATATTGAGTTGACTTATGACAATTTGTCTTCATGATAGTCCTTTGAGATGAGCCAAAACAACCAAGTTACATATTTTAATATTAATTTGAGTCGTGAGACCTTGTATTCATGTCAAACCTTTGAGCTGAATGGTGACAACTTATTTTCATGTCGTCCTTTCATAATAGGCGTGACAACCAAGTTGTATGTCATGTCATTGAGTTGAGTCATGACAACTTATCTTCATGTTGCCTCTTTGAGAAGAGTTGCAATAACCATGTTGCTAGTCATGATGTCGAGTTGAGTTATGATAACTTGTCTTCATGTCACCCCCTTGAAAAAAGTCATGAGAACCAAGTTATATGTCATGATTTTGTGTTGAATAATAACAATTTGTCTTTATGTAGCTCATTTGAAAAGAGTCACAACAACCAGTTTGCTCCTTACATGTTGTAAGGCCTTTTAAAAATAGATTTAGAATTCATAGTTTTCTGAGTCGTGACACCAATTGAGTCGTGGTACACCAATTGAGTCGTGGTGACACCAATTGAGTCGTGGTGACACCTTATCTTATCGTGACATCTAGTGATATTTGTCTTATGTTCTCTAAATACCACTTGTTTCCTCATGAATTTTTTCCTCCTAGTGGTATCCTCTTTATCTGAAATGAAGGAGCCATTATCGGAAATAGGGATGATATTAGTTAATAGGTTTTGCAACAATTCAGCCCTCATTCCTAGAGCAATTACTTTTTCTCCATGAGTTATTTTACATGACTTACCATCCAAAATGAAAGTCAAGCCTATAGCTCTCATCATGCTAACTGAGATGAAGTTTTTGTTGAGGCATGTTACGTGCATGACACCTATTGAGGCATATTACATGAATTGACATAAAGATCCAACATCAAAATATATATATCTTTGATCTTGATATATCTCATGTATGCTAATAGGGATATTTCTTGATGTCATTTATTGAAAGTATTAATTAATTCATTTATTCCATAAAAAAAGAGTTTTGTTCAATTTTAGTAAATTATCTTCATAATCTTTTATTTCATAGCATGATGGTTGTGAAATATAAACTATTTCTTAAGAACTTTATTTAGAAATTCAAATTTGATATCCATTTAATATATCTTCTATTTGTTTTTAATTATCAAAGAAATGATCCATCATATGGTTTTTAAATTTTAACCAAGCAACAAGAGAAAATATCTATCATAGTCAATTCCAACATTTTGACTATAATATTTCGCAACTAGCCTTATGTTGTATGTATCAGGAAGTGATACAAGTTTCAATGTGTTATTCTTCTTGATGGACTTGATTTTTTTGTATATCACATATTTTCATTTTTTTTTATTTTATTTCATCTGGATAACTCACTAGTTGATGTTGGTGAAGTAGTATGTTGAGTCTTTTGCACTTGTTTGATTTCTCTATATTATTCTATTCGTATTAGCTAATTTTCAAATGAAGAATAAAAAAACATCACATCTCAGCTAATTATAATCATTTAATATTGTGAATGTTTAGCTTGTTTGAATTTGTATCAGCCAATGAAAATGAAACTCTAAATTCTATTATTAAATTTTATTTTGTTGTCTGGTACATGAACAAATGATATGCTTCTAACGACTATAAGGTGTGAGATGTCAAACTTTCTTCCTCTCGATGTTTTTCCCCCAAATACTTTTTGTTGAATATCAATTTGAGAAATGTACAATATGTCATTGTTTTGAAATAAACTGAGTATTTTTTACTATTGACCATGCCCCAGATCAGTTTGAGGATAGGTCATTGCTTTTTTTTTGCTACATTATTTTATGAGGGTAATTTGAAACTATCATTGACTAAAAAATTTCATTTACTTGAACAAATTCTTGAATCTTTTTGGATGTACATTTTGCTTTTCAATTAGATTTCAATCTCATACCTTTAATCTTTTTTTTTAACCTTTTCTCTATTATAATTTTTAAGTTCTTAATTACTTGAAAAACTATTAACCCCTACTTTTAAAAATTTCCTAAGGTTTTTGTAACACACGGCATGCCCCACTGACCTTCGGACCCCGAGCAGTCCCACTCGAGTGTTAAATGGTTACCCAGCCCCACATCTTGGCATATTCATATTGTCCGCTTTACCCCAAAGTCACATAATTTTACACTTGGGTCAAGACTTAATTTTTGCCTCTTAAGTTGCATCCCATATGATTTGAACCTGGCACCTACAACATAAGGTTCCAAATCCTAACTATAGAATGCCGATTGACCTACATGGCTCAATTAATATTCTATTGTTAGGATTTGGAACCTTATGCTAGAGGTGAAAGGTTCAAATCCGAGGGGACGCAACTTGGAAGGTAGAAATTAAGTCCTAATATAAGGTGGTGTTTGTTTTTTTTACTTAATGCTGAATAGATTTTTTTTGAGCTTAATGCTAAGTACTAATAGCATTAAGTATTACATTGTTTGTTTTTTAACATTAGATAATGAGTAGGGATGATAATGAGGTGAAATTAAAAAAAAATAAATGAGTCAAGTCAAGAATGAGGCATCCCGTCCCAAACCCCCCGTTGTCATCTATAATTGTGAGTGCTATTAGCTCTCTTCCTTATTAGGCAATGATGATTTTTTTCTTATTTTGGTAAAAAAAGACTTTTTCTGAATAGAAAAAACCAAATCTTTTAATATTTTCAATTAAGAATTTTTTTTAAAAAATTAGCATTAAATTATAAATTTTTTGAAAAACAAATAGTGGAACACTAAAAGTAAATTACTTTAAGCGTTCAGCCCAAAAAACAAATAGAGCCTAAATATAAAACTATGCACCTTCGGGACAAAGCGGATAATATGAGTATGCTCGAATGAGGTGCCGAGCAACCGATTAACACTCGGGTGAGGCCACCTGGGGACCGAAGGTCAGTGGGGCCCACCTTGTGTTACACATATTTTCTCTATATGAAAAAAATGTTGATGGCCAATTCAAATTCTAAAATTTGCAAGGCTATATGAGGGTTTTAATTTAGTTTTACATGAGGTTTTGTTTGAAACTTTATTATGCATTTGGTTATTTGACAATAGGAGCCAATTTATTTAAAATCTTTATATTATATGTGAATGTTCTAACTTTATGGTTTATGCATATTCATGATATTTTTTAGAATTATATCTATTTTAAATGGTTGAAATCGAAAGATTTTAACCTATTTTTCTTATTCTAACTTCTTTCCATTGAAGTTTTAAAATTATAGGTATTTTAGAATAAAACAAACATGAAAAATGAGAAAGAATGAAGTTTTTATCGACTTATGTGTAGCTTTCTATAATTGTACATTCGACCAAAGGTAGTACAATTCATGATACATTTATCTCTTTATTATTTAGAATAAATTAATTTGTTTTTGACCCATATTTTTAGTAAACACCATTAATTTTCTTTTGACTTATCTGCAGCTTTCTACAATCATGCATTTGACTATAAGTAGTACTATTCATAATATATTTTTCTCTTAACCCTTTAGTATAAATTCATTTATTTTGGATTCATATTTTTAATAAACATCATTCCTATTATTTCTACATGTATATTATGAGAAATTTAATAAATTTAAAAAACCATTCCATTAAAAATACAAAAAACTCTCACATTAGATTTTAAAGTATTTTAAATTCTATTAAATTTGACTAATCAAATTTAACCCATCGTAGCTCTCAAGTGGGAGTACCCGAGGGTCGTGACATATATATAAAAAAGTGTGTGTGTGTGCGTACATCATTTTAACTCTACATAAATAGATATTGCTATATATATGTTATATAGTTAAAAACATATTTATATATTTGTTTTAACTATATATATATCTTTTTATATAGGTTATATAATTATAAAAATATATATAAATATCCTAGCATACATTTTAATAAATTAATAGGAAGATACTATTATAAAATCACATCTGGTTTTTAAGTAAAATGTGTTTTTGAAAATAATATTCATGTCATGAAGAGTATTTTTTCGTAAAAAGACTTTTTCAAAAATTATATATTTTTTAATATAATTATTTTTTTTTTTTTGTATTTATGCATAAAAATAGACCAAAACTTAAATATGTTTTTAAATATTTTTATTTTGGAACTCTAAAATAAAAAAATATAATTCGAGATCGATAATGAGAAACTAGTTAAAAAATTATAAAACAAAAGTATCATCCAATTTAAAATTAAAATATATATATATATATAAACAATAGAAATATCAAAATTTCAAGTATTCTTATGTCCAAAAATAATGGAAAATTTAAAACATAATTTGTTAAAGTAATAGATATAACATATTTGTGCTACTGAAATGCTATTTGATTAGGGATAAATATGATTTTAAAAATGATAACCAATTGCAATAATTATAAAATGAAAAATGTATATTTGTTTTAAGATTATAATTTTTATTCAAATAGAGTGTCTAGCATATATATATATATATATATCCTTCAGATAGAGTGTCTACTTCTATATTGTTCTTTCTCCCCCCTTCTTCACTCAATAGATGTTCCTCAACCATGTGCATATTTACAACACCATTGAAGCTGATGTTATGAAGGATACCACTATCTTATCCTGATTGTTATGAAGAAAAGTAAAAAGTTATTAGGCAAGGTACATATATTTGAAGAACATTCTCATGGTACTAATTAGTTCACCAGGCATTAATATGTATTCAAGTGTAATGTCATCTCATTCCCATCCATACATAAGCTCTAATTTTTTGTTTAATACTTTTGAACTTATCTCGGCTAAGATATGGTTAAATAAAAACTTTTACCCATCTCACACTACTTCAATGGGTTAGGAAAGGCAGTGGGTTGGAAAGCCCCTTTGTGATTTCTTTTTTATCTACACCTTAGATTATTGGAATCTAAGTGTGTACGTTTACCCTTCTTCCTTCATGATCTTGTAGCCCACTTTGTTTTCTTTTGTCTATCTTTTACTAGAGCAAAATTATTTTTTCCAATTGAGCAAATGAGTTTTCACTTGTTAGGGTGTCTATCATATAGATAGAAACATTTATTTCTTCCTCAGCTTTAAGAATATCTCAGACTCTAGATTCATCTTTCATTTCCTCTTGGATTTTTAAGTTCCAAATTATCAAATTCTAGGCTTTTTTCCATCTATCTAAATGATGCCCAAAGGTCCATTTCTTTAACTACCAAATTATTTCTTTTTCATAATTAATAAATTGGGTGTTGGGTATGCTTGAGTTGGGTATATAAGTACTTTTATTTTTTTTTCTTTGGAAGTGCAGGGTATGGTATACTAAGAATGGAGGAACATTCATGTTTTGAAAAAGGGCACACTATGTAACTGGTTTATACTAAAATCCATTTATAATTATTTTTTTGATTTGTATTATTTTGTTATTTTAATTATTTTTTTTATAATGAGCTAAAATGGTAAAAATGTATTTGTTTTTTATTCTGCAAGTATATGATTTGGTTTGTAAAGATTGACCTACGCACAAAAGATCAAATCAATGGTACTTGTGAAATATTAGTTTGTTGTTCATAATCTTGATTGAATTGGATACCTTAACACTGAAGTTGTAGCACTAGATTTAAATAAGCATGCCTTGATTATGCTGAATGATAAAATTATAACTTCTAGTACTATTACACATAAGTTTATTGAACTAACATGGTGTAATTATTTGGTATTGACTTGTAAAATAAAATATACCATAGTTATTATAAGCATTATAAACTTTATTCTTAAAGTAGTTATTATTTGCGTATACTTGTTAATGGTTTTTTTTTATTTATAAAGTGTATGATAAATAAATAGATTTGAGAACTCAATGAATTAGAAAATTTTATCAAGCATGTGGTGATATTAATTACTAATTGAATATGTGTCCTATCAAAATGATTGATAATACCCCCCTTCAGGAAGCTTATAAGTTTTAATATTGTCAAACCTTGTAGGTGTATTCTAATCCATCAATTCAAATAAGTTAAGTAGAAAATATCAAGATAATAATTAGAGATTGATTGAATTGGATTATCAATAATTTTATTCAATCAACAAGTATCTGTAATATTTACATGGGGAGTTTAATTAGTGATGAATAACAAAAGGAATAAAATATTTTGAATAAGTGAGAGAGTATAATTATAATTATTTAGTGGTATGAATTATAATTCATGTAAATTATTGTGTGAAAAAATGTATATTGAAAGCCAAAGATCTTATACAAGTTAAGGTTCTTTCCATTGTCTTATCCAAATATGATGAAAAAAGACTTTGATCTTTAATTTATTTAGAATATATGAATATATGTGATTAGAATAATTAATTTAATTATAATCGAATAATTTGATTTTGCTATTACATCAAATTAATTGATTTGCATTAATTAATTATGATTGTGTGTGTTTGTGTAAACTAAATTTAAATCTTAAAAATATAGGAAACTAAATGGATTAGTTTTATGTAAATTAATATTTTCTTTTTGGTTTTAAGAATATAAAAACATTGAGACATAGATTTCAATTCACGATGCTAATTCCACTATAGCATCATCAACTTCTTCGCACCTATCTAGAATATTGGATTAGTGGGAGAAGACAATTCGGCCAAGCCAAACTTAAGGTATGTCTCTTCTCGTTATATTTATAAATATGTGATTATAACAAAATATTTTTAAATCCTTTTTGTGAATACATGAATGAAAAACCTTAATATAGGCAATTTAGCCTATGTTGGGTAGTTAAACAAAACAACTATGTTTATGGCTTATAGTATTGATTTTTCATTTATTAGTTGTATTTTGCAATTGAATTTTGTGTGTTTGTTGTAAAAAGGGTTGTAAAATTTATCTTTTAATTACTTTGTAATAATGATGGCTAAGATTATAGTTAACACTACTGATAGAGGTGGTTGTAGTAGTTGACAAAGATACTTGTGGAAGTAGTCATGGCTAGTAGTACCGTTGGTGGTAGTTTTAATTGTTGGCAATGATGACTATGGAAGCTGGCATGGCCAATCGTGGTGCTGGTGATGGTTTCTATTATAGGTGAAGGTGATTATGGAAGTAATCATGGCTAGTAGCAATGCTTGTGGTTTCAGTTTTCGTCGATGGTGAATGTGGAAGCCGTCATGGCCAATGGTGGTGTCGGTGATGGTTTCTATTATCAACGAAGGTCACTATAGAGGTAGTCACGGCCAACCATGATATAAGAGGTTATATTTAAAGCCAATGATGACATATTTGGTGGTTGACATGACTGATAATGGAAGAATCTTCAGTTGGTGCAACTAGAGGTAATGTATATGATGAATCTCATTATAGTAGAAACTGATGATAGAAGAACTCACGGTGATAGACACCGACACCGATAGCAGTAGAGCACATGGCTTGAGTCCAAATATTTGTAGAAAAACTAGAAAAGATTCCATTTTTTGTTACTTTAGACACTTCCTCAATCATTTGCAGTAAAACTATGAAGATTTGCCTAGTTTAAAGTACTTCTTATAGAAGAGGTGCCCTATAACCTACATAGCCAATATGTTCAACATGTGGATATGCATTATGCTTAGCCATTACGTATTTGTAGCAAAGAACTATGCAGCATGGAATTATGTGTGGTCATCAAATTATGTATGGGTATATATGTATTTTTGGGTCGAAAGAAAAAACACAAACTTTTATTATAAATTAAAAATCCTTGAATTTTAAATATCTAAGTGGGTGAGTGAGTTCATTAAATGAATTTCATGGTTTAAATTGCTAATTTGGAAGTTGTGAAAATTAGTTAGAGCATTGGTTTTGCTACCTCCTCCCTATCAGACTAACTGACTTGTAAATATAGTTAGCACATACCACATTAAGATAATTCTATGGATTGATTAAATGAATCACTTATTCATCCGAAGGATTCATTTGGAGAATCATTTAGTTTAGAATCAGGCGATGATTTACACATAGCTATAATTAACAACATCCACTCTTTCTAAGGACACTATTATTATTTGTACAACCAAAGATAAATTATCAATTTAATCTTGTTTGGCACGGTACCTACTTGGATAGCAAGATTAATAATAATTGGTATAACTGAACAAATAATAAACATTAAATGTCCTTCATTCGAGACATAGTGTTCAAAGTGTATAAGACTAATTACACATTAATTCAAGAATTATTGGAGGGAATTAATTCTTATAACATAATTCAAACTAATAAAGCTCATTATAAACTTTTGTAGGAAAATATCTTTCAACCCAATTTTCAAAGAGAATAAACTAGATGGAACCAATTACATAGATTAGAAAAGAAATATTAATATTATATTGACTTCTAAGAATTACAAATTTCTACTCATATATATGTGCCCAGATAAAGCTCAATATGGGAAAACTATAGAAAAAGGAAAGCCTTAAGTGAAATGGGTTAAGGTCGATGAGATGTCTAGATATTATATTTTGGCTTCCATATAAAATATACTCTAGCATCAACATCAGTCAATTGCTACTACATATATTTGGGAATCAAACTTATTCTGCTTGGCAAAAAGCCATGAAGGAATGATGAATACTATAATGACTGAAGATACCCCAATGAAGGATCATGTTATCAAGATGATAAGTCTCTAAATGAACTAGAGATCTATGGAGCTGAGATTGATGTAGCTTCTTATATTGATATTATTCTTCTATCTCTGCCAAGATCAGTAATTCTACCTAAATGTTAATATGAAAAATAACTTAAGGAATTGGTATCGGCAAAAAGTATTATCAGGAAACCATCTTGGGTATTTGTAGCTGAAAGAGCTTCTTTTGAACTGAAAGCAAAGAATAAGAAATTTTAAAAATATAGTTAAGTTCCATCAATAACTCCTAAGTCACAAGTGAGAGTTAAAAAGCTAAAATGAAAAAGGTTTCATATCAAGCAATCAAGGAATTAGGGGGGAACATCCAATTTATCCTAGAAAACTAAACAATCAAGGTAAATCTCAATGGTAAGTAGTTCAAATATATTTAGTGGTGCTATCTATGGATATCTAGTATGTAGATATGGGTGCTACTAATCATGTCTATAATTCTTTGTAGTGGTTTTGGAAAATTAGACAACTAAGTGATGGAGAGATTTATCTTCACATGAAAAATAATACCAAGGTGATAGATATTGTAGTGAGAGTTTGTATGTAGTAGTTTGAGAGAAATAATATTTTAACTTCAAAAAATTGCCTTTATATACCTTCATTCAGGAAAAACTTGATTTTAATTTTTAGTTTAGTTGAAAAATACATTCTTTGTTTTATTCAATGATTTTGCAATAATTTACTTGAATAAAAAGATTATCTATCCTGGTACATTAAAAGATAACCTTTATCTTATTAAAACTATTTTTGCTCTACTGCAATGATACAAGTCAAATAGTATCAAAACCTTACCAAATAAAAGAAAATATTATTCTAATATGAACCAAACCAATCTTTGGTACTTATGCCCATGTTATATAAATCTAAAATAGATTTTGAGACTAGTTAAAGATAGACATTCGGGTTCATTAAAAGTAGAAACACTTCCAACATGCAAATCCTCCTTAGAAGGAAAAACAATCAAACAATCCTTTGTGGCCAAAAGCTATAAAACCAAATCAAAACTAGAATTGATTTATTATGATTTGTGCTGGCCCACAATAGGTAGTTTTGAGTACTTCATTGTATTTATTGATGATTACCGAAGATATGGATACATTTATTTGATGCTCCATAAGTCTGATGTCTTTCAAAATTTTAAAATGTACAAGATGAACTTGGAAAAACTTCATGATAAATATCTTAAAATACTATGATCTGATCATGATATTGAGTACCCATTTGATAGGGTTAAAGATTACTTGTTTGATCAATAAATTATATCCTAGTTGTCTATACTTGCCTCTCCATAGTAGAATGGTGTGACAGAAAGAAAAAATAAGACTCATATGAATATGGTAAGGTCAATGATGAGTTATTCAAAATCAGATATGCCTAATTCCCTCTAGGGTTGTGTATTAGAACCAGTAGCTTGTGTTTTCAATTTAGTTTCACCTGAGTTAGTACTTACAATTCCAACTAAATTTTAGACTAGGCATAGCCCATTCTAAAATACATACATTTGTTAGGTTGCCTATAGCACACGTACTAAAAGGGAAGACAATAAAAATAAAAATAGAAATTTAGTTTTTAATGGGATATCCTAGAGGAACTAGAAGTGAAAAGATCATGTCATTATTAGTACCAATGCCCAATTCCTATAACATAACTATATAATAAACCAAAAGCCCAAAAATAGAATTGTTTTAAAGATGTTATTAGGAAATACGCCAGTCTACACTCCTTCAATAACTGGAAGAACACCAGGGGGTTACATCTCTGATATCTCATTACCTCATCATAATGAGTTATTCTTGATAGTATTCATATTAAACTATGTGAATGCATCATTATTGTGCCAGGAGTAGAACCAAAAGGCTATTGTCAAAATGGTTCTTAAGAATGAATATCTATGTAGTGTCACTGAAAGTATAGGAACAAGAAGAGTGTCTCATTTAGTGGAAGGATTATTCGTCAACTTACATGGTATAAACTCTTGGAAAAGTATTATGATCAAATACTTGATGAGCTAGATAATGATCCCAAAAACTATGACAAAGTACTTCTATATATAAAAAGATGAATCTATAAAAATAAAAGGAAGAATGGTAATGTCAAGATAGACTTATTGACAAGGATTTTGCTCAAAAACAACATTGATTACGAGGAAACTTTTTTGTAGATAGTCATGATAAAGTCAATTCATATTCTTGTCTACTGCAACTCTTAAAAATAATGAGATTTATCAAATGAATGTGAAGTGCATTTTTAAATCAACATCTTAAAAAATATCTTTATAATAGATCTAAATAGTTTTTTTAGAATAAATACCAATAACATGTTATGAGTTTAAGTCCATTTTCAAACTAAAACATACATCCAGGTCTTCAAATACCTGCTTTGATCAAGCTATCAAGTCTAATAATTTTGTTCAATATCAAGATGAATATTGTTTATATATAAAGAGGTGATAATAATATATTGTTCTTGATATCGTACATTGTGAAATATTATTCATTGAAAATGGTGAGTATATTATCTTTAGTTATGGTCTAGCTATTTGGTCAATTCAATATAATAGATTTAGACACTATTATATTCTTGGAATTAAGCTTCTGCAACATCACAAACAAAGAATAATGAGCTTGTCTTAAGTTTATTATATTGATTAGATTGACTTGATATAACATGCAAGATTGCAAGAATTATTTCTGACATTGAAGCCTATAAAAGAAATAGCGCCTCAAAACCCAAAATGAGATAGAAAAAAATAAAGAAACTTAAGCATTTTTAGTAGGAAGCCTCGTGCATGCAATTTTTTATACTAGACCCAATATATGTTATACTATTGGTATAGTACATAAATATAGAAGAATACTAAACAATAGTGAAGTAAAAAATCAAGTATAAGAAAATGACCAGAGATTATATTCATATATCAAGCAATCTTCTATTGCTAATTCATTAATAAAAATCACGTGCTGGTCTTAAAAGTAAAAACACATTGACCATTAGTATTTAATAAGAGAAATTATGAAACTGAAGATGTGATAACAAAAGATACTTTAGAAACCCTTTTACAAAGAATCAACTAAGGTATTTGATAGACATGTTGAAAGAATGAATAATGGGTAGTATCATGGCTTTAGTCTAAGAGATTGTTCGAAATGGTTAATTAGTCATAATTGGTTTATTGATTTGCATCGTTCTATTATTTCAATAAAAGTTTATGATTAACTGAATTTATTAAAATATAGATGGACTTGACTGAACAATAAATTAAATAATTGTGAAATATAAATTTGTTATCCACAATCTTTATTTGAATTAGTCTCCTATAAATTAATCTCGATTGTGATGAATAAAGTTAAGTTGTAGTAATTAGATAGTTGAGTGTATAGAACTAGATTAACATTATATAATTATTTTGCACTAATAAAATAAAACATGGAGAAATATTATTAATGCTATTACCAAAATCTCTAAACCCTAAACCCTAAACCCTAAATTATCCAGTATGCATGAAGAGTTTGTGCAGATATTTCTCGGTTTTCTAAGAGCTATTTACTATATTATTTTCTGATTTATTATTGATCTTGTGTAAAACACTATTACAATGATTTGTTACTAAACTGTACATAATATATTTTCTTAACTAATAATTTCACTTGCGTGGATAGCACAATACATGTATTGTATTTTATGTAAAAAAATAGAAAAAAGATCCATAAGTCTCTCTACTAGTATCATTTCTCAGCATTTAGTTTAGTGGAGAAGCATTGCCGGTATATCTCAATAAATAAAAGAAATTTAACCCTCTGTTAACCGTTGCCCCAAAATAACAAACATACATATTAAAGTAACACTTTTCGTGTATCACGTAATGATCAAGACAAGCAAAAAAAAAAAGAACCATAATTTGGTATTAATCCATCTCAAAATATTCATTTATATGAAAAAAAAGCAGTTATTAAGAACCGATATATTAATGGGACCACGTTCACATAAACATGCAAATTATTAAATTATGAATACGTAAATCCGAAAACTTGCAGTGCTGGGCTGTCCTCCACTGATTCACGGACCCCACGCCCCTGTGGGAACAACGACGAGGCGCCATCAACGCCCCTTTTTATTAATAAGCGTAGAGAAACTTTTTTTAAAATTATTCATTGCAGTTTTAAAATAAAAATATATAAACAATAAATGTTGAATTATGTTTTGGGATGCTACCCATAAATATTTAATAATTTGAAACTTATATTTTAAAGTTTCAAAAAACTTCATCAAAATCAAAAAAAATTAAAATTTGAGGCGCTCTATTACGTTTATACTAAACTGTCCATTAAACCCCTAAAACATGCCCCCTCTTTCATAGAGCTCCAGGAGATTATCTTTGAGCTCCAGGAGCTCTTCGTTCAAGCTTGATAGAGCTCGACGGACGAGTCTTCCAGCTCTATCAATCTAGACGATGAGTTCCTGGATCTCGAAGACAAGTCATTCAAGCTCCATCGAGCTCTTCGTCGAGCTAGATGGAGATCAACGAGCGAGTCTTCAAGCTCCATCAAACTTGACTACTAGTTCCTAGAGCTCGCGAAGAGCTCCTGGAGCTCGTTGACAAGCTCAAGGAGCTTGATGAAGAAGACTTCGAGCCCCATCAATATCAATGACGAGCTCGTCGAGCTCCTGGAGCTCGTCGATGAGCTCCAGGAGTCATTAATAAGTGACACAAGTGTATCTTATATCATAATAATTATCATGGTGTCATATTCATACTTATATCATAATAATTACATATCTTTGACATTAATTTCATACTAATATCATAATAATTAAATAATTATGACATTAATTTCACCCAAAAGCAACTAAGCATTCTAATGGAGCTAAAATTCATGGCCACTTCCTAGTGACATAAGTGTATCTTCTAATAAGACTTTTAGCCTCAAGTCATAATCACAATCTTTTCATATCACAGTGCCTTTTGTGCTATAGAAAATAATAAAGCCAAAACTATTTTGGCCAAAGCATTGGAAATTATCCAATGGTATGACTTTTGAACACAAAATATTATAGAGGAGATTTATTCAAGTATAACCATTCTTCAGAGCTAAGACTCTTACCCTCTAAAGTAGGCATGGCCATTCCTTTTATATTTAGAATAATTTCCAATGCTACAACCTTTTTCAATGCTACATCCATGTTATATATGATAAAATCCAAGGCTATTAGCATGGTCATCTTTAACACCATAGCCATATTAGGCCAAGAAAGACTATTCTTCATGTAACAATCATTTTCATTATAGTGGTCATATTATCCACATGAAAGGATAATTTCAATGCTGCAACCATTCATTTAGCAATAATCATATAATGAATGAAAGAGACTATCGCCCAAGTCATGACCATTCTGAGTGTTACAACTTTTCATTATAGAGAGAATAAGCTCAAGGCGTAGACACTTCCTAGTGTTGCATCTTGGTGTTATCAAAAGATTATGACACATTCTAGAGTCATGATTATTTTCTAAAGTCATGATTTTGAACTTATGATATAAAAGCTAGAGTCGTGGTATCTTCTAAAAGCCATGACTTTCTACATAAAGGAATATAAAAAATATTAGAGTATATATAAAAGAAGAAAGAAAAGAAATCACAAAAAAATCTCATATTCTTCTTCTTCTCCATACACTATGACAATGTCATGGTGAATTAAATGACCCTGTGAATAATTTTTGTACTTCCTAGGGGAACCACATGCAAGCAAGGGATGTAAGATATAATTTAAACCCCAGAGTTGGGTCATAACTCTTAACTCACTCCCCCGCCAAGGTTAGATTCAGAAAAATCAAACAAAATATCATGAATCTAGAATATGTATATTTTTGATTATATTATGTATTGATAGTTTTTATATTAATAAATATGTTTGATATGTTTTATAGAATAAAAACTAATGGGTGTACTGATTAAATATAACTTGAATTAAGGATTTAACTATTTGTAGGCTTGTGCATCTTGTCTTGGTAAACTATGAGGCTCACTATCACATACAATAGGAAGGAAGTAAAAACTCTTCTAACCATAATGTTCGAGATGAATCTATACATTAAAACTCAAAATTTAGGTATGGTAATCATGGTAAGTGTAATAAAAAAATTATTGTTAGTGTGATAATCACAAAGCTAAATGTATGATTGATTTTATATGTCAATCCATTATATGTGTGTTAGAAGAATTAGTGCTTAATTGAGGTGGATATTTTATAGAATATTCTTCTAAGAGTTTCATCTTTAGTGAAAAAGTAAATTCATCACCATCGAGAATGATGATAGGATATCTATGAAAATGTGCCGGTGTATCATGACTCAAAAGACATGATAGTCATTTGAGTTACTTTCATTTGTATGGTTCCCACCAATAAAACTTAAGGATATCATATGTTAATTGTGAGTATGGTGTTTAGGAAGCCAAAAAAAAATAAATGCATATAAACATTGTTAATTCTTAGTCTATATGATACTTTAGGCCTAATAATAAGAATGTACATATGAAGCAACTATCAATGTGAGTTGCCTAAAATGTATGAGCTTTTTAATGACTTTTGAGCAAATATTATTAGTTATCTCGATGGTAAAATACCAATGAGACAACTATGAGTGGACGATAATTTGGTTGGGCTCAGTTGTGATAATCACCTCGTATGTCGTTAGGGAAAAGGATCATTACCCAACAATCTAACTTTCTTTCTATAATAAAAGCAAATATATTTTGATCTATCTGAACATGTATTATATAAATTATAGTCGACAAACTTTAAGATCTAAGATTCATACAAAAATCTCTAATTATCTTTTTTACTAGAATTTTGTTTTCTTACTAGTTATTGACCGAACTACTATTACAATTTTTGTGGAATTGATATCTAGAAAAAATTCCTCTTTACTACTTGCACTATCCATTTACTTCCATATCTTTTTGTTGATGAAACACCCTATCAAACAAGCTTTTAGGTTATTGTCTAAATAAAAAATATTAGATAGCATAACAAAGTTGTAATAGCTATTGAGGATTGGTTATTCTATTTTGGGTCATCAACTTTTTTGGAACTATGTTTATACTAAAATCTATTTTTTGATTATTTTTTTTTATTGGTTGGTTGGATTCATTTTGTTGTTTTTAATGAATAAATTATAATGAGCTGATTTTATATAGATATGTATGTGTCCTTTATTTTATATGGTAGATAATTTGATGCATAGAGTTCAGTTTATGCAAGGAAGATCAATTTATTAGTTCTTGTAGAATATAAGTATACTATTTATAATTTCGATAGAGTTGGAAACTCGATTGGCAAGATTATAGCATAAAGTTTTTGTAGATTTATCTTAATTATGAGGAATGGTGAAATTCTAATTTCTTGTGCGAGTAAATTTATGTATATTGAATGGGATCGCCATGGTATGATTTTTCATATTGATTTATACAATAAAATATATTATCATTATTGTGAATACTATTACTCTTATTTTTGAAATATTTTATAAATATATATACTTGTTACTAGTTATTTTGATTCATAAAGAATAAGATTTATAAATAGATTAATAAACTCAATGAGTTTGATAACTTTATCAACTATATGGTGAATATTAATTATTGATAGAATATGTCATATCAAATGAATTGATGATACCCCATTAATGATACTTATAAGTTTTGATATTGTCAAATTCTTTAGATTGATTTTGATCTAGCATATAAAATAATTTAAATAGAAAGTCTTGAGCAAATAATAACAGATTGATTAAATTAAATTATTAATAATTTAATTTAATTGATGGGTATCTATAATCTTAACATATGTATTTAATAAGTATTAAATAATAAAAAGCTTGAATTATTTTAAATAAATAAGTAATTATAAGTATAAATTATATATTGAAATGAATTATAATTATATAAATGTAGAGGTGGCAAGTGAGTTGAGTGGCCTGGGCATGGCTTGAGGCACTACCCAAATTTTTCGTGCCTAGCCCAACATGGTATTGTCCAGAACCATGCTCGTCTGAGGCATGTCTAATGCAATGTTGGGTCAAGGGAAGCCATGAATTGTGCTAGGCAAGGCATGACCCACATTCCTAGACTAGTTGGCATGATCCAAAGGCACGTGACCCATGACTTGAGATCAGGCTCGGGACATGGGTCACGTGACCTTTGATTTGAATTTTTAAAAAAATTAGGCATGTGCCCCATTATCGTGTCCATCATGATTTCACATAATGGGTCTTGATAGGAAAAGCAACAGACATGACCTATCGCAATTCGTATCGGAAAAAAATAATTTTTTTAAAAATTCAAATGATCTTTAGAAGTCAGATTTGTAATAAATGGCTATATGGCTATCAGATTTCTACTCTTTTAAAATATAAAAAAAATTAAAATTTAAAATTTAAAAATTTTAACAATTTTAAAAATTTTAAAAAATTAAAAAAAACTCTGTTATTTAAATATAAAAAAAGTATAAATATATAATATAGAATTCTAGAATTTCATTCTCTCATCACTTATTTTTAATTCATCCTTTCAGTTCTTCCTCTTCTATCTCAGCTCTCCTAATTCCAAGGACCTAGCTAGTCTTATTATAATTTCTAAAAGTTATGGAAAGTGTGGCATGAGCTTCAATTTAAATTAATTAATGTGGCATGGTTGTGGTTATGGTGCATATATTTTTTTTTTAGTTTTTAAAATTTTATTATTAGTTTTTTGCATAATATAATATTCTAAATATAAATAAAAATAATAATAAATAATGAGCTTAATGATAATGAATTTGAAGTTGATTTACATAATAATGACGACATGACTAATAGATATGAGACTGATAATAAGATCTCTCCAATAATCTCGACTCAAATCTATTTGCCTAAAAAACCTAAAATTATGCCAAATTTAGCATGGAGTCACTTTAAGATAATAAAAAATAAAATTTCTAAGGTTGTCAAAGAAGAATCACAATAATATTTATTTTGTAATATATATTATACATATAGGAGTGTATGTGACATTGTCTACCTTAAGTAGTAATTTGATCAATATACCAAAAAAATATGGTACCTTAGATCCCAAGAAAACACAACTAAGCAGCATGATCTTTGAAGTTTTATTAAGTTCAGCTTTATTGATCCATTTTGTATACTACAATGACTTTGGGAGAGAATGCATGGCCAAATTAATTATGATAATTAGTCTTCCGATTAAATTTTCATAGGATCTTAGGAAAGTCAATATTATGTAGACTAACTTCTAGCATTATATCATATGGTTTCTATCTCCACTAGGAGCAATGACATAATAAAATATTATCTATTAGAAAACCAATTAATAATTAACAAATTTAGGAAATATAGTGGAGTGGTATCAATGATGTTTGATATATCGACTAGTCATGATGATGCATCATTTGCATGCCTCACCACCTATTATATAATTTCAAAATAGAATCTTAATAAAAAATTTTTGGGATTTCCTAAAATCTTTCATTTTCATGATGGTCCTACCATGTATGAGTATACGATAAGAATTTTTAGGAAATATGACATTTAGAATAAAATATTTATTATAACTTTCGATAATGCTTCTAATAATGGATTAGTCATTAATATTTTTTTAGAACTATTGGAGAATAACCATTAGATAAAATTGTGCATATTACGTAAATGTATCATGTTATTAACCTAATAATAGAGGCATGACATAAGGTTGTTTCCCCCACTTTAAAAAAAATAAAAATTTTATTAAATTACCTTAGGATACCTATTAGACAAATAAAAGTTTAGTAGTCTATGTTTGTTGGTGGGACTTAAAATAAAAAAATTCTAAATGGATGTGATATACCATTGGAATTATGCTTACCTTATGTTAGAGTCACATGTTAGCTATCAACACATAATATTTGACTACGTTAATAGTTAGAGTAATGAACTTATTATTGATGATTCAGAATGAAATAAAGGAATTTCATTTATAAAATTTCTAAAAATTTTGTATGATACAACGAACATATGTTCATCTATGCATATTCCAACCACCTAGATTGTAGTTAGGTATATATGTAATATTAATAGCATGTTTAACAAGTATAAAATATACTATGTATTTAATGTTATAGTTATTGAGATGAAAATCAAGTATTTAAATACTGGTCCATTCCAATTCTATATTTCTTGGCTTCCTTTATGGATCATAGGATTAAGATAGAAATGATAAAAAATATATTAAGATACATATTTATATGTATGATCCAAGCACATAAACTATAAGGTTTTATTCATGAAATATTAAGTAATATATTTATATATTATGATACTAAGTATGAAAGTGGTAATGAGGGTCCACGTACCAATATGGACACCATATATGAAGATATAACTTTTCTATTTTGCTAGCTAGGGAAAAATGAGGGGGGGGGGGGGGTAAGCTATCTTGGTACTTAGATACTAATTATTACTCCATCATTTCAAATGATGATAATAAAAATTAGGATATTTTGAGTTGGTGGAAATCATTTGAATCCACTTATCATGTGTTATCTAAGATGACATATAATTTACAGACTCAATTGGTGCCTAGCATGACATCGAGTCTACTTTTTTTGTTGCAGCCAATATTACTTCAAGTAGGAGATCAAAACTATGACCATATATCATAAAGGGACTTGCATTCATGAAAGACTAGAAAGATTCAAGGTCAGACATTTAGGATAAAGTGAAAGAGTTGCTAGTTGTTGATGACTCATTGGATATTGAGGTCGAGGATATTGAGACCAACACTAGTAAGACCTTCAAACATATACATGATGATGATTTGTATAATCATTAGATATTATATGATTTTTTTTGTCTTTTGATTTTTATTAGCTATGCTTCATTATAATATTTTTATTTATCATATTAATATTATACTTAAGGATTGTTTTTTCATTTGAGTGAATTTTTATTTTTATTTTATATAAATATAAAATAAAAATTTCATTAGAATTGTTACTTAATACATAAATACAATTTTAGAATTTCAGTATAATTTCATTTGGGCATGTTATTGCATGACCCGACATGTCATAGCATATTCCTATATGATCCGACATCACCTAGCATGTTTCTGCATGACTTGACATGGTTCAACATTACCCTACATGAATCTACCCAACTATGAGTCAAACATAATTTATTGGGCTAGATAAATTATGTGTTATGTCATGCTGGCATGACACAACATCCATACTTTGTCATGCCTAGTATGGAATAGTGGCATGACCAGGCCACTTAAAAATGGGTCATGACAGCATGACCTTGACTTGTGATCAATATCAACTTAATGCAAATATTGATTGTGTAAAGATTAAATCTTAGTAAAATCACTACAATGTCTCTCTTTCTCTAAAATAGCTTACCAAATTATCAAGTACCGTATGAGATTATTGAAGATGTTTTTGTTAAGGTTGGTGTCATAATTTTTCTTTTATATTTTGTTGTATTGGATATGAATGAAGATAATTATGCATTATTAATTTTGAGATAACTGTTTTTGATCATTGAATAAGCTTTTATTGATATCAAGAAGGAATGATTACTCTATATGTTGAAGAGGAGAAAGTAAAGTTTACTATTTATAAAGACTTATGGTGTTCAGATGATAATGAGATGAGTTATTGAAAAGTAGATAAACTCTTCCATACTACATTGCAACAAAAAATGAAATTTTGATGAAAGAATTTCATAGAAGACTACTAATTGGATGAAGATGGAGGAGATGAAGTAAAAGAATAACTTTGAAGCTATAAAAGTGAGGAAGGCTACTATGAGATTGCAACATTCATCAAATGGATGATCTCGTAAGAATCTTATTTTGACAACTTTAAAGAAGATGAGAGAACAATTGAGGAAGACAAGACAGAGATAGAAATTATGTGGGATCCAATCAATGACAAAGTCATGACTGTGCATAGCACTGCATCTTTGGTCTTATAGAATAAAAATGACCAAACAAGTGCTCAAGGACAAAGTTGTGGCTATGTATAGTGACATGAATTCGGTGTTACATAAATAAAATAGTCTATCAAAAACTTAAAGATAAAGTTATGGTTGTGCTAAGTGATATGATTTTTGAGTTAAAGAATGAACAGGACAAGGAAAAGCTAAAAGGTAAAGTCATAGCTATACTTAGCACAGTGAATTTGGGCATACAAAAAGGAAAGTGTCAAGCTAGTACAAAAGAAGAAGTCATGGCATTCACCAAAACCTTGGCATCTAAAGAAGAAAAGCCTAAAAAGTAAGTGTATTTGAAACAAGGCTAAATGAAGAAGAACACAAAAAGAAGGTAAAATAGTACATCGAGAAGTTAGCTTGGACAAGCATCGGGAGAGATCTATGAAAAAGGAACAAAATTTTGATAGTCTAGCTATGGACATTAAACATAGTGCTGCTTGGGAGGTAACCCAAAAATATTATTTTTCACATATGTGATATAATAAACACTTATATTTATCACATAAATGACTTCACATACCAAATGTCCCACGAGTATAGTCATGGAACTAAAACCTCTTCATGGATGTTAATATGTACACTTAAAGTTATTTCACTATTTTCATACTCAACAATACTCAAACCTAGTAATAGAGAAAAAATATGTTTCTTGAGATGTTGAAATTTTTTTACTTAATGGGAAGCTAATGATTAGGGATGAGTAATAATTTGTGTTGTTATTCAGTCATTAAATTACTTAACATTTTTTATTATTTGGGTAATTTTTAATAATGAGTAAGCATGAGAATGAAATATTTATGGATCAAGTTCATGACTTGAGAGTTATGGTAGATTTTGATGAATAGTCAATAAAGTGATAAGTTTTTGGAGGTATTTGGCTCATATATACATTATGGTGCATAGAATAGTTTTGGCATTCATTATTTACCAAAACTCCATCGAATTAGTCATGACAATCTTTATATGTGTCATGACTCTACTACCTCATTAACTTAATTTTTTTAATAAGAAATATATTCTTTATAGATATTATATTATCATGGAGTCATAGACATGCTTATTTTATAATATTTAAATGACTATAATATTAATTTTACTTCATTGTAACTAACTAGCACATTGGTACTAAATTCTTAATAACTTTTTAGTAATGTCACTTTATTTTTAATATGCCTCAATAGTCTTTAATCAAAGCATGGGCTTTTTACAAAGTCATGACTTTTGAGCTACAAAGTTATTGAGCCAAAACTATGCAAGCCAAAGCTATATAAATTATTCAAAAATCATTACTTTTAGATACGAACTGATTTAGAGGACATTTACATGAGTAAAATGATTGCCCTAGTCCACTTATCCTCAAAAGAAGAATGAAACCATGACTTTTATGTATGGGCTAATTACTAGCATTGTGGTCATTTTGAAACATAAGAGCCATATGATATATGATATAATTCAAGGTCAACACCAAAAGTCATTGCTAGTGCCATGACCACTAGAAACATATAAAAGATCATTCTTTATGCTATGATCATTTCCTAGCAATGTAGCCATAGGATACATATGAGAGATAATCTCAATATCATGACCATTACTAGTGTCATAATAATATGATTATCAAGAAAGACCAACACAAATATTATGGTACTATGATGATCAATTGAGACTAATGCCAATTTCTTAGTTATTTTTCAATATCATAGCCATATTATACACATAAGGAGCCAATCACAAAGTCATGGTCATTCCCAGTATAGTGACCAGATGATGGAAGAGAGACAAATTCTGAAGCCACAAATATTTCCTAGTGTCATGCCTTTGTGTTACAGAAATATTGAGATACATGACATAGTTCTGACCACTTTTTAGAGTCATGACCTCAAACTTAAAAGATGAAGACCAAATTCGAATTATTTGAGTAATATAGAATTACTCAAATATAGAATTATTTGAGTAATATAGAATTTTGAAAGTCATGACTTTCTACTTAAAGTAATATAGAATTATTTGAGTATAAAATAGGAAGAGAAAGAAAACAAGCAAAATATCTCTATTCTTTTTCTTTTTCTATGATCCAAGCAAAAGCCAAGGCACAATTACCAAACTTTATGATCAAATTTTGCACTCCATAGAGGCTCAATAAGCAACTAATGGATGTAAGACATAAGCTAATTCCTAGGTTGAGGGGCATGACTCTCAAACACCCTCACCCATCTCTAAGGTAAATTTGGGAATTTAGATCAAAATAACATGTGGCTTAGGGGTTCTTTAACTTTATTTCTATTATGTATAAAAGATTTTATATTAATGAATTTGCTGTGACTTATGATGTGTTATGAAAATCAATAGTTGAATGATAAAATAGAACTTAAATTAGGATTTTAACTATTGGTTAATTATGGGAGTTTTCATGGTGAATAATAAAAAGTAAACCATGAGACTAACTCTTACATATGATAGAAAAGAAGTGAAAACCCTTTTGATTGTAATATGTGATATAAATATATACATTAAAACTCAAAATTTAGGTATGTTAATTATTATGAGTTTGATTCTTATGAAACCAAAAGCATGAATGCTTTTACATCTCAATCCATTGAACATTTTAGAAGAACTAGTTCTTGATTAAGATAGATATTATATAAAATATCCTTTTAAGGATTTTATTTTTAGTGTAGGAGTCACGTCAACACCAAGTAGGATAGTGATGAGTAATCCTTGTGACATACATGAATTATTGTGATTCATAAGATAGTAATAACCATTTTGAGTTCTTTTCACTCATAATGTTTGAACCAGTGAAACTTGAGAAAATCATATGTTAATTGTGTGAGTATAGTACATATGAAGGCAAAAGTATAAATGATATCAATTCTTAGATTTCATGACACTTGAAGCTGGATAATAAGAGTGTATATATAAAGTTTCTATCAAAAGAAATTAATGAGTTTCCTAAAAGGTATGATATTGTGAATTAATCTCAACAAGAAATAATTTTTTACCTTGATGATGATGTACTGAGTAGACAACGGCAAGGGGACCACCATTTGCAATGGGTTCAATGGTTGTATGCTATTAGAGTAAAAAGTTATTACATATCAACCTAACATTTATTTTGTATCCAAACCTGATATAATTTGAACTATTTGAACATATATTACATAAATTACATGAAAAAATTCATATATCTAAAATTGATATTATAATCCAAAATATCTATTTTACTAGAATTAAGTTATCTCATGATTGAGTGACTAAATAGATGATATAATCTCCATGCGATCAATATCTAGATAAATATCTTCTTTACTACTTGTATGACTCATATATTTACAAATTTTTATTGATGAGATATCCTCACCAACAAACTTTTGAGTCATTACTTAACCAACAAAATTAGGCAGCTTAACAAAGTTACAATAGTTATGAAGTTAAAAATATAAATATATTTATTACCAAATTATCTCTTGTCCTAGAGATATTAGAAGTCTGAGAATAAAAGTGTATATTTGAAAAAATTAGCAAGGGTGAAGTTGATATATTACTTAAAAAGAGTAGATATGAAAAAGATCCATGAATGGAATAATAAATGACTTAAATGGTGAAATACTAATAAGATAATTATGAGTGTATCATCTTTATTAGTGATAGTCCAAGGATGATAGTCACCTTGTATGTTAAGAAAGCACTATGACATTTTCTCACTAATATACTTTTTGTCCGACAAACAAATATAACATTGATTAAATATTAAAAAAATATTATCATGCACAATGTATTGTACCAACCCTAAAGTCTAAGTATTCAAACAAAATTTCAAGTCTTTCTACTAAGTTTGAGTAGTAATTAGTTAAATATTAGTTGATTGAACTGCCTTCATAATCCATATGAGATCCAAATTTAGATTTACATATATTATACAACTTGTTTGCTTGTAGAACTATGTTTAATGACAGAATATTTACTCAATAAACTTTTCGGACCATGTCATTTAACAATAAATTTTGGCATGATCACAAAGTTACAATAGTAAGCCAAGACAATTTTATTTTTCTACGATCTTTAATTTAAATTTCCTTTTTTAAATATTTAATTATTTTTGTTAGTTCTTCTAAAGTCCCAATAAAATTTAAAACATCAGCATAAAAAACAATAATTGCAAATTTGATATTAAATTTCTTATTGAAAATGCATGGACTTGTATGATTATTTGCATACTCTTCTTTTAGTAAATATTCACAAATACAATTTTATTACATATGTCTAAATTGTTTTAATTAATACAAAGATCATTGTAGTTTAATTGAGTACAAGATTTTAGATTTTGTACTAATTACTTTAGATAGGTTAAATTCTTTAGGCATTTTGCTGTGTGTATCATTATTAATGAATTTATATAAATATATAGAGATAATAATCATGAGATGCATAGTTACTCCTTCAAATACTACTAAGCTTATCAAAAATTAAATGTGATCGTGTCTACCTCTACATGAGATATAGGTTTAATTTTTAGGTACCTTTGTCTCTTCTAGAGATATTTGTTTGTTTTCTACCTCTTTAAAAGTTTGTTGTTGTTCAATATGTACCTTAATGGGGGCTCATTGTTTACCATGTACATCTACAAGAGCTCATTGTTTTTCATGTTCCTATATAAAAGAATTTTTCATTAAGTTTGTTCTCCTCTTATGGGGAATTATGCCTTTTGATCTAACTGCCCTCCCATGCTTCAAGTATATTTTGGATTCATTTGTTTTTTTTTCTTTCATGGACCTCAATCCATGATGAAACTTTGAATTGGGATATATGATTTTGTTAATTTCTTTGTATCAATGAATACATCTAGTAATTGATTTTGTAAGATTATATAGATATAGATATAGATATATATATATATATATACTTCTTGTTCACAATGATTTGTATGAGGATCAAAATGAGATAATATGGATGCGTTCTATGTAATTTCTTACCATTTTTAATGGAATCAACTTTTCTTTTCCTGATGATGGGAATATAGTTTTATTAAAATGATAATCTACAAATATGACCTTATAAGTATCTTTTGTTATGGGTAATAAACATCTTATGATGGATGATAAATCAAAATCTACATAAAATCCAAGCCTATGTTGTGGACCTATTTTGGTATGTTGTGGTGAAGTAATTGATACATAAACTACATAACCAAAAACTCTTAAGTTATAAATAATTAATTGTTTATCAAATACAATTTTTGAAGAAAAGTATTCAGGGTAGGATATTAGTCTGATTATGTTGGACTTGCAGCATGCATAATATTATATTTCCAAGTAGATGCTGATAATTTGGTCTTCATTAGTGTGATCAAGAACTCCACTAAGCCATTTTGGGTATGAACATCATCAACAAAATGCTCAATATTTATCTTAATTGGCATATAATACTCATTGAGAGTTTGTAAAGTAGATTTGCCAATATTGTCAGGTCTTATTTTCTTAATTAGATAATCATAGAATTATACTCTAAATTTAGTTATTTGTGTGAGGAGCCCAACAATGGCAATATTTCTCGTGGGAAGAAGACATAAATGTGACCATCTAGTAGATGCATTTATGAGGACCATAAAATAACAAAAATATCTATATAATAGATAAATTAGTTCACATATTTCCTCATGTATTCTTTCTAAAATGACTAATGATTCAAATATGATTTTATTAAATGATGGTGTACCTATTAACTTCAATGATCATAAAAAGATTCATTGGAGAATAGAAACTTATAGTTTTTAATAGGTGTCTATATGATTGTTCTATAATTCATCATATCATTGAAGACCCGGGGTGACCTAGTTTGTTATGTTAGAGAATAAAAATTTTTAGGTCATTAAACTTCTAGTTCATTGCAACATAACATTTAGTTGGTTTTATGATCATATGATATAACCAAGAGAAGAAAGCTAGGAGCTTTTCAAAAAATTATTTTTCTCGAAAACTATAGAGGTAAGATATAAATATTCTTTATTACCTTCATTCATTATTTCAATATAATATCAATTTTTGTAGACATCTTTAAAACTAAGTAAATTTCATGTTTATTTATTAGAATATAATACAATATTAATATAGAATCTAATTATATTTGGTAGCATTATATTTGCTATTTTAGAGCATTCAATTAATTATGATGTGCTAGAAATGGTACTTATACTAGTATTTGTTGTTATTAAATTTAGAAATATATCTTTTATTGAATGATTATATGCATGGTTGGACATTCAACCAGACATATATCATCATCATTCATCTTAAAATTTAATAACACATAAATTTAGATAAAGGTAAAAATATAAATAACAATGTAATATTCATATTAACTCAAAATAAGAACAAAAAATTATTTAATACTTATATTTTCATTTTCTACTAAATAATGGAAATTATCACTAAGACCTTCAAAAGAATCCACATCAAAATAAGATAGTTTCCACTTATTTGAATCAGTAAAATTAGTTTCTATCTTTTTTTATTTATCATTTATAAAATACATGATACATATCTAGCAGAAATTTGGTTGTGAGCCAGATGTGAGATCAATCTTTTTATTCCACATCTATAGCAAGTCTCTTCAAGAATATTGAAGAATTTTTATATGCACTTTTTCTATTTTCTTATTTTATCTCACTATTATTCCACTTTTAGAAGTGAAATGTGTCTTTTATTTTTAAGGGATTAAAAGGATGATTATCATAGTGTTAGAGAATTTTTCCCATGATAATTACAACCACGCCCACTCCAATGATTATGAGATGAAATTCTATTCACTCCAATGATCGTGGGATAAAATTTTATTTACTCCAAGGAATGGTTAAGATCTAGTTAGATGAGACTGATAATTTTTTTATTAGTAGCTCATTATTTTCATTAGTTTCAAGAAGTTATGATATAAACTTAGAATATTTAGTAAATTTCTGCTCTCTATGTTATTGATGCAAGAGCATAATAGTGGTGTAAAATATAATGAATATTTCTTCTAGCATATATTCATCTATGATTTTTTTTCTTTACATAATTTAAATATTGAGCTTTAATTAAATATGACCAGGTTATACTCATTATCTAATTAAAAAGCTTTCCAACCTCATGTGCATCTAGTCAAGGCAAACTTTTGGTAAAATCATCATTTTTTTTGGAGGTCAAATATATTTTTCAAGCCATTCCCAGTGAATGAGATGATAATTTACAATTAAATACTAAATTTTTAAATCCTCGTGGAGATGATGCCCAAAGTAGATTAGTACTTTTGCATTAACCTTATATGATTTCATTTCTTTCTTTTATTATTTCTCTAAGATCTTTGCAAGTTAGATGTATTTCATCATTAATATTCAATAATCTATGATAAATAATTTTTATCAAAAATATCAAGTGCTACAAACTCAAGTTTTATGAGGTTTGACAATTTGGCAAACTTTTAACATATGATGGAAAAAAATAATAATATTATTATATTTTTGCTGGAGCAAAATCATGCTGATAACATATTCAAAAATAGTTGTTAAATTATATATAGAATTACAAAGAGAAACAATAAGAGAAGATGCAACTTTTATTTCTTGCTATATATATATATATATATATATATATGCAAGGAATAAATATCCCATTATATAGTTATTTTAGTTGTCTATTCATTCAGATGAATAAATTTGTTCATTCATATAAAATATGTAACTATACATAACATTTTGAACATATATATACATATACATATTTATAAATATTTAAAACATATAACATATACAATTATGTTATATATAGTCATGTGTGTGTGAGTGAGTGAGTGTGTGTGTGTGTACTTGTGTGTGTGTGTGTAGTTTCAAACAATATAAATTAAACTACATACGTATATGTTATATGTTTAATATATATACCCATGTTATATATAGTATTGAATTATATGTGTTTATAATGTTTTAAAACATATATAATTCAACAACTATAATATATATAATAGTTGTATATATTATATAGAATAATTATGTCCAATTTATCTCTAGATTATCTTTTTAGCTCTTCACACCTCTAAGCAGTAACAGTATTGAGGGACAATTCCTTGGATTTATCTTTATGTTACCTAGTAATTTATTTGTATATTTTCCAACATACATATAATAGTTGTATAAAATATGTATGTTTAAGATATTAAAAATTGTTTAGCATATATATGTTATAGATATTTATATGTTATATATATCTCTTTTTAGAAAACATTTTTTTTCAAAAAAAAAGTAAATTTTTGTAATTTGTTAAGTTTATTTTTTTTAATTACACGTATAAGTAGTTTTGAAATAATTTTTTTTTTAATTTTTAAAAAATAAGATTAAAAAATAAAAATATTAGTTTTGGAGCACCCAAACATAGTTTTCACAACAACAAAAATAAAGTTTTGAAAAAATAATTAATTATTTTAATGATAAAGTCAACTTTTTTTTCTTTCCACCCTAACATGTAAAATCATGCTTTGTTTTTTGATCATTAATGTCGTGAGAAATGAAAAATTAAAAATAGTCTACGTCTCGTCTAGGGCTTGTCGCATTTGTCTGATTCTATAAATTGGCTGCTCATTATTGAGCCAGGTACAGTTAGACGTCAACCCGTCCAGCTCCAGTTAGACCTCGACCCGTCCAGTTCCAGTTAGACCTCGACCCGTCCAGTTCCAGTTATAAAAATTGATCTACCGCTCCCATCCCCATTGGGCCAAGCCCCTCTCAGGTGGGGGAGAATTTGCTCGAGCCTCGGGCTGCAGGGCATCCATAATCCCTAACAAATTATGATGCCTACTCTACTTGTCATCATTATAATTACCGAAATATGAGTATAATCATTATAATTAGAGGTGTCAAACGAGATATGTCAGGCCGGGCCGGCTGTACTTTCGTGCCGGGCAAGGCACGACGTGGTTACTATACAGTACCGTGCCTGGCCCGACACAGTTATGTGAAGGTCAGCTTGATACGGGCCTATGACACGAATCCGTCGGATTTAACCCAGTCATGCCGAAGTCCTAATTTAAAAAAAAATTAAGATTTCTCGGCTCGTGCCAAGGTATCATGCCAACAGGCCACGGTACTGTGCCGGGTCAGGCACGGCACGAGGCTTAGTTGGCCTCGGCACGGCACGAGGCCCAGTTGGTCTCTGCACGGCATGGTTAGTGCCGTGAACAGGCGTGGGCATGAGAAATTATCATGCCGTATTGGCCTAGACACGGCCAAATCGTGCCGTGTCTCGTGCCAGAATAGTCTGGCTAAGTTGACACCTCTAATTACAATATAATATATCATACGTGCTGTTTTTTTCATTATTATCACTCATTTGTACCTTTGAACAATTATGCATTATACCATGAATTTTCTGGCTTTAAAAAGTTGTTGATGTAATTATTAAAGCCCTCACCCTTTTAGTTTTTTATTTTGTTGATAATTAATAAACTGTACTATAAATACCTGTATAAACTAATCTAACATTAAATTATTACAATTATTCCCAAATACAATGTATATCTCATATTTAATATTCCTCAGAATTGTGGTGGGGTCTATTTCTTAATGATATTTGCAAGAAAGTTGGAATAATTCTTCAATAATTTGAACGTGCCGGGTAATTTTATATTTTAGGTCAATATTCAAAAAACATTTACAAAAAAAAAAAAATATCTATTTTTTTTAATAAAAAAAATAAACTAAAACATAAAATATTCATGTTTTTGTTTACTTAAAATCGAAAATCCAAATTTATATCCCACATAATATGTAAAATTGTAAACACTGGAAAAAATTTCAAAATAGAAAAGTATCTTTTGAAAATAAAAGTGATTTTTATTTTTTTATAAATTGAAACATTATTCTTATTGTTTGTGTATATATATATATATTTATGTATGTGTGTGTATGATTTATAAGTGTGTGTGTGCGCGTGCGTGTGTATACACCAATATAGCATAATAGCATATATTTATAAATAGACACACACACACATACATATTTATAGGTTTGTATATTAAAAAACACACATATAAACAATAATTTTTTGACAGAAAAAAAAGATGAAAACCACATTTATGTTATAAAAATAGTTATAAATTCAAAAATTTTTTTTAGGTGTTGATGAGTCATTGGGAGTGTAAAATTAGATTTCTTATTTTCAATATCTGAAAAAAATATATATTTTAGTTCTGATATATGTTTTTAAATTTTAAAGTGTTGATGGATAAACATATATAAAATATTATATGTATATATACACATATACATTTTTTATGTCGTGCAACAAACCTTTCACTTATGACTTTTTTGAACAAGGAGAACGAATATCAAATTTAATTTTGAATTTTTTTCATACTTATTATTAGGTTAATTAATTTATGTCATGTCACAAACCTCCCAATTATCCCTTTTAATGATTACCAAATATAGAAAAATCACATATTTTTTTTTTGTTTTTCAAAATATATATTTCCGTCCTTTTACTTTAAAATTTAATTTTAACTTCAAACTATGACAAAATTTCAATTTTTTGCTTAAATAAAATTTAGAATTATGTTTTGATATTTTCAAAAACTAAAAATCACAAAAACAATTTTACCTAAATATAATTTCTTTAAAATTAAAAATTTTAATATTTCACAAGACTTGTAAATATATATTTTAAGTCCAAAATTATATATACCAATTCTTAAAAAATAATCATATTATTTTGAGATTTAACTTATGATATCCCATATAATATTCTATCAAATCTAAGCAAAATATTACACTTGCACACTTGATTATATTCTGCTTAAAATAGGTATACATGATTATCCATGAAATAAATCACACAATATTAAAAGTAAAATAAATATCAATTATAACCATATAAATAAATAATTCAAAAATTAAAATTACAAAAACAAAAAATTGTTCTACAATTGATCTTAAAAATTGTATTTCTAGATTTGAGTTAGCTCATACGATGCTGCTACATGTAATCCAGTGAATAATCAGAGCATTTGAGCACACCATTTATAAGTCGTTGCATGTCCTCAGATCCCATGCACAAACATTGTACATCTACTGCACGTCTTTCACATATCCCACGCATGAACATTGCATATCCTATGCATTTCCCATCAAAGAGCACCAGGAGATAGAAGAAATAAGGCAATACAATATCTATTTGTCTTTGGAGAAGAAGATATTCTTGTACATCTTATTGAATTTGTCTCCCATGTACCCACGAAATAGCCCTCTATTGTAGAGGGGTTTAGAAAAACCCCCTATTATAGAGGGTTTTTCCGAAAAAAATTAATTCACGCCCACAACTTTTTTTCGAAAAAAATGGCATAACCCCTCATCTCCTCCATTTTTTTTTTCATATGAAATGTAAATGCAAACTTTAAAAAATGGATCATCACTTTTATTAAAATAGAATTCTACAAATTTTTCATCATAGGAAAACATATATTAATTTTCTAATTTACATTTTATTTAAAAATTATTATGCACTCTATTTTTTTTTGCGAGCACCCTAACATTTCACATTCCAAAATACTTAACTTGTGACATTATTAATATAAACCAAAAAATATGTGACAATATATATCAATTAAATTTAAACCAAAAAAAAACTTAATTAAAATTTTTTCCATATCCAATTTTATTCTCTTGGTGTGTCTAACCTAGGCACACCCAAAAATCTCTCCATCTATCCTATTTGGGAAGAATGAGATAATTAAATAATTTAAATTTTAAAATTATTTATAACAATAAGTTTATATATCCCCTTGCATATCTCAAAACTAATTCTTGTTCCTTATACAAAAAATAATTTTTCGGAAATTAAATATTCTCAAAAATTAACATGATGAATCTTTTTTTCCTTCAAGCTATAAGCTTCTCATTGATCGACTTGATCCCCAAGAGTAGTTGAGATAAGAATGTCAACTTTTTTGTCCAACTCATAAGTTTTTCCTTGATGTGTATAGTCTCCAAGAGGACCTAAAATAAAATTGGTAATAGAGAAAATCTCTAAGAATCCTACTTTTCCTAGAACAAGTACATGAAGTGTCTAGATCGACCATCTTTGATCTCCTCAAAATAAGAAATGAAAACAATACAATTATATGCCTCTTGTTAGTCATACAAACTATCCTTCCAATGTTAGGCAATATTGAGATTGTAAGTGGCTACTATTTTCCTATGAAAAGTGGATTCTTTGTAAAAACATATGGGAGTTCATGTAGCTCAAAATTAGTATTTGTATTTTTTTTGCAAAACAATTAATCAATTTAAACAAACCCTAGAATAGATAATATATATGGAGTATGCCATTTTATCTTTTGCTATATTTAGTGACCATTTAATTAGTTTTTATTGATTTTTCCTAAATCTTTTAATATGACCCCAACTATCAAACATCAACATGGAAAGTAAGTTCATCTGAATTTCAGAAACACATCGGATATCTTTTAGAAGCAACCAATATCTCATATTTATCTTTAGAAAAACATTCATAATGTCAAATATCCTCGAATCACATCATTGCTCATTCTAACTAATCCACTATTTATGTGTATTCATCACAAACAAATAATAATTCAAAGTGACATGTAAAGTGGATTCTAAATTTGCCACCTAATCATTCTTCTAACTGATCTTGTTGGACAATACATTGTTCAGAATTACCCATGTGTGTGTGTGTGTTCTAAATCCTAAAATTATAATCAAAAGCACAAACCAATTATATTCTGTCCAAAATGGGAGAATATAAATATTCTTGCAAGCAAATATTCTATCCCAAAATGATAAAATATTCAAAGATATTAAACCATAAATTATAAAATATATGATGCCCATAAAAATACCCACAAAACAAAGACAAATTAAAAAGAATGCATTGGAAATACCTTAATCTAAAATTGAGATTGGATTTTTTGGATTCAGTGATCTTCAAAAAAATTTTCAAACGCCCACAAGCACACCACGAACAATCACCTATGCACGAGTACCACGTGAACCATCTCCTCAACATGAGCACAACACGATCCATCTCCTCAACATGAGTACCGCATGAACATCGCAAGAACACCACAAACACCATACATCCTTTGCTCATCATTTGTAAGCCTCTCATATACAAAAGAGATAAAAAGAAAAATACTCCCCTTGGGGTGCTCCTATTCCCTCTACAACTTTATTCCAAATGGCCTTAGAAACTTTATGTAATTATTATATAAGATGAAATATTAAATAAATAAAATGAGAGCTATTCTTATTTTTTATATTCATGTAGCACTTACACCATCTAACAAAGCCTTTTAGTTTTGTTATGAGATTTTTGGAAATCACGCAAGCCAATCACAAAGCTTTTTGAAAATCTTTACATTTTATCACGTGTGATATTTTTTTTTTGTTCATACCACACTTGTTTTCCAAAAAACTATATGTAATGTTTTAATAAATACATTAACATTTTAATTAACTTAATGTTAATTTCACTCACATTTAATGAGAACACCCCATTAGTTCTCATTATATTAAATCAACATTAAATGCAAATTAAATTTAAACCGAACTTCAAAAAGAGAAAACAAAACTATTTGTCCCAATATCTGGTTATGAATAATTAGCAAGATACATAAGTATACCGATTGCACTAAGATATAGTACTTTAGGACCAAATAATATTTTACCCTTTTCACAATGTTGAAATGAGTACTTTTTCACATCATGTGATCAGATAACCATAGGGTAGCTTATTGGGTGTGCTTTATCTATATTAAATTTTAAAGATTTTCTTGATAAATATTGATTGATGAACTAACACTCCATTTGAAAAATATTCGATCTGTAACCCGAGACAAAATTTTGTTTTTTCTAGATCTTTTATTTCAAATTATTTTTTTAATGTTCTACTATTTTTGTGAGATCTTCGAAAGTTCCAACAAGATTTAAATCATTAACATAAACATCAATAATTGCAAATCCAATTTCTCATTTCTTGATAAAATCACATGGACATATAAGGTTATTCAAATGCTCTTCTTTTAGCAAATATTCACTAAGCCAATTGTACCTTATGTGCCCATATAAAGATCATTGGAACTTTATTGAGTACATGCTATGAGACTTTTTATTAACAAATTCATGTAGTTTAAACTCTTTCGGGATTTTTATGTATATATCACTATCTATGGATTCATATAAATATAGTGATAATATTCATTAGACACATATCTAGTCCTTCAGATACAACCAAGATTTTCAAAAATTGAAATGTAATTGCATTCATAACATGCAAATATATTTTCTCGTAGTTAATGCTAGGTCTTTATGAGAAAACTTTGGCTAATAATTATGTCTTATATCTTATGATATAATTATTCTCATTTTTCTTTCGTACAAATACTCATTTGTATCCAATAGGCTTTACTCTTGTAGGCATTTAGACTATAGGTCCAAATACTTTTTATTTTGTTAATGAATGCAATTCTACTTGCATAGTCTTTTTCTATTTTGGCTAATTATTTCTTTGTCTATATTAACCTATATTTTTTGGTTCTGGATCATTCTTATTTTGTATGATATCTAAGGCTATTTGAAAAGCAATAATTATCCACAACAAAATTATTTCTATCTCAATTTTCATATTTGTGCACATAACTTATTGAAATCCCATAATTTTTAGGTGTCTTTGCCTTTTTTAGAGATATTTGTTCATTTTGTAACTCTTTGAGAGTTTGTTGTTTAATATGTGCTATGCAAGGGTATTTTTCTTTTCTTTTGTTCTCTTATTTCGAGGAGCTATATCTTTTGATCCAATTGGTCTCCCATGCTTCAAGATTATTTTAGATTCATTTTTTTCTATCCTTCAGGGACCTCAATCCATGCTAAAGCATTCATGGCATATGTGACTTTGTCACTTTTTTATATCCACAAATGCATCTGTTAATTGATTTGTAAGATTTTGTAAATGAATAATCCTTTGAACTTCAAGTTCACATTGATTTGTACTAGGATTAAAATGAGATTATATTGATGTAGTCCAAGTAATTTGTCATCATTCTTCTAGAATCAACTCTTCTCTCCCTAATGGTGCGAATACATTTTTATTAAAATGTCAATCTATAAATCTAGCTCTACAAACATCTTCTATTAAGAATTCCAAATATCTTATAATAAATACAAATCAAAAACTACATAAATCTCAAGTCTACATTGTTGACCCATTTTACTATATTGTGGGGGTGTAATTGGTAAATAGACTGCATAACTAAAAACTTGTAAATGGAAAATATTTGATTGTTTATCCAGTACAAGTTATGAAGTGGAGCATTCATGGTAAGATATTTGTCTAATTCTTATTAGACTTGCACCATGAATAATAGCATGTCCCAAGGTAGATGCTGGTAATTTGGCATTTATTAGAAATTTTCTCGCTATTAATTGAAGTTGTTTAATCATGGACTATACTAAACCATTTTGAGGATGAACATGAGCAATAGGATGATCAATAATTATCCCAATTCACATATAATAATTATTGAGAGTTTTTGAAGTAAATTTACCAACATTATCAAGTCTTATTATCTTAATTGGATAAATAGGGAATTGTGCTTTTAATTTGATCATTTGTGCAAGAAAACAGACATATGACCATCTAGTGGAGACATCTATAAAGACCATAAAATAATGAAAATATTCACATGATGGATGAATAGGTCTACATTTATCCTTATATATTCTTTCTAAAAAGACTGATGGTTCAGGTATGATTTTATTTAATGATGGTTGAACTATTAACTTGCCTCGTGAACAATGATCAAAAAAAATTTATTAGGGAAAAGAATCTTCTGGCTCTTTAATGGATGACCATGTGATTGTTTTATAATTTTTTTTATCATCTAAAGTCTAAAATGACATAACCTATTATGCCAAAGAGTAAAAATCTTTAGGTTATTAAACTTCTGGTTCATTACAGTATATGACTCAATTTACTTTATGGTCGTATGGTATAACCCATAGGAGAATGTTGGGAGCTTTTCCACAAATATCTTTTTTCTCATAAATTATAAAAGTAATATATAGATATTCTTTATTACCTTCATTCATAGTTTCAATATGATATAAATTTTGTGGATATCTTCAAAACTAAGCAAATTTTTTATTAATTTGCTAGAATATAATACATAATTAATATGGAAAATATTTCCAATTGGTAGCATTATATTTGCTCTTATAGATCCTTCAATTAAATCTAATGTACTAGAGATGATATTTACACAGATATTTATTGCTATTAAATTTTAAAAATATATTTTTTCTAGAAGAATTATATGTATGAATGCATAATTAGCTAGGTATATATATCACCATCATTCATCTTGAAATTCAAATATACACAAATTTAGATAAATATAAAAATATAAATAATAAGATGATATTCTTATTAACTCAAAATAAAATACATAAATTTATTTTACATTTTCATATTTTACTAAACAATTGAAATTATCACTAGGACCATCAAAAAAATCTATATCAAAAAAAGATAGGTATAACCCATTTCCATTAGTAAAATTAATTTCTACCATTTGTTTTTCTTTATCCTTCAATGATACTTGATATAAATCTATCAAATGTTTGGCAATATGATTAGTATAAGACTAGTGTCCTTCCTTTTTGCATTTATAACAAATTTCTTCTGAAGTTTTTTATGTATAGTTTCTCTATTTCCTTGCTTTATCTCACCATTATTTCACTTTTTGCGGTGAAATAAATCTTTCCTTTTCGAGGAGTTAGAAGGATGATTATCATAGTATCATAAATTCTATCATATATCACGAATATGACCACGTTCACGCCCATGCCCATGATTATGGGATGAAATTGCATTCACTTTAGGGAATGGTTTAGATCAAGTTGGAATTGACTCATGGTTTTTCATTAGTAGCTCATTATTTCAGCTACTAGAAGACATGATATTAATAATGAATATTTAGTAAATCTATGATCTCTATATTACTGCTTCATGAGCATATTAGCATGTCTTCATCCTTGAATTTTTTCTCTGCATAGCTTAAATTTGGAGCTTATTTTAAATAGAGCAGTTATACACACTAACCATTTTAAAATATTGTAACCCCAAGTACATCCAGTCATAGCAAGCTTTAGGTAAAATCATAAATTTTTTTGTGGTCAAATATATCCTTCAAGTCATTCCATAAGGTGAAAGGATCTTTTATAGTGAAATATTCATTTTTTAGATCCTCATGGAGATAGTTCCTAAGAAAAATTAGTGCTTTAACATAGTCCTGATGAGACTCTTCATTTCTTTCTTTTATAGTTTCTCTAATATTTATGGATATCAGATGTATTTCAAAATCAAAAATCCATGATAAATAATTTTTAATAGAAATATCAAGTGCCACAAACTCAAGTTTTGTGAGATTTGACATTTTAAAATTTTTTTAATATATGAGGGAAAAAATAATAATAATATAATTTTACCTTATCTGGAGCAAACTTGTCTTAATAACATGTTATAAAGAAACAGGAAGAAATAAAAAGAAATAAAAAGAAATAAAAAGAAATAAAATAGGGATCATTATATTTAAATGTGATTAGACATGTTTATAAATTTACTAGAAATCCAAAGTTAATAACAGAGGAAACAAAAAGTCATTGTGAGAAAGCCAAAAGTCTTACATAAATGATGATCATTTATTTCAAAGTAATGGTCATTCATTATAAGTATTTATAACACACACACACACACATTTTGATATACACACACACACACACACACACACACACACACACACACACACACACATATATATATATATATGTTTATATGTATGTGTGTGTGTGTATATATATATATGTATGTATGTATGTATACTTAGATATGTGTTTCTATATATTTTATATTTATATATAAGTATTTTAATTTGAATGTCTCTAGATAATATATGTTTGACTAAATGGTTTGCTTGGGTTTGGCAAGTAGAGGATGTGGGTTTAAATACCATGTTGCCTCCATTGGAGAATAAAATAGTTTCATACTTTCTAATGTCAATTAACCAAATAATTTTTTTACTTTTTTGCAAATTTCGAAGGGCAAAATTGAGTTAACAAATTTTAGTGCACCAAGACTTAATTATTTTAGAATCCAGTAAAATTTTTTTAATTATGAAAAGTTAGGTGTATCAAAACACAAAAATTTTTGTCTGGTGCACATAAACATAATTCTCCAAACTTTTAATATTTTGGTGCATAATATTTTGAAAAAAATATATGTATGTATTCTTTTTAGGAAGAATAATATTTTGGTGCACCATTCATAAAAAATTTGAAAAAAAAGGAACCTAAACTTTTAATATTTAAAAAGTAGTGCGTCATAGTCTTAAGTAATTAATTTTTGATGCATTGATTTATATTAATACGAAATTAGCCTTACTTTTAAACAAAGGAATCTAACTTCAAATTTCCTTGTATTTTAAACAAAATATGCACGGTTTCCTAGCTGCCTTGCTCTAGTGCATCTAGTAGTTAGAGATTGACAACCAAATGTGTCATAGACAAAACTATAAGATAGAAAATCATTAGAAAACATCATAGGATCATAGCAATGGATCTTCATGGTCGAGTAGTAGTTGGGAAAAAGTAGAACCAAAAAATAGAGGTTGTGAGAGAACAACATCAACCAATGAGGCTCGATACTCAAGAGTCAGTAAGGAAGGAATATCCAGCTTCGGTCAGGTAGCAGACCAATCAGGAACATGAGGGATGGGGTTAGAGGGAATGGTAGACGTGAATGGTTTTCGTGAAGAAAAAAAATGATCTGTGATTGATACCATTGAGAAATAGCAGCATAGTCTTGGGCAAAAGTTGTTGGAGACCTAGTTGCTCTACAAATTTATCCAATGACATCAACTTGTCGGAGTAACATGGGAATGCTAGAAGTTGAAAGCTGAGGGATGAAGAGATAAGGCGATGGGTGTGAAGATTGATGCAGAACATGGTTATGATTATGATTATGATGATGAAATAACAAGGGAGATAAGTTTTATGTAAAAGATTGGGGTAGAGGTCCTAGCACAATGCATTGGCGAGAGGGTAAAATTAGGGATAAGAATGAGCAGTTACTATACATACCTTGTCGCTAGATGATGGAGAGAAAATGCGAGGAAGAAGATGATGGGAGTTTGAAGTTTTATGAATGGGCAGTTTGAAGTTAGGTTCCTTTATTTAAAAGTAAGAATAATTTCATATTAATATAAATTAATGTATGAAAATTAATTACTTAATAGTTTGGGGTACCATTTTTAAAATATTAAAAGTTATGGTTATTTGATTTGTGTGCTTGCTTATTTTTTGGGAGAATTATGTTTTGATGCATCATTTATAAAAAAAAATTTAAAAAAAAAGTAATCCAAATTTTAATATTTAAAAAATGATGCATCAAACTATTAACTAATTATTTTTGATTCACTCATTTATAGTAATACGAAAATACCCTTATTTTTAAACAAAGAACCTAACTACAAACTACCTATTCTTAAACTACTGCATCAAGCTCGTTATGAGCTTGACAAGCTCTTGGAAGATCATCAAGCTCATTAATAGATTGACGAGCTTAACGAGCCCGTGAAGCTCATTACCAGTTTGACAAGCTCATCAAGCTCATATGAGCTCGTTACGAACTAGATGAGCTCGTGGAAGCTCTTTGATGGAGCTCATGGCAGCTCTACATGAACTTCCAGTAAGCTCGATGGAGCTCCTAGAAGCTTTGCACAAGCTTCCAGTGAGCTCCTCGATGGAGATCGATGAGTTCAAATGAGCTCCTCGGTGGCGCTCCTAGAAGCTCTACACAAGCTTCCACTAAGATCAAGTGAGCTGCATGGAGCTCACTAAGCTCCTCGATGTGGCTCAACGAGCTTCGATGAGCTCCATTGAGGAGCTCATGGAAACTCTATGTGAGTTTCCAGTGAGTTCCATTGAGCTCGATGGAGCTCATTGAGCTCCATGATAGAAGTTTGGTGTATCATTTTTGGTTAAACGGAATGATATTTTTGTATTACTATAAATGAATACATCAAAAATTAATTACGTAAGAGTTTTGTCCATCATTATTTAAATATTAAAACTTGCATTTTTTTCAATTTTTTTATGAATGGTGCACCAAAAAATAATTATCTCTACTTTTTTTTCGGCATGCTGAAAAAATAAAGCTTTGGACGTGAATATTGTTTTTTAAAAAACCAAAATTTAAGGCTAGTTTCAAAAATATGCCCAAACTAGTGCATCTAAAAACAGCGTGGCAATGGTCGTCGTTGTGAACGCCGGCCATTGCCACCCTATTTAAGGTTTTTGAATTTTAAAATGCGAGTTTCAAAGGTCGGCGTTCACAATGCTGGCTATTGAATTATTATAATTTTTGAATGCTTCTTTCTCTCATGGCAATGACAGAAAATATTACCATTTCTTTTAAGGTTTTTGAATGTGGCTGCCACTCGCATTTTTCACTTCATCTAACAACTCGTCTAGATTCTATACCCGAGATAACACCCTTTGCACTCCATAAAAACCCACGTGTTCCTATTCTTAAGTTTCTCAATGAGGGCTCCTTGCCATTTTATTTTATGTTAATTTTGCTTTGAAAGCCATATGAATTCCTTGCACTTTTTTGCCGTGGTTATGTTCTTGGAAAAACAAAATTGTTCAGTAGAGTTACGGAAATCACGGAATGTTCTTATCTTATCTCAATTTTTTTTTGTTTTTGTCTTTGTTTTTGATTTTAAGATTGTTCTAATAATTTTTGTTCATCTTCTGCTAATCACAGAAAGGATCTGGATCTTGAGGAATTCAATTTTGAGAAGAAGTAACTTGAGTGTTTGCCATGGACGCCATAATGGAGGCACGACTGTACCACGGTTGTAATTGCAACAGCTATGTTGCTCTCCACAACGACATAATTTCTAAAACATTTCAGGTGAATGCTTCATTCTTGTGCTGGTTTAATGGACATTAGAATCATCCTTCATTGGATGATCCAGTCCTCTCTTAGATCTAGTTCGACTTGTTCACCCAACTACTCCATCTTAATCATCTAATTTATCCATATTACTTAGTTGCTGCTGTCTACTATTGTCAATGCAAAAGCTAAACTATCGATTGAGCCAGTTAGGTGTTTTGATGAATCTATTTCTATTATTCATGGCAATTCTTTGTAGGGAAGGCATGGTCGAGCCTTTTTGTTCACCCACACGATGAACATTAAGGTCGGGCAGAAGGAGGACATGCACCTAATGAATGGCCTCCACATTGTGGTTGAAATCTATTGCTCTCAATGCAAAGAGGCCCTTATATCATGCTTTTTCTTCTTAAAAATCATCTTGTTTGTTATATTTTCTGTCATCGCCATGGGAGAATGAAGCATTTGAAAATTATAAAAATTCAATAGTCGGTGTTGTGAACGCCGGCCTTTGAAACCAGCATTTTAAAATTCAAAAACCTTAAACAGGGTGGCAGTGGCCGTTGTTCACAACAACAGCCAATGTCACGCTATTTCTAGAAGTATTAGTTTGGGCATAATTTTGAAATCAGCCTTAAATTTTGGATTTTTTATTTTAAAAGCACTATTCACGTCCAAAACTCGAAAAAATAACTTTATCTATTATTCTATTATCTTTCCCATTTTCATTCTTCAAAATGTTATCATTAATTAATGATTAGTTTATTATTGTCTACGTGTTGCCAACCACCATGGTGGAGGTGGACAACTACTGATCAAAAGTGCCCATAACTATAACATGATCTATTTAAATATTGTTCTTTTTCTGCAACTTTTTATAATTTATTAAATGTGTTTGTTTCAAGTTTTAGTTTTCATTTTCAATGCAAATAAAACTATTTTTTATATAAAATCTATAAAAAATTTTCTAATATAATATTATAATTATGAAAAAAAAAATATCTATTGTAGTAAACTAGATAGGAAACATGCTACCTTATTGATTAGAGAATTTTATGCTAAGTAAGGGACCTCATTTTGAAAATATTTAATTAAAATTTAAAAGTCTCCGCCCTTCAAATTTTAATAAAAATTTTTTCAAAATAAATTTTTATTAATTTTTTGGTTATTTAAAATAATAAAACTCAACAAAAATAATACTCTCACTCCACTCCTTCACATTATTATAAAAAAATATTAAAAAAATATGTTATATATGTAGAATTATATGTATGATGATAATCTTATAAAAATATATATATTAATAAGTATAAGTATACATGTATATATGTGCAAATAAACAAATAAATGAAAATGTCTATATATATATATGTGTGTGTGTGTGTGTGTGTTTTTTTTTATAAATGTATTGATATAAAAATAGAATTTACAAATAATTAAAAAATAGATAATTTAACTCTTAAGATAATAAAATAAATAAAATAAGAAATGAAATACAAGTAAAGTAAATTGGGATTGATATAAGTTTCAAAGGAGGGGGAACCTTCTTTTATTAAAAAAAATCAGAAATCCGAAAAGGATTTTCGATGTGGGCAAGGTGATGTATCACCTACTTATTTTTACATTACATTGTTCCACTTGAAAATCACATTTCTCACTTGTCTATGTTTTCTTATGTTCTTGCTAAGCCATATGAAATTTTATACCATTCAAACATTGTCAGTATTGATTGATTTGATCAAAACTTCTGCTATGTTATCATTAGTCTTAATCTTTTACACACCCATACTTTCTTCTTAAACTTTGTCTCATACAAATAAATATTATACTCTAATATATTTTGTCTTTGAATAAAATATTAGATTTCTGGCTAAGTGTAGAGTACTTTGACCATCACAAAATAAATTTACTTTATTTTCTATGTCCAAGCTATTCCTAGCATTTTGGAATTAGATTTCCTCTTTATTAGCTTATATAGTTGCAACATACTTTTCTTCTATCATAAAAGTAAATATAATAGATTGTAATTTTGAAACCCAACTTATAGCTCATTCAGCAAGAGTAAAAACATAGCTCATGGTAGACTTGTTATTATCAATATCCACAACATAACCTACATCAACATAACCTCTAACAATAAGGTTAGAACATCCATAACATTATGCAACATTTTAGGTTCCTCTAATATATCTAAGAATCATCTTTATAGTACTCCAATGCTCTCTACCAAGATTTGTCATGAATCAACTTATTATTGATACTGTTTGTGCACTGTCTGGTCTTACACAAATCATTGTGAATATTAAGGTTCTCACTGCTGGTGCATATGGTACTTGAGATATCTTTCTCCTCTCTTCTTCTGAGCTAGACACAAAATTAAGGATAACTTGAAATTAATAGAAAATGAAGTATAAATTGGCTTACTACCTTGCATGTATAAGTATCACAAAATCTTGTTAAAATAGTTTTATTGAAAAACCCAAATTTTCCTATTGTTTTTGTGTTAGTAAATTTGTATCCCTAGAATCTTTTTTACTAGTCCCAAGTCTTTCATATCAAACTCCATAGCCAACTATACTTTAAATTCTTGGTTTTGATATTTTTTGAGGCCTACTACCAATATGTCATCCACATACAGTAATAAAATGATGAAATCAATTTCATTCTCAAATCTCTTGTAGTATGTATAAAGGCGTGAACTGAGTCTATTATATCTAAGACTAATAATGAATGAATCAAATCTTTTATACCAATACCTCGGTGCATATTTTAGATCGTATAGAGATATGTTTAACTTGCAAACCAAGTTATCTTTATTTTTTTCAGCAAATCTTTCAGGCTAGAACATATAAGTTTCTTCTTAAATTTCTTCATGAAGAAATGTATTTTGATATCCAATTGCTCCAAGTGTAAATCAAATATAACACACAAAGTTTTTACAACTCTAATTATTGTGAGATGATTTACTAGAGAAAAAATATCATGAAGTTAATACCTTCTTTTTGAGCATATCTCTTTACCACTAATCTTTCATGATACCATCTACTTGATCATTACTATCCTACTTTATTTTGTAAACCTATTTGTTACCAATGGTTTTTATTCCTAATGGTAATGGTACTAGCTTCTAAGTCTTATTTTTGTCCCTCCATTTTTATCATCCATATAAATGCATGAGTTATTTGAAGCTTCATAAAATATTAAAGGTTCTTCATCCTCTATTAGAAGATGATATGCAATATTACATTTCATAACATACTTTGAGTGCCAATTTGGTTGTCTTCTATCATGTGTTAGCTGACTAACTTTTAGAGCCTCAGACTTGACTTCCACTTATACTTCATGCTCTAGTTGTTCCTCCGCAGAATTTGGAACATCTTCTCTCTGATTATTTTTTACTTGTACATTGTTAGTTTTTGAAACATCTTTCAACGTGCTACCATCATCATTAATTATTTGTAGTTGATTTTCTACAAAGATTACATTTCTATTCTTAATTACCTTGTGGATAGTGGAATCTCATATATGATACTCTTTCTAGCATATCCTAAAAATATACACTTTCTAGAGTTTGGTTTCAACTTTGTTCTTTCTTTGGTATTGTTTATCACATATGTGGGATATCCAAAAAAGTATAAAGTAAAGTAATCTATTGGCTTACCAATCTCCATCTCCATCATTGTCCTCAATAATTACAGTTGAAGGTAACTGATTTATCACATAACATGTAGTATTAGCTACTTCTACCCAAAAAGAGTTGGATAGACTTGTAGTCCTTAACATTTCTCTCTTTTATTCTATAGAAGTTCTATCCAACCATTATGATACTCTATTTTATTGTGATGTGTATGTAACTTTGAATTATTATTTGATACCTTCTTGCTTATAAAGAGCAAGAAACTCATCATATATTTACTCTTCCATTATCTCTATGCAAACACTAAATCATTTTTTTAGGTTCAAGTTCCACCCTCATTTTGAAGTCTTTAAAATTAAAAACATTTCTGATGTCTTCTTGATTAGATCCACCTAATAACTTCTCGAGTAATCATCAATGAAAATACAAAATATTTTTTTCCTTCATAGTATATTTTCAGTGATTCCCATACATCAAAATATATCAAATCTATAATGCATTTACTTCTTACAATTGATCTACTAAATACTATTTTATTCTACTTGTAACATAATACTCACGTAAAGGTAAATATATAGATTTGAGTCATAGAAGTAACTTTTTGTTAGAAAGAATCTTCATGTTAGAATATGGTTTGATCAAACCATATTCTAATATGTAGCCTAGTTTGAGATATTGTATCATCATTAATTCTTCTCCTTTACTAACTGATGCAACACATGCATCGGCTTCTTATACTATTTCTTTTTTAAGCATAATAAATTTTCCATGATCTTTTTTCCCTTCATGACTACAAGTATACCTCTTACAATCTTTATCATTTCATTCTCAAAATAGGTCTTACACCCAATACTTTCTATTTGTTCTAGAGACAACATATCTTTCTTCAAGTCCATCACATGTCATACCTCTTGAATAGTACAAATCATATCATCAAACATTTTTATTTTTATAGTACCGATACCAACAATCTTCAAAGCAAGATCATCACCCATGTGTACAAAACCTCCAGAGATTGGTTCATATTTGTGTAACAAATCTCTTTGAGATGTCATATGCCATGAAGCTCTTGAGTCTAGTAACCACATATCAACAAACTACTTTCTACTTTCAACTATTGTTGTAACCTTGCTATATAAGATATTTCCATCATCATTGATACTTGCAATATTTCCTTGACTATTTGATAACTCATCATTCACATTTTTTTTCTTAAATCAATAATATTTTTTCAAGTTCCCTTTCTTTCTATAGTTGTAGCACTTAATATTTTTCTTACTTCTTTATTTTAATCTACCATAATTTTGACTCACACGGGGACCACCCTTTGTTGATCTCCCTCGCATCACGATCAAGGCTTCTCCTTGCTATGCATTTGCATATCCATCCTCATTTTTTTGTCTTCTTTCTTCATCTAAGATGGAAAAGAAAATATCATTAAAGATTAGATTGTCTATCAGAACATTATTTGTAAGATTGATGATGAGTTGATAATACGAACCAAGTAGCTTTGAAGTAAAATCTCAACATGTTCAACTTCTTCTATTTTATGAACCAATGTGATTAGTTGAGAAAATAAAGTATTCAAAGTGTTGATATGATTAGTTATCATAATTGATTCTTTCATTTGAAGGGTATAAAGTCTTCTCTTTAAGAAGATATTATTATGAAGTGATTTTACATCATATAATCTTATGATAGTATCCTAAATTTCTTTAATTATATTTTTTTCTATCACACTTGATAATACTTCATCAGCTAATACAAAAGACAAATCGGTAATTATTTTACCATCAATCTCATTCTACTTTTGTTTAGGAATCATGGTGATCATTTTCCAATTGCATCTAAGAAATTATTGTTCCTCAAAATTGCCTTAATTTTCATTTTCCTTAATAAAAAATTACTCTTGTTTAATTTTTCTACTTAAAATTTTGCCATTATTTGTTTTACTTTTATAGGAATAATAACTGAGAATAATAGTAATTATTTGTGTTAATACACCATAAAAGTTCCTAGATAAGTATAGTGTTGCAATACCCTCTTAGAAACTATATATCATGAGATTATTATTATCCTTTTGATATAACTTTCCTAGAAATGCATTAATCATAAAAATTACTATCTAAACCATGCCTCTTATACAACTATTATAAAAATAGAATCAACAAAAATAATTTAAAAATAAAAAATTCGACTCTTAAGACTATAAAATAAATAATACAATAAATGAAATATAAGTAAAAAGAGAATTATGATTGAAATATTTTTTTAATGAGGAGAAACTTCCTTTTATAGAAGAAAAATAAGAAATCACAAATGGATATTTGATGTGGGCAAGGTGATATTTCATGAACCAATATTTACATCACATATATTTATAAACAAAAAGATTTATGTGTTAACAAATATAAAAAGATACACATTTATACATCATTCCAAAAACATGTATATTGTATGTGTGTAGAAGATATGTATAAGCATGTATAATGTATACATATAGAATATCCATTTGCATTTATATGTATAAATATGTTTATACAAAAAATATAGTGTATATTTTTAAAATGAAAAAAATGTATACATTTTTATGGTTATGCATAAACATATAACATTTTAACATATATGTTAAAAATAAATAAATAAATAAATATATATATATATATATGATACATATAAATGTATGAATATGTAAACATTTTAAATGTGTATATGTTTGTAGGTATATGTATAAACATAAAAACATTTATGTTTATATGTTTGTAGGTATCTATTAAACATAGAAACATTTAAGTTTATATGTTTCAAAAATATACAATATATATGTAAAAATGCATACATCAAACATATACATTTAAGCTTTAGTGTTTTATATGTTTACTTATAATTGTATATGTTAAAATGCATGTGTAAACATAATTGTTTAAGTGTTTATCCATAACTGTAAAAACACATATGTTTATACATTTTGAAAATATACACTATATAGCCTTGTCACAGATGGCCTCGCACAATCATTAAATAGATAAAGCAAGTGAAGGATCATGACCTTCAAAACATATTTCAGGTTCAAATACAACCAACCAACATTCAATAGATTTGATATAATTACCTTTTATTTTTTGTTATTGTTTAAATAATTTGAATCCAAAAGATAATATTTGTGTGATAAGGAATGATGTACCTTAATAGTGACTAATATGTATTTTCAGGAGACTGAGTTGGGACGTCCATCAATGCCATTTGAATTATTCAAGCGAATACACAAGAAGAATGATGAATTATTTGCAGATGGCACTCAAATGATATAAATGTGAGTTTTTCATTTTGTACTTGTAAGTTCATTTGAAAATTACAAATAAAAAAGATAAATTTTAAAAATTTATTATTTGGCATTAACTATAAATAAAATACAAACTCGATTATATATTTTTTACCATAAAAAATAATTTATTATTTATGGACTCTTTAAATATAATGACTAACTTCATTTTAATATTATTTTTTAATAAAGAGATGATAGTTTCTTGTGCTGGCATTCAAATTATTTTAATAAATTATTTGATGAGTTATATTATATTTTAACAATTATAGGAACTATGGAAAATATAGTTGCAATTGCATATTATTTATGGACTCTTTAAATATAATGACTAACTTCATTTTTATATTATTTTTTAATAAAGAGATGATAGTTTCTTGTGCTGGCATACAAATTATTTTAATAAATTATTTGATGAGTTATATTATATTTTAACAATTATAGGAACTATGGAAAATATAGTTACAATTGCTTCACAATTGATAGATTCTTCTATAGAGGCGTAAGAGATTTATGTTGCATATATTTACCTTCAGGCTGTTAGAGTGGAGCCAAAAAATGGTGAGTGTTCGGTCTTGGTACCCATGCATCTATATTTTATCTAGGTTCTATTTGAAGTTCTTCATCATCATATTCCAATTATAATAACATGTTTAATGAGAGGTTGCTTGAGGAGATATAAAAAAATCAAGATATATTACAAAGAAAAAATGAGAAGATGCAACACAATAATGAAAAGATAAAAAAAGGAATGAAGAGATGCAAGAGGAAATTGAAGAAATAAAAAAAAAGAGGCAGAAAGATTGAAAAGAGAGGATGAAATACAACAGAAGTTTTTGAAAATAGAAAAAATAATGTGCAAGTTGGCAGAGGCATCACTTATTTTTCATCATTCTGAATAGGATCCATCTAGATCTTAAGAGGACATTACTCATTAGGAGAATGACTCTTGGATGAAACAAACTATGATCTATGTTGCATCTAAGTGAATGACTCTCTTTTTGTTGTTTCTCTCTCTTTTCATTCTTTCAGCCTCTCTCCTTTTCAATTCTTAAATTTCCTTTTTCACTGCTTCATTCTTTTGTTGCATATCTTCTTCTTTTGTTGCATGTCTTCATTCTTTTGGTACATATCTTCATTCTTTTGTTGTGTATCTTCATTTTTATTTGTTGCATATCTTCATTTTTTTGTTGCATCTATTTATTCTTTTGTTGTATCTCTTCATACTTTTATCACATCTCCTCATTTTTCATTTGCAATGATACATGAATTTCCTACACCTTCTCATGTAACATCTCATCAAACATGTTATTGCAATTAAAAAATGTTGATGAAGAACTCCAAATAAAACTTGAATAAAATGTAGATGTATGGGTACCAAGACCATGTGCTCACCAATTTTTCAACTCTACTCCAACAGCCTGAAGGTAAATATGCACAACATTAATCTCTAGTACATTTGTAGAAGAATCTGAAAATTATGAAGCAATGACAACCATTTCTCAAAAGCTTCCTACAATTGTTAATATACAATATAACTCATCATTATAATATTCAAATAAAATGTATACCAGCACATAAAATTGTCATCACCCTACTAAAAAATAACATAAAAATAAAGTTAAACATTATATTTAATGATTCCATATATAATAACTCATTAGTTATTATAGTGAATATTAATTATAGTGAATGAAAAAAAAAATCAATTTTTTTTGCTTTGTTTTCTTTCATTAATTGCAATTTACATATGACACTATGAGTACAAATTGAGAAACTCATATTAATATCATTTGACTGCTTGTCCACAAATGATTCATTCTTCTTGTTGTTCATTCGCTTGAACACCTCAAATGGTTTTGGTGGACATTCCTACCCTGCCTCGTAAAAATAACTAATAGTTATTATTAAGGTACATGATACATTATCACACATATATGATTGTTTCCATTCAAAAAATTTAAATAATAACAGATAATAAAAGATAATTATATCAAATTTATTGAATGTTGATAAATAACCTTTAAACCTCCAATATGTTTTGATGGTCATGGTCTTTCACCTACTTTTTCTAATTGACAATCATGTGATGCCATCGAGGATAAGGCCTTTAACTCCTCACAATTCTAATATATCACCACTTAATCCAAACATTAAGGAGGACACTACTAGGTTTTGCATCTTTACCATACTTTTTTTCTCTATTTACCAAGCTTATCATTGTAATGCATCTCTACCGAAACCACCAAAGCATTATTCCATGCGTACTTTTTTTATAAAAAATAAATAAAACAATGATACATTATAATGCATTTATTTTAAGAGTAAATCATTTTAGATCAAATAGAAAAACAAGTAATGCATGAAAATTATACCTCAAATTCTTTCCAATAAATTTTTTTCATAGTTAGAAGCATTTTATTTCACTTTATACTCGGTGCAACTAGTTTCTTCTTAAATATCTTTTTGATTATAAGAAAAATAAAAAAAAATAAACTTGTTAGTAATTTAACATCAGCATGCACATATACATATAAACAAAATACACCAATTTTTCTACAACTAAGTTAATATTTAATTCATTTATATTTATTATCCAAAACATCATAATGTAAAATATTATTTTAATTCTAAATAATAATATTCGATAAGTAGCAAATTTATACATTGTTATTAATTGAAATTATCAAATTTTAAAAATTATAATTTACATATAATACATTCACATGTTATATTAAATTTAAGAAAGAGATGTATTGTTTATTATTAATTGTGGGGTGAATAAAGATTTTCTAATCACTTGGCATGCAAATTATGGATTATAAATATCCTACTAGTGTTGATGTTGCAGTATCAATGCATGGGCTTCCCATGATAGGTAAGATAGAGCTATTAATACGTTCCGGTGCAAAATAAGATGAAGATAGAATATTAGTGGTAGTCAATACATATCTATCTTGATGAGGTGATGCCAACGTATCCTTTGTATGTGTAGGAGAATACAAAGAAATATTTGTAGTTTTATCATCATTAAATACATGTTGATTTCCTCCTATATGAACTATTTGTAAACTTCCTCTATCCTTGCCTACATATTAAAATTATCGGCCACTTGAATGGTTACCTCTCATACCCGAATAAAGTTATATAAATATTGAAAAATACAAAGACAATAAATATATGTTATAAAAATATTAAAATAACAAAACATAATAATCTCTAACATATCTATTTTTGCAAGATAATATCACACTGTGTCCATATCTTGGAAACTTTGATTTTGATATTTACGATCATTATATGAGCATCTTATTTTTGTTTTATCCATAAATTTAGGCTAATTTCAGCAACCAATAAGCTTCTCAATTCCCACAAATGCATTAGTAAAAAAATAATTTTTAGTCTTTAAATCATACATTGATGATCACGCTATATAATATTTTCAATTCTTATAACACAAAAAGCAAACATATTTTGAATAAAAATAATGTATATAGAGATTTATTTGTAATAAATTTTAGTAGCATATTTATGATATTACATAAATTTAATAAAAAAATTATAGTAAAATCATTATTAGATAATTTTGGATTAAAATGAGATAAGGCGAGTTGCTTCAATATCTTAGATATTTATCAAAAGTCATAAGTTATAATTTTGTCATATACATAAACTAAATATTTGATATATATTTATATTGGATGAAGTAGTATTAATTAAGCAAAAAAAAAAAATTTGCAATGTGATAATTCATGATTTCTAAATTAAAAATCTATACTAACTAATTAGGCAAATGCATTTTATTTAATAGAAATCCTAAAAAAAATTCTAATGCCAATGCATTTAAATTTACAAAAAAAAAATGACAAAAACAAACTAAACTACTAATGGAGAATACTAATAAATTAATAGAGATTTTTACTAATTCATATGAAGCATGTAATATAAATAGTCATCTATTAGTTGTAACATATAATATCTTTTTTTTTTAATATTAAATAATATGAGGTGTTATTAATGTGATTGCACATTTAATGAAGTGTAAATCAAGTAACTCTATAAATTTTGAAATGAGCTTCTATTTTTTTTTTAGTTGTTCAATTGTACATTACATATCAACCTTCAAAGTTTGAATTGCATACCCTCAAATTTTTTTTGACGTTATTCATTGATATTACATTTAAACTTTTAGTATTTGTTAAAATATTTATAAATTATTTATTGTTAATGTTGCACCATTAGTATAAGCTGTTTATTTATAAATTATTACATTTCAACAAATCCTAATAATAAAATTAAGTTCAAATTAATTAGCATGATTAAAACTATAAGTAAATAACAAAACTCACAAAAAATTTATACCTCAATAAAGTAACCTAAAGGTTTAACAAAACATGGTATGTAAAAAAATATAAAATGTATAGTTTATCATTTAGAATAATATTATTTCAATAAAACATGAAAAGAGAACTCAATAAGAATGTTAGACATGAAATAAAAAACTATAAGTGACAACAAAACATACAAAAAATATAATTCTCGAATATAATACATATGAGTTAATTTGAAAAATAAAATTAGATACCTCAATTATGGATGATTAGAACGACAATCAATAATTAGAGAAAAAAGATTCCAAAAACATATTTAATGAACTCATAATCAAAATGAAAAATCTTCAACCATAACTTTTTTTCAAAGTATCAAAGTGTTATTCGATAAATTAATTATCACAATTTAGTGACGGAATTTATATCCACTTCAAATTTAGCAATAGAATATTATTTCATCGTTGAATTTTTAAAAATTTAATAGTGACGAAATCTAAAATTATTTCATATTTAGCAATGAAAATTAATTAGTAAATACTATGCAGACTTATTTGGCGATGACAATGCGTCACATTTAGAAGACTTCTATTTAGTTTCAATTACGTTCCTGATTTCATTTCTAATTCATTTTTAATTACATTTTTTTGTAGTTATAGAGACATAAACACACACACACACACTCACACACCTTATATTAAAATATGTGTGTGTGTGTGTGTGTTTGTGTGTTGTGTGTATATTATATATATATATATATATATATTCATTAATTAATTTATTTATATAGGTATATATGTCTATATATAGAGAGGATATGGTTTTGAATCTCGCATTACCCCCTTGCTACCGCATTAATTAGTTTCTTGGTTTCCAGTGACAGATTATCAAATAATTAAATTATGTTTTATTTTATTTTTCTAAATTTTATAATTTAAAATTGGATTAATGATTTTTAGTATACTAAAACTTAATTATTTTTAAAAATGATTACTTTATTTTTAAATATGAAAAGCTTTGTACACCAAAATAAAAATATTTTATATTTGGTACAAAGAACACATATTTTATATCACAAAATTATATCCATCTAATAAACACAAAACTAAAGCTACACTTTTCAAAAAGTGTACTGTCTGATGGGAACAAACATAGTAATCGGATGTGATAATCTTCCACTAACCCCTACATCGCTATAATTTATAAATGGGATACTATAATTTCGTCCAAACTTTTCAAATCCACAAAACACTCAATGAAAAGGAATAATTTTTAAAAGATATTGAAATTATTGCCACCGCCACTTAGAAAAAATAAATAATCAGTGTTTTGGTTCACCATTTACCAAATATTTGAAAAAAAAAATTAATAAAATTACATTGAAACATGAAATAATTATATTTTGATGTACTTGAATAAAAAATTCAATTTTATCCCGTCTAACAAATCATAGGTAAAATAAAAATAAATATATATTATATATAATTAGGAGCTACATTAAGTTTTCAATTTTCAATCTAAATGGAGCACAATCAATTAGGAGCTCTATTTACATTCTGTAAATGGAGCACCAAAACACAAATGCCAAAAAAATAAAACACGGTCAGATGTTAATGATCTCTGATCAATAAAAAAAGAAGCAAGAAAGATTGAATTTCTTACAAAAACCCTCCCCTTCGCTGAAGCAACATGCATCAAATGAATCTGTATTCGTATTGTGAGGTTATTATTATAATAGGTGTAATCAAAAATGGAGCAGAAATTTCATCGTCTTTCAAGGATCGCGTTCCAATGAGGCAAAGATGGGCTAAAATACGCAGCAACCACTCTGGAATCTAGCAACTCCAAGATAGGGTTAAAACTAACACAACGCGGAGCTTTGTATTGGTTAATGGATGCTCCTCTAGATATAGCATAATCCATTAGATCTTCAAACGTCCCGTTCTCAACAACCCGAATCTCAAGTGGCCCAATTGAGCCATCTGCTACTCTTCCCTGCCGATAAGCCGAGTTCAGAGAGTTTTCCATGGCCAAGCAGCACTTGCTCATTACATCATGAGAAGGTGAGAGAAAAGATTGTTTGGCTAACAACTCCCAGTAAATAACGTAATGACCTGGAATCATCTTTATATCGGCGTAGCTCGTGTATTCAACAACGGCTGTGTTGAATTCTTGCAAGAGTTTAGAGGCATTTTGCACTGCTTTCTGCAACTCCGATTCATCCGTTTTATCGGTATCGATGCTCAGCAAAACATTCTTCCTTCTCAGAAAATGAAACTGAGGAGCTGAGTGATGGAACCCCGTGACCCGGAGAATGTCACCCACTCGGTACCGGTACAAGCCCGCATAGGTGGTAATCACAAGCTCATACTCCTTGCCGACTTCAACATCAACGAGATCAGTTAACTTGGGAAGCGGCTCAGCTGTCGACCCAAGTGAACAATGTTCCAATGGAAGAAACTCAAAATAACCCATGTTAGGCAAGAGCGTATAAGAAACCTCGAATGGGCTGCACAAAGGATTCAGATTCAACCCGAAATAACATTCAGATGACGCATACATCGTGCATGCCAATGGCAGCCCTCCACTATAATAATCAAGAGTTGGAATATACTGAGCCATTGCTCCTGTAACAATAACTTCAACATATCTAGTGTTCGGCCAGATTCTCGTAATGATCTCTTTCCAGTCATCCTTCCGACATTCTGTGGTAATCAATTTAGCCCGAGTTGGGTCTGGTTTCAGCATCTTCACGACGGATTCGCGGAGAGAATGGTCAGTTATCTTGTCGCTTAGAGTACCAGTTTCGATATCCGACGTCATTTCTTCCCAGTGTAGTTGGAGGAATCTGATTGCCCGCAGCAGACCAGACGCAAAGACGGCCCCAACACGAAGCACATGTTCCGCTTCAAGAAGCCCACAGAGCATCTGAGTGTACATGCTCTGGAAGACATCCGTGCAGAGAATGGCTTCATTTGGGCTCGTAATAACATTGTATGGATCATACGGCCGCATCCTGAACTGATCACTCTTGTAGTAACTCGTTAGAACTGGACGTGCCGGCAGACCACCAGCTGTCTTTGATTCAGATTTTACAAATAAGAAATACAACCCTTTGCCTTTGTCCAATCCCGGCACGTAACTGTCACACGGGTAGCAGACTGTTATCATATACACGTAAGGGTAAGACGACAACAAAATGTTAAGAAAGCAAGAGAGAAGCCTTACAGGTTCATGACCGGCATGAGAAGGTCATATAACAACCGGCGACGGTCAAGCTCGTCCTCGATAGTTGGCATCAGCTTCCTTTCCCCGGCCGATGTCCCGGAACTGTGGCCAGATTGTTGGAGGTGAGAAAAGGTTCATAAAAAACAATTAAAATAGGAAAAATTGACCCCCAAGCATGCGGCAGCGGCAGCAGCATAAATAAATAATTCCAAAGCAAATGTAAAACAAAAAGAGAGAGTCAACGACAACGACTTTGTTAACAAACCTGGTGAGAAATTCAGAGATGGGAATGGAAGAAAGAATGGGGGATACATCGCCGTTTGCTATCCGCTGGATGTCGGGCAGAATGTCTTCGTAGGTCACCACCGGAACCCTAGTCTTGAAGGAGTCGCGGTCTGCTGCTCCGGTGACGCCAAACCGGGCTAAGTACTCGACTCCAGAATTCTGGGTCAGGATTTCAGTTAGAACGTTCTGCTGAACTCGTCCTGCGTTTCGGGTTGTTTCTTCAATGAACAACAGAGCCTTTTCGTTTCTTTGGCTTACTGAAGGATCCAGTGGAGATGAAAACGCTTCTTCGACAGCCATTTATTTATCTTCTGTCCCAAAAAAGAAAGAAAGAACGGACTAATGCAGAGAATGAGGGGTCGTCGTCGAAAATAACGCAGTGCGTCGTCGAACGGCAAAGCTGTTTGGGGACAATGGGAACTTTTTATAGAGGAGAGCCAACTTTGCCGCTGGAACTGGACACTGGGGTTTAAACGTCACGGCATCATCTTTCTAGGATCGTCAACTGGTACAAATTGTAGTACCAGGCCGAGACCCGAGGGCTTGGTTGTAATATGATAATTAGAGATTTTAATAGTGTGAATGCGTTTTGTTATGGCCACTTAGAAGCATGCCTTATATATCTTTCAGAGAACACTCCTTCCAAAATTGTATTTATTTCCGATTAAATTGTATTTACTCAATGTAGATTTTGTTTTTTTTGATGAAATTATTATTTTGGTCCCCATTCAGCATCAATTTTTTTTTTATTAATTTCAAGATTATATTAATTTATATGAGATTGGTTTATATTATTGATTTCATGAAACATAAATGCAACACACTTGAAAACTAATGATAACGATAGTGATAATTGTGCTAATAAAGCCACGATTAGCATAGTGCTGATCAAAAATAATGAGGACTCCGGTGCCAGTATCTTTTTGTCAAAAGATTTTATCTTTAATAAAAGCAAATTTATTTTTTAATTAGCTTATGAGTCACCTTAATGTTGACTTTTGCTAAAAAGTGATATTTAGAAAAATCATGGTGATATACAGCATGACATATATGATGTATATAGTTATATGTATCACATTATATAACTATATATATAGCTATATATTTAGTTATACCTATATAGATAAATAAATAAATAAATAAATATATATATATATATATATATATATATATATATATATATATGCATGAATGTGCATAGTTATATATAGATATATTTATACATGTACCCATGTTATATATATACATAATTATATATAGATAAATATTTATATAACTATATGTACGTACTATATATAAATACTTATATATATATATATATATATATACACATATATAGATGCATGACTGTACATAGTTATATATAGATATATTTATACACATATACATGTTATATATATACATAATTATATATAGATAAAGATATATATAACTATATGTACGTACTATATATAAATACTTATATATATATATATATATATGCCTTATGTGTATGATTTATGTATACTATTTTAAAAAATAATATACATAAACATATAAATCACAAGGCAACATTATGCAAATATAAACATATATTAAGCAAATATATAAAAGTTTACATTCATGATCTTCGAAAATAGTAAATATCAATGTTAAGCAAAATGTTTATACATAACTTAAACATCTAAATGTATACATGTTACGCATATATAAATCTTTATATTTCCATCAACATTGTGTATGACATTATACATGTGTGTGTGTGTGTGCGCGCGCGTTTGCACTACATAAAAATAAAAAATTAGAAACAATCAAATCCATTTCTAATTTTGTTGCAATATTGAATTAGTAACCTCAATAAAGCATTTCTAAAATACTTCTCTCTAAATTTTAGAAACGGAACGTATCCAGTCATTTCTAATATGTGTGGCGAAAATTTGGTGTTTCTAAATATAATGACGGAAATATGATCTCAATTTTGATTTCTATTCGGCTACTAAAATAGTGAAAGAATATAATAGAAATGCAAAATCCATTTCTAAATTAGAAACAAAATTGAAATACTATTTTTCATTTCTATTTTCTGCAACATGAACATGCCGCATTTGTTATAGTTTCTATATGCTATATACAATATATGAATACATACAGAAATCATATATCCTATAATCTTGTAAGTACATGCACATTATTCATCTAATTGCATTCACATAACATCCATAAAAAGTATAACATCAAATAACAAACATCAAAGTTCAGCAATTCTAGTACATATTAATAATATTAAAAAATAAAAACACCAAAAACTAAAAGTTTAGCACATTAAATTTTATTACAAAATTATAATAACACAACATAAATGAGTATTCCGGAGATTTGGATGGATCTTATTCAAAATGATGAAAAAAAGATGAAACATTTGCCAACTTGCACATAATTTTTTATATTTTCAAAATTTTATGTTGCTTTTCTTCCCTTTTTTTTTCATTCTTTCCTCCTCTCTTTCTTTCCTCCTCACTTTTTTTTTCATTTCTTCAATTTCCTTTTGCATCTCTTCATTTTTTTTGTTGTCTCCTCATTTTTCTTTGCACAGTATCCTAAATTTATTGCACTTCCTCTCGTAACAGATCAACAAACAAATTATTTTAATTGAAAGATAAAGATGAAGAGCTTCAAACATAACCTAGATAAAATGTAGATGCATTAGTACCAAGCCCATACACTCACCTTTTTTTCAATTCCACTTCAATATCTTGAAGGTAAATATGCACAACATCAATTTCTAGAGCTTCTGTAGAAAAATCATTCAATTATGAAGTAATGAAAACCATATTCTCTACAGCTTCCTATAATTGTTATAATACAATATAACTTATCAGTATTATATTCAAATAAAATTTATATCAGCACATCAAACTATCAGCACCCTACTAAAAATTAATATAAAAATGAAATGAGTCGTTACATTTAAGGAGTCAATACATGATAAATCAAAAGTAATGGAAATAAAAAAATTACTTGACTTTGGATATTAATTTCTATGAATGCCAAAAATTATATTTTTTTTATAATTTTTTGTTTCAAAAATTGCATTTTACATAAGACATCAAAAATACAAATTGAAAAAATCACATTAATATTAATTGACTGCTTGTCTACAAATGATCAATTTTTCTTCTTGTGCATTTACTTGAACACCTCAAACAAATAAATAATATTTACTAATGATATACATGATACATCATCATAAATTTATTATCATTTGCATTAACAAAGTTAGAATGATAATAAATTAAGAAAACATATTTTACCAAATCTACTAAGTGTTGATAGGTTGTCTTTGAACCTCTTATACATTTGGAAGGTCCTAATCCTTCCATGTTTTCAATGATCGATGATTGTGTGATGCCATATTGGATGAGGCTTTGAACTCCTCACTATTCAAGTAATCCCATAATTTTTATTTAAATATTAAGGGGAACACTATTTGGATTTGTATCTTTACCATACTTTTTCCCTCTATTTTCTAAGCTTGTCATTTTATCTAACATTAGTCACATATTTTAAGGTATCTTTCACTGAGATCAACAAAGCTTTTATTCTATTTATATTTTTTTTTTGCAAAAAACAAAAAAAAATAACAATACATTGTAATACATTACTTTTTATAATATTTCATTATTAATTGTTTGAAAAATTGGTAAATGCAATAAAATTATACTTCAAATTATTCTAATAATATTCTTTCATATTGGGGGCACTTTTATTTCACTTTATATCTTCATCAACTAATTTATACTTAGATATCTTTTTGATTGTATGAGAAGTAGATAAAATATACTTGTAAGTAATTTAACATAAACACGTATATATATATAAATGAAATACACCTATTTTTTTACTACTAATTTAATATTTTATTCATTTTTATTGCTTATCCATAAATTCATAACGCAAATATTATTTTAATCATCAATAATAATGTTGGATAAATAACAACAGCATAGTTTGTTAATAAATAAAATTACCATATTTTAACCATATTGATTTATTTATATTTTTATTCATAGTTGTAATTTAAATTTTTTACAAACAAAAAGAATGAAAAATGATAATAAATGCATGCAATAAAATTTTGAAAGGTAAGTACTATTTATTATTAATTGTTGGTCGAATAAAGATTTTTTCATAACTTTGTGTGCAACCAATGAATTATGAATATCCAATCATTGTCGCTACTATAGTACTAATGCATGTACATTTTAAAATAGGTGGAACAAAGCAAACAATACCACTTAGTGCAGAATGAGATGAAGACATAATATTAGTGGTATTCAATTTGCCTTTCTCATGATAAGGTGATGCCAATGTATCCTCTATACGTGTAGGAGAATCCAAAGATACATTTGTAGTATTGTCATCACTAAATAAATATTGAATTCCTCCTCCACAAACTATTAGTTGACTCCCTCTACCCCTCCTTAATGATTTAGATCCTCAACCACTTGAATTGTCACCTCTCATACCTAATTCATGTTCTATAAACATCAAAAAACATAAAGACCATAAAAATATTTAATCAATGTCTTTTTAACAAAATATAATGAGAAACACATTGACATTTACAAATGTGAAATAAACATTATTTAATACCTAAATTGTAATGATTACAAAATAAGCAACACAACATAGCATCGAAGTCAATGAATATCTACTCAACATCAAAAAATTCTAACAAATCATATTTAGCTACATATATATCTTCATTTGATTCTATAATTAATTGTTTCTTATTATCTTCTTCAACATGGGCATCATCAATGTCCAAATAGTTTATATCTTCACCAAATAATATTTAAAACCCATCATCAGCCATATGATTGATTGGATGAAGTTCCACATTATTATTTTGAAATGCATGTACATGCAATGATGTTTCAATATCATTTTCAAATATTTTCCATAACTAATCTAAGTTTTATTTTACAAATAGCCCACTAGTCACAAATATTTCTTCTTGTGGTTGGATAAGTAGTATAATACACTTGTTTTATTTGTACCACAATAATAAATTACTTGTACTTATGATAAAATTTCTTATGGTATACAACAAAAGGTTATATTGATGATGAATTCTAGTACCCAAATTTAGAATAGGATCAAATCATTTACACTTAAATAGAAGTATCTTCTTAATTGATAAAGAATGATACTCTAAGTGTAGAATTTCAATCAATCAACCATTAAAGTCAATATTAGATGCAATAAAATTAGGCTCATTGATGCATATACCACTATTTATTACAACTCTATTTGAACCATATTTTAAAGTGTAAAATTTATATCCATCTACATAATGTATGATATATGTCTGTATATATTATAATGATCATTTTGCAAGATCCTTTATTTATCTATTACATATATTTGATGATGGAAAATATACTTAAAAGATAAAATAAATACTTATATAATATTGCATATTATTTTTTAGAAGCAATAATGATAAGTTATATATTAACAAATTTTTAAAACTAGAGGTGTCAAACAGGCATTGCCATGCTGGCACCACCCATTTTTGCAAGGCACGAGCATGTCATAGTGGCTCGGCAGAGTTCATGACCATGCTGGAGGTGCATGAAAATTCCATTGCATGAAAATGCAATGTGTGACCAACCGTCCACCTTATGTGGCTAGCCAATTAGAATCAACCACGTGTTCGATTTTTTAAAAAATAATGAGACCTCCCCATGATGGGGTCGTCTAATTTTGTAGACTACCCCAGCCCCCATCACAAAAATGGGGTCATGGTATAATTGTTTAAAAAAAATAAAAAATTAGACTACTCGAGTGATCGCCCAGCACAAAGCAAGATTCTAGACCATGCCATGCCGAGCTAGGCATGATTGAACCGAGTCAGGCCATGAGCCATGGCCATGCCCAGGCTACCCAGCCTATTTGACACCTTTATTTCCAACCAAATTGAGAAATCTTTGTCAAGTTTTCCATGAATAAAAACATCATCAATATGCATTATTTTTACCTTAATCTCTTAGCATAAATTCTCAAAAAAAATATTAAAGTTATTTTGATTTTAAAAAAGGTATATCACATACCATGACAAAGAAATAATAATATAAAATAATTATAATTATTACTCAATATAAGGTATAACTTCCTCACAGTTCAATAAGATATATGTGTGCATAGTATGACACTTAGGTCATCCAAAAAATATATTGATTTTGCTCTACTATACAAATGACCAGCATGGGTAAAAATAGAAGGTATATCATCTTCTTTTGATCAATTACCCATACCCACTCAAGTATACATATAATTATGGGTATGTCATTTTGTAAAAGCTTCATGTCTTCCTTCGTTATGACATTACAAGTGATATTTAAAAAAACTATTTTGAGTCAATATTTCCCAAATATTTTCTAGAAGTACTTCACGAAATGCTATGTGTATTAGTCTCTATATAAAACATGGCCGTCATGATGTTTCATCTCAAAAAAATTATGCATCTTCGTATCAACTCATCTTCTCATGTTAGGTGCATATCAATCAAGAACCTGAGCTCTATCAGCCAATTACACAAATCTTTCTTTGCATCTTTGTCAATACTATAAAAAGTCTTAGGAAATTTATTCATTGATTCATCCTTATGTAACTCTAGACATGAATATAATTCTTTTAAATCATATCTTGATTTGACATTGTCTTTTATTTTTCCATCCACATTCATGATAATTTTATAAATAGTATTAAAAAAGTTCTTGATGTGTATCACATATAAGATGTGCTTAATTAGATTGTTTTTCCATTAAGAAAAATCCCAAAAGATGTTTTGTTTATTCTAACCATAATGATAATTCTTAGAAATTTGCATATTAATATAATATATATCAATATCCTTAATATTTTTAAAGCCATATCTTTCACAGTATTCCATCTTGCCAACATTAAATATGCTATAAAATCACTTATAGTCCACATAAGTGCTACTAAATTTTGAAAGTTCTATTTTTAAGATTTATCATTTAATTCCATATCATGCTTCCAAAAAATTTATAGCTCCACAATTGGGGGTTGTAAAAAAACATCCAAATTTTCTTTTGGGTTTCTCAAATTAGGCATGATAATACAAAAAAATATATACTCATTTTTGTTGACTCCTCGTCTTTGTAGACGAGGAGTCAACAAAAAGTAATACATTTTCTTATGATGAATATTTATTTTCTATCTTTTATAGGCAGTATGTCTTTTGTACTGAGGATATATATAGAAATTGCAAGAAATTGTTTCACTATCTTTATCCCAATATGTCATGTAGCTATTGATGTAACAAAGTATTTTTTCTACACACAAACCCAAACCTCATATTTACTTCTTTGTACTATAAAAGCTATCTATCATGACATTATTCTTTGGTGATAATTCAGGTATCAACTTATGCATTTCATTAAAATACTTACTGAAAATTTATATTTTGCCTTTAAATTCAAAAGTATAGCAATCACAGATAACTTTGAGTGGTGATATAGATTACCTAGCCAAAATGCTTCTTTTGATACTTTGAGCATTTCATAAAATTCTTTTATTGATGATTTTGGGATATCATCAGTGACATCCAAATCGAAGGAATGACTAATAACTTTCTTCAATATGTCTTCACGTGCATCATATATTGGGATTGACATATTTCATTGCAACATATAAATCAATACTTCTATATACATAATGCTTTGTTATTTGTGGCACACATTTCTCCATATTTATACCTAACATAATAGTCTTAAAAAAAATCTAATTTTTGCAAGATGAAATTGCACTATGTCCATATCTTGGATACTCCAATTCTGACATTTATACTTATTACATTAGCATCTTATTTTCATTATATATATTAATTCATGATACTTTTCAGCAAAACCAACAAACTTCTCAACCCCCTCTATAAACTTATTAGCCAAAAATGCTTCTTTTCAATTTGACATTCATCCATTGATGATCAGTTTATAAAATATTTTTATTCATGTAATACATAATACTAACATATTTTGAATTATAATAATATTGATAATGAGTTCATTATAATATACTTGTAGTAACATAGTTATGATATTTCATAAATATCATATAAATATTGTAGTCACATTATTCATAGCTAAGCATGCATTAAAATGAAATAATGGGGGTTACATTATCTCTTAGATATTTTCCAATAGCCTTCAGTTATATTTTTCTCATATATAAAAAAGTAAATATTTCTTATTTATTTATAAAGGATGAAATCGCAAAAATAAAGCAAAAATCAAAAAGTTGTGTATGTGCTAGTTATTTTTTTTAATTTAGTTTATATATCAAAGATGACAATATAAAAATATGTTAAGGGTCAAAGATCCATTCTTCAGATGTGTGAAAATACTGATCTTTTATTAAATTAAGTATTTGTTCATTCGGGGTTAATAAAATGAATATTTTGAGAATCTATTATATTGAGGTTAATAGAACCATTAAAAATGATAACACGAATTATAATATATAATATTTCAATAGAGTTAAGTGCTCTGGCATTTATTTGATCTCAATGAATTAAAGTTTCATAATAATTGATGCCTTTAAAATTAAAAATATATATAGTAACTATATTGATGAAACTATTAAATACAATAGAAATCATCCAAAAATTTATAATGCCAATGTATATCAATATGCTAATGAAAATACAATAACAAACATCGGCTAGCCATGAAGAAAATCATAAAATTAATAGGGATCTTAAATAATATATAAAAAGCATGTAGTATAAATAGTAATCTCGTAGCTATGAGATGTAATATACATTTTTTTAAAATATCAAGTGATTGGAGATGTTTTTTATTCGATTCCACCTTCATTGATATCTAGATCAAGCAACTCTCTCAATATTGAAGTATGATTCTTAAATTTTTGTTGTTATTAATTATTATTATGTTTGAACCCTCAAAATTTTAATATATATATATATATATTTATTTATTTATTTAATTAAATAGCTAAATAGGTCATCTAAATAGTGAACATATCAAATAAGGCATACTTCATCATGATTGTTAAGTTTTTTAAAAAATTTAAAAGATAATTTTTATTAATTAGGATGATGAAAATTCAAGAAAATAAAAAGAGAGAACCCATGAGAATATTAAAAAGGAACAAAAACTATGTGTAAAATCAAAAGGCATAAAACTCACATAGCTCAATGAAAATATATATGGGGAAAATGAAATAATCAAATTGCATACATTAATGATAAATGTGTAGGCCGACAAACTCAAAATGGAGGAAAGAAAGCTTGATTTTGTGGATGAGCAATGATAGATTAGTGAAAATATAGCTCAAACCCTAAGATTTTTTCGAATGGACTAATTGTTCATTGAAAATATAATTAATATAAAATAGTGATGAAATAAATTTCTACTTCTGAAGCAGCAATGGAAGTAAATTCTATCACCAAAATTTTTAAAGTCTAATAGTGACGAAATTTCCGGTCATTACAAATTTAGTGATGAAAATGAATTCCGTCGCTAAATTTAGAAGTAGATTAGTAATTTGTTTGTAAACTAATTGAAATGGAATTCATTTTTGTCGTTATTTTTTAGAAAACCTATCATTTTAAATAACAAATACATATAGAAATAGAACTTTCTATCTCTAAATTTCATGTAAGGTAATCCACTTAAGACCACATGTCATAAAAGTGACGGAAGGTTAACAATTAAACCCATTTTAATTTCTATCTCTACTTCCATTTCTAATTCCATTTCATTATAATGTAAAATACTCAATGGCTTTTAATAGTGACAGAATATTTTTATGTTTATACTCTTTATAAAAAATTGTTATTTCCATTTCTAATTCATTTCAATTATGTTCCTAATTTTAGAAACGGTATTAGGCATCTCTCTTTTCCATTTTTAATTGGCTTCTTTCTTACAATGGTGTGTGTGTGCGTGCTTATGCATATATAAAATGTTTGTGTATGTATATAAATATTGTCCATGTTTATCCTCAATATAAATGCATATATATATATATATATCAATATATATATTTAATTGTGTATATATAAACGTTATAAATTTAAATACATACAAACATTTATATTGTGTATTAACATTTTGCATGGCATAGCATTGGTATTTACTATTTTTTAAATAGTAAATATAAATAGTTATATATATGTTTATATACACACACATGCACACACACACGTGTGTGTGTGTGTGTGTGCTTATGCATATATAAATGTTTATGTATGTATATAAATATTGTCCTATGCTTATCTTCAATATAAATGTGTGTGTTTGTGGGCGTGTGTGTATCAATATATATATATATATATATATATATATATATATTATGCATATATAAACGTTAAAAATTTAAATACACACAAACATTTATATTGTGTATAAACATTTTGCATAGCCTAGCATTGGTATTTACTATTTTTTAAATAGTATATATATATATATATGTTTATATATATACACATTTACACACACACACACACGTGTGTGTGTGTGTGTGTGTGTTTATGTATAAATATTAATGCACAACATTTAGAGGAAAGCAAATTGGTTGGGAATTGAGATGGTTGCTTGAAAACTACAGCATAAATTGCTATAGTGTGTAGTTTGGTTGTGATTGATTGGGATGTTTGCTTGCTCTTTTTGCAAATTAGCATTTTCTTTGATTTTTAAATAAAAAAGCAAATTTTATATAATAATTATAATGTTAAATAATGCTAAGGTACTTCATTTTGAAAATATTTAATAAAATTCCGCTCCACTTAAAAATTTTTATAAAATGTTCCACATACAAATTTTATTTATTTTTTAGTTCCCTAAAAAATTAAAATTCATAAATACTCTCACTTCATATTATTATTTAAAAAAATAACGAAAATTACATTTTTTTTGAAAACAATGTTATATATATGTACAATTATATGTATGATGATACTATCATAAATATATGTATTTATAACTTTGTTATAATGTGTGTACAAAAATGTTTGTGTGTGTGTGTGTGTATTTTATAAATATATTTATAAACAAAAAGAAATACGAGTTAAAAAACACATAAATATATTTGTTTATACATCTTTCCGAAAACTCATATAATGTATGTGTGTACACTAGACATGGATAAACATGTATACATTATACACACATATATATATAACATATGCATTTATAAGTATAAATATGTTTTTACAAAGAAAATATTTGAACTCATTATTATAATGTTCCCACAATTTTATCCAAATATTAAGAGGGATACTATTAGACTTTGCATCCTTACCATATTTTTTTTTCCATTTGGCAAGCTTATCATTGTATCTCATACTTGCTATTTGTTTCTATGTATCCTTCACTGAGACCAACAAAATGTTATTCTATTTGTACTTTTTCTTTAAAAAGCATATAAAATAATTATACATTCTAATGCATTTATTTTAAGACTAACTCATTATACCAAATTGAAAAATAAGTAAATGCATGAAAAACTTACCTAAAATTCTTTCCAATAAAATTCTTTCATACTCTAAGACACTTTACTCTACTTTATACCATCCACAACTAGTTTATCCTAAGACATCTTCTTGATTGTATGAGAAGCAGAAGGAATAATCATGTGGGTGGTTATAACATCAGCACATACATATATATATAAATAAAATATACAAATTTTGTGGCTACTAAGTTAAAATTTATTTCATTTATATTTATTTTCCAAAACTTTGTAAAAAAAATATTTTTAATTCTAAATGATAATATTTGATAAGTAGTAATATCATACATTGTTATTATTTAAAACTACCCAAATTCAAATATTTTAATATACATATAATTTCATTCGCATATTAATTTATATTTAATTATAATAAAAAAATAAAAAAATGATAATGAATACATGTAGTAAATTTAAGAAAGATACGTATTATTTATTGTCAATTGTGGACCTAATAAATAATTTCTCATAACTTGGCATATAGAATATAAATTGTTAATATCCCACCAGAGTCATTGTTGCAATACCAATGCATGGGCCTCCTAAAAAATGTGGGATGGGAACTATCAGTATCTTCTAGTGCAAAATGAGATGAAAATGAAATATTAGCAATAGTAAATCCATTTATGTCATGATAATGTGATGTGAAAGTTTTTTCCATGCATGTAGGAGAATGAGGAGAGTCATTTGTAGTGTTGTCATCACTAAATACATGTAAATTTCTTCCTCCATGAATTGATAGTTGACTTTCTCTACCCCTCCTCACATATTGAGATTCTCGACAACTTCAATGATTAGCTCTCATACCTAAATCAAGTTATATAAATAGCGAACTATATAGAGGCAATAAAAATATGTTATGAAAATGTCATAATAACAAAACATAATGATAAACATATTAACATTAATAAAATAATTAAAATATTTTAATTTAACATCCACATTATACTAATTACAAAATGAAAATGATAAAATAACAAGATAGTTAATGAATTTTTAGTCATTATCAGAAATTTTTAACAAATTATCTCTATTTACATATTTATTATCATCTGATTCTACAATTAATTCATCCTCATTATTTTATTCAACATAGTCACTATTAATGTCTAAATAATTTTTAAATTTATCAAGTAATATTTGAAGTTCATCATCTACCCTCATGAATGATTAAATGAAGTTCCATATTATTCTTTTAAAATACTGATACACATGATTGAGTTACATTAATATTTTTTATGGTGCATATCAACAAGGTTGTATTGATGGTGAATTCTAGTATCCATATTTGAAATAGGATCAAACCATTCATACTTAAATAAAATTGTCCTTTTAATTAGTAAAGCATGATACTCTACGTGTATAATTTTAATTAGTCGATATTAAAAATCAATAGTAGATGTAGTATAGTTAAACTTCTTGATGCAAGTACCACTATTCATTCCAACTCTATTTGAACCATGTTTCAAAGTATAAAATTTGTATTCATTTAGATAATGTATTGGATATGTCTCTTTGCAAGATCCTTCATTTGGTTATTACAAATATTTGGTAGTCATATACCATACTTGGCATGTAATAAGTTTTTTTTAATGTTTATATATGTATGTGTTATTTAATTTATTGCACCTTTAGTGAAATGAAGATCAAACAACTATATGAAGTTTTAAATGAGCTAATATTTTTTTTAGTTTTATAATTCTTCATTATGTTTCTTCCTTCCAATTGTATATCCTCATAATTTTTTCACAATTTTTATTATTATTACAAATAATATTTTAGTATTTTTTTTATAATAATTATAAATTGCTTATTATTAAGGTCGTGTCATTAGTATTAGTTATTATTTTAAAAATTATTAAATTTCATGTAATCTTAGTAAGGAAACAAAATGCAAATTAATTATAATGATCATAAATATAGGTTAATAACAAAATGCACAAAAAATTCATACCTCAATTTGGTAACACAAAAATTTAACATATCCGAATATGTGAAAAAACTGTAAAATGTATAATGTATCAATTAGAATTAGAATTATTCCACAAAACAATAAGAGAGAATCCAGTATGAATGTGAAAAATGAAAAATATATATATATGTAACTTCAAAATGCACAAATATAGCAAATCTCAAATATAATAGATACGAGATAAAACAAAAATCATAATTTCATACCTCAATTATGGATGTAATTCATGTCTATCAATATATGGAGGATAGGCAATCCACAAACAATTTAGATGAAATCAGAATCACAATGAAAATTCCATGAAAATTTCTTAATTTCATCTAAAATAAATTTAGATGAAATCATAAGTTATGAAGTGTTATTTGATAAATTAATTATCATAATTTAGAGATGAAAATTATTTCCATTTCTTTTATAGAAAATAAAATTTATTCCATCACTAAATTCTTTTTAATGATATAGTGATGGATAAACATGTTGTTTCTCATTTAGCGATGGAAATAATTTTCATCGTTAAATGTAGAAATGGATTCGCATTATGTTTCTAATAATACATTGATACATAAGTTTTCATCACTAAATATCTTACAAGTGTATCCGCACTCCACATCACATCTCAATTAGTGACAGATTTAAAAAACTCAAAAAAAATTATCAATTAGTGATGGAAATTTTTTTTCATTTCTAATTTATTCTTGATTTATCTTTTCCATTTCTAATTCGTTTCAATTTTGTTCCTAATTTTAGAAACGAAATTGGGCATTTATAAATTTCATTTCTAATTGCTTCTTTTCTTATAGTGTTATTTTGTTTCATCCATAGATTCAGGCTATTTTTTAGTAAAACCAATAAACTCATCAATCCCTTCTACAAACTCATTAGTCAAAAACTCATCTTTCAGTTTTACATTCCTTTATTTATAATCAAGTCATATAATATTTTTCATTCCTAAACACATAACACAAACATTTTTAAAATTATAATTATATAGATAGGGATTTATTTATAATAAAGATGTAGTAACATATTTACGACATTACATACATCAATAAAAAATTTATAGTAATATCATTATTAGATAATTTTGGATTAAAATAAGATAAGGTGGATTGTTTCAATGTCTTAGATATTTATCAAATGTCATAAGTTATAATTTTGTCATATACATGAAACTAAATATTTGATATTTATCTATATTGGATTGAAATTGTATTAATAAAGAAAAAAAGAAAAATTTACAATGTCATAATTTTGGATTTCTAAATTAATAATGTGTACAAACTAATTAGACAATCATATTTTATATATTAAAAATAACAAAAAAAATCACAATGTCAAAACATTAAAAAAATGTCAATGAAAAAATTACAAAAATAAATCAACTATCAATGGAGAATATAAATAAATTAATAGGAATATTTATTAATCTATATGAAGCATGTAGTATAAATAATCATATACCATATGTGAAATGTAATAATTAATATGCTTTTTTTAACATTAAATAAAGGGACATGTATTATTTATTTGATTGCACCTTTAGTGAAATGTAAATCAAGTAACTTTATATATTTTGAAATGAGCTTATAACTTTTTTAAGTTTTACAACTTTTCGTTATGTTTCATTTATCCAATTGCATACCCTCAAAATTTTTTTATGTAATTCATTATTATATCAAATAAAGTATTAGTATTTGTTATAATATTTATAAATTGTTTATTGTTAAAGTTGTGCCATTAGTATGAGTTGTTCTTTTAAAAATTATAACATTTCATCTAATCCTAGTAAGCAAACAAATTCCAAATTAATTAGCATGATCAAACCTATAGGTCAATAACAAAATACACAGAATATTCTTAAATGAAGATAATATAGCTATTCCCAAATACAATTATAATTATAATAATTCAATTAAAACAAGAAGAGAGGACGCAATAAGAATGTAAAAAATGAAAACAAACTATACGTAACTTTAAAATGCACAAATATAGATATTTCCAAATGCAATACAAATGAAATAAAATAAAAATCATAATCTAAATGAAAAACTCTCAAACCCTAATTTTATTGTAAGTTTTAAAGTGTTTTTCAATAAATTAATTATTATAATTTAGCGAAGGAATTAATTTCCTTTTCTAAACTTAGTGATAGAATATTATTTCATTGCTAAATTTTTTTAAAATAATATAGCAATGGATGGGTATAACGTTTCTCATTTAGCGATGTTAATATATTCAGTTGCTAAAACTAGAAATAGATAAGTATTCCGTTTCTAAAAATACATAGAAACATAAATTTCTATCGCTAAATACCACAGAATCATATTTTTACCCAACTTCACATCACAATTAGCGACATAATTAAAAAATATTTAACAATCTGTCGCTAATTAGTGATGGATTTTTTTTCCATTTCTAATAATTTTATAATTTATCATTTTCTTTTCTAATCTATTTCAAATCCTTTCTTAATTTTAGAAATAAAATTGAGCATTTCTAATTTCCATTTCTAAATGCTTTTTTTTCTTGTAGTAATTTGATTTACGAGATCGAATCCCACTAGCTACCCTCTATGACTAGGATGGGACTGGGGCTGCCTACCTTTCCCTGGGCTGGCCCACGACCCAATTGGGTTGAGGGTCCCACTTAGCATAACACACACACACACATACTACAGAGAAAAAGTGAGAGGTGTCAAAATAAATATCACATGCCAAAAGACTGAACAACAACTTGAGAAGGATGGATAATGCCAAAACTATCTTTCTTCCACTAATCATGGGCCTTCATATAAACTCAATGTGCCAATGAGAATAGTCTTCGACTTGAAATTGAAGATTAAACGGGTGAACTTACTAAAAAATTGATGACAAGCACTTTTCTAGTCACATCTTCCACATTAATTTACTGCAAGGTCCCCCATTTATATAGCATATTATATATATATATAAAATATGAGTGTGTGTGTGTGTGTGTGTTGTATGCCTATATATATATATATATCATGATATGTATCATGATATATTATATCGTGATATAACTTATCTTGATATACATGTTACAAATTTGTTTTTATTTATTTACATGGCATGAAATACTAATGTAATATGTAAATGCATATTTTTGAGTTTCCATAATTTATATTAAAATCAATTATTTTTGAGTTAGGTATACTTTTTTCCTAACATTAAATTTTGGGTTCTTTTTTTAAATTTATTGTCAAAACCATATTTGCACACTTAATTTTCCATTATTTTTTTATGTTGGTTGATAAATCATATTACCTTATATATTCATAATCAATTACAATTTGGAACCATATCTAGTCCAAGTGGTGAGGATGACTCAAGACATAAATGTCATGAATTTAATTTTTATGTCCATTGGACTTGAGTGATTTATCTCATTCAAACTTAAATAAATATAGAAATAGGTGAGAGACTGATCTCTCATGAGATTAGTCGAGGTGTGCTCAAAGGTTACCTAGTTAGTTGTAACCATTGCTTTAATTAATAGATATTAATGATTATCAATGAAAAAAAAAATATTATAATTTTTCAAAAAAAAAAATACTACTTACATTCACATCTAGGTCTAACACATTAATTTCTATAGTATAGTTGGAGTTTTTCAATACAATTAAAATTTGATTGCTGCTACTAGATTGGAAATAGAAATAGCATGAACTTAATGATAAAACTAGGCAAAAAAAAACTTAACCAAATTCTAATTGGGAAAATCCAAAACATCAAACTTATCAACAATAATTTCCTTCATATCCTTCTTGAATTTGTTTAATTGATAAAGCTGAATTTAGAATTAGAATTCATACAATAAAAAAAATATGAGTTTCATTCATCTCTTTGAATTGGGAGCATTGCTCACATAAATTTTACTTGGATGTAAAATTTGAGGTGAAGTATCTTTTCATCAATAATCAAGTCTACAAAATGAAACACATGATTTGTCTAACAAACTATTCTTTGAATGTTAAATTTTTTCTTTTTTTTCAACCCAACTTTATTATTTTTTTATCATTTTGTATAATTTTAACATTAGTATAGAATTAGATTACTAGCATGATGAACCTAGCATTAAGTTTTTTTTTTAAAACCTAGCATTAAGTTATATTGGAAAGATATAAGTTAAGGGTTTAGATTATTATGTTTGAACAAAATCATGAAAGAAAATTACCATATGTAAGATGTAAATTTAATCGTAAATACTTGAAAAAATTTTATGTTCATGTTTTTTCCAAAATTTTGAAGACAATTATTCTTAATTTATGAAATAGGAAAAAACATTTCAATATTTGAACTATATTCTACTTGAAAATTTTCACATAAGTCCCCACTCTCTCTTTCTCTTGATAACATACTTTGCATTTGTAATCATGTTAATTACTAAAATGTCTAATTTTTTTTCTTTATAAATGATAATTCATATTTTTCTAATATATTTAATTTTTTCTAGACTAATTTTTAAGATACTTGATTTTTAGGACTTGCTCAACCTTCTAAAGTTGTTACTAGTCTTTGATGTTTTTCCACGAACAATTGAGTAATAACTTGAATGGAGACACAACCCATATTTTGTGGTTGCGACTAGAAGATTATGTTTGTGTATTGCAACTTGTATTGTGAACTCATTATTGGATCAAAAGTGCTACATGTGTTTCAGCATCATGACCTATATTGTCATAACTAGACTAAAATGGCTACATGTATTTTAGTATCATAACATGTATTGTGAAGTAATGACTAGACTAGAGTTTCTACATGTATTTTTATGTCGCAACCTTATTTTGTGGTGTAACAATATGATTGAAGTCACAGCCTATTTTGTGTAGTTACAACTGGACAACTTAAGGATTCAAGTCATGACTATATCTTTGGTGTTGTTATAAGAATGAAATCATGATATGAGATTTGATTTCAAGACATAGGTCTTAATTTTAAAAGGATTTTTATTTTTCTATTTAAATATTTGTAAATAGATGTGTTGTATTGCAAAACAACAAAACAAGTTATCCGAAATAATGATAGTTTTTTTGTTACAATTGTATGATTCTCTCTTCTCCCCCTACTTAATTCTCATATGTGATAGTTTCTTATCCCCTCATATTCATGAGACCTTTAATCACCATTTCTCATATACTCAAGATCCTATATTTGATATCTTGGTACCTTTGATATTAAGCATGACCTAACATCTGCATATCGAAGGAGGTCCATGTCTTGGAATTTGATATTAGGACCAAATTTTAAAGTGCTCGGAAATGATTATCTTCCAATAAATTGATATAGAAGGTTTGTTAAGTCCGAGTTCATAATATTTGGTATAAGACTCAAGTCATGTGGTCCTCAACATTTGGATTCTTCATAGCATTCTTATGGTTGAGTTTATTGGATTCTTACAATAAAGAAAGAAAGAGAAGGAGAAGAAAGGGAAAGAAAGGGGGAAAAAAAAGAAAAGTTGAGTGGGATTCTTTCTCAGATCTCTAGCATTCTTATGGTCGAGGCTCATCGAATCAAGAAGTAAAGTTAATGTACAACACTCCAAGCATTTAAGGCTTCTTCCTAGTTTGGTTTATTCATATCCTTTGAGTCATTGTTTGGTCTACTTTTAGGACAACATTGTACTATGTTTATGACATATTTTGTTGTATCAATTAGAATGATTTGATTGCTCATTTTATGGGTGTTTCCAAAATACTCTTGAAATCCTTAGTATACTATTGCACGGATTGACACAATAGTATTACTCTTGTTATACTCCAACTTGAAACCATCACATTTTTCTCATCCGAACTCAATTTGCACATTTTTTGACTCAATAAAAAAGCACTTTGAGTCTAGAATTTGACCTCATGCTAATAAATAGCATTTGGTACTCATATCCTTGATGAAAAATTAATAGTTGCACCATGCATACAAATGGTTATTACTTGGCTTGATTATATATATATCATTACTTGAACATAGAATGACTTGTATGTAATATTAATATATGCTTATATGATATATTAACATGAATGAGTTGATGTTTGAAAATTATAAGCATGTGTTATAATTGTCCATGATACATTAGTGAAATGAATGAGTAATATTGTCTATATAAGAATTTATCATGTATGACATAGTCTAGCTATGAAATGACACATCACATTGCATATATGCACGAGGACATTGCATAAGTTGGGGGGGGTGTGTGTGTGTAAGGTTATGATCATTCATCATACTTGATGGATTGATGGTGAGGTTGATACCTTTGATGATTATGGATAATAACAAGTAGGGATAGATATCCCCTCAGGTGAGAGATCCAAACTAATTTAGGTATATCTGATGATAAAAATCCAAAAAGTACTAGAAGGCATGCATAGTCCTGCAGTGAGTCCATAGAAATCCACTACCCATAGAACAAATTGGAACTTGATTTTATTAAGTAGATATTAGAGGCGAATATCCAATTGGTTATGATTTATAAATTTTTTTTTTTGGAAAAAAATCATTAGATAAAAACATCAATGATGGTTTATTACATTAGGCATATGCATATGTAAGAAAGTCAATGAGGACTTGATACTTAGGGAAGGAATGGTTTCTTTTTATTTCATGGAATGTAGGATTCTATAGTAGAAATTACATATTTTTACTTGGAATGTGAATATGTGATCTATTAATTACATACAATTAATATTATATGTTAATTTCAAGACATGTCACTATGAGTTTAATTACAAATCTCATACATAATTTATAACAAAGTATTTGTTCAATACTTTCAAAAAAGAATTTGCAAGCCACAATCTGACTTTTTTCACAATCTCATCTCCTAATGGGGGTTGTCCCATCAGTGTATTCTCTACTTGATAAAATCCATTTATATACACATGACATAACCTCGCTAAAAAGATTATACAATTCCCATTCAATCAATATGAGAGTCAGCTGACTGATATACTCACAAAGCTAGTTTCAGGGAAGGAGTTTCATGATATAATTAATAAGTTGGGCATGATAGAGATATACGCACCAACTTGAGGGGGAGTGTCTACATGAGTTGTGCACAATATTAGATTGATTCTATAATTAATCCTAAACATCTTGTTAGTTGGTCAATATTGTGTATAAATATAGAAATAATTTGTTTTCCCTAATTTAGGACCCAATTTTTAGGATGTAATTGTGTGTGTGTGTGTGTGTGTATATATATATATATATATATATTGCTTCTATTTTATAGAAGAAAATATCTCTTTTGAAATATTTTAGTAGAAACTCTATTATTTGACAGGCCTACTTGCATGCATATTGACACATGGCCACATAGGTATCGACATCATGCATTTTGACACACAGCTTCATAGGCATTCGACATCATGCATTTTGACACATGGCTTGCCATGTGTCTTACATGTAGGCTACATGGCTTGCCATATTCTGCCTTAGATATATTTAATTGGGTCTTCACATTCTTGGACTCATTGAATCTAGAATTACCCAATTATATTCCAAGTAAAAATATGCAACTTCTATTATGAAATCTTACATACCATGAAATGAGAAGAGACTCATCATGCCTCATGTTCCAAGTCTTCATTGACTTCCTCACAAATGCATCAACTAAATGTGATAAATCATCATTAATATTTCATCCAATAATCATTTTTCCAAAAAAAAAAAATCTTTTATTTCATAATTCAAAATCTATTGGATATTCATCCCCAGTGCCCACTTGATAAAATCAAGTTCCATGTATTTTGTGGGTAGTGGATTTATGAGGACTCATCAGGACTCTTCATTTTCTTCCATTAATTTTTGGACTTTCACCATCTTATGTGCCGGAACTAGTGACCAATCCAAGTCTCTCATCCAAAAGGGTATTTATCTCTACTTGCTATTATTACTTATAACTCATCTTTTCATGTTATGCAATCATGTGACTCTGATGGACATCACCCAAGGTGCCAACCCACCATCAATCCACCAAGTATTATGAATATTCATTTTCATGCATACACACTCAAATCATGCAATGTTCTCATGCATAAATATAATGTGATGTGCAATTTATGACTTTATTATGTCACATACATAATGAAAACTTATATTAACAATATTACTCATGCATATCACTAATACATCATGGAAAATTATAACACATGCTGATAATTTTCAAATAACAATCTATTCATATCAATATATCACACGAGCATATATCAATATTATATACAATAAGTTATTTTATGTTCAAGCATTAACACACACACTTTCAAGCTAAGTAATGATCATTTGTACTCATAATGTAACCGTTAAATTTTCAGCAAGGATGTGAGTACTAAATACTATTCACTAGCATATGGTCATATTTTTGACTCAAAGAATCTTTTTTACAGAGTCTATGAATATGCAGAGTTCATATAGGAAAGATATTGTTGTCTAAAGTTGGAGTGCAATAGGATCTCTATGGGTTATATGAGTTTTTTGGCAACTCCAACAAAATGAACCATAAAACCATCCAAATTAATACCATAAAACATATCATAAGCATGGCATAATATGATCCCAAAAGTAGATCAAACCAATGACTCAAAGGATAGGAATAAATCAAAGTAGGAAGAATCCCTATGTTCTTAGAGTAAAGTAGATGAACTTTACTTCTTCTTCTGATGAGTATTGGTCATCAAAATGTCATAAATCTAAAAAAGATACCTTCAAGGGGTCCAATGAACCTTGGAAATAGCTTTTCTTACTTGCCAAACCTGATCGCTCCTCTGTCAAGCATCATGTTCAAGAAGACATGATCTCACACCTCAAACTCTAGAGATCATTTCTATCCATCATCAAAATTTTTCTATCAACTTTGAACAATGGTGGGTCATTCTCTCACCCATGTCCAACAAACTGAAGATATATATGGTCTTTCATATAGTGCCACATAGGATGTCTATATATTGCCTAATAATTATTATTGTAAGAGAACTTCATTATGGAAAAATGCTCCTCCCATTTCCCATAAAAGATCTAGGATGCATTCTTGCAGCATGTCCATTATTACATTAATGGTCTTTTATTTTTGACCATTCATTTATAGATGAAAAAAAATGCTCATCATCAACTATATATATATATATATATAATTTAGATGCAATAAAATCTATCTTGAGGTATTTATAGAGGATTTCTCAGCTATTTTTGTGCTTGTATAGGTTAAAACTCATACTTCTTGAATATACTAATTTTGTTATAGTTCATGATTTAGATTCACAAGATCCAACTCGAGTTATGTAATAATTTTTGGATGGATATCTATATCTTGGCAATCCAAGCTATAGAACTATGTGATACTATCAAACATTGAGGTTGAGTTCATTATATCCACTAAAGCTTACAAGGAAATAATATAAATTAAAAGGTTTCTTATAAATTTTAATGTGTGATAAGATACATATATTATATGGTGTGATAGTCAGAGAGCAATATATCTTTTTAAAAAATTCATCATTCCATATTAGGTAAAAACATTTTGAAGTACTCTATCATTGGATATAATATGTGTTAGGCAAAAAGTCACCTTTATTTGAAAAAGTACACATACAAAAATATTACCAATATATTTATGAAATTGTTGTTGTTAGCAAAATTTAATTTCTTTAATTCTCATGCTGATATGTGTCAGCCTACCCAGGATAGAAGAGAAGATTTTATGCCCGAGTTACGAAGAATGAGTTTCATTCAGTAATGTCCCTATTTCATTATTTTAATAGAAATATATAATTGTTACTTAAAAAGCATGTATATTTTATTTCGTGTTGATAGTGATACTGTGATTGAGTTTTGTGATTAAGAGCTTGGAAGGTAATTGAAAAATGGAAGAGTTACTAGATAGAAACTCCTCTTATTTCTATTATTTTTAGACACCAAAAGTTGCCGATTCTTAGTCATGGACATTGGTGAACATACGTATCACCTAAAGAATAACACATAATAACATTTGGAGAATCCTTTCCAAACTCCAAGGTTTATATTTTTGTTCTGGATTATGATTTCTAAGGTTTATATCCTAAAAAAAATTATCTGTCTAAAATATAATCTTGGAGATTGCGTCATGTGTATTTTACTGATATCTAATATCTGTGAAGAAGACTTTAGCACATATTATGCGTGTTGATAGTACTATATATTTAAATTTTTGATTTTAATTTGTAGTGATTTTGAATTTAATTTGTCGTGATTTTGAATTTTTGGGTTGGTTTTAATTTTAATTTTAAAGCTTTCATTTCATACCCAAAGAAATAATATTCCTAATTCTAGTGGTTTCAAATTACTATTGTTCGAGCAACCTACCCCAATAGTTCTTACCTAGAAACTTGAACAATTTATGTTTGAATGACTCAATCAATTGGCATAAATTTTAATTTCTAAAAATACTTTTTTTATTGCTTCACTATAAAACAATTTACTTTAAATTTTTACCATGAATTTTTTTTACGAATAATACACTAACTAAAATCATTTTTTTAAATAAAAAAAACACTATTGATGAGATAAATCTTCAGCAATAGCTCCCTCAAAAGGAAATATAAAAAAGGAGGATAAAGTTATGGAATATGCCACCTTTGAGTTGGAGATAATAAAGTTAATTTGTGATTTATCTAGTTCTATGGAAAAACAAGCAAATTAAATTTGATAAATAATTACGTAATCACATGATTGATGATGATTTGGAACAATATATCATGTGTTTGAAAGGAAAAATTGCTTATATTTGTTTGCAATACAATCATTTTGTTAGTTGTCACGAATAATATTTTGGGGTGCTAATGAGAAGAGACAACTAGCGAGCTACTCGGATTCGACTCGGTCAAAACATAGTCAAAACTTGACTCGTGTGAGCTCGACTCGAAATGTTAACTAGTCAAGTCGAGCAACTCGTAACTCGAATTAAAAAGCTCGTGAGAAACTCAAATATTTTTGTATATAAAATTTTAAAAGTTTTTTTTTTATTTTATATCTCTACTTTTGGGGATGACATAAATAATAAATCTCTATTTTTTTTTATTTTTAAATAATCATACATTTTATGATTTATTTAGTTATAGATATATATTTTTTAAAATAATTAATTTTTTTAAAGAAAATATGTAAAAGAATAGGATATTATTCTATAAATTATATAAATAAGTTAGTATTATAAATGTGATACACACACACACACACATATTCCATACACCGATTCTCCTAAAGTTAGATATATAATAATTAGGGGTGCTAATGAAATGAGTCAAGTCGCGAGCTACTCGGACTCAACTCGATCAAAACTAAACTCGAGCTTGAGCTCGACTCGAAATGTTAACAACTCAATTCGAGCTCAGTTGAACTCGAACTTGACTCACGTCATTAGCACCCATGATAATATTGATGGTAATGTTAGAATCTAGTTAAAATCATCTTAGGAAGAAGTGTGCTAAAAATTCTTTTAATGAGACATGACTGTATCGAGAGTGGTGTAACATAGGAAATAAACAAGGCCTTTCGAAGTGAGATAGAAGAATGTGAATTAGGCCAAATATAAGCAAATTATTTGCTTATATTTGCTCGTGGGTAGGCATCTCAGAGGCTAGAATCAAAGAGAAAATTTAAGATCAATCATAAATTTGATGGGGAGACATGATATGCACCATTTTCCTTCTCTTGGCTTGAGAATTTCTCCCTTGCATACCTTGAAGTCAAAACTAAGCATCCTTAGATGAATTGAAGTTATGAAAAATTGACACTAGAAGCATGAAAGATTCCATGTGTGAATGTGTACACAAGATATGCATCATTGTTGTCATTTTGCAAGTCATCTTTTGGTTTGAAAATTATCCCACGTTAGTAAATAAAGGCCAAATCATTGAAATTCAAAGCCATGTTCTTGTTTTGATCAAACGATTGTTGAAAGCATGAATTTCTTTATTTAACTTGATGTATATTTCTATAAATTCAAAGCCATATCTGTATGTGTTATGTCAATTAGGGGCCCATGTGTGACTGGGTGAATTAAAATATAAATAAGCAAATACACACACACACACATGCACGCACGCACTCTCACACACACACACACACACACACACACACGACCTTAAAAAACAGAACAATCACGTGGATGTATAAATTGTATTGCAAACAATCTACTAAGGGTGCTATACCAAAATTTAATTTACTCAAAAAATTAATTATACTAGCAAAAAAAAAAACCCTTTTTTTTAAAAATAATTACTGAAATATTTCTTTAAAAAAGAGAAAAATATTTTTTTAGTAAGGGGTAAAAAAAATATTATTTAAGAAAAATAAAGAAACCATAATAAAATCCAAATTACTAAATATTAAAAAATTCAGTGTTTTTTTTTTTTTTTTGTATATATTTTAAAAACAGCCATGTTCTAAACAAACATGTTTCATGCATTTAATGAATTAAATTAAACTACTTTATTATAAGCCAATGGTCGTGCCACTCGGTTTTTTTGCCAAACGCCAAAATAAAATAAAATATAATAAAATAAGTAGTAATGGAAGGGGGAAGCTAACCTAAGAGGCTAATATATAAAAATAATGCAAATTCAAATTTGCGTCCGAGTTGTCATTTTCTCAATAACTAACTAGGCTTGCGCTTGTCCACTTTGGGCGAATCAGTACGTGCCCCATGGCTGAATCTCCACCTCGCATTGACAAACCACCTATTAACCTGCGAAAAACACATCTTGTCAATGAAATAATTGATTTTGCTCTGTCGTACACATTTTATGTTCAAAAAGAGTAAAAAAAAACAAGGCCGGGCCCGAGATCATGCCTCTAGTACATACATAAATACATGTCATCACACCAAAATATGACCTCTAGTACATCCAAAAATACTTTGTCATCACACCAAAATATGACCTCAAGTATATACAAAAATACTATGTCATCACACCAAAATATGACCTCTAATACACATACATGCAGCAAAATAATTTTCAAGGTGATCACTCATCTCACCTCAGTATTCTTCTCACTCAAACATATTTAACTTTAAAATTCTTATAAGATCATATATGTTATTATTTGTGTAATTGCACACATACACATTTTTGTTGGTGACATAATTCATATATATATATATATATATATATATATATATATATATATAGTTAGAGAGAGAGAGAAAAATTTAATATGCGAGATAAAAATTAAGTCAACAAAAAAATAAAAAAAAAATAAAAAATAAATAAATATAAATAAAAAAAATAAAAAAATAAGTCAACAAAAATACATATGCGAGATAAAAATTTTACACAATTCAATATGAGTCGAGTCATACCAATTCTAATATTCTAAGAATTATTGAGAAATGCATATATGTCGTATCTTTAAAAAAAAATCCCCAAAAAAAGAATAAATAAACCCAAAAACTTAAAAAATAATAAATAATTTCTTTCCAAAATATAAGATAAAAAAATATGCATGATAATGAAGGAAAGATTAAGATATTTAATTTATCGGATAATTTATAATTAAAATTTAATCTCCCAGAAAATATTTCAAAATACTTTCACTAAAAAAGAAATATCTTAAAAATTTAAATCAAATATATATTTTTTCTTTCTGCAATCTCATTATATTAAGAAATACTGGCACATATAATCTTGTATATGAATTTATGATCAAAATAATAAATACTAAAAAAGCCATACGTATATTCAAAGATATCATCACTCTTAATAATTTTTACATTTTTATTTCACTAATTTTTTATTCTTTTATTAAACATAAAAATTTAAAAAAAAACTATGATCTAAAATGAAAAAAAAAAAATAAAGTAAAAAAAAATAAAATAATCAATAAAAATAATAAAAAATATATATTTATCTCAATTGTAGTAGGTCCTTAAATACATCTGAGAAAATCAAATTAAATAAGTTTTCTCACACACACACGCGCGCGCACACGCACGCACGCACAGACACACATATATAGCAAGTATGATAGGAAGCTCTAATATATTTTTCTAATTACTAAGTCTCAACTAATCATGCTTTAACACTCATATCTGATATTTTTAACTTAGCTAGTGATTAATGACTAGGTTGAGGATAAATAAATAGTTGATCAATGACAATCAACCATCAAGTAAGACACTCAATCAAAAAAGAAAGTCCTTATTGAAATTTCCAATCTTACAAAATAGAATCAAATGGAACAAAAATAATAAGCAGAGCACATAAAATAAACAAAGTATCAATTTAAAATTATCATATACATAATGCTTATAAAAAATATGCCCTTCAATATAACAATATTCAAAAAACAAATTATAATAGTAATAAATAAAGAATAATTATCAATAATATAACATTATTTGTTTGCAAATGTTATGCAGAGGCAGAGAACCACATTTGGGAATTGTTCGTTTGACTAAGCACCCCGATCATTGCTCATACAAAACCATGATCATTGTTGCGCACCACACCATAGTTCACACACCACTGCTAATGGAAACCACAACAATGTTCACAACGTCTTCCTCTCTTTATTAGGGTTTGCAAACCCTATTCTGATACCATGTGAAATAGTAACCTCCATGGCATTGTAATATACTACATAAAATTCTCATTGAATATAAGAAAAATCATAACAATATACATAGAAAATAAAAAAATTGAAGCATTCATAAGTTTGTTGCTCCCATCAAGCAATGTAACTACATAAAAAATGAACAAAAATAAACTATAAGACATTGAAAATGAGTCATTTTTGTATATATCAAGCACTATATTATTTTTATCCAACTTTTTAATATAATTAAAATATATTTTGTCAAAATAAACAATTACACACGCACACGCGCACACGCACACACACACATATAAAATAAGAGAATATCTATAAAATACACAATCAAGAGAGATATTACACTTTATCATATAATAACCATGCATAAACACATTAGTTTCTTCATATAGTGCACACTATAAAAAGAAAATACATAGGCAAGGTGAGAGTGAGGGAGTCCATAAGGACATTTTTAGAGAGAAGAAGCTGACTATGATTTGTTGTGTGATAAGACATCCTCAAGTGATGTGTTAGACTTTACATCCAAAGTTAAGGATGATATTTAAGGATTCTGAGATTAAAATATTAAAATGCCAAATATACTCAAGCTAGATTGTCTACATGTTGGAAGTAATTAAGCTCAATTTTTCCTATTTATTGATTATAGAATATTTGATGTTATTATGGCAGATAATGCACTTGTAGGAGTCATGAGATATGATAATATCAATATTGCATATCTCCTTTTGACATGAGTCGTTTTTATATATAAATTTTATTATTATCTATTTTTAATAAATTATTTTAATAAACAAAAATAATGTCACTCTTTTTTTGATATTTTTATGTAGGATAAACAAACCATGCAAATAACTTCTCTAAATATTAAACAAAATAGATCATACATATTTTTCTCCACTTTTACAAATCTCTCTAAATGTTTAGTTATCTCTAACCTATTTATCATAGATTCTCAACTTAGATATTCATCATTTGATAAATTGAAAAATATGAAACTAAGCACGAAGGGATAACTTATATTGATTATGACACTCGTCAATGGCAAAACCATACTAACACTTCAACTTCCTATTCGACATGGCAAAAAAAAAGCATTAGTAATAACTCATTCTACATGATCCAGATGTTTAGGAAACTTTTAGCTCTCAAACACATATATTGAGATACTTTATTATTTTTATTAATAATTTAGCAATCATCATGTGTTAATACTCCTACACAAAAAGAGATAATTGTAAAGAATAACAAATATTTAATTAAAATAATTAGAATACTTATATAAAAGTATTCCTTTTTTTTTTTTTTTTGAGAATCAATATGAATTACTAATTTTTTAAGATACCAAATACCTTCATATATCATTTCAAATCGTATTACATATCAACTCGTGTATTCAATAAGAGAGATATTTTATCTTTCAACCAAGATTTAGGAGTATATATTTTACTAGAAATAAAGAGGATCATTGTGTGTGTGTGTGTGTGTGTGTGTGTTCTTTGAGAATGTCATTTTGTGAGGACCCCATTCAAGAGGGCAGACCTTTAGATAATGAGGTGATGAGATCTTTTACCCAAAATTTTGTTTTGGATATCACTCCTAATCCAAATGGGATGACTGTTTGGACTATCAAATATATTTTTATTAGATACTTCAATAGTAAAAAGTGTTAAAGTATTACCCACATCATAAAATTTATTATTATTCATTACATAGTGAAAATGATTCTCGTACATGCATTTGATGCTAATATCAAGATTAGTCTTAAGGAGAGTCATGGGTCATCATCTTTGTAACTCATTGAACCATTATTCTATCAAGGTTCATGATGGTTAAGTGATGAGGAGGCTTCTGATGAGAGTGTTCCAAAGACACGAGATATGAGTCCTCACATAAGAATGTTAAGTTTGAGTCATGATAAATTTAATATAAAAGTATATACTAAATGAATACGTCTATAATATTTCCTACTTGAATCATCTGCAATGTTAATTGATCTAGTTTTTTTAAAATTTTTTTTTTTAATGTTAAATGATCTAGTCAACATTATTAATTTCATACTTTCAATTAGTTTATAGAATAAATCATAAATGCATTCTACTCAATATCATATATCATCATTACTTTATTAATCTCATTTTAATATAATATATTCTATTTTTTTAATCTTCTTTTCGTAATTCTAAAATCTCATATACTTACTTTGATATATTTTATCATCAAGGATAACAATATACTATGTTGGAAGAACTAAGTATGATCATTTCTAATAACAAATGGAATCTTACTCTAAAGTTTATAATGAAATATAAATGAGACATATATAATAAAAACTAGACTTGAAAGAAATATAAATCAACTTAAAATCAAATTGATAACAATAATTTTATACTAACTTGTGATATTGATCATTAAGATATTTTTCTCAAGGTTCGAGATAGTTACCATCAAATTATTATTTCCAATGGTGCATCTAATGAAAAAAGTATTTATCAATTAGAAATTAGAAATACATTCCTTCAAGATAATCTTGAGAATGAGAAATTTATGCAGTAGTCAAGAGATTTTATCATTCCAAGGAGTGCAAATATAATTTATAGATTATGAAAGGCTATTTAGATCATAAAATAATCTTCAAAATATGTTAAAGTCATTTCACTTTAGTAGTTACTATTTTTTATCTTAAAATATATGTATCAAATTATACTTATTTTTACCTATATTAGTGATATAATACCACATTTTTTTAATATAATTAACTATTTTTTAGATTTTCACATGCATAATCATATGAATGTATTTTTTTATATTCTTAGATATGTGAAAAGAATTTCTGAACATGAAATTTTTTTTCTAAGACTATGACCATAACTGAGTAGTCAAATTCTAGTTGGACTCATGTGATCACAGAGAAAAAAAATCTAACACTAAGTTCTATATTTTTCTCAAAATAAAGTTAGCTCATAGAACATTGAGATACTACTGTTTTCAAATTGAGAACAAAGGAAAAGTACAAAACTATTATATCAATTACTTATAAGCTTGAGTAGATCAATTACTTTTTGAGAAATTAGGATTATCAATCATAAGGCCGATAACACTTTATTTTGATAGTCAAACAACTTGACATATTATTGTCAATCTAATATCTCATTAATGAACTAATGAAGTCTTGTCATAATGGCAAAGGCAGAAGTATTCCAGATGAGAGGATTCGAGTTTGAATCCCACTCTGCGTAAGTAGAACTGTGCCTCCCAAAAAAAAACCTCTCAAGCAGCTGAGCCAAATGAAAATTTTTTAGGGTGTGGGATCGCGAAAGTGGTGGGACCTACCACTAATAAAGCTTACCCAAATCTTAGTTTTCTTGTTCTAGTAGCAAAAGCAGAGGTATTCTAGAAAAGAGGACTCAAGTTCGAATCTCACTCTGCGTAAGTGGAACCGTACTTCCCAAAAATGACCTCTCAAGCAGCTAAAATACTTACCCGAACCTTAGTATCTCATGAATGAATAAAACACAACATAATTAACTGTTATTTCATATGTAAAAAAATATAGTATAATTCTATAATTATGACATATGTGTCTACTAGTAATAAGATTTCCAATATTTTCACAAATAAATTAAAAAAATCACATATATTTTTCCTTTACTCCAATCTAGACATTTGTGATATAAATGCACCAACTTGAAGAAGATATTATAGTTTCCTTCTTTTACATCCTTTTTTTTTCTTTATGATGTGAGCACCTAACATGTGTGATGTCTCCCATATGTGAGCTACCCCACATATTTCATATTATGGGGCTACATCTAAGCTTGTATGATCTTATTCTCACGAGACACCTACTTAGGAGTCTTCGTCTGAACCATCAAATCATAAAATATTTATCATGGGAGCATAAAAAGATATTGAAAAAGGATATCTTTTTATCTTCTAGCCTCACATAAATCAAAGATCAATGTAGGGTGATAAATTCATGATAGAGTACTATTCCACAGTAAGTGCTTAGAACCAACATCAACTGGGATAAGAGAAAGCAAGTTTGATCAACTAGATTTACTTGTTTACGCAATGTGAGTGTGAATATGTTTTTCTTATTCTCCAACAAGGATAAAAATATTAGTAAACATGAATATCAATTGATAAATTCAAAATACATGAAAAAAAAATCCTTGTCTCAATAGATGATTATTTTATTAGTAATAAAAATATTAGTAAACATGATTATTTTATTATTGTACATGAAATAGATATTGGTTGCATACCTCAATAGATATCATTATTGCGCAACTATAACTAGATTACATTATTACACAATGTACAATATTTGTATTTATATTTGTTTTAATTACTTATACTATTATTTCTTCTAAAATTGCAATTGACGCATGTAGAAAATTTTATATTTTAGTAATATTTAAAATTAGTCATAGTCAAATAGATCATGAGTTTAATATTTTATATAATTTAGATTTAGAAACTTTCTTTCTTCATATAAATCTACTTTAATATAATAAAAAATATTAAAGAAATACAAAAACATTCAGCATAATATAGAAATCTTAAAAATTATATCTAACTCGCTTATTATAAAATTCTTAGATTGATATTTCAAATTTGATAAAAAATCAATAATTAAAGAACTAAAAAATTATAACATGCATTTCACATAGTTTTTATCCTAATAATTATTTAATCATATATGAGTGTCTGATCATTATATTTAAAAAATAAAATATAAAATAAAATATTTAGTATCATATTTGATAATATTATAAATAATTAAATAAAAATAAATTTATTTATAATACCTATTACAAACTATCCACAACCTATAATTTTTTTATGTTGTATGTATATATCACAATATTAAATTAATAGTACAAAATAAGTTCTTATTTCATAAAACTTGTATTTCATGTCACAATATTAAATTAGTCTTGAACTCGAGACATACTATTTTTAGACAAAGATACTTACGATCATACTACGCCATGAGTTCCAGTATATACATGCAAAATAATGACTTTCTAGGCAATCAGTCATCCCAATACTAATTTTATATAAATAAATTTAACTTTAAAATTTTTATAAGATCTAATATATTAGTATTTATGTGATTACACACTAAAATTAATTTATGCAAATAAAAAAAATTAAAATTAATTTCATCTTTATTAGAATCTATTCGGCCTTCTGTAAAATTTATTAATATATTTAGTAATCTATAATAATTTTATAATTTATATCAATCAGTATATTTAAAAAAATTATAATATAATATTCAATATTATTAAAATTCAACATTCTTAATATTAAAAATATATTAACTATGAAAATATTTTAGCAATTTTGTTGAATAGTAAAACAATCATATCTTAATAACATCATATGATTAGGAGATTGTTTTTTTATTTTATAAATTATTTAAAATATTTTATGAGAATATGAATATGTATTAATCTATATACACTTATACATCTTATATATTACTTTAATAATAGTCATGTATTTCATAAATATAAGAAACATCTATTTTCTAATGAAATTATATAAGAAATGAAAAAAATATATATTGAATGAACCCACATTTTATTATTTAGCTGTCAGTATAAATTTGCGAGTTTAATAAAATATGGCAAAAATATTTTAAGTTTATAAAAATAAATAGTTTAGTATCAACCTGAGTACTATGACCCAACATGTATTCAAAAATAATTATTTCTTCATTCATTCAACTAAAAAAAATAACAATGTGATAAATCTAATAGATGTCAACTTTTAAAATATTTAGATATGAATGTGTATTCAAATCATTTCCTTAATGATTTAAAAAATTAATATATTTAGTTTTAGAAGTCTCATGAATCTATTATTCATGTATTATTTAAAATGACACGTGATATAGAGATTCTTCTCATGTCTACTATAATATTTAAAGTTTATTTTTTTTTATTATAAATCTAATTACAAATAAAAGGATGATCATACTTAGAGTTTTAGTGTGTTTAAAAGATTCAAAAGATACAGACTTAGAGTTTTGATATTAAATCTAATTACCAATGATGAAAAATCTTCAAAAATTTTAAAGTGTGAATATGCATATACAAATATTTGTTCATCGTATTATAAAAAAATTTTCAAATTTTTTAAAAAAAATTATATATCCTAATTTGAATCAATAATAATAAGTTCGTCACTCTTACTATTTATACAGTCAGATATCACATGTTAGTAGTTAACATATAACTTTAACATCAAATAAATATAATTTTAATAGCATCTCACATCCAATTAATTTTTTTTTCAGCCCTTGACTAACATAAAATGTTTTTCTTTTATTGGTTGTCAGGCATCTTATGATATTTTAGTACTTTCTTTTTTTTTCCAATAGGAGTAAAACAACTTTCATTCTTATTTGTACTATTAAATTAATTACGTAACATATATATCTAGCATAAAACAATTTATTTAATAACTCATTTCTAATGATTATGAGAAACATATTAATGGCAATACCATTATTAAAAAAATTATCAAATATAATAATAAAAATTTTATCCTTATATTATACTTTCAAAAGATCACTATCATATACTCATATATAACAATATCATCATGAGGATGATGAATTTCATGAAATTTTAAATTTTTTTATTTAAATTTTTGTTTAGCATCGATATAGTGGGTGATGAGACATAAGATTATGCATAATCATGATTAGTCCAGATGTTGAATATTATGAATATCACTTTATTATGTTTCCTAAATTTATTAATTATTAATTATTTTATTAATTTATAATATTTTATTATGTTATTCCTATAAATAGACCTATAAACTTTATGTTAAGTTTGTTAAAAGTATATATGCATAATATTAATTAACTCAGTATCCTCTATAAATATAATCAAATAATACAAGATTAATTTGACTATATCTTTGCTCCAAAAGTCATTATAATAAAAGTAATGGTTCAATAAAGTTTAAGTTGATCAAATTTCAAAGGACAATCGCATATTTAAGTATACCTAGGATGTAATGTACCATATTTTTTGATGTATTGATCAAAATATATATTAAGGTGACCAAAGCCTCCAGTACTCCAACATATATATAGTTTTTTTACCAAATAAATATTATGTAACTTCTTCTTCAACACTCCTAATATTTTTATTTTTAATTATATTAAAATAAGTCTAGACCTACTTAAATTTGCCTAATATTAAATTTTTTAGGTAAATGAATCAAATATATCAGAGAAAATCTAATTTTGATCACACACATTTTAGTCCATTGTCATTATTATCGATATCTAAGTCAAAATCATTATTATTAAAATTATTATTTATTATTTAAACTTAAAAAAATTATAATTTTACATTTTTAGAATTTATAACACCAATTAATATATAAAAATTAAATATGTACCATAACTTTATGTGTGCAATAGTACATCTCTTTTTCTAAACAAACGCTAGAGCAAAAAACAAAGCAAAGAAAGAGGAGGGAAAATCCAAAAATAAAAGAAAAAAATAAGTTAAAATAATTAAGTAAATATCAAAATATTTCTATTCCATATTAATTAGAGAAAAAATTATTAAAAAATTATATATATTTTTTTTATTTTTTTATTTATAGTAGACAAAAATTCAACGACTATCAGATTTCTGCCCAGTAACCATTGAAAACAAATCTAACAACTATAAGAAAAGATTAAAAAATATTTTTATTATTATTTTTAACAACAACAATGACAAACACAATCTTATCGCTATCATTATCGAGGCATGCAATTATTGACCGTGATGTTTAAGCAATGGGCAAGAGAAGTGTCAGCCGAAGGCATGGGTTATTAAAAAAAACACATGACTTATGCCTTGTGCATCATGCTTTCGTGGACTATGCCTATCGTGCTTGCCCCAGCATGAGGCACAGTTGGATCCAACCCAGCACGATATGAGCCATGTCATGGGCTGACATGATCATGGTCCGAGCAAGGTTCTAGGCCATGTCATGCTCTGCCTGGCAAGTGGCATGACTATATCAGGTCATTCCTCGTACCATGCCCGAGCCACTCGACATACTTGACACCTCTACTCACGTCACATATCAATCATTTTCGAGTAAAACTAAAAATTATACATAAAAGTCAAAATAGATAATTGACACATTCATCATTTTTACTTTAGTTTTTTTAGTTTAAAATTTTTAAAAACTTTCCTAATATAAATATATAATATCTCATTCCTAACATTAAGTATTAATCAATACTAAAATGAAAAACAATTTACAATTTGACATTTGAATTTGTATTTGAATCACATCTTTGTTTTCAAAATGAATAAAAAATATATTTTACTTTAAGTTTTATGTTTTATCTTTGTGATTATTATGATTCACATTTGAATTATTGATAATGTAGATGATATTTGTATTATGACATATAAATATTATGTGTGTAATTGATTATTAATTTTTTGTTGATTTGTTAAGATTTAATTTTTGTTTTTTTTTATAAGATACAAATTTTAGGATAAATTAAATAAAATAAATAAATAAAATGTGTTCTCAAAATTTATATATATTTTATAATATATATATATATATATATATATATATATATATATATATATATATATCACATATCTAGTAGTGGTTTGATAGCAGGTCAAGTTTCAGTCCAACCAGTGACCCATGAACTAGTAACTTTTTTTTTATTAGTTCATAATTCAAGTTTTCTCATCCATGCTAATTACATACTTTAATTTCTAGTAGATAAATTTAATAAAAATTTCAAGAAATTAAATATTCATATAAATGGTGATCACAATCCTGAAGTTCAAATTATGGACGCTTAATAAATTTTAAAATTCAATTTTTTTATGCTTGTATTTTTTTTTTAATTTATTTGTCATTCAATGTGTAGAATTATTATTTTTCAAAAAAATTTGTTGTATTAAATATTATACGACTCATACTTTTTTTTTTATTTTTCATAATTGATTTATGATGGCCCACTCTCCACTCCCTAGCCCAAGCTGAATTATTGCTCATTGGGTCTCTAGCAAAGTGTTATAGCACTAGCATGGTAGGACATCACTTACAGCCTAGCAAGCAGCACCAGTCAATGGGTCATACCACAACATGAAGTTCATGTTGGGCTCCTAAAACCCCAACCTATCAAGCCAGGTACGAACCCAGTGGGTCAATGTGTCATGCTGGGGTGCCTCAAATTTGAGGTGTACTAGGCCGAGACACCTAACTTCTTAACCTTGCTGGTCTGACATAAGAACTTTTCAGGTGATCAGTTATCTCAGTATTATTCTTATGAAATTCAATATATTAGTATTTATGTAATCACACACTACTTATCTCTAATATATCAGTCATCTCAGTATTATTCTTTTAAAGTAAATTCCCGACTATAACTGTAGCATCAGAAAGCATTACCTGTTGAAAAGTTATCCCTAGCTCTCTCGCTAAGCCTTCTTTAGTAGTTCGAACGGGATATTGATTTTCCGCGAAAGATTTGCGCAATCTCTGCATAACAACAAACCCGTATCCTACCTTTAAGAGCAAAATTACTATTTTGGTCACTTAACCATGTGTGTGGTGTGATGCTCATAGCATGAAGAGATTTGTGTAACCTCTGCATAACAACAAACCAGTGTTGTAGAAATTACCAAAAAGTACCTGAGTTGCTGTATCAGCAAGCTTGTTGGGTGCTGACGACCTGGGTGTTTTGGTCAAAGGAGATGAACCGGAACATGGACGCGCAGCCGTTGCCACTAAATTTGTATCCTGCAGATTAAATTTTGGCTGAGTTATGTCTTGTGCAGCATCTTCGATGATATCACCAGCTAGTTGAGCAGCAACATGCTCCAACTCTCCCACTCTGTCATTGCTCAGCCCGCCATTAGCATGTTCCAGCACCGAAGAAACATCTCCACTCTTCCTCCTCTGCCTGCCTTGGCTTATAGTTGCAACATAATCTTCATCATCATTTGAATCTGATGAAATATTTCTATATGTTTCCTAGTCAAATTTTTTATAAGAAACACAGGAGAAATAATAATAACAGAAGATGGAAAAAAAAAAAAATCTAAAACACTTTGGTAGGAAAGAGGGATGATGACATAATCTCCACTTGTCATACATTCATTTTGTTTTCTGTAGTTTTTTATTTATCTGTATTTATCGCATTATCATAGCTATAAATTATTGGTTTATTATCACTTTTTTGTATTTTCTTTCATCAGTTGTCACCAACTCACAACACCACCACAAGCAACTACCCTTTCTAACCACTACTCCATCAGCAATGGAATTGTTCCTTTTATATTTTGTTCTAGAGTAGAATATATATTTGATAAAGTTGAGTCTTTTTTTTAGCCATTTTATGTATCCAAATACCAAAACCCTAAAAGCCAAACCTTCTTTATTTGTGGCACATATCATTTCGTTCCAATGTTTTCTACCATTGTGTGTGTGTGTGCGCGGATGTATGTGTATTGGTTGTGTGTGTGTGTGTGTGTGTGTGTGTGTGTGTGTGTGTATTTGTTGTCCTCCACGTGTATAAGTTAAGCATGTATTACTAATCTAAAGCCTGAATAAAAGAGAAGGGTGGTATCAGATAAACATATTTAAATATATTCAAAAACATTAAACTTTGTTGATAATGATAATAAATATATTAGTTCTCCGCATATATAAGTTAAGCTTGTATTATCAATCCCAAGATTAAATAAAATAGAAAAGTGACATCAAGTAGACGTGTAAATATGTTCAGAGACTTTGTATTTTATTAAGATAAGACTTGATTGATAATGATTATGATAATAATTATTTCATTCCAATATTTTTCATGTGTGTGTGTGTATGTGTGGATGTATGTCTATTGGTTGTGTCTATACATACATACATACATACATACATACATATATATATATATATATATATATATTAGTCATCTACATATATAAATTAAGCTTGTATTATCAATCTAAAGATAAATTAAAAGAGAAAGGTGACATGTAGAAAAATATAAGTATGTTGAGAAAAGACTTGGTTAATAATGATTATGATGATAATTATTTTATTCTAATATTTATTGTTTATGTGTATTCAGATGTATGTGTATTGGTTGTGCATCTACACACACACACACACTAGTCCTTTGCATGCATAAGTTAAGCTTGTATCATTAATTTCAAGCCTTGATAAAAAGAATGGTGACATCAAGTAGATAAATGTAAATATATTGAAAAACTTTGAATTTTGTTGAGACAAGACTTGGTTGATAGTGATTATAATGATAATCATTTCAATCCGATACAAATTTTGGTAGGCACCATTGAGATGCCTTTGGGTGAAATCCACGTATCAACCATGGTTAGGTTGATTCGAATCAAGTGAACCAAATTTCTCAGGAGAAAAATTGTGCAAAAGTTATTTCACATTATATGCCTGTCAATTTGGAATAATCAAGATGAAATAATATTTCCACTTTTATTTCATAGAGAGATTAGCCATCATAGAAAATAGAATAATATGAAATGACAAGACTAAACCTAACCAAACAAATGATAAATTTAGAGAAGTACAAGTTACTAAAAGACTGAATTTTAGTAATTTTTTCAAAAGTCAAGAATTTTTATTATAAAATATAAAAATTCATAGTAAATCTATTTTCTATATAACCAATGATGTCTAACTAAGAACAGAATAATTATTCAATTGAGAATCACTATAAATATTCAGGAAATCTCAAGTCCTAATATTTTAATCACATATTTGATACAAATATATAGATATCTTATTTCTAAATGTATACATAATATTCTCTCTATGAGTTATTTTTTTATACAGCTTGATTTTAATATTATTTTTTCTACTATTGACATTGTGCAGAATTAAAAGACTAAGAATTTTCTTCATGACTAAACAAAATAATTTATATAAATTTTCTTCTATAATTAGGTGTTTTACTAGGTATTTGCATATACAGATTTATTGTTTATTTATTATTGACTTAGGGACTATTTGATAAATCATTTAATTTTTTCAAATCATTAAAAATAAAAATTTTTAATAGTTTGAAAAAATTAATATATTTGATAAAAAATATTTGGAAGCTGTTAATTAAAAATTTTAAATGAAATAGTATTGAAAATATTAAATAGATAAAGATTTACTTAATGTTAAATGGAGAAAATTTTCAATAATTTTTTTTATAGTTACTATTTTGTCCTTTTTTTTTCCTTTCTTTTTTGTTTTCTCATTCACATTATAATTTATTTTGTGAATCTGTCTTCTCCTCATTTCTCCGTCACTACAAACCTCAACTCTAGCTCTCTTTCATGATTAATTTAAGAAAGAAAATAGCAAATCAATTAGTTTATTAATTTTTATTTTTATTTTAAAAATTTGGATAATTTTAAAAAGTTTAGATTTTTTTTGGTTATTTTTTAAATATTTTTATTTCTTTTTTAGATTTATGATTTATTTATGTATATATTTTTAGCAATTTTATTTTTTTTTAATAATTAATAATTATAGTAAAAAAAAAATTCATTAAAAATTATATTTATATTGGATAATATGTAGTATAATGATACTAAGGATAAATATTTAAAATACATTATTTTCAGCATTTAGCATTTATAATTATTAAACATTATATTTATTTTCAATAATCAATTAACAGTAATTTATTAAACAATTTTTTAATACAAATTCAAGACTTATTAAATTCAATACTTAATTTTTCAGCACTTATTTTTCAACACTTAATTTTTTTTGTTTTATCAAACAGACCCTTAGTCATTCATTACTAAACAAGCAAAAAATATTGAATCTCAACATTAAAAATATCATTACGTTAAATTATGAGATATATCAGATAAAAAAATATATAAATATTTCATATTTTGTTCATGAGATTTGTGTGAGAATTAAATCATTCAATTTGATTTATTGAGATATTTTGAAATTTTATAGACTTGAGACTCGAGATTGATTAAGAAATTTATCACCTTCATTGATTAATAAACTTATTTTATTTGTTTGTTTTTTTTCAAATAAATTTCATATTTTTTCTATTTTTTAACTATTTCATTAAAAAATTAAAAATTAATTTAATAAAAACATAAAAATTATTATAAATAACATTACATTGGAGTATAGATATGATATTTTTCTTGGTTATTTTTTTTAAAATAAATCTTATATATTTTTTTATTTTTAAGCTATTTAATAAAAAAATAAAAATATAAAAAATATTAAATAATAATATGATAGAGTATATATCTGATAATTTTAGTACTTATTATACTGATGATATGATCATACACCAGACTTCATTGTTTAATGAACTTATTTTATTTATTTATTTTTGAAAGAAATCTCATACTTTCTTTATTTTTTTTAGCTATTTCATTAAAAAATAAAAATCAATTTAATTAAAATATAAAAATTATTATGAATAATAATAAATTAATTATATGTTTAATAGTTTCAACACTTATTATATTGATGATATAATCATACATCTAATTTCATTGATTAATGTAATCATTTTATTTTGTTATATTTTTTAACAAATCTCATATTTGTTTTTATTTTTTAACAAATCTCATATTTGTTTTTATTTTTTTATTATTTCATAGAAAAATCAAAAATAAATTTAATAAAAATATAAAAATTATTATATTGATCATACATTAAAATATATGTCTAATAATTTCAACATTTACTATATTGATGACATGATCATACATAAGACTTCATTGATTAATATACTCATTTTATTTGGTTGTTTATTTTGATTAATCTCATATTTTCTCTATTTTTAGCTATTTCATAAAAAATTAAAAATTAATTTTATAAAATTATAAAAATCATATTGATTAATAATACATTAGATTGTGTCTGATGATTTCAACATTTTCTATACTGATGATATGATCATACACCAAACTACATATGTTAACACACCTTCATAAAATAGAATTTCAAAGAGAAATAAATATTAGATTGGAATAAGTAGAATATTTCTCTATGATAAAATAATTCAAAATAATATTTAGAAAAAATATTTTAAACTACATATTACATAATCAACTAAATATTTTCATCTATCATATCTAATCGTGTATTCAAGAAAAAAATTATTTATCTTAGATCATATTTTTATGAGAACATATTTTGTTTATTATTTCTCCCAGTATATGATAAGATGATACTAGAGATCATTAAGAATATATTTCTTAACAACTCCAACCTTAAATAAAATAACATAGATTATTAATCTGAGATCAAATATAGTTTAGGGCGTACAACTATTACATTTTTTGATTAGGGCTCTTTATTTAATAAGTCTATACTCTATAGTAGATAAGAATTCAAGAGACACACATATATCACTTAATTTCATTACTTTTCTAGAATCTCACATGAGACTCCAACAAGAAGAGAATGTCATCTCATAACTACTTCTTAGCTTATTGGTTTACAATGTGATTTAAATACAAAATAAATTATTATGAAAAGAATAATATTTTCATGAAAAAATAAATCTTCCTCTCATCTAATCAAGCCAGTAGCTCTCGAGTGGATTATAATCCCAACTCTGAGTGAGTTAGAAGCTATGAGACTTTATCACCGAGGACTTCCAATTTATTCTAGAAGAACAGAGCATATGCAGTCAACTAAGAAAAAAAAATCTCCCAAGAAACCAAAAAATTTTGTAGCCAACTCATTTGATTTTAACTTTCAAATTACTCTTTGAAAAAAATATTTAAGTTATACATAACACTATTTAAAAAGTATTATCGTATTTCTTTTTTATTATTTCTATTTTTGTTTCATTTATTAGTACTAGGCAATGATTAAAATATCAGTTTCTACGGATATATTAGTACTTAGATTTTACGGATATATCGAAGATATATTGGTGTATATTTGAATATGAGCACCAATCAAGGATAGATATATTGGTCTTAACGGATATATCAATACTTAGAATTTATGGATATATCGGTAGATATATCAGAAATTTTTATCATTGGTACTAGTATACATAAGTTTTCTTTAGAAATATTATCTCATACATAATAATACTAGATCATGCTGAAAGAGATAAACATACCTCTACTCTAAAAAGACTTGAGGACAAACACATCAACATTGAGTGAGATATCATGTTTATTGTAAGTAAATATTCATTATAAAGACTTATCGTGATGATAAGATAATTTGCTTGAAGATAAAACTTGTTGGAAGAAAGTTTACAAACCTTTTGAGGTGATTATCAAGATAATTTCTCTCAAAGTGACAAAGATAACTTTCGTACTAATATTTATTTCTAATGCAACTAATCATAAATGAATGATACGGATGCATTTAAACTACCACTAATACATTGGATCTTATAAGAACTTCAAAATTAAACGTACTTGATCATAATTACTATTGAGATGATTGACCAGTGACGAAGCTTATCATATTCATCAACCCTATGATTGGTAAGGGAAGATTAAAAGAAATGTGAAAAAAAAATTTAAAAAAAAAAGCATAGATGGATGATATATAAGTTAGACAAAAAAAATTCTTCGTAATGATCTCAAAAAAAAATATGTAAATAAAGCAATCATCCGATTTGAATCTAAGTAGTAATTGACACAATATTATTCTCAAATGACAAAAAAAAATCATTTTCAATCACTATGAAAATATTTCATGACATAAGATAAACAAGGAGAAGAGTGGTTTGTGCATGCACAAAAAGACCCAACAACAGAGTAAATGGTAGTTGAAAAATTGTTGGGAATGAAAAGTAAGACATTTCTAATGTCATGCTTGGGAAGTTTAATCATGGTGGGAAACACCAAAAATATAAACTTTGAATAGATACTTAAAAAAATAAGAGTGATAACAAGTTGGACAAATAAACTCATGCCAAACACAAAAAACTTGTGTTTATAAGGTATGTGCTGGCAAAAATTCCATCATACATTTTCAAAGCAATAGTGGCAACTCAAGCAATCATGTGAAAAATAGAAGTTTTATTTTCAAAAAAAAGATTGGGGCAGCTAAAAAAAGCTAAAATTATTGAGATGGATAGGATGAAAAAATATTTTTTATTCATGCAAGAATGGAGATATCATGATAAAAAAGATAGCAAGCAATGTACAAGCAATAGATATGAAATTATAGTAGAATATACTATAAACAGAGCACACAAGTCTAGTTTGTAGATTAGGGAAGGTCATACAAAACCTAAAATAGTCTCAAAAAATTTAATTTATCAGATTCTAAGTATCAATTATTTTCTTTAATTACACAAGTATGTTATATATTATTGTTTATTTCTTCCGAAGAGTTAAGAAGATTTGATTATTTTATTAACTGTGTATCTGAAAAATATTCTGATTATTAGATATAATAAGTTGAAAATCATTCAATTCAATGAGTATATTTAATCATAATTCCAAACAAAAAACTTTGATATCTTCACATTATATCTTGGGATTGGGATTGCATATGATCAAGGATATTATACTGTCACATAGAAGGTATGTATTAGATGTCCTTTCAAATTTAGCCTTTTGAGTTATATTGATAACCTATTGAGCTAAATATCGACCTTAAATCCGATAGTAGCATTCGAGTTGGTTTAATTAAATATAAAAAGTTATATAAAATATTAATTATATGACTATTATATCAAACTAATTATAATTTATACAATCAATATAATTAATTATTTTTTAGATTCCATATAACTAGATGTGTCAAACGGAACGTGCCGGGCCGGGCTGGCCCATTATTAGTCGGCCCGACCATGCTTTTGTGCAGGGCACGGTTATTATACCGTTCCGTGTCTGGCCCGGCACGATTCTGTGGAGGTCAGCCCGGCACGATTCTGTGGAGGTCAGCCCGACACAGGCCCGCAGCACGAATCCACCGGGTTCTGCCCGATCGGGCCGAACCCTAATTTAAAAAAAATTAGGGTTTGGCGGCGCACCGCCGACCACCCTCCCGCTGCGATTCTTCTTCACTATCGGGGGTGGATGAGTTTTGCCCGTCGGGCTCAGCTTCTACCACTGGGGAGGTTTCTCAGCTCGTGCCGAGATATCATACCAACAGAACATAGTATCGTGCCGGGCCAAGCACGACACGAGGCCCGGTTGGCTTTGGCACGGCACGGCACGGCACGATTGGTGTCGTGGACAGGCACGACACGGGCACGAGCATAGAAAATTCTCGTGCCGGAATGGCCCGGCCCAGCTGACACCTCTACCTATAACAGATTTATTTTAACAAAAATCTTTTAATACTTTTAGAAATTGAAAAATCTCTGAGACTTAGAATTAAAATTGGTGATCATGGATATCATTAATTAGCTAGATATTCAAAATCCAACTAAACACTAGCTTGCATAAAAAGAAGATACAATAAGGATTATTATACTTCTTTGGAGATAATCTTCTCTCCTAAAAAAAGAGATAATAATCTCAAAATATAATGCAAAAGCTAAATAACAATGATGATAACTGCAAACAAAATTTTGAGGATCAAATATCTACTCGAGAAGACCAAATTTCAATCATTTCTCTCACTACTTGCTAATATGATAGTTAGACAAGAAAACATATAGCCTCAAATCTAATAAAAACATAATATGATAGTTAGACAATGTTAGGTTTGAATAAAAATTTATTTTAACATCAATATATATTTATAAGTTAGGTTTGTTCCAAGATTTACGCATTCATTTTTCCCTTATTCTTTTATAGTGAGCTTTTCATTATTTTCTACATGATATTAAAGTTAATATTTGTGGTATTCTTTCCCAATGTGCAATGCTTTCACTTAGTAAGAGGTCTAAAAGAGTAAATATTTCAACAATGATATTTCTAAAAATTAGAAAGTTTAGGTTTGATAAGTCTCGAACTCTAAACTTACCACCCTTGAACAAAAGTAATTACATCATACCATTGGCATAATATTCAATATATCCATGTACACAATAATTTTTAAGGTAATCAACCATCATAAAATTATTCTTGCTCAAATATTTTAAATTTTTAAATCTCATGAGAACCAATAAATTAGTATTTATGTAATCACATACCAAAGCTAAGATTTAAAAAACCTAAAAAAATGAGGCGTTAAAAGAGCCGGGTGACCCAAGAACAACCCGAATACGGCCGCAGCATGGCCCAGTTCAGCAGTGCCTAGCCCGGCACGGCACAATCCAGAACCAAGCCTTGTGCTGGGTTGTCCCATGGCATAGTTCATGTAGTGTTGGGCTGGCATGAGTCGTGCCTCATGTAAGGCTAGGCACGACCCGTGTGCCTGGCCTGATGACACAGTCCACCAACCCAAGTGACTGCCCGATAGGATGATCTAATATTTTTAAAAAAAATTCAGCCACCTAAGCCAAATATTACTTACATGGCTGATTGTAATTGGTCAGCAAATATAAGCTAGCCACTCATTGCATTTTCATGCAATGGGTTCCGCATGCACGGACGCACAATTCGGCATGGTCAGGCACGGCCAAGCACTTAGAAGTATCAAACGGGCCAGGTGAGCTAGGTCTGACCCGAAGCACGACCCAGCATGGTCTAAACCCATGCCCGAACAACTCATGGCATGACTCATGTCATGTTGTGCCTAGGTCTACAGGACAACGTGCTGAGCCAGGCATGGCCCACTTCAAGGGTCCATGGGCATGCGAAATCATCACGACTTGAACAGTACCCCAACCCAATCACAACGTTGGATGGATTCAAATTTCAATCGGTCCCATAACCCGACAAACTCGACTCATGGTCTTTTTTATTTATATTTTTTTGTTATTTTACTTTAAGACTTAATTCTTGAATTTTCATTTATATTTTTATGATTTTTATTAGTTTGTATTAATATTTTAGTTTTATTAAATTTAGATACTGTTAATTTTAAAATTTTAATTATTTATTATACTATATTTTATGTTTTATTTAATTTAATAAATTAAAAATAAAAAATTATTTATTTATTTTAAATTAATATTTAACTATAAACTATTTAAATATTAAATAAATTAAAATTTAAAATTTTTTATAATTGTAATATTCTAGATTAAAATTTTTCTTAAAGGCCCGAACTCAGCCCAAACTGCCAAACCCCACCCTAAACTTGACCCAAATGAGCCAGAACCAGCTTGTCCATGCACAACCCAACCCAGCTTCATCACAGCCAGGCCAATGGGCCATGTCGAGCTGAATGTGGAGAAGTTGCACCTTGCCAAACACGGCAAATGACCTAATTGGGCCACTAAAAAATGGGTCATGCCAGCATGATATAGCCCATTTGACAACTCTACTAAAAAATAGTAGCACATGCATAATATTGTGGAAATGCAATATGTGTATGTGTAGTAAAGTGAGATGTATGCAATGTAAAAGTGATAGTGTGTAGCTCACATGGGTTTGATTGGAATGATTAAGAACAAATTATGTGACATAATGTCCTAGGATCTAATCTAGCATCTTACCAACCTAGATTTAAAGTTTGTTTAATAAAACTGAAAAAATTAAGTGTTAAAAAATAAGTACGAAAGAATTAATGCTGAATTTTATAAACGTTGAATTTATATTGAAAAACTATTTGATAAATTACTATTAATTGAATATTAAAGATAAATATATTATTTGATAACTATAAATGCTGAATACTGAAAATCTATGTTGCACGGACACGGATACGGACACGGAGATACGACACGACAGGATACGGGGACACGACAAATTCTAAAAAACTAGGATACGGATACGACTAGGATACGTCATGATAAAAAAAATAAAAATTATTAATTATAAATATTATGTATTTTAAAATAATTTAAAATTCTGTATTTTAAAATAATTTAAAATTCTGTATTTTAAAATAATGTAAAAAAAAATTAAACCCTCTAACACCCCCCCCCCCCACCACCCTCCCTTTACAGTTTCAATTTTCGAACTCTTCCCCCTCCCGATACATATTCCAAAACCCCCCATTTTCCTTTATAGATTTAGGTTACCTTAGGTATTGTTGGTGCCTCGGCGGTGTGCTCCTCCCCTCACCGTTTGACGCAATGACAATTGACAACTATTTCTCGCAATCGGCTTGTCGGTAAATCATTGTCGGCAGTGTGCTCCTCAATTTGTTGGAGATGTAGGAGTAATAGTTAATATATAGTGTATTTTCGACGTGTTAGAATCGTAAAAACGCGTCAGTTGATAAACGACGCGTCTGTAGGTAAACGACGCGTCTGTTATTAACGATGACTGTTTCCGAACAACGCGTCAGATATGTCTCTAACGCGTATCCGATATGCCACGTGGCGTATCGGACACGTGGACACGGCGACACGGGTCGGATACGGCGACACGGCAGTTCCTAGGCGTATCCGTGCAACATAGCTGAAAATGATATATTTTATATATTTATCTTTATTATCATTATATTACATATTGTCAAATATAAATAGAATTTCTAATGAAATTTTTTTTCACTATAATTATTAATTATTAAAAAAATAAAATTTCTAAAAACATATCTATAAATAAATCATAAGCTAAAAAAAATAAAAATATTTAAAAAATAACCAATAAAATCTAAACTCTTTAAATTTTTCTAAAATTTTAATATAAAAATAAAAATTAATGAATAACTAGTTGATTTAATATTTCCTCTCTTAAATTAATCATGAAAGAGAGTTAGGATTATGATTTATAATAACGGAGGAAGAAGTGAGAAGAAGACAGATTCACAAACTGAGCTGTCGCATGAATGAAAAAACGAAAAAAAAAAGAAAAAAAAGACAAAACGATAATTTAAAAAAAAATTATTGAAAATTTTCAGCCTTCAACATTAAATAGGTCTGTATCTACTTAATATGTTCAATATTTTTTCACTTAAAATTTTAAATTTTCAGCGCACAATATTTTTTATTAAACACATTTAAAATTTCAAAATATTGAAAATTAAAATTTTCAATGATTTGAATATTTTAAATACTTTATCAAACAGCCTCTTAACTGGAGGTGAAAACGTGGGGAAGGCCCATCTCTCCGTGGGATTAGTCGAAGTGTGTGCCAGCAGTGTATGCACAGTAGAGTCAGATGTAAGCAGTGTATGCATTGACAATATGTGTGCAGTGCACATGCAAGAGCAGCAACAGTGTGTAACAAGTCCGTGTGCATGGTGTTATGTGTGTTCAATAATGTGGAAATGTAGTGTGTGCAAAGTAAAATTAAATGGGTGCAGTGTTGTGACAGTATATGTATAGTGTATGACAATGTGAGTGTATAAATGTTGGAAGTAACAGTGGGTGATGTATTTTGTGTGGTGACATCTATGATACATTGTTAAGTGTGGCATAGAGTCACGTCGTGAACACAACACAATAGTGGTATCATGTGTATCAGTAGTCTTCATGATTTCTCACTGGAGCATGATACCATGGCATTCGGTGTAATTAAGTGTCATTGTTGGTTACTCCAACTCTCAAAAAAGATACATATATTATTCATATTAGGCCAATAGAGTTATAGTGAGTGTACTTGTTACTTTTTAAAAATTATAATTACTACCCATAATTTAATAAATCTGATACAATATGGATCTAATCGAGATATTTAAATATTTTTATCTTCTTTAATCCTATGGAGTCCCACGTGAGTCTCCAACAAGAGGAATGTGTCTACTCTTGACAACTTACTTCTAAAATTTATTCACACTAAAAGTATCAAATGTGTCGCGTAATACTGGCATGAACCATTTTTATGTGGCCCAATAGGGCCACCGTGTCATGCCTGCATGGCACGAGATCCCAAACACGCAGCCTAGCACGTCCCGTTTGGCCCGCAGGCTGCATCAAGGAACTTTTATGCCAGATCGTGCCAGTTATGGGCAGCCTGAATGCTCAATTAAAATTTATTGAAATTTTAATTGTTTATTTATTAAAAATATTATATTTACTTTTACATATCAAAATAATATAATTAAAAAATATATTATTTTAAAAATTCAAATTAATTAAAATCAAATTAATAATTAAAAAAATTATTTGACATTCAGCTCAACTCAAAAATAAAAATATTGTATAAAAAAATATAATCTAAAATATAATACATAATATAAAATAAAGTAAAAATTAATAAAATATATATCATCTTTATATGTCGTATAAGTCATTAGTTCATATCTGTAATATAGTTGTACGTATGAATATCAACGCTGTGTATAATTCTAAAGATAGCACTAGTAGTAACATTAACATCCTGAATATCTTATGAGTCTTCATCTATCAGCAATTCTTTCGATTTATTATGAATATCCAATCTTGATTTTTTCTAATCCTTCAAATATGTAAGTATTTCTATGAAATCTGATCACAGACTAAATCTATTATCTGAAATAATATTTTTGCTATATAAAAAACTAACTGTGATGTAATGCTAGATACCAAAAAGGTCAGTAAATTATGTGTCATCTTAAATAGTACAGGATAAATAAATTCATATAATTTTTTACAATTCAAAATATCTAAATTTTTATTATCATCATGTGATAAGATAAAACAGTAATTATTATCTAAGTGCCGAGATAACTCACTTTTATTTGATAATAATAATAAAAATTTCTATATATTCACTAATATATATTTTAAAATTCATAAAATTCCAAGTATTAATATATCCGTCAAAACTAATATTTTTATTCTTGATTGGTACTCATGTAAAAATATACACTAATATATCTAAGATATATCAGATATATCTATAAAATTCAAGTACTAATGTGAAATGTATCCATTGAAACTGATATTTTAATCCTTATTTGATGGATCACCCCCTCATTTACCCCTAGTTAATTAAATAAAAAAATTATTATTTTCAAATATGATATTCATATTCGTACTCAAAATCTCACTACAAGTATCATACCTAATATCATAATATGTAAATATGTCGATTAATTTTTCGTGAAGTAAACCTTCAAGTTCATCTGCTAAGTATTAGCAAGTGGATATATATTTTAATTTATTTTTTACATCTTTCACATTAACACTAAAATCCATACAAAGAGTTAAATAATATATAGTTTGAATGGAGGACTGATATTTAAATATTCGATTTCATCTCAATAGTCATGATACTAAATACATGATATCCTCTATACTTAGTAAATATATTATTAATATTGCATATTTATTAAAGTACAATACAAATAGTAAAAATATACACAAATAAATATATGTTCATTATTTCATAAAAAAAATTTAAATTTTTCTTTAAAAAAATTTATGTATCTTAATCTGATAATCAATAATAAATGTATCACTCTTATTATTGACATAATCAGATATCATATATTAATAGCCAACAAATGACTTTAATATCAAATAGATATAATTCTAATAATATCTCATATCTATTTAAAATTTTTTTAAGATCAAATAATAAACATAGATTGCTAAACTTTATTATCTATTAGATATCCTATGATATTATAATAATTTTCTTATTTTTTCTAATATGTAAGAAATAACTTTAATTCTCACTTGCACTATTAAGTTAATAACATGAGTCATATATTTAATATAAAAAATTTTACCTAACGGCGCATATCAAATAGTTCTGACAAACATACTAATAGTGACCAATGATTAAAATATCGATTTATACGGATATATCGGTACTTGAATTTTATGGATATATCAGATATATTGAAAATATATCAGTGTGTATTTGTATATGAACATCAATTAAAGATAGATATATCGATCATGATGGATATATTGATACTTAGAATTTAGGGATATTTCGGAGATATATCGGTGAATATATCAAAAATTTTTATCACTGATGGTGACTATATTAGTCAAAATATTATCAAATATAATAATAAAAATTTTATTCTGAATATTATACTCCCTAAAATATCCTTGTTATACACTTATATGACAAAATCATTAAGAGAATGAAAAATCACAGAAAATCAAATTTTTATTTTGAATCTACATTATGAGCAGTGAGACACAAATAATGTATCATTATAACTAGTTCATATATCAAAGATCACAGATACCACTTTATTATATTTTCTATATTTATTAATTATTAAATATTTTTCTAATTTATAATATATTATTATATCATTTCTACTAGTTAATCTAAGAATTCTATAAGTTGGCTAGAAATAAGTCACCATAATACTAACTATCATATGATCCTTCAAAAATTTAATTAAAAGATTCATAATCATAATTAATTTAATAATATTTTTCCTCTCAAAATTATAATGATAAATATAAGGGATCAATGAAACTAAACTTGACACAATTTCAAAAGTTATTGTCACTTAATTAGATTTGATTAAGGTATAATGAATCATATTTTTTTTATACATTAATTAAGATATAATGAATCATATTTTTTTGATTATGATTACCAATACCTCTTTTACCCTTATATGTATATATTTTTTATAATATATATACTATACTAAATTTTATTTGACACCTCTATTATTTTTATTTGTTATTATGTTAAAATAAATTCATACTACTGAATTTTATTTACTTTTAAATTTTTTAGGCAAATAAGTAAAAATCATTAAAGAGAATCTAATTTCAACAATGAACCTTTAAGTCGGATTATCACAAAAAAGTCAATAGTTACCATTATTTTATTTTATGTATATTTCTAATTTTTAAAAATTTAAAATTTTTATATTTAAAAAAATTTTACTTATAACATGAAACACAAAATCATAACTCATAAATTAACAAATAAAAAATAAATATGTATCTTAATCACGTAAATTTATTTTAGCAGCAATCCACAATCATAATCCACTTGTTTTTTTAAATTATCTAGCCCATAGTTAATAACAAACAACAAAATCGAGCACACAACATAAAAGAAAAAAGAGAGAAAATATGAGAAAATAAATTTAATGAAAATCAAAACATTTCTATTCTATATTTATAGAAAATTTTTAAATTAAAATAATATTTTTTTAATTAATTTTTTGATATAAATGAGCAGAAATCTAACAACCTCTAAATTAGTAAGCTGAGCTCCAAGAAATAGTTCATCCAATGGATCTCACAAGTGATCAATTGTAAACCTTTGTATTCTACCCTTACCCTAGATTAGATATAACAATCGAACACATAAGCTTCTAGTAGGCTAAATTATTTTCAAGAAAAATATAAAATTTTGTAGCAAATATTACATATGTAGTCATTGAAGTCCAACTAAAATTTGAAAGCACTTCTACCCAATTATAATCCTGATATCTAAATAAAATGACACGTCTTGGAACTCTTCCCATACCTAAAAATCTTGCAAAATATATTCATATGAATCTATTTGAAAAAATCTAAATATGCTAACATCATAAATAACATATAGTTTGGTAACTATCAAATAATTTAATTTTTCTATTATTCTCCTATATATGATGAAATTAACTAAAGAATTGGTATTTGTGGATATACATACACTAAGATCAAGTGTTGAATCAAATGGTGTGCATCTCACCATACCAAGATCAAATAAAATATCTAAAATATATCTCATCTAAGAAAAAAAAATCTTCTCAATATCATACCTTACTACCTAATAATAATATATCTCAAAGTCTTCCTCTAAAATTAGGTTTGTATGAATAATGTTAATTGATGTATGTTCAATTGATCATCTTCTAAAATGAATATTAATATACACCACTAACATCATATATTATCCTCTTTATCTACGTTGGTTGAAATAAGAAACACATTAAATCATGCCCTATAAGATTCATTACAGAAGATGATGTTAATTAATGTATCTCTTGATCTTCTAAAAGAAAAAATAGTGAGTGCTAGAAAAAACATATTAAATCATGTCCTATAAGATTGTTTCTCACAATAAAGATTCTTCTGTATTCTACACAATACACATCATGTATGTTGTCCTCGAAATAGTAAAGTTTGGTTATTCATCCATGAACGCATTTTCCTTAAGATCATCATAAAAAAATGTATTCCTTACATTCAAATGATATACAATCCACTTATGCAGCACCCACACTAAGCTCCTCTTCCTAACATAAAGCTCCATGAACAATCTCACTACTTCCAAGAAGAAGATTCTCACTACTAGACTTTGTATCAATTATGTCAATAGTATCAAGTACATAAGTAGGAGCATTTATTACTCTACAAAGAGTAACACTAAACATGAAAATGATTATATCCTATGACGTCCAAATGTGTGTTCTCTTGAATCGAATCCATAAAGAAATTTTTTCTCAAAGAATATCACATTCACATTAGTAATGATCATTCTAATCTCTAATGAGTTGTATATGTACCTCTTCTAAGTACTAAGGAAACTCACTAAAGCAAACTTGATGGCGTGAGTAGACGTATTCTCTCTACCTGTAAGAATATTCAAAACAAAATAAGTAAACCTAAAATTCTTAGGGTAAAAAATAAAAAAAAAAACTCATAAATATAAAAACTAAAGTATATGGCATGAGAGGATAAAAGATAATAATTAATTTATTAAGAAGTTAACGGTTAATAATATTTATTTGCGAAAACATTTAGGAACCCTTCTATTTAGCAAAAGTGTCATAATCATTACAACCAAATATAAATTCTTCTTTTAAGTTATTTCATTCTGCTCAAGAGTGTCAATATAAAATATTTGGTGAATCATCACATTATTCTCAAAAAAACAAAAAAAAACTAATATGTATATTTCAAAAAATTATCATTTTCTAGCATAATAATTCAACAACCAAATTATAATTTTATTCTTAAATAAAATTTTACAAATATATACAAAATTTGAGATCTTTTTTTAAGATTTGATACTTATATATATCTAATACAATCATCAACAATAATAAAATATATTAAACTATCATATATAAGCAATCAACATGATCCCTAAATATCTGAATTAATTAGATGAAATGAGTATCTCCTAACACCCTCCTAATATGTCGGATAAGAATATTTAATATAGTTTCATAACTGATATAGCTTACATTCAATAAAAGCCACACCATCGATACTTGGTTCTAGAATATTCAGCTTATCTTATAATAAATATTCAAGCCTGGGCCAAAGAGTATACAATATAGATAATAATAGTCAAACGCCTAAAAAGACACCTAAAAGTAGAAAAAAATAAATATAATCTCTCACACAATCCTCAATAAAATCATTTGTATGGTCCATTAATTTTGGATAGAGATTATATCCAATAGTTACTTTAAAAAACAAATGACCAAGAATAAATTATAAAGAAACTCTAGTACAAAGTAAATGTATGTAAAAAGAAATGTCATGTCATTGACATGGTCATGCATTTTGACTCGTACAACAATGTCATTAGTCATAATAATATCAAATATTATAATCAACTAAATCTATGATCAAAAGTCCAAAATAAGATTATGAGAAAAATAATCATAGATATGTGAGTGTTTCAAAAGAAGCTAGTAATGTCCAAGGCTCTAGACTTCACAAAAAAAAAAAAAAGTAATCCAATCACTTGTAGCATGAATATTAATACTAAAATCTTATTTTGGACATCTCGACTAGAGATAGTAGCACTAGCACCTAAAAAAAGAAGTCTAAAATACTCCTTAAGAGTAAGTAAAATGAAATTAGTAGATATGCACATTAAAAATCCATCATGAGTAAATCTAATAATAAAATTTACAACTTATAAACCACGATGCTTCTTTCATAAGTTAGGATGCAACATCTAATATATCTTTTGAATGTCTTAACGTTTCACAAAAAAAAAAGTAAATCATTATTAATTTCTTCCCTCTCAAAATACTCTTCTTGGCTCTCTCACTATCACCGTGTAAATTAGTCATCATAGCAGTTTGAGTGATCATTCCAATTATGCTCGATCTAGGTATAGTTGTAGATATATAAATCATTATATGATAAATTTCCAAAAAAAATTACAAGTGTCCTCTCACTAAGTATTTGTGTCTAAAAAAATAATATATTACTCTACTAACAAGTACATGTACAAAATACTACATATATGATCATTTAACTTCCTCATTGCAATCAAATCTATCAAAATGCATCATTTCATCAATTCTCTCACATAATTATGTCCAAGTCATAAAATAAGTCATCTCATCAAGATCAATCAATTTGTATGTCAATAGCTAAGTAATATTATTGTATAAGTTGAATGTCTGAGACAAGTACCTTGAGGTAATAGTCAGAGAATCAAATTCTCTGACTATATAAGTAGCTCACAAAGCATATGTGTTCGCATTCAATTTTTATTGAATTATACTTAATAGTCACACACTAATTACCATCATTATTCTTCAACAGAAAATATATAAGCAAAATGTAGAACCAAACACCAACAAAAAAAAAAGTATGTCATTAAAGAATAGTGACATCCATTACACCATCATGTGCAACCAAGCAAAATACGCTATCCAACCAAGCACCACCATGCAAAGCTATCAATAAATTCAGATGAGAGATTAATTTTATTAATTATATACAAATGACACAAAAATATTCAGATGATACATGCTAACTTATGAGCTCACCAATTCACTCAACTAAAAATATATATTCAAATGATAGATATATTTTAATTATAAAAGATGACTTATATAACTCTCAACTCAAAAAATATTTTTTTTCATAATTTTAGACATGAGATCTCAAGAAATATTATAGTCAGAAATAATATATTACTTGAATACTTTCTCAGAAGTTAATATTTTGGGTTGTACTCTATTATATATACTTATTGAGTCAGGTATAAATCTTTTTTCTAATGTGAGTCTACCAAATTACTCAACTACATATAAAAAAATAAAATAAAAAATTAACTATCTGATTATTATAAAATTAAATATAACTTATACAATTAATATAATTTATCATTTCACATATTAGTCATGAGAAATTTAATTTGAGACAATTCTTCGCATACTTAAATATGTCAAAAAACCAAATGGACTTTGTATTTTATTTAATGATAATGGGCATCTTCAACTGGCTAGGTATCCTAACTCAAATTGAGCATCAGCATATGTAGAGAAAAGATAAACATAAATTATTATATTTTTTTGAAGATAATCTTATTTACTGAAAATAAAAATAAAAGATAATTTCTAGATATAATACAGAGACAACATACCAGCTGATGGTCAAAGCTACTTGTGTGAAATTTATTGAATGAAGTATTTCTATTTGATGAGATTGAATTTTCAATTATTTTTTTATTATTTTTTTTTATTATTTTCTACAGTGATAGTTAGATAATAAGATATATAATTTAAAATCTAATATCCAAAGATCGAACAAAACAAAAATTAATTATTTTTTTCTCATTGAGAAAATCTAGAATATTTGATATGATCATAATTAAAGCCTATATTCCTACAATAGATTAATTTTCTTACATATTTATGAATATCTCAATAAGTCTACAACTTATTTTTATTCTCTAAATTTATATTTTAGATATTAATGTGCTAGCTTAAATTAGAGTTGCAATTTTTTTTGTAACTTTAATTTTATGTTGGAAGTTCCTAATACATAGTTTACCATAATGTTTATTCTCTATATAGTCATAAGAATCCTATTATATTTTTATGTGAGTTTCATTATGCACTTTTTAGTTCATTTTATTTTATAATTAACAATAAAATACAAATAATAAGTATCAAAATACATATTAATGAAAAATAAAAAAAATTAAAATAACTATTACACATTATGTCAAATCATAAGATCATCCTCCATATCAACAGTAGACCTCTCAAACACTCCTATTCTCCAAAAAAACAACCTCATTGACATCATCAATCATCAAGCAAAGAGAATGTGATCTTGCAACTAGAAATAATTCTTTCCATAACCAAAGAATAATTTCAATCATGATCTCTCATTTCACTTGACTTAACCCTTTGTAATTCACCTTAAAAATTATTTCATAATATAAATTAACTTACTAAATTTTATTCATGTAAAAAAAATTAATTATTCATACATTTATATATGAGAATAATTTCTATATTAGGAAATAATTAAATTTAAAAAAAAATTGAAAAAATTCTAAAATAAATTAGAAGAAAAAAATAATTTTTACTGTACAACTAGAAACACACTATAACTACACTGCAATGTGTTATACAGCACACACCACACACCAAATGCATTGTTACACACTTTCACCACATTGTTGCACATACAACTCCACGCACTACTGCATGCCACACCACCATGTGGCCATATCATCGCATGCACCTACACCCTGCATCACACACATATTACTGTATACACGTTTCCAATTACACATCTCGCACTCGTCAACTTTGCTCACATATGTCACATTTCTATCTACACACATATGCTATACACTGTGTACAGTGTTCATGCACACAACTTCGCACACAATTACACTCTCACACACATACTATCGGTCTCTAGGGTGTGGAAACCTACCTAACCATGATACTGTGTAGAAAAAAAACTCAATCATAATAATAAAAATATTATTTCACATCACAAATCAAAAGCTCTTACATATAAATAAAGTATAAATTAATTGAAACAGCCCATAAATTGAATTTTCTCATCATCAAAAGAAAACACAATAAAATAATAATAAAACTAAATAAATTGCAATAATTTTATTCCGTACCACATTCAAACTCAACATTTACTTTCACGTCTTCTTGTATTTTGTAGGCATTCCCACCAAGAAGAAACAGCTCCTTTCGACGTACAAGCTACAAACTTTACTTAATGCTCTTCCAGGAATCCCATGTTGCCACATAAGTTGTCCACCCCTACCACCCAATTCATAAACTCTTCAATATTTAAATTACTATTAACCGTGGGAAGATCTATCTAAAAACAAAAATTATCATATCTTGCAAGGTGTTGGGTATGCTAATCTCGTTGCTTTCCTTAACTAGTATTAAGCAAATCAATAATCATCTTCTTCCTCCGCTGAATCTTATAACTTAGTTTGTCACCAAAGTTGGCGAACAGGATTATGCAAATCTTCATGAATTGATTGGAATAAACTCTCATCCCCATGTTTATCTTCATGTTTATTGGGATTACGCAAAAGGATCGATACAATCATTCCAGTATGTTCTCTTGTCGATCAAACTGCTCAAGATACTCCATAAAATGAAACTCATCTCAATGAGTTTGATCCTCTTGCTCTCTTTCAACCACTTTGCTGTTTTGAGATGCTCTAGTTCTTCTTGCATTAGTCATCATGAATAATAAATTTCCTCCAATACCAATCTAAAGCATGGCGAACTTGGATATTTGAAAGAATGAAAAAAACTAATGGACAAATAGCTAGAAGAATGAAAAGATTGTGCATGACAAGTCACAGTGGAAAAAAACTTTGAAAAACAAGCTGGTGAAATAGCATTTTGTTTGATACTAGATGCCTTACAAAGCTACCCAAATAAGTCTATTTATAGGTTTCATTCATTAAACAATTTATCATATATAGAGATTATATGAGATCGTATTCAATGCACAATACACCCTTGTAGCACAAGGTCTAGGAAAAATAAATATTTCAACAACTTTACCTTTAAAAATCAAAGAAATTATGTGTGATAAATCACGAACTTGATATCTACCACTTATGGATTAAAGCAATTGGCATCACACGGAGACATGACCTCTAATACACACATGCAACACAAAAATTTCCCAAATAATTAATTATCTCAATATTATTCTCACTCAAACACTTAACTTAGTAGTTCTTATAAAATCAGATATATTAATATTTATGCAATCATACACAATAATTTATAATATTTACGTAATTATTATTTTTTCAAATTTCTCTAATAAATTTTAATAATTAAAATGTTTTTAAATTCCTCATTAATTTTACATAAATGAGATCTTTTAAAATTTATCTACATAAAATGATATATATATATATATATATATATATATATATATGTATAGAAATAATTAAAAACACAACATACACCACAACATACAAACTCAATAAAATAAATTAAAACACAACACTTATATCAACATGAATACACATGCATGCATAAGAGGTTGTCAATTTTCAATATAAACTAGCATGTAAATGTAGTATGATGTATATTTATGCATCAAGACTAGTATTTTTTGTAAGTCTAGACCTAAAAACAAGTATTTGTTGTAGCCATATCAAATATATATATATATAGACATGTATACACAAACATAGATTTCATCTACCGATTATTACCTTTGGATGAAAATAGTTATCATTACACTAAGGCAAAATCTCTAATATATACGTGCAACACAAAAAATTTTCAAATTATAAATCATCTCAATATTATTCTTGCTCAAATACTTAACTTTATAATTATTATGAAATTCAATAAATTAATATTTATATAATCATACAATAATTTATCATATTTACGTAATTGATATTTTTTTCAAATTCATTCAATAAATTTTAACAATTAAAATATTTTCAGATTCCACATAAGATGATACATGTATGTATAGAAACAAAAATGGATATGAGCATATTGTAGATATAAACACAATATATAAACTCAATAAACTAAATAAAAGCACAACACTCATATCATCATAGATATACACACATATTGACCGACATAAGAGACTACCAATTTTCAATCCAAACTAGCATGTGATTGTATATGATGAATACTTATGCATCAGGCCTAGCATTTTTTTAAAGTCCAAACTTAAAAACAAATATTTTTTGTAGCCATATCAAATTGATATATATATATATAAAATTAGAGAGAGACACACACACACACATATACACAAACAAATTCATCTATTGATTACTGCACTTGGATTAAGGCAATTATCATCACACTAAGGTGTAACCTTTAATATATACATGTAAGACAATTTTTTTAAGTGATTAACAATCTCAATATTATTCTTTCTCAAATACTTAACTTTATAATTTTTATGAAATCCAGTTTATTCATATTTATATAATCACCCAATAATTTATAATAATAACGTAATTAACATTTTTGTTAATTTCTAAAATAAATTTTAATGATTGAAATATTTTCAAATTCCACATAAGATGATACATGTCTGTATAGAAACAAAAAATGGATAAAAGCATATTGTAGATATTAACACTAAAAAAACTCATTAAAATAAATAAAAACACAACACTTATATCAGCATAGATATACATACATACATAAGAATTAAGAGGCTGCCAATTTTCAATCCAAACTAGCATGTGATTGTAGTATGATGAATATTTATGCATCAGAACTAGAAATTTAAGTCCAGATTTAAAAATAAACATTTTTTGTAGCCATATCAAATCTATATATATATATACACACGCATATACACAAACACATATTTTTATCTTGTTCATTTTATTTAACTTCAACATAGTAAATACTCACTTCATATAAGCTTTTGTAATCCAATCTTGGAATATTCCTTTTTCCTAGAACCAGTTGATTCCTCTCTTGACAAGGATCTGGCTCCAGTACAGATAACGCATTATTTAAAGATTGCTGCCTTTTTAAATGAACTCTGTATCTTTGATTACTCTCTCCGCCATTGTCAAAAGTTGTAGGATCTCCACCATTCCCAGACAGCTCAGTGTAGAGAGGAACCATAGACAAGTCCTCAGAATCAGATGTAAAATCCGAACCTGAACTTTCTTCCTTTACATCATGGTCAAGATCTGGAGCAACAGGATCATAATCACCATCCTCTGAATCATCTGAAGGAAAGCATGAGTATTGGTTTTTATTATTAGGTGGAACCGCTAATTGTACGGATCCATATGTGAACTTGAATTCATCAAAGCCCAAGCCATGTCCTTTAGTCTTCAAATCAAGTGCTAGATGATTAAGGCTATCATCATCAACATCAACAAAATTACCTGAAACCCATTTACAGTTTCCATTGGGAATTTGCCCAAATGATACTGCCTCTGGGAATACCTTCTGCATAACAGACAAGTTATGACATCATGCATGCGCATATATATGACATCATGCTTATATAATGTGCAATAGAATACAAAAAAAAAAAATGTAATGGTGTTAATAGTTACCTCCCAACTGTCACTGATTGAAAAATCTGTCCCTTGGGAGCTATTCAGTAAGGCGATACAATCAACTTTACAATCACACTCAGGGCACAGCCAACCCTCATCACCAGGGGGAACTGCAAGGCAGGGGAAAAGAGGAAAAATTATAAAATTATCAGAAAGGTACTCTTCGGCCATCAAGCAACTTAGAGCTATCAAGAAGGCAATTGGGATATTACTATCTTCTTTCAATAGTGGTGGCACCAAACAAGATTGATGAAATGCTCGATCACAGTTTCCATCACAGAGTATGATATCATTTCCAGGAGTCACATCTTTAGATGCGCATTTTGCACAGAATATCTATCATCAGAATTCAGAACCTCAAATAAAGCATTTTAATCCATAAAAATTTTATCGAAAAAATCATCATTTTTTCACAAAATTCATCAAAGAATCCATAAAAAGAGTATCAAGCAATTTGCATAATGATAGAGTTTCCAACTCAAAACATACGTCAATTAAATCATTTTGACCATAACACATGCCAATGATTATTGAGTGTCGTACTTGAATTTTTAATTATTTTTAGGTATTTCACAGTGTTTAATTGAAATGCTCATGTGAGCAAAGAGTAGATACTATTGACCATTTGATTGTATGTATATACATTGCTGTGAATATAATAAAATAGGCATTGCCATGACTCACTATCACTGCATGAACCTGCCACATGAGCATGCTTCACCATCTGGTGCGGCTTCCTTTATTGTATGCCTCCACTGGCAATTCAGTTGCTGATGACATTTCAACAATACTTTTTTTTTAATTTGAATGATATAAAATAGGTGCCAAGATTCCGTACATCAATATTTTTTACCAGAAAATCTCAATTACGATATGTTTTCTAAGAGTTTAAATAAATTTTATATTCGCATACCAAAAATGAGAAGTCGTACCCAGTGCACATGACTTATTCTTTAGAATGGAGTCTTGAAGAAGTTAATATTTCAACAATTTTACCCCCCCGAAAGTCAGGGGGGCTGAATCTAACGAGTCTCAAACTCGAGATCTACCTCCCTGAAACAAAGACACTTGTTATCACACACTAACACAAGGCACTTTCTATCCAGTATGTTAGTTCTTATGAGATTCGAAATTCTTATAAACGAAGGCACTTATCATTCGCATACTAGAAATGCATATTACCAAATCTATTTTGATGAGTGTTACTTCTAGATAATCCTAATAATTATTGGTGAAAATCATAAATTGGGATATATAATAAATAGGCTTCAAATATTCATTTATGATTTGATAAACATGAGTAAATTGATCATCTCACGCATTGGCATTTTCCTCGTGTCCTTCATGCTAGATAATTTGAGATCTTGGTACATGAACCTCAAAATAATTGCACAACATGAACCTCTCAAGTATATGGTATTATAGAATGGATGATGAACTTAAGTCTTTCGGATCATAAATATTGTTTTAAATATACTTCTCATTATTCTTAATTTTTTTAGTTGACAATATAATTTATTATGATAATTCCCATGGAGAATGATACCCAAGTTACATTTAGATATAAAAATCAATTTAATTTTTTGGGATTCACATTTTTTCATTATTCATTCTCAATAAAAAATTCATCACTATGTTTTGAGTGATTGATTGAGATAAATGCAATTTCATAATTACTTCCATGATAGAAATATATCAAGATAAAAATTGAGAAAAAGAAAAGAGAATCTCCTCTCGGTGTTTAGGAAAACAAAACACATTTTTTATACTTGTTAGATACTACATCAAGAGCAAAAATAACTCATCTTTTTAGATTTTTAGACCTAATAACCAAACAACTCATATCATATAGGGATTTAAACACAATTATCCACTAATTTTATGATTATATCTAGAAAGGAGTAGGATACCCTTATATCTAGAATATAGATATTTAGCAAACTTATCTCATGCTCAATCTTCAAATATTTTTATTTATTACTATTATGGCTACCGATTCTTTTCTCAACTCATAAGTGATCGATTCAATAAATTATAGTTATGTACTAAATATTTGCTCTTTATTTTTCACTTTCTTTATTAGGGTTGTCGTTGTCCATGATATTGAAATCAATGACAAGATATTTGATAATTTTAACTATTAAAATATTAATTTTAATCAGGTTATTTTTTTAAATTTTAATATTAACTTACAAAATTGAGTGACTTCTAAGAGATGAAAATGAGCAAAATGACATCCAGCTAATTATTTTATAATAAGAAGACTTACTAAAATATTTGACTATGTGTAACTCCTTTATGATTCATTTTAAGAGTGATTATCCTTCACTAGTCAAATTAAGACTTGTAAATACAAACATGAAGAAAATTTCATAACTTAATTATGAGATATGCTGATAACAAAAATATATTAAAATTTATTCTAGCATGTCATTTTGATATAATTCAGTTTCATTTCATCTAATTCAGACAAAAATATGAGCACCCATCAAATTTGATATTTTAATACCTTTATTAATGATTATTACATATTTATATTGATTGTATTTGTTTTAAAAGAAATTATTTTTTTTTATATTTTAAAAAAAAATATTTTAACTATAAAATCAAAATATCAAAAAGTATCAATATATTGGAGAATATGTTTGATCAATTATTTTGATTACTTTCTCAAACATAAAATAATTCATAAGATATTTTATGACAATATTTTACATCACTATCAATGTACAAAAATATATAAATAGAAAATTATATTGATTGAAGCACTTTTATATTATCGACACTCCACTACGGATATTTTAGCACCTCTTTTCAAACTAGTATACCAAATTTAAGGTAAAAAATAGTGAAATTAGTCAATCTTGATGCATATGTGAAAAAGTGAAGAATATAAATTATCTAATATTTGATAATCACATTACTAAAAAATGAGTCTTTCTAGATTATTTTCATTATAAAATAATAATTAACTTCAATATATTTTATCAACTCATTGAAGATTTGAAAAAATATCATGTAGTTTAACTATCACATCAAAAAATAATGAGATGTAAAAATAAGATAATGCTCTAGTTTAATGAGTGAGATAAAATTAGAAAAACTAACTTATAATTTCATTCAAATAAATATTTTATTTTAAATTTTATATTCTCTAAAAAGAATCATCAAATGCATATATTGACAGTCATTATGATGGTCAAACACTTATATATGACGAAAATCTAATATATTCTTAATTAATTTCAAAATTAGAATCAATATAGAAAATAATGACATATGTAAAAGATATATTATTTTGGATAATTTATATATCACACGTTATTAATACCACTCAATTATATTTTCTAAAATCTTTAATTATTAAGACATTATTCATCTTTGTGAGTTACGCTTGCATTACCAGTCTTAAGCCCAAATAAAGAAGAAAAATGTAAATAAGTGTATAGGTGTGGCTATGTGCGGGTGTATGGGTGTTTGTGTATGTAGGTGTGTGTAGGGGTTTGTGTGTGTGTGTGCTAGTCTGCTTGTGTGAGTTATACTTGCATTGTTAATCCCAAGTCTAAATAAAAAAAGTGGCATTAGGTAGATAGTCAAGCCTAATAAACTTGTCACAAATTTTTCTATGGATCATAAATTACCGATACACGCTAATAGTAGAAAATTATCCACTTTAAGTAATGCACCACATAATTCAAATGTAGCAACTCGGCAAGAACTATTGCAAGGTAAGTTAACCAAATTAATAAACTTGTCACAAATTTTTCTATGAATCATAAATTACTAATACACACTAATACTAGAAAATTATACACTTTAAGTAATGTACAACATAATTCGAATGTAAATAAAAAAACAAAGGATCTTACACTTTCTTGGATGAGAGCGGATAATGAAGTTAACCCAAAGTAATAAATTTATTAGAGATTCTTAGAATATTTGATTATCGAATGATAAGTGTTTAAAGTATCTTAAAAAATATACAAGATACTAAGAAATCTAAAAAGATTGATAATGAGATATGTGAGCAAGAAGAAAAATAAAAAATAATATTAAAATATTTATGAACAAAGACTAAAATGATAACTTTGTAGAGATCAAGAAAACAAGTAATAGACTTGTAACAATCAAATTAATAATAAGTGAAGAGATCCTAAATATGATTAGTTTCTACGCTCCACAAGTAGACATTAATGAAAAAATGTATAAAATTTTTTAAAAAGATATACATGAATTATTACAAAGTATACCTAGAGAATAAATGATTATAATTAATAGAGCTATAAATAGACATATATGAGTAAATAATAAGAGTTATGATATATACTATGTTGGATATGAGTTAGGAGAAATAAATATAATGAGAAAAGCAATCTTAGGTTTTATTTTAGCTTTTGATTTTTCTATAGCTAATACATACTTTAAGAAAAGAAATGAACACTTGATGACCAAAAATAATTTTAATATAAGTCAGATATATTTATTTTCTTATTAGAAGAGATGATAAAAGATTATTTAAAAATCATAAAGTGACACGAATGAGAGTCTAACTACTCAACATATATTTGTGATATTTGATCAACATCATAGAAAATATAACCATAGACTTTAAATAAGTCTCTAAAAACTAAATAATAACCCTTAAAAAAACAATAAATATTTTCAAAAAAAACTAGATAATAAAGATAATTAGTTCTTGGACATTTATGCAAATATTATATATAAAATAAAGCAAGAATATATATAAAAAAGTATCTAAAAAGATTATAAGCATGGCTAAAGTAAATATTTACTCACATAAAAAAATTTGATGACAAAAACTTTAAATTCAACAAACTTAAAAAAAAAACAAATTTATTTAAAAGAAAAGGATAAGAACAAAAAAATCTATAACTTATATAAAGAGAAAAAAAAACTATGAGAGTTGTGAATAAAATTAAATTTAAAAAATATAATAAATTGTATGAAGAACTATAAAATAAAAAAAAATGATATTTATATACTGACTATGATGAGGAGGAATAAGAGTGGGGATATCAATCGAGTACAAGATATTACGAATAAAAATAATTAAATTATAATAAAATAAATGTCAAAAAAGAAGTCAAGTACAATGTATTAAGAAGTCAAAGAGAATTGAAAAATATCTTTTCATGATTTTTTAAATAATTCATAGATTCAGATTCAAATATAGAGAATGAAAAAAAAAACTAAACAATTTTAAATAAATAGTCAAAATAAAACTCATAAAAATTAGAGAAGCTCTCAAAAAAATAAATGTCAAAAAAACCATAAAACTTGATGATATCCATATTAAATTTTGAAGTCATAAAAGAGATAAATATAATAGGATAAATTAAAATATTTAACAAGATAATGTGAAACAAAAAAATATTAGATAAATAAAGACAAAACATTATAATTCCTATTTATAAGAAAAATAAAAAATATTCAAGATTATAATAATTATCGATATATTAAAAAATGAGATATATTATTAAATATTGAGAAAAAATAATCAAACAAAAATTAAGAATAGAAATAATAATTTAAGAGAATCAATTTAATTTTATGTCTAATAATTTTACCATAGAGACTATCGACTTAATTAAATAATTAATCAATAAAATAAAAATAACTTATGCATAATATTTATTAATTAACTAAACAATTAATTAAAATATTCAATCCTTCCTTTTTGTACAAATTATGAATAAATTAACAAAAAATCACAAAAAAAAATATATCTTTTTGGAGAAAGTTATTTATAGATAGCATATTGTTGATTGATAAGACTAAAAAAAAGTTAGAATGCAATTAAAAATTTAGAGAGTTGTATTTTAATCAAAAAAAAATTAAAATTAGTCATTATAAAATGAAGTATTTAAAATATGCATTTAATGATATTAAGAGTAAAAATAATATAATAATCAAAATAAAAAATAAGAAATATCAAATATTAATAATTTTATATATCTAAGCTATATAGTAAGTAAAGATTGAAAGAATAACAAGTATGCATCACATAAAATTAAGATTAAATTGATAAAATAAAGAGTTGTATTAGAAGTTCTATCATATTCATAATAAATGAATGTCAAATAAATTAACAAAAATTTATAGAATAACTATACCACTAGTTATGTTGTATGTAAATCAAGGTTGAGTGACCAAAAAAATAATATATTTAAAGAATGATTATAGCAAAAATAAAGATGATAAAATAAATATGTAGTAAGAATATAAATAATAAAAATAAAAAAATTTATTATAAAAAAAGTTAAAATAACTCTTAGTCACTTATAGATGATTAGATAAGAGAGAATCATCTAAGATGTTTTGCTAACGTCCAATGCAAACCTCCTAGCAAATTAGAAAGTGTTAGGTTATTCAAGTAGAGGAAGAAAAAAAAAACTAAAGATAAACCTAAGAAAAATTAGATATAAATTATAAATAAATATTTAACAACTAAAAGATTAAAAATAAACATAATTTTTAATATAATTGATTGAAAAAATAAAATTCATACAACTGATCCCAAGTAGTTGAAATAAGACTAGATTGATAATCACTGAACCTAAAATAAATTCAAATTCAATGATATCATGGCAAAAATGAATTTACATATGATTTAGACATCATATTTTTTAGTTAATTGTTGTGTTGGATATATTTCATCAGGTATTCAATATCACTACTAATTTTACAATAAAATTTTTTTACAATATCAATATTGAGCACAATTTTTTAACTTCTATAATACTTTTATTTCTAATTATATTAAAATAAATTCACACTACAAAATTTCAACTATTAAGATTATGCTTATTAAGTAGAAAGGAAACCCTAGGACTAGAAGACACCCAAACACTATCACCTATCAATAAGAAATTCATATAAAATTAAAATATATATATATATTAAAATTTTTAATAAGACAAAATTAATAGTAAAAATTAAAATTGAAAAAAATAAAAATGAGATTTTTAGAGCAAAGCACTATAATTGAGAATAAAAGACAAATTAGAATAGATGTTGGTTTGAACATAATTCATCTATCCATTGAATTTTATCTAGCCCAATGGTCGATTAGCCTAGTTGCTATTATCAGCTAATAGTGAAGGACAACACAATAGCTGGAATAGTCGTTGCCTCAAAAGACTAAGTCTTATTTTCAGTTTAAAAAATAAAGTAGGTTAATTTCGTGTGTCAAACTCAAGACAATAGTTAAGCCCGACCCAACCCATTGTCTTCTATTTAGAAATTATGGTGCATGAATCTCACACACCAAACTCAAGTCAAGGGTTTCTACCATACACAAGGCAAGACGCAAGCATGACTCAAGCACGAATTGCAACAAGGGGCAAATTTGGCCTGCAAATGCTGACATTTTGGGTCGTGTTGTGCCATAGAGTTTGGCAACACGTAGGCAGACCCTTCAGACCTAGTTTTGAATGGGTCACATTGTTGTTCGGGCCATATATAACTATTGAAATGACATGGTTGTCTTCTAATAAATATAAATAAAAGATCACAAAAAACTACTCTCTACCAATCACTAGCTAAACAATGATAGCTTATCAGATATAACTTAGTAAAGATTATAACCTGATCAGATATAACTTATCTTGGAAATGATTGTATATCAACAATGATAGCTCCAACAAGCCTACAATAATTATTATTTTGCTCAGAGCATTCATCATTCTCTCCTAAATTATCTTCTAACCTACTTCTTTACATTTTCTCATCCAAGCTATGGCGACACTTGCCTATGTCACACTATAACTACATATACATAATGTGCATGCTAATATGTGATTCAACACATCCAGGGTCTAACATTCAACACATCATGTATGCTTGGAGACTACCCAAAGGCCTTGGCAATATTCATCACATCCAAATGCTAATATAGCATCAATATGACATAACTATTTATTTGTGATTCAAACATCTAATACACAAGCAAATTGAAGAATGAATTCTATTAAAAGAAGATGTGCTGAGATTTTAAAAAAATATCATACATCCTCACTGCTAATTTGTCCTTCTGAGTCAAACAGAGATGCAGGGAGATGTCCTGCAGCACAGAGTGAATCAATACACTGAAAAAGATTTCGGATTTTCAATTTTCCTTCAAGAATTTCACAAGTGGCACGTTCCAGCTCCTTTTCTGGCTTCAATTTTTCCAAGCTGAAAATTTACAATGACAATAAACCAGCATTTAAAAAATATCCATGCAACAGACAACAAGACACAAAAACAAAACAAAAAAATTACCAAGGTAGCCTTCACATAATTGGATCCATTGAAAAAAAAAAATGTATCTTTAAACATACCAAAATCATGGTCACGATATTTACTCTAGAATGTATGCAGGTTAGAAACATTTTATTTTATTTTTTTAATCTTTTTTTTAATTTTTTTTATTATTTTTTTAAATTTTTTTATTATTTTTTAAAAATGTTTTTTTGTTGTTTTTTGGACACTGGATGTCCGTAAAACAACATTAAAGTTTTTTCGTCAATGATAACCAATGCGATTGCGACATTACAGAACCCCAAACATTCAAATTTTTTTTAGAATTTAACAAAATCTTTAAGTTTTTTGTCTTTTGAGTTAAAAAAACAAAACAAAATATTTTGTATACATATTTCAATGTGATTCTCATATCATTTGTGTTGGAGTTTACATTGCATGTGGAACAATGGTGAGATAAAAAAATATCTAGAATATAAGTAGGACTACCGAGTATAACCCAATGAAAATTGAGAGGTAATACTTTTTCTTTGAGCTACATAAATGAGAATTTAATTTGTGACCCAATGTTACATAAACATGGACTTATTAGAATACCCACCGCAAATTAAGACTGAAACTAATAAGACAAAACATATCAACACAAAACTACGTGTATACTTGTAGTAGTCAATTGGTCCTAATATATTAAGTATATTTGATTCTTGTGATACCTACAAGAGAGTAATCTGGGACGTGATAGTTTTAATAATTCCTTAAGATATTTCATTTGTATGACAGTCTTACTCAGTTGTGGATGTATAAATTGGTTAAGTAGGACAAAACTACTCAATATACAACTTGGATTAAAATGAAGAAAATTATTGGTGTGATATATGTATTGACAGATCAAATGACATTGAGAAGAATTTGCAAGCAGTTTGGTAGTATTTTTATATGTATTCATTATAAGAATAATATATAAATTTGCAAACACAAATTTTTAAGGAGAAGACACTTCCATCTCTCATAAAGAAAGACTTGAGTAAAAATAAATATATATAAATCAAGTAGAGTTGATACAATTAGTCATAATATTGTGGCATCTTCATTACACATTAATGATGAAAGAAAAGAAAAACACGGCAGAGCAGAAATATTTCAAGAAGCAGGAGGAAAATAACAACTTTTTTTTTTGTGGGAGATCGGAACAAGAAATCTGGAGAGGTGTTGGACATTGTACCCCAAGTTACAACAGACTTTTCATAATTTAAAAATTATATAGCACATCATTAAACATACTCAGGTTGATTCTTCAACAACAATATCTATTAAAGATAAGACAGTGACGCTCTCGTAGGAGTACTTTAAACTTTATTCTTTATGTGTCATTGAATTAGATGTCTACATCCACTATATTTTCTGCTCACTACCATACTCTAAATTATTAGGTTTTGAGTTTAAGGATTAATACTCGTGTTATAGTAAATCATATTATTTTTATTTCTTTTAAAAATCTAACTTTTGATATTATTATGACCATTGACACTATTATATTGGCTATGGAACATGAAAATATCAATGTTGATCATTTTTTTAACACATTTTATATTTATTAAAATTTTATCATAATTTATTTTCTGTCAATTATTTTATGAAGCAATAATATTATTATATTATTTTCTCTTGTTTTGGTATTTTTATACAGGATTGTTTAATCAAATAGATGACTTCCCTATGAATTATATGATACTTATTGTATCTATTCTTCTTGACTCAAAGAAATCTTTCTATATATCTATCGACTTTCAATCCACTAATTATTCATTCTCGACTAGGATATCCTTCACTAGAGAAACTGAACATCCCATAAGCTGAGCATTAGATGAGTAACGTCTATTAATTATAAAATATATCAATTAAAAAAACATACTTGAGATTCCTATCTAACATGAAATGTGGGTACTAAGAGAGATTCATTCCATATAATTTAGTCAAATATTTAGGAACACTGTAGGATAATCATGTATGATGGTTTCAAATATTTTATTATATTTATTACTGATTATACTAGATTTACATTATTATCAGTATTTAAGAAAATATCTCAATTTTTTTTATTTTTATAAGATTTTATAAAAAATTAAAAACTTAGTTTGAATGTAATATTAAGATTTAAGAAGTGACATTATAATAAAATACATTTCTCATTGATTTTCTTGTATCTTCAAGGAGCATAGCATGATTCATTAAATATCTTGTGCTAGTACTCGTGCACAAAATAATATAGTTAAAAAAAGAACAAACTTCTTATTAAGATGGTTTTAATACTCTTACTTCATAAGAGTATATTCAAATATTTTTGAAGAGAAATAATATTAACCATTAATTTCCTAATTAATCAAATATTACCTTCTAGTCTCTCACGCTTTCAACTTGTATATCCTAGAAACAAACACTTACATTCCCCCCAATATCTATCTTCATAAAAATATGTCTAGATATTTTTGAGCAAAGCACTTTATTTATTCGGTATTTCTCTTCAAGCAATAAGAAAATAATTGCATGTGTCATCAAATACATTTTCATTGAGTACTCGAGTATCAAAAGAAATAAGTATCACTCATTAGAATATAAGAAAGTTATTATGAGTTTTAAAGTCATATTATTTTAGGATAAGAACTTCAAAGATTTGATCCATGAGAATGTACCTTCAAACACTATAATAGCATGTCCATTTCCCTGTCTAGTTATTCCCCATGAAAGAATAATGACCGACATTGCAATCTATTTTAGATGATTTTTTTTGTCATATCAATGGATACAACTCAGAGTAACAAATTGGATATTTCGATTGCATTACAAAAGGTACCAATCATATATTCTACTCAACATTCATTATCTCATATATTTTCTTATTTTTATTTTGATATTATATATTCTAAGTTTTTATCTTGATTTCATATATATATATATATATGATCTCGAATACTCTTAACGACACACTTCATCACTTAAGATAACAAGCTATATTGGATGAATTAAATATAATCACATCTAAACAAGTTAGTAGTGTGATATAGATGAATATATATGATAAAGAAATGGCCCAAGAAAAATATTAATCAGCTCAAGACTAAATTGGTAGCAAGAGGATTTACGCTGGCATATAATATTGATATGTTCAGATTAATTCAAGACTCATGTGACCAATAGCTACCATCAAGTTATTACTATTTATTATAGTTTCACACAAATAAATTATATATCTGCTAGATGTAAAAAATTAATTCCTTCGTGGTAATCTAAATAAAAAAAATATTCAATCATTAACTATCAAAATTTATCATTCTTATAAGTATAGATATGTTCAGATTATGAAATATACTTTATGGCTTAAAGTAATCGCCTAGGTTATGATTTAATAAATGTTATTCGTCACTTACTATATTTAGTCTCAGAATATATGTGTCAGATTATTTTTTTTTCTTCTAATGAGGACCAAAAGATAAGTAAGTGATATCGATTATATAAATCAATGTTATTTAAATATTATGAAATGATTAGTTGAGTATAACTCAACTAAATCATTTATATAGAGTGAGTTTAAGATGAAAGATTTGAGATGAATAAGATATTTTTTTTTGTACAAATATCAAATACTCAAGAAATATAAAATTTATTTCTCAAATGAGATAACCTTTGGATATTGTATCTAACATTGGTATAACATGTTGTACAGTTGCCAATTTACCACTTGATTTATATAAAGACTTGTCTATATATATTGATTCGTTGGTTGACTCCAAAAAATATAAAATGATCATAAAATAATTAAATTATCTGATAATAACCAGACTAAATATTATTTATGTTATCGATATAATTAGTCTTTTTCTAAATTCTTTTAAACAAATTCATATGAATGTAAATTTCAAAATCCTTATATATGTTAAGAAAGCTCCAAGATGTATGATTACTTTTACAAATAATGGGCATAGCCAGATAGAAACATATTTCAATTCTAGTTGGCTATTACAATTACAGAGAAAATTTATCACAATTTTTTATATTTTTTTGCAAGTAATATTATGTCCTAAAAAATAAGAAGGCATGTAATTGTTTCAAGATTCAAAGTTGAGGCAAAGTCAAGAGCTATGACAATAGCTACTTGTAAGCTCCAATAGATCAATCACTTATTGGTCCTTGAAGGAACTTTGTCTATCATTTTAAAGGTGAATGACATTTTATTGCAATAACCAAGTAAACATGCATATTATGATTAACTCAGTATTGAATGAGCAAACAAAGCATATTAAAATTAATTGTCATTCATTAGGGAGAAGATATTCAAGATAATTCAATCATTATAGCTTATGTGCCTATTAGAAGATGAAACTACAGACAACTTCACAAATACTCTCAGAAGACCATAAGTTTTTCCACTCTTCCAAGCTAAAGATATGTAATATGTACCCGCCAACTTGAAAGTGATATTGAGTTTTGATTTATTTTATATTATTGCTACTGCTCTTTTATTGATTGGGAGCATGCAACTTGTAAGTTGCCTCAAATCATATATAACACACACACACACACATATATATAAGTTATGTTGTATTAAAATATTATTTTTTCATTCTAATAAACAATTTGTTCAATTTTTTGTTTTTTTTGTGCTTTCTTTCTCTCTTCTTTTTCTCCCTTGTTCACCATATAGGATAACCCTCGATAAGATTAATAATACATATGTTGACATATATTATTGAGATAAGAAAATTTAATGACCAAATTTTTAGCATTTTATACTTGCATTCATTGGAGGTATGATACATAATATTGCTAACACATTCTTAGTAAAAGGCTAATTCGAGTTTTCTCAAATATTTGCCAAAAAATAATTCAGGCATGTACAATTATATCCAAATCACACATTGTTTGAATGATCAATCAAATAACAATAATGACTTCTCCACACGATAACAATGAGAAAGTTGGAGGAATGATTTGAGAGAGAAGAAATCGTTAGTGACTTACTTTTTATGGAAGGTTAGAACAAATTCATGAAAAATATTAGACATTACATCCTAACATACAAAAAATATTTGAGAGTTCAGAGATTGTATAGTAGACTATCGAATTCACTCAAGTTGGATATTCTACATCTATACTTACTAGTTTAGTTATATTTACTCAAAGTATTTCAAACTTATTTCATTTGATATTACGAGCTCCAGTCAAGATGTCCCTACTTCTATATTAATTTATTCTCATTATCTCACTTTGGACTCTTAAATCATACATTAAGAAGCCAATAAACATGTCATTGTTGATCATATACTTTATATTTTTTTATGAATTCTTAAGTTTTTGATATTGTAAATTCCCTATCAAAAGGTTAGGATTTTGCTTGCACCAAAAAGTGAAAAAGATGAGAGAGGATGGAGCACGATAAAACCAACAAACCTAATCTTTTTATTAAAAATGAAAAGGGAATATGATACAACATAAACCAATAATTATTAAAGGCATATTTGTGATGCTCCTAAAGCAAAGGCGCCACAAAGCACCAGCAAAAGCACCTTGTCTCATAGAAAAAGCTGTCACAACTCGTTCATGGAACAAGATAAGACAGCATGTTTGTGGAACAAGCTGCAGCAGCTTGTTCGTGTGTGTGTGTACATATACATGCATATGTTTATATGTATATACATAATATACATGCATTCTTATTTACATATATATGCATATGTATATCTATAAATAGGCATACATATATATGTATAAACTATATACACATACATATATATGTATAAACTATATACACATACATATGCATATGTATATTCATATACATATGCATGTGTATATACAAATATATGAGTGCGTATATACATATATGTATACTATACGTACGTGCATATGTATATATATATTTTTATATATGCATAAGTATGTACATATATATGAATATACATATTAATATCTATATCTATACATATATATATATATACATTTATATATACACATATTTTAAATTATTAAAATTTTATTATTTTATTTAAAACTATGAATGGTTGTGTTGTTAATAAATAGTGATGATATTTATTTTTATTTTTGATATATTTTATTTTATTGTATTTCATTAATATATAAGAATTATAAAAAATATTTTATGAAATTATAATTTTTATATATATTAGATTAAGTGCCCCTCAAAAAAAAAAGAACAAGTCTTAATAACATCTTATACCTCAAAGTTCCAAAAGGCTTTTGTGTCTCAAATCTCAATGCGTCTTATGTCTCAAATAAATATTTTAATTTGTCATAAAAATATTTTAATTGTCATCATACAACCTATTAAGTCACACTTATACATAAAAATATGAATGAATATATGTCTATATATATATATATATATAACACACACACATGAACTAGTTGTCCAAGCTAGTTTCAAAAACAAGTTGTCTGAGCTCGTTCCAAGAACGAGGTTCCTGAACTCATTCCAAGAATGAACTACCCAAGCTCTTTCCAAGAATGAGCTGCATCAGCTAGTTCAAAACAATGAGCTGCGACAACTTGTTTGAAGGAATGAGGCACACCTTTTTCTGGCACCTCCAGCCTATGTTGCACGGATACGCCTAGGAACTGCCGTGTCCCCGTGTCCGACCCGTGTCGCCATGTCCACGTGTCCGACACGTGGACACGGGTCGGACACGTGTCCTATACACCACGTGGCGTATCGGATACGCGTCAAAGACATATCCGACACATTGTTTGGAAATAGTCGTCGTTAACAACAGACGCGTCGTTTACCTATAGACGTGTCGTTTACCTACATTATTTTAAAATACAGAATTTTACATTATTTTAAAATACAGTATTTTAAATTATTTTAAAATACCTAATATTTATAATTAATAATTTTTATTTTTATTTTTATTTTTTTTATCATAACGTATCCTAGTCGTATCCGTATCCTAGTTTTTTAGAATTTGTCGTGTCCCCGTATCCTGCCGTGTCGTATCTCCGTGTCCGTATCCGTATCTTTGCAACATAGCCTCCAGCAACTCTTGAAAATGATTGCACCTCACCTAAGCGAGTGGCATTTGTCGATGCTTTCTGACGCATGTGATTTTGGCATGCATTTGATAACCATGATCACTTTTCAATATCATAACATTTTATAAAAATTTTTGCTTAAATACTAATAATTATGTAAATTAAGTATAATAATCACTTTATATAATAAAATATCTCAAAATATGATACGTGGTCATGCTACATGATCCCCAAACATCTAAGTGAATCAGATGGAATGGGTCCCTTCTGGTATCTCATGACATACCAAATAGAAAGTTCTAGAATATTTTTTTAAATGATTTATCGCACAATAAATAGCCATCAATCCTCTGAAATTTGACTCTAAAATCTTCAACTTCTATAGTGAAAGATATCTCAGTCAAGAATGAATCACTAATAAATCATAATTCATAAGTATACCAACATTTAAAAAAACTCCTATGAATCGAGAAGAATGTGCAATTCATCTCGCTCAATCCTTATAAGGATCATTTGTCTTGTTAGATAATCCTAGATAAAAATATCAAAAAAAAAAAAATTTAATATCTCAATATTAGTACTTCATAAAACAACTAACATAAAATAAATTATTATGAAACTATGATACACAAAAATACATGTCATAAGAAAGTGACTAACATTGATATTATCATATCTCCTAGCCCAATATAATAGTGTCATTAATCATAACAATATAATATTATCATAGACTCCTAGCCCAATATAATATTATCATAAATAGTGCGATTACAGAAAATATAAGTAGTAGCTCATAAATCCATTACTCAATAGTTTAGATTAACGTGATAAGAAGAAAATACAATTGAGTAGTAACTCATGAATCCATTATCCAACAATCTAAAGTAACATGATAAAAAGAAAGAACAAATAATGTAGATGTGTCTAATCAAGTGACATCCAAAAATAGGTATGTCCTAATATAGCATCATTATCCTATCTCCAGTGGTCATTGAACCAACTTGAGTATGCCTAATGATCTGTCATATAACTTTTGAGTATTAAAATATCTATCATAACTCAGGATACAACATCCAACACATTATTTAGGTATGTCTTGACCTCATACAGAAAAAATAAGTTATTATTGCTTTCATCCCTCTTGATGTATCTCTATCATATCACTTAGTTCTCTCATCATTACGGTATGACAAAGATGCCATAGTATTATAATTAATTATAGCAACTTCACTTGATCTATGCATAGTTGTAGTTGCCTGCCAAAGTCACTCTTTAACAAATTTCTAAGATATGGAATTATCTTCTCCCATAGAATTTGTGTCCACAAACTAATATATTGTTCAATGTCATTTAATTTTTCAATGTCAATAATACACCAACAATTCTCTCTCGTAATTGTGTCTAAGTTGCATAGTGAGTCATCTCATTGACTAATTAATCTATATATTTACAATTAAGTAATATTCCTAATAAAATAATTCTAAAAAATATATCAAAACAATGATATTTCAAACTTTCTTGCAAGTATCACTAGAGTCAAAAGCACTAGCATTAATCGACTTACACAGGAACACTAATAGTTGTGCATTGTTATGCATCTACTTATCAGTCTCAATCTAAATATCAATCCCAGTTGAGGTGGGACTGATATTTATGTATACTTGCCAATAAATAATCCATGTATACTTAGGCCACAAACCACGTAGACATTATTGTAACCCAAAGATAAAAGATATCAGCTCAATTTTAACTTAGTTATCCCTAGTAGTTTCACATAGATTCCAATCATTTTTTTTATCTAACCACAATACACATTTCTATACTAAAAAAAATAAAACAAAATAAAAACACAAATACAAAATATTTCAAAAAATAGTTTCAAATACAAAAAAACTTAAGTACACAAATCACATCATAGGACATCTAACGAGTTCAAAATATTAATAAACAACAAGAAATACCCATTGTATGTGAGTGTTTTAGTAGTATAGTAAGAAAACGCTATTATCGCCATCAAAACCTTCAAATAATAATTGTTCCCAAAGCTCCAAAAGGTGTGTCGTCACCCACACACCCAAGCACTAGCACCCTTATGCTAGAGAAGATCCTCCAATACCATGTAAAATCCCTACATAAAGTTAAGGATATTTTTATGTCAAACGGAAAAAAATATTTGAAAGCGGGAGGAGTCAATAATAAAAATTTCTGATATATCGATAAATTCTAAGTATCGATATATCCATTAAGACCGATACATCTATCTTTGATTGGTGCTCATATACAAATACACACTGATATATCTTCGATATATCCGATATATCCGTAAAATTCAAGTACCGATATATCTGTAAAAACCGATATTTTAATCCTTGGGAGGAGCACATGAAAACTATCAAATATATTTTTTTTAATTAAAATTAAAAAATAATATTGCAATCAACATAAACCTTTATATATATGATTTGGGACAGTCCACAAATCATATGTTCCACAAATCATATGTACAATAAAATAAATTAAAACTTAACTAATATTATTGTGATCAATTACATTGTTGTACAAGTCGTTAGGCATGACAAACATGTACAATCTAACGATGAATTATTGTACATGTTTTCCACCTCCAAGAGCACCTCTAGGTGTTAGGCTAGCATTTATACACTAATTATACACTTTTAGCTTGAACAATCATCATTGATCACTTACTCATGATAAGTATTTCAGACATCTTTTCTGTAACACTACTAGCTCCAACTAAGACACTCATACTTATGTGATTATTTCTTATCATTACCTCACTCTAAATTCTTGTGTCATAGATTTAAAAGTTAATATATATCTCACAATGAATCATACCTTTTTTATTTTATTTTTTTGGTAGAGTTGATTCTTTAATATTATCATGGTCAATTATATCATTGTATGGGCTATAGAACTTGGCAACATCAATATTAGGTATTTTCCTTTGACAAGCATTCTTTTCATACTCATGTTTCAACATACTTTAATTTTGATCAATATATTTATTAAAAGATTAGGTTATAACATTATATTTTATTATAATATTTATGTGCAAGATTGGTTGATCAAACGGATGACTTTCCTTAGCATTGAATGAGATAGTCTATACATATTTGTTTTATCCTCAGAAGCCCCCTCTAATTGCTTAGCAATCATTAATTCATTAATTATACATTCTCAGCTTGCATTAATATTATTTAATAAGCTAAACATTTTGGAGTAAAGTATCAATGAGATATATCAATTAAGGTAAATCAATGACTTTTATTGATTATAAGGTATATCAGTTAAATATATATACTAAATAACTAAAATTCATATCCGGCATCTCAAGAAGATATTAGTAGAGACATATTAAGTTTAATTTATTTACATATTTATAGACCTTGTGAACTGATCATATATAAAAATTTGAGAAATTATAATACCTTTATTAATAATTATACTAATATACATAACTATTTATTTTTAAGATCTCTAAAAATTTATGTATTTTAATAAAATTTTATGAAAAAAAAAATATATAATGTGATTAGAAAATTAAAATATTAAAAAATAATAATACTTTGCAATTCACTTCTTATTAGTTTTCTTGCTTATTTGATGAATATGAGATAATTCACCAGATTTCATGTAATAGCAATTTTACATAGAATAAGATAGTTAATAAAATCAATATTTAATTGAGATGACTAAAACAATTCTATTAGATAAAACTTAATTAATAATTATTATTATTATATTGAACTCTTACCTATTAAAGATTAGTTTGCATCATTCTCACCTCATATTGATAAACCATTTCAACCATAAACTAAATTTTAGGATGAATGGTTACATTAAATGAAATGACAACCTCATAATTGACTTGTTTGACATGCATTTTCAAGCTTTTATTTATTTTTTATAAACATTTTTTAATATGCTTTTTTCAAATAAATTTAGAACTTAATATTATAGATCAAAAGTATATTTTGATAAATATTACTTTTCTAATTTGATATATTTGCAAATGATAATATGGTACTACAAATCTATTAGCTATTAATACCACTAGGCATATTATTAAAATTTTACTTTTGAATTCATTACTTAAAATTTTATTTTTGAATTTAAGCATATTTTCATTTATATTTTTTCTTTTCATATACTTGACACTTCTAAAAATGTATCTTTTCTAAATCTAACAACAATATATATCATTTGCAAATATATACCTCACTTAATGATTTTGTACATGTACATAAAACAAAATTTTTATCAATTGCATTAGATAGAATAGCATGTTTTCATATCTTAACTCTCATTTGATTTGCAATCTCACGAGCAATTTTTACAAAAAAAATATGTTATTAGTTTAACTTCTAGCATTACAAAAAAATTATTATAAAAATTAACACAATCTTTTTTGCACTTAATTTTTGGTTATGAAAATACCAACGTGGGTCCTTTTACTTTATACTATGTCAAGCACATACCTAACTTTACATATAATTATTGTTATTAAATTGTATTACAAAAAAAATTCAAATCAAAAGTTATATTTTTTCCTTTTGATATTATACAAGATTAAACAACTTTAAAAAAATATATTTTTTAAAATTGAGGGAATAAAAACCACTTGTTTTACTCTCTTTTCACCTAAATATTTGGTATTCGTGGTTATTTATTAATTTACTCACATCTTAGTCACAATGAGTTTCCAGAGCTGAAACAAATGAATCTACCATTAAGAGAGGTATTAGTTTTTAATGTGAGATACATAAACTAGGATAGCATATTGAATTTACTATTAACAAGCTGACCTGGTATAAATAAAAAATATTTTACTTGAATCACATATTTGAATACCCAATAAAATAAATACAAGAGATGAATTTAGAAATTTTCTCATATTTATTGATATTTCTCAAATTTATTGATATTTCTCATATTTATTGATATTTTTTTCATATTTATTTTGTAATATATCAAGTACATACTTAATTTTACTTATAATTATTTTTATTAATTGTATTACAAAACATGTCAATTCAAATGTTATTTTTTTTTACATTTGATATTATGTAGGATTGTCTAACTTTCAAAAAAATATTTTTTAAAAAATTGAGAATGAAACCTGCTTGTTTTATTTTTTTGTAAGAATACCCTTAAATATTTGGTATTCATTAATTATTTATTAATTTACTCATAACTTAATCACATTGAGTTTCCTAAGCTAAAACTAATTAATATACCATTAAGAAATCCATTTATTTTGATGTGACATATATAAACTAGGATAGCATATTGAGTTTCATATGAACACACTAATCCAATACAAATAAAATTTATTTTACTTGAATTATTAATGTGAAAACCCATGTGTGTGTGTGTGTGTGTAATTATGGGTCGTCTGATACTAGAGACGAAACAAGTTATACCTTGGGTTACATATCCTACATCCTTAAGGAATCCAACTCATAACCCCAGGGATGAGCATTCTACCTCTTTGCCAACCGACTATCATGTTATTGATATTCATTTTTAATTTATATAATTAAATTTGTTTAAAGATAAATAAAAAGTTTTATATATTATATATTTTTATTAATTGATATCAATACAATTTAGTCATAAAATTAAAATAATTAGAACAAACCATGTACTTGAATTCAACTTTAGTCAACTTGGTTACTATTATCTTGATCATAAAATAATATTTTTATAATGATGATACTCCACCCCATGCTAGGGAATAAAGAGGAAGAACAATAATTTGATTAAAACTATTTAAACACTTTTATTACATAAAGGAATGCATTAATAATTTATAAAAATGATTTTAATCATTAATTATCTTATTAATCATATATTTTTTTTCTTTTCAATTAAGTATTATTTTTTAATCTTATATCTAAAAAAAACTATTTTAATTTATCTCCCTAAGTTTTTATGTTTTCTTGGTTTGGATGGAATATCTCTCATAGATGTGAGAATATGGCATCTAAGTTATAAAGTATGAATTTGTTAATAATTTTTGTATTCATAACAAATAATTGAGTAACATTTTGTACTCATAATAAAAAAATAAAAAATAATTTAAAAAAATAAAAAAAAATCAAATATACTAATTTAACTAAAAAAATTATGTTCATTCAATTGTATGATTTAAGAACAAAGCATTAAAAAAATTATTGGACATGCTTGAGAGAGATGGCATATAATGCCCCAACAAATCAAGTAAAGAATATTAAATACAAAGTCCTTTATATCCACATCCTTTCAATTCTTAAAAATAATATTTAGTTTTTAAGATTCTTAACATTATGTTTCAATATTATCATCTTGATCAACCATCATTTAAGATTCTTAGCATCATGTTCGATGTTGTTGTTGGAGGCATTAAACAAATTAAATAGATAATAAAACATATATATATTACCTAGGGCACCTCACATGTCTAGTACTTTCATACACTAAATAAAAAATAAACAAAATAAAATAAAAAACTACATTGAATCTCAACAAACTCAACTTAGAAAAGAGGAAAAATATTTGTCATCATCTAAACAATTTCATAAAGATATCTACAATATATTCATTAGTAAGCACGTAGATATTGAATGGCAAACCATTATAAATCTTCTTCAGTATAAGCTAATAAACGATCTCGATATTGAGCTGATAGCAATGTGTGAAAATATTTAACTATCACAGTAAAAGATCATCAGTTTGTGAACTAGTATACACTCTTTTGATGAATGACTAATCCACTAGAAATTAGAATTCACAAGTAACAATCATAGTTATGTATTATTCCTATGTACTAGATTTAAAAACTATTATGTGATACTTATTTTTCTAAGAAATAATATTATCTCTAAAAAAAATATAAAATCACATAATGAATAGATCCTAGAGATGACAAATGAGCTATGTCGGGCTTGGCATAGTTTAATAGTCATGTCGTGCCATGCCAACAAAACTAAATAAAAGAGCAACTCAACATGACACATATGCCCGGTTTCAAACTAAGACGTGCCTACCATGCCTAATTGGATAATTCTACTCCATATCAAAATGAACTAGCCTGTGGGTATGGTTCGTACTTGGCCCAGCATGCGCATAACCCAAGCTAGCTTAGTCTGGCATGATTTAGTGACAAATAGCCTAGGTTTGAACTAGGAGTATAGGTGAGCCAGATCCTTGGTCAGGCCCCAAGGCAACTAGCTAGTCCACATACCCTAGCCCAAAGGTGCAAGTCTTGAAATGAAATTTGCATGACAATAGTTGCCAACCCAGTGGAAGGGTGGTTGTGCCATTGTGGCAATGCACAACAATCTACTTCTACATATTGTACAAAATTCAAAATTATAAATATATACAACTTGAAATAATTAACTTTAATACAATAGAATAATATCATTTTACATAAATGGCCCTTATATATTAGGCAAATTTGATTGGGGCAGCCATAGGCTACATGCTCATGCTCCCATCACAAACATGGCCACTTACTTTTGTAGGTTGGATTAGTCTCTACAATTTAGTTATCACTTCACCTTATGTATGCTCAGGATAAAATTATTGATTGAACTATTATTTGAATGATTCACAAGTATGAATATTAATATCCACATATCTTCATCGTCACCAATAAAATATGACATCCACCAGATACATAATAACAATACTAACCTTGATTATGTCACTCATAATGTACATCACTCAAAAATATTACTCTGATCCCAAAAAAATTATCAACCACTTTTTTTACTCCAATACATCTAAACTCCTTTGGCATTAAGACATACACTCACATTGAGAACATTTGGTCAATTATGCCACCCTATGGTTCTTTTGCAAGTTTAAAACTTCTTTTTCATTTTTTTTTATCTCTTTTTGCATAGTAATCACCATGAGTTCCAAAAATAAAATTTTCTTTATTTGGCACCTCCAACATAATATCGAGGGTACTTTGCATCAAAATTCCTTATTCATCAATGTTATCTCCTCAATACTCTCACTAGTATTCTCAAATTCACCCTAAATCTTTCATGTGGATCATTATATTCTTTGAGATTTTTTTTTCCTCGACCCCTTGGGATCATACATATCTTGCATTAAATTCTTAATCTTGGAAATAAATATCATAACAAATAAGTGAATCACCTCTAACATCAATTTTCATAGATTATAAACTTTAGTGTTGTTCATGTGATCTAAAACTGGGAAATTCTCTTAATTAATTATCTAAGTCAATCTATTTTTATCTCTCACAAAAATTATACCCACAAGATCTTACAAACAAGCTTAGTAAATAGTAAAAACACTTACAAAAAATATATTATAAATAAAATTTAAATGAGTACAACAATGAGATATCTCTTATATAGTAAGAGCTCTCGTTCACCAATAACTCTAATTATGCCACATGTCATAATCTCAATAAATAAAAAATTCCTAAAATATTCTGGAAATGAAAGGGGTCTTGATGCCTATAAAACCTTCATTATAGAATTCCTCTGGAACATCTTCAAGGTAATTCCATGTACCCTTATAAGTGATCCCCATGATCTAATATTTTCTAAAATTTCATTATATCATGACACATTTGCATGATAGCCGATAGTCAATGGTCGAGCTAACAACCCAACAAGCTAAGTGACAATGTCACATGGCATGTGATAGCAAGGCACAATGGCTAAAAAAATTTATAATTTTCTTTGATCAGATTAACTTTGGTGTTGCTCCAAGCTCAACTCCATTTCAAAATGAATTTAATTTATAAATTTTAATTTCGAGGTGTGTAACCTGCAAGCTCCAAGAGAATCCAAGCTTGTCATGAGCATGGCTCCTAGCATGTTGTGTCATGTCTGGGCCAATGAAACTGTGTCATGCATTATACCTCATGCCTCGAGTCACCTAACCCAACCCATATGTCATGTCTAGTGGTGAATCTCCTCTTTGTAATTGCAATAGCCCAACTAGAATCAAAATACATTCTATCTAACTTTGCTCCTTATATAAATAAAATCTCACATCCTATAATCTTTTTCTAAGTACTTAATAATCCTAAGAACTATATGCATATAAGTATATATATGAAAATATAAGAAATAGCTAACTATATAATTATTATACGTCACATATGCTCTTGTCAATATTAGATAGTTTAGTTTTTTTATAATTTTTTTATATCTAAAAATATCAAATGAAAAGTTAATATATGTGAATAAGTTTATATTAAGATTAAGTCAACTAACATATATTCTATCATACCAAAATTAGATAAAATATTTATAATATATCATCTTTGAAAAAACAAGATCATACTATCTAATTATGCAATCTCAATGTCAAATAAATACCTAAAACATTCTAAATCTTTTGCCTATGACTTGATCTGTAAAAAAAAATTCAATTGAAATATACTCAACTGATCATCTTTTGTAATTAAAATATGATCAATGTATACTATTAATATCACATATTACTCTCATGATATATATCGATAGAAAAAAAATTAATCTAATATACATCATAAAAATAAAGTTTTTGTTATAAGTGTTGAAGAAAACATATTTAATCATATCCTACAAAATTATTTTAGACCATAAAAAATCCTCAATAGCGTACACATCATCTTTTCAGTCCTCCAAACACATCAACTTGATAGTTATTACATAAATATCTCCTCTTTAAAGTTACTAATAAAGTATGCATTTCTCATGTCCAACTATTTTATAGTCAAGTTATAAAAAATAACAATACAAAATAACAATCTAATAATATTCATTTTAATCATAAAAAAAATATCATAATAATTCATATCATAAATTTATATAAATTCTTTAGCTACCAACATGATCTTAAGTTGATCATCTTTTCCTTCAAATTCAATCTTTGCTATATACATTCATTTGTATTTCACTACAGTGTTATCTTAAGACTTCAAAATAATAACTTATATATGATTTGAAATAATTATGTTTGATTCATCCAATAGTAAATCATCATCCGAGTTGATTAATTATCTCATAAATATTATCAAAATATAAGTCAACCCAAAAAATTGTGTAATTCAATGATTTCCACAACAAAGTAATTATTTCCTTGATAATCAAGATCTTCTACTCCCTTACAATCAAAGATCAACTCATAAATTTTTTCACCAACTTCTAAACAACAATGCAATTACTTCCACACTAGGAACTATATGTTAGCAATTTGACGGCAGCCTATCTATATATAACAAAATGTGTAAACATTATTTTAGAGCAACCCAACAAATCCACATTGTCTCCGATGTTTCCTCATCATTCTCTCCACGTACTAACAAAAAGAAAAGGAATGAAAAAAATGATACTTAGGCAATATAAAGCAACGTCATGTCTGATTTGAAACAAGGTATAAGCCAATCTAAAATTAGTAAAAATAATAAATTCTGAGGCATAAACCTTAACCCTTTCCAGCCTTCTCCAGAATAGGCAGCAATCAAGCTCTGTTGATAGTTCATTTTGCGTAATACATATGTCAGATGTCTCCTGTATCTCGAATTATCATCAACTTCAACCTTGACTTTTTTCTTTTTCCTATCTTTCTTCTCTGTTGAACAAAATATTGACCGATTACTGCTAGACTCCAATATTTTGGTTTTCTCTCTTGAACGGGACCGCAAAACCCTGTCGCAACTGACCAAAGACCTCAGCATGTATTTTTTGCGGGAAGAATTTGGGGTAGCTTTAACCTTCCGTCCCATGTGTCCTGATACAATAACAGCAACTTCACTATGTGCTACTTCAAGTTAGAGATCTGAAAGTTGGTCAACATGCACACGTCCTCTGATGCATGGCGAGCCTGGCCAGTGCAACTGCAATTATAAGTAAATTTATGTGGCTAATGAAAGCAGATTTTGGAGGAAAACTGGAAACTGGGGTTTGCTTGGAAATCCCACCTTCCAGAGTTCCGAAAAAGATCTAAATTGTGATCTCTCATATTAAACATTTTAGGCTTTTAGCACGATCCAATCAATACATCTGCATGATTTGGGAAAATTAAAAATAATTGCTATCAAATTTAATATAAAAATAATGTATTTAGCACTTTGTGATTCAGAAAATTGGCAAATGGTAATTAACTCAAACAAGTTGTACATTTATTTGAAGTAATGACTTCCAATTAGTTGAAGAATTATTCAATCAAATTAAACACATTTACTTTTATATCTTTTTTTAAGCTTGTTCTAGATGAACTATTGATTATGATTCATTGCGATAGCGGAAATTATGTAGAAAAAAAATTATTGTATTTTTAATGTATTTTAAAAAATATTTTTTTTCTTGTACTTGGGTATAATTAATGTATTACAAGTTTTTAGTATGATATATGAGAAGTTTAACATGAATCTATAAAAAAAATTATCACAATTAGTGATATCAAATCGGTCGTGCTGAGCTAGCATAGCTCATATTTTTTAGGGGTGGTCGGGTCACCATGTCACATCATGATAAGATGGATTGATAGGCAGCGATTTTATCATCTAGCTTGGACTATGGCTAACCCAATCTAGCATGGGTTAGCCACCACATGATGCAAGATGCAACCTTAGACTTGTTGATAGGCAGGGAACTGGACATAAGGCAACCTAGGTTAGGAAAACTATAAATATAAGTAAAGGTATCAAATAAATCAAGTTGTGTTGGCACATCCTAAAATTTGGTGGCCTAGTTGAACAAAATGCCATGATGAACACGACATAAGGTAACTAATCCCGTCATGCTCATGTCATGGCACATGACCATGATTTTGGTCAATCCAACACATCTCGACAGCACTCCATAATGAATCAAGAGTGCCAAGTCAAATCCAATCATGCAAGGTCTGCCCAAGACTAGCACATCATACCCCAGTCCAGTGCTAGTTAACCAATGGCATTGACTGTTGGCAATAGACAAGTTGCAATTGCACAAAGCTAAGGAGCCATGGAGCAATGCTAGCCACCAGGACCATACCTAGCGGCCAATGCTAACCACCAATGGATGGGCACTACGGCCAGGTCGCTGGCTTGAAAATTGAATTATTAAAAATACATATATTTTATAAAACTTAAAAATGCATTATAATTTAAATTAAAATACAAAAAACCATAAGATTATTATTCAATAAAAAATATGTACATCTATGTCATCAAAATAAATACTTTGTATTTAAGTTCTCTGAGTGACTAAGTCAAATATTTGTGAACCATGATTAGTTTGTGTCAATAGTATGGATCAATATATGATCATCACATCTGAATCTTAAGGAAGCACTAGCCTTGATATCATCTATGTCGTCACATGAGTAACCATCTATTAGCAGCTTATTCACTCTATTTTGAATGCTCATCTTTAAATCTTTTCTAATCTCTAAGTATGAAAGTATTTCTATAATATTTAGTCATATTTTAGATTTATTATCTAAAATAACAGTCATTGACATAGAAAAAAAATACTTTGATGCTATGTTAGATAACATAGGAGTAATAGATTGTCTCATTTTATATAGTTGAAGAATCTTAATGTCATCATGTGATATGATTGAATAGTATTCAATATCTAAATATTGATATAGCTTACTCCTATTTGATAGACTATCTCATTATTTGTCCATTACCAACAGAATAGAAAAATCAAATTTGAATATGATTTCAATGTCTATACTCAGAGCTTTACTATAATTATCATACCTAGTGTTGTAATATATAAACAAGTTATAAAATTTTTTATGAAACCAACAATCAAAATTTTCTACTTAGTTCATGCCTATGGATATATATCTTATAATATTTTGAACTTCTTTCATATTTATCTTAGGATCCATAAAAGTAGCTAAACAATAAAGAGGTAAAATAAAAGATTAATATTTTAAATACTTAGTTTCTATCTCAATGACCATGGTCCTAAAATTAGGGTGTCCTATATAATTGCTAAATACACATCTAATATTACATATGCACTCAAGTGCAATACAAGTAGTAAGAGTGTACATAAATAATTACATATTTGTCATATCATAAAAAATCTTTAGGAATTTTAAAAATAAAATTTTTATTTTCTAGTATGAATCTTCAATAATAAATCTCTCACTCTTATTATTGACATAGTCAGATATAACATATTGGTAGACAACATATAACACCAATATCAAATAGGTAAAATTCCAATGGTTTCACATATATGTTTAGAATTTTTTAGGTCCACTAACAAACATAGAATGTAAAACTAATATTGTCTACTAGGTGTCCTATGATATTTTAGTAAATTTTTTATATTTTCAAATGTGGAGGAATAACTTTATTCTTGATTTTATTACTAATTTAATTATGTGATACATACACCCAACATGGAAAATATTAACTAATGACCTATCTTTAATAGTTATAATAAACATATTAATGGTGATATCATTATTTGAAGTATTATCGAATGTAATACTAAAAAATTTATTCTAAATATTATATTTTCTAAAGATAATTGTCAGACACTTGTATATGATGGGGCCATCAAGAGGAGGTAAGATTTCAGGAAATCCTAAAATTTTTTTATTTAACTTGTACTTAGAATCTACATAGTGGGTAGTAATATATGTGAATGATGTATTATCGTGACTAGTTTAGACATTAGATATGATGGATACTACTCCACTATGTTTCCTAAATTCATTAAATATTAATTATTTTTCTAATTTAAAATATTTGATTATGTCATTTCTACTGGTGGACTTAGAAATTCAATGATAAGTATGTTAAAAATATGTATGCATAATATTGACTACTATAGAATCTTTCTAAAATTTAAAATAAAAACTCATGATAATAATCAATTTTGTTATACATTCCTTCCTAAACTCATTGTGGTAAACAAATAGGGTTAACAAACCTAAAATTGCTTCAACTTCAAAGATTTTACCACTAAGTTAAGTTTGTCTGGGTTCTATTACATAATATTTTTTGGTATACTGATCAATATGCCTTTCAAGATGACTAGTGTTACTAATACTCTTAAATGTACATATTTTTTACAATATATATACTATTACAAATCTTGTTTAACAATCCAATAATTTTTTTAATTATATTAAAGTATGTCAAGACTACTAAAGTTCATCCATTTTTTGATTTTTTAGGCAAATGGATAAAGATCACGAAAGAGAAATTAATTTCGACCTTAGACCTTTTAGTTGGGTTAAGTCTAAGTCTAGTTTAATTTCATTAAATTAACTATTTGTCATTTTAATGTGTGAGACTATTATAAAAATAGAAGAATGATACAAGTTTTTTTATATTTTTACTTAATTTTATTAATTTAGTTATTGATATATATATATATATATATATAATAATTTAGTTAAAATTATAATGTATACCTTATTTTTTTGTGTAAACTACAAAGTTGGCACTTTGGATATTGCACCTTGTATTATGATGCTTTCAAATCGCTCCTTGTTGACAATAATTATGTCGACATCACTCAACTCTACATAATTTAAATTACATAGAAAAAATTACTAGATGTATATTTAAGAGTATTGAGAGGAGATAAGATGAGAATAGTTTATAAATTAACTATGAAATTAAATAAATAAATTAGGTATTTATAAAAAAAAAATCATTAAAAATTTATTTTTTTTTATTTTTTTAATAATGTATTGAGCAGAAATGTGATAATCATCAGATTTCTATCTAAGTGCCATTAAAAGTAATTCGAAGGCTCATAAAAGTTTTTATTTTATTTTTTTATCCCAGCATAACAGTAACAGGCAATGTCTTGTCATTATCAGTGTCGGGCCTAAGGGGGTCCCAAATGTCTAAAAAAAATGTAGTGTCATTTTTTTGTAGCTCATGCATGTGCCATGCAGAAAGTATGCTTCCTACATTTAATAACACACACACACACACACACCAAAGATTATTTTAACATTAAATGTAAAATGTATTGTAAATGTGGTTAATATGGAATATAAGAAAAATAATTAAAAAAATGCACTTGAGTTTGATTCTAAAAATATAAATCTTAAGTAAAAAAACTTCGGAGAAATGAATTTAGTATAGTGTCTCTATATTTGGTTTGGAATCATCATAGTTCATGGTCTCAATATTATTGTATACATGTATATCATCATCAACTTGCAACTCTTTCACTTTATCTTGAAAATCCATCAATGAAACCTTCAAAACTTTTAAGTAAATAGAGTTTCAATTATATTTGGTTATAGTATGATCCTTCTATCTAAAATCACTTTCATAGTCTTACAAAAACTAGACTTATATACTATGCTAGATACTATAAAGATCAATATATTGTGTTCTATTTTAGATAGTACGAGAAATATAGATTCATATAATCTGCATCAACTCAAAATGTTAAATGTTTTTATATCATCTTGGGAAAAAATAGAATAGTAATCACTATCTACGTATCTTGATAGTTCACTCATTTTCATTAGACTTCACTATTATTTGTTCCTAACTAACTAGATAAAATAGTCATCATCTCTAAATATGGTATCAATCTTCATACTCTATGGTTCACAAAAACTATCATGTCTATTCTCATAATACTTAAATATGTTATTTAAACATTCATAAATTATATCATATGGTTCTTATGGTTGGGTCATACAATTAGATATGTATTTGATAATATTTTTGATTTCTTTGACCTTAATCCTAGGATCAATACGCACATCCAAATAACGAAGATATTAAGGATTACTATTTAAAATACTTCATTTCCATCTCAATAGTCATGACATGAAAATCAATGTAATATTTGTATTTATTAAAAAGACTATTAATATTACACATATACATAAGCATAATACATGTGGTGAGGAAGAAGTAAAGATTAATCTTTCTAATGACTTATGAGGTCTAGATGATAATGAAATGGAGTATTGGTGAATCAACAATTTCTTTTGTACTGTAATACAACAAAAAGTCGATTTATAATGGAAATATTTTATATAAGACTACTAATCGAATGAAGATGTGAAGGAGATGACTATTATGATATATAATAAGATAGAAAAATAAATTTGGAGATGTTATAGTGATAAATACGAGGAATATGAAGAGGAAGAATTATATTGGAGCTGTAAAAATGAGAAAACAAAAAAAACTACTATGAGGTCATAGCATTATTCAAATTCATGGCATATGAGGAATCTTTATTGATAGCTCTAAAAAAACTATAGTATATAATTTATTTTGTTACTTGTTTCCTTAATTAACCCTCAGTTTTGTTTATCTGTTTAAATTATAGGTGCATGCAGTAATATAATGAGAGATTATATGCATGGCATCGAGACAATAATGGGGGTCCTGCTACCCAGTCAGTGGGTTGGGAGAAAATTTTGAGCATGACTCAATCTTCTCTGAGGATCTAACTCATTTTTATTTTATGTAGAATCCTAATTGTCGTGTGTGTGTGTGTGTGTGTGCGCGTGTATGTTGTATCCATAATCATAAATATGTACTCTATTGTTATTATCTCTCTCGCTCTCTCGATTATGTATTGAAATATCCTAGGTTAATAAATCTACAAATGCTACGTACTTTTATGGTGGATGTAGCTAGTCGTTTTGAAAGGCTAGTGAATCACATTAAAATTAGTGTTTGGTTTGGTTGTGTTATGTTCTTCTACTTGTTCCTTGTGATGAGTTATGTTCTGCACAATTCATTGATGTTATGTTCAGCATAATCACTACACACACACACACACACACACACACAAAATTATAACTTAGTCTAACATATCAATAAATAAAGATAAGACTAAGACAAAGTCACAAAAATCATGGAGAAGCAAATCAAAGACAAGATCTTGGTTGTACACTAACCATGACTTAGGAATTATAGAATGAAAAATAGATGAGGAAAATATTAAGACAAAGTCATGGTTGTACCCAACATCATGGATATGTCCAATTCCATGACTTTGGAAATACAGAATGAATTAGCCATTCAAAAACTTGAGGATATGTCCGCACAACTTTGTAAATACAAAAAGAAAATGTCAAAGAAAAATTTAAAGACAAAGCTATGACTTCAATTATAGCCATGACTTTAGCATTATAGAACGAACATGCCAAGGAAATGCTTAAAGGCAAAGCCATAACAATACTCAACATCATGATTTTGAAGATCCAGAATGAAAAGAGATAATATAGTAGAAAAGAATGAGCCACAACATTTACTAAAGTCATAGTATCCAAATAAAAAAAGACCAATAAATAAGTTTAGCTAAAGAAAGACCGAAGAAAGATACCAACGAGGAGGTAAATCAATATATTAAAAGATAACATAGACATCAAAGATATCTGAAGGAGAAAAAAAAATTTTGGTAGTTTAGCAATGAATATGTTTGCATGTATGATATATTAAACACTTATATCAACCACATAAACAAATATACATAACCAATGACCTACAAGTTTAGTCCCATAACTAAAAGCCTGCCATGACTATCAATATATCATCTTGAAATTATTCTACTATTTTTAGACTATATGACACTTAAGCCTAATCATAGTAATTCATAGTAATGATGAAGATTTTTTTCATAAAGGGAAAAGTTATTTCTTAGGGACAATAAATTGTTTTTGTGTGCTAGTTTTTTTGGTATTCAAACTAGTTAATATTCTAATGTATTCTGATAGTTAATGATGATGTGTAAACAAGAAAATGAATAAACTATGGGTTGATTTCATGAATTTGGTATTTTTGTAAGTTTTGATGAATAGTCATGAAATCAATAAACTTTTGGAGATATTTAGATGAGGGAGTAGAACATTGAGTCTCATGTAGTTCAGTAGTTTTGGCTTCAATTCTTTGATAAAACTCTATCTAATTTGTCGATGTAACCATTATACACCATAACCCTACCAACTTATTAGCATAATCATTCCATTGTATGATATATTTTTTGTGGTTGTAATAATATCATAGAGTTGTATTCATACCTATCTCAAAAAATTTAACTGACCACGATATTAGTTTTACATTGCAGTAACAAAGTACCCCACTAGTGCTCAAGTTTGTTGCCGACTTTAAATGTCATAACTTTATCTTTAATATGACTTAGCAGTCTCAAGTTAGAGCTATGACCTTTTTATAGAGCTATGTATTTTGAGCTACAAGAAATTATATAACCACAAATACTTAGGCCAAATCCATAATAAGTATTCAAAGCAATAACTTTTGGGACACTAAAATTTATAAAGAATACCTTGAATAATGCTATCTCCAAGGATATGACTTGCATTCTCAAATTAAGACATAGCCACAATATGAACAATTAGAGGTGTCAACCGGGCCGGGCCGGCAAGGAAAAATTCCGTGCCTGACCTGGCACGGTTCGGCCCGCGGCACGATACGTCGGCATGGGTTTGTCCCGTGCCGGGTGTCCCGTGAGCCCGACCCCAGGATGGCCCCTCCCGCAAAAAAGACAGCGGGTCGGGTTTGATTCGACCCGACCCACAGTCCCCCCGAATCCCGACCCGTACGGACGTGCAAGCCCGAGCGGGCCAAGCAAGGCACGGCACGGCCCGCAGGCACGGCGGGCCGTGCTGGGCCCGGCTATTTTAAACCATGCCGGGCCAGGCACGTCATGGTACATTAACCGTGCCCGGCCCGGCGGCACGCTCGTGCTCAAAAATTTCGGGCCGGGCCCGTTTGACACATCTATGAACAATCAAGCTAATTTTCAATATCGTGACTTTCTCATAATGTCATAGGAATAAGATATATGAGAGAAAAGAAGGATATTGTTGCGACTACCCAAAATGCCATAGACACTTTGAAAGATATGAAGGGAAAATTATATTCCATTACCATTTCTCAATGTCATGGCCTTAGGCAACATATGAGAGACATTCTCAATGACATGACTATTTCTCAATGTCATGACTATATAAAGCTTAAGAAATATCATTTGTTAATTTCATGGCTTCTATATAGCACCATAGCTATGTAACAAAATGAGAAGCTATCCACCATGTCTCAGCCATACCCCAACATAGGCCCTTTATGGATGATAAGATGACAAAGGAATGAAGCCATTTCTACTTCATAGAGCTATGACTTTATACTATAGAGACATTAGGCCCAAGTCATGATCATTTCCAATACTACAATATTTTGTTATTGAAAGATTAGATCGTAGATTGGAATTATCATCATTTTCTATAGTCACGACCTCAAGTCGAAGTGATATGGCTAAAGTTTTGATCTTCTTCTAAAATCAACAACTTTTTACTTAGAGTGATGTAAGGTCTCTCGAGTATAAATGTGTAAAATATAAAAATTTTGAAATTCTCTCATTTTCTTATTCTCCCTCACACAACAAACAAAGTCACGATAATTACCAACCTCTAGGGGTGAATTTTGTACTCATTAGAAGTTTCACAAGTAATAAGGGGATGCAAGATTAATGTTAATCCCTAAATTTGGGAAGCACATCTCTCAAACCCTGCTTCTCTATAGTGAATTAAAAAATTTGTACCAAAGTTTTGATGGTCAAGTGTTTGTATAAATTAATATATGTTATGTGACTTTGATTTTTAATTAATGAATTAATATGTTTGATTTATTTTATATTATAAATATTGGTAGATGGTGATTAAATATAAATAAAACTAGTATTTTGGCTATTAATAGATTTTTGCGAGATTATCATAATAGATGATGATAGATAAACTATGAAACTCACTCACATATACAGTAGGAAAAAAATGATAGTCCTTCCAAATGTGATGCATGAAATTAACCTATATATTGAAATCCCACAAATTTGAGTATATTAATCATTGAGTATGATGCTTATTAAGTTAAAAGTATGAATACTTTTATATACCAATCTATTATATATATTTTAAAAGAACTTGTTCTCAATTGAGATGAATTCTATATAGAACATTCTTCCAAAGAGTTTATATTTAGTATGAGAGTTGCATTGTCACCTAGAAGGATAACGATAGGTAATCCACAAAGCATGTGTGAGTATGTTATGACTCACAAGATGATGATAGCTTTTGTGAGTTACTTTTACTTGTATATTTCCCACTAGTGAAACTTGAGGGAAGTATATGTTAATTTTGTTAATATGAAGCTCACAAAGCCATAATTGAAATTACTTATAAACCATATAAACCTTTGGTTTCTATAACATTTGAGGCTAGAGAATATTAGTATGCATACAAAATAACCATCAAGTGTAGTTGATGAAGTTTTATAAATAGGTATGAGATTGTGAATGACTCTCAAGCAGAGATGAGTTGTTTTTTTATTGGCATTGTACTGAGGAGACAACTATGAGGAGACTACCATTGGGTTAGGCTTAAAAGTGAGGACCATCTTGTATGTCATTTGGGCAAAGAGTCATTGCATAATACTTAAATCTTCATTCTATATACAACATAATATAAGTAGAGTAATTTAAATATTATCACATAGATTAAATGAATAAACTACGAACCTAAGATTACTAACAATTTGAATATCTATTTTACTAAAAATGGGTTGTCTCATTATTAAATAATCAAACTATTGATACACTCTAAGTGAGATTGATATCTAGATAAAAGCCTACTTTATTAATTGCATGACTCATACACTTGTGAATCTCTATTGGTAAGATATTCTCATCAATGAGCTTTTAGAACATTATTTAACCAATAAAATTAGGTAAACATAATAAAGTCACAATAGTAATGCCAGATGATAAAAGGTAAGGCATAGGGCATACTCACTCGATAAGGTATGTAGGTGGTGGCAATCCTTTTAATTTTTTTTGCATTAGATAAATCTATATGTGAAAATCCAAGATTGTGATTTGTTTAATCATTGTGCATATGGTAAACACAAATTCAAAAGTAGATATGAACTTATGACTAATCTTTTTTATATATTCTAGAAGAATTGACCTTTGAGTAATTTGTGTATTAAGTAAAATATCTAACCTAGGGGTTTAACCATTGGATAGGAGTCATGCATTTGTCATGGTAGATTGTGATATATATGTTATGGGACACATCCAAGTTGTAGTGCTTCATATGGTAATGATATCCCAACAAGTTATTTCCACTTATTTCAACTAGTGAGATTCATGTAAAGCTATATGGTAATTCTCATCAGTATGATGATTACAAAGTCCAATGTATATAAATATTTAGTACCAGGTTATTCTATATCTATAGAGATATTGAGAGGTCATATAATAGAAGTGCATATTCAAAATAATTATTAAGGGTATTTGATTAATTTCTTAAAAGAAATAAGTATGTGAATGATTCATGAATGGAATGACATGTTATTTTTGGTATGGAAAAACTAATGGGACAACTATGAGAAAATTATTATTGGTAGTGATAGTCTAATGATGATGACAATTTTTTATGCTAAGAAGGCATAGGGACACACAAATATATCCTTCATCTAACAATAAAATATAATATTGCCCAAATAACTATAGAAATGATATCATCCACGAGGAAACAAGTTAATCCCTGATTCTAATTATCTTTCTAAAAACCTAAGTTTATCTACACAACTTGAATAATAATTATTTCATTACTAATTAATCAAATTGGTGACATAATTACTATGTGATTGATATTTTGACTTAAGTCTATTTTACTACTTATATGATTCATATACTTGTGTGACTATGATAGATGAACAATAATTACTCAATTACCTTTTGGAATAATATCATGATTGATAAATTTGTTGGCACCATACTAAAGTCACAACTTTAACATATATGAAATATATCCTTTTACCCCTCATAATAGTGAGCTATCTTTTTATCAATTTTTATTAGTCTTTCTGGAATCTTCCCACATTACCCATACTCTTAAGTATCCTCATGGATAGCAGCTTCTTCAAATATTCATGACATGTTAAACATTTCTCATAATACATTCCTATGTTTGTCGCTACACAAATATTCTATATACCTAATACCATTAAAGTTTCATTGTTGCCTATCCAAATTAATCTATAGTCTTAGGGCATATATATCATAAATTAGCCAAGATTCAAAGTAACATGTAAAATGACAACAAAATCTATCACATATTCACTCTCTTGGCTAAACTTGTTGAATAGTCTAATATTACAATTTTTTTTTGTTTTAATTCACCATCACCTAGATCAAATAAGTTCATAACCAATAAAAAATCTAACATATTATTTTCTAGATTGAATAGTCGGATAATTTAAACTTAATTATTTTGATTAAATTATTTTTTTCATCCATCCTGAAGAAACAACAAATCAATCTCTAGAGCAATAAAAATAATCAATATCCTAAAAATTAATTAACCTATCTCTAATACTACTTCTTGAAGTAAAATGTACATTGAATAATAAACTTCATTTTGAACCTTTTCTCCTATCTATAATTTTGTTTGATTAATTTTTTTCATGATTTAAATCTTTTAATATTTTTTTTTGAATTGTTATCAAACTCAAGCAGAAACAACTACTATATTTATGCAAGTGATATTTGTAATATTAAGTCAACCACAAACTATGTGTTTACTCTTACTAGAGGAGTTATAAGTTGAGTTTCATAGTTATAGTCTATTATATCAACTTTTATAATAGAAGAAAAATATAATAGTTATATAAGCAAGTAAGAGACAATTTAGGTACATATACTGTTGGAAAATCTTAGACTATATATATATATATATATATTGTTTTTTTAATAGTTAAAGTACTCTACACTTAGCAAAAAAATCAATTTTTTTTCGAATATAAAATATTTTCAAGTACAATATGACTTTCTACAAGAAAATATAGAAAAAGAAAGTGTGTAGATAAAAAAAATTCATATGGAGTAAAACCTAACTAATATATTCACAAAGACATTAAGAATCATTTGGTTTTAGGTTTTGAGACCTAGATTCTCATTAAGGCTGATACCGAGAACTCTTTATTTTATGAGATGTATGTCTTGATATCTCAAGTAAAATCTTATTTTAAGTGAGACTAAATAAATATCTTGAGTTGATCTATGTACTTTTATTTTGATATTTTGATAATATAATGATTTAATTTGTGAAAATGTTGTGGAATGAATGTTGTTGGATATGGATGTAGAATTGAGATTTAAGGTTTTTATAGAATTGTGAGTTTATGCTCGTTGGCTATACTAAACAGTAATAGGTAAGATATAGAGCACACTGACTCGATAAGGTAAGATGGTGATGAGAGATATTATAACCTTAATATATGAGATAAATCTATATGTGAAAACCAAAGATTCAGGTATATTTAATCATTGAGTATGATGCTCTAGAAGTTGAAAGCATGATTGTACTTATGACCAATCTACAGTATATATTATAGAAGAATTAAAATTTGAGTAATTTGAGTCTTGTGTAGAATGTCTAACCTATGGGTTTTATTATAGTGTGTGTGTGGGTCATGTGTTCATCATAGTAGAAAGTGACATATATGTTTTGGGACACATGCAAGTGGAAGTACTTCGTATGATTATGACATCCCCACAAGTCATTTTTTCTTGTATTATTTCCATCAATGAGATTCAAGCGAAGTCATATATTAATCGTTATGAATATGGTACAAATGAAATCTAAAACACAAACATATTTAGTACTACACTATTATATATCAATATAAATATTTAAAGGTTAGAGAATATAAGTATATATTCAAAACAATCATTAAGAATAGTTGATACATTTCTAAAAAGAAATAGATATATGAATAATCCACGAATAGTCTGATGTATTAATTTGATGTTGGAATACTAATGAGACGATTATGAGAAAATCATAGTCGGTAGTGATAGTCCACTGATGATGTCCAACTTGCATGCTAAGATGGCACATAGACACTCATATAAATATATCCTTCATCTAACGACTAAATATAATATTTCCAAAATAACTATGGACATAATATCTTGTACAAATAAAAAAGTTAATTAAAGTCTAAGTATCTTTCTAAAAATCCAAGTTTATCCACTTAAATATAATAATAATTAGTCTATTGACAATTAATCAAATTGATTACAAACAATTGCCTAACTAGCATTTGGGATATAGTATCATGAATAATAAGTTTTTGGCACTATAATAAAAGCATAACAATAAGTGATCATTTGACAAAATTTCATTTATCTGATCTCTCCATAAATTTATAGATTCATATGAATATCCATGACACATTGGACATTTCTCATAATCAATTGCATCATATGTTTGTCTCTAAACAAATATCCCATATACCAAACATCATCGATGTCTAGATGGTTTCCATCCTGACTAATTTTATAGTCTTTGAGCATATACATCATAAATTTGTCAAGATTTAGAGTAACATGTAGAGTGACCGCATAATTTTTCACATATATACTCTATTGGTTGACCTTGTTGGACAAATTGAAATCACTATTTTTTTTTAAGTTTTGATTCTCCTTCACCCACATAAAATAAGTTCATAACTATTAAAAGATCTAACATTTTGTTTTCTAGATTGAATAGTTAGGTAATTTCCACTTAATTACTCTGATTGAATTATTTTATTCTTTCATAATAAAGAAACAATAAATCAGTCTCTAGTGCAATAAAAATATTCAATCCCCTAAAAATTAATTTAATTTACTCTAATACTACTTATTGGGGTAAAACAGAGCTTGAATAGTAAACTTTGTTTCAAAATTTTCTCTATCCACAATTTTGGTTGATATTTTTTCCATTGTTTCAATCTTTTAATTTTTTTATGTTTAATTGTTATCAAACTTAGCAGAAACTACTCAATATATTTCTATTATGCAATGGATTTTGATAATAGTAGATTTGCCACTAGTCATGTGTATACTTTTACTAGAAGAGCTGTAAGTTGAGTATAGTATATTATATCAACTTCTAAGATATAGGTAGAATATATTATAGTTATATAAGCTAGTAAAGAGAAAATCTTGTTATAAATACTATTGTTAGAGTACAATTTCACTTTGTACAATACAATATAGAAAAATAAAATGTGGATATACAAAAAAAAATCATTTGGAGGACAACCTGGTTGATATATTCACATAGTCATTAAAGAGATACAAGTTCACATGGTATCGATTTTCTATTCACCTAGTAGAAACATAAATAGCATGTGAAATGTGAACTTTAAGTGAGAGAATATAAAGTCAATGATGGGTAGGTGAACTCATTTGTAATTATCCTCAATTTGTAATTAGCTTCTATTTCATTTTATTGTTAATTTATTACATTATTACTATAGAATGTTCTATTTTAAATTATGATCATGGGGCAGGTTTTACTTTAATAAAAGAAGAATAAGAATAAGAACAACAAAAATAAAAGAAAGAAAATAAAAAATAAGAATAATAATAATATGAAAAAAATAAGAAAAAGAAGATGGCAATGATAATAAAGTCGAAGAAGAATAAGGAAGAAAAAGAAAAATAATAAGAATAATAAAAATAAAAAAAAGATGATGATGATGATAATGATGAAGAATAAGAATAATAATAATAATAATAAATTAATAAATATGAAGAAGAATAATAATAGGAGGAAGAAAAAAGAATATGATAAAGAAAAATAAAAGAAAAGCAACAAGAAGAAAAAAAATATGAAGAAGAATAATATAAAGAAGAAAAGAAGAAAAGAAAGAAGAAGAAGAAGAAGAAGAGAAAGAAGAAAAAAAAGAAAGAAGAAGAAGAATAATAATAATAATAATAATAATAATAATAATAGGAAGAGAAATAATAAGAATAAGAAAAAAAAAAAGAAAAAAAAAGATGAATAATAATAATAATAGGAAGACATATGAGAAGAAGAATAAAAAAAAATACGAATGAAGAAGAAGTAAAGGAATAAGTGTAAAGTCAACCGTGAGTAGGTGAACTTCACATTGTCTACATTGGAAATCCACAAAAAAATTTTGATTTTTTTTCTATAAAAAGAGAATTTATCTTCATTGTGTTGTGTCAAAACATAATAAAAAAAACATTTTTGGATTAAATATCATATGTTATTCTCATATAGTGATTCATTTAGTTAATATACCCGAATTCATAATGATACCTAAGTGAGAAACATTTGACACGACACAATATCATTCATAACAAGATGATAATACAATATGTGATTTGATATATATTGAATCATATAGAAGGATATGTTTGAAAATGATGGAATCCTCTCCACGTTTGAAGAAAGATATATACGGGCCCATCAATCATGCTTAAATGAAATAATAAGGGTTATTAATGTTAGTTAATTTTTCAATCTATTTTACATTAATAAATACAATTAAACTTTATAAGGGTGATTTAATCTATATATTCTGTTCAATTATGATTTTATATGATAAAAGTACTATAATATTGGTCTGATTGGGTTATGTTTGATTAACACATAATTTGAGCAGTCATAATTACTTACTAGATGATGCTTGTTATTTGTGAATATAAAAAGAGTTTTTGACTCATTACTAATGTTATGTGAATCTATAGAATCACACTTAGAATCAATTAGAAATCAAGTACCATGTTAGACTCAAGATAAGCACAATTATAAAATGTAATTTTTAATATTAAGTTAAAAGTGGTTTTTTTAATAAACCCATGAGATGGTTTAAAATGAGATTTTATTAAATGATATTTATTTTGACAAAACTATGCGATGGTTTTTTTAATAAAATATGATTTTATTAAATAATATATATATTTGAAACCATGAGATAGTTTGTAAAATATGTATCTTATGAAAATTCATACTTGTGCTTGAGAAACACAATACATGTTTTAAGAAAATATGTTTTTCAAAGTTACATATTTTTTAAAAATTATTAAAATAAATATGACATTTTTTTCAAAACATGTAGTCATGTTTATTAAAAACAATCATGACATGTTTTTTTTTCATTCTGAATGGATTTTAAAAGTGGGGTTTGGATTTGAGTTTTTTTCAAACATGATAGTTAATCCTTAAAATAAAAAGAGAAATTGAATTAATTTTCTTAAAAGTATAATTTAAAATGGATTTTAAACTATTAACAACAACAAAATAATAAAAAGGAAAGACTTGTTGAAATTACCAATTGGGTTGAATTATATCAATATATTATTTTGGTTAAATTTTACAGTATTTTACCTTGAAAATTCTGAAATTTTTTGTTTGGATTTTACTTTCAAAATTTAATCTTTTGCACTCAACGTCTTTCTTAGGGATTCCCTTCCCAACCAATGACATTTGTTTTCCCTTGTTCTCCTTTCCACACTATTGCTTTTTTTTTTATTTCTTATTTGTTTGTCATTTTTATCACTCATGCATTTGACATTCATTTTTTTATTGTATTCCATTTATCTATCAACAAATAACAACCGACCAAATAAAAATGGACATAAAAACATTAAGAACAAGTAGAGAAAATGAACTTTCAAAAGGGAGTAGTCTCGTATTGTCCAAGAGCATTACAATCAATAATACTTAAGTACATATTGATAGAAAATCATAATGAGTCACATTATATTGCCATTGACTTGGTCATTGTAAGAACTCCATAGTTAAGTAGATTATATGGAAACTTTCCCAAACCTAGATATCACATGATAAAATAGTTTCTTATGTGGGATAAAGTAGATTATTCTCATGTAACATGATAGGATCACTACATATAATACCGGAGGAATAAATAAACCAGTGATATCATGAACTTGGTGGGTAGTTGGTCATCCCAAATCATCATAAGTGATAATATATAGTGATAATATATTGGATTGATTGACTTGTAGGTTTATTTAGCACAAACCACCATAAGATAAAGGAATTATGTGATGGTGTACACTTAACTATAAATAATAACATTCTTTTTATTTGAGTTACTACTATTATTTATAAGACCAAAGCAAAGTCATTTGTTTAATCTTATTTGGTATGACTAGTTGCATGTACGTAGAACAAGATTAATTGAATCAGATTGTATGAACAAATGATGGATGATAGATATCCTCTCATTGAGACATAATATTCATAGTGTATCTGACTAATGACGTATTCACATGAGGATTATTAGAGGAAAGCAATACTTTAAATAGAATTCAAAACTAATCAACTTATTATAAATTTTTAGGTTTTAAAAGAAAAAAAAGACTTTCAACCCACGGGCCATTATTCTCAAAAAAAAAACTAGATGGAGCCAATAACATAGATTGGAAAATAAATCTCAACATTGTTCTAACAATTGAGAACTATAAGTTTGTACTCATATCTTTTTTTTAGTTGAACCTCATGAAGGGGCAATCGAACAAGAAGTCAAGTCTTATAAGAAATGTGTAGAAACTAAATAGATGTCAAAATACTATATTATGGCTTTTATGTCAAATATACTTCAACAATGGCATAAGTTCATTATCAATATATATGATATGATATCTAATCTAAAATAAATGTCTATGAATTATATTCATTTTGCTAGACAAAATGCTACGTAAGATTTGATAAATACAATGATGCCTAAAAATATCTGAGTAAGATATCATGTTTTAAAGATGATTGGTCATTTGAATAAACTATAAATCCTTAAAGCTAAGATTGATGTGGATTCCCAGATCAATATTGTTTTTTATTCACTACTAGATTCATATAAGTAATTTTTCTTAAACATGATTGGACACTAATATAATTGCTTATAGAATTGGCATTGACTGAGAGTCTTATCATTATAAGTAGTCAAGGCATTAAAAGAATCAATGTCCATTTTATCTCAACAAGGTAAATAAAAAAGGTAAATCTCATTTACTAGTTGTTGAGATATATTTAGTAGTAGCATCTACCAATACCAAGTGGCTAGTATGTAGATATAAGATCTACTAATCCATATCTTTATTATTTGTGCCTAGGTCATGCATATCTAAAATGAATATCCAAATGAACTAGATCTATATGTTGATTGAGATATGTTTGTAATTATTTGTAGTGGTTCTAGAAAACTAAAAAACTAAGTAATTACAAGATTATTTTCATTTTGAAAAAAAATATAATTTTGATATCAAAGAATTATCTTCATGTACCATCTATCAAAAGAAATTTAATTTCTATTTCTAGTTTAGTTAAGGATGAATAATACTAATGTCTTACTATGTAAGAAAAAACAACCTTTCCAAATAAACTAGATCTATCTTTAGCACTTGTGCCTAGGTCATATATATCTAAAATGAATATCCAGAAGCTAAAAGATGAATTTTTGGATTCATTCTAAGTGAAATACTTCTAGCATGTGAATCATATTTGGAAAAAAAAATGACCAAAGACTTATTTGGCTAAGGGCTATAGAGCCAAACAATAATTAGAACTGGTTCATTTTGATCTATGTGGACTCATGACCATCCAAGCGAGATGCAACTTTAAGTATTTTATTATATTTATTGATGATTACTTAAGGTATATATACATTTATTTAATACATCATAAGTCTGAAGTATTTGAGATATTCAAAGAGTATAGGTAGAAATGGAGAAACATCTTAATACATGTTTCAAAACAGTATGATCTGATCATAGTGGCGAGTACGTATTGTGAGAGTTTTAAGACTACTTGTTGGATCATGGAATTACACCCAATTATCTACACGTGGTATTCTACAATAGAATGATATTTTAGAATGAACAAATAGAATGATATGATAAAAAGAAAGAATATGGCTCTTATGGACATGATGAGATCAGTGATGAGATATTTAGATATGTCTGATTTCTTTTGGGGATATGCATTAGAAATGGTAGCTTATATTCTGAACTTGATTTTATCTATGTCATTACCTACTACTCCAACTGAATTATGGTTTGGATGTTAGGCTAGTCTAAAATACATTCATTTATGAAGTTGCCTAGCTCATTTACTAAAAGGAAAAATAGATAATTTAGAATCAAGAACAGAAGTTTGTTTATTAGAGAGACAACCTAGAGAAATCAAAGGTAATTTATTTTATAGTCCAAAGAATCAGAAGGTCATTACTAACACAAATATTCAATTCCTAGAAGAAGAATATATAACAAATCAAAAATATAGAAGTAAGATTATTCTAGAAAAAATAAGAGAAGATAATTTAGCCCAAACTCTTTCAATATCAATAATACAAGAAGAAAAATCACAAGGTGATATTCTAGATATATTTCATTGCCTCAGAGTAATGGAAGGATTGTTAATGATGATGTTGATATTGAAATTTTTAAAACCTATCATTGACATTCCAGTTGTACAAATAGAGAGCGATGATCATAATGGTTCACAATGATCAATATCTTCACAATGTACTACTAAAAGTATACAACCAATAGGAGTGTCTCATCATGGCATGAGGGTTATTTATCAACATACATGCCATGCACTCTTGGAAGAGTTTTATGATAAAATCTATGGTGAGGTAGATACTCATCACAATAACAATGATGAAGTACTTAAAGATAAATATGCATAATTTTGGCAAAAGGATATAAAATTAGAGATGTAGTCCATGCACTTCAATCAAGTCTATGATCTTATAGAACCATCTAAAGGGATAAAAATTATAAAGTGTAGGTAAATTTATAATAAAAAAAAGAAATAGATAGTAAAATTAATACTTATAAGGCTAGATTTATTATAAATGACTTTGCTTAGAAAGAGAGAATCAATTATGAAGATATATTTTCACCAATTGTGATGTTGAAGTCTTTCTAAATTCTCTTATCCATTATAACTCATTATAACTATGAGATTTAGTAGATAGATGTAAAAACTACATTCTTGAATAGACATCTTAAAGAGTGCATCTAAACGATACAACCTAATGGTTCATAGAAAAGGGCAAAGAGTACATATTTTATAAATTTAATAAGTTCATTATTGGATTGAAACAAGTATCTAGATCTTGGAATACTCATTTTAATCAAACTATTAAATTTTATGGCTGTAATTAGTGTCAAAATGAGTATTGTGTGTATAAGAAGTACAATAATAGCATGGTTGTAAACTTGGTATTGTATATTGATCACTTCTTACTCTTTGGAAATGATATAGATTTGTTGTCTTTAGTCAATGTCTGATTATCCAATTATTTCGATATGATAGTCCAAGGAGAAGTTGATCACATTCTTGGGATTAAGCTCTTGCAAGATCACAAGTGAAGAATGTTGGACTTATCTCAAAATATTTATATCTATTATATATTGACTCATTTCAACATGCATGATTCCAAAAAATATTTTCTTCATTTTAAACATAAAATTACTCTATCAAAAATCAATATCCCAAAACATGTAATATAATAGAGAAAATAATAGTGGTTCCATATGCATTTATAATAAGAAGCCAAAATACTCTTCACTAGACTTGATATATATTTTGTTGTAAGTATGGTTAGCAATTATCAATCTAACCATTAGATGAGGATTTAAGAAATTCCAATTTGAGCTAGGTGTTTACTTTGGGAACTAGGGCCATGAGAAATTCCAAGTAATCTTATAATGTTGATTCTACTTTAGAGGCCAAATAAAGTATAATAGCTATGAAGATGACCAAGGAAGCTATATGGCTTAGAATTTTTTTGATGGATCTATGGGTCATTCCTTCTATGAAATTGCTTATTATACTTTATTATGATAATGGCATAGTAGTTGCTAATTCAAAAGAAACAACAACTCTTAAGAAGTCAAAATATATTGATCACAAATATTATCTAATAAGATATATTATGAAAAGATAAGATATAATGATAATCAAAGTAGCTTCAATGAAAAATTTGGTAGATCCATTTTTGAAAAGCTTATCAATTAAAACCTATGAAAGACATGTGAAGGATATAAGAGTAAGACATGTGACATTATGACTTTAAGTCTAAGTGGAAGATTGTTTGAACCATTTTATACTGAAAGATGATTTTATTTGTTTTTCATTATAATTGTTTATTGGATTCATTTTTTTTGATGATAATGAGCTGATATTGAATTTATAATAGATATACATGTATTTATAATGATATGAGATTTTACATAGTATATGACTTGGTGCATAAAGTTTAGTTTATGTATGAAATATCAAATCATCAATTTTTATAGAATATATGTTTATTATTCATAATCTAGATATAATTGGACAATATCATTAAGATTGTAGTATATGATTTCAGTAGGTATATTTTAACAATGGGGAGTGGTGCAATTCTAACTTTTTATGCTAGTGCACATATGTGTATTGAACGAGACTAAAGTAGTATAGTTATTTTATACTAACATGTAAAATAAAAATATAATAGCGTTATTGCAGATACTATTACTTTTAATTTTGATATAATTGATGAATAAATTTACTTGATAATAGTTATTTTAACTTGTAGAGGGTGAAATTTATAATTAGATCAATATACTCAATAAGTTGGATAACTTTATCAATTATATAATGTATATTAGTTATTAATGGAATCTATGTCATGTAAAATCGATTGATGGTGCCCCTTTGATAATGCTTATATGTTTTGATATTGCTAAATCATACAAATGAATTTTGATTTAGCATATTGAATAAGTTAAGTGAATGATTTGAAGGTAATATATAAAATATTGAATGAATTAAATTATTAGTAATTTGATTCTTGATGAATATTTGTAATTTTAATATAAGGAGTTGATTAAATGTTGAATAATAAATGGTGTGAAATATTTAGAATAAGCAAGTTAGTGCAATTATATTGAATTATGATCCATATAATCCACATTGAGAACCTAATATCTTATTTATGCAAGATCCTTTATATAGCTTAATCTAGTGCCATAAGAAATGTAAGAGTAGTGGTTGGAGATCTTACTGATTTATTTAGAGTATGTGTGCATATAAAATCAGAATAATTAATTGGCTTAAAATTATATTAATTAATTTTATTAATTGATATAAATTAAAATTGGATTAATTATTTGATTATATATGTATATAATAAATTGGGAGAATTATGTTTTGATGCACCATTCAAAAAAGTTACCCAAGTTTTAATATTTAAAAAATGGTGCACCACACTCTTAATTAATTATTTTTTAGTGCACCCATTTATAGTAATACAAAAATACCATTCATTTTAAACAAAATAAATTAACTTAACTTCTATCATCACTGGAACTCCACGTAACCACAAGCTTGATAAAGCTTGATGAGCTTAGAGGTGTCAAACAGGCCATCTCATACTGCCACGACATGGTAAGACAGTCTTGTTGGGCATAGCATGGTATAGTAGCCATTCCGTGCTATGCATGACATGACTTAATAATGGTTGGCTTAGCATGACACATACGACATGAGTCTGGTCGAATTCATGTTGGGTAGTATCGAGTCGGGCTGGTTTGGGCCCATATTGTGGGTAAAATAAACAAAAAATTGTGTATATGTTTATTTTTATGATTTAATCTCATAAAAAAGAAGAGATTCTCTCAATAAAAAAACTTGAGAAGTATAAAAAAAATTGAGGAAATATTGCACACACACACACTATTTTACAAGAGAGATCACATATATATATATATATAAGGAGAAGAGCCATGAATTCAAAAATGCTTCTTCAATATTTAGGAAACTGTCTGTGCCTCTTCAAGGTTTTGAAATTGTCTGCACCTCTTCAAGTTTTCGGTTATAATGTGGAATGTGAGCGGGAGTGATGAACTGGATTTTTTGTGCAACCGATATTTTTGAACTCAAGAAAAACTATTCAGCATCAAAAACTGAACTCATAACTATTCAACATTTATGTTTTTTTTAATAGAGAAAGTGGCTGGATGCACATTACAATCTCCCTCTCCAACACAACATAAAAAGAGATTACACTCTAACATCTTAGTTATAGTCTATGTCGGCTGACCCGACACAAAACTTCAACTCCTCTATGGTAACAGCTTTGGTCATCATATCAGAAGAATTAAAATCTATGTGAATCTTTTTAAGCTTCATAAGCCCCTTTTCAATGACATCTCGTATCTAATGATATCTCACATCAATGTACTTTGTATGGAATAATATGAAGTATTCTTGCTCAAGTCCACAACACTCTGACTATCACAAAACGCAACATACTCATATTGCATCAAGCTCACCTATTGGACAAATATCTTCATTCATAACATTTCTTTTGCTACTTCAGTTATTGTTATATATTTTATCTTAGTAGTAGACAAAGTGACACACTTTTGTAACTTAGACTGCCATGAAATAGCTTCCCCTGCAAGAGTGAATAAATAACTAGAAGTTAACTTTCTACAATGTCATGTGAGCATCTGTAAAGCCTTCTAACACTGGTTTTGAACCCCTAAAACTCAAACACAATTTTGAAGTAACCCTTTGTTGGGAAATTGTGCTTCCATAGTGGTGATTTTAAGATACATAAGAAGAAAGAACAACAAAAACAACAAATGATATATATATCCAATCCACAATCCAAGCACGAGAGAATAAAAAAATAGAAACCACATGGAAATATATGAAATAACGTGGTTCACTAGTCACTCAGTACGATGAGTTATATCCATCAGAAAATATTTATGCATTACAGATTAAACCAAATCAGAAGTCTTATAATATGTGCAGCATAGAAACAGTCATGATAAATTGGGTATAGAGAAAGAGAGTGTGTGTGTGTGATGATGAATAATTCCAGATCGTGAAAATAGTAACCCAAAAAAATAAAATACAAAATATTTTATATTAAAACTTTCTCGATTCAATTAACCAGAGCAAGATCTCCATTATTGTGCAACTACTATACTTATGGCCTTTTAATATTTCTTTTCATACACTTACATGAAAATATTAAAACAGAAATATTTGGTTATACAAACAGATTATCAAAACAAACTATATACAACACTTTCAAATATTTGAAGATCCATTTCATAGCTTATTAATGCATCTTTCCTGGATTTGAAAGAAATCTACTCACTGTACTAACAGGATGTGTAATATCCAATAATAAAAATTTCCGATATATCCACCGATATATCTCTGATATATCCTTTAAGACTGATATATCTATCCTTGATTGGTGATCATATAATACACACCGATATATCTTCGATATATCCGATATATTCGTAAAATCTAAGTACCAATATATCCGTAGAAACTAATATTTTAATCCTTGGTAATATCAGGCCTTGTACAAACCATACAATACATAAGACTCCCCACTCTTAAAAAGTAAAGAATAGAAGACATTTTTTTTCTTTTCATCTGTTGTCACATAGCATAATTTTGCTAAGTTTAAAGTGATTGACTAGAGGTGTGCTAACTGGCTTAGCATCTTTCATATTGAATATTTCAAGCATGCTTTGAACATACTTTTCTTGTGACAATCATAGCTTCTTTGCATTTCTATCTCGAGTAATTTGCATTCCCAACATTTGTTTTGTAGGCCCCAAGTCTTTCATGTCGAAAGACTTGAACAACCTCTCTTTCAACTTGTCAATCAATCTTGAATCATTCCCTGCTATTAACATATCATCAACATAAAGTAAATGAATAATGAAGTTACCATCTTTAAACTTCTTGAAATAAACAAAATGATCTACATATGTCATTGTATACTCGTGACTCATCATAGAGGAATCAAACTTTTTGTACCACAACCTTGGTGCTTGCTTCAGCCCATACAGACTTGTCTTTAATTTGCAAACCATGTGCTCCATACCTTTTACTTCAAACCCCTTGGGTTATGACATGTAAATTTCTTCATTCAAATCACCATGAAGAAAAGTAGTTTTCACATCTAACTATTCAAACTCGAGGTCTAAACTAGTAGTCAAACCCAAAACAACTTTGGTAGAAGGCATTTTCACAACTGGAGAGAACATATCATCAAAATCAATACCATTTTTCTACCTAAAACCTTTTACTACCAAATGAGATTTAAATTTCAGCAATCCTTCATAACTATCTTTCTTCAACTTGAACACGCATTAATGCCTTTATGTCCTTTGAAAATTCCACCAACTCATAAGAGTCATTCTCTAACAAATAATACATTTTTTTTTGCATAGCTTTCATCCGGCTTACCTTATCTGCATGAGTCTATACTTCTTGAAAGTTTTTTGGCTCTCCCTCATCAGTAATAAAAACAAACTATGAAGGAGGATACTTGGATGATGGACGACTCTTTTTGTTTGTCCTTCTAATTTGAGACTCAGAAATGAATTGTTGAGCAGGCTGCTCCCCATGCTCAACAGCTTGATCATTCTTTGGCATCTCATTATCAATCAATGTCTCTAGTGCTTCATCACAAGTTATCTCTACTCTCTTATCTATAGTATGCTGCAAAGAAAAATGAATAATTGTAGGATCAATAACACAATTACTGATAGCTTTCACCTTTTCAATCTTCTCACAATCTGAAATCATCTTATCTTCATAAAATATCACATCTCTACTTCTGAAAATCTTCTTTTTCACTGGATCCCATAATCCGTACCCAAACTCTTCATTCCCATAACCAACAAAGATACATGGAAAAGCTTTGTCATCAAGCTTTGACCTTTGATCTTTAGGTACATGTGCAAAAATCTTGCACCCAAAAACCTTAAGATATTTGTAAACATCTTTTTTTGTCCATACCTTCTCTGGAATATCAAACTCCAAAGGAAATCAGGGAGACCTATTTATCAAATAACAAGCAGTATGAATAGCTTCACCCAAAAACACTTTGGGTAGCTTTGCCATTTTTAGCATGCATTTTATCTTCTCAACAATAGTACAATTCATCCTTTCTACAACACCATTGTGCTGTGGAGTACTAGGAACTATCTTCTCGTGTCTGATACCATGTGCTGAGCAGTAATTTCTAAACTCCTTTGATGTATACTCACCTCCATTGTCAGTATGAAGACACTTCAAAAGTTTTCTTGTCTCTCTTTCAACTATAGCATAATATTTCTGAAAAAATTGATACACTTTATCTTTGGCCTTTAACAGATAAACTTACACCTTTCTTGATGCATCATCAATTAATATGACAAAATATTTATTTTCACCCAAGGACTCCACCTCAAAAGGACCACAAATATTAGAATAAACCAAATCCAAATATAAGATTTCTTTTTTAAAGATTTAGAAAATGAAACTCTGATATTTTCCAAATAAACAATAATCACAAAGGTTAAGACTATTACCTTTAGTAAAAGTAATAAGAGTCATTTTGGCTAAAATATTTAACCCTTTCTCACTCATGTGACCTAATCCTTTGTGCCATAAAATTGGGGAGGAACCATCTTTAACTACATTCAATTCATCTCCATAAATTTGTGCCATAAATCTTTATAGAGTGTGCTTCTAACTTTGCCAGTAACAACTACTAACGAACAATTGGTAAGTTTCTATTTACCATTACCAAAGTAATTCATATATTCTTCTCGATCCAAGGCAACTCCAAAAATAAGATTAAGATATAAATTAGGTACATGCCATATATTTCTTAGAGTCAATGAACAACTAACATCTGTCTGTATACAAACATCACCAATACCCACAATCTTTGAGTAGCTGGTGTTATCCATCTTCACAGTACTAAAGTCTCCTGACTTGTATGATGTGAAGAACTCCTTATTAGGGGTAGCATGATAAGAGACTACTGTATTAATAATCCACTCAACCTCATTATTTTTTACAGGCAAATATTCTTCATCTCCAAAAATTATTACTATTATATCTTCATTAAGTAAAATAGTTATAATATTTTCATTTTCATTTTTCCTCTGATTTTTTCCTTCCTTTTATTCCTGTTTCCAAGCATAACAGTTTCTTCTGATATGTCCTTCCTTACCACAATGATAACACTTTCATCTTTCACTAGACTTTCCTCTAGATTACGACATGCCTTTGGATTTACTACGACCCATAGGTCCTCTATTTTTACCTCTTTCCCAATTCTCTATGACAAGAGCCTCAGTCTCAGAAGATATTCCTTGTTCATTTCTTCTAGCTTCTTCATTAAATAAACTATCGTTTACCATATCCATGGTTAAGTTGCCATTAGGAGCTAAGTTACTAAGTGAGATAACTAAAGTATTCTAACTATCTGACAAAGAACTCAAAAGTAACATTGCTTGCAAACCATCTTCAATCTTCATCTTCATAGCATTTAACTGGTTCACCAATCCTTGAAAATCACTGGTGTGTTCTGCCATGCTGTGCCCATTTCTATGCTTCAAATTTACTAGCCTTTTAATCAAAGTGGCTTTATTCTGTATAGTCTTTCGTTCATACATGAATGCTAATTTTTTTCAAAGCTCGGTAGCATCAGTCTTCTGTGATACATGATGAAACATACTCTGGTCTACCCACTGTCTGATTAGGGCCACTATTTTTCTATGCATGAACTTTTATTCTGCTTCTGCCATATTTATGGGTTTACTTTTATCCTCATCAATATGCACATATATATCCTTACAATAAAGACTATCTTTTATTCTTAGCTTCCAAAAAGAATAATTAGATGTGGTTAGTCTAATCATAGCGGCTCTCAATGATTCCTCCATCTTTAAATTAATACCAACCACAATATCCAAGCAATAGAGCACTCCAACCTCTGATACCACTTGTGGGTGAAATATGTGGGTGAAATAAATAAAGAATTGTGTATATGTTTATTTCTGTGATTTAACCACATAAACAAGAAAATATTCTCTCAATAAAAAAACATGAGAAGTATAAAAAAAATTGAGGAAACATTGCACACACACACTGGTTTACAAGATAGATTACACACACACACACACACACATATGGAGAAGGGCCATGAATTCAAAAATGTGCCTCTTCAATATTTAGGAAACTATCCATGCCTCTTCAAGGTTTTGAAACTATTCATGCCTCTTCAAGTTTTCGATTATAATATGGAATGTGAGTGTGAGTGATGGATTGGCTTTTTTGTGCAACTGTCATTTTTGAACTCGAAAGAAAAACTATCCGGCATTGAAAATTGAACTCATAACAACCGATGTTTATGTATTTTTAATAGAGAAAGTGGGCTAGACCCACATTACACAAATAATCAAATATTCTATCCTGGGCCTAGCCTAGTATAACTAGCTAACTAGGACTCTGAATCTGAAATTGATTTGCACTTGACTCGACTCACCCTCAACGTCACTATCTTGATCTCACCCCCACCTCCTACCGGTTGTGGAATTGTGAATTAATTATTTTAATTTTTTGTTTTACAAATTTCATATTTTAATTTATCATTTATGAGTTGTGACATTACATTATTTATTTATTTCATATAAATTACTAAAAAATAAATTCATTAATACAAATGATAAAGTATAATAAGTAATCAAAAATATCAAAAAAACATATTCATCTCATCATTCATTATTCAATCCATAAATAAATAAATTAATATAAAGTTACAACTCACAACAACAATATAAAATAAAAACCATCAATCTTAATCATAATAATACAAGCTCAATGCTTCAATCCCAATACTAATTAGTATGGGTATGCAATTGATTATCATCACATAAGCATCTAATGGCATCACTAGCGGTTGGAACAAATTCTTCAAAATCCCATGAAAAATCATCTGCCAATAATTATTGTGCTCTTATTCCAGCATGATCTTGCATGCCAAATCACAATCTTTCCAATCCTTAATGCATGTTAGTTCCTCAATGATATATGGTCATAGTCTCAATCTCTTATCTAAAATTATACTGACTGCAATAGAAAAAGCAGACTCCGATGCTATACTCGACACTAGAAAAGTCAGTAGATCCCATGTCATCGTAGACATCATGAGATAAGTAGACTCATATAATTTTTATCATTGTAAAATATCAAGGTTCTTATTATCATTATGTGATAGGATTAATAAGTAATAAATATCTAAGTACAGAGACATCTCACTCATATTCAATGGTCTACCTCATCATTTCACCCTTACTAATTGAATGAAGAAGTCATCATCCTTGAATAAAGTGTTTATGTCTATCCTCAGAATCTGGTTATAAATACTACCATACCTAGTGTCGTAGAATGTAAATAACTCAGTCAACTTCTCATGAATCAACCCTTCAAGTTGGTGTAATGCACTAGGATACGCATGTTAAAATGTTGTTTACCCATTCTACTTTAAACCTAGGATCCATGCAGATAGCCAGACAATAAATAGATGAAATGGTGGACTAGTACTTTAAGTACTTGATTTTCACCTCAAGAGTCATGTCACTAAATGTTGGGTCATCTCTAAACTTTCTAAACAAGCCATTAGAGTTACATATGCACCCGAGTGCAATGCAAGTGGTGAGAGTATAAACTGACGAACACATGTTCGTCATATTATAAATAATCTTCAGAAATTTCATAAATAAAATTTCTATATCCTAGTCTCAGTCATCAATAATAAATTCATTACTCTTACTATTTATGTAGTCAGATATCATGCGTACACATCCAATACATAATCTAACATAAGGTATGTGTAATTCAAATGGTGTCTCATATCCATTTGAAATTTCTTCTTCTTTAGACTCTAAGACAAATAAAGACTATCAAACTCTTATTGTATGCGCATCCGAAGATATTTTAGTGAGATGTATTTTTTCTAAAATAGGAGAAATAATCTTCATCCTCGCTTGTACTAGCAAGTTAATGATGTGACACATGTATCTAATGTAAAAAATCTTTCCTAATAGCCTATTTCTTATGGTCCTAATAAACGCGTTAATGGCTACTATATTATTAGATTCGTTATCAAATGTATACTATATATTTTTTTTTGAATATTAAATTCTCTAAAAATTCTCATCATGCACTTGTTAGTAATAGTGCTCTAGGCCTATCGTATGGACATGATATTTTGACTATTCATGAGAATTAATTATTACTATTATTTGCATGTTTATTATATATAATGTCCTTGAATAATATTATTAATTATTCTAAATGTCCCTAATCAATTATTATTTAAGAATAACAATTAATTAAGGTCAGTATAAATTTTGATTGATATTCATGGGATGAATATGTGTATGAGATATAAATCAAATTTATATCTATTTGTTGAGAACAAATATTGGACAGACCCATCTTGAGATTAATACATGGACCATAATTATAAGTTAATCTCTATTAGTTGTGTTATTAAATCTTTTCATCTGAGATTGTAATAGTTCTCAACATAATAAAATATTATGATTTGTAATTAGACATGCATTTTATACAATAGAAATAAAAAAAAATCACAGTGTCAATACATTTAAATTTGTCAATGAAAAAATAACATAAATAAATCAACTATCGATGGAGAACATAAATAAATTAATAAAAATATTTTACTAATCTATATGAAACACGTAGTATAAATAGTCATATATAACATGTGACATGATGGTTTTTTTTAATATTAAATAAAGAGAGATGTTATTTATTTTATTACACTAATAGTAAAATATAAATCAAACAACTCTATAATTTTTGAAATGAGCTTATAATTTTTTATAGTTTTATAATTGATCGTTACATTTCATCCTTTTAATTGCATGCCCTCAAAATTTTTTTTATATTATTCATTATTATTACAAATAAACTTTTAGTATTTGTTATAATATTTATAAATTATTCGTTGTTAAAATTATGCCATTAGTATGATTTGTTCTTTTAAAAATTATTATACTTCATCTAATCCTAATTAGCAAATAAAGGTCAAATTAATTAACATGATCAAACCTATAGGTTAATAACAAAATACACAAAAAATGCATACCTCAATTAGGTAACACAAAAATTTAACAAATTCAAGTATGTGAAATTTTTTTTTAAATGTATAATTTATCAATTAGAATTATAATTATTCAATAAAATAATAAGAGATAACTCAATAAGAATGTTAAAAATAAAAATAAACTATATGTAAAATCAAAACGCACAAATATATGTATTTCCAAATACAATATATATGAGATAAATGAAAATCATAATTTCATACCATAATTATGGATGAATTATGCACCAATCATTAATTGGAGAAAAAGAAACCCACAAATAATTCGAAGGAACTTGGAATCTAAATGAAAACTCCCAAACCCTAATTTTGTTCAAAATTTCAAAGTGTTATTTGATAAATTAATTTTCATAATTTAGCAATGGAAATTAATTTTATTGCTATATTAGTGACAAAATATAATTCCATTGCAAAAATTTTTAAAATGAAATAGTGATGGATGAATATGACGTTTCTCATTTAGTGACGATAATAAATTTAGTCGCTAATCATAGAAACATAAATTTCCATTGCTAAATACCACGCAAGCATATCCGAACCCCACTCTGTGCAATAATTAGCAACGAAATTTTAAAACATATAATAATCCTTCACTATTTAGTGATAAATTATTTTTTTCATTTCTAATTATTTCATAATTTGTCATTTCCATTTTTAAATTGTTTCAATTCCGTTCCTAATTTTAGGAACGGAATTGTGCATTTCTAATTTCTATTTCTAATTACTTCTTTTCTTGTAGTGTATATATAGTTATAGATAATATAACACATATATAATGATATCTATATGTGTATATAGACTAGATTTCATTGCATATATATAAACATTTTAAACTATTCACGTATATATTGTTTCTAAAACACACACACACACACATATTAATATTTATATATGTTATGATATATATTATTTTTTAAAAATGATATAAATATTTTTTGTGAATAATATTTTTGAAAAGAATGTTCTTACCCTAAAAGTGTATTTTGAAAACATTGTTAAGGATCAATAGTATTTTTGAAAGATATCTTAATTTTTTTAATATATTAAGTGTATTTTTAGATTAACATATAAAATGGATCAAAATATAAATATTTCTCATTTAAATATTTTTTTACTAATTTTTTTTAAAAGGGGACAAACATATAAATTGTTTCATTTTAGGTCCCTTCTACATAATTTTCAGTTTTTTTTTGTGTTTTTACAAGGGAGAATTATGTTTTGAGATGTTTCCTCAGAAATTGTTAATATTTAGAAACTAAAATATTGATATTTATTAAAAAGTCACAAAACTAAAAATAAATTAAAAATACATGCATCCAAATTCGTAAGTATTAAACTATCCTCGCCCATGACCTCGCCCGTCGTCCTCGCCCTCGCCCTCGCCCTCGCCCTCGCCCTAGCCCCTCGCCCATTCCCATCTCCACAAGCTCATTCATGGAGTCGTCGTCGAGCTCCTAGAGCTCGACGCCAAGCTCAACCAAGAGCTCCATCGAGTTCATTTTCGAGCTCCAGGAGCTCGACTGAGAGCAACATCGAGCTCCTGGAGCTCGAAAACGAGCCCGAAAACGAGCTCGATGGAGCTCTCGAACGAGCTCCTTCGAGCTTTAGGAGCTCGGCGTCGAGCTCTTTTGAGATATAGGAGCTCATCATTGAGCTCCATTGTGCCCATGGAGCTCGACGACGAGCTCGATGGAGCTCATGAACTTGACCGAGAGCTTAACGACGACTCTACGAATGAGCTCATGGAGATGGGCGAGGGCGTGGCGATGGCGTGGGTGAGGGCGTGGGCTAGGGTAGTTTAAGACTTAAGAATTTGGGTGCACTTATTTTTAATTTATTTTTAGTTTTATGAATTTTTTAAAAATATCAAAATTTTTAGTTTCTAAATATTAACAATTTTTGGGAAACACCCAAAACATAATTATCCCCCAAAACTAGAGGTGTCAACCGGGCCGGGCCGGCCCGGCCCGGCACGAGGCATGGCACGGTTCGGCCGTGCCTTGGCCGGCCCAGCACGTTAAAAAACTGTACCCGAGCTCGTGCCGTGCCTGGCCCGGCAAGGCTCGGGCCGTGGCACGGCACGCCGGCACTGGTTCTTCCCGTGGCACGGCACGCCGGCACAGGTTCTTCCCGTGCCGGTTTCACGCGGCCACGCGTGGGCGTGACCCGACCCCTCTCGAATAAAAGACCACGGGTCGGGTCTGATTGGACCCGACCCACGGTCCCGACCCAATCCCAACAGGAAAAAAAATATGTAGTTAATATTAATTTTCAGCCGTTGGATTCGCCTCCAACGGCTAGGGGGCAGAATCCTACTATCCTCGTGATTCAGCCCCCTAAATAAATTATTAAAAATTCAAAAAAATATAAAATATATCTTTTTTTATAAAAAATTAATATCTTTAATCGATAAATTCTACCCCCTCCCTTTAACACTTATATTTTTCAAAAACATATATTCTCTCAAAATTTTCTAATTCTCTCACATAAACTGTGCTTCTCTCTCGGGCCTCGGGATTTTGCTTTCGGCTTGGATTTTCGTGAAACTTGACTTGAGTTTTGAACATTAGAGCTTGCTGCGGTGCACCGTGCACGTGACCGACCTCACTGCTTTTACCCGGTAATTTATTTTACGTTTTTTTTACTTTCTCTCTCTATAGTTTCTCTCTCTAGAAAAAAATTAGGAAAAAATAAAAATCATAAAAAATGACAAATACACCTGACACGTATTTAATTTGGAAAATGAAAATATTACACAGAGGTATGAGACTGCTGAAACTTTGGTTTCTCCAGTCGTCTCAACCCAAAGTTCTAAAAAACAAAAAACTAGGACTTCTGTAGTTTGGACTCATTTTAAAATCATAACACAAAAAAATATTACGGGTGAGAAACAAGAAATGATACAGTGCAAATATTGTATGACACTATTAACATCTAAGAGTTCATTTTGGACTAGACACCTTAAGAGGCATACCGAATTATGCACCAAAAAACATGGACCCTTAGATCCTAGGCAAACCCAACTTGGTACTACATTTTTTGAGACTGGATCGAGTTCAGTCTCAAGGTTTACTCCCTTCGTATACTCCAGCGAGTTGGGTAGAGACGACATGGCCAGGCTCATCACATTGATGGGTATTCCGATCAGATTTTCGGAAGATCCAAGGGTAGTGCGCATCATGCAGACTTATTTTCAGCATTCCTATTATAGGATTCCTAGGTCCACATCTAGGAATGACATACTAAAGATATATAAGTTAGAAAAACAAAAAATAATTAAGTAATTTATGGCATATAGTGGAGTGGTGTCCATGATGTCCGATATATGGACAAGTTATGATGATTCTTCTTATGTATGTCTCACGAGTTACTATGTAGATTCTAACTGGACAATCAATAAAAAAATGTTAGGATTCACTGAGATTCTTCATCCTCATGATGACCCGGCCATTTTTGAGTGTATGATGAAAATCTTTAGGGAATATAAAATTTAAAATAAAATTTTTAATGTCATATTCGATAATGCTTCTAATAATGGAGTAGCGATCGATATGTTTGTTAGGAATATTAGAGACGCACCATTAGGAGAGATCTTTCATGTCAGATGCACGTGTCACGTGATTAACCTGATTATTCAAGAGGGTATGAAGGTGTATTCCCCCGCATTGGATAATATATGCAATGCACTAAAATATATTCGTACTCATCGCAGACAACAAGAGTTTGGTAGTCTCTGTTTGTCTGCGAATCTTAAGAAGAAGAAATTCCAATCGGATGTGAGACATCGTTGGAATTATACGTACATGATGTTGGAATCAAGTGTTGGATACGAACACATGATATCTGACTACGTCAATAGTAAGAGTGAAGAACTTAATATTGACGACACTGACTAGGCTTCAGAAATTTCATTTATGAAATTCTTGAAGATTTTTTATGACACGACGAACATGTGTTCGTCAATTTATACGCCCACGACTTGCATTGCACTTCAGTGTATATGCAACATTAGTAGCATGTTTAGGAAGAATCGAGCTGACCCGACGCTTAGCCATATGGTTGCAGAGATGGAGACCAAGTACTTGAAGTACTGGTCCACCGTTCCATCTTTTTATTGCCTCGCTACATGCATGGACCCTAGGGTTAAGGTGGAAGGGATAGAAAACACACTGACTTTCATTTCCTCGTGCATGAACCTGGAAGAGCCACCTGAAGGGTTCATTCATGAGAAGTTGACTGACATGTTCACATACTACGATACTAAGTATGGTGGTGGTAGTAGTGAGACTGTGATTACTGACATTGATACCTTGTTCGGAGATGACAATTTTTCCATTTAGCTAGCGAGGGGGAAACATATGGGGGGACTATCACATTGGAGTGAGCTGTCTCGGTACTTATATATCGATTACTGCTCAATTCTATCACATTTTGATACTAAGAATCTTGATTTATTACAGTGGTGGAAATCATATGAGTCCACCTTTCCCGTGCCATCCTAGATGGCACGGAATTTACTAACTCCTCCGGTGTCGAGCGTAGCATCGGAGTCTGTTTTTTCCAGTTGCAGTGAACGTGATTTCGGATAGGAGATCAAGATTACGTTCATATATGGTTGATGCCTTGGCTTGTTTGAAGGATTGGGAGGAATCATTGTTTAGCATCCAAGATCGTGCTGGAGCTGGGACTGGGACAAGCACTACAGTCGCATCCACATCCACTACGATGGCGGAGGAGTTGATTGCCGATGATGATGATCCATATGATACTGATCTTGATGTTGCGGCTGATGATTCTCATGATATGCCGATTGACAATTGATGATGATCTGCTGTTTTTTGTTTTCGATGTTTTTTTATTGATTGTATTTGTATGCTTTGTTTGTACGTTGTGTTGAAACTGATATTTATTTTGTTCGGACCTTCGGTTTCAAATGGATGATTGCTAATTTTTCATTTGTTTGTTTAATTTTTTTTTAATTTTTATTTTTACTAACATAATGTATTGATTTATTTTTTTTATGATTTAAATTTTATTTTAAAAATTAATAACTTTAATATATAATTAATAATTATAATAAAACTTAAACTAATTTGAATTTGATAAAAAAAAAATTTCTAAACTTTGTTTTTTTTAATTAATTTTTATTTTTAATATTTTTAAAAATATTTATATTTAATACTATACACTTAAGAATTACAATATCTAAAATTTTAAAAAAAAAAATTTTATTTTTTGCATCTCGGGTCTGCCCTGGCCCGTATGGCCATGCCAGGCCCGTATGACCAGGCCAGGCCCGTATGGCCAGGCCAGGCCCGCATGGCTAGGCCAGGTCCGAGCTGGCCGGCACGGCAGGACACGGCCTGCCGTTTTTAAACCGTGCCGGTCTCGGTTGTTTTTAAACCGTGCCGGGCACGGTAGCAAGGTCTTGCCCTAAAAAAACGGGCCGGGCGCCGGACCGGCCCGTTTGACACTACCCAAAACAATCTTCAATTTTGATACAGTTTATCGCGAATCACAATGCAGCGCGCGTTTTGAAACATAGACTCTTATTCAATTGAGACAGACTTTGAAACTAGGACCGTAACAATATCAAAAGTCATTCGTGATTGGCAATAATGATCGTGGACGCTGAAGTTGATGCGAAGATCTTTAAAGAAGCCGGGGCGGAGTTGTTTACTGATGGTCGTCATGGTATTCTTATCGATGGTTGGGAAATAGAATCCCGGAAAGGTTCCATTCTCAGCTCATCGAGTTGTCTCGAGTACCATCTCTTATCAATTCCTTGTGCTCTTCATTCTATCAGTTCATGCCTGTAAAACATTGTCCGAGTTTGCACTAACAGGCAGCTGGAACTGGTTTGCTCAAATTTTGATTAGATGGTTCATGGTTTGATATTTTTTACTTTAATATGTTGGTGGTCCTATTAAATATAGTATGTTAATAAGTCAATCTTTAGGAGGATATATTCTTTAAGAATAATATAGTCGATATTGGTGTTTGTTTATAAGCCATGGCCTTTGGGAGGATCTATTCATTAGGAAGAATATAGTTGGTTTCTTTTAGTCTTTGTTTCGCAAAGACTATGAATAGTCATAGTTTGTTGAAATAAATTTATTCCTTCCAATCATTTTTACTTCTAGTTATTCCATAGTTATGAATATCAACAAATTAGTATCAAAGAGTGTGTGAAACTCAGATGAACAAAAGAGTTTGTGAGAACTAAGAAGTGTGAGCTAAACAAAAGAGACTAGAATGTCAATCTTAGAGAAGTTTGTGTAACTATTCATTTTTAGCTTTGATGGCCATTATGATTATTGGTTAATGACAAAGTTGAACTTTCTGAGGAATAAGGAGATGTGGAGTCTAGTGGACGAAGAGATCCCTATATTGGTAATAGGGGCAACACCATCAAGTGTGGCACAAAGGAAGACCATGGAGGAGAATAAACTCAAAGATCTGAAGGTCAAGATCTTCATGTTCCAAGTAATTGATAGAGAAATCTTGGAAATAATTCTTGACAAGGGGACGTCGAAGATAATTTGGATATAAATTAAATAGAAGTATTAAGAGTTCAAGAAAGTAAAAAGAGAATAACTTCAAGCATTGAGAAGAGAGTTTGAGTTGCTTGCCATGAGATGAGAGAAAGTAGACATGTTCTTGGGATGAACCTTGATTGTGATAAACAAAAAAAAGTCAATTCATGAGATAGTGGAGCAGAGTACAATTGTTGGTAAGATATTGTCATTATTAATGATCAAGTTCAATTATATTGTTTGTTTAATAGAGGAATCAATAATATAAGAATTTTGAGCATTGATGGATTACATGAGTTTGCTTGTCCATGAACAAGGAATGCAGGGATACCAAGAGGAGAAACATGTGTTGAAAATGATTCAAGAAGATAGGTCAGATAGAGGAAGGGTTCGAAGTGTCTTTAGAGGAGGAATGGGTCATACTGTGTTTAGAGGAGGATGTAGTAGAGGTCAAGGAAGACAACCTCTAAACAAAATAATTATTGAGTATTTCAAATGCCAAAAGCTGAGACATTTCAACACAAGTATCCTGATTAGAAAAAGAAAGCGAATTATGCTGAGTTGGAGGAATAAGAGTAGTTTTTGTTGATGTCCTAAGAAGAGCTTCATCAAATAAAGAGAAGAATTATGGTTCTTTGACTCGTGCTGCAATAATCATATGACGTAAAATAAAGAATAATTCTTGAATTTGGTAGAAAATTTCAATTGACAATAGAGCTTTAGAATGATTCAAGAATGGAAGTGGTAGCAAAAGAAGTATAAGGTTAAGGGTGCAATTGAATAGTACAATCTACCTAATATTTGATGTTTTATTATATTCCTAAGCTTAAGAATAATTTATTAAGCATACGATAATTCCAAGAGAATGGGTTATACATTTTAATTCAGGATGGAACTTGCAAAGTATTTCATCCCAGGAGGGGGTTGCTTATGCAAACTAATATAAGCAGGAATAGAATGTTTTGTTTGTTAATTTTTATGGCACCAAAAAATTATGTGCTTACAAGCTAAAGATGTATCAGATAAAGAACCTCACATGTGATGTTTTGGGCACATGAACCAAGGAAACATGGATACGTCAATTTACAATCATGTCCCCGTGTTGGACATGTAGATATGGTACGGACACGTCATTAATACGTATCCGATATGTCATGTGGCATATCGTTGACTAATCTTTGTCTGATATGTCATGTGATGTATTGGACGGAAGCGTCATATATGTATCTGACACGTAATAACCCTATGTGCTATGGCTTGTCTGCTTTGATAACTCAGACAATACCGAGTGGCTGATGATGCTGATGAAACTGAGTGGCCGATGATGCCGACGAAACTGAGTGGCCGATAATGCCGACGAAACTGAGTGGCCGATGACGTCGACAATGCCGAATGACCAATGACGTAGACAACTTTTGAGTCTTAGACTCAGAGAAGAGGTAATGGCAGGGGAGGGGGAGGGTTGTCTTTGGGATTTTGAAGCGGTAACATGGGGGGGGGGGGATTTCATAAAATTAACATGGGGAGGGGGGATTTCAAAAAAGTAATATGGGGGGTTGGGTTCGAAGCAGTAAATGGGGGGGGGGGGGAGGGGATTTAAATGTATTATTTTAATTTTTAAATATGCAATATATAATATGTAAGTATAATTATTTTTTTAAGGATAATATTTATATATTTTTTATATTATTATGTTGTGTTTTAGCCATATCTATATCGTATATTTTTAAAATTTTTCGTGTCCTCGTATCCTGTCATATAGTATCTTTGTATCCGTATTCGTGTCCATGCTTCTTAGCTTGATTACTTTTTATCTCATGCTTATGCAATCCAAACATGTAAATTAGGAAATGAAAACAATGCAAGAAATGCTAGTGTTGCATTCCATTCCAGCTGTGGTTATGCAACTTACTGGATTATTGTCAACTGCCCCACACATGTACATGCTCTTCTTGTCATTACTTTTTGCTGGTCTATAAAGAGTTGGGAGTTCTATTATCAATTGTGATGTGCAAAAAATGGTTCTTTATTAGAGATGCAACCTGTTATCAAACTGTTATCAATCAGCTTTCAATATGTGAATGTGAGCTTGCAGTGAATTATTTGCATTGTTGGCGAGACTATGTTGGAAAATACCCTTGGGTTTGTGGTTATTCCCAAAACAAAAAAGATAGTTGGGTATTATATTTTTAAAATCCAAATGATATATATTTTTATGTTTTTAAATTTGCATGCTTTTTAATAAAACCAATTTTTTTAGAATTTAATTTTATTAAAATCAATTAAAATAGAATAATGAAATTTACAAATTACTTGAAAATATTTTCAAAAAGTTTATATTATATTTAATATAATATAATTTATATAAATTAAAAAATTTGGAATTCAATTCATCAATTTAAAATAGAAAATCCAAAGTTCAAATTATAAATGCCTATTTAAATCAAATTGTATACTAAAGATTTATTCACCCATATAAATTTTCTTATACTATTTAAATTTTAAAAACTATATTCTGAACCAAGAATAAATATTTATAGAATACAAAATCTTTTAGACGAATATTATGATTCATACGTAATATATAAGATTCATGATTTAATATAAAGTTTGGGATAGATTAATATTTTGATAGTTTTACTCTTGAAATTCAAAGATGTATCTGACAAGTCTCAAACTTCTAACATATCACACTTTGAATGAGATTAATATCTCGACAATTCTATCCCATATACTCAATCTGGGCTAGATAAAAAAAATGCTCATATTGGCTTTATTTATCACACATGTGCTCTGGAGAAATAATAAAATAAGCACTTCTTAAATTTGATTACATATATGAAATTATAAAGAAATTATATTAACATATATTTTTTCTGGTGCACCTCAAATGTTAGTATGTGCCCCAGGGCCTTTCTTGATGGGCTTGATGCTTAGTTATGAATTAATATGTGCCTTTGTACACTCGTCTTGTGATTAACAAAAAAATTGCATACTCAGTTATGAATTAAAATGAGTATTGGTGGTGGTGCTCAATCTGTTTATAGGTTGGAACAAAATCTTCAGACATCTCATTTACCAGAGATGGTTTTTGGGGACAACCTTTTGTTCTTGCAGCACAAGAATAGTGGGATTAAAATTCATTTTAATGCCTTTGATGCCCTAATTGGCTGGAAACAATTGGCTCTGCCACCTGTGAAAGTTCCTGCAGCAGAAATATGGAAATCCAACAGGTATATTATTTTTTTGGTCCATTTTTTGGATGTAGTGCAGCTTTTTTTGCATTTTAAAATCACCCTGTCTCCTCTGTAAAAGTCATGTTGCTTATTTTCCATAACCCTGGAGGATTGTGTTTGGCATTAAAAGATAATTCTTTTGGAGTGCACTGGCAGTGGTGGTACATGTGAAATTGTAGATATTAATCTAGCTTAGCGAGGACTGAGATTTATCACTCACCAGCACATTTATATGCACACCATTAAGTTCATCAATATTGTATGAGTGAATAATTATGGAATCAAGGACTATGCCATTATTTATGAACACTAGGGCTTATAGTCTCAAGGACTACAATTTTTCAATTAATAGTATTGAGATTTATTTATGCATCTATTTCATATCTTATTTTTTTTTTTGAATTGAAACACTTAATATGTGTACTGCCCCAATCCTAATCAGATATAAATGATTTTTACCTTTTCTTTTATGGTAATGATTAGTTTTCATATTTTGAGATATGGTATTGGAGGATGTGGACAGCAAAGCCCTAGGTACGTGTATAGTAGCGTTGCATCGATGTCATTGAGAGATTGTGGGTACGTTCACATTGTGTCGATGACAAAGCCCACAGTATCAATGATGCAAGCCCACTCTTGGTTCCATAGTTGTGGAACAGTGTGTGTGAGATTTAGACGGCCCCTTTGGTGATGCTTTATTGTGAAGATGTGCACTATGGAGGTGTGCCTGTGCAGTGGTGGTGTGAAGGCGCACATATGACATAGTATATGCACGACTGTGCAACAGTGGTGCCTCGTGTGTATACTGTGCAACAGCAGTGATTGTAGTGCCCCATGCATGGTGAAGGGTTCAGTGTGTTTTCGTTGTGGTGCAAGCTGTGGGATTTGGTTTTTTAGGTGGTATTTAAAAAGCATTTTTCAGGCGTGCTTTAAAGTGTGCCTCAACGCGATGCATTCTAAAAAAGCATCAAGGCATTAAAATAAATGTGCAACACACTGAATGCATACGCTTTCTTTGGCGAGGCTTCTTGAAGGTACAAAGGTGCATACTTTTTTTTTGCCTAACTAGAATAGGCGTACGCCTCATGGGAATGTGAGATATCACTGTTAAAATAAATGTGCACTACGAGCTTCATCGTGGAGCTCGAGGAGCTCTATTGAGCTCCATCAAGCTCCACGATGGTTCAACATTATAATATATATATATATATATATATGTGTGTGTGTGTGTGTGTGTATATATATATATATAAAAATTAAATAAATAAAATATGGCTAATGGCATACATGATAATTTATAAAATTTATTATTATATAATTATTTTATTTTATTTTCTAATAAAAAATAAAAAATTTATTATATACTTATTTTAAATTTATTAAAATTTAATATATTATAAAATATTTATTAAAGTACTTTATACTATTTTATTATATTTTTAATATATTATAAAATATTTATTAATTATATTTATAGTCATAAAAAGCTTACGTTTTAACGTTTCAAGACTTATGATGCGTCTCACAAATATGAAAATGTCTTGTATTATGCTTTCGACTTTCAAAATATTGTAGTATATACAAATAAAAAAATAACGATAACTAATGTATAATTACATAGAATAATCCACTGAAGATTGAAGATAAATATTTATTTGTCACGAGTTACTTTTGTATTGATTTAATTTTGGGGTGAATGATATGTAAATATTTATTTGATGATTATCTTAGATTGATTCTGATGAGTGATTCATGATCGATACATCTGTTTAATTATTAATTGTTGATTTATTTGAGTATAATAAATTTATTTGATTTTTATTACACGCGTAAAAAAAGTTTGATATTTAATAGTCTTGATTTTTTATTGTGAGATGCTTCACTAATGATAATATAATTTAACTATTAGTATATAGACTGACAGCTAAAGATGAGACTAACTACTATGCAACTTGGATATAACCATGTGAGATGATTGATGCGCTGATACATGTATTGCTGACACAATTCTTTTGTGAGTGGATGCTCATAATTTTTTCGCAGATTTATTAAAGTATGATCAATCTAAACATATACAACCATATGATTCAGATCAAATATAGTTTTGATAAGCAGTCAAACTATCATAGTTTTTTCTTTGCATGGTGATAGTGAGAGAGTTGAGAAAGATGCTTTTATAGGAAAGAAGTCAATTGTGATTAGGGTTTCCACTCAGCGGATTGTGCCAGGCTGAGATTCAACCCAAGTACAATTAGAGCTTAAAATATATAAACTTGAAGAATTACCCAGCCCGACTTTCAAATTAAAATATTCAATCCATGGCCAATGTGAATTGAATTTATTAAGCATGAGTTGAAGACTAAAGTATTGCACAAATACTTTTTCATAAGTATTTAAAAATAGTCATCAACTCAAAGTATAGTTTTAATAATTTTTATGAATTTTGAACAGTATTGCATAAATACTCAAAAAAGATGAGAATGAATAAAAAATAAAATGAGATTTTGTTGTAAAAGTGAGAGAACACATGATAAATGAAATGAAATTTTTTTTCTAAGTTATATATATATATATATATATATATATATATATATAGTTGGGTTTGGGTCGATTTGGATTGCCCTAGCTATTGGCTCAAGCACAACTTGAATTTAATTGGGTTAATAAAATTGAACCCAAGCCCTACCCAAGTTACATAAAAGAGTATCTAAGCTTGCCCAAACATAAAGTTGAGTTTGGGACAACTCGTGTTGGCTCACCCAATTTGTAGTCCTAATTGTGACTTGCTATTTTTGTAGGAGATAATGGCATACTCATGAGATATATTGGACTTTGCATTATGAGACAGAATATTGTGGGGTTCATAGGCTATATAATAGATTGTCGAATCTATTGTTATTGAATTTTTCATGTGTACACCTATTAGTTTTGTTATACTTACTCATGAGAAATATGTTAGATTTTTTTTTTCTTGGGGGCTATTAGTGCTAGTGGGAATTATTCTTATTGGAGATATTTTTAGTCTATTTTACTCTTTTTTTGTGACTAATTTTAGTTTCTTGGTTTATAGTTATAAGTGTAGGAGCCAATACTCATGCTATATGTTGGGTAATTGCGCTTCCACGATAATGAGATTAAAAATAGAAATAACAGAAAACACAGAAAAACAAGCAATATAATTCCAATTCAGCAAGCATCCACGACAGAATCAAAAACGAAAAAATCAACACCGAAAATAACGTGGTTCGCTAGTCGTTCATTACGACTAGCTACCTCCACCAGAAAATGTTTATACGTTACAGATTAAAATCAAAATGGAAACGTCTTACAGTATGCAGCACACAGCAGTCACGAAAATTCGCGCAGAGAAAAGAAAGGGACGATGAACAGTTCTACGGGTCAAAAATAGCTGCCCGAAAAATAAAAGTACAAATCATTTTATATTAAAAAAACATCCGGTTCATTTAACCGCAGCGGGTCGGATCATGGAACGAGTCAGGTTCTGCTCCAAAAATTTCGGCCCGCTGACCGGTCAATGACACTATAAGTAACTGAACTTACATATACAGATTATTAAATATTAAAATAATCTGTTATACAAAAATTAAAATAGAAAAATATTAAAATAATCTGCTCTAAAAATTTAACTGCTGCGTCCCCGGGCTTTTAATCTTTCTTTTCCTGCAATTACATGAAAATATTAAAATAGAAAAATATTTTGTTATACAAACAGATTATTAAATAAAAACAAATTACATATACAGCACTATAAGTAATTGAACTTTGTAATTTTCTTTTGTTGAGTTTAGAGTATTTAAAGTTTATATGGTCAATGACACTGTTGTATGAATCTTTGGACCATGACGACATCAATTTCAAGTTATTTTTTTGACACAAATTATATTTCTACTTAAAATTTTTAATTATTTATTTTTAATAAGTTATTTTTTTTTTTTTGATATTTTTCTAAAAGATCAATAAACTATTTAGATTACTTTTTTGGAGATAGAGTAAGATGAACTATACTTATTTTTTTATTATTAGAAGCTTCTTTAGATACTTAATTATTATTCATCAACTTGTTATACATTGTCAGTTTGAACATATATCATTAAATAACTGAAGATTATGAAACCAAATATAAAGGAAATGACTTCTATTGGTTGTAAGGTATGTCAGATAACAAAGCATACTAGAAATTTCTATTTGATATGTCAGAAAGATGTTAGTAAGGTTTTATTCTATTTTATTGATTCAGATATTTGGGCATCTTATATGACTATCATATGCAAGATTTGATATATTTTGTAATATTTATTAATAATTGTACTTAATATACATGATTATTTATTTAAAAAAAAATTAAAATTTGTTCATTTTTATAAAATTTTATCAAATAATAAAAATATAATTTAATTATTATAAAATTCTGCATAGGGTTTACTATAGGAAGGATATGGGAGAGAGAGGAAAGAAAGAGACTGAAGAAAAGCTTGAAAAAATTTTATTAAAAATTAAAGTTAAAATTTGAATACAACATAAATTATACACACACACACACACACACACACACACACATGATTTTGGGCATCTCACAAGGTGAGTGTCTCTAAACTAGATGTGTCAAACGGGCCGGCCCGGCCCGGCCCATTTTTTTGAGCATGAGCGTGCCTTCGTGCCGGGCCAGGCACGGTTTAAAATAGTTGGGCCCGGCCTTGCCCGCAGGCAGGGCAGGCCATGCCGTGCCTTGCCTGGCCCGCTCAGGCTGGATGTCGGAGCGGTTCGGAATTCGAGGGACCCCGGGTCGGGTCTAATCAGACCCAACCCGCGGTCTTTTTTGCGGGAGGGGACATCACGAGGTCGGGCTCAAGGGACACCCTACACGGGACGAACCCGTGCCGGTGTGCCGTGCCACGGGCTGAGCCGTGCCGGGTCAGGCATGGCACAACATGGCTCGTGCCTTACCCGGGCACGGAATTTTCCCGTGCCGGGCCGACCCAGGTACGGCCGAACCGTGCCGTGCCGGGCCAGGCCGGCCCGGCCCGGTTGACACCTCTACTCTAAACAATGAAAAAATAAATTAAAATGCAAGACCTTTTTTGAAGCTGTGAAATTTATGTCACAAATCACTAGCTTGTAAGAGAGGAAAACAACTAGTGGTTCTCAGTGAGCTTTCATGAAGATATTTATAGTCTAATCATTGATAGATACATATACTATAATGATTGAATCATTTTGAATTTTTTCCTAATTGAATTGACAATCAATCTCAAAATATTTAATCAACTTGTGGAACACCTGGTTAGCAGTTATATCTTGGGCTACTTGGTTATCACAATAAAGTGCTATTCATCATTGAATTGCTTGGAAAAGCTCCTCTAAGAAGTGACTGACCTACTAGAGCTCACAAATAATTAATGTCATAGCATTGTACATTGTATTTGTATTGAATGTTGAAATAACTCTGTTTTTTTTATTTTTTAATGAGACGTGGTTATTTGCAAAAAAAAATATAAATTTATTATGAATCTTTTCTTTGTAACCGTAGGATCCCTACTAGAATTTGATTATGCTCTATTCTTCTATGCTCTTGATCCTTAAACATTATTTTATGTCTTGTAGTTTTTTTTTTTATTCTTGAAAATCATAAAAATTCTATCCATGAATCTATCTAGGAGAATCTATAAAGTTACTATTTATAATGACTGTACCATTGTAGGTAATATCTATCTTAATTATTATCAGATAATTTGGTTTTCGTATGATCATCCTATTGCTAGTAGAGTCAAATGATGAACTAATATTTATAAATAAGTCAATATCTAGATCAAATAGTAAGGTAACAAGTGCATATCCCAACTTATTGATGTTAGATAAAATTTTCAAACTATATATCCTCTTAGAAAATATTTCACATAAGAAAATAGTATACTTTTTGAGAATATGACCTCAATATCAAAAAAAAATATCATAGACATCTCAAATTTTTTATCTGAAACTTAATGTGTGGAAATGATTTTAGTTGGAATATGAATAATCAGATCTTCTCATATAATTAAAATATTATTGAAATATATAACTAAAATCACATACTCACCTCATGATTCATGTTGAAAAAAATATGAAGTATGACACACATCATCTAAAACTAAATGTAGTCAATGCCGAAGAAAATCTACTATATTATGCCCTAGGGACTATCTTAGGACATAAAAATTTTTTGTAATCTGCACACCATACTTATACATAAGAACAATGAATCGAGGTGATTACTATATAAACACTTCTTCTCTAGATCACTATAGAGGAAGAGGGATTGCATTTCTTACATCTTGCTAACACAGTTCATTTATGTGATGTTGTAATAGAAAGTAACAATTTAATGGTGATTTTTTTGGCTACATGTGAGAGTGTCTCAATAGTCAATGCCATAAAATTGTGTAAAACATTTCATTATCAACATTGTCTTGATTCGACTGACTTTTCTTTCATGTCTTGTCTCCTCGTTGTATAATCATCTACATCTCACTATTTATTTACTTATAAGTTTGTGAATTTGATTCTACGTATGGTTAGACGTGATTACACTTACATCTAAGTATCTCAAAAGAATATTCAGGATCCTGTAACTATGAAGTGAAGATAAGAAATTAGAATATGTAGTATTAAAACGAGAATAAGAAAATACTAGAGATAAATAATGATAAGTAGAATACATCATGTTTCCTTGCGTAATACAATTGAAATGTCCAAGTTATTACTCTGAGCTAGATCAACTGATATGATAAGATTTATTTGGAATGAATTGTGGATATATCTGTCTAGCATATATCTTCAAACTAGGATTTTCAAGTTTTTCAATACTCTCCCTTTTTGGGAAGACTCTCACCTCGTGTTCAGTGGGACACTTACACTAGGCTTTTTTCCTAGTTGTACTACCTTATGAGAGGTATCACAATACTCATCAAAATCAATCATACTAGTTATCTTAGCTATAGATATATGAGTAAGGTCAACCTATTATTCCTCTGTAGAGAATAATAACGGATTGGGAAAAGAGTTTATGACTATATTTTATGAAGATATGTTCTTTTGGATAGTTTTTAAAGAAGAATTTGTCTTCCAAGAATATAACATCAATACTCGTGAATAACATCTATCCCTTCTAAGTAGTATAATATCCAATGAAGGTGTACTTGATGAAATATGCAATCATTTATTCTTTGCATAAAGAGAGATTTAGAATAAAATAATTACCCAAAAATTTTGGGTGAGAGGTGAAATAGTTTCTATTTTGGGTATACAAGCTAGTATAGGACACTACACGAGAGAATGAAAAATGATATCTAGTTGATTAGTAAGTTAGTTATTAATATCACTTCTTAGAAATGTTTAGGCCAATGATTGGTTACCAATTTTAAGTCAAATTAGATCTTTTTCTTGTTCAATTATTAATGTCTCATGTCAAGTGGAACACTCACACTAGTCTCCTATTCTAGGTGCATCACCTTATGACATTTGTCACTATTCTTATCAAAATCAGTCATATTAGTCACTTTAGAACTTGGGTGCAGGCATATAAGTGTCAGATGCTACTCTATCGTAGTGACTAATAACTAGACAAGGAAAAGAGCTTACGACTATGTTGTATGATGGGATATTTTTTAGATTGAGTTCTTAAAGAACGTGTTCTCGAAGAATCTGACATCAATACTCATAATAACTCATTTGGTTTCTGGTGAATGACATTCATATCCCATTTGCATATTAGAGTACTTGATGACATGTGTAACAATTTTTTTTATACATAATCAGAGATCCAGAATAAAATTAATTTACCCAAAAATCTTAAGTGGAGGGTGAAATAGTCTCTTTTTTGAGTATACGAGCTCATGTGTAATACAATTTGAGAGAATGCAAGATAATATTCAATTGATTAATAAGTTAGGTGTTAATACTGTTTCTGTTCAGAAACTCTTAAGCACACATCTCAGAAGTAGAAATATTATACTCATTTCAATTAAATATTAGTTCTTCCTCTCAGATATTTTATTTTATATAGGATTACCAATACATGATGTCTGATGAACTATCTTGTATTTTTGATAAATAAGAAAATAAATAAGAAATATATTCTAACTATCATTACTTCTTAATATCTTAACTGCACATCAATATTAATTTTTTTAAATATAAAATTAAAAATATCTAAGATTTTTTTTTTAAATACTAACAAGTGATAATCATGTAAATCAAATAAATAATTCTAGTATTTGACTTAAAAATTATTAATTTATCTAGTAATGAATATTCTAGCTAAGAGTGAATTATTAGTAGATTACTGGTAGACAAACATCTTGAAAGATTCTGTGAGCCGAAAAGAATATATATTAAACTTTGCTCAATTTCCAATGATATAATTTGTTTGGTTTGATTTTCTTGTATAAAAATACTAGAATAAGGGAAAACAATGCCATATATTTGTTACTTTATAAAATAATTAAAAAAAATAAATTATGATGAAATTATAGTATATATAAAATATGTGTTAAATAGAAAGAGCCAATGTTGATATTGTTGTGCACTATTATATGCATAATGATGCTATTAGTTACAATAATATTAAATTAACAAAAGAAATAAAAATAAAATGATTACATGTGACTTGAATATTTATTTCTAATTTTAATGCCCAAGAATTTGAAATGAGATGGTGAGTAAAAAATACAATGGATGTTAATATGCCTAAATTAATAACTTCCAAAAATAAAGTTTACCTTTGAATTATGAAAATTTCATTGTAACTTGAGGTGCAACATCTAGTACATCTCTCGAGTATGTCCCAGCCTTTCACTGAAAAAGCATGTTACAACTTCTTTTCTATCTCTCGGAGTACCTCTACTAGGTCTATTAACAATTTCATGGTCACTATGTGATGAAGTCATGAAGATACCGTCCTCAAATTTTATTAGGTTATTACCAATTGTCACATACTAGTTTTAATTATTTTTTTTTATCATAGTCAAGTATTACACATACTACTACAGTATTATGTAAACGTCCTTTTAAATAATTTAACTACCCACAAACTACCTCATAGCCACACCAAGAAATCTATGTTGACATCATCATGAAATCACATCAAGTATTTCAAAGGAGATTATGTATTGGAATTGTCATGTCAATCATCATGTTGGCCACCCTTGTTGTAGGGAAATGATTTCTGGATCATCAAAAGCACGTCCTTTGACATTTGGCGACCTCCAAATACCAAAATCAATCCAAAATACCCAATGTATGTGGGGGTATTTTACTGTTGTCGTGACGTGGCATTGCTGTCTCCATCGAAATGTGTTGGGGATTACTATGGGTTTACTACCATGTCCCTTGTACGCCCCAACACTTCCATTCATTCCCTAGAGAGTGCTCTTTGATACCATGTCAAATGCTGCCTAGGGTTTACTACTGGACAGAAATGGGAGAGAGGAGAGGGAAGAGAAAAGTTTGAAAAAAAAATTAAAAATTTTATTAAAAATTAAAATTAAAATTATGAGTATAACATAAATCATATATATATATATATATATCATTTGAGGTACCCCACAATTTGGATGCTCATAATTAATAAAAAAAATAAAATAATAGAAAAAAACTAAAATTTAATAGATATAATATTAAAATATTAGAATTGTTAATACTTTATAAAATATATTTTATATCAGTGTTTTTTTTTGATAAGTATGAAATGATATATTAGATATTTTATGCTTGTATTTTTGTACTGAATGTTGTAGCTAGAAGGAATAACATATAATTGATTAAAATGATTTTGATATTTCAACTACAAAAAATATACTTAGGTATTGTTGGAGAGAAATTATATTTACCTCTAATTTTTTGATTTGTTAGATATTGTTTTTTGTTAATTCTCGTATCTCATGTTAGTTTATGTATTCATAAGATATCTTCTTTCATGTTTTACCTAATATTTTGGATATATATATTTTATTCAGGATCTATCTTTTGATAGAGAAATGATGATTATATATGCTATCAAGTGTATATTCTTTGTATACTTCAATACTTAGAAGAATTGTAATAATCCTCACTAAAGATTTGAATGATTATTATAAGTGGGAATATAATATTCTTTAAGGATGTGTTATTTTTAAAGGACTCTTTCCAAGAAGGCACTTCTTTAGATAATATAGTGGTATGATTTTATCAGGTCTAGTGATTATCTCTCATATTGTGATATTGAATCTACTCCTGAACATAATACTACCATCATGATTAGTCTTGAGAAGAATGATGAGACATCCTTGGTGCTTCATTGGATCATGATATTTTTGAGGCTGCTAGTGGTGCAAGTCAGGAGTTGGTTTCTAGTGAAAGTGTTTCATAAAACACGAGGTGTGTGTCTCCTTAGGAGGTTAAGGTTGAGAGACTTTATAATTTTAATTTAAAGGTGTACAGTTGACTAATATGTTCACAATTTTTTCCAATCAAATCATTTTCTTTGACAGTTGATCTAATTTATTATATTGATTTAGTAATATTAATTGTTTTATAGAAGGAATCAAAGATGTGTTCTACCTAATATCAGTGTTTTCAAAGGCATTTTAGAGGCTCGCCTTGAATTGAGATGGTCCAAAAATGCTTCAAGTCATCCCAAAAGAAGCGAATAGCATAGAAGGCATACGCCTTCTTAGCCGAGGCACATAAAAGGTGTAAAAGCATACACCTTCTTAGTCGAATTGTACGTCTCACAAATCTTTGTTGTTTAGTTATTAAAACTAAAACTGTAAAATATTAATTAAAAATACATGAACACTCAACTTAATCATTTGCTTTTGATACAAAAGGAAAAGAAAAAACTTAACTAGTGTAGAATATGTCGCTAGAAAATTAGTTTTCTGCTAGTGTTCCAGCATTGATTGTTGGTCGAAATTGAAGCTTCACATCTCCTCGCATCTCGATTCTGATTACTCTCTCATTTTTCCTCCGTGTAATGCTCTATCGAGTTGTCTTTTTCTTATTTTTTATTGATTAAGCTTCTTTGTTTTTCCTTTTTTTCTTTTTTATTTTCTATTGGTATGACAAGACACTAGCTGTGTGGGCCGTGAAGCTTTATTTTATCCCCACTTGTTATTTTTACTTAAGTTTGTGGTTGATATTTGATAAGGATAAAGACAGATAAGGAAGCTTTATTTTATCAACTTATTTGTCTATAGTTTTTGAGACTCGTCAATAGTAATGTTTTCTCTTTTGATTTTGCTCTCTTAAATTATCATATTGAAAATTATGTAAATGTCAGCTTCTATTGATCATATCACCTAAAGTATACTGCTTTATAAACTAATAATCATTCCACTATCTTGAAGATTATCATTTGTTTATAAAATTAAAATTTAATTTTTTTTCCAATATTTTTATGAAATTAGTCCATAATTTTTTGAGCTTGAATAAGATTATTTTATGTGTATGAAATCAGTCAAATATATTATTTTCTTAAATTATCATATATTTGATAAAATAGTGTATAGTTTATATGAGATAAATTAAACAAAATATAAATTATTCAATTATCTCTTTTTAATTGGATAAATCTAAAACATTTCTAAATTTATATAAATTTTAAAATATATAATTTATATGTGATAAAAAAATTTAAATAATTTTTTTGAATGATAAAATTTTGTTTGATTTATAAATCCAAATTTGACAAAAAAAAATTTAATTTATTAAAAAATATCAATAATTTTATGTTATAATTTAATAGAACAGATCATGTTATATAATTTATAAAATAATTTAAAATTATGTATTCAATTATGTTTTTTTAATTTGATAAATCTAAATTATGCTTGGGCATGACATAGGCTTTTGTGGCCATGTCTAGCCTAGACATGTTATGTACTCATGTTCCATTGCTAGCCTAGGTAATGCATTTAGGGCATGAGTTGGGAGCGAGCAAGCAGTGGTCAATGTGACAGCACAAACCAATTATGAAAATTAGGCAAAAATTATTGTCAAACTACAAAACATTTACTATCATAAAATTCTTTGAAAAATAAAAATGTTGTACACTTTATCTGAATGTGAAATAAAATGAAAAAATTCAATAAAAAATTTAGTTTCCAAATTTATTCAAATTTATGACTTGTACTTCATAATCTCGTTCATTGTATGTCATAATGTTTAATTAGTCATCAGTGTCGTGACATGCCTAGCTTGGGGATGACATGGACTTTTTCAGCCAAGCCTAACCTAGACATAGAGGTGTCAAACGGGCCAGCCCGGCACGGCCCAGCCTGTTTTATAAGGGCACGATCGTGCTACCGGGCCCGGCCCGGCATGGTTTAAAAATAGCCGGGCACGGCAGGCCTTGACGTGCCGGGCCCACTCGGGCCCGGCCTGGCCATACAGGCCTGGGCAGAGGCTGACCCGAGCGGCTGAGCCCGAGTCCCGAGACTGAGAGTGAGAGAGAGCCAGGCCGGAGGCCGCACGGACAGGCAGAATATTGTTTTTTTTTTTTAAAAAAATTATATATTGTAAATTGTATTCTTAAGTGTAGAGTATTAATTATTAAATATAATTTTTTTTAAAAATGTTAAAAATAAAAATTAAATAAAAAAACAAAGTTTAGAAATTTATTTTTTTTATCAAATTCAAATTAGTTTAGCTTTTATTATATTTATTAATTATATATTAAAGTTATTAATTTTTAAAATAAAATTTAAATCATAAAAAAAATAAATCAATATATTATGTTAGTAAAAATAAAAATTAAAAAAAAATTAAACAACACAAATGAAAAATTACCAATCATGTATTTGAAATCGATGGTCTGAATAAAACAAGTATAAGTTTCAGCACAACGTACAAACAAAGCGTACAAATACAATGAATAAAAAAACATCGAAAAAAAAACAGCAGATCATCATCAATCGTCAATCAGCATATCATGAGAATCATCAGCCGCAATATCAAGATCAGTATCATATGGATCATCATCATCGACAATCAACTCCTCTGCCATCGTAGTGGATGTAGATGCGACTGCAGTGTCTGTCCCAGTCCCAGCTCCAGCACGATCATGGATGCTAAACCTCGATTCATCCCAATCCTTCAAACATGCCAAGGCCTCAACCATATCTGGACGTAATCTCGATCTCCTATCCGAAATCACGTTCACTGCAACAGAAAAAGCAGACTCCGATGTTATGCTCGACACTGGAGGAGTCAGTAGATCTCGTGCCATCCTAGATAGTACGGGATAGGTGGACTCATATGATTTCCACCACTGTAATAAATCAAGATTCTTAGTATCAGAATGTGATAGAATTGAGCAGTAATCGGTATCTAAGTACCGAGACAGCTCGCTCCTATGTGATGGTCCGCCCCTACGTTTCCCCCTCGCTAGCTGAATGGAATAATCGTCATCTCCGAACAAGGTATCAATGTCCGTAATCACAGTCTCACTACCACCACCACCATACCTAGTATCGTAGTATGTGGATGAACCCTTCAGGTGGCTCTTCCAGGTTCATGCACGAGGAAATGAAAGCCAGGGTGTTTTCTACACCTTCCACCTTAGCCCTAGGGTCCATGCATGTAGCGAGGCAATAAGGAGATGGAACAGTAGACCAGTACTTCAAGTACTTGGTCTCCATCTCTGCAACAATATGACTAAGCGTCGGGTCAGCTCGATACTTCCTAAACATGTTACTAATGTTGCATATGCACCGGAGTGTAATGCAAGTGGTGGGCGTATAAACCGATGAACACATGTTCGTCGTGTCATAAAATATCTTCAGGAATTTTATAAGTGAAATTTCTGAAACCTAGTCAGTGTCGTCAATAATAAGTTCGTCACTCTTACTATTGACGTAGTCGGATATCACGTGTTCGTATCCAACACATGATTCCAATATCAAGTACGTGTAATTCCAACGATGTCTCACATCCGATTAGAAATTCTACTTCTTAAGATTCGCAGACAAACAGAGAGTACCAAAATCTTGTTGTCTGCGATGAGTGCGAATATATTTTAGTGCATTGCGTATATTATCCAACGCGGGGGAACACACCTTCATACCCGCTTGAACAATCAGGTTAATCACGTGACACATATATCTGACATGAAAGATCTCTCCTAATGGTGCGTCTCTAATATTCCTAACAAACATATTGATTATTAGAAGCGTTATCGAATGTGATACTAAAATTTTTATTTTGAATTTTATATTCCCTAAATATTTTTATCATACACTCAAAAATGGCCGGGCCATCATGAGGATGAAGAATCTCAGTGAATCCTAAAATTTTTTTTTTGATTGTCCAGTTAGAATTTACATAGTGACTCGTGAGACATGCATAAGAAGAATCATCATGACTTGTCCATATATTGGACGTCACGGACACCACTCCACTATATGCCATAAATTCCTTAATAATTTTTTGTTTTTCTAACTTATATATCTTTAGTATGTCACTCCTAGATGTGGACCTAGGAATCTTACGATAGGAAGGCTGAAAATAAGTCTGCATGATGCGCACTACCCTTGGATCTTCTGAAAATCTGATCGGAAGACCCATCAATGTGATGAGCCTGACCATGCCGTCCCTACCCAACTCGCTGGAGTATACGAAGGGAGTAAACTTTGAGATTGAACTCGATCCAGTCTCAAAAAATGTAGTGTCAAGTTGGGTTTGCCTAGGATCTAAGGGTCCATGTTTTTTGGTGCATACATCGGCATGCCTCTTAAGGTGCCCAGTCCTGCATGAACTCTTGCATGTTAAAAGTCTCATACAATATTTGTACTGTGCCATTTCTTGTTCCTCACCCCTAACATTTTTGTGTTATGATTTTAAAATGAGTCCAAATTATAGAAGTCCTAGTTTTTTGTTTTTTAGAACTTTGGGTTGAGATGACTGGAGAAACCAAAGTTTCAGCAGCCGCAGACGTCTGTGTAACACTAATATTTTTATTTTTCAAATTTAAATACGTGTCAGGTGTATTTGTTATTTTTTCCTAATTTTTTCTAGAGAGAGAAGCTTTAGAGAGAGAAAGTATATAAAAACGTAAAATAAATTACCCGGTAAAAGTAATGAGGTCAGTAACGTGCAAGGTGCACCGCAGGAAGCTCTGATGTTCAAAATTCAAGTCGAGTTTCACGAAAAGTAAAATCACGAGGCCCGAGAGAGAGATGCACGCTTTATATGAGAGAGAGAAAAAGTTTTGAGAGGCTTTATGTTTTTGAAAAACATATTTGTTATAGGGCGGGGGGTAGAATTTATAGATTAAAGATATTAATTTTTTATAAAAACATATATTTTTTTTATATTTTTTTGATTTTTTAATATATAATTAGGGGGCAGAATCACGAGGACCGTTGGATTCTGCCCCCTAGCCGTTGGAGGTGAATCCAACGGCTGAAATTCAATAAGATTTGAAATTTTTTTTTTCCCCGTTAGGATTGGGTCGGGAGTCGGGACCGCGGGTCGGGTCCATTCAGACCCGACCCGCGGGCTTTATTTCGGGAGGGACCGGGTCACACCCATGCGTGCCCGCGTGAAACCTAACCGGCACGGGAAGAAACCGTGCCTGCGTGCCGTGCCTCGGGCCAGGCATGGCTCGTGCCTAACCCGGGCACGGTTTAAAAATGTGCCGGGCCGGCCCGGCCCGTCCCCGCCCATTTGACACCTCTACTTAGACTCGATATTAACTCATACTCTATTGCTAGCCCGTGTAAAGGATTTTGGGTATGAGTTGGGGGCGAGTCGGGTAGTGGTCAATGTGCTGGCACAAATCGATTATGAAAAATAAGAATTTTTTTTTTTGTGAAACTACAAAATATTTAATAGCATGAAATTCTTTGAAAAATATAAATGCTATACACTTAATCTGAATGTAAAAATAATAAAAAAATTCAACAAAAAAAATTGGTTTCTATATTTATTCAACATTTACAACTTGTGCTTCAGAACCTCGTTCATTGTCTGTCAGAATATTTAATTTCTTGGATTTTCTGTGAAATTAATTTATTAGAATGTAAAATATCATTTGTGCATCTTCACAATTTTTTAAATATGCCAAAGTTTTTAATATATCTAGTCTTAGATTTGTTCTTTTATTTGTAAATTAATTACTGCAACAAAAAAATAAAATTTTGATGTAATAATTAATTCTGGAAGGGTCAGTAGATCAAAAATCACATGCTATTTTAAATAACATGGAAAAGTGAATTCATAAGATTTTTTTTTCAACTTAATATGTTAAATTTTTATATTATTATGGATTAGCATGAATAATAATTAACATATAAATATTTTAAAAGTTCAATATTTAATTATTTTTCATTTGTATCTCAATTTCACTAAAATTTTGACATTCTCTATATTATTTAAATACGTGATTAATTTTACATATATACCTAAGTACAATATCATATATATTGATATGTTAAATTGAATTTCTCATTTCAAGTCATTAATTTTTTATTTTATCTTTGTATTTATTTATAATTTCATTAAGTCTTTGCATAATCATTCAAGATGTACTTGCTCAACATTTATATAGCTATTACAAATTAATGTTGAAAAATAAAATGAATAACTCTTTGAATAAAATTAATATATCATATGTATTATTTTTGTTATCACATTGATGTCCAATAGTCATATGTAATATTTTGTATATATTTATCATTGACTATAATAATATTTTTAGAATAAAAATAACTAAATATTGTATAATTATTAATAATGTGAATATTTGCTATTACATCGATAATTTAAGAGTTTAAAGTGAGAGTACGAGTGAAATAACTAATGATTCCTAAAAAAAAAGAAAGAATCTGTTGTTCTCTTAAATGTGGTTTTTTATATTCTTTTCTATTAAGTTTCATGGTGGATGACCTTTGTCTGAATTTGTGGATGTATCCAATAATCAGCTTATCTTTCTTACTATCATTTTATCTAGTCCTAATAGAGTTATAATTATCAGTCAGACTTTTATAATTTCTTCTTCACATGTTGATATTGAAAGAAAAAAGAAAATTACTTTTAGAGGGAAGAAGTTGATGATGATTTGCTCTTTTTATAGGAGACCAAGACACAAGAAAGTTATTAGACTTTTTATCATGAGTAAAAAGGATATTTTGAAGCTTAGAGGGTTGTCAACATATTATTGCAAATTAGTTCTTCTTTGTTGTGTATTCTAGATTTTTTTTGGAATACAACTTACTACAGTTCTCATTATAATTATTCAGAAGAGTATTCTAGATTTTTTTTTGAGGGATGTCAATTCATTGAAGGTACTTTTACTAGCGGTACTTTAATGCTCTTTTTTCTTGACTCATTTTGATCTACTAAGTCCGATGCAATAGCCAACATGTAATTGAATTTTATTTTATTTTTTTGTTGAGTATAGAACATTTGATGCTTTCTGACCAATGACATTGTTGTAAGTGCTAAGAGGCATGCCAATGTAAATGTTAGATCAATTGTTTTTACACGAGCCTTTTATATACATGAATTTTGTTATAATTTGTTCACAATTAATTATTTTGCTAAATAATAAAAAAATATATTTTTCTCATGTAATATTTTTTTACAAAATTGGCAGGTGATTTACATGAATTTTTTGGGGATTGAGTGTGATAAATTATACTTATTTTTCTCTGCACTCAGATATCTTTCTAGATGCTTTGTTGTTAATGAGTCACTTATTGTGCATTCTCAATTTAGATATGCATCACTCTTTAAATTAAATATCATGGAACTAAGCATGATATCTTTATTAAATGCATCGAAATTACTTATTAATTTATATAAGATAAAATTTAAAATAATTCTATAAGTAAAACTTGTGCACCTATCAATGATCATATTGCATATATTTTTTTGATGTTGTTTAGATGATTTTAGTTGTCTTTCTTTTCCACCAAGTTGCGTGTTTGTGATATCTACTCAATAGCTTGAAGGAGTGTATTGAGAGTTATTAATTGTATTTTATTTTACTATATATTTTTCATGTACTTTGATGGAAGCACCCAACATATGGGCTGACCGAACTCTGGTCATGTATATATGGTTGTGTATAGAGGTGTTAAAAGGCCTAGTTCCCAGCCCGATTCAGTCGTGCCTGGCCCAGCATGACACATTTTGAAATCGTGCTGTGGGCCTGGGCCGACCCTTGGCACCATTCGTGCCTTGCTGGTCCAGGCACGACTCGTATGCCTGAATCGATGACATGGTAAACTGCCTTGCAGACATAGTTGGATTTTTTTAAAATATAGCTGAGAAAACCGGATACGACCAGGCTTGACATGGTCTGAACCAGGTATGAGCTGTGCCGGCGGTTCTCAAGCCGTACCGTGCCTAGCATGGCACGGCATGGTGGCCTGATTGGGCCACCAAAAAATGGGCCGGCCCAGACTGACCCAACATGTTTGACACCTCTAACTTGTGCATTCTTTATTTCATTATTATGAATTTTGTGTTTATTGAACAACAATAATGTTGATGATAATAATGATATCATATAAAATATCTTTTTAACATATGCTTTGGTTTGAGAAAATTGTCTCCAATAGTATTTTGGTTTTCATTTGTGTTCACCTGAATTCAATAGTTTATTTGTTTTGATCATACATGTTTGATTCAGTTGAACATTTGCATGACTAAATCATAATATGTGTCCAAACTATACAAAATTACTCACATACTTTTATGTTTCTTTTTTGGGATGCACAACAAGACTTGTTTTTATGTGATTTCATTGTTCTAAAACTAAAATAATTTTTTCACTGTTAATAAACGAAACCACAACCCTATTCGCCTAATATCTGAGAGTTTAATTTAATAGCATTGGCCCTCTATTTTTTTTTATTTGACATTGTTGAATAAAAATGATAATAATATTAGTAGAAGTGCTTTTTTTAAAATATGCTTTGAATTGGGTAGATAGGCTTCAAGGGCGTTTTGCTAGCATATCTTTTTTGATCGTTATCCTTAAAAAATTTTTGAAGACTATTTTCCGAAATCATGGACTTAGTAACTCGTTAATTGGCATAATTTATTTTCCTCTCTTAACAATGGTGTGACATTGGGCAATGGTGCAAAATGGTAGCAAGTTGCAGACCCAGAATCAAGCGTGAGCAGCCATACGAGCATTTGCAATGATACTAGGATTGTCGAACTCGTGACAGGTTCGACAATCATCCTTGTAGGTTTTGGGTGTTGGTTCTGGTACCATGTTGAGCATATATAGTTGGGAAAAAAAATGTGGCTGTCATTTAACACCACTTGGAATGCATAATACCAATATACATGATGTAAGATTGGCAATGATCGGTTGCCTTATCGTTCATGTTTTGCATACATGATAATTGATTGGTGATTCATGAAAGATCAGCTAATACCTTTACAATTCTAACCTATGAATTTCCAGATGTCACTTGTTATGTTGGGAAAAATATGCTCATAATGGGGCAGTTTAAACCATAGTGTATATTTATCTTACATTATATTTGGATGTGAATGCAGCAGCATAATTTTTGTTTTTATGAATTTTCCTGGCAATCATTTTATTTTATTTTATTCTTGCTCGTGGAGCATGTAATGTGAATTTGCAGCAGAGGATTCCAGCAAGTGGTGGTAGATTATGACTATACTTTCACGACACCATATTGTGGAAGCGAAGCAATCAACTTTAATTCGGACAAGGTTTGATTTGCTATTCCTATTCCTAAAATGTTGATGGGATTTTTTCTTGGTATTTGCAAGTAATAATTATTTTATACGAGTGGGTATATATATATATATGTGTGTGTGTGTGTGTGTGTGTATTTATGTGATTGATAAAGGCGTGTCCTTAGATATTTTATGAACCGGGTTCATTAGTCGTAACACTATCATTTAGACATATGATTTATGATATTCATTGATTCTAGAAGATTTTATGATGTTTTAGAAGGATTCAACAAGTCATATAGTTCTAGAAGATTTTAGAAAGATTTGGATGAGTAATAATTCTGGAGGGATGATGTGCATTATGAAGTCTCATGCAACTTAGGGAAGTTTGAGAGTAAGTGTGTTAATTCAATGAACTTATGTTTTAATTTTATTTTATCTTGGAAAGAAAGTTGGTTCAACAGAGATATTTTTAATAGACATGTATGTGAATTAAGTGAATGGTACTTAAAATCTTGTCATATGTGTGTTTACGCAAATTATCATAGTATTTGATTTCAAGATCAATGTATTAAAAGGAACAAAATAAAACATGTATGAGAAGTAAGAAGAGAGGGATGCTGATGGCTTATTTTGGGAGATGACACTACTTTTGAGCATTATTCTATGCGTAATAAAGGTTAGCATAAATATTATATGTTTTTTTGACATTTTTATTTTTATGGTGATATTGCAAATGTAATGATGTGAGATATGAGGGTGGTTCTATTGATATTTGTGAGTTCTCTAGGGATTTTTTGTATAACTTCATTTGGAATTTGTATAGCATTAGGTGAGAGTCAATTATAATGATTTATTTAACATAGGAAAGTACAAGTGTAAGTATTAATTCATAATTTTTGGGTTTGGTGCACGATGAACATTACTCAAAAATAATTAAGTTTTAGTGTATTTCAATTCTCTTCTCCCAAAAATATCTCTAACCCCATCATGTTAGCTTGGTATGTAAGAAAAAAAAACATAAATATTTTTTTGGAAATATCTATATATCTTGATATATATATATATATATATATATATATCATGATTTATATTATGTATATACAACATATATCACATGATATATATAATCACCCTCATGTCTAAGTGCATAGTTCTCTCAAACATGTTATATGTGCATTCACTCAAATTAACATAGCCTTAGAGTGCAAGATTTATGGATTAAAAAGAGAATATGAAACATATGTAAGAACTAAGAAGGGAAGGATGATAAGTTCTTTTCGCGGATGGCATAGTATTTGCGCATCAAGTCTTATGCGTTGTGTAATAGAGGTTAGCAAGAATATTAAATATCTTGGTGACATTGTATTTTTGTGGTGATGTTGAAAATGTAATGATATGAGACATGCGAGTGGTTCTACTGATGCTTGTGAGTTTTCTAGGGAGTTTTGCCATAATTTTATTTGGAATGTGCATATGATGAGATGCGAGTTAAATTATGAAGCCTCATGCAACTTGGGGAACCACAAGGGATGTTGAAAGTGTGTGCGTGTTATTTCTATGATGTGTGTTCCCTCAAATTAGCTTAGTCTTAGATACTAAGCTGTTTGAATTAAAATAAGAACATGAAACATGTATGAGAAATAAAAAGAGAAAAGTCCTAACGACTTGTTTTAGGGGATAACACAATACGTATGAGCTACAAGTATTATGCTGTGTAATAAGCATTAGCAAGGATATTATATATCTTTTTGATGTTATATTTTTGTGCAGTTACTCGTAGCATGAGCATTAGCTTATGTTGTTACAAACCTAGTAAGTGTGTTCCTTCAACATTCGAATTGATTGGTATTCAAATAGCTTAGTTTATGTCTACCATGATTTTGTTTTGATGTCTAATTTAAAACTCGAATATAAGAGGATGGATGATATTTGGTGCTTGATACCAAACTATAGAAAAAATTCCATCACATTCCTTGTATTTATAGATTATTTATAAGGTGATTATAACAAAGATGCATTTGTTAATAAAAATATATAGAAAAACTATTAAATCTAAACTTAAAAAATAATAAAATTAGGAATTACCGAGATATTACTCTTATGAAAGATAAATTAAAAAAAAAAAACATATCATATAATTTGAATATGTGAATAATAGATCACTCAATTAAACAATTAAAAAAAAGTTAGATTGATAAGCTAGTGGATCATCTAGTCAATCTCAATTATACTTAAAACATGTTTGATGATGATGGTAATCAAGGGCTATTAACAATTTAGCGACCTGTATGATTTTTTGATCACATTGCTGAATCAAAAATTTTGATAAATTGTAGTCCATTGATACTAATATTATTATAGTTTCTTTTCAATTTTATTGTATTTTTTTTTTAAAAAATGTTATGTTGATGGGGACTCAATCTGTGGGATGTTCAAATAGGATCTGCACATTATATAAGACCTTTGTCTGTATGAGTTTGATGAAATAGAGAATTTTTTTGTTTTGTGTTCTTAAGTTTCTACAGATACAGTAACAAATAACTCTGTTTCATTTGTTGTTATTTGACGTGCCTTACAAAGAGAATTTCGTTAAAATATGCCACATAAAGAAATAATCATGAAATTCCTTGAGACAGAACTTCATATCACTTGACAAATCATCACTCATACATGTTCAATCCAAATGCCTTAATATTTTAGTTATTGCTTAGCAAAACATCTTCTCATTGAGATGTATTGAGATATATAATATTTTTTGTGTTATATATATGTATATATGTGTGTGTGTATTTTCATTTTATTAGTTTGTAACTAGCATAAATCGTGGAGTGCCTATAGTAGTGAGGTGATCCAATTGCATAGTCATAATGTAATTTTTCTTTCAAAGGCCAAGAAAGTGCCTATAATATATTTGTGCTTTCAAGTTCAATGTCATAATGTTGTCTCTCTCATTTGTTAGCATGCTATTATTAGAGTTTGGACCGACATATTGTGATTGTCTAACCTCTTTATTGTGACAATGTTTTATATTTCTTTATTTTAATTATTGTCATAATTACTTCTCATTATTATTTATGTATGATTAGGAACTATCATATTATTATTATTATTATTTCTATTAGTGGGAGTGAGTTTTTATCTCTATAGTTTTTTTCTTTAACAAAGTCTCTGAACCATAAATGTGCAAAATCAAGAGACGAATTTTTTGTGTTTGTGTGTGAAATAGCATTGTGCAGTGGTTGCTTGTGTAACACAGTTGTTTTGTGCATTGGCTTTGTACACATTATGCCATGCATGGTGTTGTGGTGCAGCACATGGTGTGGTCGTGCAGTGCATAGCATGGTGGCTGGGCATCTATTCTGCATATCCTATATGTGTGCGAAAATGTTTCTGATATTCTTCCACTGTGCAGTGCTTATATTGTTCAGGGGCTGCAGTTTCTTTTTTTTCCTGGGGCTATTTTGTTTCCCCATATAGGGGACTCCTCTGACCCCTGAGGGGCTCCTGTGGTATTTTGACTACTATGTTTAGAGGCATCATTTCTGCTATTGTGGTTTGTGTTCTTTCCCGGGTTGCTTTTGTGTTTTTCTTGCATATACGACTCTGCTATTTTGGTGTCTATGTTTGTTGTATCGAGGTATGTTTTTATTACTTATGGTGATCCATACCTGTTGAGTTATTGCTATTATCATCAGCAATCCAGTACTTGTCTGGAAAGAGTAGACAAATGTCTAGTATATAGGTATCTTTTATTGCTTACCTAGGTGATAGGGGCACCAATCAAGATAGAGACAGCAGTAAGAGACCTTCTGTACAATATATACACAATAAGAAGAGTTATCATACGGAGAGAGTTGCTGAGAGTTATTTTCAGAATAAAGACTGATAGTACTATAAATTATTGTGTAAGATAAGTCGACCAGTAGATATATTCAAGGGTCTTCATAGAATTTCTCCTAATGATCATTATTAAGGTGAAAATGCAGTTATACTTTGTTAGCAAGACAATGGAAGATACTTTCCATAATATATATATTATAGTTTTTAGCATTTATCTTACTACAGAACCATGTGTAGATTATTCAGAAGAAATTAATCACATAATAGATAGTTGTTTGTTATTTATTATTTCTTTTACTTGTTCTCCTAATGTTGTATTGACTAATGATAAAATATTTATTATGTGATTGTTTTTATTGGTCATCCTAATCTAAATTTAGATAATTTATTTTTATTGTGAGTTTTATTTATTAATAAGAATCTTACTAATTTACCTTCTGAGTTATTTTACATTATCACAATACTCTGAGGTTGATTTTCTTTTATTTTAAACATAATAGCTTGTGTGTTATTTCTTACTGTTAGGACACATCTGTTGTCGTATTTCTTTTGATCATTTATTTATTCATTCTCAGTTTGATTATTTATATTTGACCAATTTGATAATTTTTTATCATAATATGAAATATATCATTATATTATTATGAGGCTTGTCTAATATTTAAACATACTCAGAGCTAAAGGTATCATATGGGCCGTGTTGTGCTGGGGATGGCCTTGGAAAGGAAGTCGTACCATGCCAAGTATGGCACAACTTGTGCTTTGCCTGGCCTGGCCCGGCCCGACATTATTGGCATGAGTCCGATCAGAATCAAGCTGAGTTGTGTTAGTTTTTGATTTTAAGTATGTAAATCGTAATGTAAAAATATGAAAAAATACAATCGTATTTTGCATTCGATCATATGAAAATTGAAATAATAAAAATATTCATCATGACTTCATCAAAATAAAGAAAAATAATAAACAAAAATAACAATAATATAAACAAAAATAACAAAAAAAATTCATTATCCAAAAAAAAAAAAATACAATCATTAATCTCAATGCCAATTGGTGTTTGTATGCAAATCCTAATTATCACCATTGTACAAGTGTTTGATAATATCACTAGCGGTGACCTTAATATTTTCTAAATCCTATGAGTTATTTATCAGTAATTCTTGCGTTCTCATTTCAGTCATATCCTGGATACCCGATAACATTATTTTAATTTTTTATTTTTTTAAAATTTTCGGCTAAGTAACTATTGGGGAATGGGGTTGTAAGTCGAGTGTGGGTAGACCAACCAGCAGTATGCCACTGCCCGAGCTTCGAGCTTCTCAGCATGAGTGCTGAGTCACTTGGCATCGGCCAATGCCAGTCGGCTTGAGTGCCATGCTCGTGCGGTCGTGCCCGACAGGTTAGTACAGGTGATAGCCAAAAAGGCTATTGTTTGTTAGTGTCTCGGCCTCGGACGTGCCCTGTGGCTGGTGTGGTGCCTGCCAGGGCCAGCCATGTGGAGAGTATCATTAAAAAAACTCGTCACGTAGTGGATTTTTAAAAAATGTAATGAATTTTTTTTTAAAAAAATATGTTACGTATTGGGCTGGTCGGGCCCTGGCCAAGTGGAACATGCCTACTTCCTGGTAAACCGTAAACCTAGTTTTTGATTTTTTGGTCTTAAGTCAGGTTTATCGTGCTGGTGGTTCGTGCTAAATGGCCAGACACGTGGATCGTGATTGGCCCGGCACGAGGCATGGCTGCCTTTGGCTTAGCATAGCTTCCTCTGGTCCATCACGACATGAACCATGCCTCGGGCCGGGTCAGACATGGCTCAGTTGGGCTGTGCCTTGTGCTGTTCCTGGGCTGACCCACCCACTTGATACCTCTACTTAGAGAACATATCTAAGTATGAGAAAATCAGCATCTATGTGAGCTAATCGTGAAGAATCTTGCAAATGACTAATTATATCAACTTCCTAAATTATATCTCATCTGAGCATAATCAAATGTTCGATTATTCATACTATTCTCTTATGTATAGTTGATTTAACAAGAGAACTCATATTAGATTAAAAATTAACACTGGACTCATTTTGACTATTTGCTAGAGCACATCCTAAAAAGTTAATCACTCTGAGAGTATCTAAGATATACTTCCTTTTAGATAAAATATTTTTTATTGTCATAACTCATTTTAATTCAAAGAAAGTATTTGAGATTTTCAAGATTATTTATTTGAAATTATGATATAAGATTATTTTTTAATTGAGTGATTCTTAACTTATTATTTTCATATTGATGATAATCAACAAGATAAATTTGTTATATAAATTCTTTCAATACAATAAAGAATAATTTGTAATATATATGTGCAAATTAAAATAGATAATTATAATAATAAGTAATCCTAACAAGACTCTTAATGAATATTTTAGTTTGAATAAGGCCTTCTGCAATTGCAAATTGAATTTAGATACTTTTTCTATGTAATGCTTGAAAATCATGTGATTGCTCTATTTATATCTTTTTCTCAAGATTATCATTGAGAAAAAATTTTCCATGTTTACCATGATAGAGAGAGAAATTTTCTTGTAAAAGGATCCATTTCCTAGTCTAGATGAGGTAATAGTCCTTGAGCATATCTCATTGACTAGAGAACATATCTAAGTATGCAAAAAGTAGTATCGAAGTAAATTTGTCATGCAAAATCTTGCAAATAATTAACTATATCGACTTTCTAAACTATATTTGATTTGAGCATAATCAAATATATAATGTCTCAGATGATTCTTTTATATATAATCGAGTTAACAAGAGAACTCAAAATAAATAAAAAATTTATATCAGGATCATTCAGACTATTCACTATATCACATCCCAAAAAGTTAATCATTGAGAGAGTATTTAATATATATTTCTTTGTAGATAATAAAATATCTTTACTATCATAATTCACTTCAATTCTAAGAAAGTATTGGAGTCTTCCAACATTATTTGTTTGAATTATTTTAAAAGATACTTCTTAAGTTGAATGATTTATTAATTTGTTATTTTGCATAATGATGATATCATAAACATGTATGGTCATTAAGATTAATTTGTAATTTAAATTTTTTCGATTCAGTGAGAAATAATTTGTAATTATTATTTTTTCAATTCAATGAGAAATAATGTTGGGCAATTGGCTTTCACGGTAGTGAGATTAATATACAGAAACAACATAAACACAAGAAAACAAACAATATATATCCCAATCCAGCAACCATCCACGACAGAATCAAAAATGAGAAACAAACACCAAAAATAACGTGGTTCGCTAGTTGCTCAGTACGACTAGCTACATCCACCAGAAAATACTTATGCATTACAGATTAAATCAACAGAAATGTCTTATAGTATGCAGCACACAGAATAGTCGCGATAAATCGCGAAGAGAGAAGAGAGAGAGACGATGAACAGTTCCACGGGTCCAAAAATAGTCACCCGAAAATAAAATTACAAAATATTTTATATTAAAAATTATCTCGGTTCATTTAACCGGAGCGGGACCTACGTTATTGTGATACTGTTGCATTCCTGGCCTCTTAATATTTCATTTTCTGCATTTACATGAAAATATTAAAACAGAAAATATATTAGGTTATACAAATAAATTATTAAAAAAAAATAAATTACATATACAGCAAATAATTTGTCATATGTTTGTAGAAATAAAATTAGGTTACTGTAACGGAAAATAATGCAAACAAGATTCTCAATGACAACTTTAGTTCGAATAAAACATTTTGCAATTACAAATTGAATCGAGACACTCCATCTATTCTATGCTCAAAAATCATGTGATTGTTCTATATATATATATAATTCTCAAGATTATCATAGATAAAAATATTTTATATGTCTAGCTGATATTCATCCACTTTGAGAAATTGAATGAGATATGAGTATCCAAATTGAGGTCATTTTGGCCAATATGAAAAAAATTCATGATAATTAATTCTAAAAATTTGGGCCAATCATCTCATAGCAAATCTCACATTTAACTAATCTACACTACTACATGATTAGTTTTTATAGTAAACACTATTTGTAACAAATAATATACCTTTTTAAATATAGTGATACTAATTCTCAGGACCTTAAAAGATAAAAACAGAACGAACTAAAAAAAATATTTGATTGATTAAATGGTTAATGGTTAAAATTATATGTTCTCAAGTATATTTTAAAATACTTTTAACATAGAGAAGTGTTTTAGCATTCTCAACTAAATATCTCTTTTTATGCAATCTCATTTAGTGTGAGTGTGCTAGTACAAAAGGCATGATGAACAATCATATAACTAGTATAATAATTGCTAAAATTATTAGATATATATTTAGTAATATTTATTTTTAGTAATTTTTTTATTTTTATTAAATTAGTTTTAATTTATTTTTTTAAAAATAGTTAAAAAATACAAAAAATTCAAGAATTATTTTGAACAAAAAGTCAAATAAAATGAGTAATTATTAATAAAAATAATAAAATATTATAAGTTATCTTAAATTTTAACTCTATTAGGTCCATCAATTTATTTAATGAATGAGATCGAATGAATTATTACTCAAATAGTTTTGGTAGGCATGATAATAAATTTTGATATGTTTTCTTATTTGATAGATTGCATAATCTACTTTAAAAAAATCTTTTATACTTAATATCTAAAATTCTTTATTTGGTCAAAAATATATGACTAAGTTGAGATTGAATAAATAAGAGAATAATGACACTCAATTTTTTATTAAGTTATTAATAATAAAAAAGAACTCATATAAATCATCATGCTTAGATTCACAGAAAGTTATCTTGGAAGTCTTTGGATTCTAATAAAACAATATAAATAGGGAAAAAATTAATATTAGTATTGAATTGTTTATTAGAATTATTTACAAAAAATAAATATTCAAATATTCAAGAATAAATATATTTGAGATATGAATAAAATATTAAGGTCAATGTTACAATTGAAAATAATTTTAAATATTTTAATATTAATTATAATAACATAAAGAAAGCAAGTAGAAATAATAGTAAATAGTGAGTGATTACCTGTGATATAATTATTTGCTTTTGAGTCAATTATTCAGGTGCTGGGAATGAGAGGGAGAATACGGAGAGTTGTAATGCTATAAGATAAAAAATATTTACTATTGTATTATTAGTGAGCAAATCTACAATTTTTTTGGTAATGATAATTGTAGGAGAACTCTATAAAAATAATTGAATATATCTATAGTTATTATAGATGCACCTCAAGTGCGCCTTAAACCCATGCTTTACTAGGCCCATGCAAAATTACCCCGCCTCTTTTTCCCTCGTCTCAGGTTCTTCCTCACAAAATGTATTATTCCTAAAGTCTTACTCATAAATTAATTATTTTCATATTTTTTCATAATTCATACTATTCCCAAAGCCGACCACTTAGAATTTTATATTTTAAATTGTTAAAATTTTATTATTTTATTATTTTATTTTAAAACTCTGAATATATGTGATGATAAAAAACATTAATAATATTTAATTTTTTTGTTTGATATTTTATACATAATTATATTTTATTAATAGATAAAATTTATAGATATTATTTAGTGAATATATATATATATATATATAAGGTAGAATATGTCTCATAAAAAAACTAATTTCTTAATTGTCTCGTATCTTAAGTCTTAGAAAGATATTTGTACCTTAGTATGTCTTGTTTTTCAAATAATTATGGATACATCTAGTTGTTGGCCAATCTCAATCAATAATTTTATAGTGCTATTGGTCTTCATTTTGGAAATAATATCTGATAAATCCTTTTGGTTTAACTATTTGTCCTATAATGCACACACGATACGAAATATATTCTATCTCTATCTTGACTAGTATCTAATGTTTCATAGATAAGCCGTATAAGATGCCTCTTGACTAGATCTCTATTTATCATGTCTGTATAAGTACTGAAATATCCAATGATAAATCTTTGGAATGAAGAAAATGTGCGATTACCCATAATGTAAGATACCTCAAAAAGCTGTCTTTTGTCTAGAAATAAGCCACGTTTATATCCTAAAATTGAGTAGCTAACTTTGTGATTCGAGTAAATTGAGTGGTATTCTGTTCTGACTTTTTAAACTCAATCTTATTAACTGTGATACCACTTTATATATTTGAACAGTCCTAAATGAATGTAAGGATACTGCAAGTTTTTATAATATCTTGCATGTAATATAAAAATTAAGGATACTCATGGTTCAATAGATTATTATTATGTAATTAATAATTGAGAATCAATCAGTAACTAGATATATAATGTGGTTAAGTTTCTTTTGACTAAAAAATAACATGAGAACTCCAACAATCCTTTTTATATGTCTTCTTTGTCATAGTTTCAACATAATAACAACCATGTTTTTTAATTACTCAATCTACATTCAATGAGCTTGATAACAGCACAATAAAGAAACATAAATACTACACTATAATATATGCAATAAAGGTACAATAACCAAAGTGATTCCATCAAATAGAGAAGAACAAACACCACAACTTCAAAAAAATGCAGCATGTAGAAAAAAACTTAAGTACTGCAACAACCTCAAAAAAACAAAAAAACCAGCAACAGTACAGTCACTGCACCACAAACATCACCGTAACAAGCACCACAACACTATTGCACCATGCACATCATCACATCAAACACTGGATATTGCACAAGCATTCCCCACACATCATCCTAACAAGCACTGGATGTTAAACTATTCCCTATTTTTGCATATCATCGTAACAAGCACCGATGCACTGCTGCACTATGCACATCACCACACGTGCCATCTTTTGCACATGACCATTATTTTCGCATATGACCATTATTTTCGCATAGTCTTGGGCACTTGTGTTTTCACGGTAGTGATATTAAGATACAGAAACAAAAGAAAACAAGCAACATATATATCCAATCTAGCAATCAACCACGACAGAATAAAAAAATGAGAAATAAATACCAAAAATAACGTGATTCGCTAGTCGCTTAGTACAACTAGTTATATCCACCAGAAAATACTTATGCGTTACAGATTAAACCAACCAAAATAGTCTTACAGTATGCAGCACAGAATAGTCATGATAAATCGCCCAGAGAGAAGAGAGAGAGACAATGAACAGTTCCCCGGGTCCAAAAACAATCACCTAAAATTAAAATTATAAATATTTTATAATAAAAAAAATCTCTCAGTTTATTTAACGGGAGCAGGTCGGATCATGAAATGGGTCAGGTTCTGCTCCAAAAATTTCGGCCCGCTGATCGGACAGCGGGACCTTAGTTATTGTGCTACAGCTACATCCTCTGCCTCTTAATATTTTCATTCATGCACTTACATGAAAAATATTAAAACAGAAATAGAATTATTTGGTTATGTAAATAGATTATCAAAAAATAAATTACATATATAGCACATAGCATACATGCATCACATCACACACCACATGTGATATCTTTTTCAAGGGTTAGTAAAATTTGCTCCAAAACCATATAGAAAAACGGATCCATAAAACCACATCCTAAAAAAAGAAAAAAAATGCACATATTATGTTGCACATGTAAATAACTTTATAAATTTATATGTAATAGGTTAAAATGACTAGGATAACATATATGTTGAGTGCTCATATCATAAATAAAAAAAAATAGTCAGCCATGTTAAAAATAAAATCTTATAATATAATTATTAGATTAATTATGTTTTATGATTTTAAATATTAGCACACTATAAGATATGATATTCATTTGATGATTATAGAAGATTTGCTTGTTAAGATTAAAACGTAATAAAATTTATAAGTTTAAAATTAAAATTGATATAATTAGGAAATATCTAAACATTACAATATTAAAAAAACAAAATTAGAAAGAGCAATTTTAAGTGATTTGGACATATAAGGAAGTGATTGTGTATAACTCTAATTAACAAATATGTTGATTAAAAAATGAATATTCATATGATTCAACTTGATTATGTCGTGAATGTAATTTGATTTTGATATTATTATTTTTTGTTATATATATATATATATATCATTATCATTATCATTAATAAAGTCTTATTCTGTTATATATATATATATATATATATATATGTTTCGACAAAGTAAATATCAACATATAAACATATGAATCTTCATAATTTAATTATTGACTTTGTCAAGAAATACTTTGGAATTAAATTTGTAAAATTAATTTGTTAAATGAGATTGAATTCTTTGTGACAACATTTGTTTCTTGTCTTCTTCATATGAGCTTTTAATAATACAAATATTGTACTAAGTGATGACATGACTTTTTTTCAGTGAATGTGCCTGTGTTTTCCTTTCATTATAATTTTTTTTTTTGACTTCCTTTATCAGAATGGACATGAGGATGCATTGCAGGCAAGCTGCAGCATCTGTTGGGAGGACATTGATGAGCAAATTCATGTCGCTGATTTAGCATCAAAGGAGACTATTCTTTTTTTTGATGAGGTCTTGTTTACCTTACTAAGGACACTTGTATACTTTCTTGATTTTTTTTTTTTTGTATTTGTTGAAGATGGAGAAGCGTTGTGTTTTGCATCTAATGTTAGAGAACTTATGCAAGATGAAAATGAAAACAATTGATTCTGTTTGTTGTATTTAGGATTTAGATTCATAAGAACATTGCTGTTATGTAAAGTGCTGTTCAAGTGTTCCTACTGATATTGCATTTGTTAGTGAATTTGTAAGTTTGTTTGTGTTTGTGTGAATTTATCTTTGCACACAAATCATTGTTATTAAATTTCATGTTTTCCTTTTCATTTATTAATATGGCATCAGGGTCGGTAGGTTAATTATGATATCTTTATCTTGATTTCTGTCATCAATCATGACATTTTGTGTGCATTTGGTTTAAACTCATGTTGGTTTGGTTCGGGCTAGTTTTGTGTATGTTAGTTTTATCAGATAGCACAATTAGACTGCAACTTGCACCAGTCACTAATGTTTTTGGGTGATATCTTTCTGTCCAGTTTGTTTGGTTTATCTTTGTTCTCATCGGACAGATTTCACAGGCTTAATTTGATTTGGTCTATTTAAATTGTTTCATTATATTCTCTCTGATGATGTTTTTTAGTGATTTTTTTACTTTGGTCTTTTTTTGCTCCATATTGACACATCAAATAGTCACCGGAACCTTGGGGTGGGAGCAGGGCTGTTCCGTCCCAGCATTTAGAGGTATAGACCATGAGGATGGAACTTGCAGCTCCCAAGTAAGCAGGAATTCAGTATTCTCACTAGTTTGACTGCATGTATCATGAGTATTTTAGCGATTGATATATTATATGTTTCAAAAATAATATTGAAAAATAAAAATAAAAATAATTTAAATAAAATTCATATATCAATTATTCTTATATAATTGATAAAATTGATTGAGATAACTTTTAAGTTGAGTGTTTCCATCAAAAGTATAAAATATATAAAAAAATAAAAAACTTTAACAACCATACAAATTGATGTATACAAGTCTATAATAGTAAACTTAAAGAAAGAAAAATATAAGATGAGATCTTTTCAATACCTTTATAAATATGTATATTGTCTTTTCTGCTATATGTATGTATACTATAGTAATTTTTATATTTTGAATTTTTTTACTTAGAAAGAAATAATTCATTTTGATGTGTTTTGTGAAGATGTCCATTATTCATTCTGTTTTGCTTATAATTTCACAACATCAAGCTTAAAGGCTATATGTTTCGTTGATTGACTATCACAGTAAATAGTAGTAGAAAAAAATGTTTTTCTAATCTTTTTGAGTATATGACATGTCTCAAGTATTTCACAAATAATTATTATCAATAGTTTGAATTTTATTTCTGTACTAAATTTCAATATTATTATCTGTCTTTTACATTCTTAGGAGGTATGATTACCCCCAACAACAATGTAAAACCATATCATATGTCTCATCTTGGTACTTCCTGATGTTAAACTCTAATCTAAATATATAGCCAAACTATAAGTGTTCATGATCTTTGAAAAAGATCCCAAGTCCTGGAGATTTTGTTCACTTACCTTAATATGTAAAGAGTCTCATCAAAGTAAATTTATTTTAAGTGAATTTAAAAAAATGATTAATTATATTGTCTAGATATGTTATATTTGATCTAATTATAGTTAGATAATTAAATTCTTCATATGTTTGTCTTATAAATATTAGAATCAATTGAAATGATCATATCAGAGATAAAGTTACTACCTAGATCAATAAGTGTATATATTGGAGCACAATGAACAAGATCAATATCTGCAAGTGTATCAAGTGAATATCTTTTATAGGACAAAATGATCTCTCTTATAAAATAAGTCACTTTTAAATCAAAAAATACATCTCTCAAGGTCTGATCAAGATCTTACATCCTAGTAATCTAGCATTGATTAATATCATTCTTTCTAAAAAAAAAGTCACAGCAACCACATAGAACAGTACACACACACACACACTACAACACCAACTCCATCGTAACATGTTCATTATAGCTAAGCCCACTATACAACCCATTGCTCATGATCCCTTGACATTGCCATACCATGCATGTTGCCATTGCTAAACACCATAATGTTTACAAAAGCAACTCTGCTACATCACTATGACACCATGACATCATTGCACCACACATATCACCATTGAAACACTATGACACCATGTTGTTGTTGCTCCATGCACTTGCATGTTGTCTTTGCACCACCATGACATCATTATTGACAACCATAAATGCTAGCATTGAATGTCGTTGGTACACCATCGTTTGCCACCCACAAAATTTTCTTATACCTTTTCTTCAACATTGTCCTCTAATACTATAAAAGGTTTTTTTAGTTTTTGTGAGAGAGAGAATCGAGAGAGATAAGAAAATGAGAAATGTTAAAATTGATATATCCATTTACCTCAAAAATTAAAATAACACATATGTGCATATATTAAGGTTGAGACATCTCACATATTGAGGGATTTCATACAAAGAGAAAGGAAAAATAGAGAAAAAATATAAGCAAAACTAGACCTTAGCATATAGATATCTTTTTTTTTCTTCTGGTAGATAAATGATATTTTAAAAATTTATACACAAAATTAATAGTACAACATAACATTTTTTAAAAATGTCATATATCAAATATCCTTATGTAATAGACAAAAAGAGATTGGAGCATCTCATTGGGTGGCGCTCTCATTTAAAACATAAAAATAAAATAAATAAGCATATAAAGTTTTAAAATTGTAACATATCAATTTAGTGCACACAAGTCTAGAACACAAAACTTGGACTTTGGAGGAGAGAAATGTCAATGGAGGTCTTTTTAAGATATTTGTGAAGATGACTATTAGTTGTTCTGTTGTTTGGATATATCTTGTTGCTTATAGTATTGGTCCTATTGTGGATCTTCTTTTTGAGAAAGAATTATTTCATCTCTATGTACTTTGTGGACTCATGAAATTATGTATTTAAGGATACATGACTTGCTTCCTTAGTGTCACAATAGATGGTAGCTGGAGAAGAAAGAAGATTCATAATCTTCTTGAGTAGGTTAAATATCTAAAATATCTTACAATTAATTTTCACAGTCACAAAGAACTTGTTTTTGTATTAGTTTTTGAAATAATTGCATCTATATGCATTATCAATTTACAAAATTGCCTCCATTATAATTTTATTTTATTTTATTTTTTGTACTTTTTTATGTGAGCACCCGACATGTAAGTTGTACTAGTCATTTTTATTTATTATATAAGGATATTTAATATATTGATTTCCTTAGATTATTATTTATATTTGCTTTTTAACATTGATTTATAACATGATATTAGAGTCAACATAGAAAAAATTCAACCTTATGTTTTGGGACAATGATTGTTCTTGTAAATTGATAATGCATACAATGTCTGTGGTGATGGGAGAGGCGTGCGTGGTGGTGATAGCAGGTGCATGTGGTGGTAACAGCATTCATGTGCGGAGGTCGCAATAGTAGGTACGTGGTGGTATAATGAGACAACTTTTTGGAAAGATATCCTAATTGTGTGCCATGGTGAGGCATGAGAGTGGCACATGCTGGCTCATTATGGTATGTTGGGAAAAAACCCTAACTAGGGATTTAATAGAATTATAAAAAAAATAATAAAAAAGGGTTTGCAAAAACCCTAATCGGAGGTAGTTTTTTATTTTTTGTTTGGAACAAATATAACTTTTTAGTATAGGTTAAAGAGAAATTATCATAATAGAGATAAATGGATGAAAATCTTAGTTCTATGTAACCACCACAACAAAGTTAATTATATTGGAGGTAACCTCCAGGTGTTATATTTAGAGAGAAGGCTGAAAGCTTTACATAGTACTGAGGGAGATATGTTGATTGTCAGAGTCATCCACTATCATACGTATACTTACTAGATATGACTATAAAAAATTTCTTTCTAATGTAATAATAGATTATTTATTTCTTTTATGTATTATTAATTAGTTCATTTCTATATTTATTCCAAACTCATTTATTATCAACACAAGAGTTAATAGTAGTAATAATAAAAATTAAAATTTATTTATTATGTTATTTTTATGTTTTAAAAATATTATTATATCTAATGGTAAATATTCAAAAATTATTAGATAGGATACTATTTAACTTAGGTTTATGTTATTTTTTTATATTTTGCTTATTCATGTTTTTTTTTTAATTTATTCTCAATGAGTTATTTTTTGGACAACTTAATTTTATTTTTGTTTTTTGCTTTTAATGATGTTTGTTTGCTAGATTGAGAGACTTTGAGGTAGTTTTCATTTGGAATTGAACATGGAGGATTCTATGTTCTTTCTCTAATAGTATGATCTCATTTTGTATGATTGAGTGTGTTGGACACTTTATTTATGTCTTTTAACTTGATTATTTATTATTGATTAAATTGAAAATTTGTTATCATAGTCTTAAGTATATTTTAATTCTAGAGTATGAGATATGTTATTTATGAAAACTTATTAAAATTTTCTTTTCTATCAGTCAATCTAGATTGCTTAGGAATTTATTTAAATTGATACAATAAGATATATGATGATCTTATAGATATCTTATCTTTCTTATTTATGACTACTTGAGATATATATGAATATCTCTTTCGAGTTAGATCATAATTATTTTTCTATTTTTTATTTTTTTAATAAAATTATAAAAAATTAATTTGATGAAAATTTTAAAAAATATCTAGTGTCAATGCATTAAAATATATATTAGATTGATTTAGTACTTACCATATAGGTTATGAGATTATATACAAGACTTCTTATATTGACACACCATAGTAGAATGATATTTTTGAAAGGAAGAATATTTATTTACTTGAGACAGTTCGAACACTCATACTTAGAAAGAGTATTTCAAATTATTTTTGGTGAAATGTGATTTTATTCATAATGTGCATCATTAATCGGATGTTTTTTTTATTTATTAGTGTATACTCTTTCTGATCCTATATCATGGAGAGACTTAGGATGTCTCTCAAAATTTTTGAATATATTTGTTTTGTGTTTGATTGATCTTTACGACATGATATGTTAGTATATATGGTATTGAGATTTGAATTTCTTAGATGCTCTAGTATTCAAAGAAGATGTATATATTTATTAATAGAGATTGGTATGACTTTACTTGGTTCGAATGTTCTCTTTTGTTACTAGAAATTATTTTTCAACAAACTTAGGAAGTATGTGAATCTAGATGTTGTATTTAGATTTATTACTTTTTTTTCATATCTGTTGCTCTGTTTTGATCACGAATTAGTAGAGAGAGTTACCTGTCAATTATGTTTGAGTATGTTGGTACTCAATATGATATTTCTCTCATATAGTCATCACATATAACAACAAATTTTGATTATATTAGTTATGTAGAGAATGAAGTTTTTCAACTATGAAGTTTTCTTTCAAGCCTAGATGACATAATAGTCTATGAGTGTTCACTAGTATATATTCATATTGAGTTAGTAACTAGGAGACTTGATCATCTAGAAATTAGAGTTTGTATCTGGAGAGACAAACCATTTTTGCTCAAACTAAAGGCGAGCCTACCGAGGAGCCGTATAATTTTGTACCTAGTATTTATGATCTTTACTTCTAATAGTTCTTTAGAAGGAATAGAGAAAATGTACTTAGTGCTTGATTTTATAGGTTTTGTTGTATTTTTGTCATAATTTTTTATTTTTTATTTTTTGTATTACTTCTTTTTTGGTACTAGGATATCTAAGTTTTATTTTTAAATATTATTTCATACAAGATGATATTGTGCCATAATGGAAAGATGCATGCCCTTTACTCTAATGGAAAAGTTTGTTGGTGGTTATAAATCGGTGTTCACTATGAAGACATGTTTATGTAGGAATGTAGATTGCCTTAAGGTGAGAATTATAGTGGAGAGATACACCCAAATATTTGGTGTGAACTACAATGTCACTTATTCTCTATTTATCCAATTAGTTTTAATATGAATTTTTATTTCTCTTAATCTATCTTATAGTTAGAGGATATTCAACTATATGTGAAAAATATATTTTTTCATGGTAATATTGAAAAAGAGATTTATATGAAGCAGCCACTTAAGTTTTGAGTGACCGTTAGATGTAGTATGTAGATTGCAAACTATATTATATAGCTTAATGCAATCTCTGAAAGCTTGGTATGCTAGGTTTTCTTAGGTAGTCATCTTATTTGGATTACATATTTTTTTTTAATTTTTTAAAGAATAGTTCTGATGACAAAATAATATAATTGATTATCTAAGTAGATGGTATTCTGATAATGAAAGATTATGAGTTGGGATCATCGAATTTAATGAGTATCTTTATGCACAATTTGAGATAAAAGATATTTGGAGACTTGGAAAATTTCTTGGCATAAAGATAGCTTTTTATGAGTGATATTATCTTGTCTCATAGGAGATAAAGTTGATATACTTTTGCTTGTGTTGATCTTTTGATTTATGCTTTAGTATAGAGGTGTCAAATGGGTTGTGCCATGCCAGCAATGCCCGTTTCAAAGTGGCCTAGCCATGCCATAATGTCGTGTCGAGCAAGACACTACACGAGAAGGAAAGCTTTTGGCTCAACATGGTTCATTTGGCCTGCAAAATGTTGAGCTATGTTGGGTCATGCTGGCCCTTTCAGGGATGTGCTAGTTGATGTCGAATTGTGTTGACACGAACCAAATCGTGTTATTTTGGCCTTTAGGGTTGAAAATTTTAATTCAAATGAATTATAAACTTTTTTAAAATTCTAATTTATCATTAAATTGTTTTTTTAAATATCACACTTAAACAAATAAAAAAATGCAAAATAAAAAAAATTAGACATTCACATCATGCATCTGTGTCTCATGATTGTGTGACGTGTTTTACTAAAATCTAAAGGATATACATTTATGAAATTAAAATATGATAAAGTTAAATATGATTCATAAAATAATAAATGCAATACAACTAGAGGTGTCAATCAGGCTGGGCGTACTCATGGCATGAGTTGTGTTGTGCTGTGCCGAGGTATATCAGCTTGCGTACCATGTTAAGCATGACTCAGGTTCTGGTATGTGGGCACGACATGAGCGATTGTGCTATGTGGCGATGGGTGAGGGGCAACGGGCGACACATGATTTGTGACGTGGCGACGATACAATTCGTGCCAAGCAACGGGCGACATTGCGATGATGCAGTGATTCCATGCTATCCCAATTCTAGGTTACCATATGTATAGGTGCTCGGCACGAACTAGTTTGAAACTAGGCTAATTTTGGGTGTGAGCTGTGTCGAGCCTCCCTCCAGTGGCATGACACGGTTGGTATAGCCTACCATTTCAGGAAAGGCACGAAGGCTCGTACGGGCCTAAAATAATAATAATATCAATAGTATAAAATTTATAATGAAATAAATAAATGGTAAAAATAAATAAACAATAATATTATACTATTATTACATCATAGTCATATACAAAAAATTTTAAATCATATGAATCATCAATCAATGTCGGTGATATGGTAGTCGAGATGCATTAGAGGTGTCAAACGGGACGTGCCAGGCCGGCCCGGCCCATTTTTTTCAGGCACGACCGTGGTTTCGTGTTTTCCAGGCACGATTTTGTGGGGGTTCAGCCCGGCACGTGCCCACGTCATGATTCGTTGGGTTCGGCCTGGTCGGGCCGAACCCTAAATTTAAAAAAATTATGGTTTCGGGTGCGTCGTCATGCCGAACCCTAATTTTTTTAAAAAAATAGGATTTCGGCGCACCCAAACCCTAATTTTAAAAAAATTAGGAATTGGGTGCGACCGAAACCCTAATTTTAAAAAAAATTAGGGTTTCGGCACCCCCATAATCCTAATTTTAAAAAAATTGATTTCGGCACAGTATCGTGCCGAGAGATTGGCCTCGGCATGGCACGGCACAATTGTGCCGTGGCGGGCACGACACGAGCCTGGGCACGGAAAATTTCCGTGCTAGGCCGGCCCAGGCACGGCCGAATCGTGCCATGCCTCGTGTCGGGCTAGCCCGGCCTGGCCCAATCGACACCTCTAGGATGCATGTGTAGATCATCATCATCATGTATGTATCTAGAGATATTGCTTATGGTGATCTCAATATTATTGATTTTTATCTCATAAATTATTATCCGTCATTAATTTTTGTATTATATCTTGAATGTTTTATCTTGAATTTTTTTAATATTTTCATACATGCAAGTGTCTCTATGACATTTAGTCGCGATCTCTATTTCTTATCCGAAATAATATTGATTATCATAGAAAAATAAACTCTGCTACTATGCTAGATATATGAGGGATTAGTAGATCACGTGACATCTTAGATAGCATAGAATAAGTGAATTCATATGATTTTCATAATAATATAATATTAAAATTTGTTTTATCTTCATATGATAGAATAAAGTAGTAATTAATATCTTAGTATCAAAATAATTTATGTTTGTACTCAAAATTTAGCTACAACTACTATAAAATTAAATGTCGTAATATATAAATAAGTTAGTTAATTTTTTGTGAATAAAATATTTAGGTTAGTATTATTGGTTTATGCATGTGGATGTGTATGTTAACATATTTTCGACCCCATTCATCTTAACCCAAAGATCTATATATGCAGTCAAATAATACAAAGTTAGAATAAAATATTAATATTTTAAATAATTGGTTTCTATTTTAACAACTATGAAACTAAATACAGAGTGATCTTTATATTTGCTTAATATGTGATTAATATTGCATATGCATCTAAGTGCAATGCTAGTAGTGGGAGTATACACAGATGAATATATGTTTTTCGTGTTGCTTGTCAACACTTGACTTCGATATAAGGTAGATGTAATTCTAATAGTGTCGTATAATCATTTACAATTTTTTCCTTTTTAGGCTCATTAATAAACATAGACTACTAAACTCATTTTATTTGTTAGTTATCCTAAGATATTTTAATACATTTTTTATTTTTTTAATGCAGAAGAAATTACTTTCATTCCTGCATATTTTATTAGGCAAATAACTTGACGCATGCTCCTAATGTAAAAAATATCATATAAAAGCTTATATTTAATAATTTTAACAAATATACTAATAACTATTTTATTATTAGAAATATTATTAAAATAATATCAAATGTTTTATTTTGAATATCATATTTCTTAAAGATATATATCATGCACTCATATATGATAGAATCATTATGAAGATTAGTGGTGTTAAATAGGTTGGGTAGCTCGAGCATGACCCGGTAGTAGTGCCCGACCAAGCATGGTCCAGAACTGTACCTCATGCCTGGCTAGGCCGCCCCACGGCACGGATCATGCTGTGCTGGGCTGACACAAGCCGTCCCTCATGTTGGGCTAGTCATGATTCTTGTGCCTGGCCCAGTGATACGGTAAATTGGTCTAGGTGATCGGTCAATGAGGGTCCTGTGATCCCGTCGGGCACGATGGGTAATTTGGGAATTTTTTTAAAACAATTAGACCTTGTGCTCGAGATGGGCTAATTGTTTTTAAAAATCAATCACGTGGCCGATAGAATTTTTTCACAGCACATGATATAGTTCAGTTCTTGTGGCCCTGGCACGGTCGTGCAGTACGACCTTGCCATTGTGTTGTGCTAGGTTGTGTCATTTTTTTGGAGGTATTCTTTAGGCCAACATAGTCCTAAATCGTGCTGTTTCGGGTATGATATAGACAAATCGAGTTATGCCTTGTGTCGTGTCTGGGCTGTCTGAACTACTTTACTCCTTTATTATTCTTTGAGTTATTGTCTTATTGAGGATATTTTGGGTTCAAAGACTGTTAAATAAATTATCAAGTCTATTGATATTCGCTCTTCCGTGTACACCTGCAGGTCTTGTCTCAGATTCTGGAGCTAAAACACATAGAGGTGTCAAACAGGCTGGGCGGCTTGGGTACGGCCCGGTTCAGCCGTGCCGGCATGGCTCGGCATGATTTGGAATCGTGCCTTGGGCTGGGCTAGGAGGCTGACCATTGGCATGATTCGTGCCTCTTGTCGAGCCAGGCACAGCCCATGTGCCTGGCCCAATGGCACAATAAACCTGTCTGGAGACCCAACTAGATTTTTTTTTTAAATCTAATTGGAAAAATTGGGTATGAATTGGCCCGACCCGGGTATGAACTGGACCGGCAGGCCATGTTGGGCTGGTTTACTGTGCTGTCTTTTTTGTTGGCCCGATTGTGCCACCAAAAAATGGCCCGGCTTGACCTTTTGACAATTCTAATATCACACATGATCGTATTTAAAAAATTTTTTTTTTATAAAGTTCAGAGCCTTTAATTATGTTATGGTTAATAACATCATCATATGGTCTAGAGGTATGAAAATATTAATATTTAAGTATTTTCTTTGCACATGAGTCTTATCATTATTAATGTTTTGGTTTGCTATTTTACTATGTAACTAAGTTGTGTTGATATTATTTTTCTTTTGTTATTTTTGCATAGGATTTTTTGACAGTGTGAATGATTTTTTTGAGACTTAAGAGAGATAGACTATATATATTTCTTTTCACTTACAAGTCTATTTCTAATTGTTTGTTTATCATGATTATCCATTATTTTGAATATCTATAATCGAATATATTGAAGATTCTAGAGGTATGTATTATTAAGATGATTTTTATTGATAGTGAGACATCAGTCAGATAATCATACTCTAGCTTTATATTCGGCAAGTTAGGAGGGTGTTAGGAAAAAGTATTTCATATGATGATTCATTTAGATATTTAAGGATTGTGTAGGATGATCATATATGATGAGTTGAGATATTTTTTTAGTTTTGTTGATGCTTATATTATATATATATATATTTGGATTACATGGGCATTGATTAGTGGCCGAGTAAGTCAAACTTGCCTTACGTGGACAAGTTTTTTTTAATCTGGCCTTGTCGGGTGGTTACCCAGTGTGGGTGGTTCATCAATTGAGATCCACCCATGCTCGGTCATGAGTCACTAGGATGACGGACCATGCTAGGCATGTGGATTGTGCTTGGCCTGACATGAGGCACGACCCGCTCGATCCCAGCATGACACGAGCCATGCCTTATGCCCGCATGGTCTAGATCTATGTATTGTTTTGGACTATGTTGTGTTGGGCCTGACACTGCCAATTCTGATTGTGCCTCGTCTCGTGCCTGTGTTGTGTTGCCTGATTCACTCGACACGTCTATTCTAGTAGATATTCTAATTGATTCAAATACTAATTTTACTTTTGATTCGATATCTTTATTTGACTTTATTATTAGTATTAGAATTATAAAGAATATTAACTATCTGATTATGATCAAATCAAATATAATATATGCAGTCAATTTAACAAATTGCTTTATGGATTCTCTTTAGCAAGTTCACCTTGACATAATTCTTTGCATATAGAGATATGTGAATAAATCACTAGAATTTGAAATCTCTTTCAAGGATCATGACTGCTTCTAGTTGTCCGAGTATTTGAATTTAAGTTGGACCCTATAATGTGTTTAGAAGAGATCTATGATATGGTTTTGTACCCCCCCCCCCAAATGATAATTTTGACTTAAAGAAAACTAAGAGGTGAATAATTGTTTTGTATTTGTGAGATTCTCTGGATGTATCATTTGCATGAAGAGATTGAGTATGCATTGGCTACTCATACTATTTTACTATGACAGTAAGATAGTAAGCCATATATAGTCTTCAATATGATATTTTATGAGCGAATAAAGTATATAAAGATTAATCAGTTCTTCATAAGGGAGATATTCAAGATGATATCATTACTATAACATATATATCTATAGTAGAGCAACTAGTAAACATTTTTACGAAGATCTTGAAGATATCTCAATTTTTTTTCATTCAAGTTTGTTTTTGTGGACTTGTACGTACCAGCTTGATGAGTGAAAAAGAAATTTAAATTTTTCAATTTAAATTCATCTATTCTCTCTCATTGTTTTGTGTCTTCCTCTTTTCTTTTCCTTTGAATTTTTAATATTTGATTTATTATTTTTTTAAAAATAATTATTTATTTAATTATGTATTTTATGAACCATGGCTTATAGTTTATGCTTATGCATACATGATATGTAGTGTGAGTATGTATATGCAAATTGTCTTGAAGTTAGATTTTAAAAGTGATGTAGTTTTTACAACAATGGTATGTAGTAATGATTTATTTAATAAAAATAAATTGTTAAAAAATATTACATATTGAATTTGATGATAATGAATATGAAATTGTCATAAATATAAATAATGATAACATCACCGAAAGATTTGAGGTAGAAATTATGTTTTCTTCAACGGTCTTGACTCAAATGTATTTTTCACCTAAAAAATAAAAAATTAGATGAACATCAGTAGTATGAACATATTTTAAAATAATAAAAATTAAAAATTCTAGTAATGTCAATAAAAAATTGGCACAATGTATATATTTTTATAAGATATATATATATGTAAGATTTTATGTGAGATTGAGTATCTAAAGAGACGTGGATAAATGTACTACAAATATATGGTACATTAGCTATGAGATAAACCTAACTTAGTGGTGAAATTTTTCAAAATGAATTTAGTTCAGTTTTATTGATTCTCTTTATATATCATAATAATTTTGGAAGTGAATACATGACTAAACTAATTATATTCATGTGTCTTTGATTAGATTTTTAGAGGATCCTAGGATAATCCTACTTATTATAAGATTCATAAGTTTACAAGTAGGAATAACATAATAAAATATTATAAGGTAAAAATATTATTAATAATTAATAAATTTAAAATATTTAGTAAAGTGGTATCTATAATATCCGATATATAGATTAGTAATGACGATGCATCATTTGCATGTCTTACCACCTACTATGTAGACTATAAATGAGAAATTAATAAAAAAATTTTGAAATTTTTTTATTTTCATAATGATTTTCTATTTTCATATCCGATATATATTTGATAATGGTAAAAAATTCATAACTTAGTGGTAAAAAATTTTGAAATTAATATTTGATATATATTTGATTTTCTATTTTCATAATGGTCCTTTTATATATGAGTATATGATATCAATCTTTATGAAATATAAAATACATAATAACATATTTAATATTATTTTTTGATAATACTTTTTATAATGGAGTAACTATTAGTAAGTTTGTTAGTAATATTGGATGAACCGTTTGGTAAGATATTTCATGTCAAATGTTTGTGACACATAATTATCCTAATAGTACACGTGAGAATAAAAATTATTTATCACACATTAGAAAATAAGAAATTCACTAAAATACATAAAGATACCTATCAGACAATGATAATAGTAACTGATAGTTCATGCATTTTGTAGCCTATATTTGTTTATGGGGTTAAAAAGAAAAAAATTTAAATGATTATGAAACATTATTGATTTACCCATACTTTATGTTGAAGTCATGTGTTGGCTATTAACACATGATATCCTACTACCTCAATGATAAGAGCAATGAATTTATTAATTAACAATTTAGACTATGATACATGAATTTTTTATATGAAAAATTTAAAAAAATTTTATGATACGATAAATATGTGTTTGTCTGTGTATACTCTTACTCTGTGCATTGTATTTAGGTGTATATGTAATATTAGTAGCATATATAGCAAGTATATAAGTCACTATGCATTTAGTATCATGATTATTAAGATAGAAATCAAGTATTTGAAATACTAGTCTTTTATTCTAACTTTGTATTATTTACCAGCCTGTATGGATCTTAGAGTTAAGATGAAATGAGTAGAAAATATTTTGACATATACATTTACATACATGGATCATGTATATTAACTTGAAAGATTTATTTACGAAAAATTAACCAACTTGTTTATACATGATGATATTGGGTAAGATAGTTATAGTCAGAATGCAAGTAAGGACATGGACATTCTATTTAGAGATAATAACTTTTTCATTTAGTTAGTTAAGGGCAAATGATGAAGTGATCCATCGAATAGGGAGTGATCTATGGTGGTACTTAGATACTAATTACTGGTTAATCCTGTTATATGTTGATAATAAGAATTTGAATATTTTGAATTCGTAGAAATTATATGAATCCAGCATGGTCCGCATCAAGCCCAATAAGAAAGGACATGGACCAACACTCTGTGGGCCAACCATGTTGTGCTGGGCTAGACCTTCATTCAGGTTCTCATGTCGTGTCGGGCTGGACACAATGGATCGGTCGTGCCTCACTAAAAAGGGCTATGTCGGTATAATATGAACTGTTTGACACCTTTAATGGTACTCATTCAATTGGGTGATCAATAATATTTTATTTTTTATAATCAAAATATTATTTGTATAGACAATCATCAAAATTACCTTACCATCAGGGTTTTTCTAGAAATTCAATTAAAAGTATGTATTACACATGTGTAACCAAAACAACATGACTACATGTAACAATTTAGCAAATCTAACTTTCAGTGATTGTTTTAGGTTGTACAATGTTTTTTTCAATCTACAAATAGTGTCTAACTTTACTACTCGAAACCTATGTGACTGCTTGATATATATTTCCTTCTCAAGATTATTGTATAGAAATATATTTATTTAAGTGTAGCTAGTGTGCCTTCTAACTTTGAGATGCTATGAGAGAATAAGAATCTGTACTAAGACTATTTTGGACATTGTAAGAGTATAATGGTAGTATACATCAAATAACTGAGTGAAATTATTTGCTACAAGTCTTACTTTAAGATGATCTAGCTTTTCAATTGCATTTGTCTTTATGGTGAACACTCACTTACAATCAAAAATAGGCATTCATGAATGTCATGCTATTAGTTCCAAAAGTTCTTTTAGTGTGAGGATATGAATATTTTTCATTATGGTTTGATACTATTCTAATTTAAATAATATTTGAAAAATAAGATTTGAGTATCCTAGCACCGTCAAGTAACATAATAAATGAATAAAAAAAAAGAAAAATATGACAGTATGACAAAACTTATGAAATAGAATGCTGAGTAACTTCATTGTCTATTTCAAAGAGCAATTTAAAAATCAAGATCAAATGGGCTGATTGCAATATTATCTGACTTCTCGGTAGGTTCATTTCTGGTATGAATAAGTTGAATATTTTTTATTCTGCTAGTATAGAATATATGTCTTGGGTGTTCATGTTTCATAGTTTTTTGCTTAACATTAGAGGTGTCCAATGGGTCTGAAGACTCAAGCCCGACACGCTACACTACCCCAAAAGGCATACTAGATATGACATGAGTTTAAGTTGTGATAGCTTTATGCGTTGGCTATCTTGTGGCATGGCCCATGTTCCAAAACATGGCATGGCTCAGTGCCTTTGGCATGATCTGCATGAATGGCATGTCACGTCAATTGTACATGCCGATCATGTTGGATATATTAAAAAATGGCATGTGGTCGAGTCCTAGACTAGTTTGGCGACACCTTTTTATTTGATCCAAAACAAACTCAACTTAGTAGTATGGTTGGAGGTGTCAAACAGGTCTTGCCGGGCGGCATGACACTACTCAATGGCCTGACCTGCCTGAGTTTGCCAGATTTGGGCCGGTTCATGCCATGCCTATTGGGGTTCGTGTTGTGTCTATTTGGGCCTTGTGGGTTTCATGTCGGGTTGTGTTGGGACTTGTGGGTTCGTGTCGAGTCATGCTAGGACGTGCCGTTTTTTATCCGTTCGGAATCAGGTCATTCATAACTTTAAATATATTTTAAATTTTAAATTTTAATACTAAATTAATTAATTAATTAATTAAATTAATACAACAAAAATAAAATAATAGTCACATGTCACAACTCAAAAAAATATCATAATATAAATATTATAAATTTTAATCATTTTATTTTTATGATATAATATAAGTATAATTTATAAATTAATAAAGTAAGCTCAAATGATAAATTAATAGACAAAAATAATCTAAAAATGATCAATCTCGTAAGCGTATGATGATATCACTAGTAGTAGGTCATAGGCAGTAAATTCAATCTCAGTCATCATCAAAACTATGATTCATTATCAGTCACCAACACTTTCACTCTTGCTGTAGTTGTAGCACGATCTTGAATGTCCAAGCTCGTATTCTTTCAATTCTTCATGCATACTAATGCATTAATAATATCTAGTCGTAATCTTGATTTTTTATCTAAAATCACATTCATTGTAATAGGAAAAGTACACTCCAATGCTATGCTCAATACTAGAGGAGTTAGTAGATATTGTGCCATCATAGACAGCTAGGAATAATAGGACCCATATGGTTCTACCACTATAAAATATCAAGGTTCTTATTATTAGTATGTGATAAGATTGAGTAGTATTAGTATATAAGTACTGGGACAGCTCATTCCTATTTGACAATCCACCTCGTCATTTCTTTCTCGCTAATTGAATGGAGAAAGTATCTTCGAATATGGTATCCATGTCCATACTCGGAGCCTATCTACTACAACATTCATACTTAATATCGTAGTATGTAAATTACTCAGTCAACATCTCGTGAATGAACTCTTTAGGTTGGAATTCTTGGTTCATGCACAATGATATATATGTCAAAATATTCTCTTCTCCTTTCACCTTAATCATAGGGTCTATGCAGGCAGCCAGACAATAAAGAGATGAAATGGTGGACTAGTATTTTAAGTACTTGGTTTTTATCTCAAGAATCACGTCACATAATATTATGTTATTTCTAAATATTCTAAGCATGCTACGAATCTTTCATATACACCTGAATGCAATGCAACTCATGAGAGTATAAACTGATGATTACATATTCGTCGTGTCATAGAAAATATTCAGGAGTTTCATAAATGAAATTTTTATAGTCTAGTTAGTGTCGTCAATAATAAATTTATCATTCTTACTATTGACGTTGTCGGATATCACACGTATATATTCAAAACATAATTTTAATATAAGATATATGCAATTCTTGCGATGGTTGACATCTTATTGGAATTTTTTCTTCTTTACACTCGTAGGCAAAATAGAAATTAACAAACTTCTGTTATCTTTGAGGTATTCTAAAAAATTTTAGTGAGTTAAATTTTTTTTCTAAAGCGAGGAAAATAATATTCATCCTCGCTTATGCTATGAGGTTAATGACGTAACACAAGTATCTAATGTGAAAAAGCTTTGTTAATGGCACGTCTCTAATAGTCATAATAAATATGTAAATAGCTACTTCATTATTAGATATATTATTAAATGTGATATTATATATTTAATTTTGAATATTATATTCTATAAAGATTCTCATCATACACTCATAAATAGTCGGACCATCATGAGGATCAATAATTTCTAAAAATTTTAATATTTTTTTTATTTTGTGTCTATTTAGAATCTATATAGTGGGCGGTGAGACATATATAAAATGCATCATCGTGACTAATTTAAATATCGAATATCACGGACAACACCACTTTATTTCATAAGTTTATTAATTATTATTTTTTTAAATTATAGTATTTTAATGTCCTTCCTGGTTGTGTACATAGGAATCATATGATATACAAGCTAAAAATATGTATGCATAATATTAATTACTTTTGGATCCTTCAAAAATTTAATCGAAAGACTCATCGTAATGATCAATTTGATCACGTCTTCTCTCTCTAACTCGTTATGGTATTTGAAGGGTGTCGACATTGAGGCTGAACTGGTTCCAATCTTAAAGACCCCATCACCGAGTTAGGTTTGCTTAGGATATAATGCATCATATTTTTTGGTATATTGTTCTGCATGCCTTTTAAGGTACTCAGTCACACATGAACTCTTATTAGTTAATATTTTTTTAAAATATTTACATTATGCTAATTTTTAATCGGTATACCTAATATTTTTATTTTGTATAATATTAAAGTGAATTCAAACTATTATTTTTTTTTAATTTTTTGTTTTTTAGATATTTGGATGGAGTCCACGGGAGAAAACAAAGTTTTGGTGGTCTCGGGTCTTTGCGTAGGGTTATCGTTAATGTTAATTTTGTTATTGATATTAAAATATTCTTTTGTTATTTTTAATTTTTATTAGTTTTTAAATTATATTTTAAATTATATTTTTTAGATTAAATATTAATTTATATTAGACTATTAACTAAAAAAACTAAACAAAATTAAAAAAAATTATCGTAAAGCATAAAATCTAGTTTGCTTGACAATGTGTGATGTCGAATAATTGATATCCGCAGCTTAGTTTGCACTCAAGTCTCAAAAGGAGAGATAAAGAGAGACGATGCGAGAGAGCGAGAGGGCGAGAGAGCGAGAGGGCGAGAGAGCGAGAGGGCGAGAGAGAAAGTGAGAATAATAAAATGGATAGAAATAAAATATATATTAAAAAAAATAAGAGGCGGTATATATATAAATTCAAAAAAAATCAAAATTTTTTAATTTTTAATGTTTTTTTTTATTTTTTTTGGTAGAATCCCGACAGCCGTTGGATTTATGATTCTAGTCATTGGGGCTGAATCTAACGGCTGAAAAATACTATTTTTTGATATTTTTGATCGTTGGGTCTGTTCGACCCAATGGTTCCAGAAGCTTTAGCTTCTCGGCTTGGACTCGAGCCGAGCTAAATATTCGGGTGGTCGGGTTCGGATCATACCCAAACACTGGGTTGAGATTCAGGGCATGGTTTGGGTTGTGCTGATGAACCATACCTTTGGGCATGGCAACCGGGCCGTGCCTGGCCCGACACAAGGCCTGAGCCTAGGCTGTCTAGTTCACTTGACACCTCTAAGTCTGTTCCTTGAATTTAGATTAATTATAAATTCAGTGACCTCTTTTATAATTGTCATGAGCTTGTAAGAAATGGTATGACTAGATTTGTTGATAGGATGCATTTTCTATTTGGATTTTTGAAAAAGTTTAGATAAGCTCATTTAATGTAGAAATACTTTCATCCCGCATATCTTAGGATCCCTAGAATGATCTGTAAGAATAACATAATGAAAAATTATAAAATAAAAAATAATTAATAATTATCAAAATTAGAATAAAAAGTAGAGTAATCTCGATGATGTTTGATATCTGGACTAATCATGATAATAATGTATTCGTTTGCATCATTGTCTACTTTGTTTATTCGAATTGGCTAGTAAGTAAAAAAATATTAAGATTTCATGAGATTCTCTATCTTCTTGATTGAGAATAAGCATATGTGTTATATAATAAATATAATAATACAAATCAGATAAAAAAATTATTTTCTCCTCTATGAAATAAATATATAATATATTAAAATATATTCGAGTATCTAGGAAATTTTAAGACTTTTATACTCTATGTAAGTTAGTATACTTAAAAAAGATAAAATTTATACTGAATACCAGACACTATTAGAATTTAACTTACATGATGTTATATTAATATATTAGTTTTCAATATGTTATATTTGATTTTGTTAATAATAAAATTAATAAAATAATAAATATCAAATTAAATTGGGATGCATTATTTTCTTTTTTAAAATTCATAAAATATTTTATGGTATGATAAATATGTATTCGTCTGAATATAATTTCATTACCTTTATTACATTTACGTGCATATGCAGGTTTTTTTATTTTTTTATTACTTAGCTAACTATATGATCATAAAATTAAGGTTGAATAACCACGATAATCAAATGATTAGATTTTTGATCAATTAAATAATCCCTTTAAATATCACAAAAATAAGTTTGGTTTTTTTAGCATGCCTCCAAGTATGTACATTGATTTTATATTTGGAATCGATGATTTTTCATAGAATTAGATACAGGCAAATAATGAATATGTTCATCAAATAAGAATGACCTATCGAGATTGTTAAATAATAATTACTACTCTATATTGTCCTATTAGGATTTAAAAATTTTATAGATATATTAAGCTGATGAAAATTATATGAATTTATTTCTATTGACTATGTTGGTGTTCAACGTAATATTGAAGCTTACTTTTATGTAATTGTGAATTTAATTTCCGATAGGATTATACTACTTTCATATAAAAATAAGTCTCTATTGTACTTAAAAGATTGAGAGGATCTTAAAATAAGCCTTTCAGATAAAGTCAAAGAGTTACAAATGAATTATGACATATATCAAAATGAGAATACTGAGATTTAGAGTTGTGATTATTCAAATCACGCAAAATGATATAATGTTTATATTTTTGTTATTGGTGCTACGCTGATGCACATTTCATTATAATTTTTGTTATATTTTTTAGATATTTATATTTATATTTTCAGATTTGCATATGTTTTTTTATTATATTTTTTTTACATAGATATTATTAATCATTATATCGCTGATTTGTAGTTTGAATGTGTGTGTGTGTGTGTGTGTGGATAGGAGCCCAAGTAACCAACTAGCAGCTCACCTGTTCAATCAATATAGGATTGGGTGCCTTACCCTTAGCTTAGGGGCCCTAGGATAGGGCTAGGTCATGGTGGGCTTGCCTGGTTACTGGTGCCCAACATCTAGCCTAGGCTAGCCTGGGCTATCATGGGCCTAGTAATGCATGAATTCATGCATTTCCATGTTGTGTCGGGTTTGACATGGATTTGACTTGTCCTGGTACAACTAGGCACCATGAAGGAAATCTCTTTTTTCAGGAAAACTCACTGTCTCAAGGATCAACACTGTGTTTACTTGTTGGTAGCAATGATAATTTAATGAGAATAATATCATACTGAATAATTATCAATAAAATATTTAACTTAGTGTTGAGTGACTAAGTTAAGAATGCATAAGTAAGAGATTTAACCCACTCAAATATATAGAAGAACATTTTACTGTTAAATACACTAATGTGTTTTAGAACAATAACAGAGTATAGTGAATTTGATATGATTATCAAATCTGATGTGATAATATATGTCTATAATAAAAGAATATGCTGCCTAAGTATATCATATAATAATATAACATATACTACCCAAGTGTCACTATGAGTCACCTCTGTGAGGATCTCCGAATAACTCATTTAATCAGACTGTCTCTCTTAGTTCTGCGTAAATTTTTAGTCTTTTCTCTGAAAATAAAAGGCAATAATCATCTTCCGTGTGATTTTTTTCCCAACAATACTTGCATTGTAAAGTAAACTTTTGATGTATGTATACCGGCGCTATATCAAAAAAAAAAAAACATTAAGCTGCTAGCTGAAAATAATGTTTCCTAGGTCTAGAACACAAAAAATATAAATCTGCCAAATTTAAAGTAGGGAGTATTTGGTGACAATAAACTTGTTATCTTTCCCTGGGGCATAACATATTGTAGTGGGGGTTCTGGCGTGGTTTTGAGTAGAAAAAGTTACACTTGAATGCTGTTGTTGAGTGTTAAGCGAAAGCAGGAACTCCACCACAGTGCTCATTGCAGCAATATCTAGCCGGCATGATGAGTGTTTTACTTTCTCCAGGTGGTTTTGTACGAAGATGAACTAGCTGATAATGGGGTGTCACTTTTAACTGTAAAAGTGGTAATTATTGAATGCTGCTAGTTTTAAATTTTTTATTTTATTTATTGTGGGGTGTGTTATCAGCTTTTGTCATTTGATTTTGCAGAGAGTCATGCCAAGTTGTTGGTTTCTTCTCTTGCAATTCTGGGTGAGTGAGCTTTACCTTTACTAGGCGTGCATGTATCATCATTGTTGCGACTAATCTTTTATTTGATGTATTGTTTTTTATTTTTAATTTTTAGTAATGGTAACTACACCTTTAGCAATATTAGAAATGAAATTTATGTATGATTTTTTTGTCTAATAAAATTTTATTATCTCCAGATTAATATTATATAGATTTATTTTTAGTTTGCTCATCATAGAATTTTAAGTTCACAAATAAAAATAACATTATAAAATATTTTAAATTAGAAAAATAATTAGTAATTAACGAACTCTGAAAACATAGTAGAGTGATGTTCAGTGAATTTTGACATATGGATTTATAATGACGCTTCATTTGCGTATCTCATCTCTCATTGTATTGATCTCGAGGGGAAACTAAATAGATAAATTTAGGGGCTTCTAGATATCCTTCCTTATCATGATGATCTCGGCATATATGAGTGTATAATAAGAATATTTAGTGAATACGATGCTCAAAATAAAATATAATATCACATTTGATAATACTTTAAATAATGGTGTTGCTATTAACATATTCATCAAAATTGTTAGAAATGAGCCTTTAGTTGATATTTTTTTATATCAAGTGTATGTGTCACGTAATTAATTTAATATTACAACCTAAAAATAAAAGTTTCTTCTAAATTAGAAATTATAAGAAATTTATTAAAATATCTTAGGATACCTAATTGACAAATAACATGAGTTTCACACTCTGTTTGTCAGTTGATTTAAAAAATTTCAAACGAATGTAAGACACTGTTAGAATTATGTCTATTTGATATTAAAGTTATATTTTGACTATCAACAAGAGGTGTCAAATGGGCCGTGCCTTGTCGGCACGGCCCATTTTTTTTGTGGCCCATTCAGGTCATCGTGCCGTGCTGTGCCCAGCATGGCACATCTTGATTATGGCTGGCCCTAGTTTAGGCAGAGTCGGGTTGTGTCATGCTTGGTTGTGTTGGGCCATGCTAGGTCTTGCTCGAAGGCTGTCAACCTCTCACCATTTTATCGGTTGCAGTCTTATGATTTTAATTTTTTTTTATAAATTTAAAATTTTAAGTTATCCATTATAAGTTATAATATTATATTATTTATTTATTTCACATATATCAAAAAAAAATAAAATTATTAACATAAATGATGAAGTTTCATAATTAAAAATATCAAAAAATACATTCATCAATTATCATTTAATCCAAAAATATAAAATAACATAATGTTACAATAATAATATAAATTAAGAATCATCAATCATAATCTTGCAAACTCAATTTCAATGTCAATCAGTGTAAGTATGTAACTGATCATCATCACGTATATGTCTGATGATGTCATTAGCAGTGGGCCCAACATCTTCAGAGACTCATGAGTCAGTCATTTACCGAATAACTCATCTGTTTTTGTTCCAACCTGATCTTAATGTTCAAACTTAAATCTTCTCAATTCCTTTCTGTATGTTAGTATCTCAATGATATCTGATCACAGTCTCGATATATTATCAACTTGAATTAATGTGTAAATGTCACAAATATCCAATTTAGACGATAGAAAAAAACATATTTTGTCAGAGTTTTCGTTAAGATACGTGCATTATGCTTGTTAGTATGTACATGTAATACTCAACCTTAATATGGTTTGTTCACTCGTAAAATACTAAGTTGACAATAATGTGTGTAGTTGTCTGGTTATGGTGAACCATCCTTTACTTCAGAACTAGTAATCAGAGCTCATCTAGGAAATAATTAATCACCTAGAGCTCACAAGTGACTAATAATGTAACTCTATACTTCATCCGTACATTAGATTTGGATACAATAATCTATTTCTTAATTTTCTAAGATACAAGATTACAGTTTTAAGAAAAGTATAAAAATCCATAGTATATTTTCTTTTTGTGATCGCTAGAGTCTAACTAGAATTTGAGTATACCTCAGCTCTGTCATGTTCCTGATCTTCAAAGAAATTTTCATATTTTAGAAGTTTTTTTTTTTTTTTTGAAAAATCTAAGAAATGACTAATTATACTAATAATATAAATAATATCTAGCCTAATCACTATCAAATTATTTGTTTTTTTTTTATAAATTTTTTATATTTGGTGAAATCAACTGAGGAAGTGATATATGTGGAAAAGTCATGCCTCATGAATTTTGAGCATCAATATCCAAGAAATATCAACAAAATTTAAAATTTTCATCTAAAACTCAGTTTGTAGAAATAATTTCAGATGAGATATACACAATTGATCTTCTCTTATAACTAGAGGTGACAAAAAAGTAATTTTTTAATAATAATATATTTATATTTATATAAATTTTATAATAAAATAATATATAAATTTGTGCATTAAGTAATTCTTTATAAAACACATTAAATAATTTCATGAATTTGGATCTTAATAAAATGGCAATCTCTTGAATGGCAGTCCACTCAACTTTGTGTGTTATTCGAGATTGAATAAGCTCTTTGTGCTGGTGGCAGCTTCGAGTTGATGGAGTACTGATGAGGTTGAGGGAGACTCGTATGCACTGTACTTTCAGAAACACTGGCCTGCCCACCATTATCCGAGAGTGCTGCTGGAGAGAAGCTTCCTTCCAGTACTTGTCTGCGGTAAGCCACGTCCAAGGCCTTTTCTTTGTGATATTTGGTGCGATAATGGTAGCTTTTCATGAATAACTTAAAAATTGGTGAAACTTATGTGCCTCTGCTTGGGGTACCATGGAACACTGCCCTCTTGTAAGTAACTTTCTCTGTAGCTGTTTTAAAATTGCCGGTATCCATGATTGTGGATCAAGTCCACATAGAGGCGTCGAGTGGGCCGGGCTTTCCGGCACGGCACGGCACGGTCAAGAACCATGCTTGGACCTGGGTCATGCTGGGTCATAGGCTTCTATGCTTCGTATCAGGCCAGGCACAACCTGCGTGCCTGGCCTGTCAGCACGGTGGCCATGAGTCACAGATAATTGGGCTCATTTTATAAGAAAAGGTAGATTTTTTCTAATTTTTTATTTATATGTATCTGTCATGTCCATGTAGTGAGTTTTTTTAATGAAACACATGCCTAGCATGATCAGGCACAACTCGAGACTGCCTGGCACAATTGGCACAAGCCTGCCCGGAATCATGCCGTGCTGGCCCGACTGGGCAGCCCAAAAAATGGTCATGTCAGCATGGCACAACCCGTTTGACACCTCTAAGTCCATATGATTGATGCTAGTTTGGTTTCATCAAAACTAATTTCATAACAATTTTGTTAACAATGGGACAACGTTACACTTCACAGTGATATTGAAAAAACAAATAGAAACAATGCTAAGATTGATTAGAACTGTGGTAGTAGGATTTCATCATGAACAACATATTGCGCCCTAATTCATGATGGCTAATGAGTGCTAAGTATTTTTTTTTTTTTTAATATATTTTCATCTTTGTATCGTAGGCATTAATAAAATTTTTAATTAAATAATTATTATTATTTTTTGATTCTGCATGATGCGTGAGCCTTATGTATTGTGTACGAATGATTAATAATACTTAATTATGTAAAACTGAAATAAAAATAAAAATAAAATTATAAAATATAATACTCCCCTTTAAGTTATTGCACAAATACATTGAACAAGAAACATGTAGAAGAGAATAAGCAGCAAATGTTTCTTCAAGATATTTGTGAAGATGTATAAGAATGTTGGTTATAATAATAGTCTTATATTGATTTTTCTACTTAAAGAAGAATTATTCAGTCTCTATATTTATTTCATCTGCTCATGAAATATCAGAATAGAAATTATATGCCTTGCAGACGCAAGTGATTATTACTATTGACTTGAAATTTATTATTGTATTGATCTCAAAATAACTAATTCTTTTTTATTTTTTTAGGAAATAATATTATCCACGACAGAAGAGTACATTAACTCATAGTAAACTTCCTCTATGTGTAAGCTAATACATAAATTAAAAAAAATTTTAAGACTTGAATAGTTTTTTCTCATATGTCAATTTGCAGAGAACTATATCTAAGTTAATTTATTATAAAAAATTTATAAAATAATTAATTATATTAATTCATATGTATGTAATGGAGTTAATTGAAGCTGCCATATTAGACAAGAAATTAATATCTTGCTCAATCAGAGCATCCACTAGAATACAACTCTAAGGATCAACTCATCAGAGTATCAATTCCAAGTATCTAAGCATCTCAAGATTCTTCTCCGAAAAAATATAATAATTCATACTAAGGTTGTATTGTCCATTTTAGAAAAAATATTCTAGTAATTAATAGCTAATGTCTAAATGAATCATCTCACAAAGAGTCTTGCATTATGGTGATATATCTTCTTATTTGAACTTGCTTTCATAGTGAATGCTCATATACATATTTCTTTCTTTAGTTCTGTCACATTAGAGTGAAGGATATTTCTCTCTTTCAATATGGTTTGGCACCATCAAAGATGAAATGATGATTCAGAAGAAGACGTGAGTATTCTTGTATTTACAAGAGAAGTAATAAAGGAAAACAATTGTGAGAGAAAATATGAGTATGTTGATCAATTAATGTGCAGAGTATAATTTTTTTCTTTCTTTTGGAGAACAATCGAGAGATTAAGATTAGAAGAGTTGTCGACAAATTATTTGGTTTTCTTGGAGGCTCTTCTCTACTTTGAACGGATTGCATATGTTCGCTTCTTCTAGAATAAACTCTTGAGTCCTTTCTGAGCTTGGACTAAAAAAGATTTGAGAACTATCAGATTGATTGGATTCAAGGGAGGTTCTTTTTAAAAGAAGTATAATGCTTGATTCTCTTCAAAAGGTATGGGTGGTTAAGTCTTTTTTTTTTTTTGAGATCATCTTGATCTGGGTTTAGAATAGACTCAGGAGCTACTAGATCGACTAGACTCAATGGAGATTTCCTTTATAAGAAGTTTGATGTCTGATCACATGATCAATACATTAATTGTTAAAAATTTTTAGATATATACTCTAATACATAATTATTTCTAATAATTTTTATATATTTTAAAAATTTTTTTTTTAATGAAATGACTAAAAAAAGTTGAGCTATAGTAGAAATGGACTAATCAAGTAAAATGCATATCATCATCAATAAATGTAAAAATATGT